>OZ035935.1:7763954-9208101 GCA_964034925.1 Tricholoma hemisulphureum | reverse complement strand
CTATATAACCCTATAACCCTAACCCTAACCCTATAACCCTATAACCCTATAACCCTATAACCCCTAACCCTAACCCTATAACCCTAACCCTATAACCCTATAACCCTAACCCTATAACCCTATAACCCTATAACCCTAACCCTATAACCCTATAACCCTAACCCTATAACCCTATAACCCTAACCCTATAACCCTATAACCCTATAACCCTATAACCCTAACCCTAACCCTAACCCTATAACCCTAACCCTATAACCCTAACCCTAACCCTATAACCCTATAACCCTATAACCCTATAACCCTAACCCTATAACCCTATAACCCTATGTTTCTCCTTCAGATATATCTGTAACTGCAATTATTTCGTGATTTCGGACAAAGAGCGTTGCCAGAGTGTTTAGAACTCCAGGATGTGTTACTTGTCTGTAAGGGTCACGGTGCCCCTCACCTCTTTCAGATTTGTAGTGTGAATAATGTAATAAGGGGAGGCCCTTGCTGTTCCATGCTGAAAGAAATATCAGTAGTAACAAGAGATGCCGGAATTGTGCCTGTATCATGTCGGAGCTGGCAAGCTCCAGGCAATTGCTTGATGATCCTGCACCCTGATCCATGGGAGGGCTGTGTCAAAGATCCAGACTTTACCCCAAGCACTGCAGAATGTCACTGATCGGGATTGATAGCTGCTGAACCGCTGCAATGTTCAGTTTCTGATGATGATAGTCAAGCAAATTGGAGGGGCTGTGCCGTGGGATCAAAAGACACATGAGTTGATGGATGGGCACTACATTATTTGGGCCTAAGTCGAAAGCATTGGTGTGAACAGTGTTTTAAAAAATAGGCCTTTGTGAGTCACACAGGCTATGCATGAGCACCAGTTTAGTCATTCCAGTCCAGTGGTTGTCCAGTCTGTAGTCCCAAACTCAGGTCCGAACACTATGGGTGACACAGAGTCAAACCCAGCAAAAGACGACACAAAATTAAGTCTAGTGGTACAGATGACACAAAGTCAGGTCTAGTGGACCGTACAAATGACACAAAGTCAAATCTGATATTCCTTGAGGGTGTAACATGAATACCCGAATCCATTGCCACAAGATTATTCAGCATTGTTCACTGAGCATGACAACTTCGCATCATATTTGAACTGGTTCTGTCAAAGAGCTTAATGTGAGGTTGGTTCAATCTGCCAGTGATGAAATTTTTGTTGTTGACATGTCAAATTAAACTCCAATAAGGAGTTGGCCATGAGAAGTCAAACAAAGCATTAGGGTTAGGGCTTTTCTGGCCAACTTTGTCACTATTTACATCCAAATTGATTTTGGATATTGTGAGGTCTTTACAGTGCCCCATATGTTCTGCGCGGATCCGTGCGGATTTTCACGGACTCCGAGTTAGTCCGTACGGACTTCTGAGAAATTCATTTGGCTTGTAGTCCTGCTTAATTCCAGATTTTGAGTCCGCGCGGATCCGTACGGATTTTTTCTTTTTGCGCGGATTCCACGGAATTATTCCGTCCCAGTCCGAGTACAGCACAGGTCGGACAGCTCGGACGTCCGAGCCCATCCGAGGGAGTAATTAATTTTTTTAATGAATAATTAATATTTTTATTATTGTAAATCTCTAAAAGGTAGGGGGGGCAGGAGGATTCGAACCCACGACGGCAAGGCCACGTGAGTGTGACAGGTAAGCAATTAACCACTAGACAAACAGACTGTATAAGCCATGCCAACATGTGCCAATTTACTGGGCACCGTTGTCACCATGTCACCAACGTCACCCCATGACTGCCAGCTCATCACACTCACCACTACCCCCCACGACCCCCCCTCACTCTCCCTCCTCCCTCCTCCGACCCTCCCCCTCCTCCACTCCACCAATAGGGGGCCCTGTGGCCCCATATTTAAGTTTTTTATTAATATTTAGCTGATTCTTTTTTTTCCAGGGTTTCTACTGTCCATGCAACGACGGCCCCCATCCCCCCCCCACTTCTGGCTCCCCCCCCCCTCCACCACTGCACCATTCTGGGGGCCTGGGGCCCCCATAGTAAGTGTTTTTATGTTCTAATCATTTTTTATTAAGCTAACTAATTTTTTTCATTGCTTCTATTGTACATGCAACGACGGCCCCCCAACGGCGCGCCCTCCTCCCCACTGAGCTGGGAGGGGGGGGACTCAGGGGAGGATAGGACAGCCCAAGGGAGGTCCTGGGAGGCCTGTGGAGTCGGGTACCCGCGAGGTAAGACCCGAACGCACCGCCTGCGCTGCCACGTCACTGACGCCGCCCTCCCGCTCCCCCCTCCCCCCCAAACAGCCCCCCACACATCCCTGCAAGCCCCTGCCCGCGGGGTGTGTGGGGGGCTCCACTTTTGTGTCACCATCACCAGCCAGCCGCAACAATTGCCCCCCCCCCCCCCCCCACACACAACAGGAGCCGACCAGCAACGACGCCGACACCACCAGCCGCGCCACGTCACCACCCGCATGCGAAGCACCCACCCCCACCGCCATGAGCGACTGCTCGTGGGGTGGATGGGTGGGTGCACTTGGGACATAGCGAGGAGGGAGGGGATGCGCTGGGGCGACAGGGGACGCGTCAGAGAGAGAGGGGACGCGTCAGGGAGAGAGGGGACGCGTCAGGGAGAGAGGGGACGTGTCAGGGAGCAGGGCAACGCGCCAGTGGGGAGGGGTATGCGCCAGATGCCCCAGGGGTGCACGGAACCCACCCGAACTGCCACGTCACGAGCAGCCCCGCCCAGTGCCACGTCATCACCACCGTACGGCGTCCCGACGACCAGGGGAAGCACGGGATGCGCCAGATGCCCCAGGGCGGACACCAGCCGAAGGGGGGACGCCCCAGGGCGGACACCAGCCGAAGGGGGGACGCCCAGACGACAGGGGACACACCACAGAAGGGGGGGATGCCAGGGAGACGAGGGACGACGGGCGAGGGGAGGGAACCCAACGACGACACACCACCTGCCCCCAGCCTCGCGAGCGACTGCTCGTGGGGTGGAAGGCAGGTGGAATGATGACGAGGGGGACGCCCAGACAAGGGGGGGGGCGATGAGACAAGGGGGGGGGGGGCGGACGAGACAAGGGGGCTCCGCCCTGACGAGGGGGGGTGACGAGACAAGGGCAGGGGGGCCGACGAGACAAGGGGGGGGGGCCGATGAGACAAGGGTGGGGGACACCCCAGAGTTTGTAAATTAGGATAATTCATTTAAATATCTATATAAAAACTACAGAACCTAAGGGAATCCGCGTGGACTAGCACAGAGTCCGTGGACTCCGCATGCAAATCATGTGGAGTCCGCGGACGTCCGCATAGTCCACGTGGATCCGCGCGGAACATATGGGGCAGTGTAAATTACTGGATATTGTACACACTGGGCCTTTCATTGACTTCTTACATCCATTGTTGACATCCCCAGAAAGGTCCAGTAGGGAGGTGTTGGCAGAATTACCAATTATCCCCCACTGACTACCCAACAGCTTGAAGCAGCAGTCCAAGACCCACCAGGGCAGATGACCCAACACCTCTCACACCGCTGAATGATCAGCAGTGACATGCCAGTGATGTAATGCCTTTTGCAACCCACAACCCCCTCCCTCACGCATATCTACAAGGGATGGAATATAAATTATACTTTAAACCATGCCTTTGAACATGTATATTATTGATCTGAGAAGCCTAAGAATTTGAAACAAAATCCTCCATACCAAATGAGAACGGACTGGCAAGTCAGCAGGTCAACATTGAAGCATAATGTGACATTCAAGCTTCACCCAGTCACATGATTAGAAATTTTACAACCACATGTATTACTCCACCAATAGACCAACCTTTCTTGGACTGATGCTAGGAGTCTGATTTCCAGTTTAACCCTGATTGCAACTTGACTGTATAACATTCTGAGCAAGACTTCATCCTGGGTTAGACTTTGTATTGGTCTTTCGTATTTGGGACTTAGACTATGTGTCAGTCCTTTCTCAGTGTTACCAGTGACTCCAAGCCTGAGCTTCATGTAACCCCTGGCAGGAAGAAAATTCTGAGTCATCTTCCCATGTCCTACTTACTTCAAGATCACCTCAGGCTCTGGTGTCATTCCTGCAGCATGAACTTCCATCCTTGCCATCACTACAGTTTAGACACATAATGGATTTACCCATACCTTGGTGTCAAGTTTGTGTATGTGGACGCACATTCTCCGTTCCTCAAGCATATACTTGTCATAGGAACAGCTGCCAGATGGTGAAAAAGCGGTTATCTGGCACTTTGGCAAAAGTCAAAGAAATACATCTGTTCAAGAAATGTAGAAAATAGAGGAAGCAGCCCAAACTCAACTTACAGAAAGTCCAACAGTCCAAAACACTGTTCCTGAACAGGTTATACATAATGTCCTTGCACCTACCATTACTAATGCAGAGGTGAAGCTTGTGTAAAAGTTCAGTGCTCCATAAGCAACTAATTATCCTTTCTAGATGCATGGAACTTCTTCCATAAATGATGGCAACCTGAATCAGTCACTTGCGGAGCACAGGGGTCATCAGGAACATCGCAAGCTACCTAAACACTATCGGGACATCCTGCCTGGTCCTCCAGTGGCGCTGCCTCCAGTTCCCCCACACCATTTAGCTCAATGTGTTCCACCTGGCTCCATCAGATCCCCAATTAACCTCCCAGCATCACCTCAGCATACTTCGGCAGTTTTTCCTGAGGTTCGAAAGCTCCTGAAATCTGTGCAGAACAAATTTGGGCTTTTCCAACAGTATAACGTGATGCGCTTCCCAGACCTCGACCCCGACGAGAATGTTACATGCGATGACTTAATGGATTCATCCCCAAATATGATTTCTAATCCTTGAGTTGATTCTTATTATCTGTATTCAAATCAATCATCTTTTTTGCTTGGAGAATGGTATTGGAATGATGGAGTCAAAAAAGTTGCCAGAATCTAATCAAGATAGTTGGACATCCATGTTTTCGGCCAGAGGATGTTGCAGGACAGAACTGGGGCCATATCGGGGGGCACCCCAGGTGACTGGGAGGACAAAGGACATCATGGGGCTTGGATGAAAACACCAATCAAGATCAATGTCTCCTTCCACAAAACGATGCTACATCCAGGGCCAAAGGCGTTTGATGTAGGTGTTCTTCATCACCAGAAGTTGGTCTCAGTGATCAAGGAGAAGATCATGCGACTTTCCAATCACCCTCACCTTCATTTTGAACCCTATAAATTATTTTGGCAACCAACAGAAGGTTCTGACCCTGTCAGAGTTCATGGGGAACTCTACACTTCGGACACTTTTATTGAGGCTCACCACAACCTTCAAGATTCTTCCAGAGAACCTGGTTGTGATCTACAGAGAGTTGTAGTGGGCCTAATGTTTGCCTCATATGGCACTCAGCTCGCAGCTTTTGGTAATGCAAAATTATGGCCTGTCTATCTTGGGATAGGGAATGAATCAAAAGATAGAAGGTCAAAACCCTCCTGCAAGGTGTTTGAACACATTGCTTACTTGGAGACAGTATCTTGGCTGGCTTCATTGCCTTGATAGGTAACTGATTGTCTTGTTTTCCACAGCAGCTTCCAGATCACTTTGAGGCCTTCGCAATGGAACATATTGGCTGGAAAGGACCCAGCAGTGCATTCATGGCTCACTGCCATCGCAAACTGTATTTGTGTGGTTCTGGAAGGAGGCCTTCAAAAACTGGTATAGCGCACTACAGGAATACTATTAGTCAAATTAAAATTTGTTGCAAGCTCCACATACTTGAAGCATATCTTCATAATCGTGAGCCATCATCTTCTTCAGTTCTGACCGGTTTGATGTTATTTTTCTTATTTCATCACCCCCAAAAGAAGGTATTTCTCAAAAGCTAATAATTGGAGATGTGTCACCATTCTCAAGGCCTGAGTTAGCCTACTGTCTATCCACTTCATGTTTCAGGCTCTCATCCTGGCAGTCCAAAATGCGAAGTAGATGAATAAAAATTGCCTTCCAGACACCGAGCTCAAACTCATGTAGTAAATCCATGATGAGCATGTTGAACATGTTGAAACCAAATGGCGCTAGCTTTCTTGAAAAGGTGTTCTAGTACACTGGATTATTCATATTCAAGAAAAAAGTGGAGCAAATACTGTGGTCAGAACAAGGGAATCCTCCTGCAGTAGGTTCTCCACTGCCTTGCTATTGATTCCGTAGTTCTTATCATATATGATCTGGCAGGCGGTCTCAACCCTATTACGCCGTTTCACATCATCAATCCGTGGTAAAGTCTTTTGTTGTGTCATATCTCGTCGCATCCCCATATTGGCTACACGATCCAACAGTATGAGGCAACGGGGACAAGGGCAACAACTGAGCTTCTCAGGGTAGTCTGCAGAATATGTAAATATGCGAGGGTAGAAACAGCGCCAAATGGCATCAAAACACTCGATCAGAATGCCATGCTCATATGCTTTGAGGGATTCCTCATTGAGGATGACAGACCACTGAGCATGCTAGCAGCCCACTCACGCTTGAGCTCCTGGGTTTGAAAAGATGAGCATGTCTTTTCCGCAACTGTGTGGAGACTGTCGCCTAGAGTTTTGGTGACACAAGATAAGACTTCTAGTGTAGGGTCCTTGTGCATGTGGAGCTTAACGAGACCATGCCAATGAGCTAAGTTAAACAAGAGCTGGAGAACATATGTATAAGCTTTCACCTTGAAATCATTCACTGTCAGACAGCTTTCATCATGAAAGAGAGGAATGATTTCCTTTTCCCCATCCTTCAATGTTGGTGGGACCCTTGTCAAGTTTGGGCCCTTGAACTTTGTCATCCGTTCTTCAAAATGTGCCATCGCTGGAAGAAACACCTCATTGCGATACTTCACAACATCTTCCCTTTCACGCCATGCTAATATGATGTTGACGTCGCTCAATCCTCAACAGTTGGTTTGCTATAGATTGGCTACTTGTGTGAGAGAAACGTCCTTTAGACATTCGGTGCTCAAGTTCACTCTGGCCCTCACCATTAACAACCAAATCATAGAACTTCAGAGAAAACTCACAGCCTGAGTAGAATACAGGTCAGTAGTTCCATAGGTCTTGATGGCCTCAACATAGTCACCAAGTGCATGGTTCTTATACATTGTCAGATTCAGTTGCTCAGGTTTTCATGGTCCCGGTACTGTGTTGGCAGCATTTTTCTCATTATGCCATTGTCAATCCATGAGAAATTACACAGTCAACCATGTAAACATCTTCTCAAATGGACTATGAGGAGGTTATCAATGATCCCGGGTCACAGTATAACATGGGAAAGTCACAGAAACAAGTTGTGCACATACCAACCTCTGTTGAAAAGAATTGGGGAGATCCTGCTATCAAGGTTCGTTGTCCTTATCTATTTTATATATATGTACTTACATTCCAGTGTAGCATTTTGTCCAAAAGCTGAAGGAGCATCTCCTTTGTTGCATCCACACAGTGCTTCTCCAGGAAGCTGGCTCTCTTCCTGAACACCCTTGCATTCACGCAGTTTCCCATTCCAAATACTTTCACATTGATGGAAATGCATCTGATGCTGTGCTTTTCAAGGAGGATTGCCTGTATCACCATAAACTCATTTGATTCCACTTCACTACATATGATGTTCAATGTGGGACTGACATTGTTAACCCAGGAACATCTCGTTGCAACGTCATGCTTCTTGCAGACAATGTTGATGGTGACTGTTCAACTGCACATCGCTTCTTGTATGCCCAAATATTGGGTGCATACCATGTAAATGTCATCTATACTGGGCCTGGTATGCGTGATTTTAATGCTCGCTGCTTCTTGTTTTTGTGGGTGAGATGGTTCGAAGTTGTTGACCCAGCATCTTCAGGATGGAATGGCAGTTCCATGTTGGACTCAGTTCGCTTCCCACCTATGCACAGACATGAATCTTTGGCTTCATCAATCCGAAGGATGTATTATGTGGGTGTCACATCCTGCCAGCATTTTCTAAAGGGAAACGACAAGCGAATGGAGCTGGTATATCCCGCTGTGCCAAAGATGGCCATGATTACAATTTCTACTACATTTCTCGGTACGTCTGGTGATCCCATGTGATCCTGACACTGGTTTTAGTATTGCTTAGGTTTTCTGCCTGGAATTTGCTCATGCAATACCATTGGGGGTTAGGGGTTGGCTATCCCCATGTGCATCAGGCTACATCAACTTCAGCCCACGTTGCTAACCCTGCTGATCCCAAGAACAATCAGGATAATCTTCTGGAAACAGAGGAAATGCCAGGTCCACAAGCTGAAGATGGTGACAGTGACTTCTATGAGTCAGATAATCCAGAGTTGGGAATAGAAATATGTGACCTGGAAGGATGGGAAGACATGGAAATGGATGAATCAGACAATGATGGGCAGCATGAACTGCAAGATACCGAGGATGAAGATTTCACTGGAATGTAGTGGTAGATCCAAGTCAGTCATGAATGAATTTCTTTTTGTGGAGGGATAACTGTGGTGGCATCTGCCCATGGTCAGAACAAAGGCCCTTCTCTGCAGAAGTACTGTGACTGCTCTTGCTGCATAGGGGGGAAGACAGTGTTCAGTTCACTTTCTATTTCAAAATTTTGCAGCTTATTTATTTCTCTAGCCAACCATGCAATGACTGCACCTCTGGTGCCACACCCATGCCTGATGTGGGTACCTTAGGCCCTTCAAATCACTACAGAAAGGTTTTGAGAAAAAATTGCATGGGCTGGAGAAGGTTATGTTCATGTAGGTGTGGATCATATCAGAGTTAAAGCACTACTGATCTTATGATGGTATGGGGGCACCATCTCAACACCTGTAGAAGCTCCCTCTTGCATCTGTCAATTTTTACCTGGCATCAATTCATCTATGGTGTCCACTGTCTCGATAAAATATGACAATGGTATCAAAACTTAAACCCTGGGTATTCAAAAGGCATTTGATCTTATTTGTGGCATGAGGATTGGATGACAAGGACGTTCTGAAAGTTTGTGACTGGGCCTGGTGGGCACACAATCTGTTGTACCCCCAAACCAAGTCTTTGTTAAGTGCAAAAACCATTAGAATGCTATTCCAACACTTTCCTCCTCTTGTCGTCCTTTCTCTCCCTCTCACCAGGATTTCGTGTTGTTACCATTTTCATGACAGGACAGACACCTACTTTGCTCTGGTATGCCCACTCTACCCTTTAACTTCCCATTTCAACACCGATTTCCTAGCACTGTTGCAACCTAATTTCTCTTATCCACTGACATGCTGCTGCACTTGTGGTGCCACAAGGGTGCCTCACTGTTCAACAAACTGCATGTGCCAGAGATTCTTCATGCTGCCATGACAAGATTTTGGAACCAACTTAAAAGGGTTGGAGTGGACTATTTAGCATCTTTTGATTACTTCATGTGGGTCAGTTGTTTCTTGCTCTATTTGCTCCATGTAGTAATGTTTACTTTGCATAGTCCATTAATGTATTTGTACCTCAATTCCATTCATTTTCTGTATCCTGTGTTGTGGAGCTCCCCTTCTATTCATTCTCACACTCTATGAGTTGTGGCTTGGGCCTGGGTCAAGCCTAAGCTAGCCCTCTCACCAGTTGTTGTCACTGGAATTCATATTTTTGGCTAACTAGGTTAGAACCTGAACCAATTGACTGAACATGGTGCTCTCACTGGCAGTTCTGGTTTGTGGTTCTACCCACTGCTTCCCCTTGTCTGGTTTGCAGTTTGGAGAAATACCTCACAGAACTGGACTGAACTGAACTTTGGCATCCCTACAAGTTGAAGCACTGGCATGACAGTTAAAAATTGAAAGGGAAAAGAAGAGAGCTACAACCAACATTATCAGCAGTTGAACATTTTTTGCAAGGATTTAGATATTTTATCAGTGCATGAAAAATCTAGGGAAGAATGATAGGCGGTTATTTCTTTCACTTGAAAAACTGTATGTTGTATGTTATGATAAAATACTATCATGCCTTTACAGTTCTGTCAGACAAACCATCAGAAGTTGAACATTTCTTGCAAGAATTTGAATATTTTATCAGTGCATGATAATTCTAGGGAAGAATAGATGTTAGTATATGGTCATTTCTTTCACTCAAAATATTCTATGTTATGGTAAAATATTATCATGCCTTGCAATTCTGTCAGACAAAGCATCAGCAGTTGAACATATCTTGCAAGAATTTGAATATTTTATCAGTGCATGATAATTCTAGGGAAGAATGATATTAAAAGAGATGTTAGTACATGGTCATTTATTTCACTCAAAATATTCTATGTTATGGTAAAATACTATCATGCCTTGCAGTTCTGTCAGACAAAGTATCGGCAGTTGAACATTTTTTGCCAGAATTTGAATATTTTATCAGTGCATGAAAATTCTACAGAAGAATGATATTAAAGGAGATGTCAGTATATGGTCATTTCTGGCACTTGAACAACTGTATGTAATGGTAAAATATTATCATGCCTCACAGTTCTGTCAGTCAAAGCATCAGTGCATGATCTCTTGTCACCTTTATTTCAGCATCTTGCAAGGCCTTGCCAAGTCTTATCTACTGATTGTGGAGTGCTAATTGTTGATCAGATCTGTCTAGTCATACCAGACCCCTGCCGATTTCCAGATGAATAGGCCTGGGACAAGCTCTGCCAAAACCCATTGTTGGGATATAAGAAGCTATCCGGGGCTGTCTGAGACAAGTCTATGGTGTGCTGTCTAATACAAGCCTATCTTTGGAGCATCCTATAGACATTACATCATCATCATAACTCCTATTGGTCCTGTGGTATATAATGCTACACACTGTAGGGGAAGAATAAAAAAGAGACATTCCTCACTCTCACCAGTGTTTCCCCCTCACCCTAAGCTTACTTGAACTTGCTCTTCACTCTCAGTGACCTCATCTCAACACCCATACTCTGTAATAACCCATACTTTTGGGTGTCCATAGGGTTATATACTACAGGCAGTCAGATGCAAACTGTTTGTCAGTCACATGACTCTTCATAACTGTGATTGAATAATCGATATCACTACTAGTATGCAATCTCAGTTATAGCCATAGGATGAGGACACATCCTCTGTGTCCATCTTTGTGATGAGAGTATGAATTATTCAATGCCTGAGCTACTGCTTGACCTGGTCTTGCTATCTTTGGCATCTGTTCTCTCAAGCCACCTCACAACTCTCAGGTCTCAAGTCTCACATCAGTCCCAGCCTCGTGCCCAGTCAGGGACCCATAGCTGGCATTTGGGCCAAAACTGGTATTGGGATAGCAAACTTTAGGCTATATATCCAAGACAGTAACAATATTAATATTAATTACTGAGACCTTAACATTCTGTGGTGTACATACGACATCTTGAGACAATCTCTTCTTGACTTCTGAGGCACTCAGAGGAGCACCCCCCTTCATCCTAAGACCTTCAAACATTCTAATCTCAAACTAGACCTAAATATAAGCATTTTGGTCCCCCATATAAGATGATAATTGGTGGTCTAGTTGCTGATGTACAAGCAAAACAGGCTACAAACAAAATTATGCACCCATTTGCACAAACACTATAAAGCAGCTCTTCTGCACTCTACAGCACTCTATGGACATTCTTATAGGTTGCTTTATACATTAATTTTAAGTAGCTTCAAACACCATGCCCTCATTGTTTAGAAGACTATCCACTTTCTTTTCACTTGGCTTTGAACATACAACAATATATTTGAAATAATATTTACTACAACAATATGAATAATGAAAGGCTATAACCCTATGAGCATGACATCCCCAACACTGAAGAGCATAACACATGCAGAGACATATAGGGGAACCCACAGTTAACACATGCTACAGGATTACTCATACTGCAGCATGTCTATGATAGCCTATCCAAGACAAAGCTATGGATAGAGTGTCTATGACACACCCTGCAGGAAGTCTAGGACTTACCAAGCCATGATATCATATGTCACTATTATTGACACTGTTATAGGGGATATGACAAAGTTACTCCACTATTAACTGGTACAGGGGTCTATTACAGAATACCTCCTTTATATATTATAGGAGTGCATTACACTATACCTCCTAACTGTGTAGTATAAATATTGCACATCTTGTAGGAGATGATTATAACATTCCTCCCTGTTGCAGACTCCCTCACTCACTAGCCTTTGAGATTAACTTCATCTTCTAACCTTGTCCTTAACTCCTCCTGTCACTGTTCACCACTCCATTCCCAACACTATGTTACATGTGTTGTACACTATTTCATGAAGTAACAATGAGTTCATTGTACATATATGGAACATGTAAATATGTCATTCATATATGGTAGGTGTTTTATGTCACCAAAGAAATAAGTAAATAAAACCAAAGAAACCTGAACACAATGTGCTTGACTGTCATATGGTTGTATGAAGGTAAATAAAATCAAAAAAACATATAGAGAAATTGTATACAAGATTTATGAGGCTTTCCTAACACTGTTCTTCCACATGTATGATGCATCATAGCATTCTACCCTTGAGATGCAATCCCATACACCACCAGAGCTTCAAACAGATCATTGTTTGCATCATTATTGTCATCACTGTCATCCGCAGCAGTGTGTGTGACCTGCCTGTTGATCTGCTTTATCAATGGGTAACACCCAAGAATTAAACCTTTGGCCTGAAAATGGCCTGCTGTTTTCAAACCAGCCTGAGGGTACACTGTGAAATCACATTCTTCATCCATCAGTTCATCCACATTGTTAAACCTTTGTGTATATTATCCTACATTTATAAATGAGGGATATTGAAATATCACTCAATTAAGATTGGAAAGAGAAGTTTGATTTATCTTCAACCCATCCTCATGTGGAAATCTCTATAATGTTTTAACTTATTTTCAGATATTAGTAGGATGGATATTCTTCCCTGAGAAATTGGCTGATGTTTCTCATGTCATTATAGTGGGACCTAAATGATTCTTACCTCTAGTTTAAGATTAGAACTTAAGTTGAAATTTTGAAGGTTGTCAGTTTTGGCCCAAATGCCAGCTATGGGTCCCTGTACATATCTCCTTGAAAAGCCCCCATCCTGCTGTTCTTGTTTCCTTACAAATGCCTATCTATCACATAGCCAGATTCAAATCTGGCTTGTCCTGCATGGCTGCTTTATTTGCTTAACAATTACTTAGTAAATTTATTATACCCACATACCATGCTTGGCCCCCAATATATTGCTTTTTGTGCTTTATCACACTTGATGGTCTGAGCCATGTTTAAAATACTCAATGCTTGGATTGCATTTCAAATTTTTTTATCGCTTAAGGCATTGCTTAGATTTGTGCTAGATCTGTGCTTACTCATAAGCCCAGAATGAGCCCAAAATACTAAGCTTTGGGGTAAGACAACTCATGGGATGACTTGACTTGGCATAAGCATTGTCAGGCTTAGCAACCTCCAGCTTAGCAACACTTAGAAGAATCCTTAAGGTATGGCTAAGCAATAGTAAGCAAATCTCAGATTTTGCTGATGCCAGGCATGTGATATGATATTTGCCAAACCAGGTAACACGTATCATAAGCAAACTAGGTTCTTCTTGCCCTAGTGTACAAGCAACATGTGATCACACAAATCTGGTTGAATTAATGGTGGCATATGTGAGGGTACCTTTTCACGATCCTTGAAATCAAATTTAGAAAGGATCTCAGTCAGCATGGGTCGCTTCAAAGGATCCGTGTTCATCAACTGGGTAACAACCTCCCCCAGGCCATTGTTTGGAGTTGGTCCCTTGTGCCACAGAACTAGAACAGTTCGAATGAGCTCACCAACGGCCCACAGATCCGCGCGAATCGCGCTGTACGCATAGCCATCGTCTTCGATCTCGGGTGCAACCCACTGCTTCGTCCCTCTGAATCCAGACACTGTATGCTCTGGGCCGTTGACCTTGTGAGCCAACCCAAAGTCAATAATATACAACCGCTCCAACGAAGTGTTGATAATGATGTTTGGGGACTTGAGATCCATATGCGCAACGCCATGCCCATGGAGGAAAGTAAACCCTTCCACCATCTGCTGGAGGAGATTGTAGCATTGCACGGTCCGTAACGAGCGGAGGGGTATGTCATCGAGAGGCAGCAATTTTGGCATGGCAATAATACTTTTACCATGACCAATGCCAGTAACATGCGAGAAGGGAACGGTGTGATTACGAGGGTCCAATAGCATCTGCGGGGACGATAGATAGTTCATGAAATCCAGTTCGTCGCGGCCAACGATCTTGAGGATGAATTTCTCGTGCAGGTGATTCTCCGCAATGGCCATATGACAATGCTGCAGGGGGCAGAGGATCAACCCCAGTTTACCGCAAGAAGAAGGGACATTACATTTTTCATGGGTTCGACGATCTTATAACCATACAGCATCAAAGCCGCTTTGTGCTCCAGTATAGTGTCCAACGCATGAGAATGGCCGCCACGACTCTTTTTGCTCTTAGTTCGTGATCCATTCCTTTGGCTCTCGCTCTTGGAGCTGATAGAGTGATAAGCATGTCGAAGGATTGTGCTGACTGTCTTCGTCGCGTTAGCTTTCGTCTTGTCAAAGCCGTTTAATATAGCTGGAAGCGCATCTTTGTAATTGAAGAGTTGGAACAAGAATTCGAAGGCCTGGAGTGACTCAGAAAGTGCGAATTTACGATCATGAACAATCTCGACCTACGAAACATGTCAACATAGTCTACGAATGGCGGTTGGTGCACATACCCGATTGGTGTTGTCCGTAGAAGCTTGATACACGAGATATCTCTCCGCTTCGAAATTTGTATTGAGATAGAAGCAGAGTATAACCAGGTTACGACTAGTACGCAGATAGTTGCCGACTCTTACATATACCATTGCTTGCAGAAGCATGCGACAGCGGTCTGACTCGTTCTTAGGCGATACCGTCTCGTTGATGATGATTGGTACGTATGACGTGTTCAACAAAAAATCGCTGTTGGGACTATACGATCGTGGATCACTTTCGTTATTGACCTGTTTGATGACCATGGCTGGATCTGCAGAAACACCTCTTCGTGAAATATGAATGTGGTGATGGCCAGGCGAGATGGAACCTACTTGTCATATAAAGGCAGATTGCGGAAGACGGGATCAACGAGGAACACGGTGAAGTGGCTCTCCTTGAAGTACGAAGACTTCTCCTTGATTATGCTGACATTCGGCGCGCAGTCCTTGATAGCTGAGATATAGGCACGAACTTCGCCCGTATCTCCCGGCCCCTCTACTTCGTCGAAAAATTGTATAAAATGGTCACCTAGCGTAGCTTTCAGAAAAGCACGTTGGGCCTGCGGACAGCATTGGATTGAAGATCATTGGGTCAGGAGGTATATAGCGTTACCTCATCGCCCCTAGGAAGCTCTCTCTTCCTAGCCAAGCCATCAAGCAGCGCCTTCGTGTGTTGAGGGAATACGACATTGGAAATTGAAGACAGGTTTGGTTGCGTGTCATCAAATGTGAAATGTGAAATAATGCTGTTATTCGGGAGTTGAAGGTCCTCTGGTGTCCATTTGTTGAGTTTGTTGACGTATAGCGTTACATTAGCGATGTCGCCGACATGTTCGCCAACTCTTGCCAGGTCGTCGTCACCTGTAAAGGAACGCGTTATTTGAAGAGGACAAGCGAAAATCGTGCGAGCACTCACCTGTCGAAGCGCGGACAATGACATGTAGATACTGCTCAACCACATTTCGAAAGATACCAGACAGCGGCCGCACGGGCAACAAGGATTTTGTCTCGAGGACCTTCAGGTTCTCGACTTGCGCTTCAAGATTCACGTCTTCATCGATAGGTATGGAGACATTCCATACGTCAAGGCTGTTGGCGGTGATGTGGTCAAACGCCGGTTTCATCTCCTCCTTGATAGCTTTCTTGAGGGTGCCGATAGTCTCTGTGCGTTCAATCTTGACTGGAAAGATGTGGGTGTGAGGTTCGCCGAGGACCCAGCAATTCAGTAGGAGCAGGGACGGCGCCGGAGTACTGACTACTGCAAATCAAGAAGAGTTACAGAGCAAAAAAGGCATCTGTGCTCACTGATAGGAGGGGCCTTGACAACGACATTGAGTGTCTCTTTATCTAGATCGTTAAAGATCTTAAGCAGTCCCTTCGATGCCCACAACGGCTTCATCTCATGTAGCCTCAGGTTCTTGACTTGCGCTTCAAGGTTCGCGTCTGCATCGATAGGTATGGAGACATTCCATACGTCAAGGCTGTTGGCGGTGATGTGGTCAAACGCCGGTTTCATCTCCTCCTTGATAGCCTTCTTGAGCGCCCCAACATTCTTGCTGCGATCGATTTCGACAGGAAATATGCGAGTAGAATCTTCGCCGAGGACCCAGCAGTTGAGACTAAGTGGCGTAGCCATGGATGAAGCTGAACATCAGGTGCCTGATGATCGAGATAAGATTGTGTTCACGTGACTGCAATATATATTGAACCACTTTTTCATCATCCCTATGTAGTACCGCTTCCTTGTCGATCCGCATCTTCCTTGACGTCTCCTTCATCCACCTCTCCGAGTGTCTCATGCCGCGGAGAGGTGGGCTGCTCCTCTCCTGTCTTGATGGCTTCCTTGAGGCCCCCAACATTATACAGCACCTGTATAAGATTATTCTTATATACAAAAGACAAAAATTGGGAGAGGTTTGGGTGGATGAAACTTAGGTCTTATATCAAACATTAGCTTTGTCAAATATATACGAGATTGGCGGAATGGTTGTGGAGCAATGGACAATTCAAAGTAGGTCTGTATATGATAAGGCATAACAAGTCTTCACATGTGTGACCACTTGTGACTCCAGCATAAATTAACATCAGTGAATGGAACTGGGCGTAATCCAGCATAATCCAGCATAACCAATTACAATCATGTGACTTGGGACCCTGGTGAACATAGGGTTATAGGGTTAGAAGGAGCGAGCCCAAAGGGTGAGCGAGTTATCTTGTGTGAAGAGGGTAGCAGAAAGTAAACAAATCTCTGAGTTGCCTCAGAGGATGTGTTTCGGTTTGTAGCCTCTTCAGTACTTCTGCTGGGTTTTTATAGTCAACCAGACTATGCGACATGTGACTGGTGCCAAGCCAGGCTTCATCAGCACTGAGGACACCAATGGCTAAGGTTTTCACAAGCTGAGTCAAATGCTGAGCACTTTGGACCAATGCCTGACTCAGAGCTACTGGCCATTAAGGCACTGCCCTGTTCCAGCACCTACCAAGTCACAGATAAGGGCCTCATGGCTCTTATCACCATGTGCAAGTGCACAGCAATGAGTCATCTGAAGTCGATCTGACAAGATCCGCTAACACCTTGTCATCACAAGACAGAACATGAGTCAGTTTCCCAACTCAGCTGACTTCCTTATCTCTGATATGAGTTATGTGGGAGGGCAGCGCCTTGGTGTGTGTGCCTTGCGCACAGGGCTGTGCCATGCTTCCTGTGGGGTTCCACCCACTGCACCTAACAGGGGGGCCACCGGACCTTAGCTGCTGAGCTATGCCCAGACAGTACCTGCCTTCCCAATTGGGCCAGCAGGCACCCCGCCCTGTACTAAGCTGAAGTGTTTCCAGAGCAGGAAATTATCCCATGCTTGCCAAGGCGCAGGTACCAAGGTGGACATTGCCACCTTGGCTCCCAGAAAGGTTCTGAGTCAGCGCGGGTGTAATAACAATGGTATCACATCCCAGGCTCAGTCAGAGTACTGTTCAAAAACAGCATGGAAGATCACTCTTCAGATTCTGTACTATATATGATGCATGGGTAGGGGTATGGGCAGGGTTTGGGTATAGGAATTCCCTTCAAAAAGTGTGCTGTCCAAATAGATGCCATATGCCCACAATATGAAGTGCCATTCAAAAGTGAATAACTGGCACATAATAGTAGTAAGTATCACCCACACACACTAGAATCATTATATAAACTAAGTATACAGTGCGACCAGAGGACAATACGGTGGTGGCTCCAGCCAGAAAAGAGGAGATTGGGGTGGATGGCAGAGTGGGCCAAGAGGCAGAGGTCAATATAACTGATGTGGGAGCTAACAACAAAGTGTTTTGAGGCTGCATAGTAGCACGAATATCGGTAGTAATGTGTGCGATATCCTATGACGATCATGGAATGTGGCATGAGGAGATGTTGATAAAATGTGAAAAATGGGATGGTTCAGAGCTTTGGATGCTCCTGATACCTATCAACGACCTGGTGAAAGATGCAATCCTGGCACTTAAAAACAGCACCACACCTCCAATCAAATCCTCCCTTGAGGACTGGAAGATCAAAAATGGACTCCTACTTTTCAAGAACAGGTGCTATGTCCCTGACAATGCTGATACACACAAGCAAATAGTAGAACACTATCATGAATGCCTACCCAATGGACACCCTGGACAATGGCAGACAACGGAATTAATCAGAAGAGATTACTGGTGGCCTGATATGGTAACATTCATCAAGAAATATGTCACAGGTTGTGCCACCTGCCAACAGATGAAGGTCAACATGCACCCAACAACTCCACCCCTGTCACCGATCAAATCCCATGCCACCCGCCCATTTGTTCTCGTAACCACTGATTTCATTAGACCTTCCAATCTGTGACAATTTTGATTCTTTAATGGTTGTGGTAGACCATGGCTTTATGAAGGGGGTAATTTTAATCTCTTGAAACAAAACAACAGATGCACTTTGAGCAGCAACTAGTCTTTTCAGGTCCAATTTCAGCAACCGAAAAAAACTGGTAACCCAACCAGACTGCAACCGTGGGCAACCGGACTTCCGGTTGCAGTTGGGCCTCATGGGGGCATCGCACAGTTGCAGTTGGACAGATTTGAAAAGTACTCAAACCGGTCGACAACCGGTTGCAACCGGCCAGTTATCTACTTGTATATACACTAATATATACTATATTATTTACTTATGTACTTATTTACTTAGCAAGGTTGGGGCATGCCCAAGTGACAATGGCAGATGGGCAAGGGTTTATATACCTTTGGCTCATTTGCATGTGTTTGCACATGTGTTGTGCAAGTATAAACGATGACGTGTTGCAACACATTTGTGTTTGCACATGCTTGTACTGATGATCAAGATGCATCATCTTTTTTTTTCACCCATTTCAACTTTTCCCCCACGACGACACCTCTACAACGTCCACTGTCCTCTCATCCATCCCCCCTCTCATTTGCCGTCCCCTCCACTTGTCTGCCGTCCCCCCCACTTGTCCGCCATCCCCCCCACTTGTCCACTGTGCCCCTGTCATCCGCCGTCTGCCCCCTCGCGTTTGCTGTGCCCCCTCACGTTTGCTGTCCACCCCCTTGTGTTTGCTGTCTGCCCCCTCGCGAGTTGCGTTTGCTGTGCCCCCTCGTGTTTGCCATCTGCCCCCTCACGTTTGCCATCTGCCCCCTCGCATTTGCCGTCTGCCTCCTCACATTTGCTGTCTGCCCCCTCACATTTGCCGTGCCCCCTCGCGTTTGCCATCCCCTCACTCATCCACCGTCCCCCCTGTTGGGATTATGTATACAAGAGTATACAGGCAAGCCAAGGCAGTTAACATGCCTAGGGAATATTGCCAGAATATGCTAAGTCATATTAACACATGTTTAACAGAGGTTAACACATGCAGAGACATATAGGGGAACCCACAGTTAACACATGCTACAGGATTAATCATCCTGCAGCATGTCTATCATGGGATAGGCAAGATATAGCCATGTCTATGATAGCCTATCCAAGACAGAGCTAAGGATAGAGTGTCTATGACACACCCTGCAGGAAGTCTAGGACTTACCAAGCCATGATATCATATGTCACTATTATTGACACTGTTATAGGGGATATGACATAGTTATTCCATTATTAACTGGTACAGGGGTCTATTACAGAATACCTCCTTTATATATTAAAGGAGTGCATTACACTATACCTCCTAACTGTGTAGTATAAATATTGCACATCTTGTAGGAGATGATAATAACATTCCTCCCTGTTGCAGACTCCCTCACTCACAAGCCTTTGAGATTAAACTTCATCTTCTTAACCTTGTCCTTAACTCTTCCTGTCACTGTTCACCACTCCATTCCCAACACCCCCCCCCACTCGTCCGTCGTCCCCCCCTCTCATCCACCATCCCTCACCTCAACAGCGAGTATGGCCACCATTGTCAGTGTTCCCCATCCCCCCCACCTTGAGGGGGGGATTGTTTTATTATATTTGTATATTATTATATTTTAAATTACAGTAGAAAAAGTATTATTAGTAGTCAGTATGTATTGTAAGTCACCATGTAGATGTCGGTTGCAGTCGGTTGGAACCGACTGCAACTGACTGTAACCAGGTTGGGTTGCGACAGGTCTCAACCGGTCACAACTGCCTGAGCAACCAACACCAACTGGTTGTACCCGGTTCGGTTGTCGGTTGGTACTTTTTGATGCAAATGACCAACCAGTTGGGGTCCGGTTGAGGCCAAAATGGCTGAACAACCAGACCCGACCGGACTTTAAAACTCTAGCAGCAACAGCCTACCTGGACAATGTCTACAAACAATTTGGACTACCAGATAAAACCATTTCTGATCAAGACCCCTGATTTGCCTCACAACTATTCCAGGAACTAGGAAGAATACTAGGAATCAAACTGGCAATGAGTACAGCCTACCACCCACAAACTGACAGAGAAACAGAATGGGTAAACCAGGAAGTAGAAATCTATCTTTGAATATTCTGCTCTAACAACCCAGAGAACTGGAAACACCTCTTGCCTACTGCAGAATTTGCACATAACCAGAAGACCCACTCCACTCAAAAATCTTCGCCATTCTACCTGATGATGGGATATGTACCAAAGGCAATTCCCCTCCATTACCAGAAGACCAATGTTCCTGCAGCAGAACAATGAATCATTCTACTACAGAAAGCAAGAGACAAGGCACTTTCCACCCATGAGCTAGCGCATCAGATGATGGCAGAACGGGTCACCTGGGACTTCAAACTGTTCAAAAAAGGAGAAAAGGTGTGGCTAGAAGCGAAGAACTTGAAGACAGCATACACCACAAGGAAACTTGCCCTGAAATGCGAAGGACCATTGACCATCAACAAAGTATTAAACCCACTCTCATACTGACTCTCCCTCCTGAAACAGTGGAAAATACATCCCATCTTCCACACAGCTCTCCTAACCCCTTTCAAACAAACAGAAGAACATGGCCCCTTGTTTCCAGAACCACCACCTGACCTGATCAAAGGAGAAAAGGAGTACAAGGTCAAAACAATCCTCACCCACAGAAAAAGAGGCTGAGGGTTTCACTACCTGATCAAGTGGACAGGATACCCTTCATCAGAAAACTCATGGGCACCAGAAGCCAACCTTGAACACGCCGAAACCACATTAAAAAATTATAAAAAGAAAAAGAACATCTGACAAAAACATATGTAAAGAAAGACCAATGACCAGACAACACAAAAAAAAATGTATTACCTTTCCCCTAACACCATCACCACTCGACTCTTCCTCTCTAACCAAGAAAATGAAATAAAAATCCGACAACTTGGCAAAGGCAACATGTGCCTCAGACCCCTCTTTGCAGCCTGGGGACACAACCAATGACTACATTACACAGCTCAACAACAGGAAGAAGCTCTCCTCTCCTCTCTCTTATTAGAAGGGATAGAAGATGCAATCACACCCCTCAGACAACCAAAGACCCCCCTCCGCAAACACAGACCCCAACTAGAAAGAAGACTGACCCCCTACCCATCCTTTCTCAAGATGACACCAATTAAGACCCCCCTTGCCAAGACTCTCTCTCTAACTATGCCTCCCCCTCTCCCTCCATCAAAGTCTCTTCCCTAAAACCAATCCCACCACCCACTAGCTGCATAGTCATTGACCTGACCAGAGACTCCACTCCAGTCACCCTAACCCCTATTCCACCCCAGACTGACCCCTCCCTGAAAGAGAAAACCTGTTACTGCTGCAAAGGGAAGGGCCATGTTTGTCCCTTCTGTCCTAGGTTCAAATGCTCTACCTGCAGAAAGAACAACCCTGGGCATTATTCCAACAACTGCCCTGACAGACCCCCCCTAGACAACAATGATTATTCCAATACCTTCGACAATGCAGCCTGGGCAAATGTCACTGGAGAACCATATGGGGATTTATGAAAGAGAAAACACCTACACACAATGAAGACACTACTTATTCAGTCTACCTGCAATCTTTTGAATAATACTCATCTTGCCCTCCTCCCCTCTCTCTACATCATGAGGACGGGTTTTATCATTCTCATTGCTATCTTGATCTTCTTGGTCACACTGACCATAGTCTTCACGCTGACTCGCCTCACCTCCTATCAAAACAACTTGTATCAGGAACATGCCCCTCGTTATCAAACAGAAAGCCCAGTACTCTTTAACAACAACTACCCTCTCACCCCCCTCCCTCCTATCAACACATGACTCTGATGCATGCAACACTCCATTTACCTCTACATCCTGCCTACCCCTACAACACACCTACCATCTCCACTGTCTCAATGTTCCTCCCCACCACCCCCCAGCAGATTCTCTATGCCGTCATCATCAGGATTGGAGGAACAATGCATACTCCACCCAGAAACGTGCCTCCCCCTTTCCCCCTCATGCATTGCATTAGGATCAGGGAAGTTGTGGGAGTATTGGGAGAAAGTCGGTGACTTTCTGGGTAGGAAGGGGGTAATGTTACAGACAACCTGTTGAAGGACACCCAGTCATTTTTCTTTTTACTGCTTAACTCCCCCCTCTTCTTTACTTCCTTTCCTTCTGATATATCTGAGACACTTCTCTACTTTTATTTCTCTTGATATTGGTGAAACACTTCTTTGTCTACATCATTTCTCATTTACATCGGACCCCCCCCCCCCCCCCTTGACATTGTACTAGTACTAGGTCTAAGCTCTTCAGCTCGACCTAACCAATCTAAAGCTTTACCTGCTCAACTCAAACTAAGACTAGCTCAGAAAGCCTCTGAGACTAGAGGATCAGATACTACTTGAAAGCCTCAAGCAGCAGATGATGCACGACCCTTCTGTTGACAAGTAAAGCCCTTGTCTTAACATCCGATCTCCTTGGATGTCTCCCAGATGACTGCCTTAGGGGTCATTTCATAGTTCTCTCTTTTGGCTCAAGGATCTGAGGCTCTCAGGTGGGGGGGCTCGATGGTGAAGTAACACTGCTGGCTTTGGCTGGGGGCCCTGCCCCGGAATCAAGGGGAGAACTTGCTAAGGAGGGAGGGATGCTTATCAGGGCTGCAGGATCCCTGGAGAAGATCCTTGGCTCTAGGTGTGTACTGTGCATCTCTGCATAGTTGCTAACTACAGGGGTCTCCACTAGACACAGGCCCTACAAGCAATAGCCCAATCAGTCATGAGCCCCATATTTTTAGCCTTCTCTATTTCAGTCCTCCACTGCCCTCTGTCAAACCATACAGGGTCTGTTTACCTCCACCACTTACTCACCCAAATGCACAGAGGATTCCTTGTCATGGCTCTTCCGAGTCCATAGCCAAGAAGAAATCAGATGTTTCTAGGGGTCTTATCAGTCCTCCAAGCCCCTCTCTTGATGCTCAATACACCACAGGTACATTCAATCTTGATATGATCACCTGGGCCACATCAACATCCTTGCCTGCTTTCAAGAGGGTTTTATCTAATCTGTGGCCATTCCTGAAAGCAAATAGATCACAAACCATTGATACTGACAACTGCCAGTTAATGATTCCAGATGTTACTTCAGAGATCATGGACAAGCTAGAGAAGATGGCTAAGGAATCTTGCCTCCCAGGTTGGCAGGATATTATGTATGTTAGGTTTCTCAAAATTTTCACATCATAGGCCTCTAATGGCATTTTAGGATTGATTTTTTGGAACATGAAAGCAAACTAATTCTCCACTACCCCACCATGGGGCACAAGATCATGGAGTCCATCTTTCACTTTGTCAACCACAGCAAAGATGGGGACCGAAGTTTGACAAGCCAACTAGGTGATGACATTATCCTGGGAGGTACTGCAGATAATATTCTAGAAGATGGCAAGAAGTCACCAGATTAAAGCTTCTATGATCTACATGCATGCAATGCTCTAACAATGACTATGCCCACAGTTGTATGGGAGGTTGCCTATAGCAAAACTGAGGAGAAGCTTGCCTGTGATCTTGGGTGGCACATCACCAGTTCAATTGGTGTTGTCAATCTCACAATTGGTATAAAGATTACTTGCATGCCGGGCCCTATTGTTGATGATCAACAGCATTTGGAAGTGTCAAGAGTCACTTGCAAGCTATGGGAGGCAGAGCAGCCCCTCAAGCATTTTATGTCAAAAACGCAGGAATGGGAGTTGAAGTTAGGAAAGTTGGTGAGGTGCAATGGTAATGGATGCCAGGCTGCCACCCATGGGTGCCCTCCTGGAACAAAATTTTCACTCCCCACAAAGCTCAGTGACACCTATGTGAAATGTACTGCTTATAAAACTTGCATCTATGAGATACATAGTCTACTTTGTGTGATTCAATATGCTGATGAATATTTTTCCTAAACTGCCTAACAACATTACCAAGTTTGGGATTTTAAACCACCACATGTATCATAACTTAGATGGAAAGGAGGCAGATAAGCCTGCTATTGTGGTGTCTTTTGCAACCATACTCAGTGTTATTTGGCATCACCATGAACTTATGAACATTACTGAAACGAGAATCCAGGCTATAAAGTGGCCACTTGACAGCAGGTAGCAGGATAAAGATGATGAGATAGCTTGGATGAAAAAACCTTGCAAATGATGCAGCATGTAATCTTCTATGGAATTGAATGTATTTTCTCTGCATGGCGAACACAAATTATGACTTCATGCAATGGCCTTGCTACTTGGCATATACTTGAGTTATGGTTTTATAATGAATGATGAATTTTTTGACCCTAAACAACATATTATGGCTGATTAATCAGGCACTTGGGGACTTGACTGGCCGGTTTCAGAGGACTGGAGACAAGGGTCCCAGAGCACTTCCAGGACCCCCAGGACAATGCCAGGTGCCTGCACAAGCCCATAACTCAGCCCCCTGGCCCCAGCTTTGTCAAACTCAACTCCCACACTCCCTGCCATGTCACTGACCCCCCCCCCCTCCCCTGATGATGCCCCTGCCCCCCCAGGCTTTGGAATGGAGCCCCACAGTGCCCACCATGCCCAGAATGCCCCATCTGACTCCCAGATGAGGGTTATAGGGTTATGGGTTATAACGAGCAAGTTATCTTGTGTGAAGAGGAGTAGCAGAAAGTAAACAATTTCCCTGAGCGGACTCAAAGGAAATGTTTCGGCTTGTAGCCTCTTCAGTACTTCTGCTGGGTTTTTATAGTCAACCAGACTATGCGACATGTGACTGGCGCCAAGCCAAGCTCGTCAGCGCCGAGGACACCATGACCCAAGCTTTTCCCGCCGTCTGTCAAACGCCGAACGCATTGGAACGACATCTGACTCAGGAGTACTAAGGCGTTAGGGTCATGCCCTGATCCAGCACCTGCCGAGTCACAGATAAGAGCCTCAAGGCTCTTACCACCATGTGCAAATGCACAGCAATGAGTCATCTGAAGTAGATCTGACAAGATCCGCTAACACCTTGTCATCACAAGACAGAACATGAGTCGGTTTCCCCACTCACCTGACTTCCTTATCTCTGATCTGAGTCATGAGGGAGGGCAGCACCTCGGCGTTTGTGTGCCTAGCACACAGGGCCGCGCCATGCTTCCCAAGGGTTTCCACCCACTGCGCCTAACAGGGGGGCCACCGGACCTTAGCCGCTGGACTCGCGTCCAGGCAGTACCCGCCTTCGCAATTGGGCCGGCGGGCGCCCCGCCCTGTACTAAGCTGAAGCTTTTCCAGAACAGGAAAATTCTCCCACGCTTGCCAAAGCGCAGGCACCAAGGCGGCCTCTGGCCGCCTTGGCTCCCAGAAAGGCCTGAGTCGGTGCAAGTGTAATACCAATGGTATCACATCCCGGCTCAGTCAGAGTACTGTTCAAAAACAGCGAGGAAGATCATTCTTCAGTTCGACTCTCGCATTGCGATAGTGTATTAATCTGTCCAGAGTCATAGATGGCTCGTGCCATCCCACAGCTTTTTATGGCACCCGTTAGGGTCAGCCCGTCCCCTGCCGTAAGGCAGCAGACACTCATCCCGCCGGGGGGCGTACCCTATAGGGTAGGGTTTGCGTCCCCGGTTAGGGTTGTTAGAGGGTCCGGGTTAGGGATAGGGCTCTGTTAGGATAAGGGGGATCCCTTGAAGTCTCCCAGTGTCTACGACAATTCAGACTAACACACGGTTGTCTATTCCTCTATGTCAGAGGGAAGATAGCCAGTGGCTTCATCCCCTGACTCTGAGTCTAGTGGGAGCGAACTCTCACATAGCGCCCAGAGATCTTTCAGTTGCGAGTTAGCATCAAGGGCTTCTTGCTTTAGCTTGTTGAGCTGGTCACCAAGGCCGGCAGTACGCTTCCGGCTTACCAGCCAACGTGCATCAGTGAAACCAACTTTGGATACATCCAGAACTTGCGTCACAGCCATCGCATTGCCGTACCGACTTTTCTGCAGGTATGACAACCACAAGTTGTCGTCGCTCACCATCGGCGCACCTAGTACCAAACTATCTGAGTTTTTGGCCGCCGTGCCTACTTCGTCAGCAGAGGGTTCAGCGATCACCGTGCTAGGCTTTGAACTACGACCTGAAGCTGTAGCCACCACGTAATCAGTGTTAACATTAACACTAGGGCCAGGCTCGGGTCGTGAGTTCCAAAGTCGAGACCATCTACGTTCATAGAACGAGATTTCTTTGGTCCAAGTATTCAAAATGGTATCTGAAAGACCATGAAGGTTGAACGCGTCCCATACAGGGTCAAAGGTAGTCTTAAGAACTAAGAGTTTTCTCAAATCCGGCATATCATTGCTAACTGATGACGTCCTCCTCACGGAGAACCTTTCTGCCCATCTCTTAGCTGAGTTTTCTTTAAGCCACTTCTTCACCAACGGGTATGGGTATCCTCTTGCCAGATAGATCCTTGACAGGTCTGCCAACGCGTCAAGATAGTTAGCAGGCGAACTGCTGAGGACAGCCATCCGTGACATCTCCCCAAGGAAAGTCCCATGCCTGAAATACAAAGCATCGGTTGATCGGTTTGGGATGTTTTTCCTGCAAGAGCTTGATATGAGCAAGGAGATTGTTCTCCCAGATGTTTTGCTGATGGATGATTTGCAAATGCTTCGCTCACTTGGTTACTTGGGGAAACCAATTCCACTAACCCTGGCCAGGCCCCGGTTATATGAGGAGGATGATGAGAACTCTTATCCAATCGGGCAAACTCCCAGTTGGTCTGAGCTTACCAAGATCCTCCAGCTCCAACCATGGGTCATTATGCGCCACTGGTCTTGGCCCCTGGAACTTGATCAATATATAGATGCAGAAGAGGGGTCGACAGCACACTTGGCATCCAAGCTTTTCCAGATGTTCACAGCGCAGACATGGGTCACCCTTAATGACCGTTGGAAGAAAGATCCGGAGAGATTCTATCAGCCCATGACTTTGGTGGAGAGCCTTGAACTATGGACCCTAGAGAAGCTCCATGAAAATCTGCACTCATACCACATCATCCCTTGCAACTCTGATATCCATGGGAGTATACCCGGCCCCAAAGCACTCCCTTTTCCCCTGCGATACAGCCTGTACTTTGTTCAACCAGGAGACCCCTTGGGAAAGCTATGGGATGTCCTCGGCCATCCGCCAGGTTACATTGCCAGCTATCGGGAACAAACTGAGAAGCTTGATGAGAGCAGTTTGGATGACCTTCACAGCGGACTGGAAACTCTGTTTTCCTATTGTCAGTGCCTACCCAATAGCAAGCAGGGAGAGCTGATCTGGGAAGTCCGGAAGGGTGATGCAATTTTACTGGGGAACCCCCGATTTTACAAGCTTGACTCAATAGGAAATGGGGGGAAAAAGCATGTCCCCCATCAGGCGCCGACCCATGCAGGGAAAGTGACCATACAAACAGGCTTGTTGAGGCTGACTGGACTCTCAAAAGCCATGGCAAGCACCACGCTGAAATTTGCAAGGACAGTGACACGGACCGCTGCAAAGAAGAAAAAATCTGTCAGGCAGAGCAACAGGCGGGTGCCTCTGACCCGACGCCAGAAGCAGAAGAGTGATTCAGATTCAGAACAGGCGGAAAGCGACGCCCCTCAGTATGAATCAGGTGGGGATACGTCCGATGAGGATGATCCACCAGAAAGGAGGGGAGACACCCCCGACATGTCTGATTTGCATGGCGTGAGGTGGGAAGATGACGATCCGTCAGATGTCAGTCTGGATTCTCAGCCGTCCAGCCGATCCTGTGGATCTGGTGCATGATAGGGCTTGTTAGTAGTGCATATACGTTAGCAGTCCCTCATAGTCATGCATTAGCCTCTTCATCTGTAACCTGACAACCCATTGTTTTCATATATCAGAATAACCTTAAACCAGAAGTTCTGCTCTAGGGATTTATATTTTATGGCCTCAAATCGTAATCACCTCTATTTAGGAAGGCCTGTTGCCATGTGCACGAAGAGGGCCGACCATTCGATGACCCTCCCCTCCCTCGCTGCGCTCGGGGGGTCCCCCGGGCCGGGTCATCTCAGGCCAGCACACTATAGCCTCGTTCGTGCTTTTATTCTATGCCATGCCTAACCAGCTAACTGAACCCTACAATCCTAACTGGTACGCCCCCCGGCGGCTATAACCCTAACACTTTTATTCTATGCCGTGCCTAACCAGCTAACTGAACCCTACAATCCTAACTGGTACGCCCCCCGGCGGTGTGGGAACTAACTGACTACGATGCTTCCCCCTAACCGGCTAACCAAACCCTCCGGCATGTGATGCATCTTTCTGGCTCTCGCTAACTAGCACTGTATATGCGCCACTGTGCAGTACTTGTTAGCATAGTTTACGCATCACTCTCGCAGGGAGAGGTGCAGCCGTAATAGTCATTCTGATCCGAGTCCATCAGATCGTTACAATTTGGCCTATGTAAGCTGTAAGGATCACAAGTACAAATATGATTGTAAAGGATAAGGGAAACATTGAGCACAATCGGCCTTGTTAACAGTAACCATGGAGTAACAGTAACCATGGAGGGCACAACACCAAGTAACGAATGGGAACACAGCCTTGGTTACAAATAGTATGGTAAATCACATAGTAAATGGTAACTAGGGAACACAAGGACAATGTGTGCCCTGTGTTGAGCGCAACGAAAAGTACAACGTCAGAGATGACCCTGCATGCTGCGATGGGTACAACGAGCCTTCACTGAAACCTTTAAAACCATCTGCGCTTGGTCTTACATTATGACATTATCACTATGAAACGATCTGCCCATCCTGTGAGTACCGACCAATTCTGCCAGACTCCCTAACGGCCATGCACACAGCGCCAAAGTCCTCCTCACAAAAGGGGGCGCTCTCGGCTTGGGCCATCCAATCCAGACCACAGCAGCCCATTGTCTGATCTATCAGATCTATCGGACGATCACAGCGATGATTGGTATGAACCATCTTCTGATGAATCCCCTCCATCCGTGCCACACCTGGCAGAGCAATCAGTCAAATTGAACCAGGTATGCATTACACTGTGGAGCTATGTGGAATAAGAACCATAACTAACTGCCTCTGACTACAGAGACTTGGCTACTGCTAACACCCTCTAACCCAGGGAAAACAGAAGGCTCAGCTGGTCCAGGACCGCCCACATAAAAAATGGCCCGTAAGTACACTTTATAACTGGAGACCCGGCTACTGCTAACATGACCATAAGTGAATGACCCCTGCACAATATGTGCCCAGCCCAAATTTGGACGGTTTAGCATCTGACGCCCTGAATTCGACTATGAATCGCACCCGAAGCTTGCCCAACCGTGTGCTTATCATGGAATGCCAGACTCGCCTCCGTGTACGGGCTTTCAAGAGCCATGCAGATTGTTTCCGTGTCCCAACCACATTGGCCCATCTTGAGGAAGATCGACTGAGCGATAACGTCAAACAGACCCTAGACCAATATTGCGTTGATGTTCTGGAACCTCAGCAAGAAAGCAGGGCTATCTCAGCTCAATACTTTGACAATGATAATGTTCTGTTGTTTTGCTACATGGGTGAACGTTGGAGGGATGGGACAATAAAGGTATGCTATCTTTCCTATCAAAAGGTAACACATCTGACTATCTTTGTGGGCAGGATCCGCCTATCAAACCTCTGGAGCAGCAGTATCAAGGCTGTACCCCAGAAGACTTGCAGAAAGGCATACAACAAGGAAGAAAGGTGGTCCATGATGGAATATCAGTATAGCAGCTTCATTCAGCTAGCAAATCAAGGCTGATGTGTTTTGTTTTAGGAGGACATGCTCCAGCTGTATCATGAAGCAACCCAGATGCTATGTTCCAAAGTACATCCTAAGCTTGATGTTGAAGATCAATGCTATCAAAGTGCTGCACCAAACGAACCAGATGTGGATCCCCGATTCATGTGTTACAAGGTGAACCCAGAATACCAAGTCTCAGCCACTGAGGAAGGTGAGGAGCGGAGAGGCGTCCTTCATCTTGTACAAGGCTGGATCCAGAGATCCCAGCCTAAGAAGGTATGTTTGTATAACCTCCGCCAGGCAGTCGAAGTAACTTTCACTGATTCTGGCTCACAAGGGTCTCTTTTTGTCCTCAGAATTCACCCGTAGCGGAACTGCACTGGGCGGAATTCGATGTTGGTACCGATTGACACAACCTATTGCCTGGCTCTTGGCCACCATTTTCCAGGAACTATTTCCAGAGGATTACCAGGAACATAAGAAGGCGTTTGATGCCGGAGTGTGGCTTCACGAAGATCCCGGCCCATGGTTGGGTCGGGCCATTGTCTACAAGTTGGATGGCTTAATCCATACTGACCATAATGACAGAGCTCCGACCATCTCTTTCCCGAGTGGATTATTTGTAGGGGGCCAGATGATCATCCCCCAGTTCAGAGCCAAGTTCAGGTTAGCCATTACCACATGTCCATTGGGTTTATAGAATGACTATCACTTATTAGCTACAACCCTGGACATATTTGTTTGTTCCGTTCCAGAGACATCTTCCACAAGGTAGCAAGGTGGAAACCAATGCCACATGATGAGGTGAACAACGGCTGTACCCCCGGACGTATAGGCACGGTATTCTTCTTTCCAGAACCAAGCTACGAAATTCTGAAAGACAAACCTGCCGGATGGGGTGCAGAGACAGACTATGGGCGATGGGCCCAGTTTTCTAATTAAACGCCTTGTAGATAGATGGTCAATGGGCAGTCGCCGCTGTAGTCATGCTCAGCCTATACTATGAGAGTAACTGAGAGTAACTGAGTGTAATTGAGCGCAACCAAGCGTAACTGAGCGTAATTTAGTGTAATTCAGCGTAACCAAACGTAACTGAGCGTAATTCAGCATAATTAGGTGAGCGTAACTGAGCGTAACTGAGCGTAATTCAGCGTAACCAAGCATAATTCAGCGTAGTTGAGAGTAACGAGAATAATGAGAGTAACTGAGCGTAATTGACCCTGTTACCCACTATATAAACCCTGAGAATTCACACCCTGATCCATATGCACCCTGCTAGCCAACCTGGAGGCACCCTGAGATGGCGAAATAGGCACCAGTCCTGGGTCACGTGGTTTGCGGTTGAACTTCGATTGGTTTCCCACGCCATTCTCGTGTTCTTCTCTTCCCATCGCACGCTAGTCCTTGGTATGTTTGGAGCGGCGCATGCCTGCACATGCTTAGAATGACCCTAGTGACCATGTGTGGGCTCTGTGAGACATGCCATAGATAGTGTAGATAGTATAGATAACATATAGTGGTATTCCAATGAAAACCCCCAGGGGGAGACTATGTCTGGCCCAGCTATTGACCCTGAGAGTATGGGATGGTAGCTAGAGGTTGCGGGATGTTATACTATTACACCATGCCACTGTCACACAGAAGAACTGTAAAAAAGGCCAAGGTACACCCCAGTTACACTATGATTACGCTCAGAGTACACTATGATACCACTTCCTATTACTTGGCAAACAAAATAACATTACTTCCTACATTACCTTACATTACATTTACATTATGTTATATACCTACATCTCTCCATTTTAGGGGTTAAACCCTACCTCTTAGTAGTCATCATAGCTGTTGCTGGCTGCACGTAGCGGAGGCCACGTGTTGGGGAGGGGGTTTAGGCAGGCGTCCCTTAGCTCACTAAATGTCGTTGACAAGGTGCTGTGTGTCCTTTTTATTTCCTAACCCCCTTAACCCAAGAGGAGAGAAGCCAGGTCAATGTGCTGCATGTCCGTTTTCATCTCATAAACCCACAAGGATGGACGCCGTTGGCGACACGCTGGGAGTCCATTTTAAGCCCCCTGTACACACAAAGATGGACATTGTAGATGACACACTGTGTCTCCCATTTAAGCCCCCCTGTACCCACAAGAACGGGCGTCATTGGCGACGTGCTGCGCGTCCCTTTTAAGCCCCCTGTACCCACAAGAACGGGCGTCATTGGCGACGTGCTGTGTCCCTTTTAAGCCCCCTTTGCCCACAAGGACGGACATCATTGGCGACGTGCTGCGCGTCCCTTTTAAGTCCCCTGTACCCACAAGAACAGGCGTCATATTTTTCAGCCCCCTGGACCTGAGGACAGACGTCGTTGACGACACGCTGTGTGTCCCTTTTAAGCCCCCCTGAACCCACAAGGATGGATGTCTGCGGCGACGCACAGTGCCCCCTTTAAGCCCCCCCAAGGATGGACGTCGTTGACAATGCGCTGTGTGTCCCTTTAAAGCCCCCTGTACCCACAATGACGACGTCATTGGCAACGCGCTGTGTCCCTTTTAAGCCCCCTGTGCCCACAAGGACGGATGTCATTGGTGACGTGTCCTTTTTCAGCCCCCTGGACCCACAAGGACTGGCGTCGTTGGCGACGCGCTGTGCGTCCCTTTAAAGCCCCCTGTACCCACAAGGACGGACGTCGTTGATGACGCGCTGTGTGTCCCTTTTAGGCCCCCTGCACCCACAAGGACGGACATCGGAGACGATGTACGGGGAGTCGTTGACGATGTCCCACGCGTTCTTGGTGGTTGTTGTTCAACAGGTGTGACGTGACCTGTCACTTTTGTTTTTTGGGACATGTGACCAACCGAGCAACCTTCTGCCGCCCTCACCAAATGTCTAAACGCTCCCCTGGTAAGTCCATTTTAGAATATTTAGCACAAGCTTACCTTAATTCCACAGACCTGGATATCTCTACGGCCCCAAAACGCGTTAGATGCCAACCATCGCCTGCTCTCAACCCCATGGGGAACGTCTCGACCGACGGCCCCCACAGACCCATGTCCGATGACACCGAAGGGGGCCTTTATTTCTGTGACATGGTGGAGCACCTCATCGAACATGGTAAGTCCATAAACAAACTGCATTGGACTAACCAAACCGTCCCGTTAGTCCAAACTTCTTGGTCAAACTTCGAACATCTCGACTCAAAACCCAAGGGTTGGCCCAAATCAACCAAGCTAGGTTTGAATGACAATTGTCTTTGGAAGCATGGTGAGAGTGTTTTTTTGGTTATGTTCAACATACACGTTTACTAATTAGCAATTAGAAAAAGATGAAATGGCCAGTGAAAGCAGCGCCTTGGGAGGAGGTAGATAATTTTCATAGTATCATAGACCCCAGATATAAGAGAAAATCCCTCAGTATCCTTTCGATCACCCTCTCCAATTGGAGGAGATCTGCATCTGACCTTAGGTAAGGCTGTGTTGGGATTATGTATACAAGAGTATACAGGCAAGCCAAGGCAGTTAACATGCCTAGGGAATATTGCCAGAATATGCTAAGTCATATTAACACATGTTTAACAGAGGTTAACACATGCAGAGACATATAGGGGAATCCACAGTTAACACATGCTACAGGATTAATCATCCTGCAGCATGTCTATCATGGGATAGGCAAGATATAGCCATGTCTATGATAGCCTATCCAAGACAGAGCTATGGATAGAGTGTCTATGACACACCCTGCAGGAAGTCTAGGACTTACCAAGCCATGATATCATATGTCACTATTATTGACACTGTTATAGGGGATATGACATAGCTATTCCATTATTAACTGGTACAGGGGTCTATTACAGAATACCTCCTTTATATATTAAAGGAGTGCATTACACTATACCTCCTAACTGTGTAGTATAAATATTGCACATCTTGTAGGAGATGATAATAACATTCCTCCCTGTGTCAGACTCCCTCACTCATTAGCCTTTGAGATTTAACCTCATCTTCTTAACCTTGCCCTTAACTCTTCCTGTCACTGTTCAGCACTCCATTCCCAACAGGCTGTGGCTTCCAATTCATTACCTTCCCTGACTCTCGACAAACGTTATAGGATCTTCCAAATGCAGCACCTCCTCCGGTAGCACACTTTCCAGCCCAAAGGATATATCGCTGGCGTTGGGCTCCCCGGTGGACAATCGCATGGAGCTGCTCGAGGACGACGCCGATCTGTTGACCTTGCCCCAATCCCAGGCCATCCAGGTAGCCTCTGACCTTTGGGTTAGGGGGTTTCTCTCGCTGTCAAACAGGGAAGACACCTGGGTCCAACAAACTGTGCCCTTGGCAAATTGGCTAGTGGCGAACAGCTCTATTCCTCAACAGAGGCAATTGCTCAAGTGTCTGATACGCACCAGGGTAAGTTGTAACCCTTTTATGGGGTTCACACTAAGGAAGTCTCTTCCGGCAGAGTTTTGACAGGTTCCTTCACATGATCAAAAGATTTACCAAAGCAGTGGTCCAACCAGCAGTTACAAAGGCACTTCGGGTCCATTTGGGTGCAAAGTTTAACCCTTTTGTTAGTTGCGTAATGGAGCTCAACCGCCTGATAGCCGACTTGGATCTCTGGATGGAACGAGAGACCCCCGTGTAGAGCCATCAATATGGCAAATCACGTTAATCATGTTACCATTTTTAGATTAGGCTTTAGACTTTTGACTTGATCAAACTATTACATCATAAGGAGTGATAACCCAAGGCACTCGCCCAGTACTCAAATGCATGCCCAGCCCACTTTCATACTCTGTAGTCTATCAAGCTGGCAGGTCATGAATCCCCTCAATGCCGGGCCTATTGACTTGTTCGGCTCTGGGTTTAGACATTGATGTAGTCAAATTAGGCTTCTCACGACTCATCTGATTACAGGGTCGTAGTTTTTTCAACCCCACACACTCAGCCACGTACTCCAATACACGTTCAGCCCTCTCCAAACAACTCTGTCATGCCTTATACTCCCACAAACCTTTTATGTCGGGTCAACCAACTCACTTACCCTACTCAGGTACAGAGGGGAGCCCACCACGCGGCCACGCCCTTTGCCGATGCAATACCGTCACTCCCCCTAGTGGAAAACCTTCCCAGCGCTGACTCGTTTCGACTGGCCAATGAAGCGGGGGAATCTGATGTGTTCCACCCAGGAGACTGGTGAGTACAGCCCAATCTACTGCCGGAGAAAGATGTCGCTGATATCTCATAGTGTTTTTGTAGTCCACGAAAACATGGACCATACTACGGCGCCACCCCATGGTCACCAGTACTGGAAGGCCCAGGTGATATCAATCCATCTGTTCCGGTCAAAGTGGTGGGTCATTGTGCGGTGGTTCTATACCTCGACCCAGCTGCAAGAGTTGGGATTGACGTGAGTCTTCCACTTTTTCATGATCTTTGACCCTACTTGCAAAGTTATCTAACTGCTCACCCTGTCTAGAAACCAGGAACTCAAAAGTCTGGGGAACACAGAGCTGGTGCGCAGCAACCACTGTGGTAGGGCAAGTTGGCCTACTCGTCAACTTCCCCGCCCAGGGTATATCTGTTCCAACTCCTTTGTCAAGTGCCAACATGGAGGGACAACAGTATATGCCTGTCTTTATTTAATTTTCTTAATATTTCGTGTTCCTAACCTTGTCCAACTAATTTTTAATCTATTATTAGGTTGCCACTTTTTAGATAAATATATTCTGTTAGCATGACGCGTCAAATCACACATCTCTTCACGATTTCCGCTTCCTCAGGTTCCTCGCCTGACAGCCCCACTTTCGGTACGATGGAGTGGTCCCGGTTTTTCATTTATCTTTTGATGATCTCTTTCTCGATATGGCAACGACGTCAATCTGTCACTTGGTCCGGTTCCCCTTCCAGTGCTAGTCAAGATCCAGATCAACGGGCCGAACAGTTGGATGGTAGGGTTGAGAGGCGTCGTCTGGCGACTCTCCGCGCTTGCTGGGGGCCCAAGTTGCGTTAAGTCAATAGAGAGTCCCACCGGCAGACCCCTCCCCAAGTCATTCCCAGTCTGTGAAACCTTGCGACGAGGACTTGGCAACACCATTCCGACATCACATCAAGATCTTGGGCTTCATTAGTATTCTATTGTGATTCTTTCTTAGTTTATCTCTCTCGTTGCTTGGCCAGGCCGGCGCAAGAGAACGTGCGCGGTCCGAGTCTTCTCGTCTTTACTGCAAAATGTATATAAGGTGTCTCCCCACCTCTCAAATGGGACCAGGTTACCTCTGACTCACCCTCGTCGTTCCCTCACAAGTCCTCAAGTCTACTACACACTAAGGTGTAGTCTCTAAGTTAAGTTCTCAAGTCCTCAAGTCACTGTGTGCTCTCAAAGCCCTTTTTCCTTCATATTCCCTGACTCTCAACCATTTGATCACTTTGTTGATCGTCGTCTTACATTGGCCGTGTCCCCTAGCATTGACATACCTTCATTTTTCACTAAACGAGCTAAAGGCTCGGTGATCACTTGTTTTCCTCCCTTTTTCCCATCCACGCTTACCTCACATCTCGCGACGAGACAACCTCGTCATTGGTTCCCCAATAGGACCATTGACCCTGCCACACCACCAGGACGTCATACCCTTTGACTCCGTGGAGGGTGCGTACATCTCAGATCATTTACATTGATCTCTCCGTTGTTGACCATTACCTCCTCGTCTCAAGCCCACTGCAAAATCCATCACTGGGATGATACAGAACCCCTCAGCAAATGGCTTTTGAACAGTAGCTGGTACTATCGATTGGAGGTAGACTTTCAAACTGGACAAAAACCTCGACTCCAGGTACGTCCGCTTTCAATAAAAATTAAGGCATGCTTATTAAAACTTGATTGGTAGGGCATCCACTATACATGCATGTGCAAGAAGTTCTACTCCCCCTCGTTAGACTGCCAACGATATTGCGGCCGCTGTTTGAAGTGGTTCCATGAAGACTGTCTGGATTTGCAGGAACAGGGAGCTGGTGCAGGTTTTATGCCTGTCTCGCAACAGTTAAGGAAAGTTCCTATCATGAGGGGTTGGGATGGGGGGTCCGGCAAACCTTGGGAGACAGTTGGAAATGCCAGAAAGCTGGCGGCATTCAACCAGTGGTTGAACAAGGGGAAACTGGCCCCAGACTGGAAGGTGACCCTAGGGGTGGATGCTCATATCTAGCAGATTATATATCTCCCTCTAATATACAATATATGGGCTCCAAGTTAGTGCTGTAATAGAGCATAAGATAGAATAATAACCCAGGAATAAGTCAGCATAACTTAGCGTGGAACCTAACTCTCGGCTGTGGTGGTCCCAGGAACACTGCCACAGTGACGGAGGTGAGTCACGCATTCACTTGAACCACGTTCACATCAATATCCCCCACTGCGTTCAACACCTCTGCTTCCCATGGATAACTTACGTTGTTCGTCACGCTCATCCATCCCCCAAAGATGCGACATCAAGTTCTCACCAGCTTACCCTGATGATCGCCCTGCGAATGAATTTGAGAGTCGGGTGGCTGCTCTCAATCAGCAGTCATTCCCTTGGGAGATATTCAGCGTGGTCGATGATATTCTCGTATACGGTTTATTTGCTTCCAAACGACGGGTGAGTGGGTATAGGGTTATTAGGACTGAGCGTGCCTTTGGGGAAGAGGAACTGCCTATAACCCGGGAAGAAGGGATCAAGATTCGAAACATCTTTGGGGACCGTGCAGGGAAAGAGAGCAGAGGACGGGGAGAGGACATTCGACAGGTGGCTGATGCCCTGCTCAAAGCCCTTCCAAACGTGTTTTCTGCAGGCCAACTCCCAGTGATTCAACAGTATAGTAGTTTTCGAGTACTGGGGGGGGGTCCTGGTGTTCTAATTGTTTTGTTTTGTTTTTAGTCTTCTCCATCGTTACGATATCCTCTACTCGGCAGATAGTCCAGTGGTTCTGCAGAAGGTTTCGTTTGATGAGGTTAATATTTCTTTGGGACTCAAGGCCCTGGTTGCAATACCTGCCGGGTGTCCTATTTTGGCAATTTCTTCATCAATGTCCCGAGATTTAGTTCCTGCTGGATTACCCAGTATCTCAGTCATTGCCTCCTCTTCAGGTCAGAAAGGACCGATGGGACCTCGCCTGATGTTAGGACCCCTGCGTTTCACTAACCATGACTGTGAGCCCAACTGTCAGGTGCGCCTGGCTTCAATCTGTTACTCCAAGTTTGTGCTTAGGAATCTTTCTAAAGTTACGGAGCGTCAAAGACTCCCATGCTTACATGCTTTGGTCAATTGCAGAGATCGAGCCAGAATCATCAATAACGGTACGGTACACCGACGACAACAGTTATTTTGAGGGCAGAAAATGTGCATGTGCGACTTGCTGTCCAGAAAACCCCCCCCGTGGCACCCCGTCACCCAGTTCAAGTAGCAGCAGGCAGCATGGACCACCAGGACCAGCCAAGTATCAAAAGGAAGAAATCACGCAGAGCAGGGAGGAGGGTGCAGAATAAGAGGCAAAAACAGGCAGACAGGTAGATTACAACAGGCACGGGGTTGGGTGGCCATTAGATTACGCATGTTATGCTGAATTACGCTGGGTTACGCTCAGTTACGCTGAATTACACTCAGTTACCCTGAATTATGCTCGGTTACGCTGAATTATGCTCAGTTACGCTCACCTAGTTATGCTCAGTTACACTGAATTATGCTCAGTTACGCTCAGTTACGCTGAATTACGCTGAATTACGCTCCGTTAGCCTGAATTTGTCATGTACCAATTTTTTAGTCGTCATGCCGGATTATGCTCGGTTACGCTCACTGATGCTACTATACGTCTGTTACCCTGAATTATTTTTAGTAGTCATGCTGGATTAAGTACGCTGGATTACGCACACTGATGCTACTATACATCTGTTACCCTGAATTATACTTATTAAGCTGAATTAGGCTGGAGTAACAAGTGGTCCTTTCAATTGATTGACTCAATGTATGATACACTATACACCACCCCGTAACTGCGATTACGGGTGGCAATGCTCCCTTCGGCATCTACCAGGGTCCTGAGTCACGTGATTCCTTGTTGATGTTTCGTCGGAGTTTTGAATGCAATCCTTGTCTTCTTCTCTTCTCACTGCATGGCTGTCTTGGTTTGTTTGGAGCGGCGCATGCCTGCGCCTGCTTAAAACATCCATAAGGGTTATGCCAGTGCTCTATGAAGGTTGAGCGACCTTGGGAGTTTGTCTTGCACGTCTAACCGCCACCATTAATTTGAACACTGTGGCCATGTCAGCCACTATCCGAGCTCCCTGCCTTTCAATGTAATGGAGAAATAGCGAGGTCTGGAGGGATGCCTCCACCTCGTTTGTGAAGTATTGATACCGGCCTGCCTGGTCACGGAAGACCGAGACATCTATCCTGGCAAAAACACGTAAGTCAGACAGCCTGTCTCGTCTCAATATACGCTCCTTGTAGTGGATGAGGCCATAGTAAGTCTGCGTGACGAATGTTTTGAACTCCTCGGTGCCCTTATAATGAATATAGGACGGCAGCTCCGCTTCGTACATGGAGGATGTCCCTCCCGATTCACTGTAAGCTCTCATTAGCACGACACCAGTGGTCAGGTCATGGAAACGTACGAAAGATGTGAGAGAGGCGTTATCTCATGCACCGGCTGCACAAAAATTACCTCATCCCTGTTCACTGGCTTGGTACAAATCATATATGAGAGAACTCCGCCTATAAAAAAACAGCGGATCTCCCCCTTTTGAAGCAGTTGGGGAATGAACGGCACCCCAAACCATACCGGCTTAAAGCCAAACCTCCGCAATGACTCGTGATCGTACTGGACGTGGGCGTCCTGCACCAGCTGCTTCATTGTCTCCAGATCACGTCCAACCCCAGGCTTCAAAACATGGGCTGTGGAGTCGCTAAACAAACGTTTGATGACCAGGTCCGGGTTTCTCAGGTATTCCGTTGCACAGGGGTTCGCGATGGTGACAACCTCTGGATAATCGGTGTGTGTTACCAATGTCGCAATCTCACGGAGAGCCTGAAGCGTGTAAAGCTTGGTGCCCCGGGAAAGGCTCTGCCCCGGATCGGGGTATACGCAAGTTTGTCGCCCAAGCTCGTCCAGGTGGCGCATCCACGCATCGACTTGGTCCGGAAGCATGGGGTCCTGGTATTGGCGGTTTGGGTTCCTAATTGAGTGTGATCAGTGAACCTGATAGAAGTGATTTCCAATTTCATGCCACTTACATGAAATCCGTGTCGAATTCTGCCCCCCTGATCACGAGGTCGGCTTCTACTAACTGCTGCCAGGTTGCCCCCTGGCCTGATAGCAAGGCCGCCTTATATTCTGGCCAGCTCATTACACATATGTCGGACTCTTCACCTGTCTGTGTAGCCAGAGCATGAAGTACATAGAGCTATGTCATCGTTGTATCACTATTAAGCGACAGACAAATAGTTGGCAACCCACCCATTCCCATAAACAAAACTGGTTCTTCGCCTTCTTGAACGCTTGTGCGGGCGCATGCTCCAGAAAGTATCTCTGCCATTTATCGTCCAGAGGGATGGTCGAACACATCCACGAATCGCGTGCGAACGCATCGGCCCTGGTGGTACGGCAGGCGGGCCTCTCAACGAGCACAACAGAGATGGGGTCTGTGTAGAAGCTTGTCCCATCAAAATGAGAGGGGTTGATCCAAGGAGTGTCAAAGTGCACTCCGCTGGGTCGGCAATATTCATCGAACCCCTGAGTACTAGCCGGCGCAGAGGGGTGAATCGGTGAAACTGATCAATCTACAAGCTGGCGTCCAACCGCCATGAACGTTGAAATCCCCTCATTGTCGCTCTCACCTGATGTTTCTTCCTCAGTGTCTGGGTGACTTATGGGGGCCTGAGTGGCATCCTCTTCCTCCTCATCCTCATCCTCATCCTCACCCTCTTCCTCTTCCTCATCATCATCCTCGTCCTCCTCATCTTCCTCATCCTGATCCTCCTGATCCTCCTGATCTGGTTGGGCAGGGAAATGCTGCTGTATGAGCTCCTGAGCGCGGGGATTGTTGGAGTAGCGTAGCGCTAGATCAGACCCAACTTCCTCCCAATCTTGCGGTGTTGGAGGAACCCATTCCTGGTGCTGGGGATGATCCATGTGACCTACACAAGACGGAGTACAGTTGGGATGCAAGTTGGACCGCATATGGTTGCCGAACGAGCCTCCAACATTGAAGAAGATGTAGTTGTATGTCTTGCCACCCCGTGGTGCTGGAGCATGACGACAGGTATGGGGACACTTCTGAAAGAAGACCATGTTAGGTTTGTCAAGAGTAATGATTTACTGGGTAGAAGGTAGTGGCACAACAATAGCCAAGCGACTGCACCGCCCTTGGGCGTTCACCAGGGGGAAAGGTCACGTGACTACAATTACGCTGAATTACGCTCAGTTATGCTCAGTTACGCTCACCTAGTTATGCTCAGTTATGCTGAATTATGCCCAATTATGCTGAATTACGCTCAGTTACGCTCAGTTACGCTCACCTAGTTATGCTCAGTTATGCTGAATTATGCCCAATTATGCTGAATTACACTCGGTTACGCTCAGTTACGCTCACCTAGTTATGCTTGGTTACGCTGAATTATGCTGAATTACGCTTGGTTATGCTGAATTATGCTCAGTTATGCTCAGTTACGCTCACCTAATTATGCTGAATTACGCTGAATTACACTCAGTTACGCTCACCTAATTATGCTGAATTACGCTCAGTTACGCTTGGTTACGCTGAATTATGCTGAATTACGCTCAGTTACGCTGAATTACACTCAGTTACGTTGAATTACGCTCAGTTACGCTGGAGTCACAAGTGGTCACACATGTGATGACTTGTTATGCCTCATCATATATAGACCTACTTTGAATCACCCATTGCTGCACAACCGTTCCGCCAACTTCTTAGCTTTTTGGCAGAGCCAATGTTTCATATAAGACCTAACTTTCATCCACCCAAACCTCTCCCAATTTTTGTCTTTTGTATATATGATTAATCTTATACAGGTACTGTATAATCCACGAACGACTACATCAGAATGATCAGCTGCTGTCTGACCTGGACCAAGCTCATTTACAATCTCTGGCCGTTTAGGATTTGCTGTAATGGTCATAAAGAGATCACCTCCTTTGAAATAGCAGTTGATGGCCATTGCATCCTGGAGAAGCTGCTGCATGTGACGTGTGCTTCCAGAAAAAGAAGAAGGCAAAATGATCCTTTGCCCCAGAGACTCGGCATTGGCATCCACATTTGCAGAAACAGCATCTGCCAATCCAGCATAGACCTCACCCTGAATTGTGTTCTGGTTCATTGCAATGAAGCACAGCCTTTCCTGCTCTGCCATTGCCCACTGATCGCAAATGAACTCCTGGAAGAGCTTTCCACTGAGGAAGATGTGCTGAGGCTCAATGGCAGGTGGGCGAGGATGCAGGCAATAGCGGTAGAACTCTGACTTGGTGACATGCTTGTGACCCCTTTAAGCACCTTCTTGACCATCACCCATGGCATTGGGATTTTCCACAGCTGCATACTCAATCTGAGGATACCATTGAAGCTGGCCAGTAGGGAAGAGCAGGACATAGTGGAGAGCAGGATAGAGTGGATGAGCATCTGTGATGCGCTGAAGTGGGGGACCTTCCCTGCGGTAGAGAACAATATCCTGGACTGCCTCTGGCTGATCACCATCACCTGGAAGAGTGACAGCAATCTCATCAGTGGCTGCAGTGGGAAGGTTGTATCGATGATGGTCACAGCCTTGGTCAAAGCGCAAAATGATCTTGCACTGCTGCTCTGGAGGCATATTCCTGGTGAGCTCATAGGCCTGCTTGTACATCTGAACAGCTGGATGATGGTGGTAGACCATATCCTGAAGAGTGACCAAAGTGTGATGATCCAAATTTCTGCTCCAGGTATTGGCTGTTCTAAAGTTCACAGCATCAGCAGGATCATAGATATAGAGCTGAGCATAGACAGGAGCCTCTCCTTCAGCTGGCAAAAGAGATCCACTCTTATGTGAAAGTTCACCATGTAGGCTAAAGACATATGGACCAGCACCATCATTCAGATTTTCATGCTCCTCCATCCTATGACCTAGTGATGTCATAGCCAGAGCATTTATAAGTCCGAATATGTTCACGGAACCTTTTGGAGACATCATCCTGGGCAGTGAGCAACTGCAAAAGCTCTGGGGGAGGTGGGTGAGGTGGGTGAAGAGGAGGCAGGACAATCTTTCCACTAAAGCAGTACATGCCAAATCTGGGATTAGCATTAGAAGATGCAGTGAGACGCTCAGCCATCCAATGAAGAGCATGACAATTAGGACATTGGACATCCATTCTTCCCAGATTATGAGCAGGCCAATCAGGACTAAATGGCCGGCGTGCAGGTGGTAGCAATACTGGAGCTGGTAACACAGGCAATATTGGTGCATGAGGAACTGGATCAGCCAGAGGATGAAGATAGTGTATAAAATGTGGAAAGGGACCATTAGCAATTTGAACTGGTGGAGCAGGAAATGGAGGATGAGCCTGAGCAGGAGGATCAAAAACCGGAGGGGCAGGAGCAGGAGCAGGAGCAGGCTAAAATTATTTTATTTTATTAGTGAAATTTATTCTGGCCTAAAGTCATGCAAAACAGAACAAACATATGGAGGAAGGCCATTAACAGGAGCAGGAGCAGGGGGAGGTAGAGCAGGAGCAGGAGCAGGAGCAGGCTGTTGGGATTATGTATACAAGAGTATACAGGCAAGCCAAGGCAGTTAACAAGCCTAGGGAGATGGAATACAAGTCCTAAGCTTGTGATTAGGGTTAGCAGCAGTCTAGGGTTAGGATCTGCCACTGGTAGAATCCAACACAGCCACAGGGAATAATATTAATTCCCGAGCTGCTACCCTTAATAGACTGGCCAAGACTACAAAGACTGCCAAGACTGTCTCCTATGCTATCCAGGGAACCCCCTATAATATACAATGATAGACAAGTCTATCTGGAGAATTATATAGGGGATATGACATAGTTATTCCATTATTAACTGGTACAGGGGTCTATTACAGAATACCTCCTTTATATATTAAAGGAGTGCATTACACTATACCTCCTAACTGTGTAGTATAAATATTGCACATCATGTAGGAGATGATAATAACATTCCTCCCTGTGGCAGACTCCCTCACTCACTAGCCTTTGAGATTAAACTTCATAATCTAACCTTGTCCTTAACTCTTCCTGTCACTGTTCACCACTCCATTCCCAACAGGTTACAAGTTATATCCAATGTCATTAAAGCTGACTTTAGATCTGGGAGATCCTCAGCTGCATAGACCACAGTATGGAGCCTCTTGTAGAACAGCACTATGTGGTTGAACCATTCAGTCATGACCAGATACCCAATGATGACTTCAAATGCTTCCTGGAAAGCAATTTGGTTAAGAGAGATCACAAGTGTTAACTTGGTTCTCAACTTACTATGTCCAACTTCATTCTTGCATGCCAGATTGCATAATACTCATCAGGACCATTTTGTCGTCTGTCTGAATTGGCTTTGATCACAGCCGCATGTGCACGAGAACAGTAAAAGTCAACAACTGCCTGAGAGGACCCAGAAATCGCTTAGAGATAGTGTTGGTCTACTGGGAGTCACCAGCTTGTCCTATATACTTGAATTCACGTGATCGGTTCCATGGAACCAATGGCTAGATTAATGGGGAATAGTAATGCACATGCCGTCTCCATTACTCATAGTTCCCATTGCCATTGAGTCTGGCATTCTGTTGCACTACTCATTGAGATCACCATGGTTTTTATCTGTTGCACCTATGATGCCACCTCTCAGTATCAATGCTGGTGTCACTGCTGGTACAGTATCACTGCCATTTAGTCTCGCCACTGGTGTTCACGCTGCTCATTCACACCATTGCCATTATGTATCACTGCCGGTCTGTCAGACCTTGATGGTAGCACTCCCGGTTGGTAGCACTCCCAGTTGGTAGCACACCATGAACTATCATTGCCAGTTAGTCCCACTGCTGGTCAGTCCAACTGCTGTTCAGTATCACTGCGATTGATTTCTCCCTGCAGGTTTCACTGCTGCTCATTTGCAGCACTGCCGTTCTGTATCACAGCTGGTTGGTAGCAGTCCTTGTCGGTACCACTGCTGGTCAGTCCCAGCACTGCCGTTTTGTATCACTACCAGTCAGTCGCAGGACGAACGTTTTACATGTGCTAATGAACGGTTTGCATGTGCTGACAAACAGTGATGCTGTAGACATCAAATGCACCAGAGGCCTTTTGCTCCTGTCACTCCGATAATTCAATAATGACCAGGTTCTATTGAGGCTCAGAGTCAAGATGACTACAGGGCCTGCGGAATGCACACACCTTCTGGCACCCCATTTTGTCCGGACAGAACAGTTCCTGACTATCAGTGTCTCAACAGCAGTGGTACTTACCAGCAGTGATACTGACTGGCAGCGAGTCTCAACGGCAGTGGTACTGACCGGCAGTCTCAACGGCAGTGATACTGACCGGTAGTGAGTAGCCAGTCAGTATCACTGCTGGTAAGTACCACTGCCATTGAGACACTGCTAGTCAGGAACTGTTCTGTCCGGACAAGGTGGGGTGCCAGATGGTGTGTGCATTCTGCAGGCCCTGTAGTCCATTGAGATTCCTGGTCAGTATCACTGCCATTCAGACTGCTGGTCAGTACCACTGCTGTTGAGACTCACCCCCAGCCAGTATCACTGCCGTTGAGACCCACTGCCAATACTCACTACCGGCCAGTATCACTGCCATTGAGACTCACTGCCGGTCAGTCTCACTGCCATTGGGACTCCAAGTCATGCAATGAGCTAGTTACCCTACATCCTTCAGTCCCACCTGATGTCCTGTTTCAATGCTAATGTCAATATCAGCTCTGTAGTATATATTTCATGTTTTTGCACAATCAATTTCCAAATTGACATGCCCTCCAAGCATGACACCACATGATGATCGGGAGTGGAGTTGATAACTCACAGCATAGGGACTTGTATAGTTATCTTTACGCAGAGTAGAAATAAATAGAAACGATTGAGACTCACTACCAGTTAGTATCGCTACCAGACAGTATCACTGCCAGTGAGTTTCACTGTGGTCAAGACTCACTGCTGGTCGGTCACTCCCTCGGTAGTGCCTGGTCAGTGCTACTGGCATTGAGACTCACTACTGGTCAGTATCACTGCCCCTGAGACTCACTGCCAGTCAGTATCACTGCTGGTGTCACTGCTGATTCCGATGCCGGTTCGTATCACTGCTGTTTGGCATCAAACTCCACCTCCCATTCAGTAGCACTCATTCCTCACCATCCAAGTTCCTTCTACAGCCATTCCCATTCCGCTTCATTGATCTGCCCTTCCTGCTCATTCCAGAACGGTTCCCGCTCATTGATGGTAGTCAGGAAACAGGGGGGGCATTGTAGCTAGATATGTTGCCTTGCCTAATGGCTTCCGGTGGAGACGTGCAGTCTCTAGCAGAACACAGACAGAGGAGACCACAGAATGCTCAGACACAATCAGACATGTCAAAAGGCAAGGATGGAATGCTGTGCTACAGTGTCTACACATGCGGATATCGGAAAATCCAAACAGCCCAAGAAAAGAGGGAGAAATGCAAAGAAAGTACTCGAAAAAATGGCCTGGGAAGTGTGGGAAAAAAAGTGTGATGGACACTTGCTGGATTTGAGATGTGGCTGTACCCCCCATTAGACAAAGGTCAGGTGCGAGGTGCTTAGTCAAATTACTGGAAGTTGAGGTCTCCCACGGTGCCAAAAAGAGGTGAAATGTCTATTACTTATGTACAAGCTTCTGAAGCACGCCTCCGGCGCTCTGCTCGCTTCGCTCGCATCACTCCTGCGTCTCGCTTCTTCAGCTTGTCAGGGGGCTGTGCCCCCCGAACCCCCTGCTCGCGTCCTTTACACTCTGTGTTAATTCACTCATCTAGATAACACAGTCAGGAACCTTCAGCCCCTGCATGTGTGGAGGAGGTGTTATTGTAAATAATTCCAAAGTAGCAGCCTGAATAACCCATATAATTTTCTAATTTTTACTAATTTCTACTCATTTAGACAACACAGTCAGGGACCAAAAACTCCTGCCTGTGTGAGGAAGGTTCCATAGCAAATTAGTACATCAGGAAAATCCAAAGTTACTTAATCCTTGTTAGGACAACACAATCACTAAGGATTGCGCTGGCTCTCACAGTCAAACAAACACAAAAAAAGGGTCAAGCAGTCTTGAGGCAGCTGCACAGATTGTGGGTATGCCTAAGAGAACTTGATTAGAGTCTCTAGGCCTTATATTAACAGTTTAAATACTACAATACATGAGTCAGCCATGAGAGAAGCACATGTACTACATGAGGCATCTTGACCATGCTTGAGTCATGAGGTGTGCATGATGTACAGATGCCATGTGCTTACCGTGTGTCTACTAACTCTATAATAATGTCAATGTATGTAAATAAGGAGAAAAGCATAACTAATAGTATTAAATGTCTTTGAAAAGATATTGAAAATCATACTCTTGACAATCCTCCTTAACTGCACTTATATTCTCCTTATTTTCAAATTTAAGTAAAATAAGCAAATTTTCCTTAAATAAGAGAAGAAACCTACTGTTTTCTCCTTAAACTCTGCTTAATCCTTCTTATTCCTGCTTAATGCAATTTTTGAGGCACCATTGTAGAAGAATGAGCAGAGGCAGGGGCAAATTTATATCAATAAGGAGCATCAAGTAGGCCCCTCTCCACCCTCCATACCTCATTTTGTTCAATACTGAAAATAATGTGTTTTTGAATTTCAGGTTTTCCTGATGTAGCTATGTAGTATTTTACTTTTTACTCGAGTATCCACATTTAAAACTATTTGCCCAGGTGCCCTGAGAAAATGTATTGGTGTTTATATTTTTATTGTCTGTTTCTACATGTCTGACTGTGAAAAAGACACTCAGGTGTCTGCTCACTTCACTCACATCATATCTACAGCACTACAGCATGCTTCTTCAGCTTGTTGAGTGGCTGCACCCCTCAAACCCGATGCCACCATCTTTACACATCTTGTCAACACAGTCAGGGACCTTTTTTTTTTTTTTTTTTTTTTTTTTTTTTTTTTTTTTTTTGGTTCAACAATTTATAACGCAGTGCACGATCGCAGTCCGCGGGCCTGAGGTAAAATACAACCTAGTACACTACGATTCGATCATACTCTAACCCCCACTGGTGTGATACCCCTTTCTCTTTTGGTAGCCGCTCAGGTGGACAGGTGAGACCATGGATAATGCCCGCAGGGGCGAGAAGGTCCGCCGCGTCTATGCGGCTCGTGAACCAGAAAACTCCCCCCCCAGTGGTTACCACGGTCCCCCCACGCGCAGCCGAAGCCGGTGAGCGGTGTTAATTCACCGTAAGCCCCCAGACCACAAGGGCCCGGAGGTTAACCGTTTCCCCGTCCGGAGAGAGAATGGTGGCCGCTGCCCGTGAGCAGCGGACCATGGGCCCAGTGCTGACACTGTCCCATGAAGGCACCTGGCTGTGACCGTGTACGGCCCAAACGACGCCGGTGAAGGTGGGCAAGCAGGGGGAAGAGGGTGGTTGGTAACGACCCGCTTCTCCTGCTCATCCAAACAGGCCTGGGACGAGTCCCAGGAACACTCTACCCGTAGCGGCAGAGTGTGTGAAGGGCCCCGCCCCCCTTTAGAGGGCGGGCGGGATGCCTGACGGCACGGGCGGGGGACAGCCGCAGCCAGTCCCAGCCTCGGAGTGAAGGATAAGTTATGCCGCCATCGTGGACGATGGCAGCGATGGGGAAGGGGCCCCGTTGGAGTCTCAGTAGCAGCCTCAGCAGGCCCGCTTCCTGATTGTCCAGAAGAGCCGCGGGCCGCATTAACGAACGCAGCCGAGGGGGGATAAGTGTGGTCCCCAACACACAGTGTTGTAGGCCCATAAAGAGCAGTGCTGGGGGAGCGTTTCCCCCTGCCCTCTGCTGTCTGATCCCAATGATCACAGATACTCCACTGCCCCCTGCTAACAGGCAGACAGTGGGAGAGGCTCGGTCTCTTGTAAGCAGCAGGGATCGCCAGCCCTGCGCATCCTGGATGAGCGGATAGGTCCCCAGAACACAAGCCCAGAGCGCAGGTGTCCAAGGGAGGCATGATGAGAGGAAGCGCCGGCGCGCAAGCCCCTAATGCGAGGCAAGGACCCACTCACGGGGAGAAAGCAGTGTCCTGTAGTCGTAGAGTAGCTAAGATCCCAAAAGGAAGTGAAAGCAGACGCACCAGGTCCCTAGATCCTCTCCAGGGATCTGGCAATCCAAAGGATCGCCCCCCCCCCCTAAGCGTGTTCTCCCCCCGACCCCAGAACGGGACCCCCAGCCTAAGCCGGCAGTGTTACTTCACCGTCGAACCCCCCCACCGATTGGCGGAAGGTGCCCCATCCCAGAGCCGAGGATCATAGAGCCCAGGTGGGTAAAGATGGCGGACAGTAGGACACCCAGTCAGGGACCTTTGGCCCCTGCCTGTGTGTAAGAGGGTTTTGATGGTGCCACCTCCCCCCCTCCTTCTTCAACCCCATGGCCCTCAACTTTGCACTAATACTCCAGCCGCTCCCTCCCCTCCCCTCCCCTCCCCTCCCCTCCCCTCCCCTCCCCTCCCTCTCTCCCCCTCTGTCCCTCACATCCTCTCCCCCCTCCCCCTCCCCCTCACATCCCTCCCCCTCCCCCTCACACCCCTCCTCACACCCCACCCCCTCACCCCTTAACCCCCCCCTCACTGTCACATCCCTCATTCCCTACTCTCCCTCCTCCTCACCCTCTCACCATCACCATCATCCTCATCCCTTCCTCACTCTTCCTGGTCACTCAGTCAGAACTAACCCAAACTCCAAAATCAAAACATCAACTTACATCTTGACTTGCCACTTTTTCTTTGAATTTTTCGGACTGTAATGAATAAATTACTTATTGCTTATTACTTTGCTTACACTGAACTGATTTATTTACTACTAAAGGCTTGCTTTGGAATATAGTTGATTTATTGACCTTGCTGATTTTACAGATTTATTTGCTTATTTTGGACAGACTCATTGTGTTTCTTAGTGGCCTTCCTTCACTTTTTGCTTATTTCAGACTTGCTTAGGGTGCTTAGTTGCTTAGGGTACTTGGTTTCTTAGTTTACTAAATTGCTTTTTTTTTTTTTTTTTGATCAACAATGTTTAACGTGGTGCACGAGCGCAGTCCACGGCTACTAAGTACAAACAGAGTAACAGGTATGTAGGTGTAAGATATGAAGGGAGACTACCGCCCTGATAATGCCCACTGGGGCGTGAAGACTAAGGTGGGAGGTGACAGCCGCCACCTCTGACCCTAAGTCGGACTACAGGCCGAGGGCGCTCAGGCGCCTCCCCGAACCAGCACTGCCAGCACTCCCGATGGCACCTAGTAACTAGCCCCAGACACCCCGGAATCCGCCTCCCCTGCCCCCAGCCCCTATTAGCCACGCGCGCCACCGACGCGCCAGGCCAGGAATGGTCATTACGTGTCTAACCGCAGTTCAACGCAACCCGCGAGCCATGAGGCCCACTCGGGACTTAGGAGTCCCCTGGTCGCCCAGGTGCAACCCCAGACCGCTTAGCCACCTGCCACAGCAGACGGTACCCCCTACTGGGGGCCCCCCAACCTTTGCCAACAACGAACGCAGGTTTCGCCGTTACCAGACGCAAGAAGCGACGGGCCTAAGGGCCCAAAGCGCAGCGTTCGGCACCTGTAGGTGCACCAACACACCAGACGGGGGTCATACGCCCTGCGTGTAACCCTCATCCCGGGTCCCACCCTTCCGGGGGGGCAAAAGCAAACGCACACGGGTTCGCCTTGAGGAGATCGACAAGATCCGTGATAAATCGCGGACCCTGCCTGTGTTTCTTACGCTTCACATGGGGGCACACGCGGAGCAAGTGGTCCCGGTCCTGAAGGGGCCTGGGGGGGCAGGTGCAGCGGGAATCCTCACTGGGAAAAAAGCGGTCGCAGTAGCTCCCAATGGGGGCATGCGCCGTGATGCACCGACAGAGTCGGGCCATCAATCTGCAGTCATGTGCAGTCTCTTTGAGCCAAGGCCCGTAGCCAGAGGCACTGGGCGTTGCGGGGGTCTTCTGTTGGGCCCGCAGGTCCAGGAAGCTCCTCCCTCGGTACTTGGGGTCCGCAAAGCGGGCAACCCAGTCTTTCTCTGCCACCTCCTTGAAGGAGGCGATCAGCCAATTACGAGTGGCTTTGGGGGAAATCCCCAAAGGCATCCGAAGCAACGTCGCGACGTCATGAGCCAGCTTGTGGACCGCCCATTCCGCTTTGGAGGGGACGAACCACAGGTGGACGCGGCGATCCTGGCCCAACTCGAACCAGGGGCGCAGAAGACGACACAGCCGGAGGGCGTGCTGTTGGCCCCCCACCGGGGAGCAGTCTACCCACATCTCCACGAGAGCGAGGGCATCCGAGAAAACCACCACCTTCTTGCACCCAGCAGCCATGGCTGCGGACACCCCTAGGTGGAGGGCGCAATGTTTGGCGTCGGTCGCTGAGGCGCGACTGAGGAACGCAGTAGCACGGTGGACCTCTTGGTTCCCTCGGAACACAAGGGCGGCCGCCGAGGCCTGGTGGGCTGTCTTGGGTACTGACCCGTCGCAGCCCACGATGAGACAGTCCGGATCGCCCCTGGCCTCGGCCAAGACACGGTTCAGATGGTCGGTGTATTCTTTGCGTTCATCTGTCCCTTTAGGGGGCGGGTGGTGAATGGACATCCTGTCTTTAAACAGGTCTAACAGACGTCCTCCGGGTTGACTCTCGGGGCCGTAGGCCTCGAAGGGCTCCTCGGAAAGGGAGCAAACGGCTACCGCGTCCGCCGCAGGGGACACGATTTTCTGGCGAGCGACAGGTGGGAGAGCCTGAAGTCCCAGCAAATGCCGGGGGGCGTCTCCCACCAAATCCCCCTCCAAGATAGCTCGGACGGGGCGGGTGCGCATCAAAGTGGCCGTCCGAAGACAGCTCTTATCCGCCAATCGACGCAGCACCTGTTGCATAGGCACCAGGGCCGCAAGACACTCCATAGCCCCTACTGGGGTCGTACGGAAGCAGCCTGTGATCCAGTGAGCAGCAGTGTGCTGCATCTGGGACAGGGCTTTGACCATGCCTTTGGTACGAGTACCTCGGCAGAACCAGAGACGGAGGCCATACGTCGCCACTGGGATGACGCAGGACCTGTAAAGTAAACACTTATTCGCCGGGGACAGACCCCTAGTCGAATTGCCGAGCATACGCATGGCGCTCACAGTGGTGAACGCCTTCGTCGTGTAGAACCGAACGTGTTCCTTAAAGGACAGCTTTCGGTCAAAGAAGAAGCCCAGATATCGCCAGATCGGCTTGGGCTTGAGAGGGGTGGCCCCCGTGAAAGGGGCGACACCGAGGTTGATGGGCGGGTTGGGCGCCACCCGTGCTCTAGAAAAGTGAAATACCTCGGACTTGGCGTGTTCCAACACCAGTTCCAAGGCAGTGAAGAGGCGGAATACCTCGTTATAGGCATCCACTAGCTTGGGTAGATTGTCCTCCACCCGTTTAGACTGCGCGATGAGGGTGCCATTGTCAACATAAGAGATCAAATCCGCCAGAGGCCGGGGGGCCCTGGCGAAGAAGAGGTGCATAACCGGCGCTATGCAGAGCGCCGAACACACAGGGGACAAGGCTGAGCCCTGGCCCACTCCGACATCGGCAGAGAACCTGCCTGAACTGTCGGTGTTCCACTTGTAGGTCGTAAACCAGCCTACCAAATATGAGCGGAAGAAGTTCACCACACACGGTGGGAATCCCGACCTCTCGATGATGGTCAGCAGAACCTGGTAGTTCAGCAAAGGGAAGAACTGAGCGATGTCAAAGGCGACAACGCTCGTTTGAAGCCCCTTAGCCCACCCCGCGCGGATGAGGTGGGTGAGGTAAACCCCAGCGTCCTCAGTGGAACGCTGGGCGACGCCCCCAAACTGGTTGGGATGGAAGACGCCGTGCGCGACGCTGTCAAACTGGAGCCGTCGGGACAGCAGTTTTTCGACTAGTTTGCCCAGAGTGTTCAGCAGCACAATTGGCCTGAACAACTTCGGGGTGGAGTAGTTAGGTTTTCCAGGTTTCGGTATAATGACCGAGGTGGACTCCTTAAAATGAGTGGGCCAGTGGCCCAGTGTGACGCACGCCTCTGCGATGTGGATGAAGAGGTCGGCAACCTCAATGTTGCCGGCCCAGTGCTTCAGGAAGGACCACGTAACATGGTCCGGACCTGGGGCGGACCGTGCCGAGCACGCCTTGAGGGCTTCCCGCAGTTCGAGCAGGGAGAAAGGAATCCACTCCCGGGGCGGAAGGGGCTCATAGTCGTCGAGCACTGAGAGGTCTACCGGGCGGTCATTGGCCGCGTTGTAGGTGCCGTCTAGTGCCGTCCAAAGTGCCTCCAACGTGTTGCAAGGGGCCCCCCCATAGGAGATGGCCTCGCACGACGGGAGGTTGCGTTGTTTGACCCATGGCATCAGATCCCATGGGCGCTGGTTGGTAGAAGAAACTTCTTTGATGCGCACATCAAAGAATTCCCGCTTAGCGGCCTTGACGGCCTGCTTAAACATACTCCAGTCCTTGGGGTCCCGGGAGATCCGGTACTCCTCGAGGGCTGTGTGGCATTCATCCGACCACCACTCCTTAGAGCGGCTGCAGATCTTCTTAGACCGGGCGTGGGTGCTCCACGCCGCTGCAAAAGCTTCTGAGATGGCTTGCACCACCTCGTCCACCTCCGCCGGTGAGTGACCCGTCCAAGCGGACAGGGCAGATAGCCGATTGGAGACGTCCTCAAGATAGGCCGTCTCCTCATCGGAGTCCGGGGCGATGCCCTTCGTCCGCAGGGGCACGCGGTAGAAGGGGGTCGTGAGATTAACCAAGAGAGGCGCGTGATCCGAAGATCCGCGGTGCTCCGGGAAGATTGTGTGTTCCGTGACGGCTTCGTCTTCAGAATGAATGAAGAGCAAGTCAATCACCGTTGGATTGAGCTTGTTGTTATATGGATAATGAGTGGGCTTCGCCTCATCCGGACGACAAAGCGACAGCCCTAATCAGGTGGTGGCCGCCAAGAGACGGTCCGCATGGACATTGGCCGCCGGACCCTGGGGATCCCAGAGGCGGTGACGGCAGTTAAAGTCCTATGAGGTGGAACTGATGAGGCCAAGTTTCCGCCCCTTCGGAAAGGAGCCGGATGCCGGTGTGATTTCTGTCCGAGTAGACATTAGTGAGAAAGATGAGGTTATCGCCTGCACCCAGGGTGAAGACAATGATGTCACAGTGATCGATGAGATCCCGGCGGTAGCTAGGTCTCAGGGCCTGCAGCCGCTTGTCAAAATAGACAGCGACGTGTGGGAATTCACCGCAATCATTCCTAGGGAACGGAGCGGCATCATTAGGAGCCGGGGCAGTGTCTGTCCCGGCCTGTCGGACCATGCACCCCCAGTTGGGGTGCATAGGGGCACCAATCACCGCTTCTCCGTCTCATGATGCGGACGAAGGCGCGTGCCTTATTAGGTTCCAAGGCGGTTCCTGGATTAACAGAATGTGGAACTCATCACTCTGAGACTCAAGTAGCATGTCCAAAAGTCCATAGTTACGGTTTACATTTTGACACATGATACGTAAAAAGTCAATGTCCCACACGTGACTCATTTAGTTTCGCCCACCGCGTCCTGCGGGGAAGGGGTTAGATGAGAGGGGGTGGGCGGCGCGGCGCTCATGTACCTCGGCGTATCGCTTCTTAATCCAATCACCGTCGAAACGGTGTTTCCAGAAATTGCAGCGACGATCGTCGGCTGCGTGCTCCTTGCGGCAGTTCGTGCAGCGAGGTGGATGCGGGCACGGGGATGGGGGGCGTCGCCTTGGCGTTACCCTTGCAACAACCCACTAAGGTGCGGTGGTGCTCCTTGCGGTGAGGACCGCTGCAAATGGGGCAGCGGATCTGAGGGGCGCGGCAAGCGTTGGTCGGGTGACCCCACTTCCAGCACCGTTGGCAAAGAGAGATGCCGGGGTTGGCCCGGGCCTCGCGAACAGGGCAGACGTACGGTCCAAACTGGACCGCGCGCTTGGAGAGCGCCTTGGCGCAAGCACCGCTGACAGAGTCAGAGATGTTCATGTAGACCGTAGCAGTATCGGACTGCTTGGAGTTTCTAACGATCCGGAGAGGAGCGTTAAGGACCACCAAGTCCTTGAGGCCGGACTTGGCGATGAAATTGAGGACCGACTCCACCGTGGTGGGGCGACGGTCCTGGAAGTAGGGCACGTCGATAATTTTCATATACAACGTGGAGGACGGGAGTTCTGCAGACACGCGGAAATCCCCGACGAATGCAGCAGCAATCGCCTGTCAGACGATGCGGAGGTCCTCTGCGGAGGCCACAGCGTCAGTGGCGACGGAGTAACCTCCGTAAGCCAAAGAAACCGACTCTGCCCGAAGGCTCGAGCGGTGGAGGTTCAAGGCCAGGCGGACCCGTTCCAGGATCTTGTGGCTCTTGATATGGACAACCGGGGGCAGGGGCATGCCTCCCTCCCCAGGAATCGCGTGCACGATCGCGATAACCTGTCGACGTGACGGGCCGTGGACAGTGGATGAAGGTCTAGCCTTCGACGCAGTGGGTTTCGCCTGCTGGTGCATCGCAGCCAGCCTGGCGGTAGGGAGCTCAGGGAACGCCTTGGCCATACGGACCAAGCCGTCCACCAACGAGGTGGGGACATGGCCGCCCTTAAACCAGGCAGCCTGCGCAAATGTAGGGACCTGGGGGGGGCCAGGCCTGGTGGAGGGTCTCTGCTGCGGGATGGCAGGGAGAGGACGTCTGCCCTTGGGGCGGGAAGCGCGGGGGAGGCAGTTGGCCAGCCCCCCCCTGCGCGGTGGAGGAGGAGCAGGGCGTTCTGGAGCCACAGGGGCCATGGGAACATCCCGGTCAGGAGCAGGAGTCGCCTCGTGGTCAGACGAGTCGACGAAAGAGTCAAAGGACATGGACCTGATGGGGTCCACGACCTGGGCCAAGGGTACCCCGAAATTGTCAGCCGCCCGAAGGAGACCAGCAAGTGCGGAGACGAAATCATGAGTGCTGCCCTGCAGCAGCTCCTCAGACACGCCGCGAGCGGCAAGGGAGCCAAGGGTATTGGCACCCTGGACGATCGATTCTACCAGGACCCTCACTTCGAGTTCCGTCACTGGTTCAACATCATACATCTCCCCATCATTGTCTTCCTCATCAGACAACTGGGTGGTGCTAGGAGGACCGCCGGGGGGGACGGTCGAAGCCCTAGAAGCAGCCTGTGAAGCGCTAGACATGCGCTGTGCACGGGGAGTGTCCTGGGTGTGCCCGTAGGGCGACGGCGAGGGGGACAAACGAGGCGTACGGACTGGGCCGGCCTGCGAGGGAACAGGGGGCCTCCCAGAGGGCCTAGAGGCCACCGGCGAGGCGAGAGGGGGTTGAGGAGCTCTGCTGGAAGCGAGGGGCTCGACACGCGGGTTGCCCCGGATCGAACCGCCCGATCCCCGTGTGGGTTGAGACGGTGTTGACATGCACTAACGGCAGTGTGGAGAAGACCAGATCGGAGAGATCAGAGACAGGCAAAGGGCCACAGGACGGAAGAAACGATGAGCGGCTGTAGAAATGTGGCTGTACACGTCGTGGTAACAGATCAAGAAGTGATGGTTTACTAAATTGCTGACTTACAGTAGGTGGTCATGTGCCGGGGTCATGAACAGGTTTTTGCATTTTGTTGAGCCCACGGAGTTGTGGCTGTACTGAGGTGGCTGTCCACTATAGTAAAAGAGCACGGTTTGTCATGCTTAGTCAAATTACCAATCTTTGTCCCACGAAAGTGCATGTGACTGTCCTCTATTAGGGCTCACATGATCCGGACTCCCACGGACCCAAAAACAGCTGCGAAACGTGACCATTCTCTATTACTTATTGATACAGCAAAAGACCAGACAATCTAACCTTAAAACACTATTCTCCGCTGTCTGCTCTCAACGTGGGGCACGTCGTGTCCCCTCACTGCAGGTCCCCCTCTTCCCCTGGTGCCATGTTGTGTCAGCCTGCCAGTGCAATGTAGCACCCCTTTCCACCCCACAAGCAATGGCTCATGGCAGTAGTCATGGGTGCTGTTGGCACCGTCATCACCCCCCCTCTTCCCTTTCCCCCCCTCTTGTCACCAGCCCATCGCACCCCATCTCCACCCTGCGAGCAGTGGCTCACAGCAGTGGTCAGGGGTGCTGTGTCACACTGGGTGTTGTGTGGTCACCATTGCCCCCCTCCCTTCCCCCCCTGTGCATCCCCTCGGGCCCTGTTGTTCCACCAACGAGCCATAGCTCATGGGGCTGGGCCAGGTGGTGCTGGTTGCATCATCCGTGGTCTAGTGTGTCCACCCATTCTGTGGCATCCCACACTCATCCCCCCCATTGTCTAGTGTCCCCCCCATTGTCTAGTGTGTCCCCCCCATTGTCTAGCAGCTGAGGAATCTGGCTATTCTGGTTATTCCAGCTTTGTTCAAGTTTGGGAGAATTCGAGGGAATCTGGTACTAAAATTTAATAATCTATTTACTGGAATTAACCACTACAGTGGCACTACCATACAAAAAAAGTTCACCAGACTCCAAGGAATCTGACCAGATTCTGGTTGCAATAGGTGGGGGAGTGTAAAGGACTCTGCCTTAGAAAGTTCCAAGTGGCAATCACTGGAAATTGGTCAGTCACCTGCTAGGAAAATCCCCAAGGACCTGGGGGAACTCACCTATCATTCACACACCAAAGGATGAGCTTTAGGATAGGAGCAGTGGGACTGTGGGAGTTGGGAAGCATTGAATGCACATTGAGTGCCTGATCCACAGCTGTTCCTGATGCCAGGTGTTGATGCAGTATATAAATTAATTGGTGGATTATAGTGGGCAGAGACAGCCACCCGAATGATGCCTTAGGAGCCCATAGCAATGGTGTATCAGCTTGAAATAATAAGAATCAAGATCAAAAGATCATACCTGATTGATGGTGTGACAGAACACCATAGGAGGTGTAGGCCAAGTGACAGAGGCTGTTATACCATATAAATGCAGCAAGATTTCCTTTTTCAATCTTATTTAACAGGCCCTTTGGGCTATGTAACATCACCCCATCATGATATGTTTCTATCTTTTATGATAGCACAGTTGTGCTATTTCCAAAATACCATATAAAGGACAGTTTTTCTTATCTATTTCATATTTTGTACTTGTTCAAATACTAGGGGTAGTGGAGATGCACAGTAGAGAAGTTCAGACTCCAGAATATACCTCTCTCACAAAGTTTCATATTGTGCTCATCATGTGACATGATGAGCTCACTCAAAGTTTTGCTCAGGACTCAGGACTAAGGATAAAGGACATAGGAAATCAGGTGTGGGACATCTCTCCCTGGCACATTGAGGTTGATAAAGGCATCATTGCTGTAGACAGTGTCAAGCTTGCTGACCTTATTATGGATCAAGGATTAGGAACTAAGGACAAGGACTAAGGAACTAAGGAATGAGGTTTAGGATCTTTGGGCTTAGGATTGAGGATGTAGGCCTGGTCCTCAGAGTTACCACATACAAACATGTACTGACAGCACACCGATGCTGAACAATGGGTGCACACTGCTGCACACCAATGCACACAGGCGCACTGATGCTGGACCAATGCATACTGATGGCACACTGCTGCTGATGCACACACTGGCTGATGTGTACCAATGACCAACACACACCGACAGCCGACACACACCACTGCACATCAACCGATGATAACTCCCAATCAGTTGCATACTGATGGCACACCGCTGCTGATGCACACACAGACTGACACTCACTGCTGACTGTGCACAGCTACCACACCACCACATAACACATGCCCAATGCCCGACATCTATACACCTGCCGACAGCCCGCCTGATGCGGGACTATACCCGATGCAGCCACATGGACTATGGTCAATATATCATATATCAACTTGTGCCCAATGTGGCCACTTTCCAACCCAGTGTTAAGAACTGATCCTAAGGCGTGGGAAATCGGCAGAGTCTGGCGGAGTTCCAATGTACGACGAGGACTTGGCTTCAACCTTTAAGAGGTTGCGCCCTTCTCTACGCTCGGTGTCCAATTTTGCAAGGAACTGAAAAGTCCGGAAGTCCGTGCGGAAGTCCGAGGTAAGGAAAAGGTGCAAAAGCGGAGTTCCAATTAGGAAGTCCGAAGTAAGGGACAGGAGCGAAGCAGAGGTCCGGAGGTCCGAAGATTAAGACAGAAGTTCAAGGTCTTAGAGTTGACAATTGATAAGTTGATAACAACTAATATTTGAACTGAAGAATACAAAGTATGTAAAGTAGTTTTATACCAAGGCTAGTACTCGGTGTAGCTGCGGCGGAGTTCTGCGGAGTTCTGAGTACAAATTTTGTGATGATATCTATGATGAGGAACAGACTTGAGTAAACTATGGAAGATGTGATGTAAGTAAAACAGGAGAAGTAATTTGAAATGAGGAATTTGAAATACTCAGAGTTCCTACGGAGTTCCAAGGTGGAGTTCTGAGGGGTGCTTGCATGGGATATGACAACCAGTCGAAATGTAATATATGTATAATCCTTTTTCCTTTGTTGCCCCATTTTTACTTATTGCGACAAAGGTACAGCTACTAGTAGCTTTCTTTTGTACCTTAGACTGACTCTTACTTTGTGCAACAAAGACAACATTGTCCTGTCCGTCTGACTGAACTTAGTGAGGTGGCCATCCTGGCCCCCCTTCCACTTTTTTTTTTTTTTTGACATTGACACTGTCTTGACAACTGTCAACTCCTACCACCTCCTCACAAGGAGAGCTCAATGACACGGGGGTCACCACAGACTTCCACACCCTTACCACCAAACCTCATCGGCAAGGACCTTACCAGCAGGACTCTGCCCCCAATCCACTGTCACCGACACTGTCCACCGAGACAAGTACTTCCGCAGAATCCACCGTCAATTCCACCACCCCCTTTAACTGCCGGAAAAACATGTCCCAATGCATGGGAACACACCACATGGCCAAAGTCGAGGTCACCCAAATGAAGGACTGCCCTATGCCCACTGCCGGCCGCACCAACCCTCTCATCATGCAAGCTTGGTCTCTCACCTGTCAGCGATACATGAAGCATGATGGGAAGATGGCAGCCAAGAATGTCAGCTTTGTTGCTGAAGGCATATTCAAGCCCCAGCTCATTGGCTGGTACCAGGCCAACCAGACCCAGATAGATGCACTTACCCTGGATCAATACCTGGCCAAGCTCGCAGGGCTTGTTGTAGAAAAGAACTGGGTGCACCATGTCCTGGAAAAAATACTGTCCTCCAAACAGGGGGGACAGACCTTCATTGACTGGAAGATTGAGATGGAAAATCTGAATGCCATCCTCACCACTTCCTCCCCCACACATGTGCTCACCAAGGCGGTGCTGAAACTCCAGCTCCAGTCCAACCTCCACCCAGACCTCTGGCTCAGCCTCTGCAACAAGCCCACCCTTGCCACAGACCTTGCCACATGGTCTGTAGAGATCAAGAAACAGGATGACTGAATGCAGGCAGAAGATCAGCCCACTGAGGGGAGAAGAAGGATATCCTCTCCTGGCTCATGGACGCACCAAAGACACCCTCTTCCCCCTCTGACAGCTGGCCCAACTCCAGGGGAAACAAAGGGAATGCCGCTCGCATTTCCCCCTTACTTTGGCCAATCGATTCCTCCTCTCCAAGCACAAAGGCTGTTACTGATGCCGCTAGTTCTATGTCAACCACTGCAAGGACACTTGTCCAATGAAGGCCAATGACACCTGGCCAGACCCTGCCACCTATGTCACACTCACCCCTGGCATGGCAACTGCCACTGCCCCACAGGAACGGAAACAAGAGCCAGCAGCAGCAACAGGAGCAGCACATCTGGAGGATGTGGATACTGACTTGTACGTCCCTCCCCCTGATGAAATGCCTTTCACTGTCCCACATCTCTATGCACAGTTGACTGCCACTGGACCACACATCACTGAGTTCCCGATCTCAATCAGAGCGCTGATCGACATTGGATGCCCCTCCACAGTGATTAGCTCTGACCTCATCGAAAGAGTAGGTCTTCGAAGATACCCCCTCCCAAAACAGGAGGACAACCTCTCATCCCTTTCGGACTTGCTGCTCCTCTGCAAAGAGTATGTGAAGCTGGAACTGCAGTTGGGCACTGGTCAATGGAAGTCAAGGGTGATGAGGATTAAAGTACATGTCAGACTACCTGTTCCTCTCATTTTGGGAATGCCATTCCTTTCAGCCAAGCACATTGTGATTGACAGCCATGCAAGGACAGCAATTGGTAAGTGCATGGGGTATGACATATTGAACCTGCCGCCGTGTGTGTCCCAACTGATATCAAAACCATGGGTACCAATGCTGCCTATGTCAAAGGCTGCCAGGAAACCCAGACAGGCCCTGGCCCAGACAGCCATCGGCCCTGCCCTGGCCAGCTGTGTACTCCCAGCGCTGATAATGGCTGCTGTAAGGGACCAAATTGAATCACTTGCCTTCCAGGAACTCCTGGCAGAAAAAAATGAAGCAATGAAAGCAAAGTACACTGATTGATTCCTGGTGAGACTCCTGGACACAACCACAGGTCTACCAGACCATATCTACCATCGCATCTGACTCAGGGACCCTTCCAAGGTCACCAGTGGCCAGGGATATGCCGCCCCAAAGGAATATCAAGAGGCTTGGAAGAGGCTCCTTGATAAACATCTGGCAGGGGGCATAATGCGACTGTCAGCATTGGAATATGCCTCTCCTGCCTTTTGTGTCCTGAAGAGCCAAGGTGGGATACCCGACTTAATTGTCAACCCCCATTGGGTAAATGAATACCAGACACTCAACAGCAACACCGTCCAGGACAATTTCCCCTTACCCTGCATCAATGATATCCTTGCCGACTGTGGAAAAGGGAAGATCTTTGAGAAGATGGATATGACCAACTCTTTCTTTCAGATGCGAGTCCACCTCACATCCATCCGAACACCCTGGGGCCTCTATGAATGGACAGTCATGCCTCAATCTGGGTGCAATGCACCAGCAACACATCAGCATCAAATGACCGATGCCCTCTGGGAACACATTGGCAAGATCTGCCATGTGTATCTAGACAATATCATCATCTGGTCACAAACCCTTGAGGAACATGAATGGAACTGCAAAACCATGCTTAAGGCTCTCCGCACCTCCAGTATCTACTGCAATGCAAAGAAATCCAACCTGTTTGCCACTGAACTATTATTCCTCAGCCACATTGTCTCAGCCGCCAGGATCAAACCAGACCCTCTCAAGACTGACCGGATCATGGAGTGGCCACAGCCCACTACTGCCACTAATGTCTGGGGATTCCTTGGTATATCACCACCTTCCTGCCTGCCCTTGCCAAATACACAAGCATTTTGACCCCACTCACAAATAAAGAATGTGACAAGAAGTTCCTGGACTGGACCAACACACACCAGACGGCATTCAAAGAGATTAAACAACTGGTCCTCTCTGGCAATTGCCTCACTGTCATTGATTGTGAGGACACTGATTCCTCCATCTATGTGATCACTGATGCCAGTGACTGCTGAACAGGAGCTGTCCTGAGTTTTGGCAAGACATGGGAAATGGCTTGGCTGGTGGCATATGATTCCTGCCAGCTCAATGCAGCTGAAAAGAACTACCCCACACACAAGAAGGAACTCCTTGCCATTGTCATTTCCATTCCATTTCTACTATCTAGGATTCCTGGTTCATTCCTAGCATTCCTAGGAATCCTAGGAATGAACCAGGACTTGGGGGGGGGGGGGAGTAATGTTGGGAGTGAATTCTGGTAGCTCAGAGGAGACTTTAGGGTGAGGTGGGGTGTCTCAGAGGCCAGGCTATTATTGTCTTAGGTAGACCTATACATGTAGTATATATACTACGGAATGTTAAAGTCTCGGGAATTAATATTATTCCCTGTGGCTGTGTTGGATTCTACCAGTGGCAGATCCTAACCCTAGAATGGGTCTTTGGCCTTGGCTTGCCTATATCCCAACACTGATCACTTAGTGTTCAGAGAGGACCCATTGATTTTTGGGGTTGTAGATCTACCCAAATATTTACAGACTTTATGGGGATTGTTATTGCCATTGGCTCATTTTTTTTTTCCAAACTGACCAGGAAAAAATGAGTTAATGGCAATAACAATCCCCATAAATTCCAAAGATATTTGAGTAGATCAACAACCCCAAAATCAATGAGTCCTCTTTGAACACTAAGTGATCAGAGCACATGGTGTCTAGGTATTTCCAAAATACAAAAAAGACCCAAGCTGGTCAAGGTAACACTACATACAAGTAATTTCACTAGCCTAGTGAGTTTGATTTCTTTGTCTCTTGGGCAATGCAACAACCTGCCAGTTTTGTATTGGCATTCTGGGGATTTTCCTGTTCTTTCCACTGCTTATGTCCAAGTAACAGACTGCAATATGATAGTGCCCGAATATCTTAGTCGCGACTGTTGTTGGACATTTGGCAACAGCCTCTGAACGTCTCATCTCCAAAAGTTCGATTGAATACTCATCTCCTCCGAGTCATCGACGTCGTGTTCTGGGCTAGCCCCAAACGCGGCAATCCTTTTTCGTTCCTATCTGATGCCCTCTCTCTTCTGTTCTCTCTTTATTCCTGCCGCTTCGGCGCTTGCTTTGGAAGTTCTCCAGGCAACGCTTGTCTCTGCTCGCGTCCTTGGCCCTCTATCATCACTGCTTGTCAAAACCTTACTGTGAAATGAATCTATTCTTGTCAGTCAGTGTCTGTGGAACCTTTCATGGAATGGTTTCTCGCATCCCGACCCGCAGGCGGCTATCAGTTAGTTCTCCATAAGACACCTGTGCGATACCATGCATCAACGACCTTTTCTTAGCAGGGTTTGCGGCCTCATCGAGGGGAATGCCCTGTTGTTTAAGTGGGCAGGGGATCTGCACTCCCATGTGGGAAGAATATCCCCTGTCCGTTGTCTGCTGTGGTCGCATGCTGTCGTGATCTGTTGTTTCTTGTGCCACTGGGATCTTTTCAGCGGTAGGACGATCCCGTTTGCTGTATCACACCTGCTCACTCACCCTCCCAGTTCTGCTTCCTCCTTTCTAGTCTGCTTCCCTTTGTGCCGCCTCCGACACCTCTCCATGCTCGTGCTCTATGCCCTCAAATGACTCACTTCCCATTGATGTCAGCCCGTACTTTCCACGCGTTCACCAATCCGGAAGAAGAAGTTTACGAACGTTGAGTTCCACCACACCCACAAGGCTGCGTCGAGGCCGCTAATCATCAAGAAGATCAACGCCAAAGTTGTGATTGTCAAAATGATGATCAAAACTTTGTTCATCGGCGGCTGGACACCCGGCGTTGGGATGACGAGTACATCTATGCTGAACCGCCTCGTCATCAGCATAACCACCTGCAGCAAGCAAAGGAAATCGCAATACCTGAACGCCAAGAGTCGAAATGGATGGCAATGATGAGGAATCCGAGTCGCCTCTACCACAAACTTATATCCTGTTTAAATGCTCGAGGAAAGCTTCATGAGGGTGCGTTATCCATTTTCCTCTTGTCATTCCGAGTCATTAATTCTTTCACAGCTGTAGATCTGATTCCATCTGCTCATGCTCGTTTTCACTCAGGCCCAGTATCCCCTTCTGCTTCTCTCCGCTCATTCTTCCTATTGTACCCTGTCTTTCTTGTGTCTCGGCGCATTGATTACTTCTTATTGTTGTACTAAGCATATGCTTTAGTGTAATAAATTTGTTAAATGCAAGTCTTCGTCAGTATTGTATGAGTAATATCCATATCGGCTTGCACATCCTCCCAGGTGATACGTTTCTGATGGTCAGTTGTATGGCAACCATCATCTCGACTTTAACTAAGCCAAGTCTGCTCACGCTTTTCCTGCCAAACATCATCAAAACAACGCGTCCGCGTCCACAACCACAACCACAACGTAGCGTTCTGGGCTTGCCCCAACCACTACAAACCTCTTAATGTGTTTCTTCACTCTGGAATTGTTTATCTTCGCTTCATTTGACACTCAGTGTTTGCTTTGGAATCTCTCCAGGCGTCACTCCCTCCTCGTTCGTCTCCTGGACCCTTGGATAGCAAGTTTGATTCTGCAGTGGAGTTAGCTTGTTGGATCCATTCATTCTTCAATATTATTCCCCTGTACATCGACTTGCAGAGGATGGCGCATGGAGGTAGACTGCTGTATATTGGCTGTCAGGCTTTCTGGACTACGCTGGCACAATACCATGCACTTGTGACCCCAGCAGGGTTTGCAACCTCATAGAGGGGAATGCCCTCGCTGTTGAAGTAGACCGGGATTTGCAATCCTATGTGGGATGAATGTCCCGGTCTGATGTCCGCTGTGGCCGTGACTGCTCTAGACTTCCTGTTATGTTGATCGACGACACGTCAAGCACCACCTATGCTTACTCTTGGAGATCCATTTCTGGTTATGAAGAGTTTGATGCAGAGATGAGGCACAAACCACATCCTCCTCCTCATTCGCTACTGGTGAGAACTTCAACCAGAATACTGCCAATGAAGCATGCTTCGGTATCACCAAAGCTTGGTTGCGTTATGTTTTCACCTGAACAAGTACAGTATGTGGCTCCCTTGTCAGGTTAACCAAAAAGCTCATATGCAGTCTAGAACACTTGCCGATCAATCATTGATAATAGGCCTCTCTATAACATTTGGAAGATGTGATAAAAGTTTCTTAGTGACCGTAAAGACTCGCTTTGAACAGGAACACCTCGAGACCCTTCCAATACTCTCCCTGGTTTGCGAGGTCGGTGTTCAGCCACTGGGCCCATTCTTCCAATGTCATGGTGGTGGGATCATCTGATGTTGTGAAGGTGAAGTGCGGGAGGAGCTCCTCCATGGCTTGGCGGTCAAAGTATAACGCATACACCGAGGCTGGGATGATGTTGCCCCAAGGGCACTTCCCCAATGTACCAGGGCCCGCATTTTTGTCTTTCAGTTTGTGGCGGGCTGACTCACCTCGCCACTGGACATGGCACCCCGGCTCCAGACCGTCGCCCTTCAGATTCTGCGGCATTGCACAAGTCCAGCAGTACCGATACTGGGGTTGGAGTTGGATGTTCTTGCGAAAGGAGAAGAACTTCGACAAACTGGGATGTTGCCCAGGTCCCAACAGTTCGTCGAATGGGCAGTCGAAGAAAGGACGGTGTTCAGTGTCCGAAAGCTCCTTATAGCCGATCTCATGGCTTCTCACCCTTTTCCCAGTCAAGATGAAGCAGACCGGGCAGTGGTTGATCAACGCAGGCATGAAGCTGTCCAGGAGTTCTGACTTGCGCCTCTTCTCCAAATCGGAGGCTGAGTTGGCGGTGGCGGCCTGAGTAATAGCATTGCCCACTATGCTGCTTCCGCATCCCCCCTGGGTGAAGTTAGAGGCAGGAGTGCTGGGCGTCAAGGAATACCTCTCTGATGACAGTGAGCTGGCCAAATCATCTCTGCCTTGCCGAGCCACGGCCGCTGAACGGCACCCTCTTGATGATACTGAGCCCAAAAGACCTTGTCTTGGCGCACTTCCTTGTGGAGTCAAGGGACCCCTGTGTGGGTAGGAGGCTGAGGCGGGGCTGGAGCATGCACCCCTCGATCTGCTCTGTTCCAATCTGGGTCTCTTTAGCTCACGCGCCTCTATCCTGTCTAGCTCTGCATAGAAGGCCGGATCGCAGCTAGGGTCCCTATCCCAGGCCTCTGAAAAAGTTGAGAGGTTGCCAGCTGGCCGCTTGCAGTTGCCCTCCTGCTGAGGTTGGCCTGCTTCTCTGCAAACAACCTGTGTAGCGAGTAGCTGGTAGTCATCCGTCGGCAAGCAGTTGTCGCATTTATAATGGCCCTCTATTCTCCTGCAGTTGGTTTGGACACCGTTGAAGTAGCTGGAGATAATGCCGACGCGGCATCCCCGTGTGCTGGTGAAGTTCCCCCATGCTGCCCCTCCTTCTATATCATCAGGGCGGTTCTTAAGATAGAATCCACCTCGGGGGTCGAGAACAGTGAAAACGTCACATCTCAATCCTGAACGGCCTCCTCTTCCAGCGCCTTGATAGTAGCTTATCAGGCCATAGGCTCCCAGGTGAAACACAACAAATCGAACTGAAGGGTGATCAATCCCTTGAATGAGGGCTGGAGTGGCGACGATTACATTTGACTGTCCTTTTACCCAAAGGGAGTGGTTACGATCCTTGACTTTCGTGCCTGTGCCTGCATGCTTCCCCTTGCCCCTGTCCATGTCCTCTTGCTCCGGAAGGGAAGAATGGTATTGGGGGCAGCCTATGGTTTTGCTGAGAAGGTCTGCGTCTGGCACCTGCATGACGAAAACAATCATCCGCTGCTCAGGCTCAAGGAGGCTTCGGAGCGTCCGAGCAAGTTCGGCAGTTACATCCACTGTGGACCTGCTGACTGGTAGTGAATCTGGTATGCTGAGAACATGGTGGGCCAGTTCAGGGCGGAAGGTGTTCTGACGAATAGTGATGTAGGAGGATGGGGTGCCTGCCAGGTTTACCTTCCTTGCAAAGACGTCGATCAAGCTGACTGGAATGGTGGCGGAATCAAACACCTTTTGGACAGGGAGCTTTGAGATGAAATTGAGCATCTGCTGGTACTTTTCATCTCGGTCTGTATGGGCACCAAAGTACTCTTGGCATTCATCGAGCACCAGGGTACCTACCCTCTGCCACGTTTGAGATCGTGTTAGCCTGTGAAAAAAGACATGTCAGTTTACGCTCCAGCCTATGGTTTATCAGTTTGCTTATGTGCGGAAGGCAACAGAGTCCATGCTCTTGACAGCCATGAACAGGAGGCTTGCCTCTTTTGGGATGTTAGCTCCACATGCTGCATTCCATCTGATCGTGTTTATCCCATGGTCCTGAGCCCTCTGTAGATGCTGGCTCAGCAGTCGCTCAAAGGGAACCACGACAATGGTAATGACCTCTGGCAATATCAGTCCAGCAACCAGCCAGGCTGCAGACTTTCCAGCGCCTGTTGGAAGAACTGCAATGACATTGTAATCCTTATGTATTACTGCTTCGCACAGATCCAACTGAGCTTGAGACTTAGGGCAAGCATCTGGGCCATACAACGTGCGGAATGCTTCCAAGATCTTTTCCCTAATGCCTTCTCTCGTGTTTCTGCTGGTTGAAGGCAATGGAGTTGCAGGGGATGATGTTTCTGCGATGAATGCTTCTGAGTCCAACATCTCCCAGTCTATGTCCTCTGCGGTACTCAACTGGGATCCTCTGAAGAGCCTGTGGTGGAAATTGTCCTTGGGCTTGGGCAGGCCAGCGGCAGCGGCAGCCATGGTTTGCCGGAAATATGAATCTGGCACAATGGAGGAGGATGGGGTTGATGAGAAGGAAGAAATGGACGATGATTGGACAGGAGTCAAATGGGAGTTGGGCTGTGATGGTCGTTGCCTTTGCACTAGCGGTGGAGCCAAATCCAAAGCAGGGGGATCAGAATCTGGAACAGGAGATGAGAGAATAGCTTGCTGGGCATGTGATGACTGCACCAGGGATTGGGCCGGCACCGTCAAAGGGTTTCTCACCCCCATACTGATGGGCACCCCAAGTGGCGGGTCAGAATCAGAGACTTGGGTTGTTGATGAAGGCAGGTGCACCTCTCTGTCCCCAAACGGTGTCACAGTGATTCGGGCTGGAAAAGTGGAGTTGAGGCGGTGCATGGCATCCATTGAAGCAGATGGCTCTGCAGTGGTAGAGCTCTGGGAAGCACCTGCTACCGCTTGTAGTGTTGCCTGGACTTCTGCCCGTATCACCCCACGGAGCTCACTGACCAGCGCCTGTGCCACAGACTGTTTCAGCTCACCAACTAGAGCTTGTAAGGCGTTTTGAACTGTGTCGGTGACTGTTGCAGAGAGGCGCTCCTCTGTTAGTGCTCCACAGAGGCGAAGAGCCACAGGTGGGGGCAAGCTGCCAAATCCTAAGACGGCCTGGTACTGAGTGTCAACCCAGCACTGCTCATAAAGCTCGTCGGAAGTTGCAAAGTCAAACATATCGTGGTCTCGGCTATAGTGGTTCTTAGTGATGCTAGAAGAGTGGCCCATGCCTTTGTCTGAGTGCCTCTGGGCTACCAGGAAGCGCTCATCAACAAACTCCCTGGTGATTGTGGCCGACAGCTGGCGACACCTGTTCAACTGGATATCGGCACCACAAGTCCTCCTAAAGAAGGCACCCAACAGTTCTGAATTGTCTTTGGGGCTAAGGCGGCGGCCTCGTGAGGCATATAGATAAGTGTCATAAATGGCGGCAGTGGCATCTCCCCATACGACACGACTAAAAATTACTTCTATAGGGCGAACCACAGCAAGGTAGTGCACGAGAGGCTGACTGACATTTTCGGCGACCTAAGTGGGGAGGAACGAGTCTTGTCCTGTCAGGTTGGAGGTCTTTGTGTACAAGCTACTGAAGAGCATCCTTTGATGCTGAATGTCCAGGTTCTGCCGACGTGAGCGGGTATTGCAGATTTTGGTGTCACCAAGTTCCGTGCTCCTCTTTGCGCACATGATCTCTTTGATGGGCATGACTGTCTGGAGGACTTGCCCTGAGAGAGAGAGGAAACGAAGAAGGGCTGATATATTCCACATCCATCTTCCACTGTTGTCCAGCATTCCAACTCTCCACTCTGGGCTCTCCACCAGTCGTTTCAGGAGGGGAAGATGTGCATTTGAGAAACGTGGGTCACTGAGGAAGGAGTACCCTGTTGCGTCCTCTCGGGGCCTATCTACTAGCGGTTGGGGACCTGCCAGCCAGTCTGGGATTTCTGTTTCGCCAGTAATATCAAGAAGGAGGCGTTTAAATGTAGCCACCTGGCCCTGAAGGCCCTCTCGGAGGTGGTCAAGCGCAACTTGTTCTCCATCGATAGACACGACATCCATGGTTGAATTCCATGCCACTCTAGGCAGTTGTGGTTGAGCGACAATAAGGCTAGCGGTGTAAGCGCTGAGCTCGCAAATTTGGCTAAAGGGCTTGAGGCTTTTTGGCTCAAGGAAGTCCTCGACAACAGCTGACACACCGCTGTGAAGATGGGGATGTAATGTCAGCCAGCAGACTACGGTGTATCACAAACAAATAACATGCTTACTCGAGAATAGATTTGTGCTTTTGCTGTATCTCAAGTAGGGATCTGCACGGGTAACCCGTGGGTACTTTTGAGCATACCCGTACCCGTACCCGCGTCTACCCATACCCGCGTCTACCCATACCCGCGTCTACCCATACCCGTCAACCCGCGGGTCACGAGGCGCGGGTCACGGTGGGTACGGGTTTCATCAGGGGTTGTAGCAACAAAAATGCATTTATTTAATTATATATTTAACTACAATTATCAAACCACCCTACGAGCAGGTGCTCGTAGGCATGGGGTCGCCGGTGGGCCCAACAAAACAAAGAGGAAAAGAAAAAAAGAAAAAAAAGGAAAAGAAAAATAGAAAAAAAGAACGTCCGCTCGTCGCTGCATCACCCCACCCGCGCTCCACGCCACGAGCAGTGGCTCGTGAGGCTGGGCCGGGTGGTGTCAGTGGGGCTCCTGGGCCCGCCCGCCATGTCCCCTCAGCTGTCGGGACCTGCCTTCGCGTCCCCCCTGGGCTCCTGGTGCGCCCTGGTGCCCATTGGGGCCTCCCGTCGCATCCAAGGGGTGTCCCCAGGGCTCTGGGGGGCTCCCATCATGTCCCCCTGGCTGGTGACGTGGCCTGGCACGTCCCCGTCGTGTTCCATCATTGCCCTTCACCCTGCTGTCGTCTGGGGCGGGTGCCGCGTGGCAGGTCGGATGGGAGTCCCCCGGTCGAAAACCAAGCCCCCCACCCACCCCGCAAGCAGGGGCTCGCAGGGCTGCATGAGGGGCTGTTTGGGGCTGCTAGAGGGAGAGGGGAAGGAGGGGGGAGCGCGGGGGGGGGGCGTCAGTGATGTGGCAACAGGAGGGACGCGATTCGTGGCGCACCTCGCGGGTACCCCGCTCCTCGGGCCTCCCGGCACCTCCCTGGGGCCGTCCAATTCCCCTTCGGGGCCCTCACATCCCATTTGAGTGGGGAGGAGGGGCGGCACACCTGGCGTTCATTGTTACAAATAGAAAAGCTGAAATTTCTTTTTTTGTTAGCTAAAAAAGAATTGACAAGGTAAAAAAAACTTACCACTTACCATAGGGCCACAGGCCCCATGGAGATGGAGAGGGAGGGAGGGAGGGAGGGAGGCATTGTCGTCGTGGGTGGTGGTGGTCAATGGTGAGCTGGCAGTCACGACGCGTGGTGACGCGTGGTGACTGATGGTGACGCGAGTGTGAAAAAAAATAGTTTATTAGTTTAAAAGCATAGAAATGAAATGAAAATACTTAATATTGGGGCCCAGTGGCCCCATAATGATGGAGTGGACGAGGGAGGAGGGGAAAGGGAGGACGAATGAGGGAGGGGCAGGCGGTTGTGCAAGCGGCTGTGTAGTAAAAAAAACATAGGTAAATAACGCGTGAACAATCAACGAAAACGCGATTACTTTGTCCACACAAGGCCAAATGGCCTGTGCGCATCGCAGGGCTATATAAACCCTCACGTTTCAACCATCCATGCTGGGTTCGCCCCTCTTATTTAATTTTTAATATCTAGTTAAAATAAATTTACATAGATAGTAGTTAAAAATAATAGTTGCTATATATATATTGAGTCCTCGCCCCCTCTTGGTGACGGGTAAGGGCACGGGTCCAAGGGTACGCCAAGTGTGACCCGTACCCATACCCTTGAGTACCCATACCCGTAACCCGTGCGGGTACGCCAAACCTGTGCGGATCCCTAATCTCAAGTGCCTCAACCATGCAGAAGCTTCTTGCGCCGTACTTCAGATGACTGAGGAAGGGGGAGAGTCCATCAGGCTCCATCAACGATCCATCCTCACGCAAAGCAGCAGCAGCCAAGAACGCCATCAGATACGTTGAACGCCCAGTCGTTGGTCCATCCAGTACTGGCGCTTCCCAAAGCCTCCTCATCAAGTCATGAAGGCATTTCCACCCAGGATGACCCTGTACCAGGGTCTCGAGGAGGTGCTTGGCATCTTCCCTCCCAGCAGGAGTTATGGGAAGTTCATATACAGGGTCCTTGTCCAACACTCCACGAATGTAAGTTGTGATTGCCCGAGCTATGTCTCTTGAATATGTGTCGAGAGACTGATCTGTTGTCAGATCTTTCCAGTAGGTTCTTCAGCTGTCCCTATAACAAGAAACGGTGTTGCAATGATCAGACTAACTGCAAGGCAGGGGATGGAGAAAAGAGCAAGAGCACAACAAAATACTTTTTAAAAAGAAAAAGAAAAGAGAGGCTTACTCATCCGCATCTGGGACCAGCTTCCGTCGAACAACATGCCCGGCTTTCTGAGCAGCTTCTTGAGCGTGGGTGAGATATTGATGGCAAAGTCCTAAGATCTTGCCCAGTCCAGCTTCATTCCAAGCGGGAACTGTGGCAAGAGTGATGACACGTCGGCGACTCTCCCTGCTATCCACCACACTGCCTAGCATATCCCACCATTGAGTTACCCTATGGAACGGTGGGATTTCTCTCCCCTCCACAGGGACTTCCTGCTCCAGCTGTGGCAGTAATGGCAGGATGGAGCTGATTAGTACAGAAAACGGACTTTCAGATGAGTAGCCAGTAAGGAAAGGGTTAACGACAAAGTATTCTTTTCCGACACTGGAGAACAGTGTCTGCACCATGGCTTCCACTTCTCTCTCGTATCCCCCTGGTCCATGAACCTCTCGACGATGTCATGATATAGTATCCTTGGCAAGCGCCGCATAGGAGCAAGACTCCACTCCACACATAAATCCATGGTGGACATGCACAAGTTCAACAGGAGGGCCGTGATTGGATGGCAATGGTCCATTGATTGCCTTTGTGACGAGGTTATAAGAAAGGACAAAGGCTTGGAAGGTCATCTTGTCATCAGCGGAAATATGAGAGAATGAATGAGCCTTGTGTAGGTGGCCAAGCATGTCTCGAGGGATGTGCGCTTCACCACACTGGATGCACAAAATCACTTGGAGGGCGGAGTGGATCCTGAGCCCCAGACCGTCCAAGAAGGGGTTGGAGACCAAATACGACACATTTCCTTCCAGCTGGATGCCTAGAAGACAGAGAAAGGCATGGGGTATAAAAATAAAAGAGAAAGGAGCATTTGGATGCTTACGTTTACGTGAAGGTTTTGGAAAATGAACTTCATCACCAGAATAGGAGCCAGCAGCAGGAGGAGGAGGAGCGGTCATGCTACAGGCCAGAGGTGAGAAGGAGGAGGGAGCATGCGTATTTACAGTTACATGCCTAAGACCTTGAACTTTGAAAGTGCCATGGGAGGCGCTGTGGGCTTTTAGTTCTGTCTTATCAGCAAAAGTTGCATGGCAGAAGGAACACATCAGTGGGTTGGGAGGCATGACGGTTTGTTAGAAGGTTGGAGTGTGCAAGTATAAGAATAAAATGAAGAGGGGGGTTCCACTTGATGATGACTGAGCGCCAAACCCTGTAGTTACTATTTAACCATTTCAATTGATCATTTTTTTTTTCCCTTCATTTTTTTTTTCTTTTTCTGGAGTAGCGGGTAGCAGAGGAATGCGCATTACCTGATGGTGAGCAAAACGGGGACCTGAACGCAATAATGCAATTTCAAAAGATGGGCGGCACAGAAAAAGCTCCATTTGGGTTCTGAGCTCGGGTTCAATCGTCAGTTTGTTTTTTCTTCGTCTTTTGGGATGAGCAGAACCTGATTATAGCAGCTTCACTCACTTCCTTTTAGAGCGTAGTCGGTTTGTTTTTTCTTCTTCTTTTGGGATGAGCAGAACCTGATTATAGCAGCTTCACTCACTTCTTTTGGGATGAGCAGAACCTGATTATAGCAGCTTCACTCACTTCTTTTGGGATGAGTGGAACCTGATTATAGCGGCTTCACTCACTTCCTTTTAGAGTAGTCGGTTTGTTTCTTCTTTTGGGATGAACGGAACCTGATTATAGCGGCTTCACTCACTTCCTTTTAGAGCATAGTCGGTTTGTTTCTTCTTTTGGGATGAATGGAACCTGATTATAGCGGCTTCACTCACTTCCTTTTAGAGCATATCTCTGTCATATCTAATATACATTTCAAATGGATGTATATATACATGCACATGCATGCACGCATGCGCACATGCGCACGGGGGGGGGGAGGAAAGAGGATGACGGACAGTAGTACAAACCTCTACGTTGAGGGTCTCTCCCATTTTGGATTCATAGAAATACCATCATTGACAGGGCCTTTTCGTTTATGGTTTGGCCATGGGAAAAATCTAGATTAGGAAATGAGGGTCAGAACAGTGAGGCCAGTCTTTACTGTTTTTGGTTTAGTTTTGGTTTAGGCAATAATCCAGGTTGGCAGGTCTTTGCCGTTTATGGTTAGACCATGAGAAAAAACCTGGATAAAGAAATTCTGGGGCCGATAGCGTCCCCGGGATTTCAAATGGATAGGATTGAAGAAGGAGCTGGTTCCTGAAATAGTAGGTCATGTCGGATTGCACATTTCATACACTGTAAGGCCTCAACAATATCTCCTTTGAGTCGGTTTCGTTGTTTGCTGATCGTATTGAGGAGCTTGAGGTCTTAGGTGTGTCATCAATATCTCCATCTCCATCAGACTCGATGCGTTCAGCATCCGTGTCGATGATAGTAGACAAAGTCGGTGATGATGCCATTGCTGAATTTACGGTATCGGCGGAAGGCTTGAGGGCGGACATAGCTTCTTGAGCATAGCGCGTGCAAAAGACCTGTACTGCATTGCGTTGGAACGAGAGTTGAGACTGCGCTGTGTTGTTGGCGTCCGTCAACCTTGAGGTTGGGGTGGTGTGGCATGATGGTCGTGTTTGTGCAGTCAAATCCACGTCAGATCCACTGGAGATAGATCAGTCACAAGACAAAGGAATGGAAGGCAAACGAAGTTGGTCACATACCGAAGATATTTGAGTTTGGCAACAAGACGCTGCAGCTTTATCTCAATAATATCCAAGGGAAAGCCGTCCGCCCAGTCACATTTAGACAGATAGGAGCAGACAAGACCCAATCCAAGCTTTCCTTTGCGAACGTACTGCAACCGACCATGAGGATCTCGGCAATCCTCTCCAAACATCGCGCCAAAACGCTTATTGAAGGTCTCGTGTTCTGTATCACATTGATCGGTGTTCATCACACTCCAGATTTTGTCATCCTTTGTGCCTTGTTGGACAGATGGAGGCAAACCGTTTGAGAGCGTGGCGATTTCCCTGACAAGGGCTTGGATCAGTGCGATTGTGGGCATTTTCGGGGTTGAGCACAAGACCAGTTGCCAGTGAAGGGGGCCCATAGAAATACATGAAAAAAGAGAGGAAATCAACGCAAGAACGCATCGCACTGCTGTCAGACCACACAGATCACCAAACTCCAGCGAAGCTCGAAGTTGATTAATGCATAAACAAAATATAAACAACTGAAAACATCCGCGGTGGTTTCATTCCCATAGGTACTAAAGCCGCGGCCTGAGCCGCCGGCTTTGGCTTTCAGCTTTCCTGAGCCAGGCCAAAGCCCTTGCTAGGCCGTCACCTCTGGCCTGGCTTCTGGCCTGAAGCCGGGCCAGGCACATCACTACACAAGGTGTCGTGAGATGACAATTCCCATATGTGTGATAGTGATAACTTACCTGGCGAGACATTGACAGCGCCTTCCAAACGCTTTGATGACATGAGAGAGTTAGACCTTGTTCCACTAAGCTGCGTGATTTCTGCAAAGGTTGATATTGGGATGAATATGATACAACATAGAAGTAATGTGATTGCTTACCATCATGTACCCGGTTGATATAATATTCTGACGCAGGTCCCGGGGAACTGGGAGTAGCCGATTGGGGTGGGATATTTGAATCAGTTAAGATAGTCAAATACAAGCTAAATGTGTTTAAACAGAAACTAACTTCAGTACTGTATTTAAATAGAGTCAGGCTGGATTCAAAGGATTATGTCAATTTATTATATGCAACCTTGGTTCAGTTGAAATACAGGTGATATTGAACCCTATAACCCTATGAATTCAATTCAATTCAATAGAGGCTAAATTGGAAAATAGGTTAAATTCACATGAAGTCAGTTGATGAATTCAGTTTGAACAAAGTTGAATTCACTTCAATACAAGCTGAATTCAGGTCAATACAACATGAATTCAGTTGAATACATGCTGAATTCAGTTGAATACATGCTGAATTCAGTTGAATACATGCTGAATTCACTTGAATACTTGCTGAAGTCAGTTGAATACAATCTGAATTCAGTTGAACACATGCTGAAGTCAGTTGAATACAATCTGAATTCAGTTGAACACATGCTGAATTCATTTGAATACAACCTGAATTCAGTTGAATACATGCTGAATTCAGTTGAATACAACCTGAATTCAGTTGAATACATGCTGAATTCACTTGAATACTTGCTGAAGTCAGTTGAATACAATCTGAATTCAGTTGAACACATGCTGAATTCATTTGAATACAACCTGAAGTCAGTTGAACACATGCTGAATTCATTTGAATACAAGCTGAGTTAAGTTGAATACATGCTGAATTCACTTGAATACTTGCTGAAGTCAGTTGAATACAATCTGAATTCAGTTGAACACATGCTGAATTCATTTGAATACAATCTGAATTCAGTTGAATACATGCTGAATTCAGTTGAATACTTGCTGAATTCACTTGAATACAATATGAATTCATTTGAAATCAAGCTGAGTTAAGTTGAATCCATGCTGAATTCAGTTGAATACTTGCTGAAGTCAGTTGAACACATGCTGAATTCATTTGAATACAAGCTGAGTTAAGTTGAATACATGCTGAATTCACTTGAATACTTGCTGAAGTCAGTTGAATACAATCTGAATTCATTTGAATACAAGCTGAGTTAAGTTGAATACATGCTGAATTCACTTGAATACTTGCTGAAGTCAGTTGAATACAATCTGAATTCAGTTGAACACATGCTGAATTCATTTGAATACAACCTGAATTCAGTTGAATACATGCTGAATTCAGTTGAATACTTGCTGAAGTCAGTTGAATACAATCTGAATTCAGTTGAACACATGCTGAATTCATTTGAATACAATCTGAATTCAGTTGAATACATGCTGAATTCAGTTGAATACTTGCTGAAGTCAGTTGAATACAATCTGAATTCAGTTGAACACATGCTGAATTCATTTGAATACAACCTGAATTCAGTTGAATACATGCTGAATTCAGTTGAATACATGCTGAATTCAGTTGAATACATGCTGAATTCAGTTGAATACATGCTGAATTCAGTTGAATACATGCTGAATTCAGTTGAATACATGCTGAATTCACTTGAATACATGCTGAATTCAGTTGAATACTTGCTGAAGTCAGTTGAATACAATCTGAATTCAGTTGAACACATGCTGAATTCACTTGAATACTTGCTGAAGTCAGTTGAATACAACCTGAATTCAGTTGAATACATGCTGAATTCAGTTGAATACATGCTGAATTCAGTTGAATACTTGCTGAAGTCAGTTGAATACAATCTGAATTCAGTTGAACACATGCTGAATTCACTTGAATACTTGCTGAAGTCAGTTGAATACAATCTGAATTCAGTTGAACACATGCTGAATTCATTTGAATACAGCCTGAAGTCAGTTGAATACAATCTGAATTCAGTTGAACACATGCTGAATTCATTTGAATACAGCCTGAATTCAGTTGAATACATGCTGAATTCAGTTGAATACAATATGAATTCATTTGAAATCAAGCTGAGTTAAGTTGAATCCATGCTGAATTCAGTTGAATACTTGCTGAAGTCAGTTGAACACATGCTGAATTCATTTGAATACAAGCTGAGTTAAGTTGAATACATGCTGAATTCACTTGAATACTTGCTGAAGTCAGTTGAATACAATCTGAATTCAGTTGAACACATGCTGAATTCATTTGAATACAACCTGAATTCAGTTGAATACATGCTGAATTCACTTGAATACAACATGAATTCATTTGAAATCAAGCTGAGTTAAGTTGAATACATGCTGAAGTCACTTGAATACATGCTGTATCAACTTGAATACAACATTAATTCATTTGAAATCAAGCTGAATTCATTTGAATACAACCTGAATTTAGTTGAATACATAAACTGAATCTTATGAGATGTGCCTTTGGCACTTAGCTTGCTGTGCTCACTTCATTCCTCCAGCAAATGTCTTAGCATGTTAGGGGGCTCTGCTCACCAAAAACCCTATGTTGACCCCAATAATTTACTCATCTTCTCAGTAAGTCAGTGACAATTGGCCCCTGAGTGGAAGAAGAAGGTGTTATACAGTTACCTTATTATCTACTTTCAAATTTACTCAGGCAGCCACAGCCTCTGCCTATGTGAAGGAGTTTTATTTTTCTGCAAAGCAGTATAGTAGATGATCCATATATCGTAATATGCCCTTTTCAATAATACTGTAAATCAGTCAAATCAGTCTCACCTTCTCAGTGTGCTGTGCCTTCACAACCCAATGCCTTACTTATAGTGCTAACATAGTCTGTGAGCTCTATACTTCTTTACTTCAATGTCCAAACCCTCTGCCTTAATTCCAGTAATTCATCTTGTCAACATAGTTAGGGACCTGAGACCCATTCCATGATTCTTCATACACATTCAAAGTCATAGTAAACCGGCAGTCTTGGAACTCTCCTATCTTTGTTATGACACCCTATTGTATCCAACATAGAGAGGGAGGCCTTGCCAGCCACCCAAAGCATATTGTACACATCTTGTTAGTTGTCTCATGACCTTTGGCTCTAAGCCAACATCTAAGTCTTTATTTTGCCTTCTAATTTTCCTATACATTGCTACAGTTATCGTTATCTTACTCTTCAGTTCTCTGACTTCCTCACCTTGTTTTGCATTATGCATATCACTGACTTAGATTCCACCTCCCCTTTAAACCCTCTGCTCCCATCTGCTCTCCCTATTTTCCTCTTCAACTGCTCTCCCTCTTCACTTTCTCCACCTCTCCACCTTCCCACCTATGTCCTCTACCAGACCTACCAACCCCTTACTCCCCTCCCTTACACCCTTCCTATGCAGTTCACTCCTCTCTCCCTTTCCCTATAACCCTATGCCCTTCTCCCTCACCCCTCCCTTCCCCTCCCCTATCTCCTTCTCTGCCTCTGCCTATAAACCCTCCCCCACTTTCACTCTGCACACTCTGACCCCCCTCTGCTAACCCCCCACATCCACCATCCACCCTGCATCCCTCATGCTCACTTCAAAAATAAAAATTTTATAAAATATTTTAGGCAGTAATAATAGATTGACAGACATGAAGTTGATTTTTGAGTTAGCTTACTACTGATAATAATTTACAACTCAATTGTTTTTCTTACTGACTCAACTGAATGTGAAGTAATGATTTTCAAACACCTTAGTTGATTTAGACTCATTTGTTACTCAATTTAGTTACTTGCTTAGGAATCACATATATCTATAGTTCATATGCAGATGTCATGAACAGAGTTTTGCATTTTGTAGAGCCCATGGGGTTGTGGCTGTGCATCTATTAGACAAAGGTTGCCTGTGATCTGCTTAGTCATATTAGCTAAGCATTACCAAGCTGTTTAGTCAGAAACTCCCAAGAAACCATTGTCATTTAGAGCTTAGTCAGGTATACCCAGGGCCCAAAATGTGGCTATTCTCTATTAATAATGGACAAGCTGAATTCATTTGAAGTGGGTTGAATACCTATGAAGTCAGATTTATTTCAATTCAGTTAAATATAAGCTGAATTCATTTGAATTCAACTAACTAATTTTAATTTATTTGGGTGTTTGTCAAATTCTTCTGATCATAGTATAAATTCATTTGAATGCAACCCCAATCCAGTTTATTACAGTCTGAACTTAGTTGCATCTAGTATGAATCCATTAGAATTTGCTTATTTGATCTAAGCTCCACATGAACCAAACTGAATTTAGTTGAATTTAAGCTTTACCTTACTAAATTTATACTGAATTCAATCTTACTTCAGATAAATAATGAAGTCAGTTGTGAATTTAGTTAATGTTAGTTGACACCCCCTGAATCTGAACTAAAATCACACAAATTTTGAAGTCAGCTTGTATTCAGATTCACTTGAAAGCAAATGAGTTCAGGGTAGTGAAGTCAGCTTTATAAGTAATCTGAATTTAAGTTAACTTTATCTGAGTTTCTTGGTGAATCTACATTAGGGCAGGATAAATATGATTTAGGGCAGGAAATTGTGACTTAGTAAAAATTTGGCAAAGGCCTTAGTATCTACTATATACAGCATATGTACTATGATTACTAGAACTAGTTGTATGCAATATACAAGTTGAATACATGAAATAACAGCTCAAGGATATGCGTGGGAAAGTTGGTGTCAGCATAAGATGTACTCCTCTACCTTGATTACATGACCCCCAGGGGTCACATGACACATTTCATAATATTTTCAAAGTGAACTTGTACCCCCCAGGGGGGTATTCTGGATTCGTATTGTAAGGGTTCTGGTCAGTACTCTCACTACGCCCTCATCCACACACAATAAGCCACTGGTCATCACATGCATCTGGCACTACGTATTGTTATACACATACCCACGGGTACTAGTCATAATACCATCACTACGCCTGCATGCATAACACAACTCCACACATGCCCTCATGCACACAACCACATAATCCAATTCACACTCATTCTATCATCATCAATCTCTACTCTTTCAGATCCCATCTCATATCTCACTACGTCCTAATACACCAGAGCCTACTCACATAACTAACCATCCATTCCAAGTAGTACATATCAGCATTTACTCCATTCGTAGTCTCATCAAATACATCTTTCATCCAACTACCACTTTCACTATCCATATCAGTAAACAACTCACCATTCACATACGTCAGAGCAATCCCCCATTTCAAATCCATAGTGTAACTATATTAAATCATATCACCACACTCCACAAGTCTTCCAACATACCATAGCACTGTTCTCTACACTTGCCTTATAATTTCCACACAGCTGTAATAACAAAAGCAGAGATTCAATTATCAATCCAAGTCGAACATTGAGAGAGAGTCGATGGAGAGAAGGGCAGGGAACATGTGACTGGCTAATGTTTCAAGACGTTGACCACAAAGTGGGGAGGAGTCACCAGCCAATATTTGGAGAGCCTCACCCGTCAACATTTCAAGAGGCCTTCATGTCAGAAGGAAGCAACAGAAAGCACGTCATAGGTCAGCGTTTGGAGAGGTCAATGCCAAAGGGGGGAGGAGGAGGACACACAGCATGTCATCAGTCAATCATTCCATAGCCCCACCAATCCAGGCTGGAGCATGTCACTTGTCAAGTCAATGGTCAAGGTGGAGCAGAGCAGGTGACCACAGAGTACTTGAAGAGGCCCATGATAAAGAAACAAGGAGGGGCTACAAATCATCTGTGTCGCAAGAGGCCCATGGGGGCACAGAGGGGTTTCAAGCAGGCCACCAGTTGAGCTTTGCAGAGCCCAATGGGTCACAAGAAGAGGCAAAGAGCATATGGACGGTGAATGGCCACAACGCCCCATCCAACAATGCCAAACCCTCATCTGAGCAATCAGAGGAGCAGATCATAGCATATCCACAGAGGACCCTGTTCGGAATGGAGTGGTGAACAGTGACAGGAAGAGTTAAGGACAAGCTTAGATTATGAAGTTAATCTCAAAGCCTAGTGAGTGAGGGAGTCTGCCACAGGGAGGAATCTTATTATCATCTCCTACAAGATGTCCAATATTTATACTACACAGTTAGGAGGTATAAAGGAGGTATTCTGTAATAGACCCCTTGGAATAACTATGTCATATCCCCTATAACAGTCTCAATAATATCATGGCTTGGTAAGTCCTAGACTTCCTGCAGGGTGTCTCATAGACATGGCTATATCTTGCCTATCCCATGATAGACATGCTGCAGGATGTTTAATCCTGTAGCATGGATTCCCCTACATGTGTTAATATGACTTGGCATATTCTGGCAATATTCCCTAGGCATGTTAACTGCCTTGCCTTGCCTGTATACTCTTGTATACATAATCCCAACAGACCCTCCCATGGCTTTCCCTTCCATGGCCTGGGACCACCTAGGTGGTCCCAGGTGGAATACTGGTTAGGTCTTAACCTTGCACATTACCATCACTGACACAGAGCAACAATCAGGACAACAGCAATGCACTTTGTCTATTCTACTCCTCTAATATGTAGCATATATATACATAGCAGCTATCATATCATACCTATAGGGGCCAGATCATAGCAGCCTGGAGTCTCTCATTCATGTAATCATTCACTCATTCATTGTAATACATTGATTATATAACATCATGGTGGTTATGTAATCCTCCATTGTAACACTTTGATTATATAACATCCTAGTGGTTATGTAATCATCTATTGTAACACTTTGATTATATAACATCCTAGTGGTTATGTAATCATCTATTGTATAACACTTTGATTATATAACATCCTGGTGGTTATGTAATCCTCCATTATAACACTTTGATTATATAACATCCTAGTGGTTATGTCATCTTTCTTTCATTCCTTTCTTCTCTCTTTTCTCTTGGGACTTGGGTTTGGTGTTGTCTCCACCATTTTTCTCTTCCCTCTTCTAGTCCTCTCCATTACTTCCTTCTTCACCTTCTCAGCTCTTATTTCTGCTGCCCTTGTTCCCTTCTGAGGAACATACCCAGAAGAATCTGTCTCAATCTCATCAACTTCTTCTTCACTATTCACCACCTCATCACCACTCTCTCCTTCCACATCATTCACCAACCCCATAAACATAGAGTGCAACTTCAGCACATCCACATCTTCCACTTCCTTCCTGTCTTCTTCTCCCAATGACATATAGCTATACAGAATCTTCTTGATTCCCTGCATAGAATATCCAGCCTCTTCCAACACCCTAGGCCCCTCTGTCTCAAACCTTTCAAGAAGACTTGCTCTTTCATCAAAATCTTCTCTCCTTTCTCCTTTCTGTCCTGCTGTCAGTCATATTCAAAATAACTTTAACATCAACCTCACCAATTTCACAAACTCATTAGATGGCCCTGATCCTCCATCTAAACCAACTGACTCCCTACTTGTCTCACCTGAGGACAGGATGGAGGATTCAGCTACACAATCCACATTCATCAGCACCTCAGCCACCCAGTCCATAGCCTTATTATGCCTCACCTGGAGAACTCACTCCTGCATTCTTTTCAAATGCCTTGGCCAAAGCATCACAAGAGGATCCTCCTTCAGCTCTAGCTGCATCTCTCAAAAACTCATCCACATCCATCCCATCATCTGATGCCTTCACAGAGCTCTCACTCTCTTCTCCACCTCTTGGCTGTGCTGCTGGTGGCATAGGACAATCTTCTTCTTCTTCTTCTTCTTCTTCTTCATCATTATCCTTATCCTTCATTTCAACTTATAGGGTCATATTAATATCCTTCATTTATACCATATATCAAAATAACTTACCATCTTTTTTGGGTCCTTCATCTTCATCATCACTAGATGATCCCAACTCTCCATCATCAGCATCCTTCATTTCAACTTGAAAAAATCAATATAGTTCATGCCATATATAAAAATAACTTACCATCTTCTTTGCCTTTCACCAACTCAGCTTCCCTGGCCAACTCCACTTCTTTAGCTTTGGCTAACTCTCCTTCCCTCACCAACTCTGCTGCCCTGGCCTCTGCTTCCCTCACCAACTCTGCTTCCCTGGCCTCTGCTTCTCTAGCCAGCTCTGCTTCCCTGGCTACTGCTTCTCTAGCCATCTCTGCTTCCCTGGCCTCTGCTTCTTTAGCCAACTCTGCTTCCCTCACCATCTCTGCTTCTTTGGCTGCTGCAGGACTGACCTTGGGATACTCAATCACCAGGTCTGGAAGTTCACCAACTTTTTCCACAAATGGCATGAACTTCTCATTCACCCATGTCACAACCTCCCACCATTCCTCACAATTCGTTAGAAGCAACCGCTGCACTGAATCATACACTTTTTCAAGTGCAGCAGCAGTAACTCCCTTCCGAAGATCTTGATAACATGTGTATACATGCAGTCCCTCAGCCAGTTTCTGATGCTTTCCATTCACCATCTCAAAAAGCTGAAATTTTTCATCAAATAATTTCAATTTCAATTCCAATATCAACTCACTTTGGCCAGAAAATCATTTCCAGTCATATTCTCATTCAAATAACACTCATCTTTCTTCTGACTCATCATAAACTGCCTTTCCAACACTCCTTCAAAATGCTGATCATAGGAAATCGGGTACTGATCAATCAGTTTTCCACCACTAGGATTCGTACTCCTGAATTTTTCAGGACCAACAAAGCAAAGAACCAGCTAAAATTAAAATTAAAATTCAATCAACTTTATTAATGAGACAATACATGCCATTCCATAGATGTTTTTCAATCCTGTCATATATGTGTCAATAAAATTATTATTGACACTAAAGGCACGAGGAGCAATCAATGGCTAATACATAGATCAATAATAATAATATAACCCTATGAAATATCAGACTTACCCATTTATTTTCATAATCAGGGTTTTGCCAAATCGCCTTCTGCAATATCTGCAAGTTCTTTTGTGGCAGAATATTAGTTGGCATTTCTTTAAATGCAGCCTCTGTTCCCATCCCCAATGCCACCTTTAGTCTCTTGGCACTACCATGATCCTCCCGCAATAAAAACATATCCTCATAACCAATCTTCTCTTCACCAGCCTCCACAGAAATCAACCGACTCTGCTCCAATGCTATCTTTAACAAATGTTCCAATCCCTGTAATAATTCAATTGGTTATATGCTATAAAGTCAAATGCAATGCTTGCTCACACTTGATACCCGATATTTCATCATATCCATAAAGCAAGTGGACAACACACTTATTGGTGGGCTCCAGAAGGGTGACGTTGATAGCAGCTCTGAAACCAGACAGGGGAGCTTAGGGAGGCGTGCAAGATTTTTCAGACCTGATGAGACATGTAACACATTCATTTTGCCTTTGATGGTGATGGCAGAGTTTCGGGTATATGACAGATGAGCCATATCGAGAGAATGAATCATGCGACGATCTTCAGAGTCTTCCTTTTGAGTGAGTTGCAGATTGTCATTCATCATCACGTCTCGCATCACTATCCTGGGTAATGCAGAAAATTCTATGTTGCAGAAGTCAGAGTTTATATAACATGTATATATTTGAATCATACCAGGACTTAGCACTCGGAATGTCCAATACGCCTCACTATCATCTTTCTTCATCTTCGCATAGTCTTGTATAGCCATGGAACGGTGCTGCCCAGAGATGATCTGCCCAATGGCACCATGGTTTTCATTTGACAGAAATCGAAGAAAAGGTGTTTCAGAAGTAATTTGAATGGGCTCAGCTTCACAGTTAAAGAGTTGATGCCAGCCTTCACCAATCCCAATGACCAGACCTGGATGTACTTGCCGAAGAATAACCTGAGTATAGAACTTTTCTGCTAAAAGTTCAACAAATCCTGCATCAAGAGGCCGTTGCTCCTGATGAGATCCCAATAGCTTGCAATCTATATTGAAGGTTCCAATAGTGTAGTGCTCCAAGAGGTCCAGAGCAGCTAATCCAGAACTAGCATTTATCAAAGCTGCTTTGATAGCAGGGCTTGGCATAGTAAAGGCTGTGCAACCTGGCACAGCTGGCATAGAGGTCCCAGCAACACCTGCATGGGCAGAGACACCAGAGGAAGAGAGAACAGCAGAAGAGGTGGCAGCAGTGTTGGATTCCATGGCTACTAGATGTGGATTGATTGAGATAGATCAGAGATGATGGTGGTTGAAGTTTAAAAGAAGTTTGATGCCATCAAATTGGGATTGATAGAACAAAGCATGACCAAATATGTACATCAGATGTATATAGACAAATTGATTATCTAACAATATAGCTATTATATAAGCATGCCAGCTGTAACAACAGCTTACCTATCATCTATGTTGTTATATAAGCATGCCAGCTGCATGCCAATTGCTTATCTAACATTATATACTCTGGCTGCATGCTAATTGCCTAGTCAGAACATAGTTGTTATGTCAGCTTATCTACCAAGATAGTAGGTATATATAACAACACAGATGGTATGTAATTTAGCCAGTATCTCTTGCAAGCTAATCCAGCCAGCTTATCTAACTATGTTGTTCTAGCCAGCTTATGTTGTTATATAATCTGGCCAGCTTGTCTTGTTGTCATACAATCAACTCAGCTTATCTAACCACCATGTTGTTATATAATCAAGTCTGCTTGTCATACAATCAACTCAGCTTATCTAACCACCATGTTGTTATATAATCATGTCTGCTTGTCATACAATCAACTCAGCTTATCTAACCACCATGTTGTTATATAATCATCTCAGCTTGTCATATAATCAACTCAGCTTATCTAACCACAATGTTGTTATATAATCATCTCAGCTTGTCATATAATCAACTCAGCTTATCTAACCACTATGTTGTTATATAATCATCTCAGCTTATCTAACCACCATGTTGTTATATAATCAAGTCTGCTTGTCATATAATCAACTCAGCTTATCTAACCACCATGTTGTTATATAATCAACTCAGCTTATCTAACCACCATGTTATTATATAATCAACTCAGCTTGTCATACAATCAACTCAGCTTATCTTTTTGTTATATAATCTAGCTATATAATCAAGCCTATAATCAAGCCTATAATCAAGCCTATAATCAAGCCTATAATCTAGCCAGAACATAGTTGTTATTACACATAATAGCTTTTTTACTAACTGTCCATCTCCTTGGCTTTGGGCTTGTCATCTCTCTGAAGCCAATACCACAGCACCAGCTCTAAACCATTGTAAAAATTGCCTTCTGTATCTCCTGCTTTGCACCAATTAGCAAACTCTTCAACTGTCATTATAGGCCTCAACCCTGGTAAACACTGGACTGCTTTCTGCCACACTTCTGGATCATGTTTGATGAACCAGAGGATGAGAACCACAAAGTCTGACAAGGGACAGATCACTTTCTCTCCTTTTTTGAATAAAGGATGGCAGGTTGGCTGCAGTTTCTGTTCCTGAGAGAGCCCACAAGTGAAGCAATATTGATACAACCTTGCTTGTATGATTTTCTTCTTGAATGCTATCCAACCATAACCATGGTCAATATATCCATCAGATGGCTCCTTACAGTCCAGGCCTGTGTTTGGGTGTTCTGCAAATGATCTGGTGCTTCCAGGCCCAACAAACCACACACTTTCCATATAGCAGACCTGCCATATTGCTGATAATCTTGGCTTTTTTGGCTTTCTTTTCCTGCTCAGCAGCAAGCATAGCCAGATCCAGCTGCACTGCCATAGAGGGGCTAGCATTCAATGGTCCAAATGATAAAGTGGATGGTGGGCCATTCACTGCCATAGAGGAGATAGAGGAGATAGTGGGTGGTGGGCCATTGCTGTCTATCTCCATGAGACTAGAACTGTTGCTGAGATCTATAGCCATTATAGTAGCATCATCAAAATCATTGAAACATGCAAAATCTTCTGTATCCTCTCTATCAGAAATGAGGACTTGGACCTCTTGGAGTAGCTCTGTATGTGGATCACAAACATCACATAGCTGAGAGGTTCCAAGGTCATGGCAGGTCACCTCTTTACCATCCATAAGGAGAGACAATCCAGATCGGCGGCATTCTGTTGTATTCATCAGCCACTTGGTGCCTTCTGTCCGACATTCATAGTCCTCCTGACTAGGATGTGCAGGAATAAAAACAATGTTGTTGGTGTCAATAAGAAAAGCAACAGCAGGTTTGCCATTGCGCCCAGCACGTCCAGCACCCTGATAGACATTCACAAGGCCATAGGGAAGCTCCACAAATATGACAGCTCCCACATTTGGATGGTCAATCCCATGGATCATCCCAGTGGTTGCTGCAATCCACTGATGGAATCCAGCATACCATGACTCTTCATTATGCTTGCGGTCAACCACTGGCAAGTTAGAGTGCGAAACACATTTTGTAAACCGTTGTCCAACAGAGTCTGCTTCTGCCCGAGATGTGCAGAAAATGATGCCTCTCTTTGCAGTACCCAGAACCTTTCTTGTCAGCAGCTTCGCTAGATCAATGGCAAAATCCAGGGTGGTTGTGGTCTTGGCCTTCACATGAAGAACATGATAACGGATCTGGGGCTGGTGTGCAGCAGCACGGATAATGGTGGTGGAACGCAACAAACACAGCTCAGTCAATAGCTCACTCTCCATACGTATCGGAAGTGATGCTGTCAGACAGATCTTTTGAACAGGAAGATCAGCCAAGCGACGAAGCTTTCCAAACTGAGGTCGGTGACCTCTGCTGGTCAAAGCTTCATGACACTCATCCAGAACAAGACGCAGTACTTTGTTCTCGTTGTCAGCATAGAATCTGTTATAGAGTTAAATCAGTTTCATAAAGTGATGATAAACACTTACGATCTAAACGCAATGGAGGTGGCTGTTTCCAGTGCCAAAAATAGGATCCTAACATCTTTCTCCAGCTGCTTGGTTTGAGTAGTCCATTGCATGCATTTAATTCCAGCTGCTTTGGTTTTGCGGATGTGATCGTTTAAAAGAACCTTGTGTGGAACCACCACAATGGTGTAGTAGTTGGGCTCACATAGTGCAGGGAGCATAAACACCAGACTTTTGCCTCCTCCAGTCGGAAGTATTCCCACAAAGTTTCTTTCCCAGGAAACAGACAGTTCACATATCCGACGCTGTTCAGGGCTTTTAAACTGCGGATTGGGATCTTCTGGGAAAACCTGTTTTAGCAATGGCTGCAAAGGGTCAACGGTCTCTGGTGGATCCATATACATCTCTTCAATATCAGACGGATAACCCATGTCCATCATCGGAGTGCTGGGTTGTTCAGGTAACACCAGATTGGTGGCCATTGTCGTTTGAGGAGCTGGCTCTGGAAGCGGGCCTGAAGGAATCAGCTTCCTTTGCAAAGCTTCAGCAATGCCCACAGCAACAGACTGCTGTATTTGAGCAGCCAAAGTGGCCTTCAGCTTTCCAATCTCATCCACCATGGTAGCTGTCAGCTGTTGGACAATAGCTTGATGATCCATCGCCACAGGGTTAGAAGATCCACAGCAGGGAGCAGCAGACGATGTGATCCTACGACGTTGTACCAGTGGAAGCATTGGAGGGCGGCCTGGCTTGAACCCAGTCACTTCCCACCAAGCCTCAGAGACTCGTCCAAACCGCAGAAGCTGGTCACTAGACATGCAGTGCAGATGACCTACCTCTGTGGCATAGCTAACCCTCTCTCTAATCCAAGAGTGACCTCGTTGCGCTGCTAGCATGTCCTCCTCTTCATCGTTCATTTTGTGCTCCGAGCCAAGAAACACACGACCAACTTCTACAACCAGCTGTCGATAATCATGACCTCCAACATCACAGTCCACTTTGGTCTTCATAAAGTGCCGGAGATGTTGGCTAAAGGTCGTGTCTGTCATCCGCCTGCCAAGATCCATATAAAGGTACTCCCTGTAAAGCATTAGCTCCTCTTCACCCCATAGAATGTAGGCAAATGCCTGCTCCATAGGCCGCACAATGAGCAGATAACGTTCCATCAGACTCTGAACTCGGGGGCTGCTTTTTACAGGAATAAATGCTTCTCTCTTCACAAACTTTTCCCACTTGACACGTCGTGTGACCATCCAAAGATCACCGCTGCTTCGCAACACAGTTCTAGGTCGTGTCGAGTTGGCAATCTTGTGATCAATAAACTCTGCCATCCGAGGGTCTTGTCCATCTATGGTAAAGGATGCAAGACCAAGCTTTGAATTGATGGAGGCTCCCTTTTTCATGCAAGTTTGGATGGCATGCATATTGTAAATCAGGTTGCCATCATGGTCAACAGTGGCAAGATGTAGCTCCTTTTGTTGCATCAGACGATGTACAAGTCCATGCGCTCGCTGAGAATATTCCCCATTGGTAAGCCAGCTGTATCCTCGGCTGGTATTGGTCCAATCATCAGGTGCATTGTCTGGAACATGGAATGGAAGCTCATCAACTGAACCACACAAGTCATCCAGCTCTGCTTCAATCTCATTGCAAAGCAAATCAAGTGCACTTCGCCATTTGGAAATATGCAGGCTATGCTCCTTGTAGGAAATGGTCATGCCATCTGCAGATACACGAGTCGTAGGAGGATTTGACGTGGAATAGGCCAGACTGGAGGTAATACGCTGATACTCCATCACTATGTTGTAAGGAGAAATAATATCCAACACAAGATGTTTATCAGCTTGAGCAGCAACAGCCCTAACCAATAATTAGAAATGAATAAAAGCAGCAGTAGACACATACTTGTACAGATCATAGTTGTGATCTCCAATGTGCAGTGAACCCTCATAAAGAACAGCCCCCCGAATCCCATATATAAAATGGGCATTTGGGTGATTTCATGAGGCTGCCGAAAAGTCCCATCATCTTGAATAAAATAGACTGCAAAAATACATTCAAGAATATGGCTCCACTTGCTATAATCCCTCCTGTTGGGCTCCTCCTCTGGACTGAAAAAGAGTGGCTTAATAAAGTGATGAAAGGCAGCTGAAGCATTTCCTGCAGCTCCATTGAGGATAGCCATGAGGTCACGTGCAGCAGCTGCTTGTATGTCTCCAACTGGAAATTTGTATCCACTATACCCATTTTCCAGTGTTCTGAGAATGGCTACAGCACAGTGATAAAATGTTCTTCCATAGTCATGTAGAACTCCATCCTGGCTATGGGGTTCCCACCAATCTGGCTTTTTAGAGACACTAATAATATGAAATATTAGCAAGAATGAACATTTTTTTTATAACCCTACCGTGGCCACTCCATTAAAATACAGCGAACAGCAAATGGGGCATTGCATGCCATCTCTCGAACATCCTTCATGTACTGATCAACCACTGTGCGAAGCTTGCTTAGTGGACCTTTATCCTGAACCTTTGGCAATTGCTTCAAGGATATGAGGTCTCGGATTAGACGTCTATCTGTGATGTAGTCTTTCAAGTGCAGATGCCATTCCACAGCCTGGAGCAGTGGTGGAATTTCTTTGGAGGTAGAGGGCAAAGGAAGAATAGGGACAGACAGCATTTTGGGAACTTCATTTTGGAGATAAATGGAGAAGGGTTCAGAGTTGGAGAGTGAGGCAAGTGCTGGATTGACTTCAAAATAGTCCACAGGATTGATGAAAAATGTCTGTATGGCCACCCTTCTGCAGCCGTGTTTTGCAGACAAATCAATGTCCTTGTGCTCCTGTGACCAGTGGTTTTCAAACGTGCGATAGGCCAGCTTGCAAACATTGCAGGCTTGGCAGGCATATCCTTCAGGGTGGATCACTAGGCCCTCTACAGGAGGGCCTCCTGCTGATGGTTTACCTACATCTGTTCCATCCCTAACACCATACTTCTGAACAACCCCTGCTAGATCACCAAGTTCCTTGCTGGACAGTCTCTTGTCATGAGAATGATGAAGGTGCTCAGGCATAGAATGGGGGGTTTGAGCTATCTCACAGGCCATGCAGTGAAGGGTTTTAAAATATTTATGAACCCGAAGTGAGTGAGCAGTCAAAAATTCATCAGATAGAAGGTATGAACGGGCACCGTCCAAATGATGGGCTTCATCTGTTGAAGGAGCAGAAGTTTGGCCTTGCATGTTATAGCTGTCATCGCAAGGGTTTGGAGTCATAGGATTTTCAGATGATCCATCACCCAATTCCAATGTCAATGCATCTGTAGGTGCATCAGGTGCTACGCTGCCAGATGGATGTCTAGAGGGGTATGGCTGAGATGATGAGGATGGAAGCACATTTTTAGAAAATGGTGCTGAGCGCTTGACACCACCTTGTACAGCTTTCTTTGAGCTGTCAGATACCTCTAAAATACGAATGGAAACTAAGGAGGTATTGTGTGTTGATCCCATATGACGCCCAAGAGTACGGTCATCTTGACTAGAATATGTGCATCCAGAAATAGGGCATCCTAGAACTCCCTCATGTCTGGTTATACTATACTCCATGCCTGAAAATCAATAAATAGTCAATGCATAGAAAAGCAAAAAAAAAGAGGACTACCATCTGTCTGGATTATATAGTGAGTTGAATGACAGTGTCTAAGATGGCCTCCTAAAGCCTTAGTGGTGGTGGGAGTCTTGCAAATAGAGCATGCAGGCCTAATCAAGTATCTCAACCAACACTACATGGATAATGAAGATATTTCTCACATTGTAGTCTGGCTAGATGGCTGGATGGAGATAGAGATGATGCTGTAAGGGGAATAGATGGGAGAAAGAAGAGAAAGAATGCAGATGAGAAAAAAAAATTCAAACTCAACATTGATTGATTGATTGATTGAAAAATCACATGATTGGTTCATTCAAATGCATTACATAACAATTCTGTTGTTATGTAATATATAGTACAAGCATAATACTGGAGCAAATACACTCATATCATATTACCTATGAAATGCATTTCAGCCCTAACAATATTTGGACAGATACCCTATGTAATATCTGTATGATTATATAATGCACAGTACTGCTATGAGCCATACCAATATCCAGATAAATCTGTTGGAAATGAAATCTGATAGCTCAGAGGAGACCTTAAGACAAGGTGGGGTGTCTCAGAGGCCAGGCTATTATTGTCTTAGGTAGACCTATACATGTAGTATATATACTACAGAATGTTAAAGTCTCAGGAATTAATATTATTCCCTGTGGCTGTGTTGGATTCTACCAGTGGCAGATCCTAACCCTAGAATGGGTCTTTGGCCTTGGCTTGCCTATATCCCAACAAAATCACTTGTAGAGTATAACAATTATGTGGTTATATTAGGACCCACCTGCTATCAGATGTATAACATGTGTGTTGTTATATGATCTAGCCAGGACATAGTTGTCATACAATCTAGCCAGCTTATGTAACATCATGGTGGTTATATAATCAAGCCAGCTTATGTCACAATATAGTGGTTATATAATCTAGCCCAGAACATAGTTGTCATTATCAGCAACATGGTGGTTATATAATCTACCCAGAACATAGTTGTCATTATCAGTGTGTTGTTATATGATCTAACCAGAACATAGTTGTCATACAATCTAGTCAGCTTATGTAACATCATGGTGGTTATATAATCAAGCCAGCTTATGTAACATCATGGTGGTTATATAATCAAGCCATAACATAGTTGGTATATGATCTAGCCAGAACATAGTTGTCATTATCAGTGTGTTGTTATATGATCTAACCAGAACATAGTTGTCATACAATCTAGTCAGCTTATGTAACATCATGGTGGTTATATAATCAAGCCAGCTTATGTAACATCATGGTGGTTATATAATCAAGCCATAACATAGTTGGTATATGATCTAGCCAGAACATAGTTGTCATTATCAGTGTGTTGTTATATGATCTAACCAGAACATAGTTGTCATACAATCTAGTCAGCTTATGTAACATCATGGTGGTTATATAATCAAGCCAGCTTATGTAACATCATGGTGGTTATATAATCAAGCCATAACATAGTTGGTATATGATCTAGCCAGAACATAGTTGTCATTATCAGCAACATGGTGGTTATATAATCTACCCAGAACATAGTTGTCATTATCAGTGTGTTGTTATATGATCTAACCAGAACATAGTTGTCATTATCAGCAACATGGTGGTTATATAATCTACCCAGAACATAGTTGTCATTATCAGTGTGTTGTTATATGATCTAGCCAGAACATAGTTGTCATTATCAGTGTGTTGTTATATGATCTAGCCAGAACATAGTTGTCATACAATCTAGTCAGCTTATGTAACATCATGGTGGTTATATAATCAAGCCAGCTTATGTCACAATATAGTGGTTATATAATCTAGCCCAGAACATAGTTGTCATTATCAGCAACATGGTGGTTATATGATCTAACCAGAACATAGTTGTCATTATCAGTGTGTTGTTATATGATCTAGCCAGAACATAGTTGTCATACAATCTAGTCAGCTTATGTAACATCATGGTGGTTATATAATCAAGCCAGCTTATGTAACATCATGGTGGTTATATAATCAAGCCATAACATAGTTGGTATATGATCTAGCCAGAACATAGTTGTCATGCAATCTAGTCAGCTTATGTAGCCAGCTTATGTAACCTTGGAGAGATGGGCCTATATAAGGTGCAGCACTGCTATAAGTAATAACCACAAGTGAGCCAATACATCTGGATTGTTTTATAATTCAGGTAGCAAACACTACAACAAACAGCTTAAGTAACAATTATACTATACACTATAGCTCAAGAAAAAACACCTCAGGTATCAACCAAGTTGTTATATATACAACTCTAGACCAAACAGCTTGAATAACAACTGAGTTGTTACACAATCATGGCACAGACTACAAGGCTAGACTAAACAGCCCAAGTAACTGTAATGATGACAAGCCTTAACTGTTATGCATATTTTACATCTAGCTTAGTGAGTTACTCTGTATCATGCAATCTAAATCTGACTGCATTACAATTTCAAAGTTTGCAAAAATAAAGCCCCCCCAACCCCCCAAGGGGGGCTGTAGCTCCGCTCTATAACCCTGACAAGCTAACTACCCTAACCACTAACACTAAGGCTAACTACCTAACCACTAACACTAAGCAGCTATCCATGAAGCACTAACAGAGCTCGCCCGTTGGGCTCGCTAATAGATATGTACTTAGGGGGGGTGGAAGGCAAATAATGTAGAGACACCAATTGTCAGGGGGAAGATGGGGCCCCTCAGATTAGGCCTGTTGTCATACCCTGTGAATTCAATGGTGACCTCAGTTTGACTCTCAGACTTCAACTGAGCTCAATACTCCCCTTTGAAATGATACAAATGTGAATAACATGTGAATGAGTGGTCACATGACTTTTTCAGTCTCCCAAAATGATCTTGAGGATGAGGCCCAGGATTCCAAATACTCACTTGCAACAACATGGCATTAATTGAACAGATGCCCCGTTGGCCCCCTTATAGGAGGGGGAGAATGACAACAGCGTAGAGGCCTCAAATTTCAGGGGCCCTATGCGGCCCCTCAGATTAGGACTGTTTTCATACCCTGCGAATTCGATGGTGACCTCGGTTTGACCATCGGAGGTGAACTGAGCTCAAAACCCCCCTTCGGAACGATAAAAGTGTGAATAACATCAGAACCAGATGTCACATGACCTTGGCAATCTAGCAAAATGATCTTGGCGATGAGGCCGAGGATCCCAAACACTCACGTCCAGAAATGTAGCCCTAACTGGACAGATGCCCCTTTGGCCCCCTTATAGGGGGGGAGAACGATGACAGCGTAGAGACCCCAAATTTCAGGGGCCCCAAGCGGCCCCTTAGATTAGGACTGTTTTCATACCCTGCAAATTCGATGGTGACCTCGATTTGACCATCGGAGGTGAACTGAGCTCAAAACCCCCCTTCGGAACAACAAAAGTGTGAATAACATCAAAATGAGATGTCACATGACCTTGGCAGTCTCCCAAAATGATCTTGGCGATGAGGCCGAGGATCCCAAACACTCACTTTTAATAATGTAGCATTAATTGGGCAGACGCCCCTTTGGCCCCTGTATAGGGGAGGAGAATGACAACAGCGTAGAGGCCTCAAATTTCAGGGGCCCCAAGCGGCCCCTCAGATTAGGACTGTTTTCATACCCTGCAAATTCGATGGTGACCTCAGATTGACCATCGGAGGTGAACTGAGCTCAAAACCCCCCTTCGGAATGATAAAAGTGTGAATAACATCGGAACCCAATGTCACGTGACCTTGGCAATCTCGCAAAATGATCTTGGCGATGAGGCCGAGGATCCCAAACACTCACATCCAGAAGTGTGAATAACATCGGAACCCGATGTCACATGACCTTGGCAATCTCGCAAAATGATCTTGGCGATGAGGCCGAGGATCCCAAACACTCACGTCCAGAAATGTAGCCCTAACTGGACAGATGCCCCTTTGGCCCCCTTATAGGGGGGGAGAACGACAACAGCGTAGAGACCCCAAATTTCAGGGGCCCCAAGCGGCCCCTCAGATTAGGACTGTTTTCATACCCTGCGAATTCGATGGTGACCTCGGTTTGACCATCGGAGGTGAACTGAGCTCAAAACCCCCCTTCGGAACGACAAAAGTGTGAATAACATCGGAACCCGATGTCACATGACCTTGGCAATCTCGCAAAATGATCTTGGCGATGAGGCCGAGGATCCCAAACACTCACATACAGAAATGTAGCCCTAACTGGCCAGATGCCCCTTTGGCCCCCTTATAGGGGGGAGAACGATGACGGCGTAGAGACCCCAAATTTCAGGGGCCCGAAGCGGCCCCTCAGATTAGGCCTGTTTTCATACCCTGCAAATTCGATGGTGACCTCGGTTTGACCATCGGAGGTGAACTGAGCTCAAAACCCCTCTTCGGAATGACAAAAGCGTGAACAACGTCGGAACCGGTGGGCGGAATTGGCTGCGATTCGGGGAGGATGCTCCCCTGGAAGAGGCCCAGGAACCCAAACATTTGTCTCGCAGCGCTTTTTGGTCAGAGGTGACTGGGTATGTAGGAGGTGGTCTGGTCATCACAGAGAACGGCCTGCAGAGGGCCGGGATGTTGGAGGCCCCGAGGGGCCTCTTGGGAGGGGGCTGTGGTGGATGAGGCCCCGCTTTTCCTCAGCCAACCCTAATCGAACGGAGGGGAAACCGCGGAGCTCATCACTGGGCGGCCCAGTGAAGGAATAATATATATAGGTCCAGGGAGGCTGGAGGGTCATGGTTATGGTTGCATGTGGGTCCTCAGTCAGGGAGCCATCTCATTAGAACTATATTACCCAACTCTTTGATCAGTAAGTACTTCAGCTTAGTCAATGCATTGCGGAGGCCAACAAGATTTGTAGCAATTGTCTTGACCTGCTCATTGGGTTTGGCGGGCATGAAACAATGCCTTATGATGTCCAGCCCTTTGTCAACAGCCTTGTGGAAAAGGTCTCAATCTATGGCATGGAAGGTATCTGGGACATGGTGCACAATACCATACTTGAATTTCCCAACACTGTCACAACAAACACTGTCATTGCCATCTGGCAAGAGAAAACTGGTTGCATTGCATGGTAGGTGGGTATGCACAGATTGCAGCGGCCATTGGGTTATTTGTTACAGGGCTGCAATACACCTGGCTGTCCAAGTACAGAAAACCCAGGATGTCAGGAGTATGATTTTCTAAAACATTTTGATCTATTAATTTCCTTTGTTTGGTCTTGTGGACACTTTTATGTACACATGGCTAAGGGTAGGTAGTGATCAGACCTCATGGTAGACACACAGTGCTGTGCAGCATGGCACATGCATGCATCAGCACAGCTGCAGCACCTCATGGTTGCAGCAATGACTACTCATGTATTGTAGTATATAATAAGTTAATAAATTGCCTAGAGACTCTAGTCAAGTTCTCTTAGGCTATCCACTACCATGTGTGACAGTCTTAGACTATAAGATTCTTCTGTTGTTGTTTGTTGTTGTTTTCTCTTGTGGGAGCCACCATTGTTGCCTTAGGTGATAGTGTTGTCCTAACAGAAGAACTCGACTCCTCTCGCAGCCCCTCCCTCTCTCTTTCTCACTCTCACTCAGCATTGTTGTTAGCCTTGTTGGCAGATGACAGTGTTGAACCTCTTTTACTCTTTTCTTCAGGATCCTCCAGAGTCAATGCGCACACTGGTGCTGCCTAAACACCATATGTTTCCCAACCCCCCTTTCCATCATCTCTCCATTCCACCAGCTGACCCTGGGTCTGACTCTACGTCACCTGGCTTAGAGTTTGACTTTGTGTCACTCCCTTCATCCCTCTTCCCTACTCATCATATGCTACCCTCAGGGACACATGCATGCAGTGCTCAGGATGCTGCAAACAGTGGCATAGGTCAATCAAGTGACAGTCCACTCTTGGGAAACATTGAGCCCATCCCCTGAGCCATACTGAACATGCATGGATGTTGAGACCACAGTGTGAGTTTGCTAGCAAGAGCCTACACACCACAGATTATGCTTAAAATGCCTAAGCTGCAAGACAGGGTTGTGTGCCTGCAGCAAGGCACTATTGTCCTTCACACTTCCACCATCCCTTTCCCCATCATGGGCAACATCCACGACATTGATGATGTGCTTGAACCTGAACCCCTCAAATCTCTTGAACAATTACTCACTGAGGCATGAGAGGAGCATGACACTCTACTTGAAGCCTTGATGGAGGAGAACAGGAAAAATGACTGCCCCACAGAAAGTGGTGGAAAAGCACAGGGATCGCGCATGCCAAAAGCAGCATGCCTGTTGCCCTTCTCAGGGAAAACCAAGGAGCTTGATGCATTCGAGACTTTGGTATATATGTACATGCGGGGACGCCCTGACAAATTCCAAACGGAGGATGCCAGGATCGTCTGGATCCTTTCATATTTGCAAGGAGGCACCATGGCCAAATGGTGCGAGGTTGCCATTAAGGGCATGATGCATGGGGAGCTGCCTTTCAAAATGGCACAAGACCTCATGGTAGCAATCTGGGAGTCATTTGGCAACCCCAATATCCAAGATACCAAGGTGCACCAAATCACAATGATGGTGCAGGGCAACATGACTGTGGACAAACACATCCAGCATTTCAAGATCGCAGCACATGAGTCTGGGTACTCAGGGACACAGCTGATTTACAAATTCAAATGGTCATTGAACAAGGGGCTGCGCAAGTGGCTCAACAACCTCAAAAGGCGACCGGCAACTATAGCTGAGTGGTATGCACAAGCAATGCACATGGACAGGCAGTGGCACCAAGCATGCACCAAAGAATGGCTCTTCAGTGGGCCACATCAGACTCATACACCGGCAGCACAGAGGTCACAAATTGTCATGCATCCCCAGCAGCAGTCTCAACTAGGACAGATGCAAGGACAACAGGTGCCTCAGCAGCACCAACAACAACAACAGTGGCCGCCTCAGTGCGACCCCAATGCCATGGATGTGGGTCACTCAGTACGGCAACCACCTCTTATCTGTTACAAGTGCAGGAAGCCAGGACATATGGCCTGAGATTGCAGATTGCAGATGGACATCTGCACCATGAACTACAATCCAATGGGACAAGGCCTGGAGTTGGGCAGAGACATCCTCTAGATAGGCAGTCTCCTCATCCAAGTCAAGAGCGATCCCTACCATCTGCAACAGGACACAGTAGAATAGAGTCTTGAGATTCACCAGGAGAGGAGCATGGTCCAAAATCACTGTGGGATTGAGCTCCCCATTGTAAGGGTAATGAGTCATCTGGCCGACAGAGGGACAGGCCAAGGTGGGTGGTGGCCACAATGAGGCGGTCAGCGTGGATGTTGGCCTTGGGTCCATTCAGATCCCAGGACCTGTGATGGCAGTTCAAGTCCCCCCCAATGAGGTGGAGTTTATGAGGCCAGACCTCAGCTCCCTCCAAGAGAAGGTGGATGCCCATGTGGTTCCTGTCTGAGTAGACATTTGCCAGGAAAATGAGATCCTCACCCGCACCCAAGGTGAAGATGATGATGTCACAGTGATTGATCAGGTCCTGGCAGTAGCTGGGCCTGAGGCTCTGCAGCCACTTATCAAATAGACAGTGATGCGCAGATACTCTCCCCAATTGGATCTTGGGAATGGAGCAGAATCTTTGGGGCTAGGGGCCATGTTGGTCCCTGCCTATCTCACAATGCATCCCCAGTTTGGATGCATGGGGGCACCAATCACCACCTCCCCGTCCTGCAATGCGGACAAAGGGGCATTTCTTATTAGGTTCCATGGGGCTTCCTGAATTAACAAAAGATGGAAATCATCACTTTGAGACTCCAACAACATGTCCAAAAGTCTGTAATTATGGTTTACATTCTGGCACATTACATGTAAAAATGAAATATCCCATGTATTCCTCATTTAGTTTTGCCCACTGCGTCCTGTGGGAAAGGGGTCAGACAAGGGGGAATGGGCAGTGTGGCGCTCACATACCCTACATGTAATATTCTAAGAGAACACAACTAGTGTTCCCCTAGCATGCAGTCATCTTTATATACTAGGTTACAGTTGTTGCACACTATTTCAGTAGGTGGCAATGATATATATCATACATACTATCATAGATATATACAATGTATAAGCATCAAAGTTACATTGTCTGTGTAAAGTGTCTAAATGACATAATCAAACAGCATGTGATGATTAGTCACAGGAATAGGTAAACAAGTGCAGATTTGTAACCTTGGTACTATTGACTGTCATTATAGTAAACAAAATCGGAAAAATATGGGAAAAACCCCCTTTTTACAACTTGACTTCCAGGCAAGAAATGATGTTGGTAGGCCTCATTGTACAATTCTGATGTGGTCTAAATTCCAAACAATCAGACTGCATCCTGACAAGTCTTCATGGTGCATTTGGATATTTCCCATAAAATAGCACAATGGCTTGCTTTGCCATTGTATAATTTTCTTCAAGCTCTGAAGAGTTATTTTTGGCTGTATAGACTTCTGTAAGCCTGCTAACCAGACTTATGACAACACATACACACCAATGCAACATCATGATGACTCACAAACACCCAATGTTACATGCATTGATATCCATAACATGTGTCACATGCCAACAACCAGTTAGCATGTGCCAACTAACAGTAGCATGGGCTGACACAACTGACTAGACAACACCACCAATTTGCAATGTTACCAATTGGCATCAGTAACACTACCACCCCACATGCTTCCCACCAACAATCCCATCATGTTTCATCCACATCAGGCTTGATGCAGACACTTCCTCTTATGGTACAGGGACCATACTTATACCTTTCCTTTTCCCTTCCCTATCTTTTTTCCCACATCTGTGTAGCAAAGGGACAGTCACTGGGTGCAGGGTACAATACCCCAAGAAAGGTATTGTATAAATATTTTGAAGGTACACCTAAAAGTTCTTCCATAATGTCAGCTTAGTAAGGTAGGGGCCATTCACTCCCAACCACATCATGTGTAATGTGACATCAAGTGACCACATTTGTCAGTCCCGATATCAGCTCTGTAATCGATCGTTAAAATAATCTATGTAAGTACGCTAATTACAACGCAATGGATGTATGTACATGAATTACTAGGCTATGAAGTGCTAATATCAGAATATTATAGGAAAAGCTGTTGAAATGCAATTGAATTAGGTGATTTTGGCTCTCTCCAGTTCTTCAAGGATTGTTTCAGGAATAACGCGGTGACCACGGTATTTCTTTGATGCCCACGCTGCTTGTTTGCCGTTGAGGCCCTTCCGGTATGCGTCCATAAAGCGAAGGGCACACGTGGCATATCTACAAGCTGTTATCAACGGACTTCATGATGATCAGATCTCACTTACCGTCGCATCGAGATGAGGGGTACATCGTCCAAACTCGCAATCACGTTCCACTCCAAATCCTCTACTTTTGACGATGGTGGAAGCAGCCGATATCGTTGTTTTGCGTTGCCCCAGCATTGTTCAATGAAACTAGTCTCACAGTGAAATTTCGGGAGGAAGTGCACTGGATACCCCCCACTTCTGCAGCAAGTCTCCAACAAGGACTCCTCCTCAACAAAATCGGGTTCACTATAGACAATTCGTCGGCAACAGCAATCCTTTGTGCCATCAGGACAATATGAGAATTTCTTTCCACACTGTGCTCTCTTGTCTGACACATTGTACCCCCGTTCCATCAATATCATGGCCATACCTTTGAAAATACCTGCTTTCTCGTGACCTTCAGGAAAATAAAATTCTTGGTCTTGTCCATTGAATCTCGCATTCCGCATTCGAACCTTCTGCTTCAAGATCTTTCCATCAAGCCCATGAACTGGACGCCCATCACCACCCACAACATTTGTGAGGACACCAAAGTTCGTTTCGGGTTTCGATGGGTTCTTGGGCATTTTCATTGCTGAGAGAGAATCGGCTGGCTGTGAGAGGTGGGTTGTCGCATTGTCATAAATGAAGAAGTGATCTTCATCTGGGTAGTATTTCGACAGGATAGCCATTGCGTGTTCAGCTTGTGCAAGAATGTCTTCATTTGTGAAGTACCCCTCGCGGTTTTTGCCTGGACGGAAAATGACGCGTGCCAATTCTTTTCGATCAGGAGAACGAAGCCACCCATAGTCGGCTGATACGAAGTCAGCCACCATGAGTGAGACTCCTTCTCCTTTCGCATAGGGTAAAGCTGTGGCGTCCTTGTGATACCATGCGGTCTGGCGACGATCATGTGCATAGAAAATGCTTTCGTCATGAACCCATGGAGTGATAGCACGAATAATTCCTGGGGGCAAGTCCCATCCGTGCCCTTCAAACCAAGTTCGCATACGACATTCATACTGCTCCATTGCTGGAAGGAATACCTTTTGTCGGTAATCGACAACATCAACCCGTTCATGACCATCGACATATTGGCCCTTGTGATTCCTCTTCCACCAGTAACCCATTTTATCAAGCCATCGACGGGCTGTCCTCAGTGAAATAGTTTTGGTGTGCTTCAAACGTGCTAGCACCTCTGGTTTGGCACAGTACCTGACTATGTCTTCAGCCTTTATGTATTTGCCAATTCCTTGAAGATGCAAGTGAATTTCTTCGGCCAGATCCTCATTGCCAATCGCCGACTTGTTTCCTCGACCATATCGATTCTCTGGGATCTCCTTTCGGTCAAGTATAAATGCATGGGACCATGCACAAATCTTTCTAGCATGGTGATTACTCTCGCAGCGGATTATAATGGCTGAGTCCGAAGCCCTTGTCCAGTTACCTTGATGTCCTGGTTTATCCATTTCCAAGCGAGTGTATGCACCCAAAAACATCCTCATCCCCTCGAGTCGTGTCCGAGTCACTGCATCCAGGCCAGCATCCTTGTAACCACACCCAGTTTTCCTTCGAGGCTTCAAGATATTTGTGATGTCCTTGAAAGCGGCAGATGCATCTTCAAGTGAAGGTGGGAAGACATATGTGCCAGGCTGGGAGTTGAAGGCAACCTCCTCTGCATGATCATCATCTACAGATAACCAGCTGTGGTCTTCATCTTCAGGTTCTGCTTCCCACCCGTTGATGATACTCAGTCCAAGGAACCACCTGGAAACACACACCAAATGATAGTCCTACTAGACCAGAGGAAGGGAGCGAGGTGGCTTTGGGTTGGTGCTTGACACAAGGCAAGATGATAAGAGAGTGAAGGAATAATACGATAATAAGACGATGACTTGTGCTTCTTGAGACGAGATAATACGATAATAGGACTCTGGAATTGAGCTCTGTGCTCTATATGATGAGGGGAAATGATTTATTGTTTTTCTTTTCTATCTACTAGATGTCTTATATAGATATTCTAAGTGGGGCCAGGAAATTGAAGTGGGTGAAGAGGACCCAAGTAAAATGAGAAGGAATCAGATGCCAATGAGAAAAAGGGGGAGGGGTAATGGAATAAGGAGTGGGTAATGGAATAAAGAGTGGGTACTAGGTCAAGAAATCTACCTGGTGTAAGAAATCTACCTGGTGTAATAGGACTTCCCTCCTATCCAAAAATGCGTCCAGTGGCTTGTCAGGCAGGTGATAGGGACTAGAGAGGATGATGATGTAATCCTGGGAACTTTGTCATGTGACCAAAATCATAGGACTGTTGATAATACCGTTCCTTGCACTAGAACCTTACACCATGATCTCTAACAACATCTCTCTTGTCCTTATCTTCTTCATCATCCTCTTGATTATGTGCATCCTGATGGCCTACCAATGGAGACGCGCTATTGTGTGGGGATGATTCTCATCCGAGCTCAACACAGGAAATTTGCCTGTTGGAGGAGATGATCCCATTATCTTCTGTGACCCATTACGATGGAGCCTTGACTGGAGTGAGTGAGATATCTTCTTCCTTTGCCAACAATGAGTTGAACAATATCAAGTGCGACCAGAGGACAATGCGGTGGTGACCCAAGCCAGGAAAGAAGAGAGTGAGGTGGATGACAGAGTGGGCCAAGAGGTGGAGGTCGATATAACTGATGTGGGAGCTAAATATGAAGAGTTTTGAGGCTGCAAGTAGCACAAGTATTGGTAGTAATGCGTGTGAGATCCTATGACGATTGTAGAATGTGGCATGAGGAGGTGTCGTTAAAAATGTGAAAATGGGATGGTTCAGAGCTTTGGACGCTCCTGATACCTATCACCGTCTTCACCCTGTATCTCATCTTCACACATCCAAAATGTCTCCTCGCCATTCCAGCTGTGACAAACCACTTTGTGAGCATCAACATCCTCTATCTCTTCAACCTCAACTCTAGAGCGACAGGTTACAGAGATGGGATTTGGCAAGTCCAGTTCCAGTGAAAGTGTACAGTTAATCCCTTTCAAAGAGGTGCTGGGGACTGCTGGGTGGTCCACCTCTTTTGTCCTGGGGTTTTTGGATGGCCTAGTCTGTTTTCTTGACGTGTCAGTAAAATATTTATCAAGCACGACTACCTGTTACATTTTCCTTATCAGGATCTGGGCTTCGTTTTCTTTTTACTGGATGTGCATGAAACCCAAGGTTTTGATGTCGCCAGTTACATTGCCCCATAAATACTAAGCCATGCCAGAGCGTATAGTATTTTTTTACGCGTCGACGCGCCTTGATGCATATACACGGGCATTACCAAGTGCAAGCCTAAAATGGCATATATTTGATGTACAACTAATAACATTTTTCCTCCCTCGAAATTGAGAAATTGAGAACCTAAGATCTCTCTGGAATGCAATTCTGCAGGGATCTTAGGTTCTCGATTTGCGAAAAAAGTGAATTTGAAGCAGTTATTAGAAGAATGGTACTTTTGTCACGATTTGTCGCGATTTACCCACGTGATGTGGTTGGGAGTGAATGGCCCCTACCATATTTTAGCAGTATCAAATTATGTAAGCACAATAATCCTGGATTGGTATTGAACCAGAAATGACTGAGTATACTATATACCATTACAATACTGGAGAAAAATATCCCACATACTGCTTGTGTACTGCAAAGATACAGTCAAGAATCCTGTAAGTAAGTATTCAGGCATTACTTCAACATACCATGCATGTACTTTGACAGAGGTATTGAGAAATATTATAGTAAGCTGATAGGATACTGGCAACATATTTATCATGATACTGGCAAAATAATGGTACAATACACAGTGCAAGATAATGAAACAGGATGCAAAGAGTATTCTACTGTGGAAATAGTTCAGTCCAACATACTGCTAAAGTATGGATAGAGTTTTATTACAATACTAACCTACTGGTAATAAGGAAGTATTCAACAGGTATGCTGAATAATGTGCTCATTAGTATTGTAGAAGTATGTAAGCAGAATTATAAGGGATAAATGGAAAGAAAAGGAGGTGTATAAGCAAACTAACAACAAAGTACCTGGAAATAGGTAATGTGGAAGTATGTAAGAATGTGATATAAAATACCACAAACATACCAATAGCCAAGAATGTTGACAGTATGTAACATTTGTCACACAATACTGCTTCCTTGGTTACTCATGCAGTATTGAATTGCAGAGAGAAATATTGACAGGATCAGGGAAAATATATGCTTCATATGTCTGTGTGTTAGTAGGATAATGTGACAGGTCCTGCAGTGCATTTTGGAGTTCAGTTGGAAGCAGAAACTATCAACTTGGAAGCTGGAACTTGGAAGCTGGAACTTCCAAAAGGTTGATGAAGTCTACTGCATGCAGAAAGACAAAGCAGTGCTTAAAAACCACTCTGCTAAGCCTGGCAACAACAACAACAACAAAACCAACAACACTTCAACATCCTCTGGCTGCAAATCTGCAAACACCAGGGGGTAAATCCAAAAACTCCAACAAGTCAAACTTGGGCAACAACCCCAACAATGCCACCAATGATAGTGTCTCCAAGAACAACAGCACAACAAAACCCCTGGTGGCCAACAAAGTTTGGAAGGATGGTAAGCCTACCACAATTGGCCTGCCTCTTGAAGGAAGGGTTATGGCAAAGAATTGTATGCAAGTTTCAACATGTGAGTTTCACCTTGCAATTGTCCACTTGCAAGTCCCATCTTGCAAGTATTGACTTGCAATTTCCCATATGTGAGTTCTAGCGTGCAAGTTCTGACTTGCAGATTACAGCTTGCAAGTTCCAGCATGCAAGTTCCGACTTGCAGGTTCCACCTTGCAAGTTATGACTTGCAAGTCCCACCTTGCAAGTTCCAAATTGCAAGTCCCACCTTGCAAGTTCCAAATTGCAAGTTCCAGCTTGCAAGTTCCGACTTGCAAGTTCCAGCTTGCAAGTTCCGACTTGCAAGTTCCAGCTTGCAAGTTCCGACTTGCAAGTTCTATTGGGACAGAAAAGATGACCAGACTGGGGATTAAACCCAGGACCTCCTGGACATATACCAGTAGCTCTACCACTGAGCTATCAGGTCTTATTGGATCCAAGTTGGTTGGTTGTACTTGATGTAACCCAAGACCATATTGACACCTCCTTAGCTGCATATGTGACTTACACTTTATATTGATGCACATTTATACAGTGAGGTTATTACAACACTTATGGCCCATGTCATGTGACAGATTACATCATCCAACAAGTTCTGACTTATACTTCATTGATGCAAATTATTATACAGTAAGGTTATTACAACACTTATGGCCCACATCATGTGACAGATTACATCATCCAACAAAGTAAATACTTATATACAGACCACAGTAGACCTAGGTAGACACAGCCCACCTAGTATACTATAAAGCTTGTAGTATACACTTGGTCAAGGCCTCAGCTTGACCTAAAGATATTCTACCTTAAGTGCTCAATTGAACTCGACTTAAGAAAGCCTCTTAAGTCAGACACTCTCAAACCTCGGCTTGGAAGCACCAGACAAAGAACCTTGTACCAAGTAGTAAAGACAAAAAATCTTAACAAAAGGTCAAGTTGATTGAACCTGCCGACTTGTCACCAGTATAGGCACCACACACAAAGAACATCAAGAAGTTGTACACCCACTTGAGGCAGCCTGACACTACTGAAAGCACTAGTAATGTTGAACCCAACTAGTGCTGGCGATTGACAACCCCAGCTGAGGCAATCTTTGGAGAACCTCATGGTGCTATGCTTAGGCACTGCGGGGGGCCTAGGGTAGTCTGTCCAGCAACAAGTGTACAACAAGAAGAAACAAGCCCAGAACCCTTGCCTGATCTATGAAGCTGTTCAGTAGAGCTATTCAAGTCATCCTTGAATACAAGGTTAAACAAGAATCCAAACGGAGAAGCAGCAGATAGGTTCTTCAATGTCCAGATATGAACCTAACAATAGCCAAACATGGGGGAAAACATCCTGTAGACCAGCAGCTATGAGAAAACAACCCTTCCTTGACCAAAAGGCAAAAAGAAAAACCAACCTGACTAGGCAGAGACAACCTAGTGAACAAGCTGAGACAGGAGGAAGGACCAACTCCAAATTATTTAGTCAACCGAACATTGACTGTTCCCTTCCCCCCAACAGTTCTATTTGGGACTGGGAACAACCAACATGACACGGGCTCTCAGTTTGCTTTCCCAAGATGACTATTTGCAAACAAAGAAAAGTTGAACAGAAACCAATGCAAAGTAAAGGGAGAGAAATACCAAGTCAGATGTGCCCACATCAAATGATGTTTTAACCACAGAAAAGTACTCTGTAAAACAAGTCACCTCTACCTGTCCGAAATGCTGTCTGTTGTGAACAGAAGCACCAAAGCAGATCTTGCTTGGGTCAGACAGGATTTTGCAACCTGGATACCCAATGACATCAAAGACACAGTTTGCAAGTTTGAACTTGCAAGCTGAAACTCCCAACTCAAAACTTGTGCATTGTAACTTGCAAGTCTGAACTTGCTCATGAGTAGGAACTTGGAACTTGAAACTTGAAACTTGCAAGGAGGAACTTGGATGTAGGAACTTGCAAGGAGGAACTTCCAAGTCAGAACTTGGAAGCTGGAACTTGGAAATTGAAAATTGAAACTTACAAGGGGGAACTTGTAAGTTAGAACTTGCATGTTGAAACTCAGAAGTTGAAACTTGCATGTTGAAACTCACAACTTCAAACTGTCATGTCTAAACTTGGAAGTCAGATCTCACCACTCTGTACCTAGCGCCGGTCATGAAACTGTTCTTTGAGAGCCTTCACAGCCTCTCAACGGACCTTATCTCTTATGTGGACGATGGGACTCTCATGGCCCAATCTAAACGCCTGGAGGATAATCTCCCCAAGCTCGTCGGGGCGTACAACGAAGTATTCCGCCTCTTCACGGCCCTCGGACTGGTATTAGAACATGCCAAATCGGAGGTGTTTCACTTCTCTCGCGCTAACTCGGCGGCCAACCCGCCCATCGACTTAGGTGTTGCTCCCTTCACCGGAGCCACCCCTTTATGCCCCAAGCCTATTTGGCGATATCTGGGGTTCTTCTTCGACCGGAAACTCTCCTTTAAGGAGCATGTCCGATTCTACACCACCAAGGCATTCACGACAGTGAGTGCCATGAGGATGCTTGGCAATTCGACTAGGGGCCTGTCCCCAGCGAACAAACGCCTACTGTACCGATCATGCGTTGTCCCGGTGGCAACGTATGGTCTTCGCTTATGGTTCTGCCGCGGTACTCGTACCAAGGGGATCATCAAGGCCTTGTCCCAGATGCAGCACACTGCTGCGCGCTGGATCACTGGCTGCTTCCGCACCACGCCCTCCGGAGCGATGGAAGTCCTCGCGGCGCTCTGGCCTATGCCTCAGCTACTCCGACGTTTGGCCGACAGGAGCTGTCTCAGGACGGCGTCCTTGACGCGCACTCACCCTCTCAGAGCTATTCTGGAAGGGTCTCTGATGGGAGATGCCCCCCGGCACAGATTGTGCCTACAGGATCTCCCACCTGTTATGAGACGGAAACTAGTATCCCCGGCGGCGGATGCAGTCACCGTATGCGGTCCCGTCACGGAGACCTTCGAGGCCTACGGCCCTGAAAGTCAGCCTGGCGCTCGCTTCGTCGACCTCTTCAGAGATCGTATCAACCTTCACCGCCCACCCCCCAAAGGGTCAGACAAATACAAAGAGTACACCGGGCGACTGGACCGGGTGCTGGCGGAGGCCAGGTCAGAACAGTCCACCCTCATTGTGAGCTGCGACGGGTCAGTACCCAAGACAGCTCATCAGGCCGTGGTGGCCTCACTGGTCTTCAGAGGAAACCAAGAGGTACGCCGCGTCATCACGGCGGCGGGACGAACTTCTTCGTCAGACGTCGAGCACATGGCGCTCCAACTTGGTGTGGCCGCGGCGGTTGCCGTTGGTTGCACGAAGATGGTCATTTTCACCGACTCCCTCGCTCTCCTTGAGACGTGGTCGGACTGCTCCCCCAAAGGGGGCCAACAGCACGCCATTAGGGCGTGCAGACTCCTGCGTCCCTGGCTCGGTCGAGTCCAGGACCGCTCAATCCACTTGTGGTTTGTCCCCTCCAAAGCGGAGTGGGCGGTCCACAAACTTGCTCATGATGCGGCGGCATCGCTCAGGGTTCCGCTGGGGGCATCCCCCCGCACAACCCGCAATTGGCTCATAGCCTCGTTTAACGAGACTGCCGACACGGACTGGAGAACCCGCTTTGCGGACCCCAAGTACCGCGGCCGGAACTTCCTGGACCTTAGGGCCCAACGGAAGGGACCAGCACTGCCCACTACCTCCGGTAAGGGGCCCTGGCTCAAGGAGACTGCATACGACTGCAGCTTGACGGCTCGGCTTTGCCGTTGCATCACGGCGCACGCCCCCATTGGGAGCTACCGCGCGCGCTTCCACCCCAGCGAAGAAGATCGCTGCCCCTGCCCCCCGCGTCCCCTACAGGACCGGGACCATTTGCTCCGCGTGTGCCCACACGTGAAGCGTAAGAAACACCGCCAGGCACCGCGATTCATCGCGGACTTGGTGGAGTTATTGGAGGCGAACCCCAGAGCGTTCGCCTTTGCCCCCCCTGAGGGGTGGGACCCAGGATGAGGGGTACGCGCAGGGCGTATGACCCCCGTCTGGTGTGTTGGGGCCCCTCTCGGGGCCGAACGGTTGCTCTGTCCTGGTGGACCGTTCAGCTTCTTGGTTGGTAACGCCGAACCCTAGGTTTGTCGCTGGCAAGGTCAGGGGGCCCACCGTATGGTGGGTACCCTCCCGTGCGCGGGGGGGCTAAGCGGCGTGGGGTTGTACCTGGGCAACCGGGGGACCTCGGACCCCACTGGGCCTTATGGCTAGTGGGTTGGGCGACTCGCGGGGAGCCCTGTAATCGTCATTCCTGCACCGCCGCGCCGGTGGGCGCGCACAGGTAATAGGGGCCGCTGAGGGGTGGCGGACTGGGGGGCAGTCTGGCTTAGTAGGACCTGGGGGGAGTTCCGGCAGGGCTGGTTCGGGGAGGCGCCTGAGCGCTCTCTTTCTGCTGCTTGGCTTGCAGGGTCGGGGCTGCGGCCGCCCACCCTAGCCTTTCCGCGCTCATGCGCATTCTCGGGGCTGTAGTTTCCCCTCAAACTTACGTCGTATACCCGCTGCCTGCTTGTAGTAGATAGCCGTGGACTGCGCTCGTGCACCACATTAAATATTGTTGAACAAAAAAAAAAAAAAAAAAAGATCTCACCACTCTGAAAATGGTCCTTGCACTCACATTTGACCTTGCACCTGGATGTTGGACATTGCACATCGGAACTTGAAACTTGCAACTTGTGGGGTCCCACATTCAAAGTCAAACCCATGAAGCTCTGTGTCAATATCTGCTCTGAAAACCATGCATCCTGCCTAAAGTTGATGTTCCACTACATGTCCTCCCTTTCATGTAGCACTGTTACTTATCCACATCCCAGATTTTTATCTGTACTCACTGGACAAATACATCTGAAGTCCAAGGCACCTGATCCTGTCAACATTTCTATATGCAGTTCAATACTGCATGAGTACCCCAGGTTTAGTATGGAGCTGGTATTGTGTGGGCTTTTACATGGGTTTGGCAATCTGCAAGGGTTAGGGGTATGGGTCACCATTTAGTAACCTGTTTATCCACACAAACGTGCCTTTCAACAAATCATCAAAATATATCTTGGCTAACCCCACAAACTGTACAGTTAGTAGAGTCTGAAGCATAAGGAAAGGTGACGTACAGCCTCCGACTCTGGTTCTGCCACGATACCCGTACCAAAGGCATGGTCAAGGCCCTGTCCCAGATGCAGCACACTGCTGCTCGCTGGATCACAGGTTGTTTCCGCACGACCCCCGTAGGGGCCACGGAATGTCTTGCTGCCCTGTTGCCTATGCCGCAGGTGTTGCGCCGCTTGGCCGACAAGAGCTGTCTTCGGACGGCTACCTTGACGCGCACCCACCCCGTCCGAGCCATCTTGGAAGGGGACCTCGTGGGAGACGCCCCCCGGCATCCGCTGGGGCTTCAGGCCCTCCCGCCTGTTGCCCGTCGCAAGATTGTGTCCCCTGCGGCGGACGCGGTCACCGTCTGCTCTCTCTCTGGGGAGCCCTTCGAGGCCTTTGGCCCCGAGAGCCAACCTGGGGACCGCCTAGTAGATCTGTTTGCGGACAGACTCCACCCTCACCGTCCACCCCCCAAAGGGATGGACGAGCGCAAAGAATATGTCGACCGTCTGGATCGCGTCTTGGCTGAGGCCAGGGCTGACCCAGATTGTCTCATTGTGGGCTGTGATGGGTCAGTACCCAAAACTGCCCACCAGGCCTCGGCGGCCGCCCTGGTGTTCCGTGGAAACCAGGAGATCCGTCGAGTTACTGCATTCCTCGGTTGCACGTCAGCGACCGACGCTGAACACAGAGCCCTCCACCTTGGAGTGTCGGCGGCCGTGGCCGCTGGATGCAAAAGGGTGGTCGTCTTCTCGGACGCCCTTGCGCTTGCTGACGCGTGGGTGGACTGCTCCCCAATGGGGGGTCAGCAGCACGCCCTCCAGCTGTGCCGTCTCTTGCGCCCCTGGCTCAAACTGAGCCAGGACCGCCAGGTCCACCTGTGGTTTGTCCCCTCCAAAGCGGAGTGGGCGGTTCACAAACAAGCTCATGACGTGGCTACGTCGCTTCAACTGCCCTTGGAGATCTCCCCCAAGGCCACTCGCAACTGGCTGATCGCCTCCTTCAAGGAGACAGCGGAGAAAGACTGGGTTGCTCGCTTTGCGGACCCCAAGTACAGAGGGACAAGCTTCCTGGACCTGAGGGCCCAACGGAAGACCCCTGCAATGCCCACCGCCTCTGGCTGCGGGCCTTGGCTCAAGGAGACTGCATACGACTGCAGATTGACGGCCCGACTATGTCGGTGCATCACGGCGCATGCCCCCATTGGGAGCTACCGCGACCGCTTCTTTCCCAGTGAGGATACTCACTGCACGTGCCCCCCCCCCGGCCCTTCCAGGACCGGGACCATCTGCTCCGCGTGTGCCCCCACGTGAAGCGCAAGAAACATCGGCAGGGTCCACAATTCATCGCGGACCTTGTCGAGCTTCTCGAGGCGAACCCGCGCGCGTTTGCCTTTGCCCCCCCGGAAGGGTGGGATCCGGGATGAGGGTCACGCGCAGGGCGTATGACCCCCGTCTGGTGGCTTGGTGCGTCTGATGGACTGCCGAATGCTCGCTCAGTCTTCGAGCCTGCAATGCCTCAGTCGGTAACTCCGAACCTCGGCTTTGTCGCTGCCAAGGCTGGGGGGCCCGCCGGATGGCGGGTACCGTCCCATACATGGGGTGGCTAAGCGGGGAGGGGCTGTACTCAGGCAACTGAGGGGCTCCAGACCCTGTCGGGCCTTATGGCTGGCGGGTTGGTCGACCTGCGGGAAGGCCTATAATCCTCATTCCCGGCCGGCGCGTCAGTGGGCGCGCACAACTAATAGGGGCCGTGCTGGGGTCGCGTGGGGGTAGGAGGCGGTGTGGGTTAGTACGCACCGTTGGGAGTGCCGGCGTGCTGGTTTGGGGAGGCGCCTGAGTGCCCTCAGCCTGTATTCTGGCCATGCGCACCACTCGAAAGAGCGGCACGCCAGCCTTCACGCACTCGTGTGCATTATTGGGGCTGTAGCTTCCCCTCCAACTTACGTCGTATACCCGCAATCTCATGTAGTAGATAGCCGTGGACTGCGCCCGTGCACCACGTTAAATATTGTTGAACAAAAAAAAAAAAAAAAAAAAAAAAGAAGCATAAGGAAACACAATAAAGAGAGTAAGACAGAACCAATGCTCAATGGCCACTTCTCATAAACCTGATGGATCTACAAAAACTTCTACAAAAATTACAACAGCCTTAAAATAGAAAGCATTAAAAATGGTGAGGACAGTATTGCCTCAAAAGAAGCAAAGGGTCTGATTGGGGATAATATCTTTGTCATCAATCAAAACAACAGGAACTGCTGCTGAATCAGCTAGTAATGAGAGCAATGAGCCAACTATAATTCTCAATGAGCAAACTGATACTAAGGAAAGTTCAGATGCTGAGCTCAGTATACCATGTAATTTCTACAATTTTCATAAAAGCAGGTGCTCATGAATTATTTTCAAACCATTTGAAGAAGAACTGGAACACACAAATCTATGCCTTTTTCCAGCCAATTCCACACATTGACTATGACAATGGACAAAGGTTCCATGAATTCACCTGTGCTGCAAAAGGCTGTCACAAGAAAATCCAATGCTATCTGGAATATAAGATGCCAAATCAACTAGCAACTTGTGAAAGCACACCAAGGTATGCTGGGGTGTAGACACAGTTAATGCTGCAGAGCAAACAAAGAATGCTTCTGAGGCTCAGTCATTTGTAAATCTGGGGCACAAAAATCAGCAGTTTTTGAAAGGGCCAGGAAGGACAACATCACCTACTCATGCCAGCAACATACCAAAATGGAAAGAAAGTTTGTTCAACATGTTGATTAATAATAGTACCTCATCTTAGTTGTTGGTGATGGAGTTGAAATTGTCCACTGGGTTGCTGAGAGTGCCCAGCACTTCTACATTGTAAAAGATCATGGCTTTCAAAGGTTGATGAAAACTGGTAGGCCAGGATATTACCTACTATCACCATCCACAGTGACTTGTGATGCTGGAATGGTCAAAATGTGCAAGGTAGAACTCACAAGTCAAAACTCGCAAGTTGAAACTTGCAACTTGAACCTTGCAAGCCAAGACCTGCAAGTTTCGGCTTGCTAGGTCCAAGTTGCAAGTTTTGACTTGCAAGTTCCAGCTTGCAAGTTTTGACTTGGGAGTTCCACCTTGCAAGTTTCAACATGCGAGTTTTGACTTGTGAGCTCCAACTTGCAAGTTTTGACTTGCGAGTTCCAACCTGCAAGTTTTGGCTTGCACATTTCAACTTGCAAGTTTTGTCCACCTTCAAGTTTCCACTTGCAAGTTCCAGTTTGCAAGTTTCCACTTGGGAGCTCCAACTTGCAAGCGCCAACTTGCAAGTTTTTACTTGCCTGTGCCAACTTGCAAGCTTTGACTTGTAAGTTTTGACTAGCAAGTTTTGACTAGAAAGTTTTGACTAGCAAGATTTGACTAGAAAGTTCCAGCTTGCTACTTTCCACTTGAAAGTTCCTGCTTGCAAGTTCCAACTCCCAAGTTCCATCTTCCAAGTTCCAACTTGTGAGTTTCGACTTGCGAGTTCATCCCTGCAATTTCCATCTTGAAAGTAACAACTTGCAAGTTCCAGCTTGCAAGTTCCATCTTGCATGTTCCAACTTTTGAGTTTTGGCTTGCAAGTTCCACCTTGCAAGTTCCCGCTTCCACGATGGAACTTGCACCTTGCACCTTGCAAGCTTGAACTCCCAGGTCAAAACTCACATGATGGAACTTGCAAGTTGGACTGTGGAAGATGGAACTTGCAAGATGGAACTTGCAAGATGGAACTTGCCAGCAGGAACTTGCATGTTGGAACTTGGAAGATGGACCTTGCAAGGTGGGACTTGCAAGCTGTAGCTTGCAAGCAGGAAATTGCAAGTGAAAACTCGCAAGATGGAACTTGTAAGTTGGAACTTGCAAGATGGGACTTGTAAGCTGTGACTTGTAAGTTGGAACCTGCAAGAGGGAAATTGCAAGTCAAAACTTGCAAGATGGAACTTGCAAGATGGAACATGCAAGATGAAACTTGCAAGTCAAAACTTGCAGGCTGGAACTCACAAGCTGGAACTTGGAAGTCAGAACTTGGAAGTTGGAGCTCGCAAGTCAAAACTCCCAAGTCAAAACCGGCAAGTTGGAACTGGCAAGTTGGAACTCACAAGTCAAAACTTGCAAGCTGGAACTTGCAAGTTGGAACTCACAAGGCAAAACTTGCATGTCAAATCTTACAAGTGAAAACTTGCAAGTAGTGACTTGTAAGCTGGAACTTAAGTTGGTACTTGCAAGTCAAAATTTGGACCTTGGAAGTTGCAGCTTGGAACTTCCAAGTCAAAACTTGCAATTTAGATCTCACAAGTGGGAGCATGCAAGTTGGAACTCACAAGCTGAAACTTGTAAGTGGAAACTTGAAGGTGGACAAAACTTGCAAGTTGAAGCTCGCAAGCTGGAACTTGCAAGCTGGAACCTGCCTGTCAAAACTTGCAAGTTGAAACTTGCAGGTTGCAGCTCGCACATCAAAACTTGCAAGTTGGAACTCACATGTAAAAACTTGCAAGTTGGGACTTGCAAGTCAAAGGCCAGGGTGGACCCAGACTGCCTCATTGTGACCTGCGATGGGTCCATCCCCAGAACTGCCAACCAAGCCGTGGTGGCTGCCATTGTCTTCACAGGCAAGCAGGAGGTCCACTGCATCACAATGGTTGCTGGTCAAGTCATCTCGTCCAATGCTGAACACTTGGCCCTCCAGATGGGAGTGTCTGCGGCTTTGTCTGTAGGATGCAAATGTCTGGTGGTCTTCTGCGATTCCCTCACAGCCATCAAGTTGTGGCTGGACTGCTCCCCCAGAGGGGGTCAATGTTACACCCTCCAGGAGTGCCGTCTTCTGTGCCCCTGGCTCGAATGAGTCCAGGACCACTCCATCCACCTGTGGTATGTCCCTTCCAAGCAGAAGTGGATGGTCCACAAGCTCGCTCACAACTTTGCAATGTCGCTCAAGGGGCCACTCAGGGGGTCTCCATGCATGTCACGCAATTGGCTGCTGGCCTCATTTGAGGAGCTGGCACAAATGAACTGGCGGATCTGCTTTTGGAACCCCAAGTACTGAGGGAAGAACTTTCTGGACCTCCAGGCCCAGCGCAAGACTCCCACCATGCCCATGACCTCTGGCCATAGCCCTTTGCTCAAGGAAATGGCTGGTAACAGCAGCTTGACAGCGTGGCTTTGCTGCTGCATTACGGTGCATGCTCCCATAGGGAGCTATTGCAACCACTTCATCCCTAGTGAGGATGCTCACTGCACCTGCCCCCCTTGGCCCTTCTCAGACCGCAACCATCTGCCATGGGTGTTCCCTCACCTGAAGCGTAAGAAACACTGCCAGGGACCACATTGAACTGTGGACTTGGTAGAATTTCTAGAGGCAAACCCCCGCATGTTTGCCTTTGCCCCCCACAAGGGGTGGGATCCAGGATGAGGGACATGCACAGGGCGTATGACCCCATCTGTTGGCCTGGTGTTTTTGTTGCACTGCCAAACATTTGCTCTGGTTGCTGGAGCCGCATACACTTCTCACTTGGTAACACCAAACCTCATGCTAGTTGCTGGCAAAGTCAGGGAGCCTCTCGTGAGAGAGTAACGCCCCTTCGGAACTTGCATAAAGATTGCACACTTTGTAGGAGATGAATATAACATTCCTCCCTGTTGCAGACTCTCCTCACAAACTTGTCCTTGAGATAACTTCTCCATCTAAACTGTTCATCAGACATCCTGCTGCCTATTACAGGTCCTTCATTTTCCCAACCCTATCAGCTCCTGCAATGCCACATGACCATTGATACACACCTTCAGGGGCATAGGTAGAGTGGTCTGGAATAGGTCAGATTTCAACACTTTGCATCAGATGACTCTACATGTTTACATCTATTCCAGCATCAAGTGAAAGGGAGACACCAGCATCGGAAGTGTTGGCCATATTGAGTGTTGGGTCTGGAAACCCAATGGAAACCCAAAGAATAGATGCCCTATGCTTTTCTGTCCCCATTGGGCATAGGTCAGTCTGAAAAGAAAAGAAAAAACAACATGTGCATGGACCTTCCACAGGACCCTGGAACGTATAAGAAGCCCCAGGAGTTAAGATATGTTTTGATAACTTTCCAACCCCCCTACATAATGGACTAGTAGTTGAATGGATGTATTATAGTAGTTAGCTTACCAATAAGTATTGAGGGTTGGTGGACTCTGAGGAGAAAGCTGACCCATGGGTGTCTATTTAAGTTGTAATCCCACATGCACCCCAAAACCTTCTGTTCTCCTATGTGTTAGAATCTTGCATCTTGGCTGGTGAAAACTACTGACCTTTGCCCAACCCTAACTGTTGTTCACCACCCCTACAGCCTTGCATAGGCATCCTCAGTATTGGCCACAACCCCAATGTATGTTGTCCTACAAGCATATGAAACAACACTTTGATGAGTGACCTGAACCTGAGAGCATGAGCAGAAGGTGTTAGTCACATAAGATGAAGGCATGAAGGTGTGTTCTTGTAGTATGCAACATAACTAAGAAGCCAACAGCCAGCTCTGTGGTCAGAGAGCGGGCTTGGATTGTTGCCCCACACACATTGTGCCATTCATCATTCACCTCACCTGCCACCATGCACCATCCCAACCACCCTGCACAATTCTGCCTTGTGCACCATGCCTCCCTTGCACCATTCTGCCTCATGCACCACACCTGCCCTGCCACTCAACTAGCACCATTCCACTTTGTACACCATGCCTCCTGTGCACCATTCCATGTCATGCACCATGCCTGCAACCATGCACCATCCCGACCACCTTGCACCATTCTGCATCATGCACCATGCCTCCCTTGCACCATTGCCCACCTTGGCATTGCACTCCACATCATGCACCATGCCTACCACCATGCATCATTATTACTATGCACCATCCTGCCTACCTTGCACACCATGCCTGCCACAGTTCACCATTCCACCACCCCTTGAACCATTCTCTACCTATGTATGCATGGACCATGAAATGCCATATTTTACCAATCATAGTACCTTATATTTGTAATTATGTATACATTCCTAACACTAATTCTGTAATACACTACTACTTGCAGCTAGCATGATTCACTTCATACTCTCAACTATTAAGTTAGATGTGATTTCAATATACCTAGGGACATCTGACCACATCTGTGAGAAGTGTTCCCAAAGGGAATGTCTCAAGGCAGCTTGATGTTCTGTGTAGGTACATAGGACTTCCATCCTTATAGATGGAAGAGACCCATGAACTTCCAACTGCCCTTTTGTTTTCCACCACTGCTTCTGCCATGTCAGATAACATAGAACCCAAGACATCTCTTCTGACAATAATGTGACTTCTCATGAAAATGAATCACTCATGCTCTTGATTTTCACCACTCAACATGTAGCAAATCTTGAGGCTCCATGTTCTTCTCCATCTCTTTGACACTTCCTGTTGCATTGGTATAAATCTTCCATATCCACAACACCTTCTTCTTCCCCTCTGATGTGCCTTGTTCCACCTCAGTAAGCTCACGCTTGTCAGCATACATAAGTAATAGAGAGCGGTCATGTGGTCCCGGGGTGGGAATCTTTTTCGCCGTGGGATACTGACACTAAGCATGACAAATCAATGCTCAAATACATATGGCGAGCATAGCGAGCTCGGCTAATTAACATTTTTCCCACGCTTCACCTGGCAATTTTTCGAGCACTTTCTTTGCATTTTCTCTATCTTCTGTGCATCTTTTCTTGGGCTGATTGGATTTTCCAACTGCTGTGCCTTGGACTCTTTTCCAGCTTGGGTCTGTTTGGCTCCTTGGGGTGTCTACTCTCTGTGCATCTTTTCTTGGACTGATTGGATTTTTCAACTCCTCTGTGCCTTGGGCTCTTTTCCAGTTTGGGTCTGTTTGGGTCCTTGGGGTGTCAGTAGACCAAGGTGAGGCTGCTGTGAAGTCCTACCTCCCTGGCCTCTCTTTTTCAACAAAGGAGTGTCTGCCAGTTGCTTAGTGGCCAAATATTTTTGGTCCTGGACCTCTCTCAGAGCTACAGTGTGTAGGGAGATTGGGCTGGCGGGTTTACAGTTGCCTCCCCTTCCTTTATTGGAAGTAGCTCCACTATCAACTACCACTGTCTTAACCGATTTCACTGCCACTTGCAAGGATCTAGACTACTCTGCTGCTGTAATTGAGCTCCCCCCTCTCTTCTTTTTGGTTATACAGTTGTTACTCTGGCTGCAACATGTAGATTTTGTTTTTCTTCTGTCTTGAAAAAAGAGCCTTATCATCTTTTAGGGTTCTGACTCCTCCCAATACTCCCCAACGTGTCCGAACTGCTGCACAGCAAGATGAACGTGACAGACGTGTACTGGACAGTCCCAGTCATCACCGGACTCCACATCATGTCCGTATGATGCACATGGCCCAGCCACCACTTCCACTCCCTCCCCCTGTTCATCCTGGCCCTATGAATGATCCTTTTGCTGCACCTGCACCTGCACCTGTATACAACCATCTTCCTCCTCATTTGGCACAGCAGTTAGCTGCACTCCCTCCTTTTCCAGCCCAGCCAACATGTCGTGGTCGTGGTCGTGGTCGTGGTCGTGGTCGTGGTCGTGGTCATGGTCATGGTCATGCTCCTGCCCTAGCTCCTGCTCCTGCTCTAGCTCCTGCCCCTGCTCCAGCCCCTGCGCCTGGCCCAGCTCCTGCCCCTGCTGCTCCTTTACTACAGCCTGTTATCAATCCACTGGCTGCTGCATATAACCATTTGCCTGTACAGTTGGCACAACAATTGGCTGCATTGCCTCCTCTTCCATTTCTGGCTGCACCTCCTGTTTTTAACCCTCCTGCTCTTGCTCCTGCTCCTTTTATTCCTGCTCCACCTGTTCCTGCTATCAATGCTCTTCCTCCACCTGTAGGTCAAACTACTTTTTTATAGACTAATCTAATTTCACTCTTTCAGCCTGCCCCTCCTGCTCCTCCTGCTTTTGATCCCCCTGTTCCTGCTGCTCCTATTCCTGCTCCCCCTGTTCCTGTGGCCAATAATTTCCCTCCTCCAGTATGCCAAAGTTGATACCATTTTATTACTGACTAATCTAATTCTACAATTTTAGCCTGCTCCTCTAGCTCCTGTTCCTTTGGCACCTCCTGCACTGTTACCTCCTGCATGTCGACCTTTTAGTCCAGATTGGCCTGTTCATAATCTGGGTAGAATGGATGTACAATGTCCTAATTGTCATGCTCTGCACTGGATGGCAGAGCGTCTTATAAAATCCTCCAATGCTCATCCTAAGTTTGGCATGTGCTGTTTTAGTGGAAAGATCATCTTGCCGCCACTCCATCCACCTCCTCCTGAGCTTTGGCAGTTGCTTACTGCCCAGGATCATGTCTCCAAGAATTTCAGAGACCATATACGCACCTACAATAATGCTCTAGCCATGACATCTCTTGGTCGTAGGATGGAGGAGCATGAGAATCTCAATCTCAATGATGGCGCCGGTTCTTATGTCTTTAGCCTACATGGTGAACTTTCACATAAGAGTGGATCTCTTTTGCCAGCTGAAGGAGAGGCCCCTGTCTATGCTCAGCTCTACATCTATGATCCTGCTGATGCTGTCAACTTTAGAAGGGCTAATACCTGGAACCAAAATCTGGATCATCAGACTTTGGTCACTCTTCAGGATATGATCTACCGCCATCATCCAGCTGTCCAGATGTACAAGCAGGCCTATGAGCTAACAAGGAATATGCCTCCAGAGCAGCAGTGCAAGATCATTTTGCGCTTTGACCAAAGCTGTGACCGCCGTCGCTACAACCTTCCTACTGCAGCCACTGATGAGATTGCAGTCATTCTTCCAGGTGATGGTGATCAGCCAGAGGCAGTCCGGGACATCATTCTCTACCGCAGGCATGGCCCCCCACTTCAGCGCATCACAGATGCTCATCCACTCTATCCTGCTCTTCATTATGTCCTACTGTTCCCTACTGGCCAGCTTCAATGGTATCCTCACATTGAGTATGCAGCTGTGGAAAATCCCAATGCCATGGGTGGTGATGAAGGAGGTGGTCAAAGGGGCCGTAAGCATGTTACCAAGTCAGAGTTCTATCGTTATCGCCTGCATCCTCGACCTCCTGCTATTGAGCCTCAGCACCTCTTCCTCAGTGGAAAGCTCTTCGTTTATTTGTGATCAGTGGGCAATGGCAGAGCAGGAAAGGCTTCGCTTCATCAAAATGAACCAGAACACTATTCGGGGCGAGGTCTATGCTAGATTGGCAGATGCTATTGCTGCAAATGTAGATGCCAATGCTGAGTCTCTGGGTCAAAGAATTATTTTACCTTCTTCTTTTTCTGGAAGTACACGTCACATGCAGCAGCTTCTCCAGGATGCAATGGCCATCAATCGTTACTTTAAAGGAGGTGATCTCTTCATGACCATCACAGCAAATCCTAAATGGCCAGAGATTGTAAATAAGCTTGGTCCAGGTCAGACAGCATCTGATCGCCCTGATGTGGTTGTTCATGCATTCTTTGCAAAGCAGAAGCAGATCATAAAGGACATAGAGGCTGGCATCTTTGGAAAGGCCCTTGGATATGTGTTTACCATTGAGTACCAGAAGTGTGGTCTCCCACATATGCACTGCATCATCTTTCTCCATCCTGATTTCAAGCTCCACACTCCTGAGCAGATAGACAGCCTTCTCTCTTCAGAGTTTCCTGAGGACAATCCTGAGCTATTGGAGAAGATCAAGAAGTTCATGGTTCACAGTCCCTGTGGTGCTGATAATCCAAATGCTCCATGCATGCAGAATGGCAGATGCTCCAAAAGCTTCCCCAAGCCTTTCAGAGATCAGACCTCGGTTTCTGAGGATTCCTATGCTTCCACTAGGCGTCGGGACACTGGCCACACACATAACATTCAGGGGAAGCAGGTTGACAATCACTGGGTTGTCACTTTCTGTGCCTATCTCATCTGGAAGTATGACTGCCACATCAACATAGAGTCCATTGCCTCCATCAAGGCTCTTAAGTATATCTTCAAGTATGTGTACAAGGGCCATGACCGCACCACCATGCAGTTTGGAACCTGCAATGATGAAGTCAGGCAGTACTTGGATGCTCGCTACATCTCATCCTGTGAGAGCATCTGGCGTCTCTTTCAGTTCCCTATGCATGGCATTTCCCCCAATATTGTCAGGCTTCAGGTGCACCTTCCAGGTCAGCAGTATGTCACTTGGAATCAGAATAGCACACGGACCATCCAGGATGTTGTGGAACAGGCTTCAACATGTGATACCACTCTCACAGCCTATTTCAAGGCAAATGTGCAGTTTCCAGAGGTTGCTCAGGATGTGCTCTATCAGGACTTTCCCTCAAAGTTTGTGTGGGACCAGAAAAACCGCAAGTGGAAGCCCAGGCAGCAAGGGTTTGCAGTGGGGAGAATGTACTATGCTCAGCCCACTGCTGGTGAACGCTTCTATCTCCGGCTTCTTCTTACTGCTGTCAAGGGAGCAATTTCCTATGAGGACCTTTGCACTTTCCAGGGCACTACTGCTCCCTCATTCAGAGAGGCATGCTTGGCACGGGGTCTTCTAGAGGATGATCAGGAGTGGGTGCAGTGTTTGGAAGAAGCAAAGTCTATGGCAACAGGTCGTCAGCTCCATAGTCTTTTTGCCACCATCCCTCGTGAATGTGCTCCCTCTGATCCTGCCCACCCCCGGAACACATACTGGCCCAACATCTGTGATGATCTGCGCTACCAGCTTCAACACAACAACATCCGCATCAACCCCACAGATGATGATGTCCAGGATTATGGTCTCTTTCTCATTGATGAAATCCTCAAGTCCTCAAACAGATCCCTTCAGAAGGATTGGCCGCACATGCCTCACTCTACTCAGAACTGGGAAGTCAACTTGGAAAACAGGCTTATCATGGAGCAGCGCAGATATGATGTGGAGGAGCAGGCAGTGTTGGCAGCAGAGAATGAGCAAAACCTCAATGCAGACCAGAGAACAGCTTATCAGGAAATCCTCCATGCAGTCCGTGAAAAGACTGGCCAGACATTCTTCCTTCATGGCCCAGGTGGCACTGGCAAAACCTATGTCTACAACACCCTCTGTCATCGACTTCGTTCTGAGGGGAAGATTGTTCTCTGTGTTGCATCTTCTGGGATTGCTGCACTGTTGCTCTCAGGTGGCCGCACTGTCCATTCCTCCTTCAACATTGTTCCATCAAACATCAATGAGTCCACCACCTGTTCTATCTCCAGAGGTACACTCAAAGCTGGCCTCCTAAAGCAAACTGATCTAATCATTTGGGATGAAGGCATTATGCAGCATCGTCACATTTCTGAAGCTGTTGACCGTACTCTGAGGGACATTCATGAGGTTGACCAGCCATTTGGTGGAATCACTGTGGTTTTTGGAGGAGACTTTCACCAGATCCTGCCTGTGATTGAGAGGGGTTCCCGACCTCAGATAGTGGGGGCATCCTTGCAGCGCTCTGTTCTCTGGCACCACATCAAGGTCCTCCATCTTTTTTTTTTTTTTTTTTTCGTTCAACAATTTATAGCGCGGTGTACGTACACAGTCCGCGGGCACGAAGTACAAACATACTAGAGTAAGCTACGCTCTACTATACCAGACCCCTGCCGGTGTGAGACCTTCCTCCCTCTTTTAACCTCTGAGGCGGGCAGATAGACCACATATAAGGCTCGCTGGAGCCGGGAAGGCAGAGCCGCGCCCTTGCGCCGCCGCATGCCAGAAGACCCCCCACCCGCAGCTAGATCGGTCCCCCCACGCGCGGCCAGCCGAAGCCAGCCGGTGAGTGGTGTTGATTCACCGTAAGCCCCCAGCCCCCGAAGGTCCTGGAGGTTAACCGAGTTCCCTAACGGGCAGAGGGGAGAACCACTCCCCTCATCGAGAAATGGGCCACCGGACCGGCGTCCCTGCCATCCGATGAGATGCCTGGCCGAGACCCAGTGGGCCTAAAGCCTGTGGATATGGGTACACCTGTGGGCGGCCGAGGCCCCCACTTGTATGCCCATGACAACCCCAGGGACGAGCCCCAGGAGCGCCCCATCCATAGCGATGGGGTGCGTGGTAGCGCCGCCTGTATCCAGACAGGCAGCTTGCCGACAGTGGATAGGGGGTTGTTACCCCCCCTGGTCCGTTGCACGAGCAGGTCAATGACGTCGCCGACGCTGGCGACGCCGCGGGGGGAGGGGCCCCTCAGAGGTGTCAGTGCCTGGTGGCAAGCTGTCCAACACTTCAGATAGATCCCGGGCGCTGCCTATGACAGGGGCCGAGGAGGAGGTCCCTCCTGCCAGGACGCGATTAATCACGCCCTCGGCTTGAGGGAAACGGAGGGCGGAGGCAAGAGTTGCCCCGGCCAGGTAAGCGAGCCGCTCTGGAATCCCAGAGGCAAGCAAATCAGGTGAGATACATTCCATCCACTGGATGGCGGTATTCAGCATGTGTTCCACCGCTTCAGCTTCATCCGATGCTTGGCGCATAGCTGCTGGGGTGGGAGGAATCGAGGAGCCCCCGGGGGGGGGGGCAGACCCCAGTGGAGAAGGAGGGAGGGTGGGAGCGCGGTCCCCATCCCCCATAAACATGTCGCACAGTGTATATGCGAGGGAGCAGTCCGCCTGGTGCCTGAGGGCACGCTGACGTTGGAGAACATGGCCTGGGAGGGCCAGGACGTGCCAGGCACGGTGGAGCATGGGGCCATCCATTGCCTCATGCGCCACAGACAATGGATGATCAAAGGGGTTGGAGACCCCCTCGTTGTCACTGTCGTCGACGTCAGACCAAGACGATGAGTCTTGATCGGACTGATCGCCTCTCCTCTGGAGGGAGCGGAGGGTGGAGAAGGGGTCCCCAGTGAGGGGGAAAAACGGATCGTCGAAATCGAAGTAATCAGTGTCGTATTCCATAGAAAATGCAAATGCGGACTCAGCAGAGGTGGTGGTTGAGACCAAGATCCTAGCGTGGGAGAAGTGCATCCAGCACGCTTTAAAAGCGAGAGGGTGTGGCGTCCCCGTGATCGCTTGAAGGGAGTGAGCAGGGCCCCAGGCCTGCGCAGAGGGAGGGAGAGAGATAGATCCAGTGGGGGGCGTACCCTGCTACCGCCGGAGAATGGAGTCGCTGGCTCGAGTCCAAAGCTCTAGAGACCCTGTAATCTGGGTCCCCGTAATCAATGTCGATGCACAGATGTACATTACACACCTGGAGCCAAAGATCCTCTCCAGGGATCCTACAGCCCCGCTAAGTGTCCCCCCCCTACCCCAACATGTTCTCCCCTCGACCCCAAGGCAGGGCCCCCAGCCGAAGCCGGCAGTGTTAATTCACCGTCAAGCCCCCCCACCTAGGTGGAGGATGCCCCATCCCAGAGCCTCAGATCATCGAGTCAGAGCAGGAGTGAGAGAGATAAAGAGACGACTCCTGAGGCAGTCATCCGGGAGACATCCGAGGAGATCGGACAGACAGATCGGCGGGGTGCTCAGGACTGCTCCCAAACATCCCTCCAGGGATCCAAAGGTCAGGTCTGATCAAAGATCAGGCCAGAGGACAGCCCGCTAGGCGATGAGCCAGGCATTGTGAGGAAAGTTCCCACGGGGCATTGTGGTGGTAACAAGTCAAGAAGCGATGAGGTCCTCCATCTTAACATCAACATGCGCCTCAACACAGCCAATGCTCAGGAGCGAGACTTTGCACAGTGGCAGCTAGAAGTAGGAAAGGGTGGTCATACAGATGAGAACTGCAACATCACTCTTCCTGAGCATTTCAAGTGTGCTGAGAACACTGTGTCATCTCTCATTGACACCATCTATCCTGGGATCTCCAACCCTCATCAGCATCCAGATGAATACTTCTCACAGAGGGTGATCCTGGCCTGCTGCAATGATGATGTGGATGACTTGAACCATACTGTGCTTCAGAAGTTTCCTGGACAGGAGTGAGTGTTTCATAGTGTGGATTCCATTGTCAATGATGGGGATGATGAACTGTTGTATCCTACAGAATACCTCAACTCTCTGAATTGCTCAGGTCTACCATTGGCACACTTGGCTATAAAGGTGGGCTGCCCTGTGATGGTGTTGAGAAACCTGAATTTGGAGGGAGGAGTATGCAATGGAACTCGAGGAATTGTGACAAGGATGAGGAACATTGTATTGGAGGTACAGCTGATCACTGGAGATCATGCTGGAGAGAAGATATTCATCCCTCGGATGTGACTTCAGCCGATGGAGGGACAGCTGCCTTTTAGAATGAATCGGTTCCAGTTTGCAGTTCAACTCTGCTTCTCTATGTTGATTAACAAATCACAGGGACAGTCAGTGTGGCATGTAGGATTGGACTTTCGGAGTGCAGTGTTTACACATGGGCAGTTTTATGTGGCAGTGTCTCGGGTGAAGTCTGTGCATAACATCAAGGCAATATGGGGGAGTGAAAGTGAAAATGGGATGACGAAGAATATTGTTTATAATGAAGTACTATTAGATTAATGTATATATTGATGTAGAAATAGTTTTAACTGTAGATAAGAAAGGACAAAGTAAAATTGTACATAGCTACTAATTTTGTATTAATTTCCTATTGATTTCCTATTTACTATGACACCTCCTACACACAGGCAGGGGCCTTTGGTCCCTGACTGTGTTGACAAGATGAGTCAAGGACGCAAGCAGGGGGTTTGGGGGGCGCAGCCCCCTGACAAGCTGAAGAAGCGAGCTGGAGGAGCGACGCGAGCGAAGCGAGAAGAGCACCGGAGGCGCGCTTCAGAAGCTTGTCTGTCAGATGTAAGAGTCTCATTTGTCAGCCTGTCTTTCTGAGAAGGACACCCAATGACACCAGAGCAGAACAAGCCACTCAGTATTCTTCACCACTAGCTTCAATGTGGGCTTGGATTGTTGCAATTGAATTGCATGCACAAGTATTGGCCAATTGTCCATGAACAAAGTGATCCTCATCTGTAGGTACTTCCAAAGATAACTGAGAGCATTGTGTGCTTGAGAATGGCATAATTCCCACTCCAGCTCTGCCAAATGCATGTCGAATCTGACCTGGGTGCCGATCTGAGAAGGGATCCATAAGGCACAGTTTTGAGGAGCACTGGCTGCCACCTCAGCTACCTCAGTCATCCTTTGCAAGGCAACCACTTTGGGAATGTAGAGTTGTTGTTTAGTGGTCCATCCATTAATTTCCCATTGAAGGGCATTACTTTGGAGCTGGACCTGGGTAAGTTGTTGATCTTGAGAGTGAAGCCATACTTTCCCCATTTCAACCTTTAGCGCCTATCATGTTTGTTTTTAGTAAATCAGAAATTGTGATATATACAAAGCATACTGCACAGCTTCAATTTTTATTCCCATAGATATTAATACACTGGGAGACACAATGTCATCCAATGGAATGTCATGGCCCTCTAATAGCTTTTTCTCTTCTGCTTCTGATAGCTGGTGTCGGATAGTCACTTGGGCAAGTACTTTACACTCCCCCACCTAACCCAATCGGAATCCAAACGGAACACTTGGAATCTGATCAGAATCCAAACGGAATGCTTGGATTCCTAGGAGTCCATTCGGACTGAGCTAGGAAATTTACTGGCAGAAAAGCCTGCTAAATTTCCGTTCCTAGTCCGAGTTCAGTCCGAACGGAGTCCTAGCAGAGTCTGAGCAACAGTGCTCAGACTAGGATTTCCTAGCCTGGAGTCTGTTAGGACTCCACCCAGAAACCACACGGAACGTTAGGAACGTTAGGAACATAGTTGGTCCTTATTACATAATGCGTAGGAAAAAGAAGTGTTCACACAAGGGATCGAACACTTACACTCACGGGTAAGTATTTGTAAGCAACACCATAACATTTAACCACTAGGCCATAAGGTCTTGGTTGGTACATGGGCCTTTAGGCTTGACATACCATTAGGGTTCGGCAGGGGTTCGGGTGACCTGCACAGGAGCACGGGTACAGGAGGCCACGGGTATGGGTATGGCAGGACATTAGCATACCTGCGACCCATAGCACCTCTCCAACAATAGAAATGGGAGGGTTTATATACCCCGGGATGCGCATGGCCTTGTGTGCACACAGTAATCATGTCTTCGTTGATTGTTGACGCGTTATTTACATATATTTATAATCATTGTGACCCGCCCAGAAATTGTTACTAACTTTGAAAGTTACTAGACCTGATGATGACGATGAACCCCCCCTGCCACTGCCACGCGCCCCTGCTCATGGGGCGGCTTGGTGGGATGAAGCAAGCCAGATCGACGATGGACGACGAGGACAAGGATGGGACAACACAACAATGGCAACAAAAGCAAAAAAAGGCCCAAGAGACGTCATCGACGTCTCTTGGACCATTGGTAAGTTTTTTCTTCTCATTTCATTCTTTTGTTACCAACAATCTTCTCATAGGTATTAACTAGAACTACTGGCAACAACAACAACCACGGCAACAGGACGACGATGCCAGCCCTGCACCCGCCACACATCGCTGTGAGCCCCTGCTCGCAGGGTGGATTGTGGGTGCTATGAAGATGGAGATATCCCAACAACAAACCGGGGGGGGCATGATGGGAACGACGGAGAGGCAAGAGGGGGACAACAACGGGGGGACAACGACAGGGGGACAACGACGGGAACGAGGGCGGGGCATGACGAGGAGGAGGGGGGAACATCGACGAGAGGCAAAGCCAACAAAAAGGCCCAAGAGGCATTGTTGGTAAGTTTTTTTCTTTCTTGTTTCCCCAATTTATTACTAACAGTCTTTTTTAGGTGCTAACTAAACCTGCTGATGACGAGCACCACACCACACCACACCTATAATCACCGCTGCGAGCCCCTGCTCACAGGGTGGATTGTGGGTGCTCACCAGGGGGGTGGGACCATGACGATGACAACCAGACGATGACGCCACGGAACGACAAGGGGGGGGGGGACGAGGAGGGAATGACAGCAGAACAACAATGACAGGACCAGGACAACCAGGACAACGACCAGATGACGACCAGATGACGATGCCATGGGACGACAAGGAGGGGGGTGAGGGGAGGTGGGGACGATGGCCCCAAGCCCCCGCCACTGGGCTGTAAGTTCATTATTTTTCTTGTCTTTTTTTAATATTCCTACTCAACTAATGTTACTAGCATGAAGTCATGACCACCACTGTGGTAGGGTCAGTTGTCCTATTGGTCAACTTACCCTTCCTATAGATTTTATTCCAGTCCCACTGCCAGCACCAATTATCAAGAGTTATCATATACATTTCCCTCCACCATGCTTTTATCTATATTTTGTGTTGCTAACATCATTTAATTAATTTTCTAGTTCATTGATAATCCTTGAGAACACCATGGTAACCACACGATGCATCAATCTCACTGATGATCAATGGATCGGTACTGGATCTTGAGTTGTGACCCCTTAATTAACCTTTTTTATTTTATTTTTGGTAAAAGCTAGTCAACATCCAGATCAATGGGCCAACCAGCTGGACGGTAGGGTCGAGAGACTTCATTTGGTGGCTCTCCACACTTGCTGGGGGGACAAGTTGTGTTCTGCAAATAGAGACTCCCATCAACAAGCCTTTCCCCGAGTCATTCCCAGCTGTGAAACCCCAAGATGAGGATCTGGCATGCTTCTTTCGTGTTTCATCAGTATCCCTTACAGTTATTTATCAGCTTCTTTTATGGCTTATCTTTTCTTGTTGTTTGGTCCCTTCGATGCAAGAGAACGTGTGTGAGGGAGTTGTTTGTAGTGTTCTCAACCTGTTTTTGTACTTAAGGTGCACTCCCACCTTCAAATGGAGTTGTCTTTTCGCATCCACTTACCTGAAGTCCTCCAAAATTTCCACCTAGCTCAAGATTATTTCTCTCCCCAAGTTTTACTTCAAGTCTACATATTTACGAAGTTAAGTACTCAAGTTTCATTACTCCAATCACTCGATCTAGTGTTGATCGCGTTCCCGATCACTTTTCGATCACACCACACGCCCCACACATTTCATAGTCAATTCCAGGCATCGTCGCACTCGACTGCACCATTTTCTATCACTTTTGTTGGCTCTCGCTTACCCCATCCCTCATGATGTGATGACCTTGTCAATGATTTACTAACAGACTGTTGACCCTGCCACACCACCCCCCTCTTGCTTGCAAATGCAATCGAAGGGTCAAGCAACTGGAAGGTAGGGTTGAGAGGTCATGTTGAAGTGCTCTCCACACTTGCTGGGGGACAAGTCGTGTTCCATAAATAGAGAGCCTTGACGATCCACCCCTCCCCGAGATATTCCCAGTCTGTGACACCCCAAGACAAGGAGTAGACTATGCCAAGCCTGTACCATGCGCCGCCTAGCCACCACTCTTCTTACAGGACTCATCAAAATTTCTCAAAACGGTCTCTTCTCCTCCCTTTTCGCTTACTTTCTTGCTGTTTGGCCCCATCGACGCAAGAGAACGTGTGCGATGGGATTGTTTGTAGCTTCTTACATCTGATTGTATAAAGGTGACCTGCCACCTCTCTAATGCAGTATTGAATCATATCTGATCCTTTTTGATCCCACCTTTTTTGTTCCCCCCTCTGAGTCTCATTCAACGAGCTCAAGGCTTGTCCATTCCTTCTTTCCTCCCAATTATCCCACTCTTGCTTACCCCACTCCTTGCGATGTGACAACCTCGTCAATGAGACCTCCAGCAGACCATTGACCCTGCCACACCATCCCTTGCTGACCCCATCCCCTGCTCCCCTGTTGCTCCCCATCCCTTGCTTCCCCATTGCTCGCTGGCCCATCTCTTGCTGACCTTGACCCTTGCTTCCCCATCCCCTGCTGACCCCGTCCCTTGCTCCCCCATTGCTTGCCCCCCCCCTTGCTTGCTGACCTATTCTGTAGGAAAACCGCTTCCACTTGGACAACACTCGGACTCATTAGGAATTGGACTTGCAAACTTTGTTATTTTTCTCAATCTGAGCTCGGACTTTGCTAGGATTCCGCTCGGACAACACTCGGACTCATGAGGAATAGGACTTGGCAAACTTTTTATTTTTCCTCAGACTCACTCAGACTAAGCTCGGAATTCACTCGGAATTTGCACTTCAAACTGCTAGGAATTCACCCATTTCAACAGTCCGAACAGAATCCTAGCATTCCGAGCATTCCATTCAGAGTCCGTTCGGAGTAGGTGGGGGAGTGTAAAGTACAGACTTGGGCAGGCACTGCAGAAAGACAAATAAAAATGGATCATTTTCAAAATTTCATATATGAACCTTTTACTCTAACAACATATGGGTTTTGTTGCACCAAATCCTTCTCCTACCTTTCTACTTCACCCTGCCATTTGTCCACTGCAGCACCTGGGAGTGATTGATGGAATTCTTCATGGGCGATGGTGTGATTGTGCATATCATTCACCACAGCTTTCATCTTGTGAAGAAGTGTCAAACCCCAGTGGGAAATGAGCAGTAAAATAGAAATTTAGCACTACAGTATACTACCTACCCATTCCTGTAAATTTCTTCCAATTATAAAAGCTGAAGTGTGCATCCAGAGTGTCATGTCATGATCCAGGGCCCATTTCCATTGTGCTGGCTGCTAAAGGGTTGACCTCCACCCAGCCTCATTCTGGAGCTTCACCATCAGTACATCCCACTCCTTTTGTCAAGTTGAAGTAGAAATTTGTTCTGCATCCCAGCACATGTGCTGGGAGATGGAACTTTGGAACCAGTTCATAGATGTGAGTTCTAGGCTTGTATCCCAACACAGGTTCAAGGTTTTTCCCTGGTTGCGGACATGCTGGTCATAGTATGGCACATTCCCCAGGTTTCATGGCCCTTGCCCCTAAAGGGTCATGTCCTTGCCCACTTTGCTTGAGTAGGTTCAGGTAACACCATTCTTGTATCATGCACTTCATTCAATTGTAACAATTCCAAAGTTGGACTCAATGGGCCCTACAGTATGTTGACCAAATTGATCATAGTGATTGTTACTTACAAATTCTGCAGTATTGTGCTTATGGCAATTGTACAGGAGCACTTGCAAATGCGTGAGGTGGTGTATTTTTTGCCTTATATGAACTGGAGTATGGTGCAGCATGCCATGTTCATGACTGTACAACTCAGAAAATTGCTGGATCACAGGCATGTGATCAAAATAATGCTGAATGGATGAGATTCCAAAATAATCACAATCACCAAAATTGTTTTGATTCAGATGCATAGTGCAAAGGCCAGGTGAAAGGTTACCATGGGAGTCAGCCATAGAACCAAATACACAGTCCCATGATGAAGCAATGCCTGAAAGGCAATATTCAAATACTTCACTCCATGCAGATTTTATTGTGTTGAAACAATCTGTGCACCATGTGGAGTTGTAATTGCATGGGCTAAATTTGCAAATGTGGAGTCACCAACAAATATTTTGAAGATTTTGACATCAGTGTATCCAACAGAAGAATCTCACCCAGACTATATCTGCATTGACAAAGCTTGCCAAGTACTTTGTACAAGTATTGCCAATGGCAGTTGGGATACATGGCAGAAAACTAGTCAGTTTATAGTGGACTCATATCACTATACAAATCATTGAGTCACAGATTTTTTATGCAGAAAGTGGTGTAATCCAGCACTACAGGATGGATCAGCACCTAATCTGGTTATAGTTGATCATGACAAGAATGGAAACCCATATTACAAATGTGCTTTTAATACACAGGTATGATACTCTAATCAATCATAATTGTGACCATTTGCTTATACTGGCTATAGGCATGTGAGCAATTGAATGCTTGGCTTGGAGGATTTGATTCAATTTTAAGGAGAATGACTCTTGGAAATGACTGGTTTTTGCATAGCATGCTATTTTATCATACTCAAAGGATGATTGAAGGGCAACAGAATACTAGTAATGGTAATAGCAGTTCCAATAGTGACAGTGATAGTGATAGCAGTGAAATGTAGTACATATATGTAACCTGATAATTTACTTCAAACCATGTCAACTGACTTACTTGTCAGGAGTATGATTTTCAGAGACAATTAAAAAATTTCCTTTATTTGGTTGTGTGGACACTTTTATGTATATGTGGCTAAGGGTAGGCATAAGATCCATATGATCAAGTGCATGGCTAAGGGTAGGTAGAGATAAGGACCTCATGGTAGACACATGGTGCTGTGCTTCATGGCACATGCATGGATCAACACAGCTGCAGCACCTCATGGTTGCAGCAAGGACTACACATGGATACCTCATGTAGTTTAGTATATTATATTGCCTAGAGACTCTTCAAGTTCTCTTAGGTTATCTGCTATACTCTAGTGTGACTGCCTCTGACTACAAAGCTACCCCTTCTTCTCTGTTGTTAGTATTCTTAAGGGAGCCGTCATCTTTTGCCTTAAGGTATTAGTGACGTCCTAACATTACTGTTACAAAAATCACAAAAGTGAATTATTCCACATGGAATCCACATGGAGTCTGCACAGAATTTACGCAGAATTCATGCAGAATTTGCTAGGATGTTGACTTGGAAGCTTGACACAGACTCTGCATGGACTGGCATGGATTCTGCATGGACTAGCATGGGTTCTGTACAGACTAGCATGGCACATTTTCTGGTGAGGTCAGATTCTGCATGGATTCTGCAGATTCTGCATGTTCCATGCAGAACACCTGGGGGAGTGTAAAGTATTGAATTTGCCACTGAAACTCATTGACATCCATCCCAGGTATGCAAGGCTCAGAGAAGTGGTTGGACCACACTAAATATGCATGCTCCAGAAATACCTTGAGGTCTCCCTCACATAATGCCTTATGATACCCCCGAGCAAGCATGTTGAGTAGTTGCTTCTTGGCTACACTGACCATCTATCTATGTTAACACCAGCATCAATGTGTGTATAATATATGAAACATAACAGGGTGATGACACAGCACAAAAAGTTCAACTTACAAATGAAAATTATGAAGGAAATGTGGGAGGATGAGGATGAAGAAGTCAAGGCAATTGTTAATGAGGAATTAACAAATATCACAACCTCAAGCTTAGTACTGAACTCCAAAGAGACAGAACCCCAGAGCAATATGCTGAGTATGTTTACCTGATCTCAATCAACCTCAACACATGACTCATAGTTTTGGTTACAGCACAGTCCAGCAACTTTGAATATCATTGGCCTTGCATGCTGTTGGAGGCAACTGGGTGGGCATTTACCCTCTTACTTGGTCCCCATGATGCCAAGGGAGATATTAATGTTGCTAGGTGAGTGATCAACATTATCAATGTTCAATGTGCTGACCTCATTCATGGCTCATATAGGTACCATGTTGGTGAGACTGCACTAGGCAACCAATTCCTGGCTGCACATGGAGACTTTGAAGTTACATTCATTGCACCATTCACAGACTTTTTGGTCAACCTCTATTGTGAGTCATAATAAGCAAAAGGTTTTTTAGCTTACTCAATTTATTTTCATAGCCAACTCAGTATCCCAAAAACAATCAATGTAATATGCTAGGCATTCCCAGGAAGTGTCATCCACAATCATGCCATCCACCACTGCTGAACCATCTGCTCCAGCCACAACATCATTTGAAATGCTGCCTCCTACTGTGCCATCTGCAGTCATATCATCTTGCACTGCTGCATCACCCGCTTCAACCTCACCTCCTGCTTCACCTGCAGTCAAATTGTGTCCTGCTGTGGCTCTGTCTGCACCTGCCACATTGTTGGGTGCTGCACTGTCTGTGCCAGCTACAACACAACTTGCTCCACTGTCTCCTCCATCTACAACATTGGCTCCTGCTGCACCATTGTCAGCTTTAGGCATAGTGTCATTGGCTCCATCATCTGCATCAGCCACATCATTGCCTCCTGCTGTACTGTCTGCACTTGCCACAACATTGCCTCCCACTGTTCCTTCTATTCCAGTCACAACATTGCCTCTTACTCCACTGCCTTCTCCACCTACAACATTGGCTCCTGCTGCACCATTGTCACCTGTAGGCATAGTGTCATCAGCTCCAGCTGCAATGGCTGCATCTGTTGCACCCACACCAGCTGATCCTTCCTTGTTCTCAGCTCAAGCTATCTTGGCATCTGCATTGTCCTTTCAAACTGTGCTTGTGTCATCTCCAGTGGCACTCACCACATCACCTCTGTTTTCATTTGTTGGTGCCAGGATTGCAACACAGTTTAAGGGAAGGAGGGCATTTAATTTCTGTTGGCATGGACTCAATGACTGACATGGCAAAATTGATGTTGCAACATGGTGAAACTCCTTTTGGGATTGTTCCCCCTTCTTTTCAACCCTTGCCTGCCACAGGTGATCTCAACTTTAATTTTGATTTCTCATTCCTTGGTGTTGACACCAAACACAACAGCATGATGGGGTTCCCAGGTGTCGCTCCAAGTATTCAAACCTTGTTTCTAAATATGTTAAATTTGTGGGAAGGATCCACATCACTTGGTATGATGATGGCCCCTGGGCTACCAGCCATTCCATTCTCAACAACCCCATCTTCTTCAACATATCTCCCTGATTCTTTCTCTCCATCCCTTAATGCACATGTCTTGCTTCCCACCGCTGACTCTACCAGTATGCTGTTACCTGGCACACCCATGCCTCTACCCATTCTGGCCAACCTACCCCCTGCTTCAGGGGGCATATCCTCATGTTCAGAATTATCTGAATCCTCCATTCACCAGCCAAGCCTTCCTAAGGTGGCTGGTGCCATCATTCCTGGTATGCCCTATATCCCAGAAGTATCCATTATGACAAATCCTGTGCCTGCTCACTCTCTGTCTACCCTGCATATATTGTCACCTTTGTTACACAGTGGTGGCCCACATACTGTTTACCCGCCAGCATCATCAGGCAAGTCCATTCCTGCACAGCTGCCTGTCTTGTGTCATTCTGCTCACCCCACAGTGCCATCAACTCAGGTGGAGAAAATGAACAAGATTGAGATAAAGGAGGCTCTGGGGAAATAGAACAAGACTTTACCTGTCATAATGTCAGATAGTGTACCTGAGTGGCTTACAACTGCTTGCACCCATCTCACTACTCAAGATCTTGGACTTGAGTGGGATCATTGTGTCAAGGCATGGGTTGAAGTTGAAATGCATGTTGATTATGGTAATAAGTCAAAGGTATGAAGTGTCATTGTTTTCTCATGCTCTTATTTTAATCAGAATTCAGGGGGGTATCTCATCCAAACAGAGGCCAGAGGAATGGGGGAAATGGATTGCTAAGACTCACAAAGGGGTCTGATGGTATTCAGCAACACTGAACATACAAGATACTCTTCAGTTTGGGCTTGCAGTTGGAAATTGGTGGCACATGATTCAGCCTCCTTTTCAGCAGAGTGATGTGGCCCTCCCCAAGGCTATCTATGACTCAGATGAAGCAGGGGATGTATGGGCTGGGCAACAGAAGGGGGGTCCATGTGGACTCATCTCTGTCCTAACTCTACTCATGTGGTGGGGTCACCGTGCATCTAGGTGCAACCAGCAGCAAGAGTTAAGCATTCTGATGTGGAAAGAAATGGTCCAAGATGTGACTTGTTGTCTCAAGAAGATGGTTGAGACCTTCCAAAAACAGGAATTGCAGTGTGATTGTGATCATCCTTCTAAGCAGTGAGTCATTTTGCAATCCTGATGAAATTTGTACTTCATAACATTACAGACTCAACATTTGATTGCCTTGGGTGTAAGGGAACACTACCATTGAGGTAGTGTTTGTAGATATTTATACCAAGGGCTGCCAGACTTATAGCTAATGTTGACCAAGTCTTATACCACCACGTAGCACCTGAATATATCTGAGTCATATTCTGTTGCCTGTGGTTCTTACTTAATACATAAGAACCACAGGCAACAGAATATGACTCAGATATATTCAGGTGCTACGTGGTGGTATAAGACTTGGGTTGTTAAATGGTCAACATTAGCTATAAGTCTGGCAGCCCTTGGTATAAATATCTACAAACACTACCTCAATGGTAGTGTTCCCTTACACCCAAGGCAATCAAATGTTGAGTCTGTAATGTTATGAAGTACAAATTTCATCAGGATTGCAAAATGACTCACTGCTTAGAAGGATGCTCATCACAATCACACTGCAATTCCTAAGCAACTTATTCACTGACAGATTTACAGAAATTTGGGCTGAAAAGAAGACCAAAGGAAAGAAGAAAGCCAAAGATGTTTGTTTAGCAGAAGAGTTTGGAAAAGGAGGTAAAGTGAGTCCCAACAAGAAGGTTGCCACCTCAAAGAAGAAGTTTCAAAAGCGAGCAACAGAGTTGTTTTTTTTTTACAAGTTGGTAGAATTTATGACAATCATTAGCATGTGGTTTGATGTAGTGTTCATTTTCAAAATACTTCTGGCCACCATTTCTAGTCTTACCTTTATCATGGGAGTGCTATTTGCTATGTCCAACATTCATGCTACTGTTGCACTTCCTGAAAATAAATCCTCTCCCTGATATCTCCTTCAATATATTCAGCAGCTTTGTTCAACAAACTTTTGGACCAACTGTGTCTCTGTCAACAGTGCTTCCCTTGATATATATAGTGTTGAAAAATCCAGAGCTATTCAGTTTGCATGCACGACAACAGTGTCGCATATATGAAGGAGAAAATGCTTCTGCATCTTAAGGTTGGATCAAACATCTAGCACATGCTATCCAAAGCAAACTAGGCTCCAGGACAGAGGAATTACACAGAATGCAAGATGTTAGCAGAGAAATGTTGGAAGCTCAAGTTCTTACTGTTACTGGTACAAAGCTAGTTGTCCTGGCACAAATCCTACAGTTTTATCCTTTAGATGATGATGAAAATTTTCTGGGAAAACTAAAGCCAGTTTCTCAAAAATCAGTCCAGCCAGTCTATGTTATTTGTCCCATGAGTGTACAATGCATGACCAGCACTTGCAATCCCCAGTCCTTGCTGCAAGCAACTAAAACGAGAATATCCCAAAGGTTACTCAGATTAAAAACTTCAATATTAATGAAGATGTCCCTGTCCTTTCTGGAAAATGTCCAGTTTGCCTCACATTATACCATGCTGATCATGAACAAGTACCTGTTCCAGCCAGACAAAATGCTTGGAACTGGGTCTACCTCAATTCTGCTAAGTATCTCAAAGTTGGACAAAGCATCTGGGTGGATTGAACTTTTTCAAATGCAGCACTGAATGGAATATATAGCTTCCATGTCTTGACTGTTGCTTATACTGAATTCTGGAACAATACTTTTTGGAAAACACAAGATGTTTCATATCGAAAAATCTCTCAGCATCATATTTGGCAGGCTTTTGTACAAGAATCCATTCACACCATTAGTGCAGCTTCTGACATACATTTGGAGATTCAAGATGGACTGGCCATTAATGATGTCACAATGGAAGCATTTGAAATCCTGGGAGAAAATGGTATTATAAGAGCTGCAGATCAACATGCTTGTTCTGAATGTACCCAAAACTATGAAAAAACAGCAGACAGAATCACTGGAGATGATCCAGCAGCCATGGTAAATAATGATGAGAATTGAATTGTACCTCCACTACTTGGAGAAGGGGCAGAGTTGGCAGCCAGAGATGCAGCTGTGGCTCAAGAAAATGCTCACAATCAAGTTTTAACTAGTATATTAGTAAATATAATTAGTGATAATACAAAATAGTTAGTGGGGGGCCTGGGGCCCCCACATCGTTTGACTGGAGGTGGCGGCGGCGGCGTTGATGGGTGAGGGAAGGGGGTGGTGGCGGCGTCAGTGGTGGGGGAGGTGGTAGAGGAGGGGGTCACAGTGGTGGTGGGAACAGTGGCGGCGGTGGTGGTAATGGCAGCGGGGTGGTGGCGGCCTGTGCGGCCTGTGAGTTGGGTAAGGGGGGGGGGCGGCCGTGGCGTCAGATGGTGAAGGAGGGGGCGGCGTCGATGGTGGTCATGGTGGCATGCTGGCAGTCACGATGTGTTGGGAATGGAGTGCTGAACAGTGACAGGAAGAGTTAAGGACAAGGTTAGAGGATGAAGTTTATATTCTCAAAGGCTAGTGAGTGAGGGAGACTGCAACAGGGAGGAATGTTATTATCATCTCCTACATGATGTGCAATATTTATACTACACAGTCAGGAGGTATAGTGTAATGCACTCCTTTAGTATATAAAGGAGGTATTCTGTAATAGACCCCTGTACCAGTTAATAATGGAATAGCTATGTCATATCCCCTATAACAGTGTCAATAATAGTGACATATGATATCATGGCTTGGTAAGTCCTAGACTTCCTGCAGGGTGTGTCATAGACACTCTATCCATAGCTCTGTCTTGGATAGGCTATCATAGACATGGCTATACTTGCCTATCCCATGATAGACATGCTGCAGGATGATTAATCCTGTAGCATGTGTTAATTGTGGATTCCCCTATATGTCTCTGCATGTGTTAACCTCTGTTAAACATGTGTTAATATGACTTAGCATATTCTGGCAATATTCCATAGGCATGTTAACTGCCTTGGCTTGCCTGTATACTTTTGTATACATAATCCCAACATGATGGGTCATGGGTGGGTTGGTAGGCATGTGACCGGGTGATGAATCTGGGTATTCCGGGTATTCCGGTTATTCCGGCTTTGTTTGAGTCCAGGTAGATTCCTCAGAATCCGGTCGTAAATTCGACCCCCAGTCCGACCGGAATTATCTATTATAAGACAAAATATATGTAAATGGAATGCTCCGGAATTCCAGAAATTCCAATCAGAATCCAGAGTCCGACCGGAATCCAGAGTCTGACTGGAATCCGACTGGAATAGGTGGAGGAGTGTAACGTACTCCCCTTTCTTAGTATTAGCGATTTAATACCCATCCCCCTGCTTCACTGTCTGTCTCTCACCCCCCCCTCCCCCTCCTCTCCTCCTTATATTCTTCACCTTCTCCAGACACTCCTAGTCTCCTCCCCTCTGCTCCACACTCCTCAATTCATCCTCTTCCCATCCCACCTCCTCTTCTGCTTCCTCACCTTCACATCCCCTCCCTCATTCTCCTTTCCTTCATATCATTCTCCTTCTCACACCCTCCTCATCCCTCACCCCTCTCTTATTTTCTGTATCACTCTCCCCACTGCCTGTCTCACCTCACACCCCTCACACCCCTCTTTCACTCCCCCCACTGCCTGTCTCATCCCCCTCACCCTCACACCCCTTTTCCTCACACCCACCCTCTTCCTCGAGCCCATTGGTAGAAACTTCCTTCCCTCCCTCCCTCTCCCTCCCTCCCCTTCCCTCCCTCCCTCTCCCTCCCTCCCCTTCCCTCCCTCCCTCTCCCTCCCTCCCCTTCCCTCCCTCCCTCCCCTTCCCTCCCTCCCTCCCCTTCCCATCCCTCCCTCCCCTTCCCATCCCTCCCTCCCCTCCCTCCCCTTCCCATCCCTCCCTCCCCTCCCTCCCCTCCCTCCCCTTCCCATCCCACCCTTCCCCTCTTCATCCCACCCTCACAGCCCTTCTCCCTCCCTCCTTCCCCCCTCTCCTGTCTCCCCCCCTCTTCTGCTGTCTTCCCCCCTCTCCCCTTGCCAGGTCTCCCCCCTCTCCTCCTCTTTCTAGGTCTCTCCTCCTGTTCCCCTCTTTCCCTGTCCCCCCCCCTCCTCCCATGTCCCCATGTCCCCATGTCCCCCTGTCCCCCCTTCCCAGGTCTGTCCCCCATCCCCCCCCTCCCCCCCTCATGCTAATTAGCCAAGCTTGCTGCACTCACCATATGTATTTGAGCATTGATTTGTCATGCTTAGTGTCAGTATCCCATGGCGAAAATAGTTCCCACCCCAGGACCACCTGACCGCTTTCAAATACTTATTTAGATCTAGGGGGTAGTGTTGCAGCGCTTGCTTCTTGCAGACCCTGCAGGTGTAAAGATGGCAATAAGAAGCAAAGTGTCCTTTCCCTTTACATATAAAGCACCATTCTCATTTCATGTGAGAAGGCATGGATGACAATGGGTGGTGGGCAGAGAGACTCATGCTGGGGATAATTAAGGGGGTGCCAGGTCATTGTTTCTTTTCAGGCAAAGGCTGTTGTGCAGTGCTGGATACTTCTCTTGCTGATTTTGATGGTGAAGAAGGAGGTCACGGATCCAGAGTGGGACATGCCAGGTTTTCCTGTTTGGAAGTGTGGGGGAGTGTCATGTGTTTCGGGTTAGTGTACTTTAATTCATGATTGCTGACGATCGATGCCATTCCTTTTGTTAGCATTTGACACATCACACTGTGTACAAGTTGTTCGAGATTGGTGATGGTTTTGAGGGTTAAATTGTATTGGCAGAGGTTTTATCTGAGGGGGTGATCATGGAGTTCTTGAAGTATTTTGGTGTGGTTTCCAAGATCTTGGAGGTATTTTGAGGTGTATTCAGCGAGAGGAGGGAGGATTTTAAGAGTGTGGAGGAGGTTGCTTGGGGGAGAGAGGTCAGACATAGTTTGTTATTTTATATTGGTGATGGTTGCAGGTGGGTTGTCTGGTTTGGTTCAAAGACATTTCTTCTCCTTATATGCAGTAAGGAGGTCCACAGTATTACTTAAATTACCTGTAGGTTCCCATGTGTTTTCTGATGTGGGGTAGCCTAACCACTTCACCAGAAATATGTGTCCTTTGCTGTGCTTCTTGTGCACAATGATTGATTTGACTCTGTGTTCTTCTTGTCCATCGATCAGGTCAGGGGGTGGCCTCAGGTAATTAGGACTGTGGGCAGCAGTTTCACGATAGGGGGTCAGGAGAGCGGCATGGAATACAGGGTGGATTCTGCATTGGTGAGGAATGGGGAAGGGTCCCTCTCGTTTTGGAGAGAGCTTCCTTGTCACATCTGTCAGTTTTAGGTCTTTCAAATTGAGCCAGACCTTCTGTCCTTTCTCAAATGGGGTAAACTTTCGTGTGATTCACTCTGCCATGACTTGTTGAGCTAATTCATGCACTGCTAATGCTTCAGTTCATGCTTTTAATAACTGAATCAAACATTGTTCTGCTGTGGGTACATCACTTTTCAGGTAGGCCATGCGTATTGCTCATGGTTCATATCCCATCATGAGGTAGAATGGGGAGTGTTTCATGGTAGAGTGTGTCCATTGGTTGTGCACAAATTCAGCGGTAGGGAGGATTTTTGTCCATATTTTGGGGTTGTTTGTACCATGCAGAGATAGACTTCAATTTCTTGGTTCATGTGTTCAGTTTCTCCATCAGTTCATGGGTGAAAGGCGGTGCTCATCGCCAGTTTGATCCCTAGGAGTTTTCCAAGCTCTTGGTAGAGTTTTGATGTGAATCTGGGGTCCCTGTCTGAGATGATCTTGTCTGGAAGTCCAAATCTGGTATAGACATTTTTTAGATAGGTGTCCACAGCTCCTAGTGCATCAATGGTTTTGTTGCAGGGGATTAAAATTACCCCCTTAGTAAGACCATGATCTGCCATGACCATGAGCACATCAAATCTGTCAGGGAGGGGTAAATCCGTGATGAAGGCTGTGGTTACTAGTGCAAACAGGTGTGTTGTGGTGCTTTTTATTGGCAGCAACAGTGGTGTTGTTGGGTGTGTGATTACTTTCATTTGTTGTCACATTGTGCAGCCTTCTACCCAGTTCTTGATTAACATGGTCATTCCTGGCCACCAATAGTTCCTTCTGATGAGTGTGATTGTTTGGAATTGGCCAGAGTGTCCGGAGGGTAGTAAATCATGGTGTTGTTCTATTATCTTTTTTCTAAGGTCAGCATTGGGTAGTACGTAACATCTGTTTTTGAAAAAGACTAGACTGTCTTTTACTTCCCAATCCATCAGATTTAATTTGATCAGTGGTGTTCCATTAGTTTTGAGTGCCATTATCGTGTCTGTGACAAGTTTGTCCTTCATTGTTGCTTGGACTAGTGCTGTTTGCATTTCTGTATCAATTGCATTGATGAAGATTTCTGCAGGGAGGAGGGTGATATTTTCATTGTCATTTTCCATTCCTTTATTCCAATCTTCTTTTCTTGATAGTGCATCAGATTGTATATCTGTGATCTGGGCATGTGTACAAGTTTTAGTTTGAATTCGGATAAGAATAGACTCCACCATGCCTGTCTTCTGTTCAATTTCTGGGCAGTGTGGAAGTATGTCAAGTTCTTGTGGTCAGAGAGGATGGTTACTGGATGCAGGCTGCCTTGTAAATAGTGTTGCCATTTTCTAGGGCACATATGATGCCCAGGAGTTCTCAATTGTAGATCTTGTAGTTTTGTTGGGTGGTGTTGAAGGAGTGAGAGATGTATCCACAGTGGTGCCATTGTCCATCAGTGCCTTGTTGTCATAATACAGTGCCGGTAGCAAATTTCAAAGTGTCTGATTCAATGGTGATAGGTCATGTTGGGTTGGGCATCTGTAAGATTGGTGCCTGTGCAAATTTAGCTTTTAATGCATCAAATGACGTTTGACAAGCTTCTGTCCATTCAAATTTGACATCTTTCCTGGTCAGATCATTTAGTGATCTCGCTAGTTCAGCAAATCTTCTGATGAATCTTCTGTAGAAGTTTCTGAACCCTAAGAAGGATTGTACTCCTTTAATGTTTGTCAGTTCCAGCCAGTCTTTGATTCTGGCTAATTGTGTGGGGTCCATCAATATTTGATCCAGTTTGATGATTAGTCCAAGGAATTCAACTTCCTGTATGTCAAACTTGCATTTTTTGGGTTTAAGGTACAGGTTGTTTTTGAGTAGTTGTTGTAGGATTCATTGTGTTTGTTGTTGATGTTCTTCTTTGTCCGGTGAGAAAATAAGGATGTCATCCATGTAAATGATGACACATCCTTCATCAATCATATCTTGAAAGATTTGTTCATCATCACTTGGAATGTAGCAGAGGAGTTGCATAATCCAAAGAACATTACCATTGGCTCGAATAGTCCTTTATTTGTTTTGAAAGCCACTCTCCATTGATTGCCCTCTTTAATCTGAATTTTATGGTATCCCCATCATATATCAAGTTCCGTAAACCATTGGGCTCCCTTGAGTTTGTTGAGGAGATTGCTCACTAGTGGGAGTGGGTAGGTATTCTTAATCATTCCGTGATTGAGATATTGTCAGTCCTGACATGGTCAGAGGGCTTCTGAGTCTTTCTTTGTGATGAAGAAGAACAGTGATGCCATAGGGGATTTCAATGGTTGGATGTATCCTTTTTTTAGATTTTCATCAAGGAAGTTGTCCATTTTCTGTTGTTCTGCTGGGGTTAGGGGATAGACTTTGCAATCTTTTGGCAGGAAATCATCTTTTATGTCGATAGCATGGTCCCATGATTTTGATTCGTGGAATTGTTCAGATGCTGCTTTTTTGAACACTTTTTGATAATCTTGGTATTATTGTGGCAGCATGTCGTCAAGGGTTTTTGCTTTTCTGGGTTGTCCATTTGATTGTCATGTATGAGTTTCTGCAAAATAGATGTTTTAGCTCTGATCCAAATTCCCTGTCTGAAGCAGAATCTTAGGGATGTCCTTGATGATAGAATTCTTGATATTCTTCCTGTTTTTCCTGAATAAACATACTTTGGTGTGTCATATTCTAAAGTGAGCAGCGGTTTGGAGGTGGTGGGGTCAAATATTCCTATGACGGGTTCTCCTCTGATGTAAGTGATAGTAAGATCAGTGGGTTTGGGGATGATTTTGTCTGGGGTTTCTTTCATGTTGACTTCTTTGTCTGGGGGTGTTTCTGAGTTCTGGGCAGTGGGATTCTCAGAGGTTGTATGGTCTTCTTTCTTGGTAGTTATTTCCATGATCTGTTTCTCTGTGATCAGTTGTCCAAAAGTGGTTTTGTTTGCCATTTCCCTAGATTTAATAACAATTCTGTGAATACAGGTGAATCATTCTTCTCTGTTAGGGAATTCAATGGTACCTTTCTTCCAGTGATGTCAGGGTTTTCCTTTCTAAACCAAGGTAATCCTAAGATCACCAACTCTTTTCTTAAGCTGGTTACTAGGTATCGTTCATCCCTTTGTTTTTATCTGATGGTAAGGCAGGATATAGTTGAGTGAGCTGTTCCTTCTTTATTCAGGGTGCTGTTGGCATTCCAAGTTTTAATTGGTTTGGCCAGGGGTGTCATTCAAAATCTGCAATTGCATGCAAAATCTTGATTGATAAAGGTTCTGTCGGCTCCTGAGTCAAGGAGCACTTCAGTTTCAATGATTTTGGTTTCTGTTTCCAGCTTAATGGGTACTCTCATGGAGCGTTGTCTCATATCAGCTACTAATACAGCAGAAACTGTGAACTCAGTGGGGTCTGACATTGGTCCAGTCCACTTCTCTAAAAACCCTTCTCTTCAAGGATTGCAAGAGCTTTCTCTTGTTTTTCTTCGTCCAACTCTCCCATCATGGTGCAGAGGTTGTTGTAGAGCCCTTGCCTGTTTTCTTCTGCCATGGCTTTGGGGAGGGCAAGTTTGCAATTGTTCCATCTTTCTTATGATCTCCAGAGCAATGTCCAGGTTTGTGACAGATGAAGCATAGCCCCTTTCGCATGTTCTCCATATGTTCAGAGGTAGATAGTTGATTGATGTCATTGGCTTCCCTTTTGATCAAAGGGGTGGATTGGGGTTCATAAATAGTGCATGTCTTTCCTGTGATGGCGTGCACTCATTTCCATTGGGCACTGTACTTTGCAGCTGCTTCTATCATTTTGTCAATGGTGGTGGGGACCATTTCCATGTTGTAGACCTTTTCTATGAGTTTTGGATGTAATCCGTCAATGAAATTTTCAATGAGAGGGATGTCTTTGTTGATCTTGGCCCTTCCCTTCAAAATTCTGAGATGTAGTCTTCAACATCTCCAGTCTGTTTGAGGTTCTTCATCTTCTGTCGTGCATTTCCTGCATCATCAATTGGGGAGAATGCAATTTTAAACACAACTTTAAATTCTTCCCATGTTCCCTAGCTTGTTTCTGATGCTTTTGCCTCTGCCCATCCTGCTGCTGTTCCTCCATTCATAAATGACAACATGAAGATGACCTTCTTGTCATCGGTGTCATAGATATCTTCATTTGCTTGGAGGTAGAGGGAAACTTGAGAGAGGAAAGTGCTAGCTTTGGTTCTTTCACTGTGGAAATTGGTGGGTGCATGGATCTTGATTTCTTTTGACATGTCATAATTGTCGGTATGGGTGCTGTAATTATCAAGGAATTGATTAGTGTTCAGGTTCTTTGTCAGTGTCTGGCTTAGACAGTTCAAATTCTTTGTCAGCAAGGTATTGGGATGGTTCAGTGTTTGTCCTCTGGGTATACCAGCATTCAGAGGGTTCAGAGTAACATACTAATCATCCTTTGTGTCTGTACCAAAGGGTGTTGGGTTCAGGGGCGGTGCTTTGTGGCAGTTGATCAGGAGAGTGTTGGGTGGATCATCTGGAGAGGGAGCCTGCTCTTGAGCAAGAGGACATTGTGGATCAGCTTGACCTTTTGTTAAGGCAGAGCCTCAACTACTAAGTCAAAGTATTGAGTTCGTTAATGATGAGGTTTTCATCACTAAGTTATATCACACTAAGTCAGAGGCTTTCTGCTTAGGTCAAGTCATGCATTCAGATGAGCAGTATAAGGCCTTAGATTGCCTAGGTCAAGCTGAGGAGCCTTGACCAATATCTACTACAGCTTTTATAGCTAAGTCTACTGCTATGTGGTAGTACATGTCGACATGTAGTAAGAGTCAGTTAGGTATCTAATGCTATGTAAAGGTGTGGAGACACAAGGTAATCTGTTAGCTATCTACTCAGAATTTCTACTAAAGGTAACAAGGGCACTGCCCTACAAGTCATCAGGACAAGTCAGAGATAGAAGAATAAGTCAGTAAACACTGCCGCGACAATGAAGGAAAGATGACTAAGAAGCATAAGGAAATCATAACAGAAACTTGTTGGAACTCAGGCTTGTGGGCTGCATCATGCACAGTGGAAGAGAGCATAGCCATCAAGCACTTACTGGAGTCAGAAGAATACTCTGATATCCTGGGGGACAAATGCCATGGCAAGACACCCTTGCTACAAATACCCAGCATCATGGTGATGAGCCTGCTGAGGACATTCAAAGAAGCCATTTCTTTTCTCCATCCCAGTACTATTGCATTGAAACAATTTGTCTATCCAACTGAGGAATCAAGACCATTATGTTTGTATTAACAAGGCTTGTAGGGTGCTTAGCACCAGCATTGCTAATGGAAGCTAGAACACCTGGAAAAAGACCACTCATTTTATAGTGGATACATACCACTATATTAATCATTGCATAACTGATTACTTATGCAGAAAGTGGTGCAATCCAGCACCCTTAAATGGATCAGCTCACAATCTTGCCATCATTGCATATGATAAAAATGGGCAGCCATATATGAAATGTGCTTTCAATATGTGAGCAGCTGAATGCATGGCTTGGAGGATTTGGATCTATCATCAAGCAGATGACGACTGGAAACTTCAACTGGTTTTTATATACCATGCTATTTTATCATACAATATTTGTTCTTAAAAAAAAGCTTCAAAGGCAGATGAAATGGAAGATGACAATGATGATAGTGATAGTGTTGGGATATGGCATACAGGCAAGCCAAGGCAGTAACCATGGCTAGGACATATTCCCCAATATGCTAAGTCATTAACACATGTAAGGACTGTTAGGGGGATGCACAGTTAACACATGCTGCACAGTGAAACACATATAGCATGTCTATGATAGGCTATCCAAGACAGAGCCTTGAATAGAGTATCTAAGACCCATGCTGCAGAAAGTCTCAGACTTGCCAAGCTATGATATCACAGGAGGTACTATGACACTATTATTATAGGGGAGGGCTGTTATCAGACTTCTAGTGGTCCAGTCAAAGCCCTGTTGGAGTCCAGTCAGAATTTAGTCAGATAACTCGGACTCCAGTTGGAATTTAGTAGGACAACTCAGACTCCAGTCGGAATTTAGTCAAACAACTCAGACTCCAGTCAGAACAGGTGGGGGTGCGCAAAGTTCTGAGTTACCCAGAGCTTGGGTGACCACATGGGTGACTATTTCTCAGTTACCCAGAGCTTGGGTGACCACATGGGTGACTATTTCTCAATCACCCAAAGCTTCAGTGACCATTTGGGGGACTATTGAGCTTGGGGATCCACATAGGTGACAATTTCTCAGTCATCCAGAGCTTGGGTGACCACATGGGTGATTATATGGCCACATGGGTGACTTGTTTTCAGTCACCCAAGGCTTGGGAGACCACATGGGTGACCATTTGGGGGACTATTTCTGAGTCACCCAGAGGTTGGGTGACCACATGGGTGACTATTTCTCAGTCACCCAGGGCTTGGGTGACCATTTGGAAGACTATTTCTGAGTCACCCAGAGCTTGGGTGACCACATGGGTGACTGTTGTTCAGTCTTTTTTTATTTATTTATTTAACTATTTTAATTCAACAATATTTAATGTGGTGCATGGATGCAGTCCACAGCTATCTACTACAGACAGACAACAGGTATAAGATGTAAGTTGGAGGGGAGACTACAGCCCTGATACTGCACAGAGGTGTGTGAAGGCCCGTGAGCACCCCAAAGGTTGATGGGTCACATGTTCACATGGCCAGACTACAGGTCAAGGGCGCTTGGGTGCCTCCCTGAACCAGCTTGCCAGCACTCCCAACGGCACATACTAACTCACCCCTGCCCCCTTCCCCGCTGCCTCCTGCCAGCCCCTATTAGCCATGCATGCCCACCAATGCAGTGGCCCAGAATGATCATTACAGGCCTTCCCACAGGTTGACCAACCCACTAGCCAAATGGCCCAGTGGCACCTGGGGCCCTTTAGTTGCCTGAGTGCAGCCCCTCCCCACTTAGCTGCCCCATGGATGGGATGGTTAGGGAAGTGCACGGGTAACCCGCGGGTACTTTTGGGCGTACCCGTACCCGTACCCGCGTCTACCCGTACCCGCAACCCGCGGGTCACGAGTCACGGGTCACCGCGGGTACGGGTAGACCCCCGTCTCCTGTTGTGTAACACCTCCTGCATAGGCCCCGATGATGATGGTGACAACACTATGTTGTCGCCATCATTGTCGGGGCCTTGCATTTGTTACATACATTTAACTAATGGTTTCGGCACTCAGATGAGTGCCGACAACCTTTTGATTACTTATGTACTACATGTATGTACTAACTAACTTAATATATATATTATTTACAGGGGAAGCGCTGCCCCAGAGGAAGGGGAAGCTTGTGGAAGCAAGGTCTTATATACCGGATAATGTTTATCACTATTTGGTTCCAGTAAACGAACGCGAACGCGATGCGTCGTTTGCTAAAACAAGTTGATATTTGCTATTGTTTGGTTTCAGTAAACGCGACTCGTTTATGTATATAGTAGTATTAATTATCAACTTGTTTCAGTAAATCACACATCACAGTGAAACCAAACAATACTTATGTACTAGTAAATATCAACTAGTTGATAATTAATACTACTATATAGTTGAAGTAAATGAATGCAAACACAGAAACAAGTCGCGTTCGCGTTTACTGAAACCAAACAATAGCAAATATCAACTTGTTTTAGCAAACGACGCATCGCGTTCGCGTTCGTTTACTGGAACCAAATAGTGATAAACATTATCCGGTATATAAGACCTTGCTTCCACAAGCTTCCCCTTCCTCTGGGGTGGCGCTTCCCCCGTAAATAATATATATATTAAGTTAGTTAGTACATACATGTAGTACATAAGTAATCAAAAGGTTGTCGGCACTCATCTGAGTGCCGAAACCTGTAAATACAAAACTGTACATAGACATTTGGTGACGGGTTGGGTGCGGGTCACGGGTACCTAAGCCGTGACCCGTACCCGTACCCGTGTCTACCCGTACCCATAACCCGCATGGGTTGCCAAACCCGTGCTCTTCCCTAGGGATGGTACTACCTCACGGTGGCCCCCTAGCCTTGCTGGCGACAAACCTGTGGTTTGGCATTACCAACAGAAGACATACACAGGTCCGGAGACCAAAACATGTGTTCAGCGGGCCTTTGGGCACACCAAGCCACCAGACGGGGGTCATATGCCATCCCGGATCCCACCCTAAGAGGGGGCAAAGGCTAATGCACGCAGGTTTGCCTCAAGGAATTCAACAAGGTCTGCAATCCAATATGGGCCCTGCCGGTGTTTCTTGCATGCGAGGTGTGGGCACACTTGAAGCAGATGATCCTGGTCCTGGAAGGGCCGGGGTAGGCAGGTGCAGTGAGATTCTTTGCTGGGAAAGAAGCAGTTGTGGTAGCTCCTGATAGGGGCATGCGCCATGATGCATCAGCAGAGCCAGGCCATCAACCTGCAATTGTTTGCAGTCTCTTTGAGCCAGGGCCTGCAACCTGACATGGTGGGCATGGTGGGGGTCTTACACTGGGCCCTCAGGTCCAGGAAGCTCCTCCCTTGATACTTGGGGTCTGCAAAGTGGGCCTGCCAGTCTGATTCTGCCGTCTCGGTAAAAGAGGAGAGCAGCCAGTTGCTGGTCATTTGGGGGGGGGGGGGGGGGGGGGGGGGAAATCCAGAGTGGCCACTTGAGGGATGTAGCTATGTTGTGGGCAAGTTTATGGATGGCCCACTCCGCCTTGGAGGGGATGAACCACAGGTGAATGGTCTGGTCTGGTCTGAGCTCAAACCACAGCCAGATAGCACAACATGCCTTGAGGGCATATTGCTGTCCCCCATGTGGGGAGCAGACCACCCATGACTCCAGAGTCACCAGTGAGTCTGTGAAGATCACCAGATGCTTGCAGCCGATGCCCAAGGCAGTGGCCACTCCCATCTGGAGGGCAATGTGTTCAGCATCAGTCAAGGTGGCTCGACCGGCATATGCAGTGATGCAGCAGACTTCCTGGTTACCCCAGAAGACCAGGGCAGCCACCGCAGCTTGGTGGGCTGTCTTGGGCACGGAGCCATCACAGCTAATGATAAGGCAGTTGGGATCCGCCCTGGCCTCGGCCAGCATGTGGTCCAGACAACTGACATATTCTTTGTATTCATCTGTCCCTTTAGAGGGCAGGCAGTGAGGGGTGATCCTGTCTGAGAACAGGTTGACCAGGCAGTTGCCAGGCTGGGTATCAGGGCCAAAGGCCTCAAAAGTCTCGGTGGAAAGTGTGCAGATGGTGACTGCATCCACTGCTGGGACACAGTCTTCCATCATTGTGCAGGAGAGGGCCTCAAAAGTCTCGGTGGAAAGTGTGCAGATGGTGACTGCATCCACTGCTGGGACACAGTCTTCCGTCATTGTGCAGGAGAGAGGGCTTGCAATCCCAACAAATGCCAGGGGGAGAACCCCTTTGAGGATAGCCCAGACAAGGTGTGTGGATGTCAGGGTAGCCATCCAAAGACAGCTCCTGTCGGCCAGTCAGTGCAGCAGCTGCAGCATAGGCAGCAGAGTGGCAAGATATTCCATCGTCCCCGAGGGAGTGGTGCAGAAGCAGCTTGTGATCCAGCATGCAGCAGTGTGCTGCATCTGGGACAGGGCTTTGACAATGCCTTTGGTACAAGTACTGGGGCAAAACCAGAGGCAAAGGCCATATTTTGCCACTGGGATGACACAGGACCTGTGTAGGAGGCATTTATTTGCCAGGGATAATCCCCTGGTGGAATTGCCTAGCATTCCCATGGCACTCACTGTAGTGAACACTTTGGTGGTGTAGAAATGGACATGCTCCTCTAAGGAGAGCTTCCAGTCGAAGAAGAAGCCTAAGTACTGCCAAATGGGCTTAGGCTTCAGAGGGGTGTTGCCGGTGAACAGTGCGATGCCAAGATCAATGGGCAGGTTCACCGCTGATTGAGCACATGAGAAGTGAAACATCTCTGATTTAGCATGCTCAAGGACAAGGCCAAGGGCAGTAAAGAGACGGAATACCTTGTTGTATGCTGCCATGGGCTTGGGTAGATTGTCTTCCACCCACCTGGATTGTGCGATGAGGGTACCATCATCAACATAGAGGAGATTAAATCCACCACCCAGGGCAGGGGGCATGTAAAGAAGATCCAAAGGACCAGCACCAGATATATCACCAAGCATACAGGGGACCAGGTGGAGCCCTGTCCCACCCCAACATCCACTGAGTATTTCCCAGAGGAGTCATTGTTCCATTTGTAGGTCGTGAACCGACCCACAAGGTAGGAGCAGAAGAAGCCCACCACACACTGTGGGAACCTTGATTGTTCAATTATCACCAGCAGAACTTGATGGTTCAGTGATGGGAAGAACTGAGCAATGTTGAATGTGACAATGCTTGTCTGTAACTCCTTCACCCACCCTGTGCAGATGGCATGAGTGAGGTATACCCCAGCATTTTCCATAGACCACTGGGCAATGCCTCCAAACTGATTAGGATGGAATACACCGTGTGCTATGCTGTTGAACTGAAGCTGCCTTGACAGCATCTTCTCAACAAGTTTACCCAGAGTATTCAACAGCACTATGGGCCAGAACGACTTGGGGGTGGAGTAGTTAGGCTTCCCCAGCTTTAGTATAATGACTGATGTGGATTCCTTGAAGTGAGTAGGCCAGTGGCCCAGCATGATGCATGCCTCAGCAATGCAGACAAAGAGGAGGGCAACTTCAACATTGCCCACCCAGTGCTTGAGGAAGGCCCACATAATGTGGTCCGGCCCCAGGGCGGAGTGTGATGAGCACACCTTCAGAGCCTCCTGTAGCTCCAGGAGGGAAAATGGAACCCACTCCCTGATGGGGAGGGGTGGATAGTCATTGAGAGCTGACAGGTCAACTAGGCAGTCATTCGCTGCATTGTAGGTCCCATCCAGCACTATCCAAAGAGACTCCAGTGTGTTACAGAGCTCACCCCCATAGGAGATAGCCTCACACGATGGGAGGTTGCATTGCTTGACACAGGGCATGAGATCCCATGGGTGTTGGTTAATGGCAGAGACCTCCTCAATGTGTTTGTTGAAAAATCTCCATTTGGCATCCTTAACAGCCCGCTTAAACACCCTCCAGTCCTTGGGGTCTCAGGATTTCCAGTACTTGTCAAGGGCAGTGTAGCATTCATCTGACCACCACTGTTTGGAGTGGCTGCAGATGTCCTTAGACCAGGCATGGGTTTGCCATGCCTGAGCAAAGGCTTCAGAGATAGCTTGCACCACCTTGTCTACCACTGCCGGTGTATCACCTATCCAATTGGACAGGGCCTGAAGGCAGGTGGAGACATCCTTCATGTAGGCTGTCTCCTCCTCCAAGTCATGGGTGAGCCCTACAGTCTGCAGTGGAACACGGTAGAAGGGAGTCCTAAGATTGACCAGGAGGGGTGCATGGTCCGAGGACCTGCAATGCTCCAGGAAGATGGTGTGCTCGGGAATCCACCAAGTTAACAAAGAGGAGGTCAATCACTGAGTTAATGAAGAGGTCAATCACCGTGGGATTGAGCTCCCTGTTGTAGGAGTAGTGTGTTGGCTTGGCCTCATCTGGACAACAGAGGGATAAGCCTAAGTGGGCGGTGGCCATGATTAGGCGGTCAGCATGAACATTGGCCTCAGGACCATTTGGATCCTAAGATCTGTGGCGGCAATTAAGTCCCCACCAAGAAGGTGGAACTTGTGAGGCCAGGCCTCTGCCCCCTTGGAGAGGAGGCAGATGCCCATGTGGTTCCTGTCTGAGTAGACATTTGCCAGAATGATGAGGTCTTTGCCTGCACCCAGGGTGAAGACAATGACATCACGGTGATCAATTAGGTCCTGGCAGTAGCTGGGCCTGAGGCTCTGCAGATGCTTGTTGAAATAGACAGCAATGCATGGATACTCCCCCCGATCAGATCTTGGGAAGGGAGCAGAGTCTTTGGGGCTAGGGGCTGTGTCTGTCCCTGCCTGTCTTACAATGCAGCCCCAATTTGGATGTATGGGGGCACCAATTACCGCTTCCCCATCTCTTGACATGGATGAGGGGGCATTTCATATTAGGTTCCAAGGTGGTTCCTGAATTAACAGAATGTGAAACTCATTACTCTGAGACTCAAGTAGGGTGTCAAGAAGTCCATAATTTCTATTTACATTTTGACATATGACTTTTAAATAAGAGATATCCCAGGAATTCCTCATTTAGTTTTGCCCACCGCGTCCTGTGGGGAAGGGGTCAGACAAGGGGAAACAGGCAGTGCAGCGCTCATGTACCTCCATGTAGCAGCATTTGATCCAGTCACCATCAAAGTGGTGCTTCCAAAAGTTACTGCAACAGTTGTCAGCTGCATGGTCCCTGCAGCAATTGGGGCAGCGGGGGGGATGAGGACATGGAGCATTCTCTGGTGTCAGGGGAATGGGGGGCTTTGCCTTGGCATTGCTTTTACAGCAGCCTGCCAAGGTGCAGTGATGCTCCTTGCAGTGAGAACTGCTGCAGATGGCACAGTGGATATGAGGGGCACAGCAAGCATTGGTTGGATGATCTAGTGTTTTAAAGTTCGGTTAAGTTCAGTTTTTAGCAAAGATTCACCAAAACCGAACCCTGACCAGTTATGACCAACTTTAAATCATAGACAAACCTGACCGAGCCACTGCTAACCGGTTAGCAGGGGTTCAGTCAGGTATCATAACCGGTTAGAGCTGGTTCCAACTGAACTCGGTCAGCATCAGTTGGAACCGGTTAGGATCGGTCAGAACGGTGCAACTACTATGTAAAGTACAGTACGAATAACTACCAAGTGTCAAGTAGTATATTACCTTACATCCGCGTTGTCGCTGTCACCTCCCGCGTCATCGCCAACCCCCACATCATCGCCACCCCTCGCGTCCTCACCACCCCTCGTGTTGTCATCTTTGTCACCCTCTTCGTCGTCGCTAAAATGACCTCCCCTACATGAAAGAGATGCAAGGGGGGGCAGAAAGGGCAAGAGTGAGTCCTAAGGTCGTGAGCATTAAAACAAAGTGTATTGTTAGTAGATAGATAAAACAAAATGAAACAAATGAAACATACCATGGCGACGACGCGCGTCGCTCGAGCCCCAGCCGTCCCCATCGTTATTGTCATCGCCGTTGACGTAGTACCACCTGTATTCCACCCCACGAGCAGTCGCTCGTGAGGCTGGGTGCAGGTGGTTCTTCACCGTCATCGTCATCGTTGTCGTCATCGTGTCGTCGTTGTCGTTGTCGTCATCGTGTCGTCGTTGTCATTGTCGTCATTGTGTCGTCATTGTCGTCGCTGTCTAGTCGTTGCTGCTGTCATCTACTAGCACCCACGAACCACCCTGCAAGCAGCGGCTTGCAGGGCTGGGGTGGGTGCTGCGTCGTTCGTTGTTGGCCACATTACAAGAACCTAAAAAGATACAAGGTAGAAATTAACAACATAAAATAAAACAAACTAGTTACCTAGGGCCCAAACGACGTTGTTTGGGCCCCACGTTTGCAGGCATCGTGTGATGTGGTGGGTGTCGACATGAGGATATGGAGTTGTTGATAGCTGTTAGGTGGCACCACTTTTTTCGTTTGGGTGCACAAACACGACCAAATGGTCTGTGCGCAGCCCAAAGGTAGATAAACCCTTGCCTTTTGACCTTTTTTACTCGGATTCACCCCATTTCTAATATATTTTAGTTACTTATTATTTTAATTACTTCATACAATACTGAAAACTGTAGACAGTATAAATATAAATGAAAAGTTGAGTGTTAACGGTTGTGACCGGTTTGCTCTGGGCCGATATTTTGCCCCTGACCAGACCGTGAAGCAGCTCTGAGTCCATAACCGTGACCGAAGGTTCGGTCAGCTTTGGTTACGGTTTGGTTTGGTCTCGGTTATTTTCGGTTAGGGTAACCTGACCTCAAAACACTAGGATGATCCCACTTCCAGCACCATTGACATAGCAAAACACCAGGATTAGCTTTGGCTTCACAGATAGGACAAATGCATGGCCCAAACTGGACTGCACACTTGGACAATGCCTTGGCCTGGGCTCCACTGATGGAGTCCAAGACATTCATGTAGACAGTCACCATATTGGACTGTCTGGAGTTGCAAATGATCCTGAGAGGAGCATTCAGGAGAACCAAGTCCTTGAGGCATGACTTGGCAATGAAGGTGAGAACCACATCCACCATGATGGGGTGGTGGTCCTGAAGTACAGGATGTCCACTATCTTGAGATAGGACATTGAGGAGGGGATTTCCACCGAGATGGTGACACCTTCAGCAAAGGCCATGGCAATCACTTGGCGGATGATGCAAATGTCCTCGGCTGAGGCCACCACATCTGTGGCAATGAAGTAGCCCCCATATGCCAGTGAGACTGACTGCACAACAAGGCACAAGTGGTGAAGGGAGAGAGTGAGTCAGACCTTTTCAGGGACCACATTCCTGCCAACAAGTACCACAGGGGGGGGGGGCATGCCCACCTCATCTGGCATTGCCTGAACAGTGGTGATGACCTGTCTCCTGGATGGGCTGTGGACAGTGGACAAAGCCTTATGCTTCGGTGCAATAGGCTTGGCCTGCTGGTGCATCTCTGCCAGCTGGGCAGTAGGGAGCTCATGGAATGCCTTAGCCATCCAAACCAGGCCATCCACCTAGGATGAGGGGACCTGGCCACCCTTGAAGTGGGCAGCCTGGGAAAATGTGGGGGCCTGGGCAGTGCCAGTGCGACCCAGGGGGCCCTTCTGCTGGGGGATTGCAGGGAGGGGGCACCCACCCTTAGGGCGGGGCACTTGGGGGGGGCGGCTGGCCAGCCCTCCTCTACAGGGTAGGGGACCAGCAGGGCATTCTGGTGCCACCAACAGCATGGAGATGTCCTGGATGGGAGTGGGGGTCACCTCTCAATCGAACATGTCAACGAACATGTCAAAGGACAGGGCCTGGATGGGGTCCATGACCAGGGCCATAGGTACTCCAAAGTTGTCCGCTGCCTGAAGGAGACCAGACAATGCAGAGATGAGGTCGGGGAGGCTGCTCCGAAGCAGGTCTACTGAAGTGCCTCGGGAGGCAAGGGAGCCAAGAGTGTTGGCCCCTTGGATGATCGACTCGACCATGAATCTCACTTTGAGCTCTGTCACTGGTTTGACATCATGCATGTCCCCATCCTTGTCATCAGATGAAGGAGTGGTGCTTGGTGGCCCACCCACAGGGGCAGTTGATGCTTGACATGCAGCCTGCAAAGTGCTCAACATGCGAGGTGCCCGGGGAGTGTCCTGGCTGTGGCTGTAAGGTGATGATGAGGGAGACGTGCAAGGTGTGCAGACTGGGCCAGCCTGTGAAGCAAGAGGGGGTCATCCAGTGGGCCTAGTGGCCACCAGAGATGCCAAAGTGGGGGTGGGAGCATTGCTTGGAGTGGGGGGGTTGACACAAGGGTTGCCTCTGATCGACCTGCCCAATCCCTGTTGGGAATGGAGTGGTGAACAGTGACAGGAAGAGTTAAGGACAGGTTAAGAAGATGAAGTTAATCTCAAAGGCTAGTGAGTGAGGGAGTCTGCCACAGGGAGGAATGTTATTATCATCTCCTACATGATGTGCAATATTTATACTACACAGTTAGGAGGTATAGTGTAATACACTCCTTTAATATATAAAGGAGGTATTCTGTAATAGACCCCTGTACCAGTTAATAATGGAATAGCTATGTCATATCCCCTATAACAGTGTCAATAATAGTGACATATGATATCATGGCTTGGTAAGTCCTAGACTTCCTGCAGGGTGTGTCATAGACACTCTATCTTGGGCTTTGTCTTGGATAGGCTATCATAGACATGGCTATATCTTGCCTATCCCATGATAGACATGCTGCAGGATGATTAATCCTGTAGCATGCGTTAACTGTGGGTTCCCCTATATGTCTCTGCATATGTTAACTGTCCATTCCCTAGGGTTATGGTTAATGTGCATTAGCCCTAACCCTAGTATTGACTTAGCATATTCTGGCAATATTCCCTAGGCATGTTAACTGCCTTGGCTTGCCTGTATACTCTTGTATACATAATCCCAACACTCCCCCTCAAGCCTAGGCAGTGTAGGACAATGAGTGGAATGGTTCTGTGAATGTCATCACTCCCCCTGGAGTGGTTAATAATTTTCTTTCAGGTGCGTCAAAACCTCTGTGGATGGAAAACCCATTGGGAAAAACCAATCTCACCAAGGAAAGCTACTGAGTTATTTTTGACTGAATTCCCATCTCTTCCCTATGCCGTGAAAACTTAGGCTTTGGTAAAGCCTTTGTTAATATGTCCGCTGTTTGTTCCGGATCACGACAGTTTTGAATATCAATAATTTTGTTGGTGACTAAATCTCGGACCCAGTGATGCCGTATAGCGATATGTTTCGACCTCTGGTGAAATTGAGGGTTATGGGTTAAAATTACTGACCCTTCATTATCGCCTTGAATAATTGTCGGATTTTCTTGGGTGTATCCAAGTTCACCATACAAATTTCTTAGCCAAGTGGCCTCGCGTCCAGCTTCAGATAATGCCACATATTCGGCTTCCGTTGAGGATAATGCAATAATTGTTTGTTTCTTTGATTTCCAAGTTATTGCTCCCCCTGCTGTCAGGAAAACATATCCTGTGGTGGACTTGAAGTCCTCAGAATTTGCAAATGATGCATCGGCAAATCCATGGAAAAGGTTATTGTTTTCAGTCTCATCCTGGGATTTTCTGTAAATAATTCCAAGAGTTTTCATACCTGCTAAGTACCATAGTATCCGCTTTATTGCACCGTGGTGTTGTAAGCCCGGGTTTGCGGTATATGCTGCCAATTTATTAACAGCGAAGCTAATGTCAGGTCGCGTGGAGTGTAAGCCTGCGACCAGACTCACGACACAAACATGCACAGCCACCACGAACATCGGCGAACATCGGCACACATTGATGCTTACAATGGCTACACAGCCACCCTGAACATCGGCGAACATCGGCGAACTCATATACCAACTTACGCTCGATGCGGCCACTTTCCAACACGGTTTCAAATCTCATATATATACCATCTTTTTTTCCTTTGTTGCCCCACTCTTTACCTTGTGCAACAAAGGTATAGTTTACTGACCTTCTTATGTATCTTAGACTGACTCTTTACCTTGTGCAACAAAGATAACGTGATCCTGTCTTACCGTCTGACTTAGTGAGGCTACCTAACCAGGCAGCCTTTCATGGAGTTTGCAATGAATTGTAGACATCCCAGTAATTTGGCGTACGAATTGCTCCGATTCGGCTCATTATAATCTGGGTTTTCAATTAATTTAATATTTGGGTCCATTGGCATTCCAACAGGGTTTGCATCAATCATGCCTTCTTTGCGAAGGACATTCTCGATATATTTTTCTTGAGATATTTTGATGCTATCATTGGCGCACGTAATTTCTATGCCCACGATTTTGCTAGGCTCTCCAAGGTCGGTGACGTCCCATTCTGATGTTAACGCATTTTTCATATGCTTCATCATTTTATCTGCTGATGCAAAAAGCAAGGTGTCGTCTACCCATACCGTTATGATGCCTATATTTTCTTCATCCTGTCAAATATATGCGCAAGGATCTGCCATTAATCGTCCATAATCATGAATTTTAAGTTTACCATCAAATTCGTTATTCCACTCTCGACCTGCCTGCTTTAATCCATAAAGCGGTTTAAATAGCTTGCATACTCGGCCTGTTCCATCATTACATCCTTCAGGTTGTTCCATGTATATAGTCTCTTGTAGCGTGCCATTGAGGTATGCGCCCTTTACGTCCATCTGTTGTATTTTTAGACCTTTCTCTGATGCGAGTGCTAAAATCTCCCGGAGTGTGTCCATTCGTACAACTGGTGAAAAAGTTTCTGTGAAATCATAACCGGGTCTTTGTGCATACCCTTTTGCAACTAGCCACGCTCTGTATCGTACAATTTCCCCTTCTTTATTTCGTTTCCGAATAAATACCCATTTATTTGAGATTGGAACGGCATCTGGAGGTTTTTCGACAAGTTCCCAAGTACCCTTTTCTTTGAGCAAGTCTAATTCAATTTGCATTGAATCCTTCCATTCCGTCCATTCCGGGGATTGTTTTGCATCTTTGAGACTGTTTATTTTGTCTCCGGCTATTATTGCATAGGCTTCTTCTATATTTAGAAAGGTTTCGTCATCTTCCTCTTCCGCAAGGTGGTAAAGATGTTTGTAGTCGGTACGAATTCCACGAGTTTTCTGTGGTTCATTATCACTTGCACGCGTCTTCCGTGGTATAGTGATATCTATGTTTCCCTCATTTTCATTCCGTTTACGCTTCCGAGGCTGCCTTGCCGGTTCCGTGATCCGTTGATCGGAGTTACCCGTCGGCGGCACATTCGGTGTTTCCCCACCAGACTCCCCCTCCGTCGAGGGTGTAACATCAGTGTCTTCGGGAGGCTCAGGTTCATCTGTAGCGTTTATAAGTCGGAAGTTCCGAGAGGTGAGCACATTTCTTGTTTCGGCATTGTAATATTTTATTGCTCCCGCGCCGTCGTCGTAGCCGACATATGCACGGCGCTTTGATTTAGGTAGCATTTTTCTTTCTTCTTTCTGGCCTTGTAATAATACCCATACTGGGGCTCCGAATTCACGTAAATTTGATACGTCCGGTTTTTTATTATGCCAGCCTTCATAAGGTGTTGTTTCCCGAAGATGTTTGGTAAATGATCGGTTCCGGATATAGGCAGCGTGTAAGACTGCAAATTCCCATAAAAATTCTGGAAGCTGGTTAGCAGCCAGCATTGCTCGGGATAATTCGACCAGGGTTCTGTTCATCCTTTCCACAACTCCATTCTGTGATGGTGAGTATGGTGCGGTAAGTCGATTTTCTATACCTCTTTCTTTGCAATATTTTTCCAGTTTTTCGTTAACAAATTCTTTTCCACAATCAATTTGTATACCCTTTGGCTTCTTGCCTTGTGTTTCCAAATGGGCAAGGTAATTTATTACCCCCTGTGCTGCATCACTTTTCTCTTTGAGGCATTCAATTGTGACGAACCTTTTAGCATCATCCACAAATAGGAGATAATAATATTTGCCATTAATAGATTTGATGGCGTATTTTCCCCACAAGTCTATGTGGGTTAATTCTCCTGGTTTCGTGTTTCTTTTTGTCGACTTCGGAAAAGGCTCCTTATGTTGCTTTGCACTGATGCAAGCTTCGCAATCCGGTTTAGGACTATTTTCGTCGACATTGAAACCGATCACCAAATTTCGGCTCAATAATTGTTGAAGTCCAGAATATCCTACATGTCCAAATCGTCGGTGCCAAGTTTCCCAACTAAGTGGTTTTACGTTTCCGACAAATGTTTGATTAACGGCAGGAGTTTTAGACGGCTTGCTTGAATTTTTTAATACCATTTTCATCTTATATAAATGGTTATTAATTTTCTTTCCTTCTGCAAGTTGTTGTCCGTCTTTTGTTGTGAGGATTAATTTTCCTTGTCCTCCAATATATTTTCCGCCGGCCGCATCCCATCGCCCCAATGAAATTAAATTGTTTTGTGTTCCAGGCACATGTAGGACGTCTTCCAGATGAATATTAAAATTTTGATTATTGCATGTCGAAATTATTTCAACAGTTCCTTTGCCTGCAATTTTAGCTTCCAATCCACCTACCCCAGTTACGGAATTATTTTCCATTGGAGTGTATGTTTTGAAGGCTTCTCTTTGATGCATGACATGCGATGTTGTTGCATCGTTATCGTTACAAGCATCATAGGAATCAAAATTATAATGTTCTTCTTGAGCTGAAAATGCAATAAATTCCTCCACAGCATTGGACTGTTCCACAGGTTTTATTTTCCCTTTTTCCTTATCTTTCTCCTTTTTCTTCCCCCAACAATTTTTTGCCTGATGTCCAATTTTTCCACAATTATGGCATTTATTGCCTTGGAATTTTTGGCATTTACTGGACCAATGTCCAGGGCGCTTGCAATGATCACAATATGGCTTCAGGGATTTTTTACGATCGGTAAGACGGTTTTCAAGGGTTTTCTCCTTTTGGGCGGTCATCTGGATTTTAGCCAGGTTTACAATTCCGCCGGAGTTATTATTCCCGTTATTCTGGTTAAGCCGTAATTTGTATTCTTCCCTTAATAATCCAATAAATGCGTCCGAAGTTAGGCGACGCTTTGGATCTAAGTCATTTGGATCATTTGCGTTTCCGTTGTAGGGCTCGACATATGTTTGCCAAGAGTTTGGTAAGGATGCCGAAATGATCGATTTAAATCGGGTATCTGAGATATGGAATTCTATATTTGGAAACCTGTTGATCCGGTCTTGGTAAGACTTCAAGACGTCCAAATGCTTTAGGAGGTCGTCGGAATTATCAGCCTTTGTCTCATATAATAAACACTGCAGTTGATTAACTGTTTGATGTGCCTTGTTTTCATGAGTGACCGATAATGCAGTATACATAGCTTCTGCGCTTTGTTTTGATCCGACGTGATTTATTTGCGAGGAGGTGATGTTGTGGATAATGACTTGTTGTGCCCAAGTATCGTTTTTGTCCCAGTTGTAAGCACTCTCCGGATCTATATTTGAATCCGGTCGGTTTGTCTGACCAAAAACATATCCCGTTATGTCACAATTAATAAAAACACGCAACATTCTCTCTTTCCATTCGTGCCAGTTTTCATCCGTCAAATGATCGCGATCAGCGATCTTGTTTACGTTTGAGTATTCTTTGGTCCGAATTAAGGAAATAGGTATTCTTATAACCGGATCAACCTCTGGTGTATTGATCCATTGTCTGCGCTTTTCTTGTGCTCTGGAAGTATATACTCTTCCTGATCGTTTAGGGGTTTCTTGTGCTGGGGGTTCCCCAAATAATGATAAATGGTCGTCCTCTTGGTCCCCTTCATAATCCATGTCTAGTTCAGGGTCAGGGCCCATAACCTGTTGGGAATGGAGTAGTGAACAGTGACAGGAAGAGTTAAGGACAGGTTAAGAAGATGAAGTTAATCTCAAAGGCTAGTGAGTGAGGGAGTCTGCCACAGGGAGGAATGTTATTATCATCTCCTACATGATGTGCAATATTTATACTACACAGTTAGGAGGTATAGTGTAATACACTCCTTTAATATATAAAGGAGGTATTCTGTAATAGACCCCTGTACCAGTTAATAATGGAATAGCTATGTCATATCCCCTATAACAGTGTCAATAATAGTGACATATGATATCATGGCTTGGTAAGTCCTAGACTTCCTGCAGGGTGTGTCATAGACACTCTATCCATAGCTTTGTCTTGGATAGGCTATCATAGACATGGCTATATCTTGCCTATCCCATGATAGACATGCTGCAGGATGATTAATCCTGTAGCATGTGTTAACTGTGGGTTCCCCTATATGTCTCTGCATATGTTAACTGTCCATTCTCTAGGGTTATGGTTAATGTGAATTAGCCCTAACCCTAGTATTGACTTAGCATATTCTGGCAATATTCCCTAGGCATGTTAACTGCCTTGGCTTGCCTGTATACTCTTGTATACATAATCCCAACAATCCCTGAGTGAGAAGACTTAGACATGCACTGTTAGCAGTGCATAGAGAACCAAATCAGAGAGATCAGAGATGAGCAAGTGGCCACAGGACAGATAAGACGATGAGTAGCTGTAGAAGGGTGTCTGTGCACATTGTGGTAACAGATCAAGAAGCAATGGCTGTTGTTCAGTCACCCAAGGCCTGGGTGACCATTTGGGGGACTATTTCTCAGTCACCCATGGCCTGGGTGACCAGTTGGGGACTATTTCTCAGTCACCTAGAGCTTGGGTGACAATGTGGGTGACTATTTCTCAGTCACCCAGAGCTTGGGTGACCACATGAGTGACTATTTCCCAGTCACCCGAGGCCTGGGTGACCACATGGGTGACCCTTTGTCTGTGACTCAGAGCCTCATTTGCAAATAAATGCTGACCCATCATGATGGTTTATGATGTGCCACACATTTGCATTTATTTGCACCTGTTGATGTGCAAGCAAATGACAATATGGCATGTGTTGTTGTATTTCAATCACACCTGTTCCCCTTGTCTACTGTCCCCCTCCTAATACTTCATCATTTGTTGTCCTCATTGGTCATTCTCTCTTTGATGTTTTCATGCTGTATATTTAGTAATTACTTCACTGAATGCAACTGACTACACTCAGGGTTGCTCATGACAATTAATATCTCCTATATATGTATTCAGAGCAGATTTTTGTAAGTTTCTAATGAAGAAGAAATACAAACAATTCAATTTGTTGGTAGTGGACCAAGCTAGTTTGTGTTGCACAATGGTTCAGGGTGAGCAATTGGCCTTCCAAAATGCTGCAAACACATGCAAACATTGACAGGTGGTGATTGAGGGCAGGTTATTGTGACTTAGCAAATTTGGGATTCCTGGGATATGAATACACAAATACAAACAAACAAGCACTGCCTTTACACTCAGCATGAATTTCTGAGCAGAATGATATCTGATATGCTATAATTGGCTGTATGAGCAAACAAACACAAACAAATGTGGTGTCATCACCTTGCCATAACAATACACTATCTGCTGATACCAAATACTTGATGGTTGAGCAGGAATACAGCAAGAACTGGCACAATACAGGCTGTGGGTGACTAACACCCACAGTCACCCACAGCTATTGTGGGCCAGCAAACAAAGATAGACAAACAAGGACATGACCAACAGAATGGGATCGAAAAACTGGACATGCTGGGTGTCTCACATGAGCGATCATCCCAGCCGATCAGTGATAATAAGCAAAATGAGATCTGTGGGTGATGCACAGCCACGGAATGTACCACAAATACTCCACATATCAAAGTGCTTTGATATGTGGAGTCATTGATGTACTACAAATACATATCAAATCATTGATGTACTACAAATACTCCACATATCAAAGCACTTTGATATGTGGAGTCATTGATGTACTACAAATGCTCCACATATCAAAGTGCTATGATATGTGGAGTCATTGATGTACTACAAATACATATCAAATCATTGATGTACTACAAATACTCCACATATCAAAGCACTTTGATATGTGGAGTCATTGATGTACTACAAATGCTCCACATATCAAAGTGCTATGATATGTGGAGTCATTGATGTACTACAAATACATATCAAATCATTGATGTACTACAAATACTCCACATATCAAAGCACTTTGATATGTGGAGTCATTGATGTACTACAAATGCTCCACATATCAAAGTGCTATGATATGGGGAGCTTCTCTTTGCTGATTGTCACCTGAACCCTACTCTAACCTGGACCATAATTAGAAAATACCTCTATAATTATTATATCCTACAACTTACTTTTTAAAACAACTATAATCATACTACATCTACATATAATCCTTCCAACTCATTTCTTTTTATCTTCTCACCACTACAATATCCATTTAAATACAACTTCACTATCTTTATCATATTCAATCCTTTATATAATCCTTTATATACTATTTCAATTTATTCAATTTACAATCAATCTCATCTTATTTATCTTTACAACTATCTTTATCCTCCCTATATTACTTTATTATTCACAACTTACTTTCCCTTTCTATAACTCCAATCTTTCTTTTTTCTTTATCTTTTCATCATATTCATATTATACCATTCATAATTCCCCTACATCCAATATCCCCTCACTCACCCCTCATCAATTTCAACTCGGATATATCTTCAACTCATTCACACTTATATTCTCTTTCTTACTCATCCTTTTTAAACACACCTACATCTATACATACATATCCTCATCTCCTATTCCATACAATCACTTCATTCTTATATCATTACTCTTTCAATTTACATTCTACATTTCACTCCATCCACACCATATATCTTTTTAACATCTACAAATTATAAATCATACATCAACATAGCCATTTAAATTATTTATAATCTACCATCATAATCTACAAATTTATAACCAAGTCTATTTACAATATCAACATCATTTATAAAATAATCAATCTAATACAATAAATCAATTAAACATATATATATATATAATCATATCATACATAACAATCCATCTTATATACTATAGTACATCCATCAATCCTATATACTCCATCTCTACCCATCTCCCAACCACCCACATCTCTATATCTCATACCCACACCCTTCTATGCCCTTCATCCTCTTAGTCTCTTCATCCTTCCTCACCAATCCAGAGCATCAAAATCATCCCTCAACTCTACCTAACTCATTACTATCATATATCCCAACCTTCACAACTTCATATCTTACTTTCCATCTTCTAATTTACTTCACATACCTCCCTCTTTTCCTGCATTACCTACAAACACTTTACTCTACATAGTCCATCCACAATCACCTCCCCTTATACATTTCAGTAGTATACTATCCACTCACTCTTCTACATAGTTATAAACCTATACTAGTACAATCACAACAACAATATTCTCCCCTCTCAACTCCTCTTACCATTTAACAATCATCCTCCCATTTACACTTCAGAACTCACTTTCTATCTCTCATCATTTCACTCACAGTCCCTTCCCCTACTTTCATATCCTCTTCCTTATTGCCTATCTCATCAACTCACCCTTCGTCCACAATTAGCTTTGCAATCTTCCCACTCACACATTCATGCAGAACACCTTCTGCAACATTACTTTCCATCATTTCACATCGTCCCATCGTTAGCACAACACTAAACACAACATCTAGCACTGGCTCTCACAGTCATACTCAACAACCAAAGGAGGAAGAAACAAGAAGTCTTCAGGCGGTCGCACTAGTTTAGTGGATATACCTAACAGAACTCAATTAGAGTCTCTAGCCATAATATTAACAGTTTAAATACTACAATACATCACCTAACAATGAGGCTAACACCTATGCTACATGAGGCATCCGATCCATGCTTGAGTCATGCGGCGTGCGTGATGTACGGACACCATCTGTTTACCGTGTGTCCGCTAACTCTATAATAAAGACAACAAATGTAAATAATAAAGGAGAATGCATAACTAAATGGTTTTAAATGTCTGTGAATCATAATGAAAATCATACTCATGACACCCGTTGCTTGTAGAGGACAGTACTGAGACCCTTTAAGCTAACTCCCACATTTCTTTATCTTTATCAGGCTTTTCCTGCAATAGGAGATCCACTGAAACACATCAGTGTGTTGCACAGCAACATGCATGTACTATGTGTCCAATCAAGTACCTACCCTTTGCCAAATGTACATCAAACCATCCATATAAGCAAAACATAGGAAACCAAGTGATAATATCAAATGTCTTGGAATAGACAGCAAAAACCATAGTCCTGACAATTTACTAATTTAAGCTATAAGCCTATGACTTTAGATATTTCCATGTCACTATATTCCTTTACCAAGAAAGCATTATTTATCAATTAAAGAAAGGCACCCTACGACCCAGCCATGATTACGTAATACACCCTACAAATGTATTCTATAGCATCACAAATAAATGCTCAGTAAATCAACCAATTGACACTTATTTCGCCATTCATACTCCAAATGTCGCTACCACCACCACCACCACCACCACCACACCAGCAATCATCCTGACAACTACGAAGAAGATATCTCATACAAATAGGAAAGTCCAACCGTTCCACCTCCTACACTTACAAGTCACCATTACCATTACTCATCAACAAAGTCACCACCACAACAAATACATCCATTTACATGTTTAATTGCCAAACAAAAACGCGCCAGTCACACGTGTGTGACCGGCGCGTTTTCCCCAATATCACAATACAAATATGCCCAAGTACCGTCTAGGGAATCTGTTAAGGCGAGAGCCTCAACTACTCAGTACAAGTATCGAGTTCGTTAACAACGAGGCTTTCGTTGCTAAGTTAAATCACGCTAAGTCAGAGGTTTTCTGGCTTAGGTCGAGTCGCGCGTTCGAGAGCAGTATAAGGCTGTTAATTGCCTAAGGTCAAGCTGAGGAGCCTTGACCTCTGTCTACTACAGTTTATATAGCTAATTACCTGGCTACGTGTCGAATACGTGTCTACACATATTGTAAGAGTCAGTGAACTATCTATGGGTGCAAAGCTGTAGAGTGCGATGTGAACGGACAGCTATCTACTCGGTGTCTAATGAAAAGGGAATATGGGCGCTGCCCGACGAGTCAGAGATAAGGAGACGAGTCATGATGAACACTGCCGCGACGGAGAAGGAAACAGAAGAAGAGAGACGAGTCATGGTAAGCACTGCCGCGACGGAGAAGGAAATAGAGTAAGAAAGGAAATCGTAACAGAATCCATATGACACCCATGATCCTAACAAATTAAAAACAGTGATTTGACGCACGCGGGCAGATACGCGATACCACCGTATTATTCATCTCAGCTGCACCTAATATTTCCTTGATATCCGTCTAAAAATTGCGCTGGTCATACACACTCGACCTGCGCATTCAATTTCTATGTACCATGTTACATTTTCTCAGAATTGTTAGGACGGGCGGAAATGTTGTTAGGCAAGTGTATATACTGATCACGTCAACTCCCCGTTTTTGGTGATATAATCTGTCCTTGCTTAGCTAACTCTTTTGCAACTTCAGGTCCGAACAGGCGATGTACTGCAAAATATTCACCATACTCGTTCTCCGACAGCATTTTCATCAGCCTCATGTACAGTTGCTTTAACTGATCTTTTGCCAGGAATCCCCAATTTGTTCCGTATTTCGATAGTCTCGCCACACCAGGTTGGTACGCCTCAGCAAGCCCCATACGGATAAAGTTTACCGCATGGATTTCTTTGTTGCCTGTCACCGGTTATTATCAGTTATGATTTATTCACACATCACGATCCGTTTCATCAATGTGACACTCACCATGCTTGCTTGTCCAGCTCTCTCCTTGGGATCCCCTGCTCCGCTCAAGATGTTGTGCAAACTCAGTCCTGCTATCCCAGAAGCCTATCAAGGCTGTTGTCACCATTGTTACAAATGGACGCGGTGCTGTCATCCCTTTGTGACCCCCACCGCTATGTCTGGTCCATGGCACCTGCCGTATCGCCATAGTCAACTCTGTGACATTGCTTGTCTGTGGCAATGGGCTATTCCGAGGAAAGAAAATCAAGGGTGCAACCCGAGAGAAAAGAATACCACAAATCAGAGCTAAATGGTGCAACCAATTTGCACCATCGTAGTGGCTTTCGACAAACTCATATGTTTTCCAAACATACTCTGCTTCTTTTTTTTGTCTCTGTGCATTCAATGATGCATGTTTGATGTCCCAGTCCGTTGGCAACACTTCTTTCTTCCAGAGATCCTTCATCTCATATAAAAGATCTGGAATGTCCCATTCGACACCTGGTTGCTCATCTTTTGCCTTCTCTGCCAATTCTTGCCCGGCCTCTGCAGTGTTCTTGGCAACCTGCCTTGCTTTCAACGAGTTACCAACGCCTTTGTGGAGTATCATCCACTCTGTTGCCTGTGCAGCGCGAGCGCCTCTTGTATTCTTTTTCCAAGGCACAAAGTCTATGTGCATACGACACATCATACCCCCTAATTCCAGAATCAGAAAGGTGTCGGTCTCCAGTGATTTCCCACGAATTGATTGGATGTAGTCGATCACGAGAGGGAGTGCTGCCATGAATGAGCCATTCGAGATCACTGGAGCCTCAACAACCCCACTTTCGTTTGTTCCGATTCTAAACAAATGTTTTGCAAGGATTTCGTATGTCCAAGACTCCGATGATTTGTTCAACAGAGTTGGCAAGCTTGATGTATCTGAGTGTAGAATTGTGACGAGGGTGCGATAGTTTTCAGCCTTTGATAGGCGTCCAGAAGACCAAGCCAAAGCCATGAATGTCTTCATCCAATCTTTGAGAGCCTTCTGACGACGAAGTCCCAATTCTTTTTCATCCACGTCATCACTGTTTACACCCCGAGCAATAGAAGCGCGAACATGATTTTCGACCAGGTTCTTGCAATCCTGTATGAATATTGCCAGAGCATGGAAAATGATGGAGCGACAAGCTGCATCTTTTGGGCTTGCAGCTGTTGTCCATTCCATAGGAGGCCTGCTAGCTGCAAGCTTCATACTCAGATGAGCCAAAAAGACCTATAGACAAAGAGAAGATTGTAATGAGCACCTGTTCACAAAAACGTAACAGGGATAAAAGAGTCGTAAAAAAACGCGCCAATCACACGCAACTGACCGGCGCACATTTCAAATGTATAAATAAAAAACCAGTAACGCGAGACAGACTGAATGACAGAGAAGCGTCCCAATACATCGTAACCATAACACCTAATGCGCGGGTCGAACACATTTGAATGGCGCACCACAGGTCCAGTTATGCATGGAACATGCCTACCGGCATATTTGTTCGGAACGCCATTGAAGCAACACGAAGCCAGACGAAAGGGTAAAATAATAACGCATACCACAGTCACTGTTGTAACTCACATTGTAATATGCATCCCCATAAGTCAGCATCTGGGAGCGTTTTGAGCTGCTGAGCGGTTGATGTTTTTTGCTGCTGTATGGCCAGGCCTCAGGTATGACCTGAACACGACTTCCGTGTGCTGTAACAACGTAAGTCGGATTAAAGCATGGCTGCCCATCTTGGACGATTGCCAAGCCAATCCACAGGGGATTCATAACAGATGTGGCAATTACAGCAGCATTTCCTGTGTGCATGTAATTTAGTGCACGCTCTGCAACGGAGCAGATCTCCACCAGCAATGCATCACGTTTTGCATTGTTGGATGTTGTCTGGGCTTGTTGGAAGATGCATTCGATGAGAGAGGTCAGAGGATAAGTTGTCCAATTGTAGATCTGTGGAAAAACCTTTTGTGTGTGTTCAATGAACCAATGAACAACCGAGGATTTAAAATGGAAATCAGTACCTGTGGTTTAAATAGAACAACAGATTCTCTCAGCCTATTAAGTAAGTCTCCGTGTTCCCATATAGAGGCAAGAGGAAGCAATATTTCTTCCAGGATTGTTCTAGAATAGAAAAATATAATGTGTAACCATCAGAAGTAAAGCTAATTGACCGAGAGGCATACCTTCCATTTTTTTGATCAGGACTGAGAGCGTGCATGTCGATATAATATATGTTTTCCAAACGCAAATCTGTGCTCATTGCAGGACTCTGTATCTTCTCAGCGAAAGCTTGATGAGGCAAAGCCTGCTGGCATGTGCGATTTAAACGTCTTGCCAAAGTGAGATGCTGGGGTGACTTTGCGAACATTCCAGCCAATGCAGCGGTAACCTGACCGACTTGAACTTCATGGTGCTGTGCTGTTCTCCCGCGTGTATGATGCATCATTGCATTATAACCCTGAGATGCGATTCCATGAATGACAGGGGCGTCAAAGAGGTCATTGTTCTGATTATCTTCATTGTCAGAATCAACGTCGGATGATTGGATGAGACGCCTGTTAAGACGGCGTATCAAAGGGTAACAGCCTGAGATCAAACCCTTTGCCTGAAAATGGCCTACAGTTCTGAGGCCAGCCTGCGGATATACGGTGAAGTCAACAGCTGAAGGTTCTTCATCGATGAGTTCTTCGGCATCGTTTGTAAACAAATTCCTGGTCCTGAGTAAGTCCACCAAAACGCCATGTGGTTGTACGCTGCGAGAAAAGGAGGCAGTTCTCCTTTGTATGTGAAACCCGTCCTTTGAGAACAAAGGGATTTCTAAGCCCTCATCCGATACCTGAGGGAAATCATGGAGATCATGCAAAGGAATTTGTTCACGAGTGGCAAGGTATGGTGTTGTGAATACACCATCATGATATTCCTCCTGTATGTCCTCTGAAGGGCGTTCATTCCAAGCGGCAGCCTCACGGACACTATATGAAATCCATGAGAGGATGCAAGGCAGAAGAAGTCAAAAGTAAGATTCACCGAAGGTGAGTTGCGATAGCCACTGATATGTAACGAATTCTGTGATATTGCCTGTCTCTCTCCCAATTTGTGCGTTCCTCTTCTGGATCACCGTTTACACTTCCGAGTTCCTGATTCTGTCCATACCTTGAAGTAACAGCGACAGGGTGACGTTCTGAGAGAAATCCATCATCTGTATAATGAGCAGGGGCGCGCTGAACCCAGAGGTCATAGCCATTAACGATAGCCTCGTCCAGGAGTCTCAGCTGTCTTAGAGTAAGATATATCTTGCTACGGTCACTGAAAAACAAAAACAAAAACATGTCAATACAATGTCATCAAGTAAAGTCTCGCAGATCGAGGAGAAACAAATAGAAGAAAGCATGCTGCAAAAACAACCACTCGACCATGTAAACCATCCGCCGTTAGTAACCAGCCGACCGGCGCACAATCCATGCTGAGTATTTAACACAGTATTAATGTGCTCCTGAGAGACGCAAGGTATGCGCCAAGCGAACGTGTACGAACGGCGCATGGTCCACAAAGCCAAGCGTCAGGAGCTGTGACGATTGTTATATATGTATTCTCCGCTGTATTTTTTTGCGCCGGTCGGAAACGCTCGGACGGCGCAGTGAAGGGGAGACGCGAATGACTTACAGCGCACGTGTCGCGTTTCTAAATTCCTCGTCGTTGGCCGTGTTTGGGTACTCGGATAAGACAAGTATGTCACGAACACCGATTTGGTGGAGCATATTTAAGATGAACATGAACGACATACGGGAATGGCGTGTCGCCATGGCAGTGCTCCCAGAACATTCGCCGACATGCGATTCATAGTCGTCGCGTTGGAATTTAGGAATCCATGCAAGCCATATGTCTTCAGATGCGGGAGAACGACCTATGAAGTGCATTGAGCCCACAGGATCATAACCCAACATCGCGAATTTGGAGCTGAATGTCCTGAAAGGCTGGGACAAATCGAGTGTCATTTCGTAGTTGTGGTGTGTGTAGAGGTTGGGCAGGAGGGCACCAAGCCCTAACCCTGAGCCGACGCAGATCATCATGTCGAGAAAGTGGTCGTAAGGCATCCAAGCCAACCGAGGGTCGGCGGAAGAGGTAACGAATGAAGAGTTGCGGAAGGTAATTTCGGAGCGGCTGTCTAAAGAGGAGATAGCGCGAACTGATTCGCGCCGGTCGTACATATTTCTGTAATACTCGAGGGTTCTACAATGTTTTGGTTGAGAATCAAAGTTGTTTTCCTGATCCTGTTCTGAATCTGTGTTGAATATGGCAGCCTGGAACACACGATCCTGTGAAGGGGCATCATCTGCGACCAAGTTATCAGGAGTGAGGGCTATGTCGAAAGGGACAAGAAGGTTCTGAGGAAAATCTTGAACATCATATTCGGAATCAGAGTCCATATTGTAGGTTTGCAAGTACGAGGATTAGTTGGAGAATTGAGTTGTAGTGTGGACGGATGCAAAGATGGGCGTAAAAAAAGAGAGACGGTTGGATCGTGCTGTATCGCAATATACTAATACAACGGCGGAGCAACACGTTTTCATTTTTTTTGCATGGTGTTACGTCAAGAGCCTGCAAGCGCCAATATATGCAACAGCCGAGATGTAATATGACATAAATAGTCCAAACGACAGTGTGTAGTGATATGAGAAGGACGGACTGTGCAAGATAATATGATGCATAACGAATGAATTGGCCTGCAGGTATGAACCAGGAGCAGCAAAAAGAGGTACGACTAAATAAAAAAAGGAATAGGTTCGACTCCTGCTGGATTAAACTTTTACGCGGATCGAATAATGCGATGCGACAAAAACAAAAACAACAACAGAAGCAGCATAAATTAAGAACAAAGTGAGTTAATACAAGGTAACTAGAGCAGCAATACAAACGATATAAGTATGTGTTATCAGGACAAAGTCTCTATATGGGATCCCAAGGAGATGAGAGCATCGATGAATATGATAACAGAAGAACAATGGAGATTATACAATGACCCGAAACGTCCTATTGATTACCCATGTTAGTGTAGCAATGCCAGAGCCATATCCCGACGGTGTCCACACCGGGAAGGTGTAACAAAAGAACGGGATGACATAATAAAGGGTTAAGGCTTGATAAAGTCAATAATACTATGCGCCGACTGATAATAACCGAACGGCGCACATCCAACATCCAAACAAAACAAGATACATACTATATGCACAAGATAGTGTATTAATACAGTAAAGTGCGCCATTAGATGACATCCTACCGGCGCACTTTTGCTTATGTCAGATTGCATACAGGTTGATATTCAATATGAACATTTTAAAACGGACAGTCATTCAAAAACAGAAAACAAAGGAACACGGTGTTGTACAAAATCCAAAAGTTCCACATTGTGTCGGTGTAATGACTAACGACTTGCGAGAAGGACGGACGTGCGGGATGTAAAGATTCACCTGCGTTTGGTGGTCATAGGTCGGCGCCGGACAGCCTCATGCTCGATGTCTTGCGGGACTTCTCTCTCGACGCTCCGTGCGCGAGAGCGAGCTTTCAGAGGTCTCTGCTCTATACAAACATATTTCAGAGGGGCGAAAAGATGTGAACATAATACAAAAAAGTTATACCGGGGGAATGTCCAGTATCAGGTTCGTCGCGTTTGGTGAGTTTAGGACTGGGGGCTAGGGAAAGAATGAGCAAAAATATACATATAGATCAGAACAGGTCAGTACTGCGTGTATGCAAAATGTGGGAAGATGAAGAAGTAGCAACATGATCTATTAAACTGTATTAATTATTTACATTTGCCTTTACACGGCGGACTCACCTTTCTGCAAGTCGAAAGCTTTACGGAGAATATTCTCAGCCGACGAGGAAAGAGGAGGAACTAAAAGAAAAATAAGCAAGCTACTTAGGAAAGAAATGACAATTAGAATGGATGCATACATGAACGAGGAGGGGTTGCAATCTGCGTCGGTACCAGTGAGATGTTGGTCGTCCCGGGCTGTGAAAGAGGCGAGAACGCGCGCTGGGATGTGTCCATGTCTCGATCGTCTACCATCGACAAGTCCTCTTGGGACTGTTCCTGGACCGGCAATAAAGTTTTTGTGCGCGGTTCGGCGGTGTGCGGCTGGCGCACAATTAGCAATCCAATCTTATCTATCTGACAAAACGCGTATGCATACTTCTGTCGTATGTGTGGTGCGCCGGTCGACGGTGTCCGAATGGCGCGTTTCGTACTGTGATGATTTTGTTAGTTTAATATATCGTGGACGTGTTATTTTAACTTGCAGGGGTAGCTTGGCGAGAAGATGAACGTTGTCCAGGTTCTTCTGATTGACGAGGCATTATAGATAATTGATTTGGAGGTGGCGGGCTTGCACCGTGAGAGGGAGAGTTAGGACGGCCATGGGTGTCACCACTTTCTTGAAGAGTAGAGTCGTTCGTACTAGTACCGCGAGGAAGACCGATGTCGTTGCTGTCGCTAGAATCTTGCTCTTCTTCAACGTTCTCATGTCCGTCACTGGATATTTCGTCGACGCTGTCCTGTGCTTTAGTCTGCTTTGAACGCGCCTCCCTCTGCTCACGGGATTTCTGCTTCTCTTGGGCTGCTCTCGTCGATTTTGCTGCTTTCTGTATTGTTTATCATAAAAATGATTAAAACACAAGAAGAAGCGTGTAGAAATACTGACACAATCGTCTGTCCAAGCCTCCTTGCGTTGCATCTCGATCCCTTCGAAGGGGACTATCCATTTATCATCCAGAGGATCTATAAGCGATAAAATGGTCGGTGAATTCCGCATTGCACCGAGGGAATAAATGTTCTGCGTCGATGCCTGTGACACAAATGACATATTTAATAAAGACATTGCAATAAAACACACCTCTTTTAGTCCATCGAGGAACGATTTGACGTTAGGGGCGAGAAGGGATGAGTCCGGGCGGGCGACAGCATAAGGTGCACTCTCCGCTTTCTTCAGTAAAGCCTTGAGCGAGTCTATGTGTTCAGCGATGTTCTTTGCGTCCGCTAGCTGTTTAAGGACCAAGTCGACGTCAACATCGGGTGCATCTGCTGCACGGATCTTGATGCCGTCTGGGTAGTCGTAGCGCTGGACAGTGATAAGATTTTTGGTGGAAGACGATATAATGCGGCGGGGCTTGGCATGACGAGCAAGGATAAACCTTGCTTTTCCACGGAGATATGCAGCCGACGGGGATTTCTCGAGGAGAGTCTTGCGATATTTGTTGACGAGGTGAGGTTCTAAAATGGAAATTAACGCCATCCGGGGGTAGTCACGTCCAGGGTTTTTAGAGTCACGCCAGTCGTGAGGCCCTCGACGATCCAGGATGTAGTTGTTGAGGGAAGGAGGGTCAGTCTTCGCAGACTTACCCCGACCTTTAGTTGCGTCGCGCATTGCCTGGAACACAGCACTTTCGTTCAGGAAGAGAGTATCTTTTTCATATTCTTGACGCAGGTTTGCTAAGTCACCGGAGGATTGCGTAGAAGGCCGTGAGGGGATGAGGATGTCATATTTTACCAAGTCAGATTCCATAAGAAGGAAAACATCGAGGGATTGGACAACAAAATGAGCGATCTGCAAAATTATGAAAACATATACGAACTTTCCATTCACTGGACGCACCTCGGACGCGGCAGCATCAGGCGTGTCGAAGATGTCTTCGTTATTCAGCGTTATAAAACGCAAGGCCCACGCTGATTGATCTTTTGCTTCCGTTGCAGATTTAAGGCCTATATAATAATATTGGCCGACTGGGTCAATCCAGCGCCAGAACTAAAATAAGGACGTCAGCAACAAGAACAATAAAATATTATGTAAAAACAGATATATAGACGACTATGTGCGCCATTCGGACATGACCGTATGGCGCACAAATGTCATTACGTGGTAGATTGGAATTGTATTTATTAAGGCGCCGTTCGATATAGTTCGAACAGCGCGTCTCCATACGACAACAGCCATGGAATTATGCGCGGTTAGGAAATATCCGAACGGCGCATAAGTACGCGTCACTTATTTTAACTGCTGCTTAGGTTTAACTGAGTGACGCGTGGAGGGCGGTGCATACTCTGCTACTTGTTATTGAACGGTCATGGGTATTACAACGTATGGCTCATACATGCGCCGTTCGTTTCAATTTGAACGGCGCATGCATGAACATACGTTTAATACATGCGCCGTTCGACTTAAATCGAACGGCGCGGTAGACAACACCAGCGCGATGTTGAGGTAAACATGTGTATAAGTTTGTCACTCACCTCCGACGTCGACTGACGGACAGTTCCTAGTGCGAGTGCGAGTGTCTCGACGGATGATGGTGTCATTAACATAAGCGGCTTTTGGAAGTGATTGTCAAAATGGTTGAATTTGAGGAAGTCCCATTTGCGGCGCCATTGGTCCCGGACATCTCGTTCACTAGCGTCTTCGCAAGGCTTTTTGTAAATAAACTTTCCAAATATACGCTCGACAGCGTAGCAGTATTCGTCCCAGTCTTGACCACCGATTTTGAACCAGAGATTCTGTGTCTCACTTTTCTTCATGACGTCGTTGAGAGCTTTCATGAAGTCGTTGGTCAGGATCCCAGTGACAACGTTGCGTTTCTCGACGAGGTCCGTGTCGGTGAGAGTTGTCCACGCTTGAGGTCCACGCAATAAAATGTCTTCGTCTCCTTCTTCCGCTTGGACCTCCTTCTGGTATCGTCGCCATAGCGTGCTGTCCATCATTTCGAAGAAAGGTAAAGGCGTTAACATGGAGTGGAGCACATTCGACATGTGCTCGACGACATAGGAAATAACCTGTGTAAGAGGTCAATATATGTTGCTGGATTATGATATATGTTAAATACTTACACCACCGGATACATCGTGGAGGTGTTTCTTCGTCCACCGCGCGGAGAAGACAATCTCGTAGCCGAAAAGGGGGTCGAAGCGGTGTAAGGAAAGCAGATATCTGCGCATCTCAGAGTGGTTCATAACCTGCCCGACGATCGAGTTGGTTTGCGTTCCAAGTTTAAGCAGCCACGATTCTACCGACATCCCGTCCGCACCTGTCGATTGCAGACCGAGGAATTCTCGGACTGTCATTACCAACCCCTCGCGATCGTCTTTGCCCATGTGTCGCGTCTCCTCGTTTCTTGATATGTGGTATGCTAGGCGCATACCGTCCTTCATCATCGCCTCTGTTATTAATTTGATTATTGTTAGTGAGCTCATTTCAACAGGCGGACTTGACTTACTGGCATCGTAGACGGTTACTCCCCATACAGAGATAGCATCGACGAAATTCTCTTCTTTGCGTATCTGCTCTTTCAGCTGCGAGACCCTTTTCGTTTGCGCGAGGCGGGCCTTCTCGCCTTTCGGTTCTTTCTTCTCAAGAGACTCTAGTTGGACCTTAGCCTTGTCGATGTGCTTCTGCGCTTGACGCGACGCAAGCTTCCATACGTGGTACCGGTGATTTCCCCCAGCGAGCTCAAGAGGTCCCCGCGCCTTTCCTGCTTCCGTTAGCTCAAGAAACGGCGCTTGCGCACCTTCGCTGACATTCATCGTAATGCTCGTGTCTTGGACGTCTTCACGGTACGCTACGACTGGGATTCGGTTGGCAAGGTTAAATGCTCTCACCCCTTGCTTGTGGATGTTGTCCAGGACCTCCTTGACGTGCTTCTCAACAAGAGGCCGGCTGTTCCATTCGCCAAAGTGTAGCGCGTGTGGCGGGCGTCGGAAATCGATCTTGCACATCGTAAAAATCGCTCGCTGTGCCTCTAAATCTTCTGTGCTAACGCCTCCGCCAACACCTGGACCCTCGTCAACTACCATGTCGTCGTCATCCTCCTCCTCTCTGCCTGCCCCCTCGATGGCCTTTCCTTTCCCTTTGTCTTGTACTCCGCCGGAACGCTCCCCTCTTGCCTCCTTTTCCCTTAAATCCTCCTCCGCTTCGTCGTTTTCCTCAGTGCTTTTATCTTCCTCCTCCATCGCCTGTGCTTGCGCCTTCCTCTTGCGCTTTGCATTCTCATCCACACTTTGTTTTTCTTGTCCCTCATCCCCTTCTCCTTGCCCCCCTGCTTTCGTGGCTCCAGCACCAGCCGATCGATCGCGTTCAGTCTCATCCACGTCATCGACAATCTTCTGCGATTCTTTCGTTAATCGCTTGGGGGTGGGGCGGGCTCGCGCGCTGGGCGCTTTGGTGGCCACATCCGCGCCATCATTGCCTTCCATCGCTTTCGATCCATATGTTTGCGGCTTGATTGGATTAATCGGAATAATCTTTCGTGGAGGCATCGTTGGTAGATGAATAGATGATGGGAAGGGGGAAAGTAACAACGCTGCGCACTCTATCACTCGATGGCATCGATGCTGTTTTCATCTCAGCGATTCACTGATTGGATCTCGGATCATATCGGCTACTAACCGGCCCGGATTGATTCGTAGCCCGCACAATGGTTTGTTATACTTTCCTTGCGCCGTTCGGTGGTGTCCGACCGGCGCTGGATGTAATATACATGATATTGTGTTGCTTATTATGTCTACTGTTGTTTATTTTTCAACACATTCATTCTTCCTGCGGGTGGAATTATGTGCTGTTCCCCTTTTCTGTATCACGATCCACACATATTTTATGACTGAGCGTTTCTTCTACAGCTGGTGATTGTATGTATCTTGTCAATGACATCACTGTGTGATCTTCGTGAATAATCGCAACCCTTGCCAACCTTCCCTGCTATAATTTGTTGACTGCTAGATGAAACGGATTCCCTTCTTAAAAAACTCATCGTCTATGTCAATAAACATGCCCTCATACCCCTGTGAAAATTCCTTGACTGCCGGCTGAGGCAGTCCTTCAGTAAACCTATTGTCTACATTGAAAGGTGAATAAAATCAGCCCCATGCCCCTGTCAAAATTGCTTGACTGCCAGATGAAACAGAATTTAATTCTTCAAAAAACCTATCGTCTACGAGGAAAGGTGAATAAACGCGGCTGCATCCCCTCACTAGAATTACTTGACTACCAGTTGAAACGTATTTTATAATTTCTTGATCGCCTTCATATCTTTAAACAAATTATCGTCTACGAGGAAAGGTGAATAAAATCAGCCCCATGCCCCTGTCAAAATTGCTTGACTGCCAGATGAAACAGAATTTAATTCTTCAAAAAACCTATCGTCTACGAGGAAAGGTGAATAAACGCGGCTGCATCCCTCCACTAGAATTACTTGACCACCAGTTGGAACACATTCTATAATTTCTTGATCGCCTTCATATCTTTAAACAAACCATCGTCTACGAGGAAAGGTGAATTAATGCATCCCCATCCCCCCATCAATAATATTTGCATGCATACCATTATGGTGCAAGTATTGCTTCCTAACACACTCTAACAACACACACATCTTGCTGCCTTTGAATGCCCAGTCTCTCTCATAGAGGTCTTGTCATGAACAAATCCTCATTTATGATGAATGGTTAATTACCATAAGCCCTCATTCAAATTTATTGACAGCCTGTTGAAAAAAATTCACAACTGTTAGAATTGCTTAACTCCCTGCTGAAACAAAAGTCATGTCTTCAAAAACCCTTCTTCTCAGAAGAAAGATGAATAAATATGGCCTATTCCTTTATAAAGCTGCTTGATCACCAGCTTGGAATGAAATATAATATTTGCATGCACATTATTGTGCAAGTCTTACTTGCTAATGCATACATTCTCTAATAATACAAACACATTACTGTCAATGCCCAGCCTCTCCGCACACAAGGGTTTCACCAACCCTAGTCTCTCCATGCACAAGGGTCCAACCAACCCTAATAGGACCCTATCATGTCCTATAACCATGCCTATACTCCTACCCATGCATCATATATAGTATAGAATACAGTCATATATAACTAGTAGATCATAAAGTTGACTTGTCATAATAAAATATCATTTTGTTATCATACTCACTTACTTGTTATCCTTGATTGATACATATAATAGGCCACATTAAGCAAATTGGGAAGAAGTGGCGATGCACTTGTCTTATGTAAGCCAGGCACCTCAGTTATACTCACTATTTATTACATTTCCATCTTCAAACAAAAATAACAGATCATATACACATCAAGGGGTGTGGGTGAAAAGACCATTCATTGTTTGCAGTATGTAGGTTTATAGAATACAATACAAATAAAGCTATATAGCATAGTATATATAATATATGCGAATCTGTATAACTGTGCGTAATTATACTGCAGTGGATCATAACCATATAGTATACCCCTATAGTATGTAATGTTTGTATGGCGATACACATGCCATACCTACACATGTTTATGATCTGTTCAAAATGATGATGACCATTTCATCAAGTAGAAGCAGATATAGTTCACAGGAGTAGACAACAATGTCATAACAAGCTCTACTGAATAAGCAAACACTGCTATTGCCATAATACTATGGGTTAAATGACTATGCCAGCCACCCATTAACCTTCCAGTGCACTTTTAGTTGCTGAAAATTCAATGTAGTATTTATTAGCCAATCTAATGCCACTAATCTGTCACCAATGATCATGATTTCACCCATTTTTAACCATTGAAATCACTTTCACATCTAAAAAAAACGCGCCAGTCACACGTGTGTGACCGGCGCGTTTTTAGGTGACATTTCCATATCACATACATACAAGACAGAGTGATCTGCTAAATGACAAGATCATGATGGAAATACTACTTACTAATAAGACATACATAGTCCATATATATACTATCGATCTGAATTTATTCTCAGCGATGTATCGTAACTCAGCGACGGATCAAAAGCTCATCGGCCCGGTTTTATTTATAGAAATACGCATTGTATTGACATTGCGCCGTTCGTCGTTCGTCGACCGGCGCCATTTGTTATATACATATTGCCCACACATTGACCCTACTGTTACATAGATATTATATGTAACATAGTTTGTTCATATGATTTTGCGCCGTTCAAACATGTCCGACTGGCGCAGTTTTTAATACATATATTCTGCTAGAGTGTCATATACTGTATTATTGAATTGCATATGTTGTATTACATTTTGTTTCAGGTTTTACTGCATTTCATACAGTGCTATTCGTATATGCTCGACTGGCGCATGTCGTGACATATTTGTCATAGGGCTATATGTACAGTACAATGGATATCATGTGTTGTGTTGGAGGTACTTCATTTATCCGCTTTAATCATGTTTCTCTTTTGTAACTTACTGATTCGGATGATGAGATTAATAGTACTGTCGCCACTGTACTTGTCGTTTTCAATCTGCCTGACATGTTTCAACTCAACATAGCAACTTGTGTTCTTTGAATACACTTGTACACTAATGTACAAGTGTATTCATGTTGGTTTGTATGGGCTTATACGCTGCTTATATGCGCCAGTCACTCATGTTCGATCGGCGCATCATATTGTTAGCACATATCATACATTTGGACGGCGCACTTTTGGGACCCACTTCCCTTGCCCATACCCTGCCCATACCCTTACCCCTGCATCATAGAAGGTACTGAATGTGCCAGTGCATGTACAGTGGCTGATGTCTGTAAACATGCCAAATGTGCCAGTGCCCAACACTTGACCGAAGGTGCCGGTGCCTGGCATGGTGCCGAAAGGCCCACAGAGGCAACAATTGCCATGTCTAAGTGCACAGTCAAAGGTTTGAGAAAGTGCTGACATGACTAAATGTGCCAGTGTATGTTAGAGATTCATTATGCATGTAGTAATCCTTTGAGGCAGGGTTTCCATAAACCTGACAAATCCTGAGAGGCTTACTTAGTATATAGTAGAACATTGCAATAATCAAAAAGACCATTTGACTAAAATTTCCTCTGAGCATGCAGATATATTAATGTGGTAGATGCCAGCAAAAATGAGGTGCAGAGAAAACCAGAGAGATAACATTGTTTTATCCACTTGATCACTCAGATATATATTACAATTCCAAGGAAAGAAATGAACTAATTCTACTTACACCTTGATGGTTCTAAGTGAAGTAAAATAAGTCAACCCTTGATTTTGCTGATGGCCACGTAGATAAAGTATTGTATGTCATTGGAAGCCTCCTGTCATCAGAGGCTCACTGGGCATGGTCACACAGTTGACAGGATTATGCTGCATTCTCCAGAGCTGGGAGCACTACATCGGGGTGGGTTACAGGTTACTTACTCTACTAAAAATAAGTAAGGTTCAAACAAATGTTTGGTACTGGTCAGTATCTATAACTGGAAGACTAACAAAAGGAGTCTGGATTTGGCCTGTGTAAACATGAGTCTGAAAACAATCAGAATAAGTTGAAACAAGATATAACGAGTCCAAGGTGAGTCAGACTGGGTCTGCCAGGCTTACAGTCATTCACAAGGCTCGAGGCAGAGCTCGGAACTTGAAAGTGAAGCAACGGATTCGAACACAAGCCTGAGCCAGCTTTATGGCCTCTTGACACCACGAACTCCTATGAGTTGAAAAGAATGCATTGAAACCACATGAGAAAATTCCAAGGCAAATCATGATGGGTGTTCCCAAAAGGGTTACAACTCGGAGATGACTCGGATGAGGCCTCCGAGTTAATGAGGATGCCACATCCTTTTTTCAATGTCTATATAGGTGATCAATATAAATCGATACAATTTACCACTGCTCTATCGATGATCTCGCTCAGCTCAAGTCCAGTTTTCAAGTGCAGGCTAGCAGCAGGTGCAGAAGGAACTCCGAAATCAGAGATGTCCAAGTCTGAGTTTCCACTGCTGGTGGCAGGTGCAACATCACGGTGGTGGGCATCCCCTGGGCCATCATCAACTTCCTGCCAGTGAAGGCGCACAAGTCCACAAAAGCCCCTGTTTCTTTCTGGGCTTGCTCTCTCTTGCATGTGCTGCCAAATGGTTCTGGTGGTCAGGTGAGATGTTCACATTGCTTCGAAATCTGCTTCTCCTTCAAGTGTCGACAGGCACTTAATCTAGGGTCTTCCTCGCAAGTTCTTTCCTGCAAAGACCTCCATTCATTCCAGGGTGTGACATTGTGCATCCCCCTCAACCACTTGCCCTAGTGACAAGTTGTTTCTCCTTCAAGGCACCTGAGCCCTTGCAAGTCTGAGGTGGTCCCAATCCTTCCCCCCACGATACCGAGTTGGCGCAGAACATGTTGTGGAGTGGCATGGTGCATGAAGTGTCCTGGTGTCCCCAAGAATTGATGTTACCATTAGAGAATCACAAGTTTCATAATTTATCTTTCCCCCATTCTGTTCAAGTGTGCTATCTTCAAAGTTCATTCCCTCTCACCCTGACCAAAAATGAGGCCCTTTCAATGATGTCCTTTATGATCCTTTTCATGTGTGGGAAGCTGCAGCAACAATACTAGAAAGGTTCATGGCACAACCACTTATTTACTGAATTATCGACATGTGGGAGATTTTATGCATGTGCTTTTTGTTTGTAGGATGAGCAGGACAACCTGTTGCCTCTGCCCTTTGATCTGGTCCTCTGCAATCACTACGTACTGTGACATGATTCCATGGTCTTTGCTGTTGAGCCAAATACCTTCAAATTTCAATTTGGATGTTCTATGCCAAACAAAATGTAATAGATTCTACTCTCTGGTAGGAGAAATGAAATTCAGGAAGCGAACGGCAAAGAAAGAGTGCACTGACAACCAATTTTGTGAGTATTTTTTATCACTTGGAGTAACATTGTTCTGACCATTTCTGAAGCTGTCGTTCTAAGGCAAACTTGCACCAGAAGGTGGGCAAAACGATAATGCAGTCTGAGCTGACACTTTATCAGTCAGGGTGTTGCCCAGGATGATGGTGAATATCTAGGTCTGAGTCTTGACCCTGTCCTTCTCGGCACCCAATTTTTATTTCCATGCTCATCGACTTCAATCCCACTCAATAGCAATTCATTCAATACTAGGTGTCTGCTATATGCCAGTGTAGTGCCTCTGCAGCTTGATGGCTAACTTAAAGCCCTCATTAGTTGTGCTACAAGTCAATCAGCTGATTCTGAACTGGAGCTCCAGGTATGATCATTTCTCTACCACCCGGCTTTCGAGGATGTTGCTTTGCTTCTTAATGCCACAACCTAATTGTCTGGACACATTAAGTTGATACATTGAGTAGACAGATTCTCCAGCCTACCCCTTTCATCATATAGGTCCAGTCACCCGGTCATTTCTGCTACTGCCAAGGTTCTAAAAATCTCATTTGTTCTACTTTTCTCCCACAGTCTTTAGACCTTCTGGCCACCCCCCTCCCTTACCAAGGTTTTAAAGGAAGGTGTCACTTTTTGTTCATTGCCAATTGCACATTACAACCCTCATGTATAACAATCTCTTGAGCTCCAGTACTGAGGTTGACACCAGTTCTGTGGTGTCTTCAGTGATCTCTGATGTGACTACAGGCCTGCCTCCCATCCCTCTGCCTCCACCTCAGCCCTACTCAATCCCAGTTCCTGCTGCCGGTTTTTTCTTGCTTGTGCTCTACTTCTCTACACCATACAACCCACCTGCCCCTGCGGCTCCTCTTCCAGTATTCCCTAACATAGTGTACCCCAACCTGAAATCGCTGAAGGACCTACAAGTCATCTACCCTCTTGGCTACCACACTTTCATGTATGGGAAGGTGGCCCTTCTCTTGCTGTATCTTACTGAATGATCTGTGGTGCTCTTTCCAACAATGGCAGACGAAAAGGAAAAACTCAAGATGGATGTGCAGGAGGCATTTGGCACGGCCTGCAGCCACTATGAATCATTTGCCATAGGAAACAATCTTGAACGCTTAAACCTACGTGAGTTTAAGTTACCTAATATGTGCCATTATGTCTCATTTCACTGATTGCAGTCTATCGACCATGTAACACATCTATCCGAGTGCTAGTGAGTACATCTCTGATTACTTTGGGAAACTAAACCTGTTGATACATTACCAGCTTGAGGGTGAAATTTCAGCATTTCGGGCATGAGGGAAAAGCAAAGCCACCAAACAATTCTAGCTGGAGCTGTGTTTGAGTTGGGGGCAGACATGTGCTTTCCTCAGACTGAGGTTGACATGAAGCAAGTGATTAATGGATGGGTGCTAAACTCAAGATTTTGTCATTCAGGGCTGGTAATGGTGTGTATGCCTCTATGCTCAGTGAATGTTTTGGCAGTTGAAGAGCTTTGACAGGAGCATCCATACCTCCAACACACATTACTGGAGGATTTTGACAATTCAGCAATCTGGACCCTTGTCCATCTGCGTTTTGGGCCGAAAAGGTTAAGGTCTTAAAATAAGCAAATTATTAATAAGCACCACCAGAATTGAGCTGTTCCACAATTATAGTACTGTTAGACCAAATGGTACACATATGTATAATTTAATGACCTGAAAATTCAGCCATGATGGATCAGAACAGTTGGCAAAAGAGTGAGGGAAACCTACCCAAAGTATCAATGATTATAAAAGATGGTAGCAGTGGCAAATATCACAAGCTACACCAGAAAGGCAACTCTTGCCAATGGATACAAGTAGGCTTTTGCATGGGTAACCCGCGGGTACTTTTGGGCTTACCCGTACCCATACCCGCGTCTACCCGTACCCGCAACCCATGGGTCACGAGCCAAGGGTCACAGCGGGTACAGGTAGACCCGCTGTTTCCTGTCGCCCAACAGCTCCTGCATCTGGGAGACCCGCAACGGCGGGCTCCCTTGAGTGCAGGAGTTAAGGGGGTGGGCCATGTTGTCATGGGCCAGGGGAAAATGACGACGACGCCGAATCATCGTCGTCTGGCTGGAATAGGTACCCCGCGAGCAGCTGCTTGCGGCAGTGTCCTAGCAGGTGAGGTGGGCCAGGGAGCGGCAGCGGCGCCCCCTGCGCCCGGTGACATGGAAGAGGGTCCACCTTGTGAGCAGCTGCTCGTGAGCATGGGTGTCATCTCGTAGGCGGCTGGGTAGGGGATCCACCACCACGCAAGCAGTGGCTCGCAGGGGGAGAGCACAAACGGCGACGACACCAAGTCGTCGTCGAGGTAGGAAGTGGGCCGTGTTGTTGTGAAAGGCAGCAGGGGCCGGTGTAGGGGAAGGAAAAGACGACGATGACAGCAAGTCGTCGTCGGTCTAGGGTAGCGACCCACCCTGCTAGCAGTTGCTCGCAGCGGCGGCAGGTAGTTTATGCCCTAAAAAATACATATTGTTAGTGGGCTACACAAAGAAAAGAAAAAAAAACATACCTGGGCCCAAACGAAACTGTGCACTCGTTTGCCTCGTTTGCCTCCTCGTCGCGCTATCCTCCCCTCCCCTGCACCCTCCCAGTGGCTCGCGGCGGTAGTAGGGGTGCCGATTGCTGTGACGTGGCGGCTGTGAGGCGACGCGGCGGTGTACGGCGGGTGTACGAACATGTGAGGAGGGTGGTGATGGTGATCCAAGTCCGAATTACATGTCTCGTGTTGACGTGTTGACGCGTAGTCGTTTACTTAAACAAACATGGCACAACACTCAACATATATAAGTGTCTTTGCTTCGTCGCCTCCCACCGGGCACTCTGCCCCCTGGTTCGTAGTTACCATAGATAGTAAAGTATTAAGTATTAACTTGTAGATGTACGGCTGTGTCCCACAATTAGTGTGGTGACACGGCTCATCTTGCAACTGCCAAAAATCCCGCACCTATGGTGGTGGGTTGGGCACGGGTCGCAGGTACCCTCTGTGTGACCCATACCCGTACCCGTGAGGACCCTTACCCGTGCAAAAGCCTAGATACAAGGCAGTAACATGTTGGGAAGGTCTGTAAGAGATCTGACTGCAGAATGTAAGTGTCAGAATTGTAGGTCAGCAAAATATGCAAAATAGGGAGGGAAACCGACCTGAAGTACCAATGATTATAAAGGGTGGTAGCAGTGGTAAATATCACAAACTATACCAGAAAGGCAGCTCTTGCCAATGGATACAAGGCAGTAATATGTTGGGAAAGTCTGTAAAAACTTTGACTGCAGAATGCAAGTGTCAGAATTATAGGCCAACAAAATAGGTGAAAGAGTGAAGGAAACTCACCCAAAGTACCAATGATTATAAAAGATGGTAGTGGTGGCAAATATCACAATATATACCAGAAAGGCAGCTCTTTTCAATGGCTACATGGAAGTGACATGTTGGGAAGGTCTGTAGGAAATTCGAGAGCAGAACGTAAGTGCCAGAATGATAGGCCTGCAAAAATAGCAAAAGGGTGGTCAACAGGCACTCTATGGATGATACAAATCACAGCAGAGCACAATCAGGCAGCTCCCTGATAATTTGTTCTCATTCGTTTGCTGATGATAAGAAAAACAATTCATGTTTGGACTGGCAGGACCTCAACAATTATGACAAGTATTTACGATGCCCCAGCGTTCTGTATCTGCTTCAGGGCTCTTTTCTCTTCCAATTTGGCTAGCACGCTCTGCTTTGTCACCCTGTGCTCACAGGTGACATAGCTTGGAAACACCTGGCTGTCAAGAATATGGGCATCAGCATTCAAAAATGAGGGGGGAAATCATAAATGCCTACCAATTCCACCAGTTCAGGAGGTCATCCACTTCACTCTTCTCCTCCGGATCATCCAAGAAGTCCAATACACTCTCATAAAACTGTGAAGAGTCTGTAGAAGTGTCAGACCTACAGAACGTTGATGAAGAAGACAGTGCAAAGCAAAGCTGGCCAAATGATAAGTGGTGGATTGATAAAGATTGATAAAGCCTTGACACTGGATGCACCTGTGTGGCTACATATGCCAACAAAGCAGTGGTGACTTGAGTCATACCATGGATATGCACATTGCCAGATCTCGTTGCCTTCACCTCCTTCTCTACCGAACTGGGTGAGGTAAAGACGTGCTTATATGCCTGTGCACAGCAGATCTTGGTGAGCAAAAAAAAAGGAAGAAAGATGCATGCTGATCCAGACAAGAAGCTGGCTTCTGAACAGGCCCTCCCAAGGTTCTCTGGGATCATACTCCTGATTCACGTAGACCAACATTGGCCATTGATCACCATGGACGGTTATTTTGCCACTGGAAAGTTTGGTGTGTACCCTAAACCAGTGAATCAATGGAGTCAATGATATGTACATAAAAACGTACTCTGCATCATTCCAGTCTAGACCAGCAGGGCAGAGAAGGGCGCGAGTAACAGGATGGTGGAACCCCTGGTTTGCCTTGTTGGTATCATCCGACCTTGCGCTAGATATGCCCTTTTGATTCTCCATTTGATAAGGTAAGGTTCATAAATCACTAGAAAAATAAACCTACTAAATCTGCTGCTGCCATAGACTCTTCATCAGAGGCATCCATGATGCGCTCAATGAGATGGGGCACCATAGCCAACAGTTTCTGAAATATTCTGTACTCTTTTCAGGCCCTGCATTGCAGAAGGCTATGTTAGTGCATGGTTGGAGTGAATGGAAAGATTTGAGCTGACTCAGAAGTAAGCAACTCTTCAGCAACCTCTCTGTCCTCACCTATATGCAGTATACCATTTGTAAATAGTGCCTGGACATTGCACATGGCATGCACCGTTTTGCCGAAATGTCATCCATGATGGATTAAAGGATCGCCAGCATGCCTGAACCATAGCAGTCGGAGTGTTGTAAGTCTTGCATTGCAGTTGAAAATCGACTTACAGTTTTTTTTTTTGGTTTCCGAGCTTCAGGGCATTGGTTCGAGCATCAGTGCCCAGAGAAGGGGCATTTTCATTTGACATTGGGAGCACAGGGGGAGGCCAGCTAAGGGAAGGCACACACTTGGGTTGGGGTCCAGCTTTTGGCCGCCACACACTTTTTTAAAACGGGATGATGGAGAATGAGTCAAAATCAAAAATTAGTGCAGAATGTGGAGCTAGGTTGAGTCATTGTGGCACAGTCGGGGTCTTTTCGACTTACCATAAAGCATAAAAAATTCCAACCAGGCTGATCAGACTCGACCTCTAGTATTGAGTTGACCCCTGTACCTTTGTAAATAGTTACTCACTCACAGAATCTCCACCATGCCTGGGAATTCACAACCGCTGACTTCTGGATCCGTTTCCACCTATCAGCAGTCACTACTCCATCAGCTTGGACAGGAAACCCATTCTGTCCTGTCTTTGGATGTGAAAACACTGGAATTAACCACATGGTATTGGTACATGACCAGCATCGCAAAGAACACCAGTTTCTTGGTCCCTGCTGCCCATGCCCCTCATTGCAAAGGTTGAGTGAGGAGCCAGCTTTTACGGAGGCTGCAATATACATACCAGTATTTGGCCGGTTCGGTGGAGAGTATGTCGCAGAGTGTGCAGAGAGTCGGTGCAGATACTTAGGTCAGTCTCCATTTTCACTGATGATAGAATGAAGGACTCATACTCCACCCAGTGCCCCCGGAAAGGATAGCTGCCATGGGCAATGTTCCAACAAAGGCTTTCCCATTCAGAGGTCAGCCCCCAAAGTTTCTCAAGAAGAGAAAGGTACTCAAAGGCAATGAAGAGGCTGGTACATGTTGCCCTCCCCCGGTCCTTCATGAATGGGAGAAGGAGGCCTTGAAGTTCCGGTGCCTTCTCCAAAGAACCTATGTGCAAGCCAGTAAGTGAAGAATATCCCCATGATAAACTTGAACATGAGCTGATCATAATGAATTGTGAAGATTTGATGGCTATGGAAGATTGCACTGAGGACAATCATCACAGCAAGCAAACGGACTGGCAAGCAAATGGACTGGCGCAAATTCGTTAAACTCGACTCTATGGACCAACTGGGTTTGAGGGAGGCCGAATTTTTTGGCCTCTTTATGAAGTGTGATGTGTGTGCACTCATCACAATGCATCAAATGTTTACCTTCCACTACTGCAACCCACAGCGACAGGCGGTAGACGACTCAGAACTGACAGTGTCAGACTCAGAGTAAACAAACACGGTCACATAGATAACCTGTTGACAGTTTAGACTTGTCCATTTCAATATTTTTCACCTATGTACCTTGACAGATTTATAAATTAGCTACCAGAAATCTCTCTCCTACTAAAATGCATCTCAATCTTTCATTGGGTGCCACCCCATGGATACACACCAATTTCATGGGCACGAGTAAAGAAGGCTCTCGCCTGGAGGGGCCATCCAATGCGTTGAGAAGCGTATTATCAACACTACATGAAGCCAACACCTGCATATACAAAACACCATCAAAGGAAGTTGGCTCACCGACTCAAGGGGGATTAAACCATGATTGATCATTTTCACTGGGCAATCTACCCTCTGTATGAAGGTGCTCAGTAGCAAGTCCAGTGCAAACTCAAGCTCAAGCTGCTGCCAATGAATCGAACCATTAATAATAACCATGGCAGTCATTTTGATAAGTTCCTACTGGCTATAAGAATGGTAAAAGAGGTAAGAGGCAAGGACTTAAATATAATTGTAGGGCGCCACAGAACACATCCAAATGGCATGCTCAGTTAGCGGGAGGAAGATATCCAATCAAGGGATTTAGATCGAGCTAGTGATAGGATCAAAGGGCCAAATAAAAGTAATCCAAATGGAGGGCTGCAGGACCATGAGTCGTGGAGCACAAGCAGAGAACAGGAAGGATGACAGGGAGAACAAGTTGAAATTCAGCTTGCTGAGTGATGTCAATGACCCCAAGTCCCTGCCATTGCCAGTGAGAGCTCAAACTTTAAGGTGAACTTGAAGGATCCAAACTTCAGAAGATTGAGTGACGAAAAGTCAGACTCAACCAAGGCAGGTGACAGAAAGTCAGACCTGCAGGCCGCCAGGAGACAAAATTAAGGGCAGACAAAGGAGAGGAGCAGCAACAAGCCTGAGAGTCCAACTTGGAGTCAGTCTAAATTGAAGTTGTAAATTGAACTTGATTAGTAAATGTTTCAACTTATGACTCAATTTTAAGCTCCGATTGTAGTATTCAATTCAACTGAACTTTACTACTACATGTCATACCAGCAACTTGAAATCCTAGTACTAAGCACTGTGCTTCCCTTGCTCTCCTAGGTACTGGGATGGGATTTTTCAATGACACCCAGTACTTGAACAAAGCAATGTAATGTCATAGTTACATTAATACAATGACTCAGATAGGATAGATAATCATGATAGCAGAATTGTATGAATATATGCATTGAGAGGAAATGTAACAAGGCCAGACAACCAAAACACACAGTACACCAGCTTCAGAGCCTGGGGTCAACCAAGCGAACAGGCATGTGCAAGAAGGCAGACAAGACTTGGGATCAATAGCATGGCTGCAATCCTTACATTATGCAAGTCTGCTGCGTTTACGTCGATGAATAGCTGTCACATGTGCAGGTGAGCAAGCTACAAAGCACAGGGATCCTCAGAAATACCTGGACCATCCGATTCCAAATCACTCAGATCACTCAGATCACTCAAATCACTTTCTGAACTATCTGAGATGTCAGAGCCTAGATCCACACCCAGATTCCTGTACTGCTGCATGAAGTCCATGTCCACAACGGTTGCCCCGAGGGTCAAGATATCTTGGCCTACAAATGCATTATAAATCAGTGCAGTTCAACAAAATTAGAATACCTACATCTGGTGTATGCTACTCCTTGTTGAGCCTGAACTACATACCTCACTCCCGTCCATTCGAAGCCATTGTTAAGTGATCCATGGAAATGTAGAAGTCAAGGAAAATACTTTGACACCAAGCTCTTGAGAACTTCTGCCGTGCACTCCTTCACTTCACCCTCAACTCCACTCTCCTCTGCTACTTTCTTGTAAGAAATCAGTGCACAAATCTGCTGGGACATTAGCTCCTTGAATATGATTTCATTATCCACATGTGTGTTCTTCGCAGGGTTGTGGAAGATGTATTGCGTATGCCACCATTTTCAAAGGTCTCTGGATAGGCCACAGGTGTGGATGGTGCACAACCGATCATGGTCACAATCGCGACCATGATGGTATTTCTTCTTGTATGCCAGTGGGTTGAGGAGATCCCCAAGTTCCATGACGACACATAACTTAGACGCAAGCTTGACGAGGGCACTGTGGATGTAAATGACTACCCTTTGAAGTAAAAGATGCGCATCGTGGCTATGTTCCGTATTTGTCACTTTTTGACTGGCCACGAACATATGATAAAGTCCGAAAATCGTGTCTTGAATTGTCGACATTGCATAGAAGTGACCACCATGACAAATTGCAGACTCCGGCGTCACAACAAAATGTGGCATATTTGGGCGCATCAGCCTGTAGCCAAATTATTAAAATACAAAAATTCTAACCAGACACCACTTACAATCGAGATCCAGGACAAAGAAGGACTGCTTCCAGGTCCCACTTCTCCAGGTTGGCACCACTAAGGTCATATTTCTCAGTAAAAAGTGTTGCATCAGAGAAATGCATAGAGCCATTTTAGGGTTTTGTGATAATCCACCATTTCACACCAGTTTGCATGTCAATGTAAGTGCAGAAGCCGTTACAGTCAATGTGCCACAGATGGTGTGCACCTGAAGTTGCAGCAAGCCCCCATCAAGTACTTGCCATTGGAAACGAGATATTGTGGCTACACATCAGAAAATCAACGGTAGCATTGAACACTGCAAGATCCGATGCAAAACTCATGGGGGGATGAGGAGCAGACAGCATTGGGAAGTCCAGTGCATTGAGGATTCTACTTTTCTGGAGGTGGCAGGTCAGCACATCTTCCAGAGTGCCCTTGTGGTGTCGAGAATTAGAGTTAAAGGTGTTTTCTTCCCAGTAATCTGTCACATATCAAGGATATCATAAGAAGACCGACTGAAAGAGTATATTTCACATACCATGGATTGTCACTGGCTTGTATAAGTTGCCCAACATCTCCAAACCCATTTGGTCAAATGTGAGTGTAGGTTCAAACTGATCGTGTATAACAATATGCTTTCAGCCGAACAGTTCCTGTACATCCCAGACATTCTTGCTCTCAAATTCTTGCTTTGAGATGACACAGAACACAGACTCCTCTGGACATGTAATCCACAGTGGTTGAATAGCTTTAATCATGGTGCACTCATCCGTGAACTATGAGAGTGCCTAGTATCAGGGTAGTACCACACATGACTCTGTAGGCTTACATGGAATGACAGCCTGTACATCACTGGGTCATCCTTGCCAGGAGCCCATAGCTTTACCACTTTGCCTATGAATCGTTTCTGTGTAAAAAATCTGAGTTATTAGTTGTCGCACATATAATTGCTCGTGCCTTTGTAGTTATTAACAGGTCCGTTTTTTCAGGTTTTGCCTGTCAAGAAGTGTAATAAATTGTGTTGTTGTGAAGCGGCAAACTAACAATATCTTGCATAAAGTCGATCATATCAACCAGTCTGGTAGTGCCCCCAAATTCTATTTCTACAAAGTAATTGTGTTACGATTTCCCTTATCTCTTTTCTTTCTTCTTTCTTTACTCCGTTTCCTCTTTGATACTTAGCAGACACTGACTCGACGGGCAGTGCCCATTAGATACCTTTGTTTGTAGCGCAGCAACAAGCACAGCCGCTTACTTTACAGTAGACATAGCCTTCCGTAGTATAACAGCTATATCGCTGCGCGCACAGCAAGTAGTACGTGTTTGCATACTATTAGACGATTAGCTAGATACCTGTAGCTATAAAAGTTGTAGTAGTTACGGTCAAGGCTCCTCAGTTTGACCTAGGCAATTATACCTTAACTGCTCACTTAACGAACTCGACCTAAGCGGAAAGCCTCCGTCTTAGCGTGATTGAACTTAACAACGAAAGCCTCATCGTTAATGAACTCGATAAACTTGTACTTAGTAGTTGAGGCTCTGCCTTAACAAAAGGTCAAGCTGATCCACAACGTCCTCTTCCTCAAGAGCAGACACTTTATCCCAACAATCAAACTGACAAACCCCTGACCGCCCACCTCGTGGTGCTACCCCTGAAACTGACTCCTTGTGGTATCGACACAAGGGACGATTAGTACGTTACTCCAAACCTACAGAACGCTGGTTTAGCCAGAGAACCGTCACTGAACCTTCTCATTATCTCGAGAACGAAGAGTTCGAATCATCCGACTCAGAACCAGATCTTGACAAAGAAAACCCCGATCCATTTATCGATATGGCAGCACAGAACCCCAAAGAAATCAAGCTTCGCATGCCCACCGACTTCCACGGAGAGCGAACCAAAACCGGCAAGTTCCTCTCACAAGTCTCGCTCTACTTAAGGGCGAACCCTGATGTCTATGACACCGACGACAAGAAGATCATCTTCGCCCTCTCCTTTATGAACAGAGGAACCGCAGCAGGCTGGGCAGAAGCGAAGGGAGTGCAGACCACCCCATGGGGGACCTGGGAAGACTTCAAAACAGAGATCAAAAACGCGTTCTCACCAGTCGACGATGCCGGAGACGCGCATCATGGGCTCAAAACCCTGAAGCAGACTGGAGATGTCGAAGATTACATCTCGCAGTTTAGAATCTTGAAAGGAAGGGCTGGGATAAACGAGGACGTTTCTCTCATTGAATATTTTGTTGATGGACTGAACCCCAAGCTCGTAGAAAAGATCTACAACATGGAGACAGTCCCAGTCACCCTCGAGAACATGATGAAAGCTGCCGCGAAGTACGATGGGCAGTGGAAGAGAGCACGCACTATTACGGGGAAATTACGTGCCACCTACCCCGCACCTTCCACCACCACCGTCAAACGCGAACCCGGCTTCAATCTCAACCGCCTCTCCAACTCCGAATGCATGGAGCACATGAGAAAGGGGTTGTGCTTCATGTGCCACAAGTCCGGACATTGCTCCGGAGATCACAAGAAAGATGGGACCGTCGCTACCACATCCGCCCCGAAACCCTGGCAGAAGAAGACTGGCGAAGGGGTCTACAAAAATCTCCACTCCATGATGGCAGAGGTAGACGAAGAAGAGAGGGAGAAGGCCCTCGCCATCCTTGAAGACAAGGGTTTTTAAAGAAGCGGACTGGAACGACGTCAGACCCCGCTGAGTTATCGGTTTCCTCTGTACTAGTAGCTAATATGGGCAAACAATCTATGCGCATCCCTGTTAAGCTAGGAACGGAAACCAGAATCGTCGAAACCGAAGCACTCCTCAACTCAGGAGCTGCAGAAACATTTATCAATCGAGACTTTGCATGCAGCCGTGGACTTCGAATGACACCCCTATCGAAAATGATCAAAACCTGGAATGCTGACAGCACCCTGAACAAAGAAGGCACGACCCACTCCACCACAACCCGATTAACCGTCGGAGATAAGCAGATGAAGGGGAAGTATTTGGTAACTGGTCTAGGGAAGGAATCCGTAATCCTTGGACTACCCTGGCTCCAGAAAGAAAACCCTCACATCGATTGGAAGAAAGGTACCCTCACCTTCCCCGAAGAATGGCTTACTCATATTAGAAAGATCGTAGCCAAAACCAGGGAAATGATGGGCAAAACGGCATTTGGACAACAGATCACGGACGAGGCGCAGGGGGGGGAGCGTGCCATCGCTTCCTGCACCACCCCTGAACCGGAAGAAAAACCGATCATGGAACAAACCCCAGACTCTCCTAAAGAAGACATCCCGCTCCGAGACGAAATTCAACCCGAAAACGAAGACCTTGTCATCGCCTACGTCAAAGGAGAACCGGTCTTAGGAATCTTTGATCCCAACAACGTCACTGAGCCACCCCTCACCAAAGAATATGAGACACCAAGATATTCCTATTCCAGAAAAACGACAAGGATATCAAGGATCGTCTCTTCATTGGCCACCCCGCGGTTTTGCTTCGAACAAGGGATTTAGATAAGAGTGAAGACTTCCATTTCACAGAAACTCACTCACAGTGATCAGACAGATAACCGGAAAAAGCCAAAACTCTTGATGATCTACTACCAGAACATTATTGAGACTACAAACGGGTCTTCGAGAAAGCCGCTTCCGAACAATTCCCTGTATCCAAACCATGGGACCATGCCATTGATCTGAAAGACGACTTCATACCAAAAGACTGCAAGGTCTACCCACTGTCACCCACCAAACAAGCCAAAATGGACGACTTTCTTGAAGAAAATCTCAAGAAAGGCTACATCTGCCCGTCAAAATCCCCAATGGCCTCCCCCTTTTCTTCGTCGCAAAGAAGGACTCAGAAGCCCTCCGACCATGTCAAGATTATCGCTACCTGAATGGTGGAACGGTTAAGAACACTTACCCCCTTCCACTAGTCAGTGATCTTCTCGACAAACTCAAAGGAGCACAATGGTTCACGAAACTCGACATTAGATGGGGATACCACAACATTCGGATTAAAGAGGGTGACCAATGGAAAGCAGCCTTCAAAACAAATAAAGGGCTATTTGAACCAACGGTGATGTTCTTCGGATTATGCAACTCCCCCGCTATGTTCCAAGCGATGATGAATGAGATTTTCAAGGACATGATTGACAAAGGATGGATAGTCATTTACATGGACGACATCCTCATCTTCTCAAAAGATCTCAAGGAACATCGGGAACGGACTAGACGGGTCTTGCAACGACTCGAAGAACACAACTTGTACCTGAAACCGGAAAAGTGCAAGTTCGACGTACAAGAAGTCGAATTCCTCGGCTTGATCATCAAACCGGATCAGATCCTGATGGATCCAACAAAACTAGCAGGGATCAAAGACTGGCCGGCACCAACCAACGTCAAAGGAGTACGATCCTTTTTAGGCTTTGGAAACTTCTATCGAAGATTCATTGGGAGATTCGCCAAACTAGCGCGACCCTTGAATGATCTAACCCAAAAAGACGTCAAATTTGAATGGACAACAGCATGTCAACAGTCTTTCGATGCGCTAAAAGCGAGATTTGCACAGGCACCCATCTTACAGATGCCGAACCCTGAACGACCCTTCACGATCGAATCTGACGCCTCGAAATTCGCTACCGGCGCTGTATTACGACAACAGGGAACAGATGGAGAACGGCACCCCTGTGGTTACATTTCCCATTCCCTTGATGCGACACAACAAAATTACGAGATCTATGATCGAGAACTCCTCGGGATCATACGCGCACTAGAAACGTGGAGACACTACCTCCAAGGAAGCCCGCACCCTGTCACGATCTTGTCCGATCACAAGAACCTGACGTACTTCAGGACCGCTCAGAAGCTGAACCAAAGACAGGCCCAGTGGAGTCTGTTCTTATCAGAATTTGAGCTAAAATTACTGCACGTTCCTGGATCACAGATGGTACAATCCGACGCCCTCTCTCGAAGAGAAGACTGGGGCAAAGGGATAGAAAACGACAATGAAAACATCACTCTCCTCCCAGAGAATGTCTTTGTCAACGTCATCGATACAGAAATGCAAACGGCACTCGTCCAAGCAACTATGAAAGACGAACTAGTTGCTGATACGATCAAGGCACTGAAAACCAACAGAACACCCCCGATCAGATCAGATCTGGCTGATTGGGAAGTAAAGGATAACGTCCTATTCTTTAAAAACCGTTGCTATGCCGCCGAACACTGATCTACGAAAACGGATTATTGAGCAGTATCACAACTCACTTCCGTCCGGACATCCAGGACAATATCAAACAATCAAACTCATTCGACGAGATTACTGGTGGCCGGGAATGACGACACTAATCAAGAAATGGGTAGAAGGATGTGCAAAATGCCAACAGCTGAAAGTCAACACGCACCCAATGACACTGCCTTTGACACCAATCAAAAGCACGAACAGAAGTGTTGGCAGCGCACAAACTGGCTCGACAGGTCATGGCAGAACGGGTCATGAGAAAGTTCTCCCCATTCGAGAAAGGACAGAAGGTCTGGCTGGACTCACGGAACCTGAAACTGACAGACGTCACAAGGAAGATCTCCCCAAAAAGAGAAGGACCCTTCCCTATTAAGGAAGTACTGTCACCGCTCTCTTACAAGCTGAAACTTCCTCATCAGTGGAGAATCCACCCGGTGTTCCATGCCGCCCTCCTGACCCCTTACCGCGAGACGGACGCTCATGGGCCTAATTACCTGAGGCCACCACCTGACCTCATCGGCGGACAAGAGGAACACGAAGTCGAGGTGATCATCGCGCATAAGAAGCGTGGACGAGGACATGTGTTCTTGGTGAAGTGGCTAGGTTACCCCACGTCTGAAAACACCTGGGAACCTACAGATAATTTGGGAAATGCTGCGGACCTCCTTAAGGCATATAAGGAGAAGAAACACCTCTGAAAACTGACCAGCAAACCAAACCGCAACCATCACCTCGAACAACTTGTCTATCATGTCTACCTCAGTCCCCGCCGGCGCACGACCTCTCCCCATTCCTCCCCCTCTCGCCCAGTCTGTTCACAACTACCTCTCTGACCCCGCGAACTGGGCTACACTCATTCGTGACCTCGAGGAACGATGACCTTGAAGAACCCCTCCGACAATACGACCTTCTTCTTGAGAACATTGTCAGCCTGAATCGCTTAGCCCACAGCATGCTGTGCCAGATGTTGGAGAGAGGATTAGAATCTGCAGTCAGCGACTACAAAAATCGGTACGACCCTCCTGTTCCATCCACCAGCCGCCCTCGACCCAAAATAGCAAAGAAATCCGCTGGTCCATCTCGCTCTCGAAACGAACCATCCCCTTCTGGATCTGCGACCTCTCCCATTCACAGACTGTCAGCCCGCGAAGTGTCTGGCAATGCATATCAGCCTTCACGCAGCCCGCCCCGAAGCCGCACCCCTCTTGTCATCCCAGCGATGCGACTCTCTTCCACCGTTCCTAGCTTGGAAGTACCGCCGCATATGCGTGGAGAATATTGCTTCAAATGCAAAGGACAAGGGCATTTTGCGTCGTACTGCAATCTCTACCAGTGCACCTATTGCAGGAAGAGAGGACCAGGCCACTACTCCCGAGATTGCAAACTGAATCCAAACTGACCCCCTCCCAGATACCGTAACACTCCACCGTGACAGATCCAATCAGGAACCGGGCACCGAATTTTTAGCGACGTTTGATGGAGATGCCTGGGCTAATGTCACAGGAGAACCCGACCCTAGCTTTCGCCAGTATTAAAGAGGTAAAGAAAACGTTGACTCAACAGAAACAACCCATTATGCAAATCTCCAACATCCTCGTGTTAACGATCTTTCTTTTCTTTATTACTTGCTGGTTGATCTTCTTGTTCCTCGCCCTCCAATCCATCCGCTCCACCAAACGCTCAGTTCATGTTGACCAAGACCTCCTCCTCGTCAACCTCAACCTCAACCTGACGCCCCCACCCCGCCCCGCCTCTATTGCCGAAGAAGACCTCATTGTTGTCCCCCTGGAGCCAGTCTCACTCCCTGAAGATGCGTACATTCCCCGTCGTCCGAATCATTCTCCTCCGCCACCTCCGATCAACCCACCAGGAGATACACATTTCTGGATTTACAGAACGCCGAACACATCTCGGTCAACGGTAGATGAATTCTGAGGAGTCGAAGTCGGAAACTTCGACGGTAGAGGGGGGGTGATGTTACAATTTCCCTTATCTCTTTTCTTTCTTCTTTCTTTACTCCATTTCCTCTTTGATATTTAGCAGATACTGACTCGACGGGCAGCGCCCATTAGATACCTTTGTTTGTAGCACAGCAACAAGCGCAGCCGCTTACTTTACAGTAGACATAGCCTTCCGTAGTATAACAGCTATATCGCTGCGCGCGCAGCAAGTAGTACGTGTTTGCATACTATTAGACGATTAGCTAGATACCTGTAGCTATAAAAGATGTAGTAGTTACGGTCAAGGCTCCTCAGCTTGACCTAGGCAATTATACCTTAACTGCTCACTTAACGAACTCGACCTAAGCGGAAAGCCTCCGTCTTAGCGTGATTGAACTTAACAATGAAAGCCTCATCATTAACGAACTCGATAAACTTGTACTTAGTAGTTGAGGCTCTGCCTTAACAAATTGTGCTCAATTAGGTGAGATTGGGATTTCAGCTTTAATCCTGGCTCTAACTTTGGCTTTCGTCTCGGCTTCGGTTTTGGTTTTCCCAGTGGAGGGGCTGGTTGGTCTTTTCCCCTTATTTTCACCTTGCGTATTGGGCCTTGTCATTTCTGGCTGCCGCTGCTGTTCCAGTCCTCGGAGGGTGTGGGCGTCCTTGCATTGCCTGCTTCATCGTTCCGGTTCCCATCATGCTCTGAAGGAGAATTGTCTCCACATTCACAGGGTCAGAATGCCCCGCCTCCGTCCTTGCATTGCCCACCATATCACCCTGGTTCCCATTGTGCTCCAAAGAAGAATTGTCTCTCATAGAGTTTTAAAGTCCAGTCCACCGAACTGGAAAAGACTGCAGACCAGACTGAACCCGGATTGGTCCGATAGGACTATCAGTCCCGGTTCGGAGCAGTCTCAGAACATCCCAGTTCATGGTCCGGCTACCTTCTCAATCTCAGCGGACTGTAGGCAAACCGGTTCGGACTGGTCTGGGACCGAACCCTCAGTCTGACTCCTTGTGTACTACTATCTAATAATATTTATTATTGTATAACTAATTTAATGTGTTCTACGTTATATGGGACAAGCCCAGGGGATCAAAAGAGCGAAATCTCAAGGGTTTATATACCCCTAGTGTATTTGCACATGTTTATTTGATAGGGCTAGTGTTGCTATGGTGATTGTTTGATAGATGCCATCTTTTTTTTTTTTTTTGATCCCATCTTTTTTTTTATATCCCACACAAATAGTTAACAACACTGCCAACAGCCATATCACACAACAATGCTAATCCCCTCTCACTAACACCACCATGCACCCCCCCGGCCCAAACGATGTCCACTGTCGTTTGGGTTGTGTGTAAGCTTTTTTTACAATTGTTTTTTTTTATGATTTTATAGCATAGAACATGCTGCCTGGCCCCGGCCCCAGCCCCATGAGCCCCTGGTCGTGGGGTGGAGTCCAGGTGCTGCCACGTCACCCCAAGAACAACATGGCTACTGACTAGTGCCCCCCGGTGCTGACTTATGCCATCACCCCCTTGCACTGCCCAAGAACAACATGCCTGCCGTCGACTAGTGACCCCCCCCCCCCCCCCCGCTGACTTGTGCCGCCACCATCACGACGTGTGTGTTGCCAACTAGAGACCCCCTCGCTCACTTGTGCCACCTTGTTATTTTATTTTTCTGTTAAGATTTAGTTACAAATTAGAGTATATACTGTAAATAGACACCGCCCCACATGCCTACCATGTGGGGGGTGGTACATATTATGTATGTAGCTGGTCTGGACCGGTCTCAGACTGGTCTGGACTGTAACCGAGGGGACTGGTCTTGACCAGCCCAGTCTCGGTTCGTAGGCCAAGAGTGAATTAAATAGACCGGTCCGGTCTTTGGTCCTCCCCGAGAAGGGGAAAAGACCGGACTGGACCAGACTTTCAAACCCTAGTCTCTCATGTCCACATCCATGTGAGCAGAATGCCCTGCCTCTGTGTCAATATTGGGCATCGTTGCATTGCCCTCTGGATCACCCCCGTTCCCATTGTGCGCCAAAGGAGAATTCTCTCTCATGTCTACATCCATACCAGGATGTCCTGCCTCAGCATCCATGGCGCTAGGATCCCTTCCTTCCCCTGGAGTTTCTTGCCTAGTTTCATCTCCTTCATTCCTGGAAGAACCGTCTACATGGTCACGATCTTCATTCATGTCAACATCTTTAATCACATGATCTGAAGAACCACCAAAACAACCTCCAATCATGTTTGGAGTGGCACGCTCCCACTCTTCTTCATTGGATGAATCTGCATTGACGCCATCATTGTTCAACACTTGTCTGCCACTACCACTCACACCCTCCTTGTTCCTGTGGTCGTCAGTCCCTGCAACATGCTCTCTGCCTTTGCCAGCATCAGTTCTCCTGGCATCCCTGTTTGTATGTTTACTGATTCAATCATCGACAGAATTGCTGGGCCAATAGGGTGTCCTTCAGGGTGGTGTGTCTCATCATCCCCACTATCTTCCTCCTCTTCCTCTTCCTCTTGCTGGGCAATCAGAGGTGAGTTTTGAGTTTCAGGTGCAGTGACTGGAACTCAAATGTCTGAAAAATTAGCTCAGTGGTTCTTGACAAGAAAAGTAGTATCTTACCAGCTAAGAACCAATCTGCATGACTGACATCCACATCACATAAGCCCATCACAGAGATATCAGTTAAGGCTGTCATTTCAACTGTGTTAATCACACTGGGTTGTTGGTTACCAAACCCTTTCCAGAGATACAATACCATTAATGAATAGGTGATTAACTGATGACTGCCCTCACACCTCAAGAATTTTCTTTTTGCCCACAGACATGTTTGTTACTGGTCGATTAACAAGGAGAAATAGTGGGGAAACAGCAAGGGCAACAACCAAAGGGTTTTGTAACATTTCTGGTGCAATGTCAAATTTTGAGCAATCCACTGAGATACCATATCTAAGACATTGTGAACATAAATGGAGGTCCATTACAAAATCATGCAATTGCATTTACTTTCTAAGCTCCTCCTTTAGCTGGTTCTTGTCTTGTGGCAAATACACATTACCCTAATAGCATCAATGATGGGAAAATAACATCACGAGGGGAAAGGCACATACTTGGAGTAGGTAACAGAGGTGGAATGCAGCAGCGGCAATGTTCTGCAAACTGCTTCAAAGCAAGCAGAGAGCCAATCATGGCCAGTCTCCAGTGTGGCATTAAGAAGCAAAGATGATGTTCTATCAGATTCCATACATTTGATCGCATTGTCGATGACCTTGGGCCAGTCCCCCATGGTTGCATGGCCCTAGCAGGCATATATTTCAACTGAAAAGCATTCCTATACACATGAAGAGACACACTAATTTATCAGTAAATGGCACTTTCCCCCTAGCTTTGGTGTTGGTCTCTGATGCCACACCATGGACAAAAGCAAATACATCCAGCAGGCGATACTTCAAAAGTTCCTCTAAAAGTGTGTCGAACTGATTCGGAGGCACAGTGCCTGTGGAACAGAATATCTGCAACAACTTCAAGCTCCCAAATCCTGGAAAATAGCTGGAGGTTGACCTAGAAGGGCACATGTTGTCCTCCTGCTTATGAATTAGAGCCAAGTATGCCTCCAGTGGCACAAAATCTCGAGTTAAGCAAAAGCAGAAGATAATCAGAACCTGATTCAACTCACAGAAATGTCAGAAACCAAATCAAGTTTATGGAGACCACCGGGAGTTGTGAGGACATCTGTTCTCCAAGGTATATCACTGACAAAGGCACTTGTGGTACAGAATTCTTCTGATTTGGTCATTTTTTTTGCAGCCAGTGAGTGTAGCTTCACAACCTGAAGAAGACACTTGACACTTGAGTGATGAAGAGTCAAACTTGATACAGGTGACGGAAAGTCAAACCTGGCATCACAGAAGAGAAACAGGCTAATAATGGATGAGAAAATGCCGCAGCCTAAACGTTTGACTTCTTGAACAATTTGGAAGAAGTTGAATAAGTAGAGCACTGTCTGGGCCTGTTGACATTCAACATCTCGAAGTTCAACCTGAATTACTAGGCATTTAACACATGTAAATTACTAAACTGGTCAGTGCGACTCGGCAGAATCGTGCGAAAAACATAGTCACTGCTGATCTCATAGCTCGGATCATTCCAATCATATTATCAGGAACAGGTAACAACTCTATAACGACTGCAGACTAACAAATTAGCATGAAGGCAGTTGAGTAGGGACTGTTGCAGCACTCAAAAAAAAGATTGCATGTAAAATCGTGCAATTCTGTGGATGTCTAATTCAGTGTAGAGGCTGTTCAAAGCTATATTGTGTACTTTACACTCCCCTACAAGTCTACATAGACTCCCACTGGACTCCATGTACTATACGTAGACTATACACAGACTCCCACTGGACTCCATGTACTATACATAGACTATATGTAGACTATACGTAGACTATACATAGACTATACATAGACTCCCACTGGACTCCATGTACTATATGTAGACTATATGTAGACTATACATAGACTATACATAGACTCCCACTAAAGTCCATGTAGTCTATGTTGAAGCTACTATAAGGAGTCTACATGGAGTCTACATGGACTTTGGCCATTCCTACCCATCATTCCTAGAGGTAAGTCATTACTTCAAATATTAAATGTATTTGTTACTATTTATGGAAACATCAATACTAGCAGAGATGTAAAAACACCCCAACACGCTAGAGGCGGGGGGCATGTATTTACTAATATAATACAAGATTAATAATATGAAATAAAATAACCCCCCCCCCCACGTCACTTGCAGTGAGGCAGCATAGCACCCCATTCCACCCCATGAGCAATGGCTCGTGGTAGTGGTTGGGGGTGCTGGTGTGGGGGGCTGTGGCCCGCTTGGCGGCATTGTCGATCCACCCCACGAGCAGTGGCTCGTGAGGCTGGGCCAGGTGGCGTCCATTGGGGTGCCAGGCTCATTCGCTGAGTCACCCTCAGCGGTTGGGGGTGGTGAAGCCTCCCACCACGTCCCAGAGGCGTTCCCCGCATTCTAGGGGTCTCCCGCTGTGTCTCAGAGGTGTCCCCCTCATTTGAGGGGCTTTCCATCATGTCCCTTGTGGCTCCTGTCATGTCCCTGGGGTGGCACTCTCGTCACATCCCCGCAGCTGGCAGCATGTTGTGTTGTGTCCCCCTCAGCTTCTGTGGTTAGTGACATGGCGGGTGGGGTGGGCCGTTCTGTGCGCACCTCATGGGGTACTACCCCTGCTCGGGCCTCCTGGCACCTCCATATCCCCCTCCATGCCCCTCAAACTCCTAGCTGAGTGAGGAGGAGGGGTGGTGCATTGGCAGCAGGCAGGAGGTGGAAGGGGACGGCATGGGTGTCAGTGACGTGGCACGCGCGTAGGTGGGAGGGGGGGCTTACTAGGTCGCAGGGGGTGCTGAGCTCGTGGCCCCAGGTCGTGGGGGTGATACCTAGTGGGGGGAGGTGGTTAGTGATGTGGCACGTCAGGGAACAGAGGGGGAGGGGGCCGCTTACCATCTGGGGGTGCTGGGGGTCGTTGCCGCGCGTTGGCCGGCCTGAGGGAGCGAGGTTGGGGGCTGTGGACAGAGATGGCAAAGGGGGTGGTTGTTAAGGCGAAGCCTCAACTACTCAGTTCAAGTTTATCGAGTTCGTTAGAGATGAGGCTTTCGTCGCTAAGTTCAATCACACTAAGACGGAGGCTTTCCGCTTAGGTCGAGTTCGCGTCAAGTGAGCAGTTAAGGTAGTTGATTGCCTAGGTCAAGCTAAGGAGCTTTGACCATTACTACTACAGTTTATATACCTACAGGTATCTAGCTAATTGTCTAATAGTATGCGAACACATACTACTTGCTGCGCACGCAGCGATATAGCTGTTATACTATGGAAGGCTATGTCTACTGGATAGTAAGCGGCTGTGCTTGTTGCTGCGCTACAAATAAAGGTATCTAATGGGCGCTGCCCGTCGAGTCAGTATCTGCTAAGTATCAAACAGGAAACGGAGTAAAGAAAAGGAAAAAGAGATAGGTAACAAGGGAATTCGTAACAGTGGTGGTGGTCGAGGCACGAGGTCGGTGGTGGTGGTGGTAGCATGTCATGTTTAACTGACAAACAAACAGTCACACAAGGCCACACGTTTCAAGGAACACGTGACAAACATATCACTTATAGATCAAAGTGACCACAATAAGCAAAGTCACATAGCCAAACAGTTATGTATGGCTACGTATGTAATTTGTAATCCAATGGTTGTGGGTTCAATTCTCTAGCATGGCAATTTTTTTATATTTAATAGCATGAGGCTTAGAGTCTTTGTGGAGTCTACATGGAGTCTACATGGAGTCTACATGGAGTCTACATGGAGTCTACATGGAGTCTACATGGAGTCTATGTGGTGTCTACATAGAGTCTACATAGAGTCTACATAGAGTCTACATAGAGTCTATGTGGAGTTGAGTCTACATAGTCTATGTATAGTTTAGTGGGAGTCCCACTACTCCTTGTAAATACATGGAGTTTACTGGGAGTCTACATGGAGTCTACATAGACTTGCCATCAACATGAATCCCATGTTTGGTGAACCCACACTCCACCTAAAGTCTATGTAGACTCCCAGTAAAGTCTATGTAGTCTACGTAGACTCCATGTATACTTGTGGGGGAGTGTAAAGCCCTCGCTATATTAGACATTGGGTGACAATGGTCCAACCCAACTTATATGCAAGTGATGAACTGTCAGACTTGGAGTACATTACACTCCCCCACATATTCCGGCCGGAATTTCCGGAATTTCCGGATTCCGGTTGTACTTTTTTTGAGTGTAATTCTCACTGTAGAGGATATTTCCGGTTTGAATAATTAGACCGGAATTTCCGGAATTTACCCGAACCAGGAAAAAACCGAACTAACCGAACTAACCGAACTAACCGGACACGCGTCACATGGCCACAATCGCCACCGTGACGCGTCGTGATTGCCAGCTCATGCGTTGCCACCCCACCATCACGAGTCACGACGACCGCCTCCCTCCCCCGTCCCTCCCTTCCTCCCTCTCCCCTCCCTCCTCCTCCTCTAGCACTCCATGGGGGTCATAGGCCCTCGTGTTAAGTATTTTAAAATCTGATTCATGCTTATTTGTAGCTAAAAAAAGTTTTTTTTAATCTTTTAGCTTTTCTTTTTGTATATGTATGCTACGACGCGCCGCCCCTCCTCCCCACTTAGCTGGGAGGCGGGGGGCTTCATGGGATGAGGGAAGGCGCCAGGGACCTGCCAGGGAAGGAAGGGGGAACGACGGCAGCCGCCACGTCACCAACGCCCGACAGCCGCCATGTCACCAACACCTACAGACCGAGCGCCCACCGCTGCCGCCACGTCACGCCCACCGACCCAGCACCACCACGTCACCGCCACCCGCCACCGCCACGTCACGGCCCACCGCCCACCACCCCCAGCGAGGGACAACGCCCACCGACACACGACCTGCCCCCAGGCCCATAAGAGACAGGGGAACGCCCCTCAGAGCGAGAGGACGCGCCAGGGACGACGGAACGCACCGGGGGCCAGGGGCACGCGCCAGAACGGAGGGGGACAAGGGGGCGCGATCGACCGCGACCGCCCGACACTCAGCGCGACAGAGCACCCCTCACCACCGCTGCGAGCAACTGCTCGCAGGGCGGAGGCGGGGTGCAGTAGGCGGGGGTGATGGGGGGACGCGTCGAGAGGGAGGGGGACGCGCCGGGGACAGGGATACCCGCTAGAAGGGAGGGGGACGCGTAGGGAGACAGGGGGACGCGTAGGGGGACAGGGGGACGCGTAGGGGGACAGGGGGACGCGTAGGGGGACAGGGGGACGCGTAGGGGGACAGGGGGACGCGTAGGGGACAAGGGGACGCGACAGACCGCGGCCGCCCGACACTCAGCGCGCCAGAGCACCCCCACCACCGCTGCGAGCAACTGCTCGCAGGGCGGCGGCGGGGGAGATGGACGGGCGCGGGGAGGGGGCAGGGGAGGGGGGCGACGACGACGACGCGACGCGCCCCACTCCCCCCCTTCCCCCTTTTGTATAGATTTATTTTATTTATACTCTAATTTAATAAATATAAATGCTACTTTGTCAGAGCGAGGGGACGCGCCAGATGCGCAACCACACGACACCTAGGGCAACAGAGCACCCCCCACCACTGCTGCGAGCGACTGCTCGCAGGGCGGAGGGGGGTGCAATAGGCGAGGGTGACGGGAGGGCACGGGAGGGGGGCAGTGACGGCGACGCAACCGCCGACGCACATGCGGCGCGCCCCACTCCCCCATCCTCCAAAAAAGAGTCCGGAATTTCCGAACTCGAGCGGAATTTCCGGAATATGTGGAGGAGTGTAAATTACAGCAGACTTGGCTATTCCAAAAAGTAGAGAGCAATATGGAGGCATTGGTGAGAGTTGATGGCAAACAAAGTTCCCTGGCAGGTTGAGGAAGTCACAGTTAGGGTTAACCACAGCTGCAGTTAGCCTTAACCCTAAATATCCATAACAACCATAAATCACAGAGGGCTTCAAAAATCAAATTTGGATGATAAAATAATAATAATAGGATACCCTAATATAGAGGACCATCATAATTCACTAGTCTGAGAGGATAAACCGTAAGTTACTCAGAGTGAGTGAAGCAGTTCATGGTGAGAGGACCAACTTGATGTACATATGACATGCTATGAGCCACACTGGCACCACTCACACTACGCACAGTGATGCACGTCATGAGCACGATTCTCACTATCCCCCCAAAGACACCCAACACCACCAGTCACGCACCCCCACTAAATTTACATATGTTGATGTTATTATAGAGTTAGCAGACACACAGTAAACACATGGTGTCCGTACATCATGCACGCCTCATGACTCAAGCATGGTCAAGTTGCCTCATGTAGCACATGCACTTACCTCATGGTTAACTAGTATTTAAGTTGTTAATATAATGCCTAGAGACTCCATTCGAGTTCTCTTAGGCATACCCATTAATTGTGCCGCAGTCTTCGACTATAAGATTCTCTCCTTGTTGTTTGGTTGTTGAATGACGCTGTGAGAGCCAGCGCTAGTCCTTGTGATTAGTGTTGTCCTAACAGAAGAACTCGAATACCCTTTGCACTCCCTCTCACATCTTTCTCATCCTCATTACTCTTTTCTCAGGCCTCACTTGAAACAACGCATGGCTACAACAGCCTGCTATTGTTAATGTACAAGCCCCAACCCGTTACCCTTTACAATTCCCCCCCCCATCATTGCACTCCGAGCCCGTGACGTTGCACGTCTGGTTCTAAGCCTCGTGCCTTGTGCAGAGACTTTCTCAGAATGCCACAAGCGGAAGGCATAGCCCACTCGGGTGGCGGACCGTGCAGGAAACGTTGAGTCTGTCCTGTACCATTCTGAATGTGCGAGAGATTGAGATCTCAGCATGAGTTCACCAGCACAACATGGCACTCTCCCTCTACCATTTCACATCCCGCTCATGCCACCGCCAGACAACCTACTATGTTCTTGTAGTATTGTTTGCTGGCCTCACATACGAAGCACAAGTAGTATGTTGCCGACAAACCCGCCGTCGTCCACTCTCCACATTCTTCGATCATGTTGCCTGGCAAGCATCTCCTGACCTTTGATCCTAAGGAGCACAGCAGGGTTGCGCGCCCACTCCAAGGAACTCTTGCATTTCCTCTCGCCTACTGATCCTCATCCCCGGCCATAAGTGATTGGACTGGACAAACTGTCTCTCCATGCCCCCGCTTAATTTCCATACCACCGACACCACCCCACATCATGGCCAACCTTCAGGAGCTAAGTCTTGATGATGCAACCCCTCTCCCTCTCTGCACCGATATCAAAGACCTGACAGAGGCACCCGCTGAGTCCTCATTAGAGGCACAGCTGAGAGCCGCTCGGGCAGAGCGTGACCTACTTATGGAAGCCCTACTCAAGAAAAAAAGAGAACAAGAACAAGAGCAGACAACCGCACCTGGTTTGTCCAGGCACATGCCGAAAGTAGTGTGCCGGGATGCCCAGACAAATTCAGAGACAAGGACTCCAAGATCACATGGATCCTCTTGTACTTGCAGGGAGGCACCATGTCCAAATGGCACAAGGTTGCTGTTAAAGAAATGCAGCGCAGAGACCCACCCTTTGCAACGGCAAGGGACCTCCTCGCATCCATCCGGGTCACATTTGGCGACCCCAACATTCAGGATAACAAGGTGTTTGAGATCACCACCATTGGCGCACGAGTCTGGTTACAAGGGCACACCGCTCATCCATGAGTTCAAGAGGTCATTGAACAAGGGGCTGCGCGAGCAGCTCAACAATTTGGAGAACCGGACGACGACCATAGATCAATGGTATGGCAACGCAATGTGCATGGACTGCCAATGGAGACAGGCCCATGCAGAAGAGCAGTTGTTTGGAACACACCGACAGCCCACACAGGGAGCTCATAATGCAAGCCAGCGAGGGCCACCAGCCCTCTTGTCGTCATCACAACAAACGCAGGGGACTTCAAACACCCCTCGTGTCCGAGACCCCAATGCAATGGACATGGACCGGTCGGTGAAGCGACCCCCGCTCATTTGCTACAAGTGCTGGAAGCCCGGGCACATGGCCCACAACTGCAGAAGCCGCCTGGATATCCGGGCAATGAATTATGAGGACCTCAGGGGATACTGGGTAAAGAAGCTTGCAGAAGAGGCCGAAACAGTGGCCAAGAAGGATTTTCCCACCAGAGGCCAGTGAGACCCCCCTAGCTTGCTTCCAAGAACAAGTATGATAGGCTTACAGTAGAAAATATGGACTTAGATACAGACTCTGATGAAACAGCAGTAGATAGCTTTGATAGCTCAACTGTAAGTAGTCACAACATTGGGGAGCCTGACAAAAGTCAGCTTGGTGGTATGAAACTGTGCTTAATTCCCCTTTCACCTGTAGTTATGAAAATAGACACTGATACCAAAAAGCCTAAAGAGGGGGTTAAGCACTTTGTCTGATCACTTAAAGTAAAGAACAAAATTATTATACCAATCACGATCACTACATTAGACACTCATGATGCAATTACTGTAAAGGCTTTATTAGATAGTGGGGCTACTGGACTTTTTGTGGATAGGGAGTTCATGCACAGGAATGGACTTAAGACTTGGACCCTGGATCAACCGATCAGGGTATACAACATTGACGGTACCTTAAATCAGGGCGGCTCGATCACTGAAGAGATCATCTTGATGGTGTTGTTCCGAGGTCACAAAGAAAACCCGGACATCAACTGGGAGACTGGAGATGTGAGAATGATGGGCTGCCTGTGGGAGTGCAATGTATTTATCAGAGCAGTGAAGAAGGATAGGGCCAGGCAAAAGTTGGCCAAGTGACAGAAGTACCGTCCTACAATCGAGGAAGTAGAGGACAAGGAGATGTTTGTTCAAGCAGGAGGAACAATGAAAGATGGAGATGGAATCCTGGAGGAAATTGCCCAGGAATGGAACATGAATCCAGTGATTCCGCATAGGTTCCAGAGATGGATGAAAGTGTTCTCGAAGAAAGCATCTGAGCGGATGCCGAAGTGGAAACCATGGGATCACACAATCAAAATGAAACCAGGTTACAAACCAAAGAAGGCCAAGAACATTAGGCTTTCCCCGCAGGAGCAAGGTGAAGTCAACGACTTCTTGAATGATCAGCTAGAAAAGGGATATATCAGAGAGAGCAAGCCGCCGCAGACGTCAGCAGTGTTCTTCATCCCAAAGAAAGACAAAAAAAAGAGGATGGTGCAGGACTACAGATATTTAAATGCATGGACGATCCGTAATAATTATCCATTACCACTTATTGGTGACTTAATAGACAGAGTAGGTAGTGCCCGGGTATTTACAAAGCTAGACCTACGATGGGGATATAATAACATTAGGGTAAATGAAGGAGATGAGTGGAAAGCGGTGTTCACGACCCACAGGGGTGTGTTTGAGCTGTTGGTTATGTACTTTGGACTTTGCAACAGCCCAGCCACATTCCAGACTATGATGAACGGTGTGCTGAAGGACCTCATTGACCAGGGGTCAGTAGTAGTTTATATAGACGATATTCTCATATTTACAAAGGACAAAAATGGACATAACAAAATCATAGAAGAGGTGCTAAGAAAATGATCTGTTCCTGAAACCGGAGAAGTGTGAATTTGATGTCAGCAAAGTTGAATTTCTGGGACTGCACAGTATCCCGTCTGGAATCAAAATGGATCAAGAAAAAACAAAGGCGATAGAGGAGTGGCCGGTGCGATAGGGTGAGTTGGGCTCTGGCAGGTTCTCGTTTCGGTTGTCAAAGACTTCTAGGAGAGATATGCGAGATCTGGGAAGGGACACAAACACGAGTTCGAGAGGGAAAAGGGGAAATGAGTGGCTGTGGGTGATAGTTGATGGATCTCATTGCTGTAAATGGTTACGAGAGGTTGTCGATAGGTGTAGATACCATAGAACAAGAGTGGAGGGGCAAAGATCCAGAGAATCAGGCCCTAAAGTAAGAGACTGTAGTCGAGGCTGTCCAGATCCCAATTCTCGAGGGATCTGAAAAGCAAAGAGTCAGTTCTAAAAACTATGATACTACTACTACACCTTTTGTGTAGCAAACTCGAGCCTCTCTTGTTGAGGACAAACTCAGGGAAAGGGAGCATGAAAAGAGAGGAAAAGAAAGGATATGATTTGATGCTGCATTCGACAGGTGGCAGGACACCTAAATACAAAATGAGAGGAAAAATGGACCGACATGCGTACTCTTGCATCAGTCCGACTGCAGATTGACAATCTAAACTACTTAAGTACCCAATGAGGGAAGAAAGAAGAGTCTTGAAAGATCATATAAAAAGAGAAGCATATGAATGTATACTGAAAATGAGAGGACTGGACAATGGCTCGGGGAGATGAATGTCGCCTGTGGGTCCTATTGCCTTGCGTCGCCTGCCCCAGTTCAAGTGCAGGACACTCCAGACGACACCACTCAACCCTACGTTCCAGGTTCCCAAGTCCAGACAGACATGCGTATGGTAGAGAAAATACCGGAGAACGACAGGTGTAGAGCATCAAATGTCAAATTAATGAAGAGTCAAGGAAATAGAGGGAGCCTGAGATCCCCAACAGATCCCATCAGATCTAGATTCTTCGGCTAATTGTTCCGAGCATCACTGTTGCTGATGACGACTGAACAGAGTGATAAGAGTGTGGATGTTAATGATCTAAGGGCTCAGAGATAAATAGGTTGTCAGTATAAGTAACAGTACAATGAAAAGAACATGAAAGGTTGGCCAACAACAAACATGTGCTTTGCCCACATCCCAAGGCTAAACCAGGTACCCACCCAGATCACAAGTCAGTAGGGGGAACACTGGGGAAATGGTTCATGCTGTGAAGTCTACAAGCAGAGCTTGTAGCCCTGCAACACCGGTTCCAAACTCAATGAAGGACATCCAACGCTTCCTGGGTCTTGCGAACTTCTACCGACACTTTGCCAAAGGCTTCGTGAACATAGCAGCCCCAATGAATAAGCTATTGAGGAAGGAGCAGAAGTGGGAATGGGGGAAGGAGCAGCAGGAGTCGTTTAACGGACTCAAGGCGCTTTTCACATGGAATGCAATCCTTGCTACTGCGGATCCTTCCAAGCCCTTGCAAGTTGAAGCAGACACTTCTGGAGTAGCGACAGGGGCAGTGTTGCCAATGAAGACGGAGGACAGAAAGTGGAGGCCATGCGCCTTCATCTTGAAATTATTAAATGATGTCGAACGAAACTATCACGTACACGATCAAGAGATGCTTGGCATCATCAGGGCGCTGGAAGCATGCCGGCACCATCTAGAAGGTGCAATGCATAAGATCGATATTTGGACGGATCACTCCAATCTCCGATACTTCATGACGTCAAAGAAGTTGAATAGGAGACAAGTGCGGTGGGTGCTTTATTTATCTAGATTTGATTTTGAGCTGGTGAACAAACCTGGCACGGCAATGAGAAAGGCCGACACCCTGCCCAGGAGGCCAGAATTCAAGAGAGACGGATAGCACAACAATGAGGACGTGACACTGCTTAAGCCGGAATTCTTCGTGATCAAGGCTACAACATGGTCACTTGTTGAGTGAGGGCTCTGAGGAGAAGTTGTTGAGTAGAGTACAAAAGGCGAAGGAATGGGATGAGTTGGTGGTGAAGGCTGTGGAGGAGCTGAAGAGATCGCCAATGAAGCGACTCAGGACAGAGGAATGGAGCGAGGAGCAGGGGCTGGTGTTGTTCAGAGGAAAAGTGTATGTACCCAAAGAGGTACAGTTGAGACAGGAGATTGTGAAGTTACATCACGACTCAGTGATTGCAGGGCACCCTGGGCAGTGGAAGACCCTAGAAATGGTGGCCCATAATAATTGGTGGCCCAATATGACAAAATGTGTATTTGATTATGTCGATGGGTGCAACAAATGCCAGCAGTACAAGAACATGCCGAAACCTCCAGCGGGCAAGCTGAGACCAATAGACTCCCCTACGGAGCTGTGGAAAGCAATCTCCGTGGACTTCATTATGGGGCTGCCAGAGGCGCAAGGATACGATGGGCTCTTAGTGGTAGTCAATCGGGCAAAGAAACAAATGCACGCGATCCCCATGAGAGAGGAAACAAGTGCCTTGGGGCTGGCTAAATTATATCGTGATAATGTGTGGTGGTACCATGGACTCCCTGGCTCAATCATCTCAGACAAGGGACCCCAATTTGCAGCCACGCTGATGTGCGAATTAAATAAATGACTTAAAATCCAAACAAAAATGTCCACAGCATATCAACCGCAGACTGACAGACAGACTGACTGAGTCAACCAGGTCGTTGAGCAGTACCTGAGGCTCCTTGTTAATTATTGGCAAGACAACTGGCCAGATAGGATTGTATTGGGATAATATCTGGATAGCAAGCCTAAGGCTATATCCAAGACAGTAATAATATTAATATTAATTACTGAGACTTAAACATTCTGTAGTATATATACTACATGTATAGTCTAGTCTAAGACAATTCTTCTTGACCTCTGAGACACCCAGAGGAACACCCCCCTTTGTCCTAAGGCCTTCAGTTAGCTTCCAGACTTGCCTCCCAACAGGTTATGGGCCCTGGCTCTTTTATAAAATAACCTACAACATACTACAACATGTCTGAAGCACTATACAACAACGAAGAATTTGTCCCTGATAGTGACGACAAAAATCCCCAGGAATACGTCCAGTAGTATGATCAGGACTTAGCTGACCATATGGAATTATTTGGGCTGTCACCATCTGCCTCCAGAAATGTGCCAGTAGGGGAAGCAGCACCCAAGGCGCCCAACATAAAAAAGACCCCTAAAAAGAAAAATCCCACGATCCTGACATCACTGGATATATTAATGGGGCCGTAAAACACCCAAAAGAATCCAGAGATACAGAGGGGGTGTGTAACTGGGACAAGAACGACACCTGGGCACAGCAAGTTATCATACATAATGTAACCTCTTTGCAAATGAATCACATCGGATCAAAAACTACGGCAGAAGCGATGTATTCCACACTATCTGTTACTCACAAAAATAAGGCACATCAAACTGTAAATCACATACAGTGCCTATTATACGAGATGAAGGCTGATGTTACTGACAATCTCCTAAAACATATGGACACCCTGAAATCATATCGTGACCACATTAATAAATTTCCTAATATGGAATTCCATATCTCCGACACCTGATTCAAATCTATAATATCAGCATCCCTATCATCATCCTGGCAAACTTATGTGGAACCATATAATGGCAACGCTAATGATCCTAACGACATGGAAGCACTGCTTATCATCGGACACATTTATTGGTTTATTACACGAGAAATACAAACTTCGGCTGAACAGAAATGGGAATAAGAACGGCACCGGCAAAAACGTAAATCTGGTGAGAACCCAGAAAGCTACTGGTCCCAGTAAATCCCTTGAAAATCATATCACCGAAAGAAAATCCACCATAAAAACTTATTGCGGTCACTGCAAGCATGCCGGACATTGGATGAGTAAATGCCGAAAATTTGATGGGAACAAATGTTGTAATTGTGGGAAATTCGGACACCAAGCGAAGAATTGTTGGGGAAAAAGAAGGAGAAAGCACAGGAGAAGAAGCCTGGAGACACGTCAAATATGGTGGAAGAGCATATAACTTTTTCAACAGACGAAGAAGGTTATAATTTTGATGCATGTAATAACAATGCCATAATTGATGAGTGTCTGATCTATTATGACTGGTTGGCTGACTCGGCAACAACCTCACATATAACGCATCAAAGAGAGGCATTTACTTCCTATACACCTATGGGAAATATTTCCGTAACAGGTGTAGGTGGAAAGGAAGCAAATATAGAAGGGTGAGGAACTGTTGATTTAATTTCAACATGCAATGGAGAAAAATATATTCTTCATTTACAAAATGTTTTACATATTCCCGGAACATGAAATAATTTAATTTCGTTGGGGAGATGGGATGCAGCTGGAGGACGATATATTGGAGGAGAAGGTGAAATAACCCTTATCACCAAGGATGGTAAATCCATCGCACATGGGAACAGAATTGACAATCATTTATATAAAATGAAAATGATTATTAAAACCCCAGACAACACCTCCAGCAACTCCACCTATAATAAAACTTTCATTGGAAATGAAAAGTTACCCAGTTGGGAAATTTGGCATCAATGGTTTGGACATATCGGATATACTGGATTACAATTATTATTTGATGGAAAAATGGTAAAAGGTTATAATGTTGATCTGGACACCAAGAAACCAGATTGCGAGACATGTACAGCTGCAAAACAACACACTAAACCATTCCCAAAATCAGTCAATCGGAATACAAAAGCCGGGGAATTGACACATATAGATTTACGGGGAAAATATTCCATCAAATCCATCAATGGAAAACATTATTATCTATTATTCGTTGATGATGCCAAGGGGTATGTCACTGTTGATTGTCTAAAAGAAAAAAGTGATGTGGCACAGGGAGTAATGAATTATTTGGGCTATTTATAAACACAAGGCTGAACACCGACAGGGATTCAAATTGATTGCGGAAAAGAATTCATCAATGATAAATTGGAGAATTATTCTAAGGAGTGTGGGATACAAATCCAGTTAACCAAGCCATACTCTGCATCACAAAATAGAATTGCAGAAAGAATGAAAAGGACACTTGTTGAATTATCACATGCAATGTTAACTGCGAGCGTGCTTCCAGAATACCTCTGGGAGTATGCCGTTATACATGCCACTTATCTCCGCAACCAATCATATACAAAACACCTTCGGAAATTAACTCCCTATGAGGGATGGCATAATAAACAACCAGATGTTTCGCACCTATGTGAATTTGGAGCGCTGGTATGGATCCTATTACAAGGACAGAAAAAGGAACAAAAAATGCTTCCTAAATCAAAGCACTGCGCTTACATTGGATATGATGACGGCGCCGGAGCAGTGAAATATTACAACGCGGAAATGCGCCATGTTTTAACTTCACAGAATTATGAACTACCAGCTACCAAACTACATCCCGAACCTTCCAAAGACATTACATTGATACCCTCGACACGTGAGGGGGAGTCTGACGGAGACGGGCTGCTGACGGATATATCGGGAACCAAAGAAGCCCCGCTGATCACAACAGAAGAACCTCTGATCAGAGCCGTAACACTGATCGGAGAAGCACCGGAAGAACCTTGCACTCTGAAGAAGCAATCTTGGAAATGGAAGCAAGATGAAAGAAATGATCGCATTGATATTGATGAACCGCACAAAACGCGTGCAATGCAGAAGAGCGAACCACATCGAACACGTGGAGTTTGTACCAATTATAAACTCTTACTAAACCTTGCAGAAGAGGAAGAAGTTGATACCTTCCTAGATAACAATGAACCCTATGCAATAATTGCGGGAGATGAAATAAACACACTCAAAGATGCATGGATCTCCCTTGATTGGCCGGAATGGCAAACAGCCATACAAAATGAACTAAACCTATTAAAGGAGAAGGGGACTTGGGAATTGGTCCAGAAACCTCCTGATGCGATCCCAATTGCTAATAAATGAATTTTCGTCTGGAAAAGAAATAAACAAGGGGAAATAATATGATCCCAAGTGCGATTAGTTGCAAAAGGATGTGCACAATGCCCAGGCTATGATTATACAGATACCTTCTCACCAGTAGTCTGGATGGACACACTCCAAGCAGTATTAGCACTTGCATCAAAGAAGGGTCTAAAAATACAACAGATGGACGTAAAGAGTGCATACCTCAATGGCACATTCAAGGAAACAATATATATGAAACAACCTGAAGGACAAGAAGATGGAACAGGCCGAGTATGTAGGTTAGTGAAACCACTTTATGGATTAAAGCAGGCAGGATGAGAGTGGAATAATAAATTTGATGGTAAACTCAAAATTCATGATTATAGATGCTTATTTGCAGATCCATGTGCATATATTCAAAGGGACGACAAAGACTTAGGAATAATGACAGTCTGGGTCAATGACACATTACTCTTTGCATCCTCCAATACCATGATGGAGCATATGAAAAATATGCTCAGTACGGAATGGGAAATAACTGACCTCGGGGAACCAAGCAAAATCATCGGCATAGAAATTATGTGTCGAGACAATGTGATCAAGATATCTCAACAGAAATATATTGAGAATATTCTTCATAAGGAAGGAATGAGTGATGCGAACCCTGTTGGCACTCCCATGGAACCCAATATTAAATTATTGGAAAATCCAGATTATAACAAACTGAACAGCAGTAACTCATATGCAAAATCGCTAGGATGCTTGCAATTTCTATCAAATTCCAGAAGGCCGGATATTAGCTTTGCAGTTAACAAGCTAGCTGCCTACACCACTAACCCAGGTTTACAACACCATGGTGCAATAAAGCGGATACTCAGGTACTTAGCAGGTACAAAAACTCTCGGGATAATTTATAAAAAATCCCAAGATGAGGCTGAAAATAATAACCTCTTCCACAGATATGCTGATGCTTCATTTGCTAACATTGAAGATCTAAAATCCACTACAGGCTATATTTTCCTAGCATCAGGGGGAGCAATTACGTGGAAATCAAAGGAACAAACCATAATTGCATTATCTTCCACAGAAGCCAAATATATTGTGCTATCAGATGCAGGACATGAAGTTATTTGGCTAAGAAATTTATATGAAGAACTCGGATTTAAACAACAATTCCCAACAGTGATTAAAGGCGAAAATAGGGTCATTCAAAGTTCCACTTATTTGCTACTTATTGGTCACTTATTCATTTACTTATTTCGATATGGAAAACAGTAAGCAGAGCAAATAAGTGCGGATTTAAGAATAATGAACTTGATTGACCATTATTCTTATTTGGTCACTTATTCGCTCACTTCTTGCCTTGCTTATTGCACCACTTATTCTGAAATCCAAACTCTGACTGATCTCACACTTTTTGCCTTCTTACCTTGTCTGGTCATTCTTTTCCTCATTCGTTACATGCTTCTTATCTGTCTAGTCTATCATGGGTAGAACAAAGAAAGTCAAGGTCCTGAAGTCTCCCAAAAAATCCCCCAATGCCGTTTCCAGGAATGAGGGCAAAAAAACTGGATGCACACGCAAGAAGACTGCTGCTGCCATAGCAAGTGAAGCTCAGCAATTGGAAGGAAGTGACAATGAACCTGAAGAGTCTGTCCCTGACACCACCGCCCTCAAAGTCCCAGCACGTGTGGTTTGGGATAAATACCCAGAGCATACGGAGCGTTTGCTGGACTATCTGGATCTGCACCCAGGTGTTGCCATCAAGCTCTTTGGAGACTCTACACAGGCTGAAAAGTCAGAGGGCTGCTCCAAGGTGATGGCAAAGACAAACAAGATCACCAGATAGTTGCAAGTTGCAGATGGCGTCTTCTCTATTGACAATGATGTGGCAGTCCAAAATGACTTCGCAACCAACCTGGGCAAGTATGCAAAGGCCATTGACAACTACATCACCAACACGTATGTACCAAACTAGTAAGCCTTGTATCTGCTTAGCAGTTTCATTAGAGGAATGGCTTTATGGCTCAGCTGTTATGTTGTCCTGACTGGAATTCAACTGGAATTTCCGGAATCTGTGGAGTCTGACTGGAACAGGTGGGGGAGTGTAAATTACAGGTCCTTAGCACAGCTTTGAATGCACTCACTGTGTCACACGATGAGCAAGATGTGAGATTTGTGAGAGAGGTATAATCTGGGGTCCAAACTTCTCTGCTGCACAGCTACTCTACCCCTAGTATTTGTACAAGTACGAAATATGAAATAGATAATGAGACTGTCCTTTATATGGTATTTTGGAAATAGCTTGGTTGAGCTATCCTGAAAGATAGAATCACATCGCAATGGGGTGATATTACCCCTTCCAAATGGATTGTTAAATAAGATAGAAAAAGGGTATAAAAGGAAATCTCACCATCTTATGTTAGATAACGCTCTCTATCGCTTGGCCTTCACCTCCTATGGTGTTCCACCCTGCCATCAATCAGTATGATGTTGATCTTTGGATCTTGATGCTTGATTTTCTAAGCTGATCCACCATTGCTATGGGCTCCTAGGTGTCGGTCGGGTGGCTGTGCCTGCCTGCCCTGATCTGTTGATTAATTTGTATGTTGCATCAACACCTGGCATCAAAATGGCTGTGGATCGGATGCTCAATGCACGCTCAATGCTTCCTAAATCCCACAGTCCTGCTACCCAATACTAAGGCTCATCCTTTGGTGCTCGAATATTCAGTGAGTTCTCCTTTGTTCTTGGGAATTTTCCTAATGATTTCTTGACCATTTTCCATCGATCACCACCTAGAATTTTCTAAGGCATATCAACGTGCACTGTGGGAAAGTTTCCGGATTTGGACAATGTGAGTGGGGTGGTATGTAGTGCTACGCAATCATTTACTGGGAAAGGGATGCTTAGTATAATGGTTATGTGTGTTATCTATTTGTTGTAACTCCCCCTAGTCACGTGTTCAAATCTTGAGCACTGAAAAATTTTCATGAAATATATTTATATTAATCTGTCCAAGCGGAGTCCCATTGGACTGTCTGAGCATAATCCAATTGTCTGAGCTGTCCGACCGGACTGAGCTCAGACTCTGATCACTCAAATCATAGGCCTCTTTGTGAAATGTGCCCAAGCAGAGTCCAATCGCTAGGGTTTAAAAGTCCGGTCCAGTCCGGTCTTCTTGCCTTTTTTGGACAGACTGTGGACTGGGTCGGTCCTATAAAGCAAAATTTCTGAAAAACTGCACTGGACTGGGTCCAGACTGGTCTGCATCAGTCTGATATTGGACTGACTCAAACTGGTTCTATTCAGTTTGGACTGGTCCAGACTGGGCATTTTAGCATTACACACTGCCTAAACACACCCCACCAGGACCTGTGCAGACCCCTCATGCCCAACACAAGTACAAAGAAGGGCCAACACACTAATATTAGCAATACAATCATTGAAAATACATGAAACATGAGCAAAAGTTGACTATGTAGCCTTGTTATGGAGTGTTTTAGATGGTGATTGATGTGTGGGAGTGTGGCTGTGCTAGGACCGGTCTGAACTGCTCCTCAGACTGCAGTCCTGACTGGTATATGATGATGAACTGCAGACTAGACTGCAGACTGGACTGATATCAGTCCAGTCCAGTTCATCAGTCCTATGCAGTCCAGAGGACTGGACTTCAAAACTCTACTGATTGGAATAGGTGGGGGAGTGTAAAGACCTCCAAATCTTCCACATCCACCTCAAGGGCATGATACTGATCATTCTCATCCACTAGTTCCTCAATAGCTTGGAACATTGACACTAGTCTGCAGATTGCACAACCTTGGGTAACAGTTGATACTTTGTCTCTGTCCCCAAAAGAAGCAAAAATTGAACATATGACAGGGCAGACTCAGCTGGTTACTCACAACTTCTGTTTCATCCCTGCTTCTTGAAGTTAGAGCATTGAGGTCCAGTCTCAGGACCAAAAAATGACCGAAGACCAAACTGAACCATAACCAGTCTCCCTGGACCATTGGTCTTGGTCACACCTGATTAGGGAGCAGTCCCAGTCCTGGTTACTCTAATTTTAGATCAACAGTTGAACTGCACAGTACCAGTTGTGACCGGTTGTAACCATACACTAGTAGTATATACTCCAGATGACTATGTATACTAATACTAATGCTAATACTATGTAAGGGGACAGAGGCCCAAGAAATTTTAAGATGAAAATCTGGCAGGTTTATATACCCCAGCTGACTTTGCCTCTGTTTGTTCAGTCATGCCACATCTTTTTTTGATGAATGTGGTGAGCATTGTTAAGATATGTGATATTTGTTTCAATTTTTTTTCTCCAACTCCTCCACTTACCCATTACCCACCCACATTGTTGCCCTTACACCACCACCTTGCCCTCACACCACCACCACCCCACCTGCTGGCTATGCCTCTCCCTCCTCTCATGGCTCCCCCCTCCTCCTGCGCTCTTGCAAACCCACTGGACAAGTTTGGTCAGTTCAGTCAATTCTTATCAACACAATTCAGACAAGCACCAAAGCAGTTATGCAGTATCCAAATATGATGAATCTCAAATAGGAAGCAGTCCCATAAATTCAAGCTATCCAGTTTCTTGTTGGAATCTGAAATGTGTTAGGACTTCACTAATACCCTGAGGCAAAAACGACGACTCCCAAACAAAACAACAACAACAGAGAAAAGAGATACCACTAGCTCAGCAAGGGCAGTCACACTGTATTAGTGGATTTCCCAAAGAGAACACAACAAGTGTTCCTTGGTGATATATTAAGTCTTATATACTATACTATATGTTGTAACCATGTGTAGTCTTGCATATACCATGAGGCTCTGCACCCATGTGTAAGCCTCATGCACACTGCCTTGCATAGCCTCCCATGCTCTTAGCGTGTGTTGCACAGCAACATGTGTCTACCACATGTCCAATCATCTATCTATCCTTGACCGTGTGTTTGATCGTAGGGACCATTCACCTACCCTTAGCATCATAAAAGTGTCCACAGGACCAAGCAAAGGAAAGTAAATTAGTATTAAATGTCTTATAGAAAATTGTACTCCTGACATCACTGCCTCTTTAGGGCTCAGATTCCAGATGAGACACAAGGCCTTCCAGAGTATTGGTGAAGTTTTTGTACAGCCAAAACTGAAAGTGTGCCAACAATCTAAGTCGATGTGGGGCACTGGGGTGTGATTTGTGAAAGGCCACAATTGCCGCCGCTGCATGTTCTAGGTTTGAAGAGGGCTCCCAGGTATTGTTCTCCTCAATGTACCCTTGCCACTTAACCCAGCACTGCAGCTGGCCATGGCACAGCCATGAATCCAGTACCTCTTCCATGCAGTACTCTAACTCTCCATCTAGCTCAATCAGGGGCAGTGCTTCAGCTTTCTATCCCAGGATTTTCGCCTTGGTATGAGGTCTAGTCTGAGAGATGTTGATCACTGATGGATTTTGATTGTCTTTGGTAGCTTGAGCTTAATGGTGTTTGTCGATGTCAGCTCAGTGATTGGGTAAGGTCCTAAGCGTTTCTCTGCAAGCTTGTGGTAGGGACACCTCAATTGCAAGTCATCGGCCTCAAGCCAGTACTTCTGCCTGACTTTGTAGTCTGGGGCTTCTCCTCTGATCTGATCTGTGTAGCACTTCATTTCATCACACACTTTTGTCAATGCAGCCTCTGCCTCCTCATGCACTCTCTTCATCTGCTCTGCAAAGTCCTCTGCTGCTTCCACCTTTCCTTCTCTTCTTGGTTCGAAACCCATCCAGGGGTTGTAGCCATAATTAGCATAGAAGGGTGAGGTCTGAATCACTGAATGAACATGGTTGTTGTAGGTGAATTCACCCAATGTGCTCCACTCAGGCCAGCCATCTTGGTGATAATTTATGAATAGGTGCAGTTCATGTATCAGTGCAGCTGCAAACTGTGGACCTTGATTGGATATGATTGACTCCAGAAGTGGATGGTATTGCCACACACATTGTCATGGTATAATTTAGCCAGTCCTAGTGCACTTGTTTCCCCCATTGTGGGAATCGTGCGAATTTGCTTCTTGGCCCAATTGACTACCACTAAGAGTGTGTCATATCCTTGCACCTCTGGCAGCCCCACAATTAAGTCTGTGGATATGGCTTTCCACAGCTCCATAGGGGTGTCTATTGGTCTCAGCTTGCCCACTGGAGGTTTTGGTATGTTCTTGTACTGCTGGCATTCGTTGCACCTGTTGACATAATCAAATATGAATTTAGTCATGGCTGGCCACCAGTAATTACAAGCTACAAGCTCAAGAGTCTTCCACCACCCAGGGTGTCCTGCTATTGCTGAATCATGATGCAGCTTGACAATCTCATGTCGAAGATGTATGTCTTTAGGCACATAAACCTTTCCCCTGAAGAGCACTAGGCCCTGTTCCTCACTCCTTTCCTCCATCCTAAGCCGCTTCATTGGTGATCTCTTCAACTCTTCCACTGCCTTTACCACTGACTTGTCCCACTCCTTTCCCTTCCACACTCTACTCAACACCTTCTCTTCTAGTGTTTCAAGGTCCAGTCCGGTCCGGTTTTTTGACCTTTTTGGCCAGAAACTGAGACCATAACCGGTTACAAAGTTCTGTATATATCATATAACTGGTCACTATCGGTCCGGTTTTGGTCCACCAACCAGTCACAACTGGTCACAAAGAGGACCAGTTGCTGACTGGTTGTAACCGGTCAGTCTTACATACTACACAATAAATATCATAGGTAGTTAATTAATTAAATATTCGTGAATAAAAACCAAGCCCCCCCTCGCCAAGAGGGGCTTGGGGGGGGATGTGTAGCATCTGCAGAGGTTGAGGGGGGAGGCAGCACCATCGAGAGGGGGGGTCGCCAGTAGTCGAGGGGGGTCCATCATCAAGGGGGTGGCAGTGCCGTCGAGGGGGGGATCACCAGAGGGCGGGGGAAGCAGCGCCATCGAGGGGGGGTCGCCAGAGGTCGGGGAGGCAGTGCCGCTGAAGGGGCTCACCAGAGGTCAAGGGGGGAGTGCGTTACACTCCCCCACATATTCCGGCCGGAATTTCCGGAATTTCCGGAATTTTTTTTGGGTGTAGCTCTCACTGTAGAGGATAATTCCGGTCTAATTATTTAGACCGGAATTTCCGGAATTTACCCAAAACCGAACTAACCGAACTAACTGAACTAACCGGACGCGTGTCACATGGCCACAATCGCCACCGTGACGCGTCGTGACTGCCAGCTCACGCGTTGCCACCCACCATCACGACGACGGCCTCTCCCCCCCCTTCCTCCATCCCCCCTCCCTCCCTCTAGCACAACATGGGGGCCCATGGCCCCCATGGTAAGTATTTTAAGATCAATTTCATCAATAATTTCATCTTTATTTAAAGCTAATCAAATATTTATTTTTCTCTTTCAGTTTGTTGTATGCAATGATGCGCCGCCCCTCCTCCCCACTTAGCTGGGAGGTGGGCAGCTTCATGGCATGAGGGAAGGCCCCAGGGACCTGCCAGGGAAGAAAGGCGGAACAACGACAGCTGCCACGTCAACAACGCCGCCACACGCCGCCGATCAACAAAGCCCAGCGCTGCCACGTCACCCCAGCACCGCCTCCCTTCCGACCGAGCATCCACCGTCGCCGCCATGTCACCAACACCCACCAACCGAGCGCCCACCGCCGCGGCCACGTCACGCCCACCGACCCAGCACCCTCCCCCAGCCAGGGATAACCCCCACCAACACATGACCGCGCCCGCCCCACACTCAGCACGACAGAGCACCCCCCACCACCGCTGCGAGCGACTGCTCGCAGGGCGGAGGCGGGGTGCAGTAGGCGGGGGTGAGGGTGTTGGGATTATGTATACAAGAGTATACAGGCAAGCCAAGGCAGTTAACATGCCTAGGGAATATTGCCAGAATATGCTAAGTCAACACTAGGGTTAGGGCTAATGCACATTAACCATAACCCTAGGGAATGGACAGTTAACACATGCAGAGACATATAGGGGAACCCACAGTTAACACATGCTACAGGATTACTCATACTGCAGCATGTCTATGATAGCCTATCCAAGACAAAGCTATGGATAGAGTGTCTATGACACACCCTGCAGGAAGTCTAGGACTTACCAAGCCATGATATCATATGTCACTATTATTGACACTGTTATAGGGGATATGACATAACTATTCCATTATTAACTGGTACAGGGGTCTATTACAGAATACCTCCTAACTGTGTAGTATAAATATTGCACATCTTGTAGGAGATGATAATAACATTCCTCCCTGTTGCAGACTCCCTCACTCACAAGCCTTTGAGATTAACTTCATCCCTTAACCTTGCCCTTTAACTCTTCCTGTCACTGTTCACCACTCCATTCCCAACAGAGGGGGGTGCATCAAGATGGAGGGGGACGCGTTGAGAGGGAGGGGGACGTGTTGAGAGGGAGGGGGACGCTACAGACCACAACTGCCCGCGCCAGGAGGGTAGGGGGACGCACGGGGGACGGGGGATGCGTGGGGGAGGGGGGACGCGCCAGGAGGGATGGGGAAGGCCAGGGGAGAGGGGGACGCCATGGGAGGGAGACGCGCCAGACGCGACACCCAGGGCGACAGAGCACCCCCCACCACTGCTGTGAGCGACTGCTCGCAGGGCGGAGGGGGGTGCAATAGGCGAGGGTAACGGATGGGCATGGGGAAGGGGGGGGGGCAGGCAAGGGGGGCAACAACGGCCACGCGCCATGCGCCACTCCCCCCTCCCCTTTAATTTTATTTCGTATATATTAATTTTATTTATACTCTATTTTAATTAGTATCAATGCTACTGCCAGAGCGAGGACACACCAGCCGCGCAATCACACGACACCCAGGGCGACAGAGCACCCCCCACCACTGCTGCGAGCCACTGCTTGCAGGGCGGAAGGGGGGTGCAATAGGCGAGGGTGACGGAAGGGCAGGGGAGGGGGCAAAAAAATGAGTCTGGAATTTCCGGACTCCACCGGAATTTCCGGAATATGTGGAGGAGTGTAAATTACAGCTGGGATCAGGCAGGTGATTTGCAGGTCCTGGCTCCATGGCTGGGGTCACCACATAAGCTGCAGCCATTGGAATTTGAACACAGCTGGTGCCAAAACTGCAGGAGGAGCTTTGGGCCCAGGAGAAACAGAACTGCTTGCCACCTGGGGCAAGCATGCCATGCTTACTCTTGGCATTGGGAGAAAGCTTGGCTGATGGCTTGCCAGCAGAGGTGGTTTCTGTCCTGCAGTCAGCTGGAAAATGGTCATGTCCACTGCAACAAAAACAATGCGAGTGTTGCGGCTTCTTTGGGGACTGCAATGGGTTCTCCAATGGGAGACATCAAGGCTACTCAGATCATGGGCCAGATTGAGGGCCATGAGCTCATGCTGCTTGATATCATAATCCATGGCAATCTCCCAGCTGTGCAAGTGACCAAGATCCATTACTAGCTTATGATGCAATGCAAATGCCACAGCCTGTGCTTCGCCATGAAGGAAACAGATGCAATCATCTGCTGCCTGTGCTGCAGCATGCCAGTCAATGGTAGAAATCAACATTTTATTATGACAATCTAAGGATTTAATGGTAAGCCCCCCAGGGCATTGAAGACCACATCTTCCTTCCCACAGGCTGCTTTGATGCAGGATGCTAGGGTAAGCGAGAAGTAAGGAACATATCAAAAGTTCAAGTTCAAGTTATCAAGTTTGTTAGAGACGAGGCTTTTGTCACTAAGTTCAATCACACTAAGGCGGAGGCTTCTAGCTAATTGTCTAATAGTAAGCAAACACGTACTACTTGCTGCGCGCGCAGCAATATAGCTGTTATACTACGGAAGGCTATGTCTACTGTAAAGTAAGCGGCTGCGCTTATGTATCTAATGGGCACTGCCCGTCAAGTCAGTGTCTGCTAAGTATCGAAAGGGAAACAGAGTAAAGTAAAGAAAGGAAAAGAAAGGAAAATCGTAACATCACCCCCTCTCTATTGTCGAAGTTTCCTACTTCAACCCTTCAGAGTTCATCTACCGTCAAGCAAGACGTATTCAGCGTTCTGTAAATCCAGAAATGGGTGTCTCCTGGTTGGTTGATTGGGGGCAGTGGAGGAGAATGAGTCGGGTGACGGGGGATATAGGCGTCTTCACGGAGCGAGATGGGTTAAAAAGGAACAACGATGAGGTCTTCTTTGGCAATTGAGATGGGGCGGGGCGGAGGCATCAGGTTGCGGTTAAGGTTGACGAGCAGGAGGTCTCTGTCAACATGCACTGAGCGTTCGGTAGAGCGGATGGATTGGAGGGCGAGGAAAAGAAAGATCAACCAGCACATAATGAAGAAGAGAAAGATTGTCAGGACAAGGATGTTAGAGATTTGCATGACAGGGTGTTTGCATTGTCGAGTCACTTTCTTCTTCTCTTCTTTAATACTGGCGAAAACTGGGGCCGGGTTCTCCTGTGACGTTAGCCCAAGCATCTCCATCAAACGTCGCTAAATATTCGGCACCCGGTTCCTGATCGGATCTGTCATCAATGAGGGTCTGACGTGGTGGAGTGTTACGGTATCTGGGAGGGGGTCGGTTCGGGTTCGATTCACAATCGCGGGAGTAATGACCCGGTCCTTTCTTCCTGCAATGGAAGCACTGGTAGAGGTTGCAGTAGGACGTGAAATGTCCCTGTCCTTTGCACTTGAAGCAATATTCTCCGTGCATATGTGTTGGGATTATGTATACAAGAGTATACAGGCAAGCCAAGGCAGTTAACATGCCTAGGGAATATTGCCAGAATATGCTAAGTCATATTAACACATGTTTAACAGAGGTTAACACATGCAGAGACATATAGGGGAATCCACAGTTAACACATGCTACAGGATTAATCATCCTGCAGCATGTCTATCATGGGATAGGCAAGATATAGCCATGTCTATCATAGGCTATCAGAGACAGAGCCTTGGATAGAGTGTCTATGACACACCCTGCAGGAAGTCTAGGACTTGCCAAGCCATGATATCATATGTCACTATTATTGACACTGTTATAGGGGATATGACATAGCTATTCCATTATTAACTGGTACAGGGGTCTATTACAGAATACCTCCTTTATATATTAAAGGAGTGCATTACACTATACCTCCTAACTGTGTAGTATAAATATTGCACATCATGTAGGAGATGATAATAACATTCCTCCCTGTGGCAGACTCCCTCACTCACTAGCCTTTGAGATTAAACTTCATTCTCTAACCTTGTCCTTAACTCTTCCTGTCACTGTTCACCACTTCATTCCCAACAATATGCGGCGGTACTTCCGAGCTATGAACGGTGGAAGAGAGTCGCATCGTTGGAATGACGAGAGGAGTGCGGCTTCGGGGCGGGCTGCGTGAAGGCTGATACGCATTGCCAGATACTTCGCGGGCTGACAGTCTGTGAACGGGAGAGGTCGCAGATCCAGAAGGGGATGGTTCGTTTCAAGAGCGGGATGGACCGGCGGAGTGACTGGCAGATTTCTTTGCTATTCTGGGTCGGGGGCAGCTGGTGGATGGGATGGGAGGGTCGTACTGGTTTTTGTAGTCGCTGACTGCAGACTCTAATCCTCTCTCCAGCATCTGGCATAGCATGCTGTGGGCTAGACGATTCAAACTGATGATGTTCTCTAGAAGAAGGTTGTATTGTCGGAGGGGTTTTTCGAGGTCATCGTTCAGAAGGTCGCAGATGAGTGTAGCCCGGTTCGCAGGGTCAGAGAGGTAGTCGTGCACAGACTGGGCGAGAGGGGGAGTGACTGGAAGGGGTTGGGCACCAGCGGGGATCGAGGTAGACATAATAGACGAGTTGTTCGAGGTGATGGTTGTGGTTTGGTTTGCTGGTCGGTTTTCAGAGATGTTTCTTCTCCTTATATGCTTTAAGGAGGTCTGCAGCATTTCCCAAATTATCCGTAGGTTCCCAGGTGTTTTCAGACGTGGGGTAACCTAGCCACTTCACCAAGAACACATGTCCTCGTCCACGCTTCTTATGCGCGATGATCGCCTCCACTTTGTGTTCCTCTTGTCCACTGATGAGGTCAGGTGGTGGCCTCAGGTAATTAGGCCCATGAGCGTCCGTTTTGCGATAAGGGGCCAAGAGGGTGGCATGGAACACTGGGTGGATTCTCCACTGATGAGGAAGTTTCAGCTTGTAAGAGAGCAGTGACAGTACTTCCTTAATAGGGAAGGGTCCTTCTCTTTTTGGGGAGATCTTCCTTGTGAGTTCCATGAGTCCAGCCAGACCTTCTGTCCTTTCTCGAATGGGGAGAACTTTCTCATGACCCGTTCCGCCATGACTTGTCGAGCCAGTTTGTGTGCTGCCAACGCTTCCGTTCGTGCTTTTAATAACTGAATGAAACGTTTTTCAGCTGGGGGCGCGTCACTCTTTTGATACGCCACTGGTATAGCCCTAGGTTCATAGCCCATCATTAGGTAGAATGGGGAATGTTTTACTGCTGAATGTGTCCTCTGGTTGTGTGTGAATTCTGCTGTGGACAGAAGTTGTCTCCACGTTTCGGGGTTGTTGGTGCAGAACATCCGAAGATAGACCTCGACCTCTTGGTTTGCCCGTTCAGTTTCTCCATCAGTCTGAAGGTTAGAGAAAGATGAGAGTGTGAGAGGGGAGGGGTTGTTGAAGGAAGTTGTGTTCTTCTGTTAGGACATCACTAATACCATAAGCCAAAAGATGATGGCTCCCAAACAAAACATCAACAACAGAGAAAAGAGATAGTACTAGCTCAACAAGGGTGGTCACACTGTATTAGTGGATTTCCCAAGAGAACACAAGTAGTGTTCCTCAGTGATATATTAAGTCTTATATACTATACTACATGTGGTAACCATGTGTATTCTTCCATAGACCATGAGGCTCTGCACACATGTGTAAGTCTCATGCACACTGCCTTGCATAGCCTCCCATGCTCTTAGCATGTATTGCACAGCAACACGTGTCTACTGCATGTCTGATCATCTATCTACCCTTGACCATGTGTCTGATTGATGGACCGTTCACCTATCCTTAGACTCATAAAAGTGTCCACAAGACCAAGCAAAGGAAAGTAAATAGTATTAAATTAAATGTCTCATAGAAAATTGTACTCCCGATAAAATGGAATGCCGGTGGGGGCACTAGCAGCGATCTGATCTGTACAGCAGCATGACAGTGCTTTGGCTGTTGATCAACCAGGCTCCTCGATAAAATTAATCATTTAGTGCATACCATTTATGTTTAGTTGTGTCTTGACAATGAGTGCTAACTTGAAGTAACCTCACATGAGGCAGATGGTGGAAGGAGGCCAGGGACAGCCACCTCACTAAGTTCAGTCAGACAGACAGGACAATGTTATCTTTGTTGCATGTTATAAGAGTCAGTAGAATACATGGGTGAGCAATAGTAACTATACCTTTGTTGCACATTGTAAGAGTGAGGCAATAAAGGGGGAAAAGATCGTATATATATGAGGTGTTCAGACCATGTTGGAAAGTGTCCAGATCCAGCATTTCAGACATGGCTGCATCAGGTGTAGTTCTCATATCAGGTAAGCAGTCAGGCCATCGGTATCTGTACACATGTCCAGCCATGGGTATTGGGTTGCCAGTGATGTGACATGTGTTGGGGGGACATCACATGGGTTGTTCAAGAGTGTCAGGGTGTTGAGGGAGGCTTGCCGATCCATAGTGTCATTGGTAGCTTTGTTGATCGGTAGTGGTGTCAATCAGCAGTGTCATTGGTAGTGGTACTGACCAGTGGTTTCATCAGTAGTGTTGCCAATGTATAAGCATGCAAGTGCACCAGCAGTGGTGTGCCCATTGGTAGTGATACTGATCAGCAGTGTCATCAGCAGTGTCATCGGTAGTGTTGCTGATCAGTAAGTGTGCAAGTGCACTGGTTTGGGTGTGCAGCGGTGTGCACCGGTCAGTATGCAGCATGTGCATTGGTCAGCATGCAGCAGTGTGCATCAGTCATCATGCAGCAGTGTGCATCAGTTTGGCATTGGTGCACCTGGTGTGGGCCATCGGTATGGTATTGTCTGTAGTGAGTCTGGGGCCAGGCTTACAGATGGCACCAAAAGGTCAGCAGTATTTTTAGTATGGGTATAGGTTGTGCTTACCTCATGGGTGCCCTGCTGCACAGGCTTCACAATATGATACTTATCATGATTTTGACTTCACGTTCATCACATCAATTGTAGCATTTCTTGTTCTTTTGTATCATCTATTTCTTTAGCCAAAATGCTCCTTTTGATGAGAGCTACTGATTGGCTAGAGTGATTGATCTGTTTCTCAAAATCGATGGAGTTATAAATGTTGGCCATATGAGATTGGCCAAGTGTGACAGATTCACCCACATATGGAAGACAATGTCACACAATGTGACTTATTTCTTGATCAAATCCAGTGAAAATTAGTATAAAGGGGTACAAATTTTCAGGCCTAATATGTGAAAAAGCCAGTATGAAAAGTTGAAAAAAAATCCAGTTCCAATTTGGCCACTGTTCAAAATTGGTGGCCACTTGGTCCATATCAAGTCATGTGACATTGGTGTTATCTGAAGTCCACTATGAACTCACGTGAATGCTTTTTTTTTGATGCTAACTACCTTTTTTTTAAGACTCAAAGCACCCTTTAATAGTGGATACCATCCCCTGACACACCTATGTGGATGCAATGGTGCCCAATGCTGATGAAATTGTTGTTTGAGCAGTGTTGAGCAGATAACTTTTTTTCCCTTTTCTTTTCCTTTTTGTTTTCGCCAAGTTTTCACTTTATTATATTCCAAGCTTTTTTTCATGATGGGCACCGCCCCGTGATGCACCGGTGCAGACGAAATGGGCCCTAGGTAACTCCTTTTCTCATGTTTCTTCTACTAACTACCTTTCTAAGTATGATGCATCCTGTAACGATAGGCACCCCATTATACCATCATCACCGAATCCGGATTTTTTTGCTATAGCCATACAACTGGGCTGTAATATGTGAAATATATAGAATATGTAAAATTATTACAGTTGTAGTTACAGCTAAGATAGTCCTCATTCATACTCGACTACGTCAGGTGATGTTACTTTTATTGTGACGCATCACGTGCAAAAAGTCGAAACAATGCGCGTCCACATGCGTTGAACCGCTCGAAGCAAATTAAAACAATATGAGTTGAGCAATGTATATTAAATAGTAGTATTATGTATATGTAGCATTTGGTTTATCAAAAGAAACAAGCAGGGCCTTTGGAATGACACGGTGCCCTTAAATTCCATGCCTTCGTGTTCTTCATCATCACTCGTAGATCCATCATCATTCATCCCAGCAGTTTCGGGGGCAGTCTGTGCAGTCACTCGCTCACCCGGGCCTGTTGTCACCTCAACCGCTGGCACTGTCTCATTCGCGGCATCGATCTCTCCCATCCCTTCCATTATTTCTGCGATATTCATTTCAACCCCGTTGCTATAGCCACCGTAATCCGTCATTATTGCCGCGGTGATGTCGCCATTGGCAGGTGACAATGTCAATGTGGTGTTCTCACATGGTGACATCACCACAGCCGCTGAAACAGGTATGTCGCGTAATATTCGTTCTGAATTGGGATTATGCGGTTCTGATCTCGCTTTTTTGGGTGAATGACGCATTGGCAACTGATAATTGACGTGTCAATGAAATTAAATGAACGTGTCGCGTGATGGACCTACATTTTCCTTTTCCTCCACTTCTTTCTTTTCTTGGAATTCCCAGTAGCCCAACCCTTCAGATTATTTAGAAACTTCATTTTCTTTAAGCTAGGCATCGTGAGGAATGTGCTATGCTTTTCAGAGTTGGCTAGATTTTGGTGGTGGCTAAATATAGATGTGAAAAAGTTGTACTCCTCCGTCAATTGCCCGAAAATCAAAAATCCGGGCCCAAGCGATTGATCCATTTTGTTTTTTCTACATTCCCTCAGGCCCACAATTGATTTAAATCTATTCGTACTAAAGCCTTGTGCATTTTTTTAATTTTGTCACGCAAAGTAACGTTTTCATCACATGACGTAGTCGAGTATGAATGAGGACTATCTTACCATATATACCACTCACCGGCGGAGGTGGACGAGGTGGTGCAAGCCATCTCAGACGCTTTTGCAGCGGCGTGGCGTACCCATGCCCGGTCTAAGAACATCTGTAGCTGCTCCAAGGAGTGGTGGTCAGACAAGTGTCACACAGCCCTCGAGGAGTACTGGCTTTCCCGGGACCCTGAGGACTGGAGCATGTTTAAGCAGGCAGTTAGAGCCGCCAAACGGGAGTTCTTTGATGCGCACATCAAGGAGGTCTCCTCTACCAACCAGCGCCCGTGGGATCTGATGCCATGGGTCAAACAACGTAACCTCCCGTTGTGCGAGGCCATCTCCTATGGGGGTGCCCCTTGCAATACGCTGGAGGCACTTTGGACGGCGCTCGACGGTACCTACAACGCGGCCAATGACTGCCCAGTAGACCTGTCCGTGCTGGACGATTACAAACCCCTCCCCCCCCGGGAGTGGATTCCCTTTTCCCTGCTTGAACTGCGGGAAGCCCTTAAGGCGTGTTCGTCACATTCCGCCCCAGGACCGGACCACGTTACGTGGTCCTTCCTTAAACGCTGGGCTGGCAACATTGAAGTTGCTGACCTCTTCGTCCGTATTGCTGAAGCATGTGTTACACTGGGCCACTGGCCCTCTCATTTCAAGGAGTCCATGTCGGTCATCATACCGAAGCCTGGAAAACCTAATTACTCTACCCCGAAGTCATTCAGACCGATTGTGTTGCTGAACACTCTGGGGAAACTCGTCGAGAAATTGCTGTCTCAACGGCTCCAGTTTGATGGAGTTGCACATGGCATCTTCCAGGGTGGGCTAAGGGTCTGCAGACGAGCGTTGTCGCCTTCGACATTGCTCAGTTCTTCCCGTCGCTAAACCATCAGGTTTTGCTGGCTATTGTCGAGAGGTCGGGGTTCCCACTGTGCGTGGTGAACTTCTTCCGCTCGTACCTGGTAGGCCAATTCACGACCTACAAGTGGAACACCGACAGTTCAGGCAGGTTCTCTGCCGACGTCGGAGTGGGGCAGGGCTCGGCCCTTTCCCCAGTGTGCTCAGCACTGTACATAGCGCCAGTGATGCGTCTCTTTTTCGCCCGCGCCCCCCGGCCACTGGCGGATTTGATCTCCTATGTCAACGATGGCACCCTCATCGCACAGTCTAAACGGGTCGAGGACAACCTCCCCAAACTCGTGGACGCTTACAACAAAGTGTTCCGCCTCTTCACGGCCCTGGGATTGGTGTTAGAACACGCCAAATCTGAGGTCTTCCACTTCTCTCGGGCACGGGTGGCGCCCAATCCTCCCATTGACCTTGGTGTTGCCCCATTCACGGGGACCACCCCTCTCAGGCCCAAGCCGATCTGGCGGTACTTGGGTTTTTTCTTTGACCGGAAGTTGTCCTTTAAGGAACATGTCCGGTTTTACACGACGAAGGTGTTCACGACGGTGAGCACCATGCGCATGCTTGGCAATTCGTCCAGGGGCCTCTCCCCAGCGAATAAGCGACTGCTTTACAGGTCCTGCGTCATCCCGGTGGCAACGTATGGTCTCTGTCTTTGGTTTTGCCGAGGTACTCGTACCAAAGGCATGGTCAAGGCCCTGTCCCAGATGCAGCACACCGCTTCCCACTGGATCACAGGCTGTTTCCGTACGTCCCCGGTGGGGGCTATGGAATGTCTCGCCGCCCTGCTGCCCATGCAGCAGGTGCTGCATCGCTTGGCGGATAAGAGCTGTCTTCGGACAGCCACTTTGATGCGCACTCACCCCGTCCGAGCCATCTTGGAAGGGGATTTGGTGGGAGATGCCCCCCGGCATCCGCTGGGACTTCAGGCCCTCCCGCCTGTGGCCCGCCGGAAGATCGTGTCCCCTGCGGCGGACACGGTCACCGTGTGCTCCCTCTCCGGGGAATGTTTCGAGGCCTGCCGCCCTTGTGTTCAGCGGGAACCAAGAGATCCGCCGTGCTACTGCGTTCCTCGGTCAAGCCTCAGCGACCGATGCCGAGCATCGCGCCCTCCACCTAGGGGTGTCCGCAGCCATGCCTGCCGGATGCAAAAAGGTGGTGGTATTTTCGGACGCCCTCGCACTTGCTGATGCTTGGGTAGATTTCTCCCCGGTGGGGGGCCAACAGCATGCCCTCCGGCTGTGCCGCCTCTTGCGCCCCTGGTTTGAACTAGACCAGACTCGTTGCGTTCACCTGTGGTTCGTTCCCTCCAAAGCGGAGTGGGCGATCCACAAGCAAGCTCACGATGTTGCGACGTCGCTTCGGTTGCCTCTGGGGATCTCCCCCAAAGCCACTCGTAACTGGCTGATCGCCTCCTTTAAGGAGACGGCAGAAAAGGACTGGGTTACCCGCTTTGCGGACCCCAAGTATCGTGGGAAGAGCTTCCTGGACCTGAGGGCCCAACGGAAGTCGCCCGCAACGCCCACCGCCTCTGGCCGCGGGCCCTGGCTCAAGGAGACTGCACATGACTGCAGGTTGACGGCCTGACTGTGTCGGTGCATCATGGCGCATGCCCCCATTGGGAGCTACCGTGACCGCTTTTTCCCCAGTGAAGACACTCACTGTACATGCCCCCCCTGGCCCTTTCAGGACCGGGATCACCTGCTCCGCGTGTGCCCCCAAGTGAAGCGCAAGAAGCACCGGCAGGGCCCGCGATTTATCGCAGATCTTGTCGAACTTCTTGAGGCGAACCCGAGAGCGTTTGCCTTTGCCCCCCCGGAAGGGTGGGACCCGGGATGAGGGTTACGCGCAGGGCGTATGACCCCCGTCTGGTGGCCTGGTGAGCCTGATGGCTGCCGAACACGCGCTTGGTTTCTGAGCCTGTGATGCCTCCATCGGTAACACCGAACCTCGGGTTCGCCGCTGACAAGGCTGGGGGGCCCGCCAGATGGTGGGTACCGTCCCACACGTGGGGCGGCTAAGTGAGGAGGGGCTGTACTCAGGCAACTGAGGGGCTCTGGACCCCGTTGGGCCTTATGGCTTGCGGGTTGGTCAAACTGCGGGAAGGCCTGTAATCCTCATTCCTGGCCGGCGCGTCAGTGGGCGCGCATGACTACTAGGGGCTGTGCGGGAGCTGACCGGGGGTAGGGGACTGGGACATCAGTACGCGCCGTTGGGTGTGCCGGCAAGCTGGTTCAGGGAGGCGCCTGAGTGCCCTCGGCCTGTAGTCCGGCCATACGCGTGGCCCTCTTGGGCGGTGATGATACTCAGTCCGAGGAGACACCTGGAAATGACACACCAAATGTACTCCAACTAGACTAGAGGAAGGTTGCGAGGTGGCTTTGGGTTGGTGTTTGTCACAAGGTAGAAGGATGGAAAGTTGAGGGAGAATACAATAAATGAGACTAGAACTGGGGTTGCTGAGACGAGATAATACGATAGGACGAAGCTAGAATTGAGCTCTGTGCTCTAAACGATAGAGGGGAAATGATATATTGACTTTTTTTTGTTTTCTATCTACTAGATGTCTTATATAGATATTCTAAGTGGGGCCAGGAAATTGAAGTGGGTGAAGAGGACCCAAGTAAAATGAGAAGGAATCAGATGCCAATGAGAAAAGGGGGGGGAGGGGTAATGGAATAAGGAGTGGGTAATGGAATAAAGAGTGGGTACTAGATCAAGAAATCTACCTGGTGTAAGAAATCTACCTGGTGTAATAGGACTTGTCTCCTATCCAAAAATGCGTCCAGTGGCTTGTCAGGCAGGTGATAGGGACTGGAGAGGATGATGATGTAATCCTGGGAACTTTGTCATGTGACCAAAATCATAGGACTGTTGATAATACCGTTCCTTGCACTAGAACCTTACACCATGATCTCTAACAACATCTCTCTTGTCCTTTTCTTCTTCATCATCCTCCTGATTATGTGCATCCTGATGGCCTACCAATGGAGACGCGCTATTGTGTGGGGACGATTCTCATCAGAGCTCAACACAGAAAATTTGCCTGTTGGAGGAGATGATCCCATTATCTTCTGTGACCCATTATGATGGAGCCTTGACTGGAGTGAGTGAGATATCTTCTTCCTTTGCCAACAATGAGTTGAACAATATCAAGTGCGACCAGAGGACAATGCGGTGGTGACCCAAGCCAGGAAAGAAGAGAGTGAGGTGGATGGCGGAGTGGGCCAAGAGGTGGAGGTCGATATAACTGATGTGGGAGCTAAATATGAAGAGTTTTGAGGCTGCAAGTAGCACAAGTATTGGTAGTAATGCGTGTGAGATCCTATGATGATTGTAGAATGTGGCATGAGGAGGTGTTGTTAAAAATGTGAAAATGGGATGGTTCAGAGCTTTGGATGCTCCTGATACCTATCAGCGGCACGTGGGCCTTCACGCACTTGGTGCATTATCGGGGCTGTAGTCTCCCTTCAAACTTACATCGTATACCCGCTGTCCCATGTAGTAGATAGCCGTGGACTGCGCCTGTGCACCATGTTAAACATTGTTGAACAAAAAAAAAAAAAAAAAAAAAAAAAAAAACCATATATACCACAGAGTGGTTTCCCCAAAGGAAGAATTCCTGCTCATGTGATATTGGTCATGTACTGTGGGAAAGATGAGCCTGCAGGGGGAAATTCACATAAAAAATGGTTGTATTTATCCTGTCATACATTTTGTGTTGTCTCGGTATCTGTTGGAAAAGCCAAAAAAAAGTGCTTAGTTACAGGCTGCAGTAGTATGGGCAATTGTCCTCACACTATGCACTTAGCTTGGCCTTCTTGGAAAAAGAAAACAAAGGGGGTCTAGGTTACAGACTCCTGTAATATTGTCTCATGGCTATGTATATTACCATACATACCACAGAGCAGTTTCTCAAAAAGAACAATATATTCTCGTGGTACATTGGTCATGTACTGTGGGAAAGATAAGCCTGCAGGGGGCAAGTCGCATAAAATACGGTCACATTTATCCTGTCATACATTTCATCTCATCTTGGTATCTCTTGGAAAAGCCAAAAAAAAGTGCTTTAGCTACAGGCTCCAGTAGTATAGTCAATTGTTCTTGTGTGTGGGGAATATTGTCTCATGGCTATATTACCATACATACCACAGGGGAGTTTCTCAAAAAGAAAAAAAGTTATTCCCATAGTACATTGGTCATGTACTTTCGGAAAGATAAGCCTGCATAGGGAAATTCGTAAAAAAAATGGTTGAATCTATCGGGTCATACATTTGGGCTGATTTTGGCACCTCTTAGAAAAGCCAAAATAAGTGCTCCAGCTACATGTAGTCAATGGTTGTTGTACAGGGGAAATAGGAGTATGAATTGTTGTACCATGCACCTAGTGACAATCAGGGTCTCCTTGGAAAAACAAAGAATAAGGGCTAGACTGCAGACTTGTGCCTTATTGTCTCAGTTTCCTAAAAGCAAAAAAAAAATTATGCTGATGGTATATTGATCATGTATTGTGGAAAAAAAATGGTCATACATTTTGTCTGATATTGGTACCTCTTAGGAAAGCCCCCCAAAAAGTGCTCTAGCTACAGGCTCCAGTAATGTAATCAATTGGTATTGTATAGGAGGAATGGTTATATGAATTGTTGTACCATGCACCTAGCAGCTAACTGGGTCTCCAGCCATGCATGATCGGCATGGGGGTCAGTGTGCGAGAGCTCGTGGGAGCGGTGGGGAGGAGGAGGGGGTGTTGTGCAGATGGGAGAGGCAGACGATGTAAGAAAAAGGGCTCTAGACTGCAGGCTTGTGCTTGGAGGCAGAGGAGGTCTTCTGCAGATAGAATGCCCCAGACATTGAATGGGGTGCTTGGAAAGGAAAACTAACAATGGCCTCACTGCCTTGTCGTTGCTGAGAGATGGTTTGAGTTCAATTCTTTGGCGTCCTGGTAATGTATTGGAGCCTTGTTTGTCTTGAATCCTTGTGATGGATGTCAGCTGTCCATAGTGGCTGTCGGCGATGAAGGAGGTGTGGTTGCAACAAGGAATTTCGTAGTTGGGGGAGGAGTGATGTTGGGAATGTAGTGGTGAACAGTGACAGGAGGAGTTAAGGACAAGGTTAAGATGATGAAGTTAATCTCAAAGGCAAGTGAGTGAGGAAGTCTGCAACAGGGAGGAATGTTATATTCATCTCCTACAAAGTGTGCAATATTTATACTGAGGTATGAAGTCATAAACTCCGGTACTAGTTAATGTTCCAATAACTATGTCATATCTCCTATAGTTATGGTGTCATAGTACCTCCTATGATATTATCACTTGGTAAGTCTTAGACCTTCCATACCCTGGGCCTTAGACATGCTATATCTGGTTCATACACTTAACATGTGTTAACTGTGCATTCCCCTACAGGCTTGGTAAGTGACTGAGTATTCCCGTAATTGTCCTTGCATGTGTTAACTCCTGTTAAACATGTGTTAATGTGACTTAGCATATTCAGGCTTTATTGCTTGGCCATGCTAACTGCCTTGGCTTGCCTGTATAGTCTTGTATACTGTCCCAACAAGTGAAGACGTAATAATCCCGGCAGGGAAGCGGAAAGTGTCGTCAATTAACACCCTAAAAATCAGGTCATCAATGCATAGTCTTAATGGGAGAAAGCAAATGTGTAAACATTAGCATTATCGCAAACTTGAAGACTTTGATAGCTAAACAATATCAAACATTGATGTTGACTTCATGTAGTTGACCTCATGGCTAGGACACATCATTGAAGGTGCTGACATGTCAAAATCTTGAATTATTTCATAGTGTGTGTTATTCCAAACCTTGGGGATGGGGGCTGCACCATCGGAGACCAGACAGTTGACCTTGGGTACTACAAAATGTCAATGAATTTTTGTGGCTTTTATGTTCTTGGGTGCTACTTTCTGTGATTTTTCCAGGGCTTGTTTCAATGGAAGAGGAATTAGCTTTTCAAACGTTGAATTGGGTGCTACATCACCATCAATCACATCATGGGCCATCAAAGTGAACTGGTAGCTAGAAATGGAAGAAGTTTTGTTGGGAATGGAGTGGTGAACAGTGACAGGAAGAGTTAAGGACAAGGTTAGATTATGAAGTTAATCTCAAAGGCTTGTGAGTGAGGGAGTCTGCAACAGGGAGGAATGTTATTATCATCTCCTACATGATGTGCAATATTTATACTACACAGTTAGGAGGTATAGTGTAATGCACTCCTTTAATATATAAAGGAGGTATTCTGTAATAGACCCCTGTACCAGTTAATAATGGAATAGCTATGTCATATCCCCTATAACAGTGTCAATAATAGTGACATATGATATCATGGCTTGGCAAGTCCTAGACTTCCTGCAGGGTGTGTCATAGACACTCTATCCTTAGCTCTGTCTTGGATAGGCTATCATAGACATGGCTATATCTTGCCTATCCCATGATAGACATGCTGCAGGATGATTAATCCTGTAGCATGTGTTAACTGTGGATTCCCCTATATGTCTCTGCATGTGTTAACCTCTGTTAAACATGTGTTAATATGACTTAGCATATTCTGGCAATATTCCCTAGGCATGTTAACTGCCTTGGCTTGCCTGTATACTCTTGTATACATAATCCCAACAAGTTTTCTTGTCGTTCCCCAATGTATCCTTCTTTTCTGTACTGACTTCTGCAAATGCTTCAGGAATCTTCGATCACTGTGGCTCGCTCTTCTTGTGAGATCAAGGGAAGACTGTCGAATGGGATGTGTGAAGAGGCGAGGGCTTCGAGGGTATCTAAAAAGTCAGTAACATACTTGCCCTTGAAGAATGGGGCATTTGGGGTTCCTGGGATAGGGATAATGTTAGATATACTATTGATTATTGAGCCATGTCGGCTGGATTTGTGGCAGTGAGGTGATAGAACATGGAGGAACATTGGTGCCAGTATTTTGTAGGTAAATGGGACTTAGCGGCTTAATACTATGCCCTGGTTCATAGTAGACTTACTAACTTTGAATAAACTTGTGACATGAAACTACACCTTGGCGTGTAGTGGACTTATAAACTTGGATACACTTGGGGCAAACTTGAAGTGTCAAATCTTGCATGTATGCAGTGTTTGACATAAGAGGAGACTGATATCTTGCACTTGTAAGTGGGAACACCATGCTGGACAAGTGCAGACCAGAACATTTCTCATCGATATTGATCAATTCAGATACAACGGGGTTGAAAGAGGTGAGTGCGGATGATGAGGTTGAGGGGTGATGAAGGCCGAACGTTGCTGTTAGCAGAGTGCCATCGTGAGCTCTTGCTGAGTCAGAGGGGGAGTGATGCCGAGCCAACTTAAGAAAAGCCAAGTCAACCCTGTATCCTGAAGGCGATTTAGGGTAGAAAATACTTATGACTAGCCTTGATGCGTTACTAGTAGACTTAATAAACTTGTAAATTTGATGAAGCAACGGATTGTTAGGACAACACAAACCACTAGGGCTTGCGCTGGCTCTCACAGTCAAACAAGGAGGAAAAGAGGATCAAACAATCAAAGGGCAGTCACACAATTTGTGGATAGCCTAAGAGAACTCGATTAGAGTCTCTAGGTGTTGTATTAACAACTTAAATACTACTATACAAGAGTCAGCCATGAGGTAAACTACATGAGGCACAGTGACCATGCTTGAGTCATGAGGCGTGAGTGATGATCAGACGCTGCATGTGAACCGTGTGTCCGTTAACTCTATAATAATGTCAACGAATGTAAATAGGAGGAAATGCATAGCTAATAGTTTTAAATGTCTTGGAAAGGATAAAGAAAATTGTACTCTTGACATCACCCCCTCTTTAGGGCTCGGATTCCAGACGAGACACAAGGCCCTCCGGAGTCTCTGTGAAGTTTTTGTACAGGCGGAATTGGAAATGCACCAATGACCTAAGTCGACGCGGGGCGGACAGGTGGGATGTGTGAAAGGCTGCAATCGCCGCCACTGCGTATTCGAGGTTTGAAGCGGGCTCCCAGGTATTGTTTTCCTCGGTGTACCCTTGCCACTTAACCAAATACTGCAGCTGGCCATGGCGTAGCCTGGAATCTAGTACCTCCTCCATGTGGTACTCTAACTCTCTGTCGATCTCCTCTTGGGGCGGTGCTTCGGATCACTGTCCTGGGATCTTTGACTCCGTGTGGGGCCTGACCCTTGATACATTGATTACCGGATGAATTTTGATGGCTTTCGGTAACTTGAGCTTGACAGCATGCGTTGACGTTAACTTGGTGATGGGATAAGGGCCCAAGCGCTTTTCTGACAGCTTGTGTGAGGGGCATTTCAACTGCAAATCTTCTGCCTCCAGCCACACCTTTTGCCCGACCTTGTAGTCCGGGGCTTCTCCTCTTATCTGATTGGCGTAGCGCTTCATCTCGTCTCGCACTTTGGTTAATGCCGCCTCCGCCTCCTCGTGCACTCTCTTCATTCTTGATGCGAAGTCATCCGCCGCTTTGACTTTTCCTTCCCTTCTCGGTTCAAAACCCATCCTGGGGTTGTAGCCATAATTAGCATAGAACGGCGAGACTTGAATTGCCGAGTGGATACGGTTGTTGTAGGCAAACTCTCCCAGCACGACCCATTCGGGCCAGTCATCCTGCCGATAATTCGCAAAGAGCCTCAGGTACTGCTCAACATCCTGGTTGACTCGCTCAGTCTGTCTGTCAGTCTGTGGGTGATAGGCTGTAGATGTTTTTGTTTGTATTTTTAATAGTTTATTCAATTCGCGCATCAGCGCAGCTGCGAACTGAGGTCCCCTGTCCTATATGATTGAATCGGGGAGTCCGTGGTACCGCCACACGTTGTCACGATATAACTTAGCCAGGCCAAGCGCGCTTGTCTCCTCCATTGTGGGGATTGCGTGCATTTTCTTCTTCACCTGATCAACTACCACTAAGAGCGCGTTGTATCCTTGCGCCTCTGGCAGCCCCGTAATGAAGTCCGCAGAGATTGCTTTCCATGGCTCCGTACGGGAGTCGATTGGCCTCAGCTTGCCCGCTGGAGGTTTCAGCACATTCTTGTACTGCTGGCATTTGTCACAGCTGTCTACATAATCGAACACAAATTTGGTCATGTTCGGCCACCAATAATTATGAGCCACCAACTCTAGGGTCTTCCACCGCCCTGGGTGCCCAGCGATTGCTGAGTCGTGGTGTAGCTTCACGATCTCGCGCCTCAACTGTACCTCTTTTTGTACGTACACCTTTCCCCTAAACAACACCAACCCCTGTTCCTCACTCCATTCCTCCGTCCTTAGCCACTTTGTTGGCGATCTCTTCAACTCCTCCACTGCCTTCACTACCGACTCGTCCCATTCCTTCGCTTTCCGTACTCTACTCAATGACTTCTCCTTGAAGCCCTCGATCAACAGGTGACCATGTTGCATTGCCTTGATCACGAAGAATTCTGGCTTAAGCAGAGTCACATCCTCGTTGTTGTGCTCCCCGTCTCTCTTGAAGTCCGGTCTCCTGGACAGGGTGTCGGCCTTTCCCATTGCCATGCCAGGTTTGTTGACCAGCTTGAAATCAAATCTTGATAAATAAAGCACCCACCGCGCCTGCCTCTGGTTCAACTTCTTTGACGACATGAAGTATTGGAGATTGGAATGATCGGTCCAAATCTCGATCTTATGTGTCGCACCTTCTACATGGTGCCACCATGCTTCTAGTGCCCTGATGATGCCAAGCAACTTTCTATCGTGTATGTCATAGTTTTGCTCGACATCATTTAACGACTTGGAGATGAAGGCGCACAGCCTCCACTTTCTGTCCTCCATTTTCATTGACAACACTGCCCCTGTCGCTACTCCAGAAGTGTCTGCTTCAACTCGCAAGGGCTTGGAAGGATCTGCAGTAGCAAGAATCACGTTCTGTGTGAAAAGCGCCTTGAGCCTGTCAAACGACTCCTGCTGTTCTGTCCCCCATTCCCACTTCTGCTCCTTCCTCAGTAACTTATTCATCGGGGCTGCCACCTTTGCGAAGCCTTCAGCAAAGTGTCAGTAGAAGTTTGCAAGGCCCAGGAAGCGCTGAATGTCCTTCACTGAGTTCGGAACTGGCCACTCCTCTATTGCCTTCGTCTTTTCTTGATCCATCTTGATTCCAGAAGGGGTGATGTGTAGCCCCAGAAATTCGACTTTGTGGACTTCAAATTCGCATTTCTCCGGTTTCAGGAACAAATCATTTTCCTCTAATCTTTTTAACTCCTCTACAATTTCGTTATGTCCATTTTTGTCCTTTGTAAATATTAAAATATCATCTATATATACTACTACTGACCCCTGGTCGATGAGGTCCTTCAGCACACCATTCATCATGGTTTGGAACGTGGCTGGGCTGTTACATAGTCCAAAGTACATAACCAATGGCTTGAATGCGCCCCTGTGGGTCGTGAACACTGCTTTCCACTCATCTCCTTCTTTAACCCTAACATTATTATATCCCCATCGTAGGTCCAGTTTTGTAAATGCACGTGCACTACCTACTCTGTCTATTAAGTCACCGATAAGCGGCAATGGGTAATTGTTCCTAATGGTCCAGGCGTTCAGCTTCGAGAACACCTTCATCCACCTCCGGAACCTATGCGGAATCTTTGCCTCGATCTCCGACTCCGTCATTCGGATTTCATGCTCCTCATCACGTACTGGATCCGCATTTCTTTCCTGGATAATTTCCTCCAGGATCCCGTCTCCATCCTCCATCATACCTCCTGCTTGAATGAAGGGTTATATCGCTGTCACTCGGCCAACTTCCGCCTGGCCCTATCTTTCTTCGCTGCTCTGATACATACATTGCACTCCCGAGGGCAGCATGTCATTCTAACTTTGCTGGTATCCCAGTTAATGTCCGGGCTGTGTTTGCACAACCACAGGTGTCCTAGGATCACCGTTGTCTTTTCTAAATTGCACACCTCAAATACGGCCTTCTCTTTGTGACCTCGGAACGATACCATCAAGACGATCTCTTCGGTGATCGAGCTGCCCTGATTTAATGTACCATCAATGTTGAAACCCTGATTGGTTGATCCAGGGTCCGAGTCTTAAGTCTGCTTTGATGTACGAACTCCCTATCCACAAAGAGTCCGGTAGCTCCGCTATCTAATAAAGCCCTGACCGTGCAGGCATCATGTGTATCTAAAGTAGTAATAGTGATTGGTATCATAATTTCGTTTTTAATTTTACTTGAGCTTTCGAAATGCTTAACCCCCTCTTTAGGCTTGTCGGTATCAATGTCTATTTTAGTAACCACGGGTACATGAGGAATTAAGCACACCTCCAGGGCGCCAAGCTGAATTGAATCGGTCCCCTCACTGGTGTGACTAACTACTGTGTGGCTATCTAAGCTAACTACTGTAGCTGTGTCCGTTTCCGTATCAGAGTCCATGTCTTGTACCATAAATCCGTCATAGCGCCTGGGGTGGTGGTGGTTGTTGGCGTGGTGTCCAACGCCTTCCTTGTATCTCTTGTTGTCCAGTGGGTTGTCCTCCCTGCATGGACGGTTTCCAGGACCCGAAGAGTTTCTCTTCTGTGTGTGCTTGGCGCCACTGTCAGTCCATTCTCATCGCCTGGCTGTACCACTGGTTGATGGTCACCAGCCGATTCTCTAGGTTGTTGAGCCGCTCTCACAGCCCCTTCTTTAATGACTGCTTGAATTCGTAGATCAGCAGCATCCCCTCATAACTGGACTGGTGCGCTGCAATCTTGAAGTCCTGGATGTGCTTGTCCATGGTCTTCTTGGCTTGTACCATCGTTGTTATCTCAAAGACTTTGGTACTTGGCGGATGATGCAAATGTCCTCGGCTGAGGCCACCACATCTGTGGCAATGAAGTAGCCCCCATATGCCAGTGAGACTGACTGCACAACAAGGCACAAGTGGTGAAGGGAGATAGTGAGTCAGACCTTTTCAGGGACCACATTCCTGCCAACAAGTACCACAGGGGGGGGGGCATGCCCACCTCATCTGGCATTGCCTGAACAGTGGTGATGACCTGTCTCCTGGATGGGCTGTGGACAGTGGACAAAGCCTTATGCTTCGGTGCAATAGGCTTGGCCTGCTAGTGCATCTCTGCCAGCTGGGCAGTAGGGAGCTCATGGAATGCCTTAGCCATCCAAACCAGGCCATCCACCTAGGATGAGGGGACCTGGCCACCCTTGAAGTGGGCAGCCTGGGAAAATGTGGGGGCCTGGGCAGTGCCAGTGCGACCCAGGGGGCCCTTCTGCTGGGGGATTGCAGGGAGGGGGCACCCACCCTTAGGGCGGGGCACTTGGGGGGGGGGGGGGGGCGGCTGGCCAGCCCTCCTCTACAGGGTAGGGGACCAGCAGGGCATTCTGGTGCCACCAACAGCATGGAGATGTCCTGGATGGGAGTGGGGGTCACCTCTCAATCGAACATGTCAACGAACATGTCAAAGGACAGGGCCTGGATGGGGTCCATGACCAGGGCCATAGGTACTCCAAAGTTGTCCGCTGCCTGAAGAAGACCAGACAATGCAGAGATGAGGTCGGGGAGGCTGCTCCGAAGCAGGTCTACTGAAGTGCCTCGGGAGGCAAGGGAGCCAAGAGTGTTGGCCCCTTGGATGATCGACTCGACCATGAATCTCACTTTGAGCTCTGTCATTGGTTTGACATCATACATGTCCCCATCCTTGTCATCAGATGAAGGAGTGGTGCTTGATGGCCCACCCACAGGGGCAGTTGATGCTTGACATGCAGCCTGCAAAGCGCTCGACATGCGAGGTGCCCGGGGAGTGTCCTGGCTGTGGCTGTAAGGTGATGATGAGGGAGACGTGCAAGGTGTGCAGACTGGGCCAGCCTGTGAAGCAAGAGGGGGTCATCCAGTGGGCCTAGTGGCCACCAGAGATGCCAAAGTGGGGGTGGGAGCATTGCTTGGAGTGGGGGGGTTGACACAAGGGTTGCCTCTGATCGACCTGCCCAATCCCTGAGTGAGAAGACTTAGACATGCACTGTTAGCAGTGCATAGAGAACCAAATCAGAGAGATCAGAGATGAGCAAGTGGCCACAGGACAGATAAGACAATGAGTAGCTGTAGAAGGGTGTCTGTGCACATTGTGGTAACAGATCAAGAAGCAATGGCTGTTGTTCAGTCACCCAAGGCCTGGGTGACCATTTGGGGGACTATTTCTCAGTCATCCATGGCCTGGGTGACCAGTTGGGGACTATTTCTCAGTCACCTAGAGCTTGGGTGACAATGTGGGTGACTATTTCTCAGTCACCCAGAGCTTGGGTGACCACATGAGTGACTATTTCCCAGTCACCCGAGGCCTGGGTGACCACATGGGTGACCCTTTGTCTGTGACTCAGAGCCTCATTTGCAAATAAATGCTGACCCATCATGATGGTTTATGATGTGCCACACATTTGCATTTATTTGCACCTGTTGATGTGCAAGCAAATGACAATATGGCATGTGTTGTTGTATTTCAATCGCACCTGTTCCCCTTGTCTACTGTCCCCCTCCTAATACTTCATCATATGTTGTCCTCATTGGTCATTCTCTCTTTGATGTTTTCATGCTGTATATTTAGTAATTACTTCACTGAATGCAACTGACTACACTCAGGGTTGCTCATGACAATTAATATCTCCTATATATGTATTCAGAGCAGATTTTTGTAAGTTTCTAATGAAGAAGAAATACAAACAATTCAATTTGTTGGTAGTGGACCAAGCTAGTTTGTGTTGCACAATGGTTCAGGGTGAGCAATTGGCCTTCCAAAATGCTGCAAACACATGCAAACATTGACAGGTGGTGATTGAGGGCAGGTTATTGTGACTTAGCAAATTTGGGATTCCTGGGATATGAATACACAAATACAAACAAACAAGCACTGCCTTTACACTCAGCATGAATTTCTGAGCAGAATGATATCTGATATGCTATAATTGGCTGTATGAGCAAACAAACACAAACAAATGTGGTGTCATCACCTTGCCATAACAATACACTATCTGCTGATACCAAATACTTGATGGTTGAGCAGGAATACAGCAAGAACTGGCACAATACAGGCTGTGGGTGACTAACACCCACAGTCACCCACAGCTATTGTGGGCCAGCAAACAAAGATAGACAAACAAGGACATGACCAACAGAATGGGATCGAAAAACTGGACATGCTGGGTGTCTCACATGAGCGATCATCCCAGCCGATCAGTGATAATAAGCAAAATGAGATCTGTGGGTGATGCACAGCCACGGAATGTACCACAAATACTCCACATATCAAAGCACTTTGATATGTGGAGTCATTGATGTACTACAAATACATATCAAATCATTGATGTACTACAAATACTCCACATATCAAAGCACTTTGATATGTGGAGTCATTGATGTACTACAAATGCTCCACATATCAAAGTGCTATGATATGGGGAGCTTCTCTTTGCTGATTGTCACCTGAACCCTACTCTAACCTGGACCATAATTAGGAAATACCTCTATAATTGTTTACTTTCTGCTACCCTCTTCACACAAGATAACTCGCACGCCTTCGGCGTGCTCGTTCTAACCCTATAACCCTATCCATATAAAATATAAAAAGACAGCTACTTTGTTGAGTATTGATTTAAGGGTGAGAGGGTAGCAAGTTGCAGTGGGAGTGAATTTAATTGTGCTGATATCCCAAGTTTAAATTCACCTATATAAAATATGCCCATGCAATGACTGGATTGCTAAATGTCGCCGATGTTCACATGAGTTGCCAATGTTCACACGAGTTGCCGATGTTCACACAATGGTGTCACAGTCCTAGCACAACACAACTTTGTCCCTTTTTATCTCCAAAACGGTTCCGCCAATCTCTTAGGAATTTAGGCCCTAGTATGACCCTCTATATACCCTTGATTTGAGATACTAAGCTTGCTGTAATTCAATGAAAAAAAGATAAGGGTACCCTCAGAAAAAGTGGGTATAATGCTCAGCAATACTACATATGTCATATAAACAATGCAGAAGTAATTCAAAATCAAATTTCAGATAGTCTTTTCATACAACCACCCCTCCATCAGTCATCCACCAGAGATCCCTCCCAAGCTTCCACGTCATACAACACTTCTAGCTATTACCTCACTTCAACAGTTTTATTTTATTTCCAATCCATGTCTATCACAATTTCCTCTTATTACAAATTCACTCTCCATTTTCCCTCAAACAGTATACTCTTCCTCTTCATCTCACACCAGATATACATTCTAATATACCAATTATATTATCACTAATATAAATCTACTACAACTATTAACATCCTACATCTAAAATACTTCTTTCCTCCTTTCATCACATATACCTCCTTTTTCAACCCTCTTTCCATACAAAAAAACTCACTTACTATATAATCTCTTCTCATCTTATTTAACAATATAACTCCAATACAGTCACAACATTACTATCATCTCAATTTCAATATCTTTCTTATACCATCTAAGCATAATAATTCACTCACTAATGTAAATTCTTGCTAATCAGATATGTATATAGCATTATAAATATCATTCACAGTCAGCATGTCATACATTATGTAAGCACAACACCATATATACTTACATGGACATATCCATCAGCTATATGTATAGAAGAGAATGCAACAGTGTGATCAATAGCAGAATGTAATCTGTTGCCTGCTGGAAAATGAAGATGTTGCTTAGAAAAAGCATCAACCAAATCTGGGACTGCCTTCCAATCTTCAAGGCTGCTGGATACACAGTAAACCATCATCTTGATCCAACAACAGCCATCATCCTTCTCTACTTTATTTATATATGGACTGTACTGTCCTGTACTATACTGTAATACTATTGCTGTGTAATATATATATTTCCAACATTAACATGGGTTTGTAAACCATATGGCTATTTCAAACCACATGAAAAACGGACAGTTACAAACAAATTTAATATGAAGTAGAATAGCAGTAATAAATATTGACCAGTAGTGAGAGAGAGAACCCCAGTAATGTAGAAATACCACCCAACAGAGAAATCCACCAGCAGTGATACCAAGTGGAAGCACGTATAGAAATACTTTACTATTGAGATGAAGGATGCAAGGAAGGCAACAAATGCTCAAGAGATTTCCTGGCAAACAGTGAAAGAATACCTGCCTGTCTTTTTCAGTGCATACAAGCCTACAAGCTCAGATTATTTGCAGAACATGCCCATGCCTTCCATCCACCCCTTCCATGGAGACCTGTTGTAAGTGTATCAGAAACACAAGTAATACACTATGTACTGCCCTGAAGTTACAAGGAGTGGATGTCAAACCCAGAACATATTATGTAATATAAACATACGAAAGTGCAAAAAAAAACATATTATATCCAAACAATGAAATGGTTTCTGTTGATGTAATGGCATATAATGTGGTGCACAAATAAATATTTCATCTTACACACATTAGACGCCCATACATCTATGTAACATAAATCAATACTGGTGTTCTTGCAAAACCACATTTTACAACTCACCCATTCCAAACATCAAAATAAGAAATACACAGCATCAAATGAGATCAACAGAACATCGATACTTTGAAAATATGACCCACTAAATTGTGGCATGCTAGAAATTCACAAAGCCAACACACAACATATTATAACAAACACAGCATCCCATGATCTGATAGGCAGCACCAGACTTACTTGTATGTCTAATCCACCACCGATCTCCCCCCCAGTCACACACATGTGACTGGCGCGTTTTTTAAGCAGTTATGAATGTACTGTGATACATTCCAACACCAGCCACACATCACCCGAGTGTAAATTCATACTCTGAATCACGCGCCAGTCAACCAAGTGTCATTGGCGCATTTCTTAAATAAAACGAAAACTGTATCCTTCTTGTTTTTCATAGTGTTTAATCAATACATCTTATCTACCACCCTATATCTATATTTCTGACTTTGGTGATAGAATCTGTCCTTGCTTCGACAGTTCCTTTGCAATCTCTCCTCCAAACATCCAGTGGATAGCAAAATATTCCCCGTAATCATTTCCAACAAGCATTCCCATCAACTTCATATACACATGTCTCAACCTCTCCTGCCCTAAAAACCCCCAATTAGACCCATATTTCGAAAGTCGTGTTACTCCAGGATGATATCCTTCTGCCAGACCCATACGGATAAAGTTCATAGCATGGATTTCTTTGTTTCCTGTTTTAGTAATTCAATCAAATCAGTTTCCATAGATTTTCAATTTCATACGGCTCACCATGCTTGCTTGTCCAACTCTCTCCTTGTGCTCCCCTGTTCTGTTCAAGGTGTTGTGAAAATGCTGTCCTTGTATCCCAACATCCAATCAGCGCAGTCGTTACCATGGTCACAAAAGGTCGAGGAGCAGTCATTCCCTTGTGACTTCCAGAACTGTGTTTTGTCCAAGGCACTTGACGGATTGCTTTTGTCAGCTCTTGAATATTATTCGTTTGTGGCAACGATGTGTTTCTCGGAAAGAAGATCATTGGTGCAACACGTGAGAACAAGATCCCACAGATCAGAGCCAAATGATGCATCCAGTATGTCCCGTCGTAGTGTTTCTCCACAAACTCATATGTTTTCCACACGTATTCTGCTTCTGCCTTTTGTCTTTGTGCATGCAGGGATGCATGTTTGATGTCCCAGTCAGTAGGCAGCACCTCTTTTTTCCACAAATTTTTCATCTCACACAGCTGATCGGGTATCTCCCATTCCACACCAGGCTCCCCATCCCTTGCTTCCTCTGCCAATTCTTGTGTAACCTCCTCTGCACTTGGTGCAATCTGTAGTCCACGCATTCTTGCAACTCCACCCTTATGCAGTATCATCCACACGGTAGCCTGAGCAGCTCTTGCACCCTTCACATTCTTTTTCCAAGGCACGAAATCAATGTGCATCCTCCGCATCATTGCGGCGATTTCCAGGATTATGAACGTATCTGTGTCTGTGGAATACCCCCGGAGTGATCGGATGTAGTGAATGGCCAAAGGGAGAGCGGTAATAAATGATCCATTTGATGTAACAGGAGCCTCCCCTGTTCCAGCGTCATTGGTTGCAAGCTTGTAAAAATGCTTTGCGAGTATTTCGTAAGACCAAGAATCTGGAGACTTGTCCAATTGCCTAGGCTGTGATAAAGGGTCGGTGTGTAGGATTGTCATGAGATAGCGATAAGTCTCTGCCTTGGATTGTTTTCCTGACGACCAAGCCAAAGCCAAGAATGTGTTCGACCAATCCTTTAAAGCCTTCCTCCGCCGGAGACCCAATTCTTTCTCATCGATGTCATCACTGTTTGTGCCACGGGTGATACCAGAACGAACATAGTTTTCAACCAAAGTCTTGCAATCCTGTATGAATATGCCCAGTGCATGGAAGATGATTGACCGACAAGCTGCATCCTTAGCATTTGAAGCGCTTGTCCATTCCATTGCAGGCCTGCTAGCTGCTAGCTTCATACTCAAGTGTGCGAAGAAAATCTAAATACAAATATATTAGTGAGTGACACCAAGCAGTAATGAAACAAAAAAAACACCAGAGTGAAAAGGAGAAGAAAAAACGCGCCAGTCCAAATGATCTGAATGGCGCACACGGCATACCATTTATTTCCCTTGAACGGATATCAAAAATAGTTATCCAAGGTGCGCCATGCAACCAGCACCGACTTGCGCACTTTGATTTAACACTTTTATCAATGTGCTCCATCCATTCATATATGAATGAGTCATGCAAAGACAGAGGCATGAGACACATATCATTCTTTAAACTCACATTGTAGTATCCTTCTCCATATGTCAACACTTGGCATCGTTTGGAGCTGCTCAGCGGCTGGTGTTTCTTGCTGTTGTGAGGCCATGCCTCTGGTAATACTTGTAGGCGAGTTCCGTGGGCGGTAATGACATAGTTCGGATTGAAGCAAGGTTGCCCATCTTGGATAATCGCCATGCCAGTCCACAATGGGTTCATCACGGAGGTCGCAATGACAGCAGCGTTGCCAGTATGCATGTAGTTAAGCGCACGTTCTGCCACTGAGCATATCTCTACCAGCAATGGGTCCTGCTTTGATGCATTTGATGATGTTGTCTGAGCTTGCCGGAATATGCATTCAATAACCGATGTTAATGGGTAACTTGTCCAGTTATATACCGCAGGAAATGCCTATAGGTGCAGAGTGAATATTCAGTGCATAAAATATGACCAGAGATACACACCACTGGTTTGAATAGGACAGCTGATTCTCTAAGCCTGTTCAGTACATCTCCATGTTCCCACACAGTGCAAAGGGGAAGCAATATGTCTTCCAGTATTGTCCTATATTTGAACAGTTGTTCTGTCATTGGCTGTACACATTTTAAAATCATGGACAGCACGAGCCTTCCGTTCCTTTGGTCTGGCCTGAGGGCTTGTATGTCGATGTAATAGATGTTCTCCAAACGCAAATCGGTACTGATTGCAGGGTTCTGTATTTTTTCTGCAAAAGCCTGATGAGGTAAAGCTTGCTGGCATGTCCGATTCAATCGTTTCGATAAACCGATATGCTGAGGTGTCTTGGCAAACATCCCTGCCAGTGCAGCGGTCACTTGGCCAACCTGTACATCATGGTGCTGTGCTGTTCTTCCACGTGTATGGTGCATCATGGCATTATAACCTTGAGATGCGATGCCGTATACGGCAGGAGCGTCAAACAGATCGTCGTTACCGTCGTCATCATCATCGCTATCATCCTCAGCCACATGAGTGACCTGTTTGTTGATCCTCTTTAACAAGGGGTAGCACCCCAAAATCAAACCTTTTGCCTGAAAATGGCCTGCGGTTTTTAAACCAGCCTGAGGGTACACAGTGAAGTCGATGGACAAATGTTCTTCATCCATGTGCTCATCCACGTCGTTTGAGAACAAATTTCTTGTTTTAAGGAGGTCCACCAATACCCCATGAGGCTTCACGTTGCGAGAGAATGATGCAGTTCTTCTCTGAATTTGAAAGCCATCCTTTGAGAACAACGGAATGTTTGTTCCATCCTCCGAGACATAGGGGATATCGCCTAGTTCCTCGAATGCAACCTCCTCGCGAGTGCTGGGATAAGGTGTTGTGAATACGCCGTCATGATATTCATCGATGATGTCCTCCAAATCCCTGTCTACCCAAGATGTTGCGTGGCGTACGCTACAAAGAGTCTAATTTGAGAAACGAAAACAACAACCAAGAGGAAGTACTCCACCGGAGATGTGTAGCAATAGCGACCGATATGTAATGAAGCCTATGATACTGCCTGTCTCTCTCCCAATTTGTGCGTTCTTCATCTGGATCACCATTGGAGGGGCCTAGTTCTTGATTCTGACCGTATCTGGAAGTGATTGCCACAGGGTGTCGTGCGAGGAGGAATCCATCTTCTGTATACTGTGAAGGTGCACGTTGAACCCATCTATTGTAACCCTGAATGATAGCCTTGTCGAGATGCCTTCATTGCCGGAGAGTAAGAAATATTTTGTTGCGTGCACTAAAAAAACGAAGTAAGTAACAGTGCGCCAGCCCATAAACGTAGCATGAAAGTGCGCTATTCGATATTGTCCGATCTGCGCATAAATTGAACATAATTGATATGCGCTATTAGTGTGCATCGGACTGGCGCAAGGTGATGTTATGACCACATAGAAAGAAGATACCCAACACACATACAACCGTGCACAGGAAGCCCACCATTCGATTACGGTTGAACGGCGCACCGGCAGACAGGCACGGACAACCTCATGGTTTGTTATATGACGTGAAAAATGCGCCATTCACAGATGTAGCAATGGCGCAATTGGAAAATGTAAATGTGCTCACCGTACACGTGTAGCTTGTCTGAACTCCTCATCGTCGTCCAAGTCAGGGTACTCGGTGAACACTAGAACATCACGCGCCCCAATCTGATGGAGCATCGTGACTAGAAACATGAAAGACATTCGTGATCTTCGCGCCGACATCGCAGTGCTTCCTGAGCATTGTCCAACAGGGATCTCATCATTATCTTGGACCCGTGGCATCCATGCAACCCAGACGTCTTCAGAAGCAGGTGAGCGGCCGATAAAATGCATGGAGCCAGTGGGGTCATAGCCTAGTTTTGCAAATTTAGCGCTAAACATCCTGAAGGGTTGTGATAAGTCAACCGTCATCTCATATGTGTGGTGCACTTGGAGGTTGGGCAGGAGGGCTCCAAGCCCTAACCCGTCACCTACACATATCATCATGTCCAGAAAATGGTCATGGGGCATCCAGGCGAGGTCTGGGTCATGGCATGGAGTGATGAAAGGTGAGTTACGGAAATTGATTTCAGCCCGACGGTCCAACAAAGAAATGGCACGGCAAGAGTCTTGATTGTCATACATCTGTTTGTAGAATTCAAGGGTCCAACGTCGTTTTGGCTGACAGTCAAAACTGTCTTCCTCGTCCTGTTCGAGATGTGTATTGAAAATGGCGGCCTGAAAAACGCGATCCTGGGAAGGCGCGTCATCTGTGATAAGATTTTCGGGAGCCAGAGCGACGTCGAAAGGGACTAGAAGATCTTGCTGAGTGTCGACATCATCGTCATACTCTGAGCTATAATCCATAATAGAGTTTTCAGTTGTGTGAAATAAGAGATGTGCCTTGGTGTAAGAAAGAGGGGGGGGCGTGGTAGTAGCCCAGACATGTGGCGAAAAGATTATAAAACCGCAGACATTTGATGCAGGGACCACGGCGAGGGTGTCTAATTAATTAGTGTAATAATGATTCGAAGGAATTTACGTCAAGAAAAGTGCGGATTGACTAAAAGATGTAATGTAATGCAGATGACTCCGAGATAAGCAATATGGTGAATACCTGATACTCTGCAGTAACTGATATGATTCAGGATCTGGGGAATTTGCACCAATAAACGATAACTGTGCTGTCCGCGATAGGCGATAGCTCTGCATCAGTTTCCGCAGATGCGCTTTATACATACTTGGATAGAATCTGAATGAGCAAATGCCACAAAGAATTGATGAATAGTCCTCGTGTGATGGCCACTGTGGCACATGGCCAAAGGGTAGCTGAAGCGCTGACATGCCAAGCATGAAAGCGGACTTAGTTGTGGACGGACATTCCACTTGCAATGGCAGGGTAATATAATTCTCATTGGATGAAATTATCGACATGCTAAAGGCACTTGAAGCATTGAAAAAAAGGCATTGAAATTATTGAGACTCAAGTCGATGGCAAGAAGGGAGCACTCCAAGTGTGAAAATGCGCTAAACAAGGCCACAAAGAGACATATTACAGTCTCAATTTACTTGTAGATATTTTGTGATTTACTGTTGTAGCCCAAAGGAACGAAGTGCATAAATTTTTAAAACTTTCCATTTCTAGCAACTACTGGATAAACAATAATGTGTGATGATTAATAGGTTGGAAGTTTCCCTGTAGGGGTATCAGTAATTACACTGTGAAGTGTATATAAAAGTGTGTAACAGTAACCTATATGGAACGGACAAGGGAAGGGAAGAGGAGGCCATGAGGAGTGAATATATTAGCCTGGGTAAGGGGCACATTACTGTGATGTAAGTATTGAGTGGGGAACACAAGTAAAATACTGGAAGAGAATTATGCTAAAACTTTATATGTAACTTCAAGAGGCTTCTTGTATATATTTTAGAAGGTATGATGCGCTGCAGTCATTGGTAATGCTAGCAAATGGAATTACAAGCGAGGATGTGAATGAATAGCGGTGTGCATATATATATACCTATGATGTACATGTAAAGATCTGGTGAAGGAAAAGGATGAAGCAGCGAATAGAAATAAACAAGTGAGCAGGAGATAGAAAAGGAAAGGAATGAGAGATGGAAGGGTTAAGGCTTGAGCATCCATAAGAACAACTCAAAAGACAGTGGGGAGATGAACAGGGATAACACCAGAACCAGAGAGTAAGAATGCAACAACAGTGAGAGGCAGCCGTACATATGAAATATGTGACAAAGTTGTCTGAGAAATATGAGTACAGACTGATATTAGTCAACGAACACACAAGTGTCATGTATGATGTGCGCAGTTCGGAGTAATTTGACTGGCGGAGTTTTCTTTAAATTTATCCGATATTGAAGTGGTTGTAATTGTGCGCAGGTCGGAGTTATATGAGTGGCGCATCAGAACGGTACACGAAAATATGCAAGCCAGAAAGATGCACACATCGAGTCCGGTTGACTGGTGGAAGACAATGGATCGCCATGGTAGCGTTCACCGCAATCCATTTACTCAGTTGTTGACCGGTTTGGTGTGTCATGGTACTCTTGGATGAACTTAGTTACATGTTGATGACTTGACTGTGACCACAGTAACAACAGGAGTATGATTTGCTATTATACATTTAGAGAGCGCATACATTGTATCAATGTATGAAGAAAAGACTTTCATAATTGTTTTGTAACGAGACAGATTACCTCAGCGCTTGCGGGACATTGGCCGACGACGGAGTTGCTCTTGCTCAACATCCTGAGAGCCCTGTGGCTCTGTGCTTTGAGCCTTTGGGCGGGATTTGATTTGCCTTTGCTCTACAAACAACATGAACTTAAGCCACACGTGGGAAAAGAGAATAAATGATACCGGGGGAATGGGCGCTGTCGGGTTGGTCTCGCTTGAGATGGTTGGGACTGGGGGCTGTGATACAACTTAAGAAAAGTAAATATTAGTCAGAGTGAAAAGCATACTACGTGTTCTCAACGATTCTGAGGAAGATGATTGACCGAACGGATCTATATAAAAATTGAAGAACGCAATATCATGGTGGAAGTTGTTCTTACTTTGTTGCAAACGGAGGCCCTGACGCATTATGTTCTCAAGAGATGGTGTGATAGGTGGTACTGTAATGATAGCTATAAGATGACAATGAAGAAAGAAAGTATTAACATACAAGAGGATGGTAAAGTGGCGGGTTGCGTTGCGACTTGCGGTGCCTGATTGTCATCGTGGTCATAAGGACTTGGCTCATGGAGATGGTCAACAGGAGATGTCGTTTCATTATCGATGGCCATGTCGACATCTTGACTTCCCTCGGGGACAGGGGACAACGGTTTGTTGCGCTGGACGAAATTGTCCGACTGGCGCACAATAAATTGTAATAAAGATATACACGAGATTTATTCACCTGCAAGCGTGTGGATGTTGCGGATGGCGTTGCAGACTTGCGCTGGTCAGCGATATTTGATTGGCGCGTCTGGGAATAAAATAACAAAGTGCAGAAGGATGAAATGAAATAACTTACTTCTTCGTTTTTATCAGTGGAGCGCATGTCGATACTTGTCGATCGGCGCAAGATGATGAGTTGATTAGGAGGCGGTGTGGGTTCGTGGGGAGATGAAGAGGGACGTTCGTCTTCGTTGTCTGGATCCGATTCGTCGTCATCTTTTGCTGATCGCGCTTGTTTTGCCTTGCGTCTTTTTCGGGCTTCGTCTGTAGCTACAGCCTCTTTCTGTTAAGAATAACTGATTAGTGTGTGCCAGAATAGATGCTAGAATGACTCACGCAATCAGATGTCCATGCTTCCTTCCGAGGAGGCTCTAGGCGCTTCGAGGTGACATTCCACTTCTTGTCAAGGGGGTCGATCAGGTCATAAGCAGCCGCTTGTGTCCGCATCGCCGAGAGTGAGTGTATGTTTTTAATAAAAGCCTTACATCTACCGTTTAGTGTATACATAAATATAATGTTTTTCGCTTACATCGAAAGCATTGTCCAGCGAACTTTTGACATCTGGCGCAAGGAGGGAGACGTCGGGGCGAGCGATAGCATAAGGAAGATTGTATAATTTTTTGAACGTCGCTTTCACGGATTGCATGTGCGTCTGCATAGTGTCTGCGTCTGAAAGCTTTGCGATGATGTCTTCTATGTCGATGTCTGGTTGATCAACTGCAGCTACTTTGATTCCATCCGGGTAGGAATATCGTCGGACCATCGCGAGTTTCTTCGTGTTTCCTTTGATGATTTGACGAGCCTTGGCGTGACGTGAAAGAATGTCCCGTGCTGTCTTGCGGAGAAAGGCTGCTGCTGGTGACTCTTCTAGAAGCTTTTGCCTGTATTTCCGTACGAAACGAGGTTCTATGATCGATATAAGCGCAATGCGCTGATAGTCGCGGGTGGGGTTTTTTGAGTCTCGCCAATCATGCGGTCCACGACGATCCAGAATTAGATCGTTGAACTGTGTCTGTTTCGAACTCGAACCCTTGTCGCGGCCTTTCGCAGCATCACGCATCTTCTTGATTGTCGCCTCCTCGTCCAGAACGATGACATCTTTCTCGTACGTCGTTCGGATGCTGTTCAGGTCTGTAGGAGAATGTGTAGATGGACGGAAAGGAATCTTAATGCCATGTTCATGAATATCGTATTCCATGGCTAGGAATACTTCAAGGAATTTCACGACGAAATGCGCTAACTAGTGAAATAAAATAAATTGATGGACGTAGCGCAAGGCCCATGCAGATTGGTCCTTTGCTTCACTTGATGTTTTTAAGCCGTCATAGAAATATTGACCGACGGGGTCAATCCAGCGCCAAAACTAAAACATACAACAGTTAACATGCGCTGTTCATCCCTTGTTGACCAGCGCAAAGGATAGTAACATATCAGAATGCTCATATATGCGCCATTCAATCATTCATGATTTGCGCACTGAAGTATCATTGTACAGGCAACAATGCGCCATTCAACCATTCTTGAATGGCGCGTTCATTGACCACCCATTGGACACCACCAGTCATATGCGTATGACCAGCGCTCTCAGAATGGATAGGATTGTGCACCACATGCGCCAGTCTGGCACTCTCGTCTGGCGCTGATATTCAACTCGCCAGTCGACAGTGCCAGACTGGCACGGCTGTTGCATGTTTCAAAGTAACAGTACATGTTGCGCCGTTCGTATACATTCTTTTGGCGCAACTGAATATGTAACGACGTACCTCGGAGATTGCTTCGCGTACTTTGTTTAATGCTGCTGGCAGGGCTTCGATTACTGTCGGCGTTAGGATCATTAAAGGTTTTTGGAAATGGTATTCGTAGTGGTGGAGCTTTACGAAGTCCCATTTACGGGCCCATTGGTCTCGCACTTGTCGTTCATCTTCGTGGTTGAACGTTTTCTTGTAGACGTGCTGGCTGAATACCCGTTCGACTTCCTCACAGTATGTGGCCCAGTCGTCTCCAGAATCCTTGTACCACATTAATTCAGCCGTTTCTTTCGTTACGACTTTGTCGAGTGCTTTCATGAATTCGCTCGTTAGTATGTTGGGTACCATGTCTCGCTTGTCGACGCTGTCACTGTCGATTAACGATGTCCACGCTCGCGTCCCTTGTATTATGATGTTCGCGGTGCCGTTCTCTTTTTCTATCTCTTGTCGATACGATGTCCAGCGTAAATCGTCCGTCATTTCAAAGTAGGAGAAAGGGGTGCTGAGTGAGCGAAGTGTGTTCGCCATGTATTCGATCACATAAGACATAACCTAGCCAGTTATTAGACTTACTGATGTATGATATTAAGAAAAACTCACTCCTCCGGAGATGTCGTGGAAGGACTTCTTCATCCAGCGCGCAGAGAAAACGACCTCGTACCCGAAAATAGGGTGGAAGTGATGCAGGTTTAGCATATACTTACGGGTCTCGTCGTGGTTCATGATTTGCCCGACGATTGAATTCTTGTGGCTTCCTAGTTTCGCGAGCCATGTGTCCGCCCCCCGCGCGTTGTCTCCGTTCGATGTTAGCGTAAGGTATTCTTTCAATGTCATTACCATTCCTTCGCGGTCGTCTTCTCCCATGTACTTCCGTTCTTCATTCCGGGACACGTAGTTCGCTAGCCGGTCGTTGTTTTTGTCATAATAGCTATATGGTATTCATAGCTCGTTAATTAATTGTGTTGCTGGGCATGCAGCACTCACCCGCGTCATACAGCGCGATCCCCCATACCGATATAGCGTCAAGCGACGCTTTCTCCGCTGCGATTTGTTCCTTTAGTCGCCCTATGGTCTCATCGCGCGCCTCCTGCGCTTTGCCTCCCTTTTGGGCCTTGTTTCGCAGACTTTCCAGTTTCTTCTCGTGCTTCTCGATGACTTTCTTGCTTTGTTCTGACGCTATTTTCCATGCATGATATCGATGGTTCCCTCCTGCAAATTCAATCTTTTTTTTCGACTTCCCCGCCGGGCTGAGAAGTAGCGCAGGCCCTCGTGGTCCATCTCCATGGTAATACACGCTTCATCGACATCTTTGTGGTATGCGATCACAGGTAATCGGTTCGCAAGGTTGAACGCCCGGTTACCTTGCGCTTTGATGGTCTCCAGCATCTTTCGCGCGTGCGACTCCACTAGCAGCCGCTTGTTCCATTTACCAAAGTGAACATCCGCAGGCGGGTTGCGGAAATCGATCTTATTCAGTGAGAAAATGGCGCTCTGCGCCTCCTGGTCCTCTGCGCTCCCTCCAACACCCGCGATCGGCTCATCCACTTCCATATCTTCATCATCGTTGTCTTCATCATCGTTGTCTTCATCGTTACCTGTTGCCTCGACGGCCTTCCCCTTCCCTTTGTGCCTTGAATGTGTATTCACGGCCCCCTTCTCCTCATCGCTCTCCTCGTCCTCTTCCTCCTTTTCCTCACCCCCCTTCCTCATTCTTTCTTCATCTGTTTCATCGCTATCACTATCGTTACCTGCCACCTTGCGATCTGTCTTCGTCGACTTGCCTTTCCCCCCTGCCCCTTTCTCCTTGTGAGTCGCGCTTTCTTCTTCCTCCTCCCCTGACCCCTTGCCTTCAAGCTGTTCAGTTGATTCGACATCGACTCCATCATCGGCGATCTTGTTTGATTTTTTCATGCCACGACGTCCTCCCCCCCTTTTTGCGCTTCCCGCGCCGCGCTTCGCTCCTGTGACGACATCGGCCGACTTTGATGCGCTTTCGACTCCCCCGCGCGTGGGGTCAATAGGGTTTATTGCCGTAATTCGATGTGGCGGCATTATGCCCAATGATGTGTTGATGAAGGATTATAACAAGAGCTGCGCATATCGATCAGATACAATCAGCTTGATCAGTTCAATCTCAGCGAATATGGTCCGGAGATTTCCGTCCTGTCGATATAAATAGACCATCCTACATTTTTATTGTATTGCATAGCTGGCTTTGATCGACGTATTTTATATTTTTTTACTGTTTATATGTGTGCCATCCTGCTTGTTAGGACTGGCGCATTTGGTCTGTTGTATTTCCGCCAGTCTCATTCTTCCGAATGGCGCGTTATCTTTTTGTAATCATTTTATGTACGCTAGTTGTTTCTTTCTGAATAATACACTTACACTGATTGCGCAGTTCATATATTTTCGACCTGCGGACGACATTGTATTCGACAGATTATTCACAGATTTACATGTGTCTCGTTTATGTTTATTTGTTTAACCTGGCAGATATTTCTGTCTACGTTCTATGTTATTTACTACACATCTTTTCATAGATGTATGTATGCGGTCGTTTTGTATTCAAATGTTAACCGCATCTCGAGATGCTAGGTGTTGGTGGCTGCGTATGTATCTGCATGATCTATTTGTTGTACTTTACGAGTTTAAACAATACGTGGCGGTTAATGAATATGTATGTGTTATGCATGGTGCTTGCATGGTGCTAGCTGGTTATCTTACTTACTCTCGCTCTGCTACTCGATAGATTGATCATCCGGATGTTGTGGGTTATAGACTTTGGGCTCAAATCTCGTTACCTTTGTTTTGTACTTTTTGATTATGGAGCATACATGATGTCTGCCTTGCTGTAATATATATGTTGCTCCATGTTGTTGCTGCACCTTCTGTTAACATGATTATGTGCTTATTGTAATCAGGGGTTTATATTTCCGCCAGTCTCGTTCTTTTGAATGGCGCACTTTCTTTCCATCCTTGCATATATGTTTGTCATTTCATTCCGATTGTTATACTGACACCAATTGCGCTGTTCATATACTGTTGATCTGCGCATTATAATGTATTCAATATCATTATGTAAATTAATTGAGAGATATAGACATGTTGTGCTCGTGGTTTTTTATTTCAATCTGGCTGGCATTTTTATCTAGTTTCTTATCTGTTTACTTATAGGACTTTAGGAATTGTTCGAACGGCACACTTCTGGCTCGATTTCCCTTGCCTAAACCCTGCCCATACCCCCACCCATGGATCATAGAAGGTACTGAATCAGGAAAATCACCCCTATCAAAGAAGAACACCCGATCAAAGACAACAGCAGCGGAACCCCGGACAACATCCCATTTACGTCAGACAAAGTCGAAACTGAACCAACAGATGACCTCGTCATTGCTTACATCAAAGGAGAACCCATCATCGGAATATTCGACCCTACCACCACCGAACCGCCCCTCACCTTGGAATACGACGCGCCGAAATATTCATACTCGAACAACACGAAAAGGATATCGAGGATAATGTCATCAAGAACATCGCCACGGTTTTGCCTTGGACAAGGGATCTGGATCAGAGCTAAAACCTCTATTTTGCAGAAACTCACTCACGACAATCAAACGGACAACCCAGAAAAGACAAAGACACTCGATGATATCCTTCCAGCACAGTATCAAGAATATCGAAAGGTATTTGAAAAGGCAGCATCGGAACGGTTCCCTGAATCGAAACCCTGGGATCATGCAATCGATCTGAAAGATGATTTCCTACCAAAAGATTGTAAAGTCTACCCACTGACACCAGCAGAACAATCGAAAATGGACGACTTTCTCAAAGAAAACCTGAAGAAAGGATACATCCGACCGTCAAAATCACCTATGGCGTCACCTTTCTTCTTCGTCGCAAAGAAAGACTCCGAAGCACTTCGACCCTGCCAAGACTACCGATACCTCAACCACGGAACGATCAAAAACACCTACCCACTCCCGTTGGTTAGCGACCTCCTTGACAAACTGAAGGGAGCGCAATGGTTTACGAAACTCGATATACGATGGGGTTACCACAACGTCCGAATCAAAGAAGGTGATCAATGGAAAGCAGCCTTTAAAACGAATAAAGGACTGTTCGAACCGACGGTAATGTTCTTTGGATTATGCAACTCCCCTGCTACGTTCCAAGGTATGATGAATGATATCTTCAAAGACATGATTGACGAAGGATGGGTCGTCATTTACATGGATGACATCCTCATCTTTTCAAAAGACAAACAAGAACACCAACAACGGACGCAATGAATCTTACAACGACTACTCGAGAACGATCTTTACCTCAAACCAGAAAAATGCAAGTTCGACGTCCAAGAAGTCGAATTCCTCGGGCTAATCGTCAAACCGGATCAAATTCTGATGGACCCCACAAAATTAGCAGGAATCAAAGATTGGCCGGAACCGACAAACGTCAAAGGAGTACGATCATTCTTAGGGTTTGGAAACTTCTATCGAAGATTCATCGGGAGGTTTGCTGAACTAGCCAAACCGCTAAACGATCTGACCCGAAAAGATATTAAATTCGAATGGACAGAAGCATGTCAAACGTCATTCGATGGGTTAAAAGCTAAATTCGCACAAGCGCCAATCTTGTCAATGCCAGATCCGGCAAGACCCTTCACAATCGAATCAGACGCTTCGAAATTCGCCACTGGTGCGGTACTCAGACAACAAGGCACCGACGGACAATGGCATCCCTGCGGATATATTTCACACTCGCTCGACGCAACGCAACGGAATTATGAAATCTACGATCGGGAACTCCTGGGCATCATACGCGCCCTGGAAACCTGGCGCCATTATCTCCAAGGAAGCGCACACCCAGTAACAATCCTATCCGACCACAAGAACTTGACATACTTCCGCACCGCCCAAAAACTAAATAGAAGACAAGCTCGATGGAGCTTATTCTTATCTGAATTCGAACTAAACCTTTTACACGTACCAGGATCGCAAATGATACAATCCGACGCACTATCACGAAGAGAAGATTGGAATCAAGGGACGGAAAACGACAACGAGAATATTACACTCCTTCCCCCAGAAGTCTTCATAAACGTCATCGACACCGACATGCAAACAGCCCTAATTCAGGCAACAATGAAAGACGAACTAGTCGCAGACGCAATCAAAGCACTCAAAACCAACGGAACCCCGCCGATCAAATCCGATCTAACAGACTGGGAAGTAAAAGACGGTCTAATCTTTTTTAAGAACAGATGTTACGTACCACCCGACACCGAACTCAGAAAGAAAATAATCGAATTATACCACAACTCGCTACCATCCGGACACCCTGGACAATTCCAGACGATTGAACTCATTCGCAGAGATTACTGGTGGCCGGGAATGACGGTATTAATCAAAAACTGGGTAGAAGGCTGCGCAAAATGCCAACAGATGAAGATCATCACACATCCGACGACACCACCACTCACGCCAATTAAAAGCAATACAACGCGCCCATTCGCGCTCGTGACAACTGATTTCATCACCGACCTACCCCTGTCCGACGGGTTCGATTCATTAATGGTCGTGGTAGACCATGGACTTACTAAGGGGGTAATTTTAATCCCTTGCAACAAAACGATTGATGCATTAGGAGCTGCGGACGCGTATCTAAAAAATGTCTACACCCGGTTCGGACTACCAGACAAGATAATCTCCGACAGAGACCCCAGATTCACGTCGAAACTTTACCAAGAACTCGGAAAACTCCTCGGAATCAAACTCGCAATGAGCACCGCCTTCCACCCTCAGACAGATGGAGAAACGGAACGTGTGAATCAGGAAATCGAGGTCTACCTTCGGATGTTCTGCACGAACAACCCTGAAACATGGAGAAGACTCCTTCCCACTGCGGAATTCGCCCACAACCAACGCACGCATTCAACGGTGAAACATTCCCCATTTTACCTCATGATGGGATACGAACCCCGAGCGATACCCACGGCCTATCAGAAAAGCGACATACCCGCAGCAGAGCAACACCTAATTCAGTTATTAAAAGCACGAAACGAAGCACTTGCAGCGCACGAGCTAGCTCGACAAATCATGGCGGAACGAATCACAAGGAAATTTACCCCATTCGAGAAAGGACAGAAGGTGTGGCTTAACTCGAAAAACCTAAAACTGACAGATGTGACAAGGAAACTCTCTCCGAAACGAGAGGGACCCTTCCCCATCAAGCAGGTTCTGTCACCACTCTCCTACGAGCTGAAACTCCCCCATCAATGGAAGATTCACCCTGTATTCCATGCCGCCCTCCTTACACCTTATCGCGAAACCGCCGCCCACGGCCCCAATTACCTAAGACCACCCCCTGACCTGATTGACGGACAGGAAGAACACGAAGTGGAGTCAATCATCGCCCACAAAAAACGAGGCAGAGGACACGTATTCCTGGTGAAGTGGCTAGGCTACCCCACGTCTGAAAACACATGGGAGCCTACGGACAATTTAAGAAATGCTGCGGACCTCCTTGCTGCATATAAGGAGAAGAAACATCTCTAAACCGACCCAGCGAACTCATCCGCAACCATCACCATCAAACGAACATGTCTGACCTCCCCTCCTCTCACGACATTCTTCCCCCTCTCGCTGAATACACGAACAACTACCTCAAAGACCCCGGACATCGCGCCGAAATCCTCCGCGAGGTCCACGACCGACCCCTCGAAGAAACCCTCCGACAATACGACCTCACCCTCGATACCATCTCAAACCTAGAACGACTCGCCCATAGTATGATGTCCCAAATGTTAGAAAAAGGAATGGCCTCTGTAGTTAGTAATTACGAATTAAAGTACGCAAAGCCCAACACCTCCACCGCCCCGACACAAACCCGAGCAGAAACACACGCGTTGCAAACGCCCCCATCTGGATCCGCGACCTCCTCCTCCTCCTACCACCTTCGAAAATCCGCACGAGCCGCATCCGCCAGTGCCTGGCAGCCTTCTCCCCCGAAACGAAAAGAACGACCCCCAACTCCTTTTTACGTCCGAAGCATGACCCTGACCGCTAATCAACCATCCTCCGCAGTTCCGCCCCACATGAAGAACGAAGCCTGTTTCAAATGCAAAGGGCTGGGACATTTTGCGTCTTACTGTCACCTCTTCACCTGCGACATCTGCAAGAAACGAGCGCCAGGGCACTACCCCAAAGACTGTCCCCGGAACAAGAAGCGAAGTGGAAGCGAAGAAGAAACGGCATATACAGCGGCCGAATACTTCTCCAATTTCGATGACAGCGCTTGGGCGAATTCGACCGGTGAACCCGGACCAGGGTCGTTCCACCCCTATTAAAGGACAGATGTTCGTTGACGTTCCCCAGCACCACCAGAAATCCCCACTCCAACCATGACATACATGCAAATAATCGCCCTCGCCCTCGGGCTCTTCTTCTTTACCTGCTGGATGATCCTATTGTCACTCTCTTACATCTCTATTCGCGAAACTGAACGCCGACACAACATATACGAACTCGGTGAAATCCTCTCCCACATCTCTCCGACCCCCTCGAATGCCCTACTCGACTCGACCCCCATCGCCGTCCCCGCGCCCGCTTACATCCCACCTGTACCGCATGTACCGCCGCCAACGCCACCTACCTTCTTGCCAATCGACCAAGAGTTATGGGTCTATCGACCGCTTAACAAATCTACAGACCGGGTGGAAAAGGGGTTAGAATAAAGCGAAGTTGGAAACTTCGAAGATAGGGGGGGGGTAGTGTTACAATTTCCTTTCATGCCTATTTCCTTCTCCGTCGCGGCAGTGCTTACTATGACTTGTCTCTCTTCTTCTGTTTCCTTCTTTGTCGCGGCAGTGTTTACCATGACTCGTTTCCTTATCTCTGACTCGTCAGGCAGCGCCCATATTCCCTTTTTCATTAGACACCGAGTAGATAGCTGTCCATTTACATCGCACTCTACAGCTTTGCACCCATAGATAGTTTACTGACTCTTACAATACGTGTAGACATGTATTCGACACGTAGCCAGGTAATTAGCTATATAAACTGTAGTAGACAGAGGTCAAGGCTCCTTAGCTTGACCTTAGGCAATTAACAGCCTTATACTGCTCTCGAACGCGCGACTCGACCTAAGCCAGAAAGCCTCTGACTTAGCGTGATTTAACTTAGCAACGAAAGCCTCGTTGTTAAACGAACTCGATACTTGTACTGAGTAGTTGAGGCTCTCGCCTTAACAGAGGAACTCCAAGGGATGGAAGAGGAAAACTGGGAGTACCAGGAGTTCCTACAGCAGCAGGAAAAAGAGTCCGAGGATGAACACAAGGATGACTAGAGGTCTCAGGTCCAGTTGCAGGGACTGCAAAAAACCAGAAACACGTCAGAATGTGCTCAAGAGGTAAGGGAAGGGAAGAGCAGACAGTCCCCGAGTAGTCCTGGAGGACAAGGCACGTCAAGGAGAGTGGGAATCGCTGTACACGACAGTCAACAGAGCTCGTGGGAATTACCTAATAAGGTAACCCGTTGAGAGAGTATGAGATTTGGCACATCGAGTGACGAGCCCAGTAGGTACAGGAGGTTCAGACAGTATAAACTCAGTGCGGTGAGTGAACACCACAGAGGAAGAGCCAAGAAAACAAGAAGGAGGCTAGCGAAGTGAAGACTTAGCTGAGAGACTACACTGTTGTGTATCGGGAAACCAAGAAACTTGAGACTTAGCAACACAGAACGTGAAAGTCGGGGGAAACAAAAGGTGCTCCATTCAAGAGGCTCGGGGCCTCCTTTTATACAAACTCAAGCTACAGACTATATGCACTTTGATTGCATGCGTGCTCTCGCGTTGACCAAACCTTTGGGGATGACAAACAAAATAACAGAAAGGTTCAAAATAGAAAAATAAGGAGCCCAGATAAAAATAGAATTCTTGAAGCCTTTAGTCGGTGCACGATTGTCGGTCCAGCATAGTCAGGCCCGCCTCTTGGGGGGTCAACTGCCAGGAATGGCTTGGGGAGGGGACTAGTGTCAAGGCCCTCTATTGACAATACATCACCTGTGCCCCAAGCAGGTGCGGAGTACCATCTGACACATCCCCTCAACCCTACTCATCTGACAGATCGGCCCATCAAGTAAGGCATGACTAGCCGTGGAAGGGGGGAATGTGTCAATGAGCTGGATCTTGAAAGAAGTCCGGAAAAATATAATAAAATATAGAAAGAATAAAAATAAGATCCCAGCCCATGTAGCTCCCCCTTCCAGAGAGGCTGGTCACATCAAGGAAAAGGTGTCAGCTGCTAGAGGGAAAGGTGGAATGAGAGGCAAGTATGCATAGGTTGCATTGTGGGTATTGCAGCTATCTGTGAAAGGTCTGTAAAGCCAAGATAAATTATCAATACCGAAACAAGGAAGTAGAAAAAAAAGAAAAGGGTTGTCAGGCAGCAACATAAATAAACAGGGCGATGGGGAGGCCTTCACAGAAAATCCTTGGAAGGGGGAGAGTCAACGGGTGTGTCGGCTCACCCTTCCACAACAGGGTAGAGGTAGCAGATGTGGAGTAGGGAATGGGAATGTGCGGGAATGCTGTATGAAAGTGCAGAAAAATTGTTTGTGAAACAAAAATGTAAATAGAATAGAATTTTTTCTAATTGACTTGATGATATCTTTTAAATTTGGAAACTAGAACAAGATAAAAAGAAAAATCAGAGCAGTAATGGGCCAGGTTTGCATGGGTAACACACATGGAAGTCTGAGACTAGTTCTTGGGCATGATCAAGTGCTGTAGCTGCTAACCAAGAGTTTTCTTCATCAGTACCTTCATACCCTGTCCATTGGACATAGTATAAAAGTTTGCATTTCCTACAATTATCAATCTTGGAGTGTAAGATCTCAGTGATCTCATACTCGAGTTCATTGTCAATTTCAATGGGTGGAGGTGCAGGTCGTCACGATCTCTTCTTGACTTGTCACCACCACCATGTACCGTGGGAACACTCTTCACACTGCCTGGCACATCGCCCAGCAGTCCATCCCCTGGCCTGATCTTTGATCAGACCAGCCTATCCCACTCTCCAGGGGTCGTTTGGGAGCTATCCCAACCCCCCTGATGATTGGCTTGACCGATCTCCACGGATCGTCTGCGGATGTCCACTGGGTGGGCATTCTACTGTCCGCCACTTAACCTCTCTGGGCTTGAGGATCCTGGGCTCTATGGTGGGGCACCTTCCACCAATTGGTGGGGGGGTTCGACGGTGAAGTAACACTGCTGGCTTAGGCTGGGGGTCCCGCTCTAGGGTCGGGGGGAGAACGCTTGGGTAGGGGGGCGCTCATTTTGAGGTTTTCAGATCCCTGGAGAGGATCTAGGGATTTGGTGCGTTTCCTTTCACTTCTCTATGAGGTCTAAGCTACTCTACGGCTACAGGACACTGCCTATCCCATCTGGGTGGGTCCTCGCTCCGTGTCAGGGGTGTGCGCGCTGGCGCTTCCCCTTATACATCCTCCTGCTAGCGCCTGCACTCCCTGCTCGTGCTCCCAGGATACATCTACTCACTAAGACCGCGCGTCGCTGGCGATTCCCGCGCACGCAAGAGATCGAGCAACACCTGTTGCATGCCTGGTAACAGGAGGCATCAGATTATCTCTGATCGCTCAGATCAGACAGTGGATGGCAGGGGGAAATGCGCCCCCAGCGCCACTAATAAAGGATCTGCAACGCTCAGCGTTGGAGACCATACTCCACGGCAATGGGTGCACACCGCGCACCAGCTGATATCTGGGCCGCCATCCCTTGTGGATGGCCCGTTAAGTGGCCCCTCCCACAGCAACCCCATCCTATGTCTCCACAAGGACCGCGCCATGTCTGAGGTGCACAACTTCTCAACTCTGTGCCCTCCACCTTTCCAGACCGGGGGCAGTGCTATGGTGCCGCCTCACCTCTGTATTTTAGAGTGCCTGGTGCATCACCAGGGCTCACTACGCGCCTCCGGCTGCTATGGGCGGGGGGCTCCTGGGGCCTTGGCCTCAGGCTCGTCATGGGTATGTGATGCAGGGGCTCTGCTCCTACCTTGCATACCTACCTTTACAGGCACAGTTTGGGCCCGCTGGGCCTCAGCCCATCATCTCGTCGGACGGCGCATATGCTGGATCGACGGTCCGCCTCTTGATGAGGGGGGTGGTCCACTTCACTCCCTGCTAGGGAATACGGTTCACCTCCGGGTCCTTCGGGATGTGGGGGCTTACGGTGAATTGACACTACTCACCAGCTGGCTTTGGCTGGCAGCATGTGGGGGGACTGGGCTAGCTGTGGGGGGTGAGTTGTGTGGGTCCTACGCTGCGCGTGCGCGGCAGATCTTTCCGGCTTCACTGGGGCTTTTTCCGTGGTCTATCTGCCCGCCTCAGAGGTTAAAAGAGGGAGGAAGGTCTCACACCGGCGGGGGTCTGGTATAGTAGAGCGTAGCTTACTCTGGTATGTCTGTACTCCGTGCCCGTGGACTGCTTACGTGCACCGTGCTATAAATTGCTGATTAAAAATAAAAAATAAAAATACGAATAAAAAAAAGGAGGTGCAGGTCGTACCCAATTTGGAATTTTGTTCAGGGTTTCCAATCCCAATTGGGAATCATGGAAGACTGGGTGGATAGCACGCAAATGCTCGGGTAACCAAAGTGTAAACAAATGTGTACCAGGTTGAGTGATGATTTCAAAGGGACCAAGGTATTCTTCAGAGAGTTTCTTGGAGGGTCTAGTAGTGTGAATGTGTTCTGCAATAACAAAGACTTTTTGTCTGATATGGAAGTCTGGAGTGGGTAGCCATCAGCAATCTGCAGGACATTGATATTTTTTCTGTGTGGTGGACATTTGTGTACGGAGCTCTGCATGAAGTTCGTCTATGTCCACAACAAATTCATGGGCGCGCTGAGAAGCGATTTTGCATTCAGGGTGGATGGTAATATTTGGGTGGTAGCCTTTATTGGCATAGAATGGTGAAACACCAGTGGTAGCACTTGGTGCATTGTTGTAAGCGAACTCCGCTAGTTGTAAGAGTTTGGACCAGTTATCCTGCTGGTAATTGCAGAATATTCTGAGGTACTGTTCCAGGGTCTGATTCAGGCGTTCTGTTTTCCCATCGCCTTCTGGGTGATAGCCTGAGGTGAAGTGAATTTTTATATCTAAGGCTTGTCCTAGGGAGCAGAAAAATGCGGAAACAAACTCGGAACCATGATCACATGTAACATGCAATGGAACTCTGTGCTTTTTAAAAATGTGGATAATAAACAATCTAGCAAGCTGTGGGGTGGTGATTTTGTCCACAGTGGGAATGAAGATTCCTTGCTTTGAAAGTCAATCCACTACAATGAGGATGGAAGTGTAGTGAGATAATGTGGGTAGATGCTCGATAAAATCCATTGATATGGAATTCCACAGCTTTTCCAGGACTGGGAGTTGTTTAGAAGTCTGCATGGTTTATGTCGAGGCACTTTAGGGTGTTTTCAAGTTGTACAAGAATTGCAAAAATGCTGTACAAAGGTTCGGAGGTCTGGCCACACATAGTCTCATCGTACAAGCTGGAGTGTTTTATTTTGTCTGAGGTGTCCTGACAGGATGTGATCATTTTTGTACTGTAGGATCTTGAGTCAGAGGTCATTAGCATCTCGGACATAGAGGCAGTTATTGCGGCATAGTAGACCACTATCATCAATGGTCCACTTGGGGTTGGATGTGCATGGGAACTGCATGGAAGTTATGGGGTCTAGGGAATAAGAGTCTCAGATGGTTTTATGGAGTTGGTCAATGTCCATAATAATGGCTGTTCTAAGGATTGGAGAGGTGAAATAAGTGGCCCATAATGAGGAAACAAGTTGCTCAGTAGTGAATATGTGGTGCAGATTGCTTGGATTTGCCGTGGTGAAGTTGCTATTTCCCCCTTTGCAGTAGATGTCCCATTGTCTAGTTAAAGCATTGGGTTTAGCCCCTAGCTTACCAGGACAGACTCAGATGACCATATTGAACTGTGAGAGATACTCAGACCATCAGGCTTGGTGTTGGGTCAGCAGCTTGGTAATGGTGAAATATTCCAGGTTTTTGTGATTGGTAACTACATCAACGGGAATTGTGCTGCCTTCCAAATATTGACACCAGTGTTTGAATTCCTCAAAGATGGCAAGTAATTCTTTGTCATGAGTATCATAGTTCAATTTGGCGGGATTGAAAGAGCAGGAGTGGAATGCAATAGGGTGAATTTCTCCATCAGCAGTGTGGATTGAAAGAATAGCAGCAAGCGCATAATTCAAGGCGTCGGTGTGGTAGGGTGGCGAGTCCTGCTCATCAACCTTACCATTTTTTAGATTTTCTTGATGCCACTGACATTATGCCATGACGACCTGGGGTCACTTTATATCCTGATACACCCTCCTTTTCTTATGCATTCTATTCTATCAAGTTACTGATTAATCTTCTACACTTTCAAGATCATTGACTCTGCCCTGAGCAACGTTCCGTCTGGATAACAGCGGGTGTTTGGACATGTTTATCCTGTCGGATCCTGAACCAATGGAACCAATGAACTTAGCTGGAAGAGAAGGGCTGGACCCGATTTTTAATTTCTTTTTGAATTCTTGGATCTTTGATTGTAAAGACGACGATCTGTCAATTCTTGGACTTCCCCAGCTAGCTAATCTCCGAATCAAAGGGTCAGGCAGCTGGAAGGTAGGGTCAAGAGGTGGTGTTGAAGTGCTCTCCGCACTTGCTGGGGATCAAGTCGCGTTCCGTAAATCGAGAGCCTTGATGATCAACCCCTCCCCAAGCAATTCCCAGCTTGTGACACCCCGAGACGAGGAGTTGACTATGTTGAGCCAATCCCACGCACCTCACGGCTACTGATCTTCTTACAGAGTTCTTTTTTTTTATTTCTCAAAACGGTCACTTCCTTACCCTTTTTATCCCTCATCTTGTTGTTTGGCCCCATCGATGCAAGAGAATGTGTGTGATGTGATCATTTGCATTAGTACACTCATTTGTATAAAGGTGTCCTCCCACCTGTCTAATGGAGCGTCGAATTTTATCCCACCTTTCTCTTACACTTGACTCGTTACACCCCAGTTCGCCCTCAAGTTTACTGCACACCACGGTGCAGAATCTAAGATAAGTACTCTAGTTTGTGAAGTCAGTAGACTCCATTTGTTTCTCTTTACTAGAACATCATTCCCCATATTCCGTAGCACAGTAACGGTTTTCCTTGCGAACACCACGTGACCCCGTTGATTGCTCTCGCGGCTGAATTAGCGAGTAGCTCATTCCCTCATGTCGCGTTGATCAGCCCTCTTTCTGTGTTGTATATATTTTTCCCTGTGTGTCTTTAGTGTCTCTTCACATCTAGATACATTCCCCTCTCACCCCTTGTGAAAAACTTACTCTATTCCTTGCGACGTGACGACCATCGTCAACGTACCTCCAACAGATCATTTCCCCCACAACATCAGTTTCAACCATCATCTGAGAGTCAGGTACCCAATCAGTGAGTACAGGGGCATGGGTGAGTTCTTCTTTCAAATGGTTGAAAGCTGTTTGACAGGTGTCATTAAAATTCCAAGGTGCATGTTTGCTTAAGCAGGTAAGGGGTTGGAATTCACATTTTGATGCTCTGGCAAAAAGGCTGTTTGCGTGCAATCTCCGAAGTAATTCTTTAACATGCTTCTTGTGTTGTGACATGTCTTCAGAGTAAATCAGGATGTTGTCAAGGTAAATGGTGATGCAAACATCCAGGAGATCATGGAAAATGTCATTCATGAAACATCAAAATGTTGTGGGTGCATTTGTGAGGCCAAATGGTACTACTAATCATTCAAACAAACCATAGCAGGTGCAGAAGGTAGTTTTCCACTCTTCTCCATCGGCAACATGCACCAAGTGATAAGCGTGATGTAGATCAATCTTGGTGTACACATGGACTTTTTTCGGCGTGTCTAAAAGGTCAGAAAGCAAAGGTAGAGAATACCTATCTTTCTTTGAAATTCAGTTGAGGCCATGGTAATCGACGCAAAGCTGTAATTCTCTGCTCTTCTTTTTAATGAAGAGAATTGGTGCTCTGTGAGGGGATTTTGAAGGCCAGATGAGCCTGTTGTTTAGGTGCATCAATGAATGTGCAAAGTGCCTCCAATTCAGTAGGGGATAATGAATACATGCACCCAGGAGGAGGTGATGCGCCTTCTTCTAATTTGATCCTTGCTTTGTAAGACCGATGGGGAGGAAGGGTATCAGCCTTCTTCTTGCTGAAGACATCAGCAAACTCATGGTAGTCTTCTGGGATTTTAGAAAGATCCACAGTGGGTGCAATATCGGAATGCGCAGCACTTCTGGATAAGGAGTCTTTAGTGAGGGATAGCTGGAAAACTAAGGATCTGGGTAACCGAGCAGCATGTAGGTAATTTGGAGCATTGATCAGAGAAATGTGTGTTGGAGATGTAGGAACGGGGTTTGGAATTAACACAGGTTTCCAGTCAGAGGGGTTCAGAATGGGTTCAGATGGATCAGGCAGCGGGGCTGCTTCTCTGGGAGATGTCAGGGGAGCTGGACCTCTATATTCAGCAGAACGGAACACGATATGGCATGTAGACCTGTCATCCAATGGGTTGTATTGTCTAAACCAATTAAAACCTAGAACTGCTGAACAGGAAGAGTCAAGCGATGTTACAAAAAACTTGAGGACTAGTGTGACACCAGTCAGGAAAAGTATTGGAAGTTCCGCTGCTTGGGTAATAATTAGCCTTTGAAGGTCCAGTCATATAAACTGCAAAATAACTGCAAACTGAACTGAACTGAACTGCTGAAAAACCGAACTGCCAGTCACAATTTTCCACATTTGGGAATGAAAAACTGCCTAAAACCGGACCAGTTGAGACCGGTTTTGCACAGCCACATGTACACCCCTCAAAACCACTCAAAAATGACCAAAAAATGACCAAAAAAGACCATTTAGTGGTCAATTACATGCATAAATGGTAATATTTGGGTAGTATTTTTGGAAATACATCATTGCTATCTTTGGAATGCATATCATGGGTGTTAATAATGTATTTGACATGTTATTTCATATGCTAACCCATGCATAATTGTGCAAGATGGCTAGTTTGAACCAGTTCTTTCCCAGTCCTGACCAGTTGTGACAGGTTGAGGTTTGAACTGATTTAGACCAGTTTTTTTGGCAGTTCAGTTCGGTTTTGGACCTATTTCCTTTTATGGAAAACCGGTTCAGTTTCAGTTTTGCTCAAAATATGCTGCAAAACTGAACTGAACTGGACCTTCAAAGACTAGTAATAATGGAATTACAAGTTCCATCAAACAAGCAGAGTCCGACGGGTGGAACCACGAAGGTAGGGATGTTATGGTCATTCACAAACATAGTGTCCATGAAACAATGAGAGGAACTGGAATTGAGGAGAGTTCGGACAGATGCGGAAAATGAAGGGATTGTCAGGTTGACATAAAGGGATTCAGACTTGGAATGAGTGGACACATTGAGTCATACAAATTTTGCTACATGGTAAAGGTCAATGCAACCCTCAGCCCAAATAGCTTGATCCAGAGGGTTGCTGATTATTTTTTTTGAGTCCGTGCAGTCCGTCTTGGACTCGCTGGATGTAACTGTAGCAGCACAGGCTTTAGCCACTTTGGACTTTGGACAGTCCTGAGCTACATGACCCTTTTCTCCACAATAGAGGCAAAGGCCTTCCTTCATTCTGCATTCTCGTTCTTCTATGGTGAGCTTTCCATTTTTGCCCACTTTGGTAGTATCTTTAGACTTCTCCTTTGAAGTCTTTGGATTTGTTTTACTGCTAGAAGATTTGGAAGTCGTTGGGTTTCCCAAGTGGGATGCATTGTTGTTTCCTGTTTTTGAGTTATTCTGGTTGTTGGATGATTTATTATCTTTTTTGGAGGAAGCCTTGGTTTTGTGATTCCCTTCTGTCTTCATCATCCAATAAATTGCATTGGCATCTTGCGCCTTAAGGCACAGAGCACTAAGTGTAGTGGGTTTCCCACCACAAAGAACTTCAGTGCATAAATGCAATGGAAGTCTGTGGAAGTAGCGCACAGCAAGCGCAGATTCATTCCAGTTGAGTTGGAAGCAAGTTTCCAGAACTCAACATTATATTTGAGGATATGGGATCCTTCCTTCATTGATAAATCAGTGAGGGCCTTTTGGTATCACCGACAGGGTTGTGAGGGCCAAAATTGGCTTCTAATTCATTAATGAATTCCATAAAGTTACACATACAGTGAGTGCTGTTTGTCGGGTCCATGAGACCAGGCTCAAACCAATTAATTGCTGCTCCCTTGAGGTAAGAGAGGATGAACAAAATCTTCTTTTCATCAGAAGAGAAGACATGGGGATGGTCTTGGAAATGCAAATTGCAAGAGACAAGAAAGTCTCGCAATTTCCATGGATCAGAGCCATCAAAGGTGTAAGGTTCCTGAACTTTGACCTTTTCAGGTCTAGGGGCAGGATTGGGCTGGCAGAGTGTACAAATGCCTGTGGCAAGATCAGACATTACTTGGAGGAACCTATCATTTTTGTTTTGAGGTTCGTCATTATCTGATTCATGGTCGCTGGGGTCATCGGGTGGATCACCGTTGTCACCATCACCAGAACCTATAGGACGGAATGCAGAAATGACTTGTGTGGAAATACCAAATGTTGTACTGCTGCATCGTATTTGGTTTAATCGGGAATGTTGCTGGGAGGTTAATCCAGCACATTGAGAATTTTGGGTGGTTCAGGGTTAGGTAATCGTTTGAGTAACCATGTTTGAATAATAAAATTCAGATCAATGGAATGTGAGTTTGAATATACTGTTAAGGTTGTGCAAAGTGGAGGGGGGGCAGAATCTGAAAATGCACAGGGATTCCGAAGGGGAACAAACAGGACTTGGCTTCAACTTGTAAGAAGTTGCACCTTCCTATTGATCTGGTTGTCCCTGATTTCAGGAGTTAAGTTCAGGTATGCAGAAATGTGTCGGGGGTTCCGAGGGATGAAGATGTAGAGAGTTGAACTGGAATTCAACTAGAGTTAACAAATCAATATTCAAACTGGATAGCTCAACCTAATGTGCAAGCTTAAATACTAAGTACAAATGTTTCTACTATAATCTAGCATAGTCTTGAATAACGGGATTGGTAAGAAGATTACTAACTAGTTACTAATATGTCAGGCATAACACAGTGTCTCCAAGGTCTGGAATATTCTACACCTTTCTTTATCTTGGTTTCTGAGTCAATCCTGTACTGCAATTGAATACCACTTTTGGATTGATCATGTGAGTACTGCTTGGGGTATCCATCAGTAAACCCGTCGGGTTTTGCGTAGTCAGCGGAATGGTGCATGACAGGTGGTATGTACTTGAAGAAATGGTTATAGTTTCCTATTGTGGTGGTTCCATTAGATATATAATGTTAGGGCAACACTGAGACTCCCACCAATCCAGGCAGCACACATGCAGGCTCTACAAGGAGCAGCAGCAAGATGGGATGGGAGGTTATATTTAGAAGTCAGGGGAAGTGAGTTCATCGCTTCTTGACTTGTTACCACCACAACGTCCCCTGGGAACTTTGCTCACAACGCCTGGCTCGTCGCCTAGCGGTCTGTCCTCTGGCCTGATCTCTGATCAGACCTGACCTTTGGATCCCTGGAGGGATGTTTGGGAGCAGTCCTGAGCACCCCGCCGGTCTGTCTGTCCGATCTCCTCGGATGTCCCCTGGATGACCGCCTCAGGAGTCGTCTCTCTATCTCTCTCACTCCTGCTCTGACTCGATGATCTGAGGCTCTGGGATGGGGCATCCTCCACCTAGGTGGGGGGGCTTGACGGTGAATTAACACTGCCGGCTTCGGCTGGGGGTCCTGCCCTGGAACTGAGGGGAGAACACGTTGGGGCAGGGGGGGAAACTTAGCGGGGCTATTGGATCCCTGGAGAGGATCTATGGCTCTAGGTGTGTACTGGGCACTTTAGCACATGCATTGATTACGGGGCCACCCTCCACAGGTGATCCGGCATTGAGGCGTCACCAGCGATCCTCGCCTTCCTCGTCGTCGGGGGGGCCCCCCACGGCCGCTCCCTGTCTAAACGAGATCTTCTTTTCCCCTCCCTCTCGGCAGACCTGGTGTTCTGCTCCCCCTACAAGCGATCCCTGGGCGACTCCACCCCCTCGCCTTTTAGGCGCAGGACGTCTTTTTCCCACACTAAGGTCTTGGTCTCACACCATCACCTTCTTACGTGCGCAAACCCCCCCTTTTCAATGGATTTCGATACTGACTACCCCGATCTATACGATCCTGCTCTCTCCCTCCTCCCTCGTGGTGGGGGTCTTCTCTACCCTCCCCGCTCTGCTAGGGGACGGCTAGATCGGTCAGATCGGGAGGATGAATCCTCCTGGACTGGCGACTCAGATGACGAGGATGCGGTCAACCCCTGCGCACACCACGCCATCTGTTCTCCGGCTTTGGACTTTGGGGCTAGGGCTAGCTTGATGCCCACCCATGATATCCGGTGGCAGCGCGAGGAGCGCCGTGCTGCTGCCACCCTCCACGGGCCGTTCACCCTGAACGACTCATTTATGGCAGAAGAGGGTCCCGATTCTGCCCCTCCTCCTTCTGCTCCCAGGCCGCAAGGCTGGGGAGATGAGGGGTATGTCCCTTCGGGTCGTGAGCGCGCTGCCATCGCCAACGACGCTCACGCCTTGGAACATTTGCTGGACGACGCCATCTACTGGGTAGGGCACGTTCCCCTGTCTTCCCTGTCCCTGGAGACGAGGGAATCTATACAGCAGCTGGCTTGGGAGCTCTTCGCTTTCACCACTGCTCGCTTCTCTGACTCACCTCTGGCCTTGGCCCTAGTGGAGTCCACCGACATCTCCTCCCCGGCTGCGTTCGTTAATGCGGCCCGCGGTTCTTCTGGACGATCAGGAGGCGGGCCTACCGAGGCCACCACTGAGACTCCAAAGGGGCCCCTTCCCCATTGCCGCCATCGTCCACGACGGCGGCATATCTGACCCTCCACTTCGAGGCTGGGGCTGGCTGCGGCTGTCCCCAACCCGTGCAGTCAGGCATCCCGCCCTCTAAATAGGGGCGGGGCCCTTCACACACTCTGCCGCTACGGGCAACGTGTTCCTGGGACTCGTCCCGGGCTTGTCCAGATGAGCAGGAGGAGTGGGTCGTTACCAACCACCCCCTTCCCCCTGCTCGCCCACCTTCACCGGCGTCGTTTGGGCCGTACACGGTCACAGCCAGGTGCCTTCATGGGACAGTGACAGCACTGGACCCATGGTCCGCTGCTCACGGGCAGCGGTCACCATTCTCTCTCCGGACGGGGAAACGGTTAACCTCCGGGCCCTTGTGGTCTGGGGGCTTACGGTGAATTAACACCACTCACCGGCTTCGGCTGCGCGTGGGGGGACCGTGGCAACCACTGGGGGGGGAGTTTTCTGGTTCACGGGCCGCATAGATGTGGCGGACCTTCACGCCCCTGTGGGCACTATCCGTGGTCTCACCTGTCCACCTTAGCGGCTACCAAAAGAGAAAGGGGTTTCACACTGGCGGGGGTTAGAGTACGGTTGAATCGTAGTGTACTAGATTGTATTTTACCTCAGGCCCGCGGACTGCGATCGTGCACCGCGTTATAAATTGTTGAACCAAAAAAAAAAAAAAAAAAAAAAAAAAGGGGAAGTGAGTTTGTGTTGAGATAGGCATGTCACACCAAACATCCTAAGAGAATACAACTAGTGTGCCACTAGTGTACATTCGTCATTATATACTAGGCTACAGTTGTTGTACACTATTTCTGTAGGTAACAATGATATCATACTACATAGGTGAATAGTTTGTTCTCATATACTGGGTAGCAGATGTTACAATCATATGTAAGTAATGTACCACCAGTAGCAGCTAAACCCAGCATACAATTTCAGCATATAGTACTCCACCTCAGCCTTGTCTTGCCTGTCCCAACTGCTTGAATGGTGATTTACATTCCTTGTTGCCACTTCAATTCCAGTTGTTCCCAAAATGGTTCCATGCATATCATGAATGTCATATAAGCTGTGATGGACACGAAGGAACCATTATGATCATTCCCGAAATTAGCAGTTACGAGCTCTGAGGCATTATGATGTGATACGTAACTTGATGATTATGTTGTGTTCTTTGGATACTGAGGTCAACATGGTGCCATATATCTTGGCAGCCTCCTGTGATGGATTGGTAAATACTGAAACTAGTCATGCAAATCTGTATTTACAATTGACTCAGACCATGTGTGAAAACATCATAATTGGACAATGCGCTCATGATATGGTTTTGTTGCAGGTAATTTTATTGAGGGTGAGGCCTATGCATCTACGGAAAGTAGTAATGCAAGGTAGTCTCATTATCACAGCTACTCCATCTGGTGGGTGTGAATGTACATTTAGTAAAAGGAAATAATGCCTCTGAGATGTTCAGGCAATGGAAATCTGGATGAAGCCATGGTATGGGCATATTTTCATCAAGATGCGGGTTTATTCGATGAGTCTGAAGCACTGCAGTACCACTTCAACAAATGAGTTATTGGGAAAGAAATTAGAATGGCTTGATCTCAGTCATGATATCCACTGATAATTACATGTATAATATGCTTAGAACCATGATGTCAGGAGTACAATTTTTGATATCTATTACAAGTCATTTCTTATTATTTAGTTTCCTTTGTTTGGTGCTGTGGTCGCTTTTATGTACACACGGCTAAGGGTAGGTAGACGATTGAACTCATTGTAGACACATGGCGCTGTGCATCACACGCTAAAGGCATGGGAGGCTACGCAAAAGCTGTGCGCATGAGACTTACACATGTGCACAGTACCTCACAGTTAAGGCATGGGCTACACATGGTTACCGCATGTATAGTATATAAACCACTGAGGAACACTAGTTGTGTTCTCTTGGGTTATCCATCAATATTGGTGTGACCGCCTCTGACTACTAGACTTTCTTGTTCCTTTGTTGTTGTTTGTTTGTGGGAGCCATCATCTTTGCCTTTGGGTATTGGTGACGTCCTAACACATGAGACTCGGGCAGACCTCTGTCACTCACCAATCATGATTTAATGGTCGATCATTGATGCTGATCATGATCAACATTGGACCTTAAAAATGATCCTCAGGTCCATCTCCTGATCTGTTGTCTCATAACCACCCCCATCACACTCCCATCACTGCTTTGGAACCCAATCTTGTTGAAGTCAAAGGTAATATGACAAGTGAGAGAGAGTAGAGCATGTCAGATAACCCCAAACACAGCTAGGAGTGTGCTGAATGAGATGTGGATGAGACACCAATGATTTGAGTGTAAGTAACTAGAGAACACATCAGTATCACTAGTTACTTATATATCAGTCTCTTATCTAGGATTACTATGTGCTAATGAGTGATATCTGATGATAGGAGTCCAATAGATAGGACATAGTAAGCATAATGTAGTAATATAGATAAGAAGGGCCTTGGTGAGTAATAAGGAATTACTAACTGTGCATAAGTCCATAAGATTAGTTTTACCACATTCTAACAAATCTTTGCCTGAATATGTCTGGACTTCCTCAAGTCCCTCTTGAGCTTGTACGATTCAAACTGACCATGGAGGATATAGCCTGCTTGCATGACTGGAAAGAACAGTGGCAGGCTGCCAATAGTAATGACCGATGGAAAATTGCCTTAAAGGTGTATGAGGACTTATTGGGATTGAGAGTGATAGGACTGAGTGAATAATCCCAGAGCGAATTGGGGCACAGATGAGTGGTCTGAGCAAGCACTCTCTCTCTGTCTCATATGCCTACACTATGATATCATACATAGACAGCATAGCATAATATAAATATAATATAATATTTGGGTGGCAGCGCTGGACCTTACTGTCCTTGGATTGCCTATCCCAACAGGACTTGGAGAAAAATTCACCGCATTGGTCAGAGTCTGACAGAAAGCTGAAGAAAGAGGTAAGCTGTACACCGTGTCTCATGGAATAAATTCTCAATGCCCTAACTCATGGTTACAGGGTATTTACACATGGTTTCACACTTATGGATGGAAAAGGGAGTCCATCGAAATATTCCGGGATGTGAAAAAATGGACAGCAAGGAAGGTCCTAGGCGTTGAGGCTGATGGTGACCTCAAGGACACCATCTGGAAAATGTCAGGTGGATGGAATGGCTCAGAGTCTGCCAAGGCAGACAACCAGCATGCATTCGGCATGTACCAAGCAGAACTGACAAAGGTATGGGATTGGATGTTGGATGAGGAGAAACAGCACCTGGAATTGGTGGCTGACTTGTGGAACCAAATGGGGCCACCGGCAGCCCAGCAAGCAAAGTAAGTCAATTGATGTCGGTTATTGTCATGATGTGAACCAGGTTCTAGGAGTGCCACCAAGGCATACAAGTATGTCCAGTCATTCTGCATAGTGTTGCCACAGCTGAGTCATGACTCAGGTGAAGTATTTTCACAAAATGGCTATTGCCCTTGAAATACAATTCATTAAAGTATGAAAATATTCAACAGGATAGCAGAGATCAGAGGCTAAAGGGAATGCCTTACCATTAAGGGATTGGATCACCCATTCCTGAGTTATTCACATAACTTTGCTATGACTTGGAATTTGAGTCAAGTCATGGAGTCATAGCAAAGTTATGTGAATAACTCAGGAATGGATGATCCAATTCCTTAATGGTAAGGCATTTCCTCTGACCTCTGAGCTCTCTTACCCTGTTAAATATTTTCATACTTTTAGGAATTTTATTTCAAAGGCAACAACCATTTTGTGAAAAAACTTCACCTGAGTCATGACTCAGCTGTGGCAACACTAATTCTGCAAGGAGATGAAATGATCATGCAGCATGGACTGCATGATCCTCAGCTTCTATCAGAATGAAAATGGGACAGTGGTTGTTAATGGGTAATGTGTACTATTTTACTCTTCTAAATCATCAGCACTGACTCATCTTTTAGGCAGGAATATATGGAACAGCTCGGCAGGACATCATTCTTTAAAGCGCATCCGGATTGGGAGTCCAAGCCGATCATGGCACTTTTGAGCCAGCATGCAACGGAAATGCACAGTGAGTATTTCTACTGTAATCTACAGGTGACATGGATCTGCAGACACAAATAATGCCATGACGATGACCTCTGGCAGGATGAGCTGGAAGCCATACCAGAATCTTCCAACTGATGCTGAAGGCCACCCACTACTCCCGGTGAGGAAGAGAGGACGGTAATCCGGTGAGGCACCGTGCTAGGTCGATCTAGTACTGCAACAAGGAAACCAATGAAAAGGTTCCGAGGAACCAAGGTCAGTGGAGCAAACACTAAGTAGTTATATGCGCGAAAAGACGTGTCGCTACCAAGAGGTTTCGGGACAGGAAACTGGGAAATGTATATAGAAAACGAGTAGACGTGGCTACTCAGCTTAATGAACTATACGTCATGTACAGTTTTCTTGAGTCTTAAAAGGTCCAATCTACCGAGAGCGAGTACGGAGAAGAACAAGGGGAAAAAGAATGTCCCATTCGAAAGGTGGGGAGACACCTTTAATACAAACGTGTATACATCTACATTTACATGTGAAAGTACGCGTCCTCTTGTGCAAACCATTGGGGATGATAAGAAAATGACGACAAGGTAACTAAAAATAGAAAGGGTCCAAAAACAGAGCGAATCAGTCTAAAAACGTGAGTACGAAGTCGATTGTCAGTACAGTGTTGTTGAATCCGCCCCTCAGGACTTTAGCTACTGGGAATTGCTCGGGGAGATGGCTGTGTTGTATGTTCTATTGACGTGTGTCACTCGGACCCTCCAACAAGCGCAGAACATGCCAACAGCAGTCCTCACCCTACTCGTCCAGCAGATCAGCCCGTCGGGGAAGGACGCAACTTGCTGTGAAGATGGGAAAAGTGCTCCTGCAGGCTAATAATAAAAATGAAATGAGAAGTAGAAATAGAAATAAAAAGAATAAAGAAAAAGAAAAATGAAATGAGAAGTAGAAATAGAAATAAAAAGAATAAAGAAAAAGAAAAAGAAAAAGAAAAAGAAAAAGAAAAAGAAAAAGAAAAAGAAAAAGAAAAAGAAAAAGAAAAAGAAAAAGAAAAAGAAAAAGAAAAAGAAAAAGAAAAAGAAAAAGAAAAAGAAAAAGAAAAAGAAAAAGAAAAAGAAAAAGAAAAAGAAAAAGAATAAGAATAAGATGACCTCTTGATGTAATTCTTAGAAAAGCGGAGGAACCAGTAGGAGTGGGAGGTTGACGTCCCTGTCAACCTCCACTTCCACACCGGACCCATCACAATGGCCAAAGAAGGGGATGGATAAAAAGGCCTTGGTACAGTCTTATGTTGTGGTGGCATACAGTGAGTAAACACAGTGTTCCATTATCCCATGGCTAATCCCTGCATGTTCAGGGCATGCAACCGGCAAGCCGGAATACCACTGTGGACATCCATTGTTCAAAATCCGAGTGCTTACTTTGATGCCAACCAAGTGCAGGATGGGTTCACTCTTGTTGATCCCTCTAAACTGAAAGGGCCGCAATTAGAGGAGCTTCTCGGTTATTGGTATTCAAGGCAAGAGGACAGTGAGAATGGCATTGGATTCCAATTCCATACGGAGGGTGAGATCAGTCCGGCAAGGACAAGCAGGCCGGTGACCCCCCTCTCTCCTGATCTGCCAGCAAGGAAGTCAACAAGAGCCAAGGGGAAAGCAAAGGCAGTGGAATCATGGTTGGACCCTGTAGCCCCAGATTCACGGAGGAGGAAGAGGAAGATGTCAGTGGGCTCCGACTCTGACTCAGGGGAGGCATTCAACTTTAGCCCAGTCGATGCAATGGACGACAGTGATGATGAAATGATAAATCGTCCTTCAGGCTCCAGGCAGGCACCGAATCCTCCAAGAGGGACGGCAATTCAGTTTGAATCAGAGAACAGGGAATCTGGTGAGCATTCCTCTGGTGTCTCCAGTAAAATCCTGGGTATCAACGTTGAAATTTCAGTGGTCCGGCAGAGCACATTCGGCCCAAGGAGCAAGCAGAAAGATCTCAACATCATCTCAGTGCCACGGACTGCCAATCGGGGTCCTGACAAGGAGGCGGCATCCCTAACCAACCAGCTTGCCTCGACAACTATCTCAGAGAATCTTCACCCCCAAGGCCGTCCACCAAAGAAACGCACAAAACAACAAGCATTTCACATTGATATTCCTCCACCCCCTCTCCTGGGAGCAAACACGAGGGCAAGGATTGCTGCAGCTGCAGCCACAGTGACCCCTCAAGTGGCAGTTAGTTCTAAATCAGCTTCCATGAGGTTTCAGAAGTCACGGATGGTGAAACAGGGTCAATGGAGATGACTTGACTGCCAGGATTGCTTACCATTTTATTCACCAATGTAAATAAATAATGAATGGGGAATAATGATCCAGTCTCCATCACTATGGTATTTCGAGTCCTGTTTACTGCCACTCTGACCAGCAGTGATACCGAACAGCAGTGGTCCTGACCTGGAGGACTACTGACCAGCAATGATATCAACAGGGAGTGATACTGACTGGGTGTGGTACTGCCCTGGGAGTAGTACTGACTGGCTGTGGTACTGACTGGGGGGTGTGTCATGCTGTTACGATTTCCTTTTCTTTCACTTTACTCTTTTTCCTTTCTGATACTTAGCAGATACTGACTCGTCGGGCAGCACCCATTAGATACCGTTGTTTGTAGCGCAGCAACAAGTGCAGCCGCTTACACTATAGTAGATACAGCTTTCCATAGTATAACAGCTATCTTGCTGCATGTGCAGTAGGTAGTACTTGTCAACATACTATTGGACAATTAGCTATATACCAATAGCTATATAAACTGTAGTAGTAACGGTCAAGGCTCCTCAGCTTGACCTAGGCAATCCAATACCTTAACTGCTCATTGACGTGAACTCAACCTAAGCGGAAAGCCTCCGTCTTAGTGTGATTGAACTTAGCGATAAAAGCCTCGTCGTTAACAAACTCGATAAACTCGAACTTAGTAGTTGAGGCTCTGCCTTAACAAAAGGTCAAGCTGATCCACAATGTCCTCTTCCTCAAGAGCAGACACTTTATCCCGACAATCAAACTGACAAACCCCTGACCGCCCACCTCGTGGTGCCACCCCTGAACCTGACTCCTTGTGGTATCGACACAAGGGATGATTAGTACGTTACTCCGAACCTACAGAATGCTGGTTTAGCCAGATAACCGTCACTGAACCTTCCCGTTACCTCGAGAATGAAGAATTCGAATCATCCAACTCAGAATCGGACCTTGACAAAGAAGAACACCCCGATCTGTTCTCTTTCACCCCTATCGATATGGCCGCACAGAACCCCAAAGAAATTAAGCTCCACACGCCCACTGACTTCCATGGAGAGCAAACCAAGACCGGCAAGTTCCTCTCACAAGTCTTGCTCTACTTAAGGGCGAACCCTGACGTCTATGACACCGACGATAAGAAGATCATCTTTGCCCTCTCTTTTATGAATGGAGGAACCGCAGCAGGTTGGGCAGAAGCGAAAGGAGTGCAGACCACCCCATGGGGGACTTGGGTAGCCTTTAAAAAAGAAATTTAAGATGCGTTCTCACCAGTCGACAATGCCGGAGACGCGCAACACAGGCTCAAAACCCTGAAGCAAACTGGGGATGTTGAAGACTACAACTTGCAGTTCAGGATCCAGAAAGGGAGATCGGGAGTGGTTGAAGACATTCCCCTCATTGGATATTTTGTTGATGGACTAAACCCTAAACTCATAGAAAAAATCTACAACATGGAGACAGTCCCAGTCACCCTCGAGAACATGATGAAAGCCGCCACAAAGTACGATGGGCAGTGGAAGAGAGCATGCGCCATTACTGGGAAGATACACGCCACCTATCCCGCACCTTCCACTACCACCATCAAACGTGAACCCAGCTTTGATCTCAACCACTTATTGAACTCCGAACGCATGGAACACATGAGAAAGGGGTTATGTTTCATTTGCCACAAGCCCGGACACCGCTCTGGAGACCACAGAAAAGATGGGACCATTGCCACCACATCTGCTGTTGAAGGATTAGTGATCCTCTGGAGGTTCTTAAAACATATGCGTCCTGTCACAGCTACAGGGTGAGTGTAGAAGGGCAGAGGGAAAGGAAACACGTCAGAACACGCTCAAGAGGGGATGATTGTGTAGAGTGGTACAATCCCTGAGTAGTCCCGGAGGACAAGGCGTGTCGAGAGGGGAGGAGAAATGACAGAGCGTCAAGCGGAAGTCACTGTATGTGATAATCAACAGAGCTCGTGGGAATTTCCCTATTAGGCAACTCGTTGAGAGAAGACGAGAAGGGGCGCTTTGAGCGATGGACTCCGAAAATACAAGAGTCTCGAGCGAAGGAGACTCGGGGAGTAGAAAATATTCCTAAGGGAGAGAGTCAAGAATACAAGAAAAAGACTGGTGAAGTGAAGACTTGGCCAAGAAACTACACTATTGAGTGTGGAGAGTTCAGGAAACTTGGAGCTTACAGATGGGGAACGTGAGGGTCAGAGATCATGAAGGTGTATTCATTGAGAGGGTCCAGGCCCCCTTTTATACAAACTGGAAGTACGGACTATATGCACTTTGATCGTGCACATGCTCTCGCGTTGACCAAACCATTGGGGATGACAAACAAATAATAATAAAACATTCGAAATAGAAAAATAAAGAAACCAGATAAAAATAGAACTCTTGAAGCCTTTTGTCGGTGCACAATTGTCGGTCCAGCATAGTAAGGCCCACCTCTCGGGGAGTCAACTGCCAGGAATGGCTCGGGGAGGGGGCTAACGTCGAGGCCCTCTATTGACAAGACAACACCTGTACCCCAAGCAGGCACGGAGTACCATCCAATGTGCCCCCTCGACCCTACTCATCTGGCAGATCGGCCCGTTGAGTAAGACTTGACTAGCTGTGGAAGGGGGAATGCATCAACCAGTCAAGTCTTGAAAGAAATCCAGAGAAATAAAATATAATACGGAAAGAATAATAAATAAATAAAAAAAGCCCAGCCCATACAACTCCTTCTTTCAGAGTGGTTGGTCATGCCAAGGAAGGGATGTCGGGTGTTAGAGGAAAGGGCGGAATGATAGGCGATCACATATAAGTCACGTTGTGGGTGTTGCAGCTTTCCATGAAGGGTCTGTAAGGCCAAGATAAATTATTAATACTGAAACGAGGAAGTAGAAAAAGAAAATAAAAGGGAGGTCAGGCAGTAACACCAATAAATCGGGCAATGGGGAGGCCACCACAGAAGATTCTCAGAAGGGGAGAGTCAATGGGCGTGTCGGCTCTCCCTTCCACACTGCTCTGAAACCCGGGCAGAAGAAGACTGGTGAAGGGGTCTACAAGAATCTCTGCTCCATGATGGCAGAGTTAGATGAAGAAGAGAGGGAGAAGGCCCTCGCTATCCTTGAAGACAAGGGTCATCCCTATTAAGCTAGGAACGGAAACTGGAATTGTCAAAACCAAAGCACTCCTTGACTCAGCAGCTGCAGAAACATTTATCGATCGAGACTTTGCGTGCAGCTGCGGACTTTGAATGACACCCCTCTTGAAACCGATCAAAACCTGGAATGCTGACGGCACCCTGAACAAAGAAGGAACGACCCACTCCACCACAACCCAATTAACTGTCAGAGATACACAGACAAAGGGAAAGTATTTGGTAACTGGTCTAGGGAAAGAATCAGTAATCCTCGGACTACCCTGGCTCCAGAAAGAAAACCCCCACATCAATTGGAAGTAAGGTACAATCACCTTCCCCAAAGAATGACTTACTCGTATTAGAAGGATCGTGGCCAAAACCAGGGAAATGATGGGCAAAACGGCATTCGGACAACAGAACAAGGGCAAGGCACAGGAAGAAGAACACATCATCACTTCCTGCACCACCCCTGAACCGGAAGAGAAACCAATCATGGAACAAACTCCAGACCCTCCTAAGGAAAACATTCTGCTCCGAGATGAAACCCAACCTGAAAACAAGGACCTCGTCATCGCCTATGTCAAAGGAGAACCGGTCTTAGGAATCTTCGATCCCAACAACGTCACTGAACCACCCCTCACCCAAGAACACAAAACACCGAGATACTCCTACTCCAGAAAAACGACAAGGATATCAAGGATCGTCTCTTCATTGACCACCCCACTGTTTTATTTCAGACAAGGGATTTGGATAAGAGCGAAGATTTCTATTTCACAGAAACTCGCTCACGATGATCAGACAGACAACCCAAAAAAGGCCAAAACCCTCGATGATCTATTACCAGAACATTATCAAGACTACAAACGGGTCTTCGAGAAAGCCGCTTCTGAATGATTCCTCGAATCCAACCCATGGGACCATGCCATCGACCTGAAAGACGACTTCGTACTGAAAGACTGCAAAGTCTACCCACTGTCACCACCGAACAAGCCAAGATGGACGACTTTCTTGAAGAAAATCTCAAGAAAGGCTACATCCTCCTGTCGAAATCCCCAATGGCCTCCCCCTTTTTCTTTGTCACAAAGAAAGACTCAGAAGCCCTCTGACCATGTCAAGATTATCGCTACCTGAACGGTGGAATGGTTAAGAACACTTACCCCCTTCCACTAGTCAGCAATCTTCTCGACAAACTCAAAGGAGCGCAATGGTTCACGAAACTTGACATTCGATGGGGATACCACAATATTCAGATCAAAGAGGGCAACCAATGGAAAGCAGCCTTTAAAATGAATAAAGGGCTGTTTGAACCAACGGTGATATTCTTCAGACTGTGCAACTCTCCCACTACATTCCAAGCAATGATGAATGAGATTTTCAAGGACATGACTGACGAAGGATGGATAGTCATCTACATGGACGACATCCTCATCTTTTCGAAAGATCTCAAAGAACATCAGGAACGAACAAGATGGGTTCTGCAATGACTTGAAGAACACGACTTGTACCTGAAACCAGAGAAGTGCAAGTTCGACGTGCAAGAAGTCGAATTCCTCGGCTTGATCATCAAACCGGATCAGATATTAATGGATCCGACGAAACTAGCAGGAATCAAAGACTGGCCAGCACCTTTTTTTTTTTTTTTTTTTATTCAGCAATTTATAACGAGGTGCACAATCACAGTCTGCGGGCACGAGGTAATGACACAATCTAGTATGCTACGATTCAACTACGCCCTTGCCCCCTCCAAGATGACGCCCATCCGTCTTTTGGTAGCCGCTAAGGTGAGCAGGTGGGACCATGGATACTGCCCGATGGGGCGTGAAGGCCCGCCGCGCACGCGCGGCACATGAGCCGGAAAACTCCCCCCACAGTGCTTCGGTGGTCCCCCCACATGCTGCCCCAGCCGAAGCCAGAGCCGGTGAGCAGTGTCAATTCACCGTAAGCCCCCAGACCACAAGGGCCCGGAGGTTAACCGCTTCCCCAATCCGGACAGAGGAATAGTGACCGCCCCCTCACCGGAGACGGACCGCTGACCCAGCATCGCCGCTGTTCAACGAAGATGCCTGGCCATGACCAAAGAACAGCCCAAATGATGCCGGCGGGTGCGAGTGTGCAGACAGTGAGCCAGAGCCCCCAGTCCACCCACCCATGACGAGCCCAAGGACAAGTCCCCAGGAGCACCCCATCCGTAGCGACGGGGTGTGTGAAAGGCTCCGCCTCTGACCAGAGAGGAGGGGCGCCTGACAATGGATGGAGGGTGTTACCCCCCCTGGTCCGATGGATGATCCCAAGGGATCAAAGATGTCGTGGTTGCGGACGACGACGACGATGGGGAAGGGGCCCCGTAGGAGGCTCGGTAGAGGCGGTGGCCGTGGGCCCTCCACGCAAGCTGTCAGTAGCCTCGCAGGCACCGTTGACAACAGCGGCCAGGGAGGATGTGTCCGGAGCAGTCGCAAAGGCCGTGGCCAATGGCGGGTCCAAGAAACGAATGGTGACAGAGACGAAAAGGTCCCATGCCAAGCGCTGTATGCTGTCCCTCACCTCTTGTGAGAGGGGAGATAACGGAACGTACTCCGCCCAATAGGTGGCGTCGTCCAGTAGGTGCTCCAGGGCGTGTGCATCATTAACAATGGATGCACGCTCGCGGCTGGATGGACTATAGCCCTCATCACCCCAGCCTGACGGCCGGGGAGGTGGGACCGAAGGTGCAGAACCTGTCTCCGCCATAAAGGTATCGTTCAAAGTGAACGGATCGTACTGAGATGTGGAAGCGCGGAGTTCTTCGCGCTGCCACTGGGTGTCTCGGATGGGCATCATAGAGGCCCGAGTCCTGAGGTTGAGCTCCGGAGAGCAAACAATGTGACGAGGGCAGGGGGGACTCCCCTCCTCATCCTCGGTGACATCAGACCAGGAGGACTCATTCTCCTGATCTGAGAGATCTAGCCTGCCCCGGCCTAGGCGGGGGGCAGAGAGCGGACCCCTCCCAGTAGGGAAGAGGAAGTCGTCAGGATCATAGAGATCAGGGTAGTCAGAATCGAACTGCATTGAAAAGGAATGTTGCGCACGCGTAGAAGGTGATGGTATGAGACCAAGACCCTAGTGTGGGAAAAAGACGTCCTGCGCCTGAAAGGCGAGGGGAGGGAGTTTCCCAGGGATCGCTTGTAGAGGGAGCAGGACACCAGGTCTGCCCAGAGGGGAAAAGAAGATCTCGCTTAGACAGGGAGCGGCCGTGGGGGGCCCCCCCGTCGACGAGGGAGACGAGGATCGCTGGTGATACCTCAATGCCGGATCACCTGTGGAGGGTGGCCCCATAGTCAGTGCATGTGCTAAAGTGCCCAGTACACACCTAGAGCCATAGATCCTCTCCAGGGATCCAATAGCCCTGCTGAGTTTCCCCCCCCACCCCAACGTGTTCTCCCCTCAGTCCCAGGGCAGGACCCCCAGCCGAAGCCGGCAGTGTTAATTCACCGTCAAGCCCCCCCACCTAGGTGGAGGATGCCCCATCCCAGAGCGTCAGATCATCGAGTCAGAGCGGAGATGAGAGAGATAAAGAAATGACCCCTGAGGCGGTCATCCGGGAGACATCCGAGGGGATCGGACAGACGGATCAGCAGGGTGCTCAGGACTGCTCCCAAGCACCCCTCCGGGGTACCAATAGTCCGGTCTGATCAGAGATCAGGCCTGAGGATGAGACACTAGGCAACGAGCCAGGCGTTGTGAGGAAAGTTCCCACGGGGCATTGAGGTGGTAACAAGTCAAGAAGCGATGGTTGAGACTGGCCAGCACCAACTAACATCAAAGGAGTGCGATCCTTCTTAGGATTTGGAAACTTCTATTGAAGATTCATCAGGAGATTTGCTGAATTAGCAAGACCCCTGAATGACCTCACTCGAAAAGACGTCAAGTTTGAATGGACAACGGCATGTCAACAGTCTTTAGATGTGCTAAAAGCGAAGTTTGCACAGGCACCGACCCTACAGATGCCAAATACGGAACAACCATTTACCATCGAATCCGACACCTGGAAATTCGCAACCGGCGCTGTGTTACGACAACAGGGAGCCAACGGGGAATGGCACCCATGCAGTTACATCTCCCATTCCCTCGATGCAACCCAACAAAATTATGAGATCTACGATTGAGAACTCCTCGGGATCATATGCGCACTAGAGACATGGAGACATTAGCTTCAAGGAAGCCCGCATCCCATCACGATCTTGTCCCATCACAAGAACCTGATGTATTTCAGGACCGCTCAGAAGCTGAACCAAAGACAGGCCTGGTGGAGTCTGTTCTTATCAGAATTTGAACTACAATTACTACACGTTCCTGGATCACAGATGATACAATCCGACGCCCTCTCTCGAAGAGAAGACTGGGGCAAAGGAATAGAAAATGACAACGAAAACATTACGCTCCTCCCGGAGAATGTCTTTGTCAACGTCATCAATACAGAAATGCAGACGGCACTCGTCCAAGCCACAATGAAAGATGAACTGGTTGCTGATGCGATCAAGGCACTAAAAGACAACGGAACACCCCTGATCAAATCTGATCTAGCTGATTGGGAAATTAAAGATAACATCTTATTCTTTAAAGATCAATGTTATGTCCCGCCAAATGCTGATCTATGGAAACGGATTATCAAACAGTATCATAATTTGTTACCCTCCGGACATCCAGGACAATTCCAGATGATCAAACTCATTTGACAAGACTACTGGTGGCTGGGAATGACAACATTGATCAAGAAATGGGTAGAAGGATGCAGTCAACATTCACCCAACGACACCACCTTTGACGCCAATCAAAAGCACAGTGACATGCCCATTCGCGCTAGTCACAACAGACTTCATCACTGATTTACCCATTTCGGATGGATTCGACTCAATCATGGTCATGGTAGACCATGGTCTTACAAAGGGGGTAATTTTAATCCCATGCAACAAGACTATTGATGCATTAGGGGCAGCGGATGCATATCTAAAAAATGTCTACACCAGATTTGGGCTACCGGACAGGATTATTTCCAATCGAGACCCTCGATTCTCGTTGAAACTCTACCAAGAGCTTGGAAAACTCCTTGGGATCAAACTGTTGATGAGTACCGCATTTCATCCTCAGACTGATGGAGAAACAGAACGGGTAAACCAAGAGGTCAAGGTCTACCTTCAGATGTTCTGCACCAACAACTCTGAAACGTGGAGGCAACTTCTGTCCACAGCAGAATTCACGCACAACCAGAGGACGCATTCAGCGGTGAAACATTCCCCATTCTACCCAATGATGGGCCATGAACTGAGGGCCATACCGGTGGCATATCAAAAGAGTGATGTGCCCGCAGCTGAAAAGTGTTTCATCCAGTTATTAAAAGCACGAACAGAAGCGTTGGCAGCGCACAAGCTGGCTCAACAGGTTATGGTGGAACGGGTCATGAGAAAGTTCTCCCCATTCGCGAAAGGACAGAAGGTCTGGCTGGACTCACGAAACCTGAAACTGACAGATGTCACAAGGAAGATCTCCCCAAAAAGAGAAGGACCCTTCCCTATTAAGGAAGTACTGTCACCGCTCTCTTACAAGCTGAAACATCCTCATCAGTGGAGAATCCACCTGGTATTCCGTGCCGCACTGCTGACCCCCTATCGCGAGATGGACGTTCATGGGCCTAATTACCTGAGGCCACCACCTGAGCTCATCGGCAGACAAGAGGAACATGAAGTAGAAGCGATCATCGGCCATAAGAAGTGTGGACGAGGACATGTGTTCTTGGTGAAGTGGCTAGGTTACCCCACCTCAGAAAACATCTGGAAACCTACAGACAATTTGGGAAATGCTGCGGACCTCCTTAAGGCATATAAGGAGAAGAAACATCTCTGAAAACCGACCAGCAAACCAAACTGCAACCATTACCTCGAACAACCAATCTAACATGTCTACCTCAATCCCTGCCAGCGCTTGACCTCTCCCCATTCCTCCCCCTCTTGCTCAATCTGTACAGAACTACCTCTCTGACCCCATGAACTGGGCTACGCTCATCTGCGATCTCCTGAATGATGACTAGGGTTTTTCACGGGTATACCACGGGTACAAAATTCTATAACCGTAACCATACCCGAGAACACCTTAACCTCTACGGGTACGGGTATAAACCCATACCAAATATATACGGTATCACAAGATAACCGCGGTACCATGGGTACCCGCGGTGAAATGTCCAAACGAATCCTTGTACGTGGCTAAGCACTTCCAGTCACTAATCTTCACTCTCAGTTTCCACTCGTCTCCGCTTCTTTTGCCTTAATGCTGATAACAAATCCCCCATCAACAGAAGATCATGTCGGCTCCACGACCCAAGACACATGTAAGCACGAATTGATGATGGCGCGAGTCGGTTGCATGTGAAATGGAGTAGTTGTCGACCTTGAGAAAACACCCGTTCCACTTCCGTGGATGTTGCTACATGTGATCTTAGGAGAAGCATGGCACGGACGGCTGTCTAGCGAGTTTGTGAAGGTAGACTTGAGGGGGGAGTCAGGATGAAACAGACGGCGAGAGACGCCAGACCTTGAGGTTGGTCACATGTCGGAGTTTCATCAGATGCTGTACTGTCGACAACGAAACTAAAAATAAAAATAAAACTCCAAACTCGGCCATAAATAGAAATACGGGGTGCCTGTAGTAACCCGTGGAATAACCGCAAACCGCGGGTACGGGTCAACGGTACTTCGCGGTGCGGCAGAATCCAACACCATACCCGTAACCGTCACACCCGTGACCAAAACACCGCGGGAATACCCGCACCCGTGAAATACCCTAATGATGACCTTGAAGAACCCCTTCGACAATATGACCTTCTCCTCGAAAATATCATCAGCCTCAATCGTTTAGCCCACAGCATGTTATGTCAGATGTTGGAAAGAGGGTTATAATCCGCAGTTAGCAACTACAGAAACCGGTATGATCCCCCTGTCCCATCCACCAGTCTCCCCCGACCCAGAATAGCAAAGAAATACACCAGTCACTCCGCCGGTCCATCTCACTCTCGAAATGAACCATCCCCTTCTGGATCTGCGACCTCTCCCACTCACAGACTGTCAGCCCACGAAGTATCTGGCAGTGCATATCAGCCTTCACGCAGCCTGCCTCAAAGCCGCACCCCTCTAGTCGTCCCATCAATGTGACTCCCTCCCACCCAGCCTAGCTCAGAAGTACCACCACACATGCATGGAGAATATTGCTTCAAATGCAAAGGACAGGGGCACTTCGCCTCCTACTGCAACCTCTACCAATGCATCCACTGCAGGAAGAGAGGACCAGGCCATTACTCCTGAGACTGCGAGCTGAACCCAAACCTACCTCCTCCCAGATACTGTAATACCCCTCCCAGACAGATCCCCATCAACGATAGATCCAATCAGGAACCAGCTGCCAAATTTTTAGCAACGTTTGATGGAGACGCATGGGCTAACATTACAGGGGAACCTGACCCTAGCTTTCACCAGTATTAAAGAGGTGAAGAAAAAGCTGACTCAACAACCCAAACAACCCACTATGCAGATTTCTAACATCCACATCCTGACAATCTTCCTTTTTTTCATCACTTGCTGGTTGATCTTTCTCTTCCTCGCTCTTCAGTCCATTCGCTCTACCAAACGATCAGTTCACGTTGACAGAGACCTCCTCCTTGTCAACCTCAACCGCAACCTGACACCTCCACCCTGCCCCATCTCGATCATTAGAGAAAAAGACCTCATCGTTGTTCCTTTGGAACCTATCTCACTCCCCGAAGACGCCTATATTCCTCATTGTCTGAATCATTCTCCTCTGCCACCTCCAGTCAACCAACCGGGAGATGCGCATTTCTGGATTTACAGAACACCGAACACGTCTCGATCGATGGTAGATGAATTCTGAGGGGTCGCAGTCGGAAACTTCGATGATAGAAGGGGGGTGATGTTACGATTTCCTTTTCTTTTACTTTACTCTTTTTTCCTTTCTGATACTTTAGCAGATACTGACTCATCAGGCAGTGCCCATTAGATACCGTTTTTTGTAGGGCAGCAACAAGTGCAGCCTCTTACACTATAGTAGATACAGCTTTCCGTAGTATAACAGCTATCTTGCTGCACGCGCAGTAGGTAGTACTTGTCGACATACTATTGGACAATTAGCTATATACCAATAGCTATATAAACTGTAGTAGTAACGGTCAAGGCTCCTCAGCTTGACCTAGGCAATCCAATACCTTAACTGCTCATTGACGTGAACTCAACCTAAGCGGAAAGCCTCCGTCTTAGTGTGATTGAACTTAGCAATGAAAGCCTCGTCGTTAACGAACTCGATAAACTCAAACTTAGTAGTTGAGGCTCTGCCTTAACACATGCACCATGCCGCCGGCTTCACAAAACCCGACGGGTTTACCAATGGATACCCGAAGTGGTACTCACATGATCACTCCAAAAGTGGTATTCAAGGCAGTACAGGAATGACTCAGAAACAAGGATAGAGAAAGGTGTAGAATATTCTAGACCTCGGAGACACAGCGCATTGCCCAACTTATTAGTTACTACTTAGTAATATTCTTACCAATCCCTCTATTCCAGACAATGCTAGATTATAGTAGAAGCATTTGTACTTAGTATATAAGCTCGCACATTAGGTTGAGCTATCCAGTTTGAATATTGATTTGTTAACTATAGTTGAATTCCAGTTCAACTCTCTAGAACTTCCTCCCTTGGAACCCCCAACACATTTCCGCATACCCAAAACTCACTCCTGAAATCAGGGACAACCGGATCAATAGGACAGCACAACTTCTTACAAGTTGAAGCCAAGTCCCGTTTGTTCCCCTTCAGAATCCCCGTGTGTTTTCCAATTCTGCCTGCGCTCTCTTTGCATGACCTTAACAGGGTGTCACTGACGATGACTGCTGCCGACCGGGAGTGATACAGAATGGCCGCTCCTGCTCACTGCCGCTCCCATTCACTGCCAATCAGGTACACTGCTGGTCCATTGCTCCCATTCACTGCCACTTCCATTCACTGCCAGTTCACCGCCATGTCCCGGAGCTCCAATACCATGCTGTTTAATGTTGCGCCTGTGCCATGAAATGTCCTGTGTATTTAAACAGAGCATCGAGTTGTGGACCACCCACTTTCACCCATCCACACCAAATGTTCCCTGAAAACTCTGTGTTCTATCTTACCGATGTACTGGCCACATATGTTCAACAACGGTTTTGTTACATTCTCTCTTCCACACCTCCCATTCCACCAGTCCAATTAATGGCCACACCATCACTGATATTTACGCCTTGCAACCCTGGCCCAACTCCACCTCTGAATCTGCCAGTATCATTGGTCAAGGATGCTGATTTGCCATTCTCTAGAAGGATTTATGGCAAGCCACCATAAAGATGGACAATGCTCTGGGTGACTCATTAACATGATAAAGGCAGCTGGCCAACCAATCCGGCATACTACAAACCCGTGGGCAGCTGTGCCCCACAACCCGGTAACATTAACCTCTCGCCACATGGTTTCAGCAAGCCCATGATGTGAGTCTAGTTTAATTCATTGTTGCAGTCAGGCTACTGATCAAGTTATAGACAAAAGAATTTTTGCCGGAGATCTCTGCAACCCTCAAGCCTGGAAGCATCAGCCCGGGAACAACATCCTGGCTTTTCCACACTGCTGAGTCATTTGCACTGATGGGGGCCTTCCTATCAATTGTCCACCCTGACCTTTATCATGCTGGTAGGACGGTCTTTGAAAAAATCATCAGTGATCCTTCACAGGTCAAGTAGTCTTTGAAGGTCCAGTTCAGTTCAGTTTTGCAGCATATTTTGAGCAAAACTGAAACTGAACCGGTTTTCCATAAAAGGAAATAGGTCCAAAACCGAACTGAACTGCCAAAAAAACTGGTCTAAATCAGTTCAAACCTCAACCTGTCACAACTGGTCAGGACTGGGAAAGAACTGGTTCAAACTAGCCATCTTGCACAATTATGCATGGGTTAGCATATGAAATAACATGTCAAATACATTATTAACACCCATGATATGCATTCCAAAGATAGCAATGATGTATTTCCAAAAATACTACCCAAATATTACCATTTATGCATGTAATTGACCACTAAATGGTCTTTTTTGGTCATTTTTTGGTCATTTTTGAGTGGTTTTGAGGGGTGTACATGTGGCTGTGCAAAACCGGTCTCAACTGGTCCGGTTTTAGGCAGTTTTTCATTCCCAAATGTGGAAAATTGTGACTGGCAGTTCGGTTTTTCAGCAGTTCAGTTCAGTTCAGTTTGCAGTTATTTTGCAGTTTATATGACTGGACCTTCAAAGGCTAAGGTCAAGTAAGGGGAGGCTGTGTTAGAGGTGTTGAAATTATGGAAGTCACCATTTTCAGGATACGGAATCATCAGCAACTGCAAGACCCCCCTTCACCGAGATAATAACTCGCAAGGTGCATGGTTTGACTTACTTACAACCATTGGACCCTACTCCGGTTCCAGAGTAATTCAGCAGAACTTAGGGTTAGAGATCCAGTATGAGTCCAGGATGATGGTTGCCATCTTAGGAAGGATTGTCAGGCATGGCACCATGTATTGCAATGGGAGCAGAGTATGCATAGCGCAATACATGTGGGATAACATGCTAGACCAATTCAGTATTGACTCACCAGGGTTTGTTACCGTCAGACACTATATCACTTCCATGCAGCTGGATCTTTTCTCTCAACTTACTTTGCAGCCTTCATGAATTCATTCTTGGTCTATTGTAACTATACATCATGGAATTGTCATACATATTTTCCATTACAATTGTAGATTTGAATCTTCATCCTGTTCTTCAGCCATCAGCAGCTGTACCACCTGCTCCTTCAGCCCTGGTAACATGGATTGGGCATGCGTGAGAGTTTCGTATGATTTGACCAAGTCTGGGATAAGTGCACTTGATGCAATGGGGAGACTTGGCTGTGGTGGGATCCCTTGATTCTACAGAAATCTTAGTAGTGAAGTCGCAAGTGAATGAAATAATCACTGACATGATATTTGAGGACAGCCAGAGCTTCTTCAAGTGGCCCAGCCCAGCTTGCCTCATCATTGTGAACATACCAGGGAAATTCATTCAGCCCCAGGCAGGTGGGATCCTGATCACCATCATCCCAGAGATTGATCCCTTGAATAGCCTGGGTCCCATTGTCGCTGTCCTCGCCATACATGCTACGGACTACTTTGGTATAAAATGTGGATAGTTTGATATCAAAGCCACTGATGTAGCATCAGCCGGCAAACTTTACTCTGGCAGTCTGATGTAATCTGAATGAGGTTTTGCTCCTAGAACAAACATAGAAGGGTACATACCAGTTCATTTTGAATTCTATCATAACAGTCTTGACGATCAGTGCCATCAAGCTCAAGAAACCTTCTGCAAAGCTCTCACATCCTTGCAGCCAAAAGATCGGTGAAGCATTGTGCCTCAGAAGTGGAGCCGAATGGGAAGGAATTACATGCCTACAAAATGAAAGGGGAGAGACTATGCCATTCCACCAACTGTATCTTTAAGCGAGCAAAATCCATGGTGAAGATGCTGGTTCGGGTCAAAGTTGAAATGATATTATGATCACATGCTTCAGGATCAATGAACTGGTATCGGCGGTGATCCCGGCTTGTCATGGAAGTTCCTGCATTGATGTTACCCAAAACCACTTTGTAGTGAGTTTGGAGAAATGGCAGATCATGTATCTGGCTTCCAGAAGGGTATTGTTCATAAATCAAGATAATATCATATTACTAGTCCAACAGCTAAACCTCTGGAATCTCCCTGTCACCGGCTCCCTCATCCCCATGTTCTGGATCATCAATGCATCTGAACATTACCTCTCCGTCCACATTGTGTACATTTTTCATTGCCAAAATTGATATGAGATGAGAAAAGACCACATCACGGTGAAGTTGATCATAAAATGATGCAGAGACCACATGGGCATAATGATCTCCCTGCTGCATGGTATACTTAGCAATATTGTATGTAAAATATGCCAGAATACCATACCTGAGCCATAAAGTTTGGAACGCCCCCCAACAAGAACATTGCATCGGTGTCAACCAATGGTTTATCCCACCATGGATCAATGTACCGATCAACTACATGGGTTGGATCCATCGGGTTACAAGTTGGATCCAATGTCATTAAAGCTGACTTTAGATCTGGGAGATCCTCAGCTGCATAGACCGCAGTATGGAGCCTCTTGTAGAACAGCGCTATGTGGTTGAACCATTCAGTCATGACCAGATACCCAATGATGACTTCAAATGCTTCCTGGAAAGCAATTTGGTTAAGAGAGATCACAAGTGTTAACTTGGTTCTCAACTTACTATGTCCAACTTCATTCTTGCATGCCAGATTGCATAATACTCATCAGGACCATTTTGTCGTCTGTCTGAATTGGCTTTGATCACAGCCGCATGTGCACGAGAACAGTAAAAGTCAACAACTGCCTGAGAGGACCCAGAAATCGCTTAGAGATAGTGTTGGTCTACTGGGAGTCACCAGCTTGTCCTATATACTTGAATTTACGTGATCGGTTCCATGGAACCAATGGCTAGATTAATGGGGAATAGTAATGCACATGCCGTCTCCATTACTCATAGTTCCCATTGCCATTGAGTCTGGCATTCTGTTGCACTACTCATTGAGATCACCATGGTTTTTATCTGTTGCACCTATGATGCCACCTCTCAGTATCAATGCTGGTGTCACTGCTGGTACAGTATCACTGCCATTTAGTCTCGCCACTGGTGTTCACGCTGCTCATTCACACCATTGCCATTATGTATCACTGCCGGTCTGTCAGACCTTGATGGTAGCACTCCCGGTTGGTAGCACTCCCAGTTGGTAGCACACCATGAACTATCATTGCCGGTTAGTCCCACTGCTGGTCAGTCCAACTGCTGTTCAGTATCACTGCGATTGATTTCTCCCTGCAGGTTTCACTGCTGCTCTTTTGCAGCACTGCCGTTCTGTATCACAGCTGGTTGGTAGCAGTCCTTGTCGGTACCACTGCTGGTCAGTCCCAGCACTGCCGTTTTGTATCACTACCAGTCAGTCGCAGGACGAACGTTTTACATGTGCTAATGAACGGTTTGCATGTGCTGACAAACAGTGATGCTGTAGACATCAAATGCACCAGAGGCCTTTTGCTCCTGTCACTCCGATAATTCAATAATGACCAGGTTCTATTGAGGCTCAGAGTCAAGATGACTACAGGGCCTGCGGAATGCACACACCTTCTGGCACCCCATTTTGTCCGGACAGAACAGTTCCTGACTGGCAGTGTCTCAACAGCAGTGGTACTTACCAGCAGTGATACTGACTGGCAGCGAGTCTCAACGGCAGTGGTACTGACCGGCAGTCTCAACGGCAGTGATACTGACTGGTAGTGAGTAGCCAGTCAGTATCACTGCCGGTAAGTACCACTGCCATTGAGACACTGCTAGTCAGGAACTGTTCTGTCTGGACAAGGTGGGGTGCCAGAAGGTGTGTGCATTCTGCAGGCCCTGTAGTCCATTGAGATTCCTGGTCAGTATCACTGCCATTCAGACTGCTGGTCAGTACCACTGCTGTTGAGACTCACCCCCAGCCAGTATCACTGCCGTTGAGACCCACTGCCAATACTCACTACCGGCCAGTATCACTGCCATTGAGACTCACTGCCGGTCAGTCTCACTGCTGATACTCACTACTGGTCAGTATCACTGCCATTGGGACTCCAAGTCATGCAATGAGCTAGTTACCCTACATCCTTCAGTCCCACCTGATGTCCTGTTTCAATGCTAATGTCAATATCAGCTCTGTAGTATATATTTCATGTTTTTGCACAATCAATTTCCAAATTGACATGCCCTCCAAGCATGACACCACATGATGATCGGGAGTGGAGTTGATAACTCACAGCATAGTGACTTGTATAGTTATCTTTACGCAGAGTAGAAATAAATAGAAACGATTGAGACTCACTACCAGTTAGTATCGCTACCAGACAGTATCACTGCCAGTGAGTTTCACTGTGGTCAAGACTCACTGCTGGTCGGTCACTCCCTCGGTAGTACCTGGTCAGTGCTACTGGCATTGAGACTCACTACTGGTCAGTATCACTGCCCCTGAGACTCACTGCCAGTCAGTATCACTGCTGGTGTCACTGCTGATTCCGATGCCAGTTCGTATCACTGCTGTTTGGCATCAAACTCCACCTCCCATTCAGTAGCACTCCCGTTCAGTAGCACTCATTCCTCACCATCCAAGTTCCTTCTACAGCCATTCCCATTCCGCTTCATTGATCTGCCCTTCCTGCTCATTCCAGAACGGTTCCCGCTCATTGATGGTAGTCAGAAAACAGGGGGGGCACTGTAGCTAGATATGTTGCCTTGCCTAATGGCTTCTGGTGGAGACGTGCAGTCTCTAGCAGAACACAGACAGAGGAGACCACGGAATGCTCAGACACAATCAGACATGTCAAAATCCAAGGATGGAATGCTGTGCTACAGTGTCTACACATGCGGATATCAACATGATCATGTGATCTCTACTCTGTCTGTGTAGTCTGCTATGGTCATGCTGCACAGTTACATGTGGTCCTCCCCTCAAAGGCAACGTCCGCATTGCCTCTGGTCAGTACTCCTAAAGATCTCGGTCCCTTTCTGGTGGCGGGCGAGCATGGCGGGGTGAACATGGTGGGCAGGGAGTGTCGTTCGGTGATGGTGAGGCAGGGGGTGGCAGCAGGGGTAACAGGAGTGGGCTTGGGGGCACGGTGCTCAACAGGGTAGGCTCGGGGCATGTAGGGGGTGGTTCGGGGGCTGCAGGGCATGAGGCCGGGGAGCAGGGAGTTTGTGGAGGCTCGAGGTGGCTGGCGAATGTGGTTGACGGTGTGCCGGCTTGTCGACAGGGGAGCCAGGGTGGGGCCGGTGGAACAGGGAGTCCAGGGGACAGGTGGGGGCTTGCAGGTGGCACTGAGGGGCCGCAGGTGGTCGGGGTCGTAGAACACGAGACGACGGGGGTAGCAGGGAGGCAGGGGAGGCAGGGGAAGGTCGTCGTCGTCGAACGCGACGCAATGGGGGCAGTGGGGGGTTCGGGGGGTGTGTCAGGCAGCTGGGGGGGTGCAGGGGGTAGATGGGGAGTGGCTGGTGGCTTAGAAGGGCAGAGGGTGGCTGGCGTCGTCAAACACGGTGCGGTGGGGGCATGTGGGGGTGTGGGTTGTCGAACGGGGGGCCGTTCGGGCGGTTTGGGGGCTGCAGAGGGGACTGGGGGCGTCTCGGGCAGCTGGGGGGCTGGCAGGGGTGAGCTGGAGGTGTCGGGGGCCTGCATCGCCCTTTCTAAGGTGTTGGGGGCGGCCTTAGTGCCAGCGTTCGAGGTGGGGGGCACGTTCGCTCTTTTGGGGGGTTGGGGGTGCTTGTCATTGCGCGGCACCCTTTTCAGGGCAGCCGAGGGGTGGGCAGGGTCAGCGTTTGACTGGGGAGGGGTCTGAGGGGTCGACAGGGGTGTGCTGGGGGCCATGGAGGGCTGTTTTGGGGGCAGAAGGGTTGGGCACACGAGGGGCGTCATCAATGACGTGGCGCTGGGAACAGGGGGTTCAAGGGGCAGGTGGGGGCCATCAAGGGCATTCATCCACTGTTCCAGAGTGTCTGGGGCTGCGGGGGGCCATTCTGAAGGTGCTTGAGCCGCCGACGTCGAGTGTGATGTGGCGCGGCTGGTGTGGGGCGCATCGTGCAGAGGGGAGGCTTCCAGGGCTGGGGGTGGGTTGCCAGAGGTCGGGGCCGATGCCTCGTTGGTGCCAGGGGCTGCCTGCACACCAACGACGGCCTGGGCAGTAGTTTTTGGGGCAGTGTTGACAGTGGGGGTGGTGGTTGGTAGTAGAATTGATGTTGCTGATGGGGGCTGTGTGTGCGTCGTCAGCGGCGACGTGGCTGCATTTGTAGGAATGGGGGGGCTCGAAGTAGGTGCAGGGGGGGCTGGGACTCCACTCCTATGGGCAATGGTGTTCTTTGGCCACTCTGCCTCAAAGGCTATGCAGAGGTGTTCCCAGGTATCCTTCTTGGTGGCAGGTAGCTCCCTCTACCATAGGTCTGCAAACGAGAGGGACTTCAAATGTAGTTTGAATACACAAAGTATCATTGAGTCAGTGACTTCGACATCCAGAGGAAGACAGAACTGGATGAGCCTAGTGCTCAAACAGGGAGAGAGACAGAGACAGAGCAGAAATGGAACAAAAGCAGTTGAGAACGAAAACCCTGTTGTCACCAGATGGAGACGTGCAGTCTCTAGCAGAACACAGACAGAGGAGACCACGGAATGCTCAGACACGATCAGACACATCGAAAGGCAAGGATTCAATGCTGTGCTACAGTGTCTACACATGCAGATATCAACATGATCATGTGATCTCTACTCTGTCTGTGTAGTCTGCTATGGTCATGCTGCACAGTTACACCGGCATGTTCCCTGAAACTTTCAGCGGCAAAAGGGATGGAATGGGTGATAGTGAATGAATTATATATGAAGTATGACTGACTTATGCAACATACCTGATAACCAAACACAACCTTGGATCACAATTTTGTCCGACATAGCTGGGAGTGTTTATTTAGTGTGCGCAGTTACAGTGATGGCACAGGAATTTCTTACTGCACTCTATAACAAAGTCTTGTATCTGATAAACCCTGGTAGATGTACAAATATACATGATAATCTAACTGGGATCAAGCATTAGTCGAGGTGAAGGATATTTAATAACAGAATGAAAAAGTATTACTTACCTATACAAGACGCCGGATATTACACAAGTCGACAACAATTTCTCGCTGATTGTCGAAGACTATCATCCCTCTGATGCATCGTTGCTCCTGCTATCCCACCAATATCAGTAAGGAAAAGAACCAAAACAGAATGAACACAATCTCACCCGACACTGCCCTTCCCTTTGAAAGGTATGCTGAAGTGTATAGTTGTACCGGTCAAACCTTCCTCTCCTCCACTGTCCACTCACCCATGCCTCAACTCACTGGCCACACTGTTGTAATTCAAATAAATGTTTACATATCAAAAATGAAGAATGGAAACTTACTCTAAATGGCTGGCATGGTGGAACAATTGGACGGCTAGTGTCTCGAGGGGCCATTGAGTAGACAGATGAGTAGATGGATGAGGTATGAAAAGCGGTGACTGTGGACGTGAATGTCATGGTGGGGGTGTCGGGACTTCAAGGTTCAAACAGGAATGCAAATGATGTGTGCAATGGGCAAGGCAGTGATATTTCCCATTTGAAAAACATTGAATGGTATCAATGAATGGCCTCAGGAAAATCTGAAAAAAAATTGAACAGGCTTAATCTCAGCTTAGGGTGCTTATTGGTTGCTAAGCACAAATAACCCAAAAATAAGAAAACAACCTAGCTTACTGCTTAGCAAGTACTTATTTGGGCTTGGGATTCAAAATTTGGTGATCCAAGCATGAAATCTGGTAATCTAAGTTGAATCAAGCATGAACCAAGTTCATTAACTTGCAAATTGAGAATAAGTCTGTTTAAGATTGTTGGGAGTGAAGTCTGGTAGCTCAGAGGAGACTTTAGGGTGAGGTGGGGTGTCTCAGAGGCCAGGCTATTATTGTCTTAGGTAGACCTATACATGTAGTATATATACTACGGAATGTTAAAGTCTCGGGAATTAATATTATTCCCTGTGGCTGTGTTGGATTCTACCAGTGGCAGATCCTAACCCTACAATGGGTCTTTGGCCTTGGCTTGCATATATCCCAACAATAAGTTCTGCAAGGGAACTCTTTGGCCCACTCACAACTATTCAGACAGTGCATTTGTGTGTGTGTTTTGTGTTGGTTAGGATATAGGATTTTGGTGTTAGATGCACACAGCCCATTTCACCGGGGGTGCTACCGACTGGACTGCTACCCACTGGCAGTGAGTCTCAACCCCAGTGATACCAACTGGCAGTGAGGCTCAATGGCAGTGATACCGACTGGTGGTGATACTGACCAGCAGTGAGTCTCAATGGTAGTAGTACTGACCGGGGGTGCTACCGACTGACTGCTACCAACAGGCAGTGAGTCTCAACAGCAGTGTGATGTGCTGCCTCAGAGGCTACATTTGATGCGGCTTCCATGAGCAGACCAATTATGCTCAATGTGGACGCTTTGTCACACGGTCAATCTTTCATGTAGATATATCAATTCACAACCTATGTTCCCACTTCTGGTCAACATAGGTATAGGAAATATTAGACTATTGGAGTAACTTACATTCTGACTTCCATGCAACAAAGACCATTTGATCCTGTCCCTCCAGTCCATCTTAGCGTAGGCCACCCAACCAGGCAGCATTCCAGCAGGCTAGTCAGGAGCAGTCCTCATTGGCAGCACTCCTGGTCTGTACCACTCCCTGTAAATACCACTGCTGTTGTGTATCACTGCTGGTCAGCAGCAGTCTTGATCAGTAGCACTGCCAGTCAGTACCACTGCTGTTGAGCATCACTGCCAGTCCATATCACTGCCATTGAGCCTCACTGCTGGGTGGTATCACTGGCATTGAGACTCACTGCCAGTCGGTAGCAGTCCAGTCGGTAGCACCCCAGTCAGTACTGCTGCCATTGAGATTCACTGCCGTTGAGACTCCTCCAAATCATCCAATGAGCTAGTCACCCTAAATCCTTCATTGTCCCACTCGATTTCCTGTTTCAATGCTGATGTCAACATCAGCTCTGTAGTATATATTGGAAGTTTTTCCGCAATTGATTTCCAAATCAACATGTCCTCCAGGCATGACACCACATGACGATTGGGAGTGGAGTTGATAACTCATAGCATAGGGAATTGTGTAGTTATCTTTAGGTGGAGGAGTATAAATAAATAGGAAGTGCATTGTGAAGTGAAAGAAATATACTGATCTGTCTGCCACCTGTGGCAATGATGTTCTTGAGGCACTTGATGTCAACAGTAACTTTTGGTGTGATATAAAACATCTTCTTCCCAAATAACTTGCCCTTCAGCTCCCTTGCCCTTTTGACAGCTTCATCCAGCACAAAGCCATACTTGCACTCACTGTTCTTATCATGAAGAGCATAGTCCTTTTCATCTAGGCCAAACTAGTCAGGGTAGGGCCATGAGTAGCACTAATCAAAGTACCTACCAAGTAGCTTCTCAGCAGCAGAATCTGTTGCCCATTTCTCCATAAGGATGAACGGTGCTACTGCTAGTGCACAGAGGAACTTTTCTGTCCAGACAAAGTGGGGTGCCAGAAGGTGTGTGCATTCTGCAGGCTGCATAGTCAGCTTGACACTGAGCATCAATAGAATCTGGTCATTATTGAATTATCAGAGTGTGACAGGAGCAAATGGCCTCTGGTGCATTTGATGTCTGCAGCATCAAACTGTTTGTCAGCACGTTGTGGAAGGGGATTCTGCCCTCTTGAGGTCAGAGTTGTCGGGTTGTCACATTGTGCTGGCAAAGATAAGTCTGCATGGGGAAAACATGTGACAAAAGTGTCAAACATGTTATCAGTGTAAAATAGAAATGGAAAAGAGAGTTCTCGAAAGGATTGAGGAATTGAGGATAGAGAAATGGAGAAAGAGCTTGCCCGTGAACAACACATCGCAATCGGGTCGATCGCTGATCAAAACTCGTGGGAAAACGACAAGAAACGGTCAACAGACAGCAAAATTGAATCTAATGAGACTTGAAGAGGGAATATGCACGTTGGCAGGAGACTGGAGTCAGAGGATATGATTATCCACTTCGAGCTTATATGAGAAAAGGACTGTGTTGTCCAATTACTGAAGAAACTAAAGGACTTAACATAATTGTTACATGTCGTATGTAATCAATCTTGATGAAGTCGAAGTCATCAAGTGGAGTCTTTACAGACAGCGAGAAAATGCGGAGAAGAAGATGTCCCCTTCATTAAGTGGGGAGACACCTTAAATACAAAATGTGAGTACTGCCTACAGAAACATGTGATAGCATGTGTACTCTTGCGCCAATCAGTCTGTTGGGGATGTTCAACAAAGTAAAAGAAAGATCAAAAAAGGAAATTTGAGATCTCGTACCAAATTCAATTGTGTCATGGTGTCCAAAGATAAATGGTTGTTGGTCTGGTGTCATCACATCCGCCTCTCAGAACATTACCTGCCAGGAATTGCTTGGGGAGGGGACTAAAGTCGAAGGGCTCTATTGACAATATGATGCTCGGACCCCCAACAAGCCCAGAGCACCTTCAAACACATCTTCTCAACCCTACTCATCTGACAGGTTCCATTCGTCGAGTTGGAGGCAACTAGCCATGGAAGAGGGTAAGAGCCAATGAGTTGAATAACAATAGAAATTTGAGAAAAATGACGAAACACAAGAAAATAAGAAAATAAAAATGAAAATAGCCTTCTCCCATCAAGATCCATCAGGATGAGGTCAATTACGCCAAGGAGAAATGAGGGGAAGGCGGGAAATAGCGAAAATATTTGAGTTGGGCACATCAATTGATACTCTTGAGTTCAGGGCTTTCATAAACAATTCTGTAAAGATCTGAAAGTTTAGAATAAGGTATTAATAGTCTGCTGTCAAAGTGAAAAGACATGGAAAACAAAATCAGAGGGTCAGGGGGAATACGGTGGACCAAAATGAGGTTATCAAATAAAATGTCCTGGAAGGGGAAAGTTGACGGTGGAGTGGCCCTTGCTGACACCCAAGGCCTGGGGATGCGTGCAAACCAAATGATGATTGGAACTCACTCTGACTCTACACAAGCTACATGCTGACTAAGCTCTAAAGCTACTGCAAAACACAGCCAAACAAGGCTCTCAGGCATGCTCAGGAGGCCTGGAGGGTTGCTCTACGACACTCCAACGGGTATGTCAACTTTCCCTTCCACAACATGCAAACCTGTTGGGAGGCAAGTCTGGAAGCTAACTGAAGGCCTTAGGACGAAGGGGGGTGTTCCTCTGGGTGTCTCAGAGGTCAAGAAGAATTGTCTTATACTAGACTATACATGTAGTATATATACTACAGAATGTTTAAGTCTCAGTAAATAATAATATTATTATTACTGTCTTAGATATAGCCTTAGGCTTGCTATCTGGATCTTATCCCAATACTCCCCCTCAAGCCGAGGCTGTTTAGGGATTAGTTATTCATTCCCCTTTTTAATAGGTTGGAATCATTACTCCCCTGAAGTCAAGGGTGGAATAAGTTTCATCCAGGTGCGTTAAAACCTCTGTATGGTGGTAAAAACCCTTTGGGAAAAAGTCCAACTCACACATGAGGAAAGATACTGGGTTATCTCGACTGAACTCCCATCTCATCCCTATGTCGTGTAAACTTAGGCTTTGGCAGTGCCTTTGTTAATATGTCTGCAGTTTGCTCCGGATCATGACAGTTTTGAATTTCTATTGATTTATTGGCCACGAGATCCCAGATCCAGTGATAGCATATAGTGATGTGTTTTGATCGCTGATGAAATTGAGGGTTTTGAGTTAAAATTACTGACCCTTCATTGTCGCCTTTAATCACTGTTGGGAATTGTTGTTTAAATCTGAGTTCTTCATATAAATTTCTTAGGCATATGGCTTCACGTCCTGCATCTGATAGCGCAATATATTCAGCTTCCATGGAAGATAATGCAATTATGGTTTGTTTCTTTGATTTACACGTAATTGCCCCCCCTGATGCTAGGAAAATATAGCCAGTTGTGGATTTGAGATCTTCAATGTTAGCAAATGAAGCATCAGCATATCTGTGGAAGAGGTTATTTTCAGTCTCATCTTGGGATATTTTATAAATTATCCCGAGAGTTTTCGTACCTGCTAAGTACCTGAGTATCTGCTTTATTGCACCATGGTGTTGTTAACCCGGGTTAGCAGTGTAGGTGGCCAGCTTGTTAACTGCAAAGCTGATATTGGGTTGTGTGGAATTTGATAAAAATTGTAAACATCCTAGCAATTTTGTGTAGGAATTACTCCTGTTCGGTTCATTATAATCCAGATTTTCCAATAATTTAATATTGGGATCCATGGGAATGCTGACTGGATTCGAATCATTCATTCCCTCTTTTCGAAGGATATTCTCAATCTATTTTTCTTCAGAAATTTTGATTGCTTTGTTTTGGCACGTAATTTCTATGCCAACAATTTTGCTCGGTTCCCCAAGGTCGGTTATTTCCCATTCCGTACTGAGCGTATTTTTCATATGCTCCATCATTTTATTGGAGGATGCAAAGAGTAATGTGTCGTTGACCCAGACTGTTATTATTCCTAAGTCTTTGTCGTCCCCTCGAATATATGCACATGGATCTGCAAATAAGCGTCCATAATCATGAACTTTGAGTTTACCATCAAATTCATTATTTCACTCTTGCCCTGCCTGCTTTAATCCATAAAGCGGTTTCACTAACCTACATACTCGGCCTGTTCCATCTTCTTGTCCTTCAGGTTGTTTCATATATATTGTTTCCTTTAATGTGCCATTGAGGTATGCACCCTTTACGTCCACCTGTTGTATTTTTAGACCCTTCTTTGATGCGAGTGCTAATACTGCTCGGAGTGTGTCCATCCGGACTACTGGTGAGAAGGTATCTGTATAATCATAGCCTGGGTGTTGGGTGCACCCTTTTGCAACTAATCGTGCTCAGTATCTTATTATTTCCCCTTGTTTATTTCTTTTCTGGACGAAAACCCATTTATTAGCGATTGGGATCGCATCAGGAGGTTTCTGGACCAATTCCCATGTCCCCTTCTCCTTTAATAGGTTTAGTTTATTTTGTATGGCTGTTTGCCATTCTGGTCAATCAAGGGAGATCCAGGCATCTTTTCATCTTGTTTCCGTTTCCAAGATTGCTTCTTCAGAACGCAAGGTTCTATTTCCGTTATATCCAGTATGTCCGGTACATCTCTGATCGGTGTTATGGCTCTGATCAGAGGCTCATCATCTGTGATCAGCAGTTGTGGAAGTGGCTGTGCATCTTTGTGCCGCTGGCAGACCCTAACCCTAGTATTTATATTTGTTTCTCTTGACAGAGTGCCTCCGTCAGACTCCCCCTCACACATCGAGGGTATGAATGTAATGTCTTCAGAAGGTTCAGGATGTGGTGTGGTAGCTGGTAGTTCACAATTTCATGAAGTTAAAACATTGCGCGTTTCTGCGTTGTAATATTTCACTGCCCGGCGCCTTCATCATATCCGATGTAAGTTTAGGAAGCATTTTTAATTCCATTTTGTGTCCTTGTAATAGGATCCATACTGGTCCTCCAAATTTGTGTAAGTGCGAAACATCCAGTTGTTTATTATGCCATCCCTCATAGGGAGTTAATTTATGAAGGTGCTTTGTATATGATCAGTTGCGGAGATAAGCGACATGTATAATGGCATACTCCCAGAGGTATTCTGGAAACGTGCTTGCTAATAACATTGCATGCGATAATTCGACAAGTGTCCTATTTATTCTTTCTGCAATTCCATTTTGTGATGCAGAGTATGGTGCAGTTAATCGGATTTGTATCCCATGTTCCTTAGAATAATTCTCTAATTTATAATTGACAAACTCTTTTCCGCAATCAATTTGAATCCCTTTTGGTGTTTGGCCTTGTGTTTTCAAATAGGCCAAATAATTCATTATTCCCTGTGCCACATCACTTTTTTCTTTTAGACAATCGACGGTGACATACCTTTTGGCATCATCAACAAATAGTAGATAATAATGTTTTCCATTGATGGATTTGACAGAATATTTTCCCCATAAATCTATATGTGTCAATTCCCCGGCTTCTGTATTCTGGTTGACTGATTTTGGGAATGGTTTAATGTGTTGTTTTGCGGCTATACATGTCTCGCAATCTGGTTTCTCAGTGTCCAGATCAACATTAAAACCTTTTACCATTTTTCCATCAAATAATAATTGTAATCCAGTATATCCGATATGTCCAAAACGTCGATGCCAAGTTTCCCAACTGGGTAACTTTTCATTTCCAATGAAAGTTTTATTATCGGCAATGTTGCTGGAGACATTGTCTGAGTTTTTAATAATCATTTTCATTTTTTGTATAAATGATTATCAATTCTGTTCCCATGTGCGATGGATTTACCATCCTTGGTGATAAGGGTTATTTCACCTTTTCCCCCAATATATCGTCCTCCAGCTGCATCCCATCTCCCCAACAAAATTAAATTATTTCATGTTCTGGGAACATGTAGAACATTTTGTAAATGAAGAATATATTTTTCTCCATTGCATGTTGAAATTAAATCAACATTTCCTCGGCCTTCTATATTTGCCTCCTTTCCACCTACATCTGTTACAGAAATATTTCCCATGGGTGTATAGGAAGTAAATGCCTCTCTTTGATGCATTACATGTGAGGTTGTTGCTCAGTCAGCCAACCAATCATAATAGATCAGACGCTCATCAATTATGGCATCGTTATTACATGCATCGAAATTATAATATTCTTTGGTCACGTGATCTGTCAATGTTTGGAGAGGTTGCTCGTTCATTGAGAAAGTTATATGCTCTTCCATCATATTTGATGTGTCTCCGGGCTTCTTGTCCTTCACTTTCTCCTTTCTTTTTCCCCAACAATTCTTTGCTTGGTGTCCGAATTTCCCACAATTATGGTATTTGTTCCCATCAAATTTTCGGCATTTGCTCATCCAATGTCCAGCACGCTTTCGGTGATACAATTTTCAAGGGATTTACTGGGACCAGTAGCTTTCTGGGTTTTCACCAGATTTACCCTTCTGCCGGTGCTGTTATTATTCCCATTTCTGTTCAACCAAAGTTTGTATTCCTCCTGTAATAGACCAATAAATGCATCCGATGATAATCAGCACTTGGGGTCCATGTCATTGGGATCATTAGCGTTGCCTATATGGTTCCACATAAGTTTGCCAGGACGATGGTAGGGATGCCGATATTATAAATTTGAATTGGGTGTCGGAGATAGGGAATTCTGTATTAGGAAATTTATTGATGCGGTTGCGATATGATTTCAGGGTGTCCATATGTTTTAGGAGATCGTTGGTAGCATCGGCCTTGGTCTCATACAATAGGCACTGTATGTGATTTACAGTTTGATGTGCCTTATTTTTGTGAGATCCGACATGATTCATTTGCGAAGAGGTTACGTTATGAATAATAACTTGCTGTGCCCAGGTATTGTTTTTGTCCCAATTATGCGCCCCTTCGGCATCTTTGGATTCTCTTGGGCATTTTACGGCCCCATTAATCTATCCAGTGATGTCACAATTAATAAATACCCTTTTCATCCTTTCTCTCCACTCATGCCAATTTTCATCAGTAAGATGATCCCGATTGGAATCTTGTTCATGTTAGAATATTCCTTGGTACAGATAAGGAGGATTGTGGGATTTTTCTTTTTAGGGGTCTTTTTTGTGTTGGGGACCTTGGGCACCGCTTCCCTTACTGGCGCATTTCTGGTGGCAGATGGCGACGGCCCAAATAATTCCACATGGTCGGCTAAGTCCTGATCATATTCCTGGACATATTCTTGGGGATTTTCCTCATCACTATCAGGGACAAATTCTTTGTTGTTGTTTAGTGCTTCAGACATGTTGTAATATGTTGTAGGTCCACTGTTGGGAGGTTATTTTATAAAAGAGCCAGGGCCCATAACCTGTTGGGAGGCAAGTCTGGAAGCTAACAGAAGGCCTTAGGATGAAGGGGGGTGTTCCTCTGGGTGTCTCAGAGGTCAAGAAGAATTGTCTTAGACTAGACTATACATGTAGTTTATATACTACAGAATGTTTAAGTCTCAGTAAATAATAATATTATTATTACTGTCTTGGATATAGCCTTAGGCTTGCTATCTGGATATTATCCCAATAAAACCATTCATTAGCATGTGTAAAATGTTTGTCCTGCTACCAACCAGTAGTGATACAAAATGGCAGTGCTGGAACTGACTGGCAGTGGTACCGACAAGGACTGCTACCAACCAGCTGTGATACAGAATGGCAGTGGTGCAACTGAGCAGCAGTGAAACCTGCAGTGAGGCTCAACAGCAGTGGGACTGACCAGCAGTGATGGTTCATGATGTGCTACTGTTGGGAGATGAGTCTGGAGGCTAACTAAAGGCCTTAGGACAAAGGGGTGCTCCTCTGGATGTCTCAGAGGTCAGGAAGAATTGTATTAGACTGGACTATACATGTAGGATATATACTACAGAATGTTTAAGTCTCAGTAATTAATACGATTATTAGTACTGTCTTGAATATAGCCTTTAGGCTTGCTATCCGGATATTATCCCAATAGCTACCAACCGGGAGTGCTACCATCAAGGTCTGACTGACCAGCAGTGATACATAATGGCAATGGTGTGAATGAGCAGCATGGACACCAGCCGTGAGACTAAACGGCAGTGATACTGTACCATCAGTGACACTGGCATTGATACTGTGATGTGGCAGAGTAATGGAGATGGCATGTGCATTACTATTCCCCATTAATCTAGCCATTGGTTCCATGGAACCGATCACGTAAATTCAAGTATATAGGACAAGCTGGTGACTCCCAGTAGACCAACACTATCTCTAAGCGATTTCTGGGTCCTCTCAGGCAGTTGTTGACTTTTACTGTTCTCGTGCACATGCGGCTGTGATCAAAGCCAATTCAGACAGACGACAAAATGGTCCTGATGAGTATTATGCAATCTGGCATGCAAGAATGAAGTTGGACATAGTAAGTTGAGAACCAAGTTAACACTTGTGATCTCTCTTAACCAAATTGCTTTCCAGGAAGCATTTGAAGTCATCATTGGGTATCTGGTCATGACTGAACAATTCAACCACATAGTGCCATTCTACAAGAGGCTCCATAGTCCATACTGTGGTCTATGCAGCAGAGGATCTCAAGGATCTAAAGTCAGCTTTAATGATGTTAGATCCAACTTGTAACCCAATGGATCCAACTAGTGTGGTCAATCGGTACATTGATCCATGGTGGGATAAACCATCGGTTAACACCGATGCCTTTAATTTACACTCCTGAACATATTCCGGAAATTCCGGTTGAGTCTGGAATTTCTGGACTCATTTTTTTTGCCCCCCTTGTTAGGACAACACAGCCCAAAAGGATCGCGCTGGCTCTCACAATTGAACAAGGGGAAAGGAAGAATCTAATAGTCTTAGTCTGTCACACAATGTTGTGGATAAACCTAAGAGAACTCAAATAGAGTCTCTAGGCATAATATTAACGGTTTAAATACTACTATACATGAGTCAGCCATGAGGTAAGCACATGCACTACCATACAAAAAAAGTTCACCAGACTCCAAGGAATCTGACCAGATTCTGGTTGCAATAGGTGGGGGAGTGTAAAGGACTCTGCCTTAGAAAGTTCCAAGTGGCAATCACCGGAAATTGGTCAGTCACCTGCTAGGAAAATCCCCAAGGACCTGGGGGAACTCACCTATCATTCACACACCAAAGGATGAGCTTTAGGATAGGAGCAGTGGGACTGTGGGAGTTGGGAAGCATTGAATGCACATTGAGTGCCTGATCCACAGCTGTTCCTGATGCCAGGTGTTGATGTAGTATATAAATTAATTGGTGGATTATAGTGGGCAGAGACAGCCACCCGAATGATGCCTTAGGAGCCCATAGCAATGGTGTATCAGCTTGAAATAATAAGAATCAAGATCAAAAGATCAACATCATACCTGATTGATGGTGTGACAGAACACCATAGGAGGTGTAGGCCAAGCGACAGAGGCTGTTATACCATATAAATGCAGCAAGATTTCCTTTTTCAATCTTATTTAACAGGCCCTTTGGGCTATGTAACATCACCCCATCATGATATGTTTCTATCTTTTATGATAGCACAGTTGTGCTATTTCCAAAATACCATATAAAGGACAGTTTTTCTTATCTATTTCATATTTTGTACTTGTTCAAATACTAGGGGTAGTGGAGATGCACAGTAGAGAAGTTCAGACTCCAGAATATACCTCTCTCACAAAGTTTCATATTGTGCTCATCATGTGACATGATGAGCTCACTCAAAGTTTTGCTCAGGACTCAGGACTAAGGATAAAGGACATAGGAAATCAGGTGTGGGACATCTCTCCCTGGCACATTGAGGTTGATAAAGGCATCATTGCTGTAGACAGTGTCAAGCTTGCTGACCTTATTATGGATCAAGGATTAGGAACTAAGGACAAGGACTAAGGAACTAAGGAATGAGGTTTAGGATCTTTGGGCTTAGGATTGAGGATGTAGGCCTGGTCCTCAGAGTTACCACATACAAACACGTACTGACAGCACACCAATGCTGAACAATGGGTGCACACTGCTGCACACCAATGCACACAGGTGCACTGATGCTGGACCAATGCATACTGATGGCACACTGCTGCTGATGCACACACTGGCTGATGTGTACCAATGACCAACACACATCGACAGCCGACACACACCACTGCACATCAACCGATGATAACTCCCAATCAGTTGCATACCGATGGCACACCGCTGCTGATGCACACACAGACTGACACTCACTGCTGACTGTGCACAGCTACCACACCACCACATAACACATGCCCAATGCCCGACATCTATACACCTGCCGACAGCCCGCCTGATGCGGGACTATACCCGATGCAGCCACATGGACTATGGTCAATATATCATATATCAACTTGTGCCCAATGTGGCCACTTTCCAACCCAGTGTTAAGAACTGATCCTAAGGCGTGGGAAATCGGCAGAGTCTGGCGGAGTTCCGATGTACGACGAGGACTTGGCTTCAACCTTTAAGAGGTTGCACCCTTCTCTACGCTCAGTGTCCAATTTTGCAAGGAACTGAAAAGTCCGGAAGTCCGTGCGGAAGTCCGAGGTAAGGAAAAGGTGCAAAAGCGGAGTTCCAATTAGGAAGTCCGAAGTAAGGGACAGGAATGAAGCAGAGGTCCGGAGGTCCGAAGATTAAGACAGAAGTTCAAGGTCTTAGAGTTGACAATTGATAAGTTGATAAGAACTAATATTTGAACTGAAGAATACAAAGTATGTAAAGTAGTTTTATACCAAGGCTAGTACTCGGTGTAGCTGCGGCGGAGTTCTGCGGAGTTCTGAGTACAAATTTCGTGATGATATCTATGATGAGGAACAGACTTGAGTAAACTATGGAAGATGTGATGTAAGTAAAACAGGAGAAGTAATTTGAAATGAGGAATTTGAAATACTCGGAGTTCCTACGGAGTTCCAAGGTGGAGTTCTGAGGGGTGCTTGCATGGGATATGACACCCAGTCAAAATGTAATATATGTATGATCCTTTTTCCTTTGTTGCCCCATTCTTACTTCATGCGACAAAGGTACAGCTACTAGTAGCTTTCTTTTGTACCTTAGACTGACTCTTACTTTGTGCAACAAAGACAACATTGTCCTGTCCGTCTGACTGAACTTAGTGAGGTGGCCATCCTGGCCCCCCTTCCACTTTTTTTTTTTTTTTTGACATTGACACTGTCTTGACAACTGTCAACTCCTACCACTTCCTCACAAGGAGAGCTCAATGACACGGGGGTCACCACAGACTTCCACACCCTTACCACCAAACCTCATCGGCGAGGACCTTACCAGCAGGACTCCGCCCCCAATCCACTGTCACCGACACTGTCCACCAAGACAAGTACTTCCGCAGAATCCACCGTCAATTCCACCACCCCCTTTAACTGCCGGAAAAACATGTCCCAATGCATGGGAACACACCACATGGCCAAAGTCGAGGTCACCCAAATGAAGGACTGCCCTATGCCCACTGCCGGCCGCACCAACCCTCTCATCATGCAAGCTTGGTCTCTCACCTGTCAGCGATACATGAAGCATGATGGGAAGATGGCAGCCAAGAATGTCAGCTTTGTTGCTGAAGGCATATTCAAGCCCCAGCTCATTGGCTGGTACCAGGCCGACCAGACCCAGATAGATGCACTTACCCTGGATCAATACCTGGCCGAGCTCGCAGGGCTTGTTGTAGAAAAGAACTGGGTGCACCATGTCCTGGAAAAAATACTGTCCTCCAAACAGGGGGGACAGACCTTCATTGACTGGAAGATTGAGATGGAAAATCTGAATGCCATCCTCACCACTTCCTCCCCCACACATGTGCTCACCAAGGCGGTGCTGAAACTCCAGCTCCAGTCCAACCTCCACCCAGACCTCTGGCTCAGCCTCTGCAACAAGCCCACCCTTGCCACAGACCTTGCCACATGGTCTGTAGAGATCAAGAAACAGGATGACTGAATGCAGGCAGAAGATCAGCCCACTGAGGGGAGAAGAAGGATATCCTCTCCTGGCTCATAAACGCACCAAAGACACCCTCTTCCCCCTCTGACAGCTGGCCCAACTCCAGGGGAAACAAAGGGAATGCCGCTCGCATTCCTCCCTTACTTTGGCCAATCGATTGCTCCTCTCCAAGCACAAAGGCTGTTACTGATGCCGCTAGTTCTATGTCAACCACTGCAAGGACACTTGTCCAATGAAGGCCAATGACACCTGGCCAGACCCTGCCACCTATGTCACACTCACCCCTGGCATGGCAACTGCCACTGCCCCACAGGAACGGGAACAAGAGCCAGCAGCAGCAACAGGAGTAGCACATCTGGAGGATGTGGATACTGACTTGTACGTCCCTCCCCCTGATGAAATGCCTTTCACTGTCCCACATCTCTATGCACAGTTGACTGCCACTGGACCACACATCACTGAGTTCCCGATCTCAATCAGAGCGCTGATCGACATTGGATGCCCCTCCACAGTGATTAGCTCTGACCTCATCGAAAGAGTAGGTCTTTGAAGATACCCCCTCCCAAAACAGGAGGACAACCTCTCATCCCTTTCGGACTTGCTGCTCCTCTGCAAAGAGTATGTGAAGCTGGAACTGCAGTTGGGCACTGGTCAATGGAAGTCAAGGGTGATGAGGATTAAAGTACATGTCAGACTACCTGTTCCTCTCATTTTGGGAATGCCATTCCTTTCAGCCAAGCACATTGTGATTGACAGCCATGCAAGGACAGCAATTGGTAAGTGCATGGGGTATGACATATTGAACCTGCCGCCGTGTGTGTCCCAACTGATATCAAAACCATGGGTACCAATGCTGCCTATGTCAAAGGCTGCCAGGAAACCCAGACAGGCCCTGGCCCAGACAGCCATCGGCCCTGCCCTGGCCAGCTGTGTACTCCCAGCGCTGATAATGGCTGCTGTAAGGGACTAAATTGAATCACTTGCCTTCCAGGAACTCCTGGCAGAAAAAAATGAAGCAATGAAAGCAAAGTACACTGATTGATTCCTGGTGAGACTCCTGGACACAACCACAGGTCTACCAGACCACATCTACCATCGCATCTGACTCAGGGACCCTTCCAAGGTCACCAGTGGCCAGGGATATGCCGCCCCAAAGGAATATCAAGAGGCTTGGAAGAGGCTCCTTGATAAACATCTGGCAGGGGGCATAATGCGACTGTCAGCATTGGAATATGCCTCTCCTGCCTTTTGTGTCCTGAAGAGCCAAGGTGGGATACCCGACTTAATTGTCAACCCCCATTGGGTAAATGAATACCAGACACTCAACAGCAACACCATCCAGGACAATTTCCCCTTACCCTGCATCAATGATATCCTTGCCGACTGTGGAAAAGGGAAGATCTTTGAGAAGATGGATATGACCAACTCTTTCTTTCAGATGCGAGTCCACCTCACATCCATCCGAACACCCTGGGGCCTCTATGAATGGACAGTCATGCCTCAATCTGGGTGCAATGCACCAGCAACACATCAGCATCAAATGACCGATGCCCTCTGGGAACACATTGGCAAGATCTGCCATGTGTATCTAGACAATATCATCATCTGGTCACAAACCCTTGAGGAACATGAATGGAACTGCAAAACCATGCTTAAGAGCTTGTTCGGATACAGTGTGCGAAGGGCCGCACCTGCCCGCACGCATGTACATCCGGAATACTCCTCAGTCGGAGCTTGAAACTAATAAGGAATCCCAATCGATCACAAATTGGTATACCAATCTTATCGATGGACACCGTTCCTGAGCAACATCGGCCTCAAGTGCAGATGCGCCTGCGACGACGTATACTACAATATGCAGTCCTTTTTCTAAGCATTATTTTGACAGCCACTGCCGCTATACTGCAATAAATTGAGACAAGAGAACCTTACCATACATCTATTCTGACAGGAGAGGGGTGGGTGTTGGAATTACTTGCTGGTCACCCAGATCGGATTCGCTGCGAGCTTGGAGTGAGCCATGAAGTATTTGCTGCATTGATTTTAGTACTCCGGGAGCAAGGACATCGTAACTCCAAATATGTGTCTCTCGAAGAACAGCTTGCAATATTCCTTTATGCATCGGTAACAGGCCTGACAATCAGGCACCTCGGGGAACACTTTCAAAGATCTAATGAAACTATATCTCGGTGAGTGCCAAGCATTTTTAGTGGAGATTTCATGACCCTGGACACTTTGGCAGTTACTTTCGAAAAATGCTCTACATCTTTTCTTCGCATCCATTCTACACTGAATTTGTTTGCCTCCCTGGAGCAGATGATCCTGTATCATCTCGTATTCGCAATAATTATAGATTCTGGCCATATTACAAAGATGCTCTCGGTGCTCTCGATGGTAGCCATATTCATGCTGCACCCCCTGCATCTGAACGTGCCGTTCACCAAAATCGCAAGGGTTTTTTCTCCCAAAATTGCCTATTTGTGTGCTCCTTCGATCTCCAATTTGTATATTCTTTAACAGGGTGGGAGGGATCTGCAGCAGATGCACGAATATATGAAGATGCTCGCTCAAGAGGTCTTTATATTCCCTATGGTAAATACTATCTCGCAGATGCTGGATTCCCAGCATGCATCCAACTCCTCATCCCCTACCGTGGGGTACGATATCACCTTGCCGAATGGGGTCGTGCAGGCGTAAGGTATGTCTTGGTACATATGCCAAACAATTAACTTATATGGTTGTAGGCCACAAAATAAACAAGAATTATTCAACCTTTGGCATTCCTCAGCTCGTAATGCGATTGAACGAATCTTTGGCATTTTGAAGCGTCGCTTCAGAATACTTCTTTTGGCACCGGAATATAACTTAGAAGTCCAAGCACAAATTCCCGCGGCATTGGCAGCGATACATAATTTTATCCACTTACATGATCCAAATGATAATGAACCTCAGACAGACTTGGAGAATGATAGTGCAACCCACGACAACCCTGATGACGAGGCGGGCCCCATTGCTACACCTGAGGAGCCTGAGGAAGTAGATGAACGGCGGGATCAGATAGCACAGGCAATGTGGGATGATTACCAGCGAGTCTGTGAGGCAAGGGGAATTGGCTCCGAAGACTCAGATGATGACTTGGATGACGATGACGAAGTAGGGCTATAAATTGTATGTCAGTCAAGAAATACTATAGATACATGTTTGCACAAACAAGGTATTCGAACATACAACAAGTTTCAGTGTACATGTACAGTAAAAGGCCATCGGTAAAAAAAAGTCAGTCCATTTCCAACATTTCTGCAATCCAGCTGCGCCTGAGGTCCTTGTTTACAAGTCTGATATAGGTTTGTGCAACGACAACATCCTTCATGAAGAGAATGACCAATTTCTTCTGGTCGGCAAGGCTAAGGGTCCTCACGAGTTTGCAAAAAATCGAGGGCTTCATCTCGTGCACCTGCTTGTGGGTCAACAGGCTGTGTGACGGATTTTTCGAAGATGTCAGTGACCCGGTTCATGGTGCCCTGCATGCCGTTGATGATACTCAGTCCGAGGAATCACCTGGAAACACACACCAAATGATAGTCCTACTAGACCAGAGGAAGGGAGCGAGGTGGCTTTGGGTTGGTGCTTGACACAAGGCAAGATGATAAGAGAGTGAAGGGATAATACGATAATAAGACGATGACTTGTGCTTCTTGAGACGAGATAATACGATAATAGGACTCTGGAATTGAGCTCTGTGCTCTATATGATGAGGGGAAATGATTTATTATTTTTGTTTTCTATCTACTAGATGTCTTATATAGATTTTCTAAGTGGGGCCAGGAAATTGAAGTGGGTGAAGAGGACCCAAGTAAAATGAGAAGGAATCAGATGCCAATGAGAAAAGGGGGGGGGAGGGGTAATGGAATAAGGAGTGGGTACTAGATCAAGAAATCTACCTGGTGTAATAGGACTTGTCTCCTATCCAAAAATGCGTCCAGTGGCTTGTCAGGCAGGTGATAGGGACTGGAGAGGTTGATGATGTAATCCTGGGAACCTTGTCATGTGACCAAAATCATAGGACTGTTGATAATACCGTTCCTTGCACTAAAACCTTACACCATGATCTCTAACAACATCTCTCTTGTCCTTATCTTCTTCATCATCCTCTTGATTATGTGCATCCTGATGGCCTACCAATGGAGACACACTATTGTGTGGGGACGATTCTCATCCGAGCTCAACACAGAAAATTTGCCTGTTGGAGGAGATGATCCCATTATCTTCTGTGACCCATTACGATGGAGCCTTGACTGGAGTGAGTGAGATATCTTCTTTTGCCAACAATGAGTTGAACAATATCAAGTGCGACCAGAGGACAATGCGGTGGTGACCCAAGCCAGGAAAGAAGAGAGTGAGGTGGATGACGGAGTGGGCCAAGAGGTGGAGGTCGATATAACTGATGTGGGAGCTAAATATGAAGAGTTTTGAGGCTGCAAGTAGCACGAGTATTGGTAGTAATGCGTGTGAGATCCTATGACGATTGTAGAATGTGGTATGAGGAGGTGTCGTTTAAAATGTGAAAATGGGACGGTTCAGAGCTTTGGACGCTCCTGATACCTATCACCGTGAAGAATGGTGGTATTGGTAATCTTGGCCACCCTGGCAGCAGATGGCTTGTAGCCAACAGACGATGAGGAGGATTTCACAGGTGCCTTGCCCTTGCCTTTTGAGGAGTTGAGCTTCTTGCTGGCAGGCTCAGACGAAGCTACGGTGGTGGGCATGCTCGTAGCATGGCTGGATGGCAATGAGTAAGAGGCGAGATCAAGGAGAGAATGTTTTCGTTTGCTAGATGACGAGACTGAAGCTTCAATCAGGACTTTGTCAATGTCCATGGGGCCTTCGGTATCAACAACTCCTCCACCACTGCTGTCAGCACCGCCCACATTTCCGACAGTACCACCCACACTTCCGGCAGCACCGCCCGCATTTCCAGCAGCACCGCCCGCATTTCCAACAGCATCGCTTGCATATCTGACAGCACCAGCCCCGCCCCCCTGCGCAGCCTTAATGGCATCAGGCAAGTCCTCCTCTCCGTCGCTGGCATTCAACTGATCAATAGTCATTGGTGCAGACGATGTCATAGCTGCAGCAAAAGCATAGCGTCCTTTTGCGCCCGACACAGGGATGATGGACTCCATTTGTTGGAGATGATCCCAACCCTTGTTACGAAAGGGCCGCATTGCAGCATTTTCCTGAAAATATGGACCGATGGATTAACATGGGTAAAATATAGTAGTAACATACCTTAATCGTCACATACTCGTTCCACACAGATATCTCTGATTCCGTCATGGTGTTTGCTCCTTTGGCATCATCCCAGTGCAAGCCTGATGTATGTTCTTGGTACTTCTGAATAGAGCTGTAGATCGATTTAAGCTGAGATCATCCTGCATCAACGACATAAAATGAAATAATTAATGGATTAATTACAGCTTGCCATTTTGTTTTGCACATCTTGCCTGTCTTGGTTGGACCAGAGCTATGGTGTGTTGCGATCTCAGTTGCAGCAGCATTGAAAGTTCCCATCTTAAACATCCCTCCATCGCCTATCTCTGATTTGTGTTCAAGCAAGTAGGTCAGCAACGCTTTGGTTTCTTCTTCATTCCACTGTGCAGTTGGTCCCCTAGTTGTTGGAGCAGCCGCCATGACCACAGTAGCAATTTGAGCACAAAGAGAAGTGAGAGTCAATGCTGAAGCCCAAAGATGTCGTTTTCGAGCAATGTCCATACAATAAAGATGATTGATAGCGACAAGTCGTTTCAAGCTCCGACTGAGGAGTATTCCGGATGCACATGCGTGCGGGCAGGTGCGGCCCTTCGCACACTGTATCCGAACAAGCTCTAAGGCTCTCCGCACCTCCAGTATCTACTGCAATGCAAAGAAATCCAACCTGTTTGCCACTGAACTATTATTCCTCAGCCACATTGTCTCAGCCGCCAGGATCAAACCAGACCCTCTCAAGACTGACCGGATCATGGAGTGGCCACAGCCCACTACTGCCACTAATGTCTGGGGATTCCTTGGTATATCACCACCTTCCTGCCTGCCCTCGCCAAATACACAAGCATTTTGACCCCACTCACAAATAAAGAATGTGACAAGAAGTTCCTGGACTGGACCAACACACCAGACGGCATTCAAAGAGATTAAACAACTGGTCCTCTCTGGCAATTGCCTCACTGTCATTGATTGTGAGGACACTGATTCCTCCATCTATGTGATCACTGATGCCAGTGACTGCTGAACAGGAGCTGTCCTGAGTTTTGGCAAGACATGGGAAATGGCTTGGCTGGTGGCATATGATTCCTGCCAGCTCAATGCAGCTGAAAAGAACTACCCCACACACAAGAAGGAACTCCTTGCCATTGTCATTTCCATTCCATTTCTACTATCTAGGATTCCTGGTTCATTCCTAGCATTCCTAGGAATCCTAGGAATGAACCAGGACTTGGGGGGGGGGGAGTAATGTTGGGAGTGAATTCTGGTAGCTCAGAGGAGACTTTAGGGTGAGGTGGGGTGTCTCAGAGGCCAGGCTATTATTGTCTTAGGTAGACCTATACATGTAGTATATATACTACAGAATGTTAAAGTCTCGGGAATTAATATTATTCCCTGTGGCTGTGTTGGATTCTACCAGTGGCAGATCCTAACCCTAGAATGGGTCTTTGGCCTTGGCTTGCCTATATCCCAACACTGATCACTTAGTGTTCAGAGAGGACCCATTGATTTTTGGGGTTGTAGATCTACCCAAATATTTACAGACTTTATGGGGATTGTTATTGCCATTGGCTCATTTTTTTTTTCCAAACTGACCAGGAAAAAATGAGTTAATAGCAATAACAATCCCCATAAATTCCAAAGATATTTGAGTAGATCAACAACCCCAAAATCAATGAGTCCTCTTTGAACACTAAGTGATCAGAGCACATGGTGTCTAGGTATTTCCAAAATACAAAAAAGACCCAAGCTGGTCAAGGTAACACTACATACAAGTAATTTCACTAGCCTAGTGAGTTTGATTTCTTTGTCTCTTGGGCAATGCAACAACCTGCCAGTTTTGTATTGGCATTCTGGGGATTTTCCTGTTCTTTCCACTGCTTATGTCCAAGTAACAGACTGCAATATGATAGTGCCCGAATATCTTAGTCGCGACTGTTGTTGGACATTTGGCAACAGCCTCTGAACGTCTCATCTCCAAAAGTTTGATTGAATACTCATCTCCTCCGAGTCATCGACGTCGTGTTCTGGGCTAGCCCCAAACGCAGCAATCCTTTTTCGTTCCTATCTGATGCCCTCTCTCTTCTGTTCTCTCTTTATTCCTGCCGCTTCAGCGCTTGCTTTGGAAGTTCTCCAGGCAACACTTGTCTCTGCTCGCGTCCTTGGCCCTCTATTGTCACTGCTTGTCAAAACCTTACTGTGAAATGAATCTATTCTTGTCAGTCAGTGTCTGTGGAACCTTTCATGGAATGGTTTCTCGCATCCCGACCCGCAGGCGGCTATCAGTTAGTTCTCCATAAGATACCTGTGCGATACCATGCATCAACAACCTTTTCTTAGCAGGGTTTGCGGCCTCATCGAGGGGAATGCCCTGTTGTTTAAGTGGGCAGGGGATCTGCACTCCCATGTGGGAAGAATATCCCCTGTCCGTTGTCTGCTGTGGTCGCATGCTGTCGTGATCTGTTGTTTCTTGTGCCACTGGGATCTTTTCAGCGGTAGGACGATCCCGTTTGCTGTATCACACCTGCTCACTCACCCTCCCAGTTCTGCTTCCTCCTTTCTAGTCTGCTTCCCATTGTGCCACCTCCGACACCTCTCCACGCTCGTGCTCTATGCCCTCAAATGACTCACTTCCCATTGATGTCAGCCCGTACTTTCCACGCGTTCACCAATCTGGAAGAAGAAGTTTACGAACGTTGAGTTCCACCACACCCACAAGGCTGCGTTGAGGCCGCTAATCATCAAGAAGATCAACGCCAAAGTTGTGATCGTCAAAATGATGATCAAAACTTTGTTCATCGGCGGCTGGACACCTGGCGTTGGGATGACGAGTACATCTACACTGAACCGCCTCGTCATCAGCATAACCACCTGCAGCAAGCAAAGGAAATCGCAATACCTGAATGCCAAGAGTCGAAATGGATGGCAATGATGACGAAGCCGAGTCGCCTCTTCCACAAACTTATATCCTGTTTAAATGCTCGAGGAAAGCTTCATGAGGGTGCGTTATCCATTTGCCTCTTGTCATTCCGAGTCATTAATTCTTTCACAGCTGTAGATCTGATTCCATCTGCTCATGCTCGTTTGCACTCAGGCCCAGTATCCCCTTCTGCTTCTCTCCGCTCATTCTTCCTATTGTACCCTGTCTTTCTTGTGTTTCGGCGCATTGATTACTTCTTATTGTTGTACTAAGCATATGCTTTAGTGTAATAAATTTGTTAAATGCAAGTCTTCGTCAGTATTGTATGAGTAATATCCATATCGGCTTGCACATCCTCCCAGGTGATACGTTTCTGATGGTCAGTTGTATGGCAACCATCATCTCGACTTTAACTAAGCCAAGTCTGCTCACGCTTTTCCTGCCAAACATCATCAAAACAACGCGTCCGCGTCCACAACCACAACCACAACGTAGCGTTCTGGGCTTGCCCCAACCACTACAAACCTCTTAATGCTGTAGCGTTCTGGGCTTGCCCCAACCGCTACAAACCTCTTAATGTGTTTCTTCACTCTGGAATTGTTTATCTTCGCTTCATTTGACACTCAGTGTTTGCTTTGGAATCTCTCCAGGCGTCACTCCCTCCTCGTTCGTCTCCTGGACCCTTGGATAGCAAGTTTGATTCTGCAGTGGAGTTAGCTTGTTGGATCCATTCATTCTTCAATATTATTCCCCTGTACATCGACTTGCAGAGGATGGCGCATGGAGGTAGACTGCTGTATATTGGCTGTCAGGCTTTCTGGATTACGCTGGCACAATACCATGCACTTGTGACCCCAGCAGGGTTTGCAACCTCATAGAGGGGAATGCCCTCGCTGTTGAAGTAGACCGGGATTTGCAATCCTATGTGGGATGAATGTCCCGGTCTGATGTCCACTGTGGCTGTGACTGCTCTAGACTTCCTGTTATGTTGATCGACGACACGTCAAGCACCACCTATGCTTACTCTTGGAGATCCATTTCTGGTTATGAAGAGTTTGATGCAGAGATGAGGCACAAACCACATCCTCCTCCTCATTCGCTACTGGTGAGAACTTCAACCAGAATACTGCCAATGAAGCATGCTTCGGTATCACCAAAGCTTGGTTGCGTTATGTTTTCACCTGAACAAGTACAGTATGTGGCTCCCTTGTCAGGTTAACCAAAAAGCTCATATGCAGTCTAGAACACTTGCCGATCAATCATTGATAATAGGCCTCTCTATAACATTTGGAAGATGTGATAAAAGTTTCTTAGTGACCGTAAAGACTACTGCTGCTGCTACTGCTACTACAAATGCTGTACGAGCCCATATTCTGCCGCTTTGAACAGGAACACCTCGAGACCCTTCCAATACTCTCCCTGGTTTGCGAGGTCGGTGTTCAGCCACTGGGCCCATTCTTCCAATGTCATGGTGGTGGGATCATCTGATGTTGTGAAGGTGAAGTGCGGGAGGAGCTCCTCCATGGCTTGGCGGTCAAAGTATAACGCATACACCGAGGCTGGGATGATGTTGCTCCAAGGGCACTTCCCCAATGTACCAGGGCCCGCATTTTTGTCTTTCAGTTTGTGGTGGGCTGACTCACCTCGCCACTGGACATGGCACCCCGGCTCCAGACCGTCGCCCTTCAGATTCTGCGGCATTGCACAAGTCCAGCAGTACTGATACCGGGGTTGGAGTTGGATGTTCTTGCGAAAGGAGAAGAACTTCGACAAACTGGGATGTTGCCCAGGTCCCAATAGTTCGTCGAATGGGCAGTCGAAGAAAGGACGGTGTTCAGTGTCCGAAAGCTCCTTATAGCCGATCTCATGGCTTCTCACCCTTTTCCCAGTCAAGATGAAGCAGACCAGGCAGTGGTTGATCAACGCAGGCATGAAGCTGTCCAGGAGTTCTGACTTGCGCCTCTTCTCCAAATCGGAGGCTGAGTTGGCGGTGGCGGCCTGAGTAATAGCATTGCCCACTATGCTGCTTCCGCATCCCCCCTGGGTGAAGTTAGAGGCAGGAGTGCTGGGCGTCAAGGAATACCTCTCTGATGACAGTGAGCTGGCCAAATCATCTCTGCCTTGCCGAGCCACGGCCGCTGAACGGCACCCTCTTGATGATACTGAGCCCAAAAGACCTTGTCTTGGCGCACTTCCTTGTGGAGTCAAGGGACCCCTGTGTGGGTAGGAGGCTGAGGCGGGGCTGGAGCATGCACCCCTCGATCTGCTCTGTTCCAATCTGGGTCTCTTTAGCTCACGCGCCTCTATCCTGTCTAGCTCTGCATAGAAGGCCGGATAGCAGCTAGGGTCCCTATCCCAGGCCTCTGAAAAAGTTGAGAGGTTGCCAGCTGGCCGCTTGCAGTTGCCCTCCTGCTGAGGTTGGCCTGCTTCTCTGCAAACAACCTGTGTAGCGAGTAGCTGGTAGTCATCCGTCGGCAAGCAGTTGTCGCATTTATAATGGCCCTCTATTCTCCTGCAGTTGGTTTGGACACCGTCGAAGTAGCTGGAGATAATGCCGACGCGGCATCCCCATGTGCTGGTGAAGTTCCCCCATGCTGCCCCTCCTTCTATATCATCAGGGCGGTTCTTAAGGTAGAATCCACCTCGGGGGTCGAGAACAGTGAAAACATCACATCTCAATCCTGAACGGCCTCCTCTTCCAGCGCCTTGATAGTAGCTTATCAGGCCATAGGCTCCCAGGTGAAACACAACAAATCAAACTGAAGGGTGATCAATCCCTTGAATGAGGGCTGGAGTGGCGACGATTACATTTGACTGTCCTTTTACCCAAAGGGAGTGGTTACGATCCTTGACTTTCGTGCCTGTGCCTGCATGCTTCCCCTTGCCCCTGTCCATGTCCTCTTGCTCCGGAAGGGAAGAATGGTATTGGGGGCAGCCTATGGTTTTGCTGAGAAGGTCTGCGTCTGGCACCTGCATGACGAAAACAATCATCCGCTGCTCAGGCTCAAGGAGGCTTCGGAGCGTCCGAGCAAGTTCGGCAGTTACATCCACTGTGGACCTGCTGACTGGTAGTGAATCTGGTATGCTGAGAACATGGTGGGCCAGTTCAGGGCGGAAGGTGTTCTGACGAATAGTGATGTAGGAGGATGGGGTGCCTGCCAGGTTTACCTTCCTTGCAAAGACGTCAATCAAGCTGACTGGAATGGTGGCGGAATCAAACACCTTTTGGACAGGGAGCTTTGAGATGAAATTGAGCATCCGCTGGTACTTTTCATCTCGGTCTGTATGGGCACCAAAGTACTCTTGGCATTCATCGAGCACCAGGGTACCTACCCTCTGCCACGTTTGAGATTGTGTTAGCCTGTGAAAAAAGACATGTCAGTTTACGCTCCAGCCTATGGTTTATCAGTTTGCTTACGTGCGGAAGGCAACAGAGTCCATGCTCTCGACAGCCATGAACAGGAGGCTTGCCTCTTTTGGGATGTTAGCTCCACATGCTGCATTCCATCTGATCGTGTTTATCCCATGGTCCTGAGCCCTCTGTAGATGCTGGCTCAGCAGTTGCTCAAAGGGAACCACGACAATGGTAATGACCTCTGGCAATATCAGTCCAGCAACCAGCCAGGCTGTAGACTTTCCAGCGCCTGTTGGAAGAACTGCAATGACATTGTAATCCTTATGTATTACCGCTTCGCACAGATCCAACTGAGCTTGAGACTTAGGGCAAGCGTCTGGGCCATACAACGTGCGGAATGCTTCCAAGATCTTTTCCCTAACGCCTTCTCTCGTGTTTCTGCTGGTTGAAGGCAATGGAGTTGCAGGGGATGATGTTTCTGCGATGAATGCTTCTGAGTCCATCATCTCCCAGTCTATGTCCTCTGCGGTACTCAACTGGGATCCTCTGAAGAGCCTGTGGTGGAAATTGTCCTTGGGCTTGGGCAGGCCAGCGGCAGCGGCAGCCATGGTTTGCCGGAAATATGAATCTGGCGCAATGGAGGAGGATGGGATTGATGAGAAGGAAGAAATGGATGATGATTGGACAGGAGTCAAATGGGAGTTGGGCTGTGATGGTCGTTGCCTTTGCACTAGCGGTGGAGCCAAATCCAAAGCAGGGGGATCAGAATCTGGAACAGGAGATGAGAGAATAGCTTGCTGGGCATGTGATGACTGCACCAGGGATTGGGCCGGCACCGTCAAAGGGTTTCTCACCCCCATACTGATGGGCACCCCAAGTGGCGGGTCAGAATCAGAGACTTGGGTTGTTGATGAAGGCAGGTGCACCTCTCTGTCCCCAAACGGTGTCACAGTGATTCGGGCTGGAAAAGTGGAGTTGAGGCGGTGCATGGCATCCATTGAAGCAGATGGCTCTGCAGTGGTAGAGCTCTGGGAAGCACCTGCTACCGCTTGTAGTGTTGCCTGGACTTCTGCCCGTATCACCCCACGGAGCTCACTGACCAGCACCTGTGCCACAGACTGTTTCAGCTCACCAACTAGAGCTTGTAAGGCGTTTTGAACTGTGTCGGTGACTGTTGCAGAGAGGCGCTCCTCTGTTAGTGCTCCACGGAGGCGAAGAGCCACAGGTGGGGGCAAGCTGCCAAATCCTAAGACGGCCTGGTACTGAGTGTCAACCCAGCACTGCTCATAAAGCTCGTCGGAAGTTGCAAAGTCAAACATATCGTGGTCTCGGCTATAGTGGTTCTTAGTGATGCTAGAAGAGTGGCCCATGCCTTTGTCTGAGCACCTCTGGGCTACCAGGAAGCGCTCATCAACAAACTCCCTGGTGATTGTGGCCAACAGCTGGCGACACCTGTTCAACTGGATATCGGCACCACAAGTCCTCCTAAAGAAGGCACCCAACAGTTCTGAATTGTCTTTGGGGCTAAGGTGGCGGCCTCGTGAGGCAACGACACGACTAAAAATTACTTCTATAGGGCGAACCACAGCAAGGTAGTGCACGAGAGGCTGACTGACATTTTCGGCAACCTGAGTGGGGAGGAACGAGTCTTGTCCTGTCAGGTTGGAGGTCTTTGTGTACAAGCTACTGAAGAGCATCCTTTGATGCTGAATGTCCAGGTTCCGCTGACGTGAGCGGGTATTGCGGATTTTGGTGTCACCGAGTTCCGTGCTCCTCTTTGCGCACATGATCTCTTTGATGGGCATGACTGTCTGGAGGACTTGCCCTGAGAGAGAGAGGAAACAAAGAAGGGCTGATATATTCCACATCCATCTTCCACTGTTGTCCAGCATTCCAACTCTCCACTCTGGGCTCTCCACCAGTCGTTTCAGGAGGGGAAGATGTGCATTTGAGAAACGTGGGTCGCTGAGGAAGGAGTACCCTGTTGTGTCCTCTCGGGGCCTATCTACTAGCGGTTGGGGACCTGCCAGCCAGTCTGGGATTTCTGTTTTGCCAGTAATATCAAGAAGGAGGCGTTTAAATGTAGCCACCTGGCCCTGAAGGCCCTCTCGGAGGTGGTCAAGTGCAAGTTGTTCTCCATCGATAGACACGACATCCATGGTTGAATTCCATGCCACTCTAGGCGGTTGTGATTGAGCGACAATAAGGCTAGCGGTGTAAGTGCTGAGCTCGCAAATTTGGCTAAAGGGCTTGAGGCTTTTTGGCTCAAGGAAGTCCTCGACAACAGCTGACACAGCGCTGTGAAGATGGGGATGTAATGTCAGCCAGCAGACTACGGTGTATCACAAACAAATAACATGCTTACTCGAGAATAGATTTGTGCTTTTGCTGTATCTCAAGTGCCTCAACCATGCAGAAGCTTCTTGCGCCGTACTTCAGATGACTGAGGAACGGGGAGAGTCCATCAGGCTCCATCAACGATCCATCCTCACGCAAAGCAGCAGCAGCCAAGAATGCCATCACATACGTTGAACGCCCAGTCGTTGGTCCATCCAGTACTGGCGCTTCCCAAAGCCTCCTCATCAAGTCATGAAGGCATTTCCACCCAGGATGACCCTGTACCAGGGTCTCGAGGAGGTGCTTGGCATCTTCCCTCCCAGCAGGAGTTATGGGGAGTTCATATACAGGGTCCTTGTCCAACGCTCCACGAATGTAAGTTGTGATTGCCCGAGCTATGTCTCTTGAATATGTGTAGAGACTGATCTGTTGTCAGATCTTTCCAGTAGGTTCTTCGACTGTCCCTATAACAAGAAACGGTGTTGCAAGATCAGACTAACTGCAAGGCAGGGGATGGAGAAAAGAGCAAGAGCACAACAAAATACTTTTTAAAAAGAAAAAGAAAAGAGAGGCTTACTCATCCGCATCTGGGACCAGCTTCCCTCGAACAACATGCCCGGCTTTCTGAGCAGCTTCTTGAGCGTGGGTGAGATATTGATGGCAAAGTCCTAAGATCTTGCCCAGTCCAGCTTCATTCCGAGCGGGAACTGTGGCAAGAGTGATGACACGTCGGCGACTCTCCCTGCTATCCACCACACTGCCTAGCATATCCCACCATTGAGTTACCCTATGGAACGGTGGGATTTCTCTCCCCTCCACAGGGACTTCCTGCTCCAGCTGTGGCAGTAATGGCAGGATGGAGCTGATTAGTACAGAAAATGGACTTTCAGATGAGTAGCCAGTAAGGGAAGGGTTAACGACAAAGTATTCTTTTCCGACACTGGAGAACAGTGTCTGCACCATGGCTTCCACTTCTCTCTCGTATCCCCCTGGTCCATGGACCTCTCGACGATGTCATGATATAGTATCCTTGGCAAGCGCCACATAGGAGCAAGACTCCACTCCACACATAAATCCATGGTGGACATGCACAAGTTCAACAGGAGGGCCATGATTGGATGGCAATGGTCCATTGATTGCCTTTGTGACGAGGTTATAAGAAGGGACAAAGGCTTGGAAGGTCATCTTGTCATCAGCGGAAATATGGGAGAATGAATGAGCCTTGTGTAGGTGGCCAAGCATGTCTCGAGGGATGTGCGCTTCACCACACTGGATGCACAAAATCACTTGGAGGGCGGAGTGGATCCTGAGCCCCAGACCGTCCAAGAAGGGGTTGGAGACCAAATACGACACATTTCCTTCCAGCTGGATGCCTAGAAGACAGAGAAAGGCATGGGGTATAAAAATAAAAGAGAAAGGAGCATTTGGATGCTTACGTTTACGTGAAGGTTTTGGAAAATGAACTTCATCACCAGAATGGGAGCCAGCAGCAGGAGGAGGAGGAGCGGTAATGCTACAGGCCAGAGGTGAGAAGGAGGAGGGAGCATGCGTATTTACAGTTACATGCCTAAGACCTTGAACTTTGAAAGTGCCATGGGAGGCGCTGTGGGCTTTTAGTTCTGTCTTATCAGCAAAAGTTGCATGGCAGAAGGAACACATCAGTGGGTTGGGAGGCATGACGGTTTGTTAGAAGGTTGGAGTGTGCAAGTATAAGAATAAAATGAAGAGGGGGGTTCCACTTGATGATGACTGAGCGCCAAACCCTGTAGTTACTATTTAACCATTTCAATTGATCATTTTTTTTTTCCCTTCATTTTTTTTTTTTCTTTTTCTGGAGTAGCGGGTTGCAGAGGAATGCGCATTACCTGATGGTGAGCAAAACGGGGACCTGAACGCAATAATGCAATTTCAAAAGATGGGTGGCACAGAAAAAGCTCCATTTGGGTTCTGAGCTCGGGTTCAATTGTCAGTTTGTTTTTTCTTCTTCTTTTGGGATGAGCAGAACCTGATTATAGCAGCTTCACTCACTTCTTTTGGGATGAGTGGAACCTGAAAAAATCTAGATTAGGAAATGAGGGTCAGAACAGTGAGGCCAGTCTTTACTGTTTTTGGTTTAGTTTTGGTTTAGGCAATAATCCAGGTTGGCAGGTCTTTGCCGTTTATGGTTAGACCATGAGAAAAAACCTTCATAAAGAAATTCTGGGGCCGATAGCGTCCCCGGGATTTCAAATGGATAGGCCTCAGGTAGGACCTGAACACGACTTCCGTGTGCTGTAACAACGTAAGTCGTATTAAAGCATGGCTGCCCATCTTGGATGATTGCCAAGCCGATCCACAGGGGATTCATCACAGATGTGGCAATTACAGCAGCATTTCCTGTGTGCATGTAATTTAGTGCACGCTCTGCAACAGAGCAGATCTCCACCAGCAACGCATCACGTTTTGCATTGTTGGATGTTGTCTGGGCTTGTTGGAAGATGCATTTGATGAGAGAGGTCAGAGGATAAGTTGTCCAATTGTAGATCTGTGGAAAAGCCTTTTGTGTGTGTTCAATGAACAACCAAGCATTTAAAACGGGAATCTGTACCTGTGGTTTAAATAGAACAACAGATTCTCTCAGCCTATTAAGTAAGTCTCCGTGTTCCCATATAGAGGCAAGGGGAAGCAATATTTCTTCCAGGATTGTTCTAGAATAGAAAAATGGAATGTGTAATCATCAGAAGTAAAGCTAATAGAACGAGAGGCGTACCTTCCGTTTCTTTGATCAGGACTGAGAGCGTGCATGTCGATATAATATATGTTTTCCAAACGCAAATCAGTGCTCATTGCGGGACTCTGTATCTTCTCAGCGAAAGCTTGATGAGGCAAAGCCTGCTGGCATGTGCGATTCAAACGTCTTGCCAAAGTGAGATGCTGCGGTGACTTTGCGAACATTCCAGCCAATGCAGCGGTAACCTGACCGACTTGAACTTCATGGTGCTGTGCTGTTCTCCCGCGTGTATGATGCATCATTGCATTATAACCCTGAGATGCGATTCCATGAATGACAGGGGCATCAAAGAGGTCATTGTTCTGATTATCTTCATTGTCAGAATCAACGTCGGATGATTGGATGAGACACCTGTTAAGACGGCGTATCAAAGGGTAACAGCCTGAGATCAAACCCTTTGCCTGAAAATGGCCTACAGTTCTGAGGCCAGCCTGCGGATATACGGTGAAGTCAACAGCTGAAGGTTCTTCATCGATGAGTTCTTCCGCATCGTTAGTAAACAGATTCCTGGTCCTGAGTAAGTCCACCAAAACACCATGTGGTTGTACGCTGCGAGAAAAGGAGGCAGTTCTCCTTTGAATGTGAAACCCGTCCTTTGAGAACAAAGGGATCTCTAAGCCCTCATCCGATACCTGAGGGAAATCATACAGATCATGCAAAGGAATTTGTTCACGAGTGGCATGGTATGGTGTTGTGAATACACCATCATGATATTCCTCCTGTATGTCCTCTGAAGGGCGTTCATTCCAAGCGGCAGCCTCACGGACACTATATGAAAGTCATGAGAGGATGCAAGGCAGAAAAAGTCAAAAGTAAGAGGCACCGAAGGTGAGTTGCGATAGCCACTGATATGTAACGAATTCTGTGATATTGCCTGTCTCTCTCCCAATTTGTGCGTTCCTCTTCCGGATCACCGTTTACACTTCCGAGTTCCTGATTCTGTCCATACCTTGAAGTAACAGCAACAGGGTGACGTTCAAAGAGAAATCCATCATCTGTATAATGAGCAGGGGCGCGCTGAACCCAGAGGTCATAGCCATTAACGATAGCCTTGTCCAAGTGTCTCAGCTGTCTTAGAGTAAGATATATCTTGCTACGGTCACTGAAAAACAAAAAACATGTCAATACAATGTCTTCAAGTAAAGTCTCGCAGATCGAGGAGAAACAAATACAAGAAAGCATGCTGCAAAAACAACCACTCGATCATGCAAGCCATGCGCCGTTAGTAACCAGCCAACTGGCGCACAATCCACTGAGTCTATTTAACACAGTATTACTGTGTTCCGGATTGACACAAAGTACGCGCCGAGCGAACGTGTACGAACGGCGCATGGTCCACAACACTAAGTGTCTTTTTTTTTCAACAATGTTTAACGTGGTGCACGGACGCAGTCCACGGCTATCTACTACATGAGATGGCGGGTATACGATGAAAGTTGAGGGGGAAACTACAGCCCCAATAGTGCACATGAGTGCGTGAAGACCAGCGCGTCGCCTGTTAAGGCGGGGGGCAGGGCCAGACTACAGGCCAAGGGCGCTCAGGCGCCTCCCCAAACCAGCTCGCCGGCACTCCCAACGGCGCGTACTAACACCCCCAGTGTCCTACCCCCACTAAGCCCCTGTGCGGCCCCTATTAGTTGTGCGTGCCCACTGACGCGCCGGCCAGGAATGAGGATTACAGGCCTTCCCGCAGGTCGACCAACCCGTCAGCCATAAGGCCCGATGGGGTTCGGAGCCCCTCGGTTGCCCGAGTACAGCCCCTCCTCGCTTAGCCGCCCCACGCATGGGACGGTACCCACCAACTGGTGGGCCCCCCAACCTTGCCAGCGGCGAACCCGAGGTTCGGCGTTACCGACAAAGACGTTGCAGGCTTGGAGACCGAGCGCGCGTTCGGCGGCCCTCAGGCGCACCAAGCCACCAGACGGGGGTCATACGCCCTGCGCGTAACCCTCATCCCGGGTCCCACCCTTCCGGGGGGGCAAAGGCGAACGCACGCGGGTTCGGCTCGAGAAGCTCGACGAGGTCCGCGATGAATCGCGGGCCCTGCCGATGTTTCTTGCGCTTCACGTGTGGGCACACACGAAGCAGATGGTCCCAGTCCTGGAAGGGCCGGGGGGGGCAAGAGCAGTGAGTGTCCTCGCTGGGGAAGAAGCGGTCGTGGTAGCTCCCGATGGGAGCATGCGCTGTGATGCACCGACAAAGTCGGGCCATCAACCTGCTATTGTATGCAGTTTCTTTGAGCCACGGTCCACAGCCAGAGGCGGTGGGCATTGCGGGGGTCTTCCGCTGGGCCCTTAGGTCCAGGAAGCTCCTCCCTCGATACTTGGGGTCCACAAAGCGGGCCACCCAGTCTTTCTCCGCCGTCTCCTTGAAGGAGGCGATCAGCCAGTTGCGAGTGGCTTTGGGGGAGATCCCCAGAGGCAGTCAAAGTGACGTTGCAATGTCATGTGCTTGTTTGTGAACCGCCCACTCCAACTTGGAGGGGACAAACCACAGGTGGATTTGACGGTCCTGGCCTAAGTTGAACCAGGGCCGTAGAAGGCGGCACAGCCTAAGGGCGTGCTGTTGACCCCCCATCGGGGAGCAGTCCACCCACGCATCCGCAAGTGCGAGGGCGTCCAGGAATACCACCACCTTTTTGCATCCCACAGCAACGGCTGCGGACACCCCAAGGTGGAGGGCGCGGTGTTCGGCATCAGTCGCTGAGGCGCGACCGAGGAACGCGGTAGCACGGCGAACCTCTTGGTTCCCGCGGAACACAAGGGCGGCCGCCGCGGCCTGGTGGGCTGTTCTGGGTACGGACCCGTCACAACTCACGATGAGACAGTCCGGATCGAGTCTGGCCAGCGATCCAGACGGCTGGGATATTCTTTGTGTTCGTCCGTCCCCTTGGGGGGCGCGCGGTGGGTGGAGATTCTGTCCGAGAACAGATCTATCAGACGATCTCCGGGTTGGCTCTCGGGGCCGTAGGCCTCAAAAGGTTCGTTGGAGAGTGAGCACACGGTGATCGCGTCCGCTGCAGGGGACACGATGTTCCGGCAGGCGACTGGTGGGAGGGCCTGAAGCCCCAGCGCGTGCCGGGGGGCGTCTCCCACCAGGTCCCCTTCTAAGATAGCTCGGACGGGGTGGGTGCGCGTCAAAGTAGCCATCCGGAGACAGCTCTTATTGGCCAACCGACGCAGCACCTGTGGCATAGGCAACAGGGCTGCGAGACATTCCATAGCCCCTACGGGGGTCGTACGGAAGCAGCAGTGTGCTGCATCTGGGACAGGGCTTTGACCATGCATTTGGTACGAGTACCTCGGCAGAACCAGAGACGAAGACCGTACGTCGCCACTGGGATGACGCAGGACCTGTAGAGTAGACGCTTGTTCGCCGGGGAAAGTCCCCTGGACAAGTTGCCAAGCATATGCATGGCGCTCACAGTTGTGAACGCCTTCGTCGTGTAGAACCGGACATGTTCCTTGAAGGACAGCTTCCGGTCAAAGAAGAAACCCAAGTAGCACCAAATCGGCTTGGGCTTGAGAGGGGTGGCCCCGGTAAAGGGAGCAACGCCGAGGTCTATGGGGGGGTTGGGTGCCACCTGTGCTCTAGAGAAGTGGAAGACCTCGGACTTGGCATGTTCCAGCACTAGTCCGAGGGCCGTGAAGAGGCGGAACACCTCGTTGTAGGCGTCCACAAGCTTGGGGAGGTTGTCCTCCACCCGTTTAGATTGTGCGATGAGCGTACCGTCGTCCACATAAGATATCAAATCCGCTAGCGGCCGGGGGACGTGGGCGAAGAAGAGGCGCATCACTGGCGCAATGTACAGCGCTAAGCAGACAGGGGACAGAGCCGAGCCCTGCCCCACTCCGATGTCGGCAGAAAACCTGCCCGAGCTATCGGTGTTCCATTTGTAGGTCGTGAAGCGACCTACAAGATAAGAGCGGAAGAAGTTCACCACGCAAGGTGGGAACCCCGACTTCTCGATGATAGTCAGCAGAACCTGGTGGTTTAGCAACGGGAAGAATTGAGCAATGTCGAAGGCGACAACGCTCGTTTGTAGGCCCTTTGTCCACCCCACGCGGACGAGGTGGGTAAGGTAGACGCCAGCATCCTCAGTGGAACATTGGGCGACGCCTCCAAACTGGTTAGGATGGAAGACGCCGTGTGCCACTCTGTCGAATTGGAGCCGCCTAGACAGCAACTTTTTGACTAATTTCCCAAGAGTGTTCAGCAGCACTATCGGCCTGAATGACTTCGGGGTGGAATAGTTAGGTTTTCCAGGCTTCGGTATGATGACCGAAGTGGACTCCTTGAAATGAGAGGGCCAATGGCCCAGTGTAACGCACACTTCAGCGATGTGGACAAAGAGCTCGGCAATTTTGATATTGCCTGCCCAGCGTTTGATGAAGGACCACGTAACGTGGTCCGGTCCCGGAGCGGAGCGTGATGAGCACGCCTTGAGAGCTTCCCGCAGTTCCAGCAAGGAGAAGGGAACCCACTCCCGGGGGGGGAGGGTGTCGTAGTCGTCAAGCACCGAGAGGTCTACGGGGCGGTCATTGGCCGCGTTGTAGGTGCCATCCAGCGCCGTCCAAAGCGCCTCCAGCGTGTTACAAGGGGCACCTCCATAGGAGATGGCCTCGCACGACGGGAGGTTACGTTGCTTGACCCAGGGCATCAAGTCCCAGGGTCGCTGATTGGTGAAGGAAACTTCTTTGATGCGCGCATCGAAGAACTCCCGCTTGGCGGCTTTGACAGCCTGTTTAAACATCTTCCAGTCCTCAGGGTCCCGGGACTCCCAGTACTCCTCAAGGGCTGTGTGGCATTCATCTGACCACCACTCCTTGGAGTGGCTACAAATGTTTTTAGACCGGGCATGGGTGCGCCACGCCGCTGCGAAAGCTTCGGAGATGGCTTGCACCACCTCGTCCACGTCCACCGGTGAGTGGCCCATCCAATTGGACAAGGCCGAGAGGCGGGTGGTGATGTCCTGTAAGTAGGCCATCTCCTCGTCAGAGTCCGGAGCAATTCCTTTCGTCCGCAGAGGCACGCGGAAGAAGGGGGTCCGAAGATTAACCAGAAGAGGCGCGTGATCCGAGGATCCGCGGTGCTCCGGGAAGATGGTGTGCTCAGTGACTGCTTCGTCGACTGAGTTGATAAATAACAAGTCAATCCCAGTGGGATTGAACTCGTTGTTATAAGGGTAGTGGGTGGGCTTTGCCTTATCAGGACGACAGAGCGACAGCCCGAGACGGGTCGTGGCCGCCAATAGGTGGTCCGCGTGGATATTGACCGCCGGTCCCTGGGGGTCCCAGAGGCAGTGGCGGCAGTTAAAGTCCTCCCCGATGAGGTGGAAGCGATGGGGCCAGGTCTCCACTCCCTCAGAGAGTAGGCGGATTCCGGTGTGGTTCCTGTCTGAGTAGACGTTGGCGAGAAAAATGAGGTTGTCGCCTGCACCCAAGGTGAAGACAATGACGTCACGATGATCGATGAGATCCCGGCGGTAGCTGGGTCTCAGGGCTTGAAGCCGCTTGTCAAAGTAGACAGCGACACGTGGAAACTCCCCGCGGTCGTTCCTAGAGAACGGAGCGGCATCATTAGGGGCCGGGGCAGTGTCTGTCCCAGCTTGTCGGACCATGCAGCCCCAGTTGGGGTGCATAGGGGCGCCAATCACCACCTCTCCGTCCCTGGATACGGACGAAGGCGATTGCCTAATTAGGTTCCAAGGAGGTTCCTGGATTAACAGAATGTGAAACTCATCACTCTGAGACTCAAGTAGCGTGTCCAGAAGGCCGTAATTTCTATTGACATTCTGACACATGATCTTTAAATATGTAATATCCCAGATACTACTCATTTACGTTCGCCCACCGCGTCCTGCGGGGAAGGGGTTAGACAAGAAGGTGTGGGCGGCGCGGCGCTCACGTACCTTGGCATATCTCTTCTTGATCCAGTCACCGTCAAAGCGGTGCTTCCAGAAATTGCAGCGACGGTCGTCAGCTGCGTGCTCCTTGCAGCAGTTGGGGCACCGCGGGGGATGAGGACACGCGGAGTGTTCCGGCGTGGGGGGAATCGGGGGCGTCGCCTTGGCGTTGCCCTTGCAACAGCCCGCTACGGTGCGGTGGTGCTCTTTGCGGTGAGGGCTGCTGCAGGTGGGGCAGCGAATTTGAGGGGCGCGGCAAGCGTTGGTCGGATGACCCCACTTCCAGCACCATTGGCAAAGGGAGACTCCGGGGTTAGCCCGGGCCTCAGGATGGGACAAACGTACGGTCCAAACTGGACCGCCCGCTTGGAGAGCGCTCTCGCGCGTGCGCCACTGACTGAATCAGAGACGTTCATATATACGGTGGCAGTGTCCGACTGCTTCGAGTTTCTGACGATCCGGAGGGGAGCGTTTAAGACTACCAAGTCTTTAAGGCCAGACTTGGCGATGAAGTTGAGCACCGACTCCACCGTGGTGGGGCGATGATCCTGGAAGTAGGGCACATCGATAATTTTCATATATGATGTGGACGAGGGGAGCTCCGCCGTGACGCGGAGGTGATCCTCGACGAACGCCGCAGCGATCGCCTGACGAATAATGCGGAGGTCCTCTGCGGAGGCCACAGCGTCGGTGGCGATGGAGTAACCTCCATATGCCAGAGAGACCAACTCCGCCCGTAGGGTGGAGCGGTGAAGGGAGAGGGCCAGGCGGACCCGTTCTAGGGCCTCATGGTTCTTGATAAGCACGACCGGAGGGGGGGGCATGCCGCCCTCACCCAGAATCGCGTGGACAATGATGATGACCTGTCTGCACGACGGGCCATGGACGGTGGACGAGGCCTTGGGCTTCGCCGCAGTGGGTTTGGCCTGCTGGTGCATTGCAGCCAGCCTGGCGGTGGGAAGTTTGGGGAACGCCTTGGCCATGCGGACCAAGCCGTCTACCGACGAGGTGGGGACATGGCCGCCTTTGAAGCGGGCAGCCTGTGCAAATGTGGGAGCCTGGACAGGGCCAGGTCTAGCCGGGGGGGCTCTCTGCTGAGGGATAGCAGGGAGCGGACGCCCACCCTTGGGGTGGGAAGCGTGAGGGGGGCGGTTGGCCAGCCCTCCTCTGCGTGGTGGTGGGGGGCCAGGGCGTACCGGAGCCACTAGGGGCATGGGGACGTCCTGGTTGGGAGCAGGTGTCGTCTCTCGATCAAACGAGTCGACGAACGAGTCGAAGGACATGGACCTGAGAGGGTCCATGACCGGAGCTAAAGGTACTCCGAAGTTGTCGGCCGCCCGAAGGAGGCCCAACAACGCAGAGACGAGATCAGGAGTGCTGCCCTGCAGCAACTCCTCAGATGCGCCCCGAGAGGCGAGGGAGCCAAGAGTATTGGCCCCCTGAATAATCGATTCTACCAGGACTCTCACCTCGAGTTCGGTCACTGGCTCGACATCATGGATATCTCCGTCCTCTTCATCGGACGAGGGAGTGGTGCTGGGAGGACCGCCTGTGACGACGGTCGACGCCCTAGAGGCAGCCTGCGAAGCGCTAGAAATGCGCGGCGCACGGGGGGTGTCCTGGCTGTGGCTGTAAGGCGACGGCGAGGGAGACGTTTGAGGCGTTCGGACTGGGCCGGCCTGCGAGTGGATTGGGGGCCGTCCAGTGGGCCTGGAGGCCACTGGAGAGGCGACAGAGGAGGGGGTAGCTCTGCTAGGAGCGGGGGGCTCGACACGCGGGTTGCCCCGGATCGCGCCGCCCGATCCCCGTGGGGGTTGGGAAGGCGTGGACATGCACTAGTAGCAGTGTAGAGATAACCAGATCGAGGGGATCAGAGACGGGTAGGAGGCCACAGGACGGATGAGACGGTGAGGTGCTGTAGAGATGTGGCTGTACACGTCGTGGTAACAAGTCAAGAAGCGATGAACACTAAGTGTCTGGAGTTGTGATGGTTGTTGTATATTCGCCGCTGTGATTTTTTGCGCCGGTCGAAAAAGCTCGGACGGCGCAGTTAAACGGAGAGACAAATGACTTACAGTGCACGTGTCACGTTTCTAAATTCCTCGTCGTTGGCCGTGTTTGGGTACTCGGATAAGACAAGTATGTCACGAGCACCGATTTGGTGGAGCATATTTAGAATGAACATGAACGACATACGGGAATGGCGTGTCGACATGGCAGTGCTCCCGGAACATTCGCCGACATGTGACTCATAGTCGTCGTGTTGAAATTTAGGAATCCATGCAAGCCATATGTCTTCAGATGTGGGCGAATGACCTATGAAGTGCATTGAGCCCACAGGATCATAACCTAACATCGCGAATTTGGAGCTGAATGTCCTGAAAGGCTGGGACAAGTTGAGTGTCATTTCGTAGTTGTGGTATGTGTAGAGGTTGGGCAAGAGGGCACCAAGCCCTAACCCTGAGCCGACGCAGATCATCATGTCGAGAAAGTGGTCGTAAGGCATCCAAGCCAATTGAGGGTGGGCGGAAGAGGTAACGAATGAAAGAGTTGCAGAAGGTAATTTTGGAGCATCTGTCTAAAGAGGAGATAGCTCGAACTGATTCGCGCCGGTCGTACATATTTCTGTAATACTCGAGGGTTCTACGACGTTTTGGTTGAGAATCGAAGTTGTTTTCCTGGTCCTGTTCTGAGTCTGTGTTGAATATGGCAGCCTGGAACACGCGATCCTGTGAAGGGGCATCATCTGCGACCAAGTTATCAGGAGTGAGGGCTATGTCGAAAGGGACAAGAAGATTCTGAGGAGAATCTTGACCGTCATATTCAGAATCAGAGTCCATATTGTAGGTTCCCAAGTACGAGGATTAGTTGGAGAATTGAGTTGTAGTATGAACGGATGCAAAGATGGGCGTAAAAAGAGAGACAGTCGGATCGTGCTGTATCACAATATACTAATATAATGTTGGAGCAACACGTTTTCAGTTTTTTTTTGCATGGTGTTACGTCAAGAGCCTGCAAGTGCTAATATATGCAACTGCCGAGATGTAATATGACATAAATAGTTCAAATGAGAGTGTGTACTGATACGAGAAGGACGGACTGTGCAAGATAATATGAGGCATAACAAACAAACCGACCCGCAGGTATGAACCAGGAGCAGCAAAAAGAGGTACGACTAAATAAAAAAAGGAATAGGTTCAACTCCTGCTGTATTAAATTTTTATGCAGATCGAATAACGCGATGCAACAAAAATAAAAACAACAACAGAAGCAGCATAAATTAAGAATGAAGTGATTTAATACAAAGTAACTAGAGCAGCAAAACAAACGATATAAGTATGTGTTATTAGGACAAAGTCTCTACACGGGATTCCATGGAGACAAGAGCATCGATGAATATGATGTGTGCTCATGTCTGATAACATGTAAGTAGCACAATATAGTAGTGGTATGGCGCCAGTTTAATATATATTACACATAGCATGTTCTGTACTTATGTATATAACTTGTGTCATAGTAACCATGAATGTACGATCACGCCAATGCTCTTAGGTGTAACATCACTCCAAGGGAGACGACGACGAGAGATCTGAGGGTTAAGGCTTGATTATAATGTACAACTAGTCATGCGCCAGTTGACTTCTAGTGACTGGCGCATATTCCAGGATGGAGAAACGACAGCACTGTTCCACGATTGTAGAAATAGGACAAACAGTGTAAAGACATAGTCGTTGTATGTGTCTGAAGTGCGCCGAAAGATACAGACCGACTGGTGCATATCCACATCAAAAATGTACAAAAACATATACCATTTGCTTGCGGTTTAGCAGTCGGTTTGACCTGGTGTTCCTACGTGATCATGTAACGTGAACCAAAGGACATCATCACATTGTAGATGATGGAATATTACATTTGTACACAGATATATGCATACAATCAGAACAATACAGGAAGAAAACTTTCATAGGACATGCAAGGAGATATGTTCATAGATGCGTGACAATCCTGCGTTTGCGCTTGCTAGCCAAAGGGCGGCGACGCACTGCTTCTTGCTTGATGTCTTGTTGATCTTGAGGGTCGACGCTGCGTACTCTCGATCGAGCTTTAGGGGGCCTAGTCTCTGAAAAAACGTTGCAAATTCAGTGAATAACGGAACTAAGGAAGGTAGTTACCAGGAGAATGGCCGGTGTCAGGCTGGACTCACTTATATGGTTTCGGGCTAGGTGCTGATGAGATTGTATCAAAGATTTTAGATTCCGTCTAAAAAGGAATGCAACACTTACTACGAGTAGATGGAGGCTGAGAAGGCGCAGAGGATGGACCGGGATCTACCAATACAGGATTAGTCATGACAATTGTTCCTGGACCGAGTACATACTGCACTCACCAGGCTGAAGTCCTAAACCTTGACGCATTATATTCTCGACAGATGGAGAAATTGGGGGAACTGAAATACCGGGACATCCGTTACACACATACTTCATGAGGACAAGTAATCATACGCACGTGAAAATGGAGGCGATGCCGGTTGAGTTGGCACCAAAGAAACGACAGTGGGGCTATGTTGCGTTGGAGGGGATCCGGCACGATCAGATATATCCATGTCGTCGTCGTTATGTGTCGTGCTGTCCTGCGAGGTCTCCATGATCGGGGTAAGTGATTTTCTGCGCGGGTCGTGAGTGGGCGACTGGCGCATATGTAAGCCAATGCTCTGTTTATAATGTTATGTGTGTGTACCTGTATGCCCTCATGTGCGCGCGGATCGATAACATTTGACTGGCGCGGTGTATTCTAACAATATTCTTTAATTCATTTACGAGTTTATATGTAAACAACGTACCTCGGGGGAAAATGTGCGCTGGTCAATGCTGTGTGACCGGCGCGTATTTGTCAGCTGGTTTGGCGGAGGAGCAGTGGGGGACGATGGCAGGTCAGGCGGTCCGACGAGCTGGCCTTCTACGTTTTGACGCTCGTGCTCTGTTTGTTCTGTCTCGTCTTCTTGGTTGCCGCCGTCCTGGCTGTCTGCCGACCGTTCCTCATCACTCCCTTGCGCAGTACCACTTTCCGCGCCCGGCGCTGTCTTGCGAGATCTCTGCCTCTCTTGCGCTACCTTTGTTGCCATCGCTGCTTTCTGTGTGCAGCAAAATGTAAGTGATAAAGTTGTCCGAGTTAATCAGAGACAAACACAATCATCTGTCCACGCGTCCTTGTGAGACATCTCTATGGGGATGGAGGGGACATTCCACTTCTCATCGAGCGGATTGATGAGCGAGAGATTAACCGAAGAATTCCTCATAGCCGCCTGAGAATATATATTATCCGTCAAAGCCTGTCATATATACATTAAAACGTGAAAACAGAAAATACAATGCTCAAACCTCATTTAATCCGTCTAAGTGCTTCTTGACGTTCGGAGCAAGCAGTTGAACATCAGGACGTGCAAGTGCATATGGTAAAGATTCGATCTTCTTCATAAGTACTTTGAGAGACTCTCTGTGTTCACGGATATTCTTTGCGTCTGCGAGTTGCCTCAACACAATATCGGTGTCACATTTGGGTGGGTCCGGGTAGCGGACCTTGATCCCGTCTGGATAATCGTAACGCCGGACAGTGCTTAACTTGGTGGTAGTGGCAGAGATGATGCGACGCTGCTTTGAAAAGTGTGATAAAATAGATCTTGCCTTTCCACAAAGGAACGCAGCCGCCGACGATTTCTCCAGCAGAGCCTTTCGGTAGGTCTTGACAATGTGTGGCTCGATAATAGAAATTAAGGCCATCCGAGGGTAGTCCCGCACTGGATTCTTGGAATCCCGCCAGTCGTGAGGCCCTCGACGATCAAGTATATAGTTATTGAAGGATGGGATAGCTCCTTTTGCTGCTTTGCTGCGACCTTTGCTTGTCTCGCGCATCTTCTGCACCACAGCCCCTTCATCAAGGACGATCGCATCTTTCTCGTATGTCTGTCGCAGGATTGTGAGGTCCCCGCTCGTTTGCGTCGACGGCCGTGGAGGGATATGGATGTCGTATTTCTGAAGATCGGCTTCAACAAGAAGAAAGAGGTCCAGATTTTTGACAACGAAATGAGCCATCCTCGAAAAGATCCTCCTTGTTGAGTGTGATGCAACGCAGATCCCACGCTGATTGATCCTTGGCCTCGTTAGCTGATTTGAGACCAATGTAGTAGTATTGACCGACAGGGTCAATCCATCGCCAGAACTATACATGTACGTCAGTATGAACAAAAAACGACACGGCGATAAAATGTGCGCCGTTCATACACATCTGAACGGCGCACTATCGGACTCAATAACTACGTCATATCTATCTGGGACATGCACACCAAAACAGCGAACATTCGATGCGCCGGTCGGATACCATCGGACGGCGCGATCTTTAAACATAGATTCCGTAGTTTTATAATGACGCTACTGCTCTGTTCTTTCAGTCGAACAACGCACATGTAACATGTAACATGCAGAGTGTGCGCCAGTCGTTTATAGGTGACTGGCGCACACTTCATATATTGTATATTATATGTGCGCTGTTCAACTCTGACCGAATAGCGCATATACACACTGTATGTGTTGCATTGCGCCGTTCGTATAGGATCGGACGGCGCATATATATATATGTAACATTTACTTACCTCTGAAACTGATTGACGCACTTTGGATAATGCGAGTGCTAGCGTCTCGACCAAAGTAGGTGTTAGAAGCATTATTGGCTTCTGGATGTAGTTGTCGACATTGTCGAATCGGACAAAATCCCACTTGCGTTGCCATTGGTCGCGTATTTCTTGCTGAGTTGCATCCTCGAGTGGTCGTTTGTATACGAACTTGGTGAATACTCGCTCAATGTCGTCCCAGTAGTCGTCCCAGTTGTCTCCGCCTTGCTTGAACCATAAATCTTCGGTCTGCTCTTTTTTCATTATGCCGTCGAGCGCCTTCATGAAATCAGTGGACATGATTTCCGTCCTGGTGCTCCGTTTTGCAACAGTCGAGGAGCTGGTCAGTGATGACCAGGCTTGCGTACCTTTCGCTAAAATATCTTCCGACTCTTCGTCTGTGTTCACAGCCTTTTGATACTCTCGCCAGATTGTAGTGTCCATCATTTCGAACGATGGGACATGAGATAGCAGAGAGCGCAGCACGGTCGCCATATGGTCAATAACATACGAGATGACCTGTACACATTTTTTAATTCTTCTGGCTTGCGATGTTCATTGGTGGTGAGACTTACTCCTCCAGACACATCATGTAAGTGTTTCTTCGTCCACTTTGCAGAGAACACCGTCTCATATCCAAATAGAGGGTCGAATTGGTGAAGCGCAAGTAGGTATTTGCGCGTTTCGGCATGGTTCATTACCTGGCCGACCATGGAATTCGTTTGCGTACCGAGCTTCGATAACCATGTTTCGACGGTTGTCCCATCCGCACCTGTTGATTCAAGCCCTAGGAACTCGCGCACGGTCATCACGAGCCCTTCACGGTCGTCCTCCCCCATGTGCTTCGTGTCTTCATTTCGTGAAACGTGGTATGCCAAACGCTGGCCATCTTTCAGCATCGTCTCTGTATACGTATTAATTTATATTCCTGTGTATTAATATATGTAAAATGCGGCTTACTAGCTTCGTATACAACCAGTCCCCATACCAATAGCACCTCGATGAAGGCTTCCTCTCGTCAAATCGCCTCCTGCTGCTCCGCGATGTGTCCATCTCGCGTCTGTTGCGCTTTCTCCCCTTTCGGTTCCTTGTCCCACAGCATCTGGAGCTGAGCTTTGATCTTGTCGATTCGTTTCTGACCTTGCGCGGACGCTTGCTTCCATACTTCGTAGCGATGACGACCTCCTGCAAGCTCAAACGGGCCTCGAGCTTTCCCAGCATCTGTTAATTCAAGAAGTGGCGCTTGCGCACCTTCGTTCAAATTCATAGTAATAGATCGGTGTTTCACGTCTTCTCGGTACGCGATCACAGGAATCCGGTTCGCAGGGTTGAACGCGTGGACACCTTGCTTCCGGATGTTGCCCAGTAATTCCTTGATGTGCTTGTCAACGAGCGGTCGGCTGTTCCACTCACCAAAGTGGAGCGTGTGCGGTGGACGCCAGAAGTCAATTTTACAGATTGTGAAAATAGCCTTTTGCGCCTCCATGTCCTCGCTGCTTACCCCTGTGCCAACCGCCGCTCCCTCATCAATCATCATGTCGTCCTCCCCTTCATCGTCATCTCCGACGCGCTGGGTGGCCGTTCCTTTTTTTTCCCCTTCCCTTTATTTCCCCCCCGCTCTGCTGCTCCCTTTTCCAGACCTCCTGCTCTCCCTGTATCATTACCAGTTTCACCTGTCCTCCCTTCTCCGTTCTCCTCTTCCTCGTCCGTGTTATCATCTTCCGATTCGACAATCGGCTTTGATTTCTTCATTATTTGCCTGGCAGCAGGCCGCTTGCCACGCCCCTCTCCGCTTCCTGATTCCTTAACAACGTCCACGCCCTCCGCCACCTTCGACGTGCGCGGTTTTGGTTTAATCGGGTTGGTTGCAGTGATTTTTCGAGGTGGCATCGCAGACCGATAAAAGATGATGGGGTTTGAAGATAACAAAGCTGCGCGTTCATATATCTACAATGTTGTTGCCCGCTTTTCATCTCAGCGAACATATGTCATATGACATCCGCTGATCGGTTACTTACCGGGCCGGTCGTAAAAATAGAACAGCCATAAATATATACTACTGTGTTGCATTTACATCGTGCCATTCAATCATCTGCGATTGGCGCACTTGTTGTTTATGTACATAACGTTTACATATTGTGTTGGATGGTGCTTTGCTTTGTGTGCGCTGTTCGATTGTGCTTGAATGGCGCTTCTTGGAACATTTATATTGTTCTGTATGTGTTATTCGGGATATTTTATCTATCTTGCATTTTATATTATGTTGCTGTTAGTTGTGGACATGGTCCTTTATACAAATTGTGTGGCTATTTCTAGACTTGTGTGCACAGAAACGCGCCAGTCAAATGCATGTGACTGGCGCATTTTATTACTTGGTAATTAATTTTAGGTACCCCAGAAAACTTAATACTTACATTATGTTTATTTGATGCATACCCACAAGTACATAATATTGTTGTGTTCCTGCTTGCACGTTCGTTACTTATTGCTTCTTTGTCATTTATAGAGGAAGGTAATATGTATATTGCGTATATGTTTTTCGTTGCATTGTGTGTTATTTAACATGGAATTCTTTTACATAGTTGACGTTTTGGGATGTATGTATATGGATCTTTTGTGTTAGTATTTATTGTACTCATTGACATCATCTTTAATTTTTATTGTATGTGTTCGTCTTACCTTGTTTTTTCGCAGGAATAATCATGGGTGTTAATATCATTTGCTTGCCTATTTACCCTGCTGAGCGTAAAATTAAACAGTTGATATATGTCTTATTTCCATCATGCAGCTCTGTCGTTGTTTAGTCACACTTTTTCTTACGTGTGGATGGATTATATATATCATTATATGTTAATACACTGGTGGTACAGATTTCGTCTGATGGTTGGAACTGGGTACTTATGCTGTGTTCATTGGCATTTGACTGACGTACTTTGATACATTCGCTGTTTGTACTTTGTTATAACTTACCGTGATATACTAGCACACAGACCAAGTTCATTATCAGTCTTTGCATTATATACACAAGCAAATTAAGTGTACAGGTTAATCAGTAATAAATGCAGAGCTGTGCCTACATTTATACTTGTCCGTCCATGTTGAGCTTCCGTACTTCCTTTTCACCTTGTGATCCTATGGTTACCATCCCAGATACTTCATCAGTTTAAGTATTACTTATTATCCGGGTGATGTTTCCCTGTATTTTGTTATCTCATTGTTACTTTTGTCGGTTGCATTGACTATTTAGGTGTGTATATTTGCTACACTTTGGGACTGCATGGCATTTGTATGCGCTGGTCAGTCATGTTCGACTCGCGCAATTGACATTTTTGTTTTGTTTTGCTTCGTTACCACTGGTTGTTACTGTTGATTCTTGACTGGTGCATTTTTATGTATGTATATACTGAATAGTATACTACTTATATGCGCTGGTCGTTCATGTTCGGACGGCGCACCATATTGTTGCCACATTGTATCATTTCGGACGGCGCACTTTTGGGACACATAACCCTTGCCCATACCCTGCCCATACCCTTACCCATGCATCAGAGAAGGTACTGAATGGAGCCAGAGACCGCGCCAGTAGCGAATAGGCCACGTAAGTGTTGGGGGAGTCGACGGGGTTCGTGTTGTCGTGCCGGACGTTTAAGGACTCAGAGGGCGAGGGAGCTCGAATGGCAGCCGCATGCTCATCGCGCAGGGCTTTGGCAACACCGCCGCCGCCGGACAGACCATGGGGAAGGTCGGATCCGTCCGGGCACATAAGTCGTCCTACTTGGTTGAAGTTTGCAAGGCCGTCTTGAATGAGGAGTTGTACCTCAGGGCAGTTCCGCGGACCTAGTCGATGAGCATCCGGTCGGTCACAAATAAAACACCTTTTGTCATGTTTTGAAGCCGCATGCATAGCCTTTGCAGTCATGGCAGTCAGTTCCCGTAACATGACGTCTTGGTCGTTCTTGATGGTTTGAATTTGCTTTTGAAGTTGGGCTGTGAGGGTGGGAAGGGATGGTGGAACTTGAGACTTGGGTGCAGGATCTGTAGGGACGTGTCGTTCATTAGATTCTACCTTCTTCTTCAAGCTGCGTGTGCGAGGGCGTTTGACCGGCAGTTCCAGATCATCGTCAATATCTGAAAGATCCTCTTCTGGGTCGAAGGAAAATTGTACGTCGTCCGAGTCGTCATCGATGTCATCCACATCGAATTCGCTCCTTAGGTAACCAAGCATGTTGATGATTGATGGAGCCGTGGTAACCGTTTGCTGGTCGTCAGGGATCCTGTGTCTGATCTTCTTGCGCAAGGAGCTCGGGATCCCTTTGTAAAATAGAAGATTAGCCTCGTTCACCGTGATGAGAGACTTAGCCTCGAGTTGAGTCGACTGGGTCGTGAATTCTCTGTAGTATCGGTCGACGTCTTGAAGACTGGAAATAGAACCCGTGTCAGCGTGTAGTCTTGTCCATTTTCGTAGCCGTTCAGGGGAGACCCGTGGTTTGCGATCATTCGAGCTATACAGATCCGGTAGGTGAGCACGCGTTGCAGCCCAGTCATGTTCAGCCCAGCACGTCGATGAGTCGATGATATCGCGGACACGTCGGTGGCAGTACCGTAGAACGTAACCCGGGAGAATATTGAAAGGCACCCTAGCGGCGTTGGCATGTGCTTCGAGGGTATCAAGAAAATCGGCCACGCGTTGTCCTTTGAAAAGAGGGGCGTCTGGTGATCCAGGTGTTGGCATGGGCAAAGCAAAGAGGAATCCTGGGCGGGCCATCAGGGAGTGGATGGATGATGTGTTGTTTGAGCAGCTGTATGCGCCTGCGAATTGCCTTGGAAAGCGTCGAAAGAGAGATCGTCGATGGAAAGGTGACGTGGGCCGAGCAGAGCGCGTATATGTGCATTGTCAAAGTCACAGAGCATAGACGAAAAGATTCCAATCGAAAGATGGTGAGTGGATGGATGAGCGGGAACAGGAACATTTGCAGAGGTGATTTCTTGACGCGGACGAGAGCCTGAGCAGGTCAAAGGGACTAGAATGACTCCAAGTCTATTCCAGGCAGTTGACTCCAAGTCAACACAGATTCTGGTCTTGAAGGGCACAGCAGACACCAAGTCAAGCCGTGAGAGGGACAGACGCTGTCACACTCAAGCTTGAGGTTCATCGAGGGGTCCGTGTATGCGGTTCGTCGAACGCGTTTGGATGCGTTTGGATGCGTTTGGATGCATTGTTGATTGGATGACAGGAGAAGGTTCAAGAACGTAAGGATGGTCGTGAAGAAAGAAAGGCAGCGTGGAATTTGAAAGGAGAGCTTCGAGATTCAGAGGAACCAAGGAGCGTTGGGAATGGTGGGGCCGTGGTTGACTATATGCGCGTCGTTGGTGATCCAAAGAAGACTCTGTGATCAACGAATCAGCGACGGAAGGCAATGAAAGTATAGTAATCGTGTCGTCTGGCAGGTTATACCAGTCCAGAATGCTGAGGAAAGGGAGGAAAAGGGGCTGGTTATACCAGTCCACTATGGATGAGGCGCCCAGGGCACATGGCTGCAAGTCATGCTAGTCACATGGTCGTGTTGATTTTGTTTATCTATGCACGATTCTTCTCACATCAAAACGCTTCAACTACCATCCTGGATTATCCAGGTCGTAGCCTTCCTCCACGACTCTTCAACTACTACCCTGGATTATCCAGGTTGTAGCCTTCCTATCCTACCTTGGGCGCTCTCCCTCGCTCTCCCTCGCACTCTCCGCAGGCCGAAGGACCATTGATCTTGGCTTGCATTACCTTGTTACGTCGTAGGGTGACTTGACTGCTAGTGTGCGACCTTAGTGGGGCGCCTTTGCATACGGTCATCTGTTTACGTTCTTGGTCCACGCTTCCCGCTGCCCTCGTTTATCCACTGTTCATCCACCATTCATCTTGGCTTGCGTTACCTTGCTACGTCGTAGGGTGACTTGACTGCTAGTGTGCGACCTTAGTGGGGCGCCTTTGCATACGGTCATCTGTTTACATTCTTGGTCCACACTTCCCGCCGCCCTCGTTTATCCGCTGTTCATCCACCGTTCATCTTGGCTTGCGTTACCTTGCTACGTCGTAGGGTGTGGGGCCCCTCTTTCTCATGCCCGGGCGTTGTTTCTTTTTTTTTTCTGTTTGTTTGTTTCGTTTTTGCTTTACATCTTCCCATGTCCGTACTCGCGATCTATACAATGCATCTTGGGGGCTTTACAAGCCCAGTCCACATTAACGCTGAGCTCATCACAGCTGGAAGTCCACTTCTTCGCCATGCTACTTACTGCATGAACAAGTCTTCACACCTTCACACTTTGATCATATGAGACTAACAACGGCTAACTTGCTCTGTACTCCCTCAGGTTTACATCGTTCGTCGTAGGGTCGTCTCATGTGCTCGTAGGACAACATTGGGGTCACAGCCAATGTGGAGGATGCTTATGCAAGGCTACAGAAGTGGTCGACAACAGTTAGGGATGGACAAAGGTCAAATGATATTAATAATATCCTAACGAGGTCAATACATGGGGGTATTACAACTACAAGTTGGGGGGGGGGGGGGGGGGGGGGGGGGCGGCCATGCAGTGGATATATATAAAATAAAAGAGCAGGACGTACACCAAGTGCAACAACCCTGTACGCCAGGGATTCTTGTTTAGGAGACGGCCATACAGCGACGAAATCATGGTTCCCTCTTCCATGGGCTTGGGAGCATGCTACAGCCGGAAGAACCTACGGCCGCTGGACATCGGAGAAAGAGGAATGGTTTGCGAATACATGCCCATCAAAGTACGATTTTCTCAGCAGATTGTGGAGCGTCAAGTTCTGTTCTTGAACGTCGCACAGATATGCCACTTACTGCAAGAGCTCACCCTTCTTACCCCTCGACTCAAAGCTGGCGCTTACGACTAACACCCTTGCACTGACTTGGGGCAGCAAGAGTGCGCATGTCACTGGTCTGATGCACAAGATACCTTTCCAGCGCTTTTGCTGCTGGCCACTCACGTTTTGCCTCCTTCAGGTTCAAGCGCCGCCACTGATCAAGAAAATCTATAGGTTATCACAACGACATGGGGGCTAGAGGCGACATGGGTTAGAGCCTGATGACATGACCAGGGGAAGAGCAGACGGTTAGGGACGGACAAAGGTCAGGGGTTTTCACCCAGCCAAGATGCAAGATTCTAACACAACGAGAACAGAAGGTTTTGGGGTGCACGTGGGATTACAACTTAAATGGACACCCATGGGTCAGCTTTCTCCTCGGAGTCCGCCAACCCTCAATACTCCACGCATGGATTCAATGCACCCTGTTTGCCCTCTGTTCCCCCTGCTCTCAAATCAGCCGGACCGTCATGAAATGACTTTGCGACTCTGGAAGTTCCTGCCACAAGGGCCGGTTGCTCCCAATTGCCCCCCAGCCAGCTACAGCCAGCATTCCCAAGTCCAAGCCCCCCAGCAGGTCACAGGAGCATCGAGGCAAACCCGACTGCACCCCCCCTGCCCCCCCCAGCTAACACCCTGAGGGGCAGTTACAGGGACAAATGAATTCTATTGTTATCCTAAGGGAGGGATACATGGTACAACTATGCATAAGGGATGGATGGAGGGCATAAGGGGGAAAGTGGGCCAGCAAAAAAATAAAACGTCAGGCCTGTTGGCCTTTTATACGTTCACAGAATCCTTGGACGGTCCGTGCGTTTGTGTGGTTATAGTATCTTTTGTTCCCATCTTTTCCGTGACAGGCGCTCGCATTGCCATCTTTCCATGACATAAATGATGCGCCTAGGCCGATCGCAGATGCAAAGATGCGTGGCAGTCGATCATTTTTTTTTTTTTTTTTTTTTTTTTTTGGTTCAACAATTTATAACGCGGTGCACGATCGCAGTCCGCGGGCCTGAGGTAAAATACAATCTAGTACACTACGATTCAACCGTACTCTAACCCCCGCCAGTGTGAAACCCCTTTCTCTTTTGGTAGCCGCTAAGGTGGACAGGTAAGACCACGGATAATGCCCACAGGGGTGTGAAGGTCCGCCGCATCTATGCGGCCCGTGAACCAGAAAACTCCCCCCCCAGTGGTTACCACGGTCCCCCCATGCGCAGCCGAAGCCGGTGAGCAGTGTTAATTCACCGTAAGCCCCCAGACCACAAGGGCCCGGAGGTTAACCGTTTCCCCGTCCGGAGAAAGAATGGTGACCGCTGCCCGTGAGCAGCGGACCATGGGTCCAGTGCTGTCACTGTCCCATGAAAGCACCTGGCTGTGACCGTGTACGGCCCAAACGACGCCGGTAAAGGTGGGCAAGCAGGGGGAAGAGGGTGGTTGGTAACGACCCACTTCTCCTGCTCATCCAAACAAGCCCGGGACGAGTCCCAGGAACACTCTACCCGTAGCGGCAGAGTGTGTGAAGGGTCCCGCCCCTATTTAGAGGGCGGGATGCCTGACCGCACGGACTGGGGACAGCCGCAGCCAGCCCCAGCCTCGAAGTGAAGGATCAGTTGTGCCGCCATCGTGGACGATGGCGCACCTCAGACATGGCGCGGCCCTCATAAAAACAGAGGGCGGGGCTGTAGTGGAAGGGGCCACTTAGGGGGCCATCGCGGAGGGATGGCAGCCCAGAAAACGGCTGGTGCGCGGTACGCGCCCATTGCTGTGTAGTGCGGCCCCTGGCGCTATGCGTCATGGGCCCAGTAATAGTGGTGCTGGAGGAGCGATTCCCCCTGCCCTCCACTGTCCGATCTTAGCGATCGTAGATAATCCGCTGCCCCCTGATCACGGGCGGGCAGTGGGAGATGCTCGATCTCCTGTCGGCAGCGGGGAGCGCCAGCCCCGCCGCAGTCCTAGTGAGCAGGTGAATCCCATGAGCGCACACATAGAGTGTAAGTGCCCAAAAGGGAGAAGGAGGAGGGCCGCGCCGGCGCGCATACCCCAAGTGCGGAGCGAGGACCCACCCAGAAGAAGTGAGCAGTATCCTGTAGCCGTAGAGTAGCTTAAACATCGAAAGGAAGATGTAGCAAACGCACCAAATCCCTAGATCCCCTCCAGGGATCTGAAAACCTCAAAATGAGCGCCCCCCCTACCCAAGCGTTCTCCCCCCGACCCCAGAGCGGGACCCCCAGCCTAAGCCGGCAGTGTTGATTCACCGTCGAACCCCCCCACCGATGGTGGAAGGTGCCCCACCCCAGAGCCCAGGATCCTCGAGCCCAGGTAGAGTAAAGTGGCGGACAGTAGAATGCCCACCCAGTGGACATCCGCGGACGATCCGTGGAGATCGGTCAAGCCAATCATCAGGGGGGTTGGGATAGCTCCCAAACGACCCCTGGAGAGTGGGATAGGCTGGTCTGATCAAAGATCAGGCCAGGGGATGGACTGCTGGGTGATGTGCCAGGCAGTGTGAGGAGCGTTCCCACGGTACATGGTGGTGGTAACAAGTCAAGAAGAGATGGTGGCAGTCGATCATGACTGGCCCATCGCCAGGCCCCTCCTCTCACGGTGAGGGGTAGGTACGACATGCGAGCCTCCAGAACGGAATAGGGTGAGAAGGTGAGTGCCGTTTTGGACAGACGCTCGATTAGGAGCGGTCTAGACTGCAGCCCATGTCTTTCAATGATGACCATAGTTTCCAACGAACCCCTTTAACATTTTAATATATTTATTTTATTTTTTTACGATGGATGAGCCATAACTTGAGAAAAAGGTGAGGAAGGTCGGTGCTCTGAGCGCAAGGAGGGCGCACGGAAACCCACTGCGTGGTTCCCTTATGAGCCTCAACGTCAGGGAACGTCGCATGAGCCTTTAACAGGGGAGGGGGGAGCCGAGCACGGGACGGGCTCCAGGGTCCGGATCAAAAAAAAAAAAAAAAATGGGCCTTGGGGTCGGTCCGGATGAAGGGAAGCATGTGGGAAGAAAAACCCCGATGGGGACAGAAAGTGCTTGCGCCCCCCAAGCATCCGAGTCAAATGGATAGGTGTTCAATTGACAACTGCCCAAATAATATTGTGCACCCATGCATTGGCCACAGGACCTCATAGACGACATGTGAGAGTATAATGACACACCCTGACAGCAGGATGAGTGGTGGTGAGCCCTGCAGCAATGACCATTCCATAATATTCCCAGCATTTGTCTTCGAAGGGAAGTGCTCAAGTGACAACTACCTAAGTAATATTGTGGACCTGTGTATTGGTCACAAGACCTCATAGACGACACCTGGGAGGGTAATCACACACCCTGACACCAGGATGGGTAGTGGTGAGCCCTGCAACAGTGACCATTCCACAATATCCACAGCACTTGTCTCCGAAGACAAGTGGTCAAGTGACAATGCAACAGTAATATTGTGCACCCGTGCATTGGTCAAAGGACCTCATAGATGACATGTGGGAGTGTAATGACACACCCCGACACCAGGATGAGTAGTGGTGAGGCTTGCAACAATGACCATTCCGCAATATCCACAGCATTTGTCTGCGAAGACAAATACTCGAGCGACAACCCCCCAAGTAATATTGTGCACCAGTGCATTGGTCACAGGACCTCATAGATGACATGCGGGAGTCTAATCACACACTGCAGCGCCATGATGAGTAGTGGTCAGCCCTGCAACAATGACCATTCCGCAATATCCACAGCATTTGTCTCCGAAGACAAATGCTCGAGTGACAACTGCCCAAGTAATATTGTGCACCTGTGCATTGGTCACGAGACCTCATAGAGAACATGTGGGAGTGTAACCGCATAGACCGACACCAGGATGAGTAGTGGTGAGCCCTGCAACAGTGACCATTGCACAATACCCACAGTATTTGTCTCCAAAGACAAGTGCTCGAGTGACAACCCCCCAAGTAATATTGTGCACCTGTGCATTGGTCACAAGACCTCATAGACGACATGTGGGAGTGTAACCGCATAGACCGACACCAGGATGAGTAGTGGTGAGCCCTGCAACAATGACCGTTCTGCAATATCCACAGCATTTATCTCCGAAGACAAGTGCTCGAGTGACAACTGCCCAAGTAATATTGTGCACCTGTGCATTGGTCACAAGACCTCATAGATGACATGTGGGAGTGTAACCACAAACACTGACACCAGGATGAGTAGTGGTGAGCCCTGCACAATGACCACTCCGCAATATTCACAGCATTTGTCTCTGAAGACAAGTGGTCAAATGACAACTGCCCAGTAATATTGTGCACCCATGCATTGGTCACAAGACCTCATAAACGACATGTGGGAGTGTAATCACACACCCCAACAGAAGGATGAGTAGTGGTGAGGCCTGCAACAATGACCATTCCACAATATTCACAGTATTTGTCTCTGAAGACAATTGGTCAAGTGACAATGCACAAGTAATATTGTGCACCCGTGCATTGGTCACAGGACCTCATAGACGACATGTGGGAGTGTAATCACACACCCCAACACCAGGATGAGTAGTGGTGAGGCTTGCAACAATGAGAATTCCGCAATATCCACAGCATTTGTCTCCGAAGACAAGTGCTTGATTGACAACTGCCCAACTGCCCAAATAAAATTGTGTACCCATGCATTGGTCAGAAGACCTCATAGATGACATGTGGGAGGGTAATCACACACCCCGACACCAGGATGAGTAGTGGTGAGCCCTGCAACAATGACCGTTCTGCAATATCCACAGCATTTGTCTCCGAAGACAAATGCTCGAGTGACAACTGCCCAAGTAATATTGTGCACCTGTGCATTGGTCACACGACCTCATAGACGACACCTGGGAGTGTAATCACACACCCTGACACCAGGATGGGTAGTGGTGAGCCCTGCAACAGTGACCATTCCACAATATCCACAGCACTTGTCTCCGAAGACAAGTGGTCGAGTGACAATGCAACAGTAATATTGTGCGCCCGTGCATTGGTCAAAGGACCTCATAGATGACATGTGGGAGTGTAATCACACTCCCTGACAGTTGGAAGATTGTCAGTGAGCCCTGCACCAATGGTCATTCTACAATCCTCACAGTATTCGCACAGGTGTTCAATTGACCACTGCCTAAATAATAATATGTGTGCATCCATTGGTCGCAAGACATCATAGACAAGGTGTGGTTGTGTAATGAAATCCTCTGACAGCATGACAGGTGGTCTTAGGCCCTGCAACAATGCTCATTCCACAATATTTGCACCATTGGTGCCAGCGCAAGTGTTCAATTGATAACTCCCTGCATTATGTTGTGCATCCAACCATTTATCACAGAACATCATGGGCAACATGTCAGAGTGCAATAACACCCCTGGACAGCATTACAAGTGATGGTGAACTCTGCACCACCAATGGAAAGTCCACAATATTCACAGTGCTGACACAACTGTTCAGCCCAACTCTGCTGGTCATTGTGCATTATAGATGACACCAGGTATCTGTATTGACACCCCCTGGTAGCATGAGAAGTGCTGGTGGGTGTTGTTGCAGCAATGGTCACACCACAATATTTGTAATGTTGCTTCTTACACAATTCCTTAATTGTGCATTACCTGCACAGTGTTGTCCACAAGTATACCAGTGACAGGACATCATAGACAACACATGCGAGTGTAATGGCACCCCCCAATGAGTGCTGGTGAGTCTTGCCACAAAGGTCGTTCCACAACACCTAAGGGCTAAATTCACTGCTTCTGTCCCACATGTGCCTATCCCCTACCCCTCCCCTGCCTGTCCCCTACCCCTCCCCTGCCTGTCCCCTAGCTGTAGGGTTTTCAAACCCTACTATCCTAAGTCACTCTGAACACTATATGATAACCCTATAACCCTATGTCTCCCATGCATCTTTGTTCTTGCCAACACATCCCACAGGGTCTCCAGCAAATGCAGCAAGTGGATGGTTCTCATCAGCTTCCTCGATGTCATGAGGAAGTGCCTCAATACGGGCACGAAACTTTTGCAGGAGTGCCGTTCCAATGGGGCATCCAGACAGTGGAGGTAGTACAGATGTAGGAGTGGAAGGTCTCTCGCCAGTGAGGCTGACACCCATGGATGTTATTGTGGGGTTGATGAGGGGGGGGTGGACAGGAAGTGGGGCAGTTACAGTTGGTGGCACAGCTGGAGCTTGGGGTCGAAACCACCTCATTGTGTTCTGCTTGTTCTTCTTGACAATTTCTTTGGCTTTCTTCTTCTTTTTGTTGGCCATGCATTGGGCAGATCCCTGATGTTGTTGGATAAAGTTCTGTATCCCACCATTCTCTGTTTTTATGCGAGTTTTGCATTCAGGACACAGCACACAACCATCATCTCCAATGATAAGTGCCTTTCCTGGATTGAGCGCCCTGATCCATTTCAGTCATGTTGTCACACACCTCCATATCACGTCCCTGGCATGCCCCCTCCACTCTTCTGGTGCTTCTTTCCAAAAAGGAAGCTGTCACAAGCTTGGGTCACATCAAATCACAGCGCCAAGACCCCGCCAGGCACCTGGTCACATGACATCCAACAAAAATTTTAACGACCACTCTGGGGGGACTAACTAACTGTCCCGATATGGTAAATTCAAACTCCGCAACCCCCTTGGATACAGGCTTGAGGGGGGTAATTCCCCCCAAGCCTGCCTGTTAGTGTTCCCCCTTGTTGCTGAGGGCCTCCCGGTCGTCTTTTGGGGCTCCCCACCATTGCTGGGGCCTTCTGGTCATCAGTCTTGGCTTTTGAGCACCTCCCCCTTGTTGCTGGGGGTTCCTGGTTGTCACTGGGTCCTCCCCCTCACTGCTAGTTCCTGCCCCTGCCTGTTTGGGCCTCTCTGTGTTTGTTTGGGCCTCCTCGTGGTCACTAGTGCCTCCTGGTCATTGTTTGGGCCTCCCCTTTGTGGCTAGGGCCTCCCCATCATCATAGGTGCTTCCCCATCATTGGTGCATCCTGGTAGTCATTGTCAAATCCTCCCCCCCGCCGGTGAGGTCTCCCAGCCTTCATCAAGCCCCCCTCATTGGCGTTGAGGCCTCCCTGTGGTCCTCGACATATCCCCCCTTGCTGGTAAGGCCTCCCTGCCATCCTTGATGTGTCTTGCTTGCTGAGGAGGGCTCCCCACCATCGTTGATGCGTCCCTGTCACCCGTGAGGGCTCCTGGCTATTGTCGACGTGTCCTGCTCGCTGGGGAGGGCTCCTGGCTGTCGTTGTCGATGCCTCCCCTGTCCTGGTGGGGGGGTCCTCATCGTTACTAAGCCCTCCTGTGCTATCCTGGACATCTCCCCCTCAGGAGTGGGGGGTTCCTGTCCGCGTTGAGGCCTCCCCCAGCCAGTGGGGCCACCCAATCTTTGTCAATGGCTCCCCATTGTCGCTATGGCCTCCTTGTGGTGGTCAATGTGTCCCTCTTGCCGTTGACATGTTCCCCTCGCCGGTAAAGTCACCCAGCTTTTCCCTCTGCCGTTGGGGGTCTCTTGCTGCCCTTGATGCATCCCCCTTGGCGGTGAGGGGCCCATGTTGTCATTGGAGGCTTGCCAGTGCTGTCGAGGCCTCCCAGTCGTTGGTAGGGCCTCCCCCCTGTCATCTGGTCCTGCTCTGCGTCCCCCTTTGCCGTTCGGGACTCAAGGGAGGGAGCTGTTTGTTCCTGGGGCTGTCATACAACAGGAAGGCCCCTCGTTGTTTGTGTGTCTGTAGGTTTTGTTGTCATTAGTAGAAGAATTAATAAAAACAGTGAAAAAAAAGAAAAAAAAAATACACAATAGGCCAGGAGGCACTGCCTCCCAGCCCCCTTGTTCGTCGTCAGTGGTGGCGGTGCCATGTCTCGTCACTTTCCTCCAGTCGTTGTTGTTGTCCCCAGCATTGTTGTTGGCATGGCTGTAGTGGTTGTGGTTGATATTGATGTTGATGTTGCATTTGTTGATCTGTCACCATCATGTGGCATGTGATGGGAGTGAGTACTTATGGTTACTATACCCTAAGCTGGCAACGGCTACTTGGTGTAGCAGTTACACGTTGTTATCTTGCGTGCTTATGTGATCCAACTGTGATCGAGGGTTCAATTCTTACTGGCGACATTATTTTGCACTTCCTATAATTAATTAATTAGTCTGAGCACAGTCTGAGCAAAGTCCGTCCATCCGAGCAATTGGCTTGGACTCCAATCAGACTTCATGTGGACTTTGTTCAGACTAGGACTATCCAAAACAAGAGAGTCTTCTGATAAACCAGTCTGAGCAAAGTCCGATTGGAGTCTGAGCAGTCCAAGCAGACTCCGCTCAGAATAGGTGGGGGAGTGTAAAGACCTCCTATTTTGTGACATTACTACCCAATTGGTTGTTGAAATTATTTATACAATGGTCAATAATCAACTGCATAACTGTACCATCAAACTATAGTGAACTATCTTGCATAATGTAGGCTATGAGACTACAAGACCACAGGACTACATAGAGCTTCCACAACAACTATGGACTACAGATTGCTCAGGTGTCACTACAGATTACTATAAGTTAGGAAGCAAGCAAACAGACTACTTATGCCACATATACAATACACTGCAATGTGGACATCTACTTTTTTCCTGATGCATCCCATCTCAACACTTGTTGGGATAGGGTCTGAAGCAGAACACTATAGCAATGCCCCACCTCAACGCTTGTTGAGACAGGCAACAAGAGAGAGCACCATAGCCACACTCCATCTCAGAAGCAAAAGTACCACATCCCACCTCAACAGTTGTTGAGATGGGAACCAAAGAAGAGCACCATAGCCATATCCCATCTCAACACTTGTGGAGACGGGGACCAGAAAAGAGCACCATAGCCACACTCCATCTCAACACTTGTTGAAATGGGGACCAGAGAAGAGCACTGTAGCCATATCCCACCTCAACACTTGTTGAGACGGGGACCAAAGAAGAGCACCATAGCCACATCCCACCTCAACAGTTGTTGAGACAGAAACTGAAGCAGAGCACTATAGCCACATCCCACCTCAACAGTTGTTAAGACAGAGACCAAAGAAGATCAGCATAGCCACATCCCACCTCAACAGTTGTTGAGGCGGGGATCAGAGAAAAGCACCATAGCCACAATCTACCTTAATATTTGTTGAGACAGGAACCGAAACAGAGCACTGTTGCCACATTCCACCTCACCACTTGCTGAGATGAGGACTGGAATATGATCCAGCAACCACAATCAACGTTGATTGAAAATGGAAGATGGTAGTGTGAAATGTTTATATATATATATTATTTACAATGTCAAGTGCTCAAGTGCTTGAGACCAGGGGTTTAATACTATCTGTTCTAGCTTTGCATCATCTGAACCCCAACTCTGTACTCAAATTTTATCATATAGAAATCTTCTACTTCAACCACCCTAGATGTCAATTCCACAGACCTGGAATATGTCTTCTCAGAGCCAGCAATGTATCTATTATCTGTGCAAAAAGCACAGCATCAGAATCATTATACATACTTCCATGTATTAATACATGGCTAAAATTCCAAAGTACAATGAATATATCTAAGGAGTGCCATGGGTAACACCATGAGTATTGGGCCACAGGTATGCACAGCTACAGATATGGGTTCCAGATTAACATATCCACAAAACACTATACCCATAATCATGGGTTTATGGATTCAATCAAAGCTAAATTTAGACCAATCAAAGATCATTTCCTTAAATGATAATGGAGTTTTTGATTGTTCTTTATTGGCAGGGATGCATTTTGTGTAGATTTATTGTCACTTTCAGCAAAAAAAAACAATTAGCCAAATCCAATCAGCCAATACAGAGATATTTACAATTTACTTTGAAGAGTAAGATCAGATTTGGCTATTTTTTTTTTTGCTGAAAGCAACAATAAATATCTATACAAAATACATGACTGCCGATAAGGAACAATCAAAAACTCCGTTATTGTTTAAGGAAATTGTTGGATTTGATTTGCACAGCTGCTCATGGCAGTGTTGGATGCTGCTGCTGTGTTGATGGTGTGGTACAAGCTGTGTTGGATGCTGTTCAGAGGTCTATGCTAAGGCTATGTTATAGCCACCACACTGCCCCTTTCCAGAATGCTTATATACCCACTATTGTATGTTCTATCTAACAACAACAACTATTCACCCATTCTGTATCTGTATCTGTGTCTGTGCTCTTCTCTCTCAATATTTGTGTCTGTAACCCCCTCCATCATTCCATTATTTTAACAGAAATGATCTTTAATTGGTCTAAATTTAGCTTTCTGGTATTACCTACAGTAACCTCTGGAAACCCACAGTAAAACCACATCTGTATCTGTGCAGGTACAGTGTTCATGAGTACAGATATGGCTATGGGAAATTTTCCCTAAGTGTTACCTCTGGTAATCCTTAAATACCCCTCCACTAGAGCCTACAGATTTCTTGCAAGGTTGCATTGACACTGTCAAAGGGGTTGATCTTGTTCAATCCACTATAGTTAAATGCAATGGTGCAGAAGTTGGCATTAAGGAATCAAATCTTCAACATGACAGAATTCTTTGGAAACTGGCAGAATTGAATTTCTGCTTTGAGCTTCTTGCTCTTGACTCTCGCACTACTACTAGCTTAGACTTGGAGTCCAAATGTCAAGCACTAGTTTCAACATGTTTTCCTAACTGTACCTTGGGCTTGTGTTTGGTCACAGATTTGGATGCAGCTAACCATGGTCTAGCAAGTGAGAACTGGGAAGAGAAAGCACTAATAATATTATTTACATGCATTGAAAAGGGTCATGATGTATATCATGGCAAGGTGAAGTGCCTGCTATTCTACAGGTTGAAAAGGTCCATTGGCATAATCAGGAAATTATCAAACTTGAGGATGCTATCTCAGATTTCTATATGGCATCATTTTACCAGAATTTTTGATATGCACCCATTACTCCTGATGCCCTGTCACATAGTGGTGGAAAGAATGATGAGATGAACATAGGTGAAGAACATATTGCGTTCCCAGTATATGAAGAACTTCATAATTTTGATACATTTGACGCCTGTAACCTTGGGGGAAATGATGAGGGCTTGATCTTTTATGATTGGTTAGCCGATTCAGCAATAACCTCATATGTGACCCACCAGAGGGAAGCCTTTATAACCTACTCGCCCTTGAAAGATAGCACTGTAATAGGCGTTGGGGATAAAGAAGCAATAGTAGCAGGCCAGGGAACTGTTGAATTAGTTTTAACATGTGATGGTCAATTAGAGAAGGTCCTACAAAGATATGGGCATCCAGTCAATGCAACTATAACCCAGTAGCTTTTCTCACATGTGGATAGGTTTTTCCTATGGGATTTTCCACCACACAGAGGTTTTGATGCACTTGGTAAAAGACTAATAACTGTTTCTGTTTACTCTTGCTGTGGTAGGCTTGAGGGGGAGTGTTGGGATACTGGCAAGCCTAGCCATATCCAATCAAGTAATACTATTAATAGAACATACTAAATATAGAACATAGTACACCTACTACTGATAATAGGAGTATATGAGAATTTACTGTCTCTCTTTGACTTTCAACTGCTCCCTAAGTCATCCTCCTCCCTTGTAAATAACCCAAGAGTAAGTCTGAATCTGAGTCTGTAAAGTAATAATCAAAGCTGTCTCTTTCAAAGTACTGCTCTGCTATCTTGATGACCTCTTTAATCGAAAATAGTACTTTGACTGATGATGGTGGAACTTGTGCAAGAAGCCTATTTTCTATACAGTTGCTGAGCTTCTTGTCTAATCATGCCAAAACAATGCTGCTTGCTCATTGTCACTTATCTTCTCTTGTTCATGTAGCCATCCTGCTATAGTGACAAATTTGTGCTTTTAATGTTTCCAATGGGTAAGTGATTTAATTTTTTTGTGTTTCCATTTTTTTGTCAATTCTGACAAAGCATAGATAATATATTTTGTTTCATGCCTATTTGCATCACAACATCAGAGGAAAAAGTTCACTAGTCCTTCTGGATATAGCTTTCTAAGAATTCAATCAATCACCTAACTTTTTGTCATCAATAGTTAATGATATGTTCACATTTGTTCTGAGGTGGAACATTATAAATTGAAGTGACATTATTATGGCACTGAAGAAATCTCATAACTACTTTTAATCTTGGGTAGAGAGCCTCTTTCTCCACAAGCAGGCATTATAGCTGGTGTCTTGTTCAGACTAGCAAGTGAATTGCCTGAAAATGCTAAAACTGGTGTTGATGCCATTGAAAATGATAAAGGTGTTGTCATCTCTGAATGCTGCTGTGGTGTAACAAAGTCAACTAGTAATATTTTGAATGAAGTCATACAATTAGTATATGTACTTGGCAAGGACTATTTGTCAAGCTTAGACTAAATATATGTAATCCCTCATGGTGGGCTCCAAATTATACCATGGTAAAAAGAGTTGTTTTTGATACCACCTAGAAGATGTCAGATCTATAATTGGACTATTCTCTAGTTGTTCATTATAAATATAGAACTTGACAGTAACCAAGTAAATGTTTATACAAATGACTATATCAACAAAATAAGTTGAACTAGTGATGAACTAAAGTTGGTAACAGATTAGTTTAGATAATCCTATTAACCTACAGAAATATGTAATCACAAGCAAAAGATGAGATACAGTTAATAGAACCGTATGTTGAGAACAATAAAGCTAAGCTCTAGTCTTATAATATAAAGACTAAAGTTTGAGTGGAAAATTGCCTTATAATTACACTTGTCAGAAGTTGATATAAAAGCAGACTATATTAGTGAGTAGACTCTGGCTACTACTAACAAGATATGGAGATGATGGTAGTTAACATGAATCTTGTATTTCTCATGTAGCAAGCTGATGAATGTATTTGCAGATATCAATAAGCAAGGCTTTGGCAAAATGAATTCTAGATGCATTTTACAAAACATGCCTGTAACTAGAACATGCATACACTACTTGTTTTAGTAAGAGAAGTGTTGCAAAATTCTGCCATCCTCTGATAAGCAGAATCTGCTGCTTTTATTTTGAACAACAGAGGCTGGCTATTGTCATAATATATTACTTGTATACTTGTTATGTTTATTATTATGTCTGCAGTGCTAGATGAATATAATATTATTTCTAGTCATGAGTTTATTAATTAGTAATATAATAATTAATACATTTTGCATATTGATTAAATTATACCTATCTAATAGTCAATCTTACTTTTAATATTTTGATAGTAGCTTAAATTCTGAAACTATAATAAATGATGAGTAATCTTTTAGTAGCATATTTAGTATGTTATACTGGGTACATTTAAAGGACAGCCATTGGCTTAGTAGTCTACCAGTAATGATGTAACCCTAAAACAGGGTTATAAGTACAGCATAGCATTCAATTAAAAAATAAAAAATAAAAAAAGTGTTTCAGTGGTAGCAATGTTATATCATAGTGCTTTTATATGTGGGGTCTAACCCCTCAATCTCATATCAAAGCACAATAATGTGAAGCATTCTGGTGAGGATTGCTATCTGAACCATACTCTAAATAAACCATATTAAAAACCTGTTATAATGGAAATAAGGCAAAAATTATAACAGATATGAGAGCTGTTGTTACAATAAGAAGCTGTAGCTAACCCTGTCTATTAGTATAGCCAGATGCACTGCAGCAAACAACAAGATAGAAGATTAAAAGTGAATGAAGGAAGTGTAATGTAAATTTAATCAAGTTTGAATGAAATGGAAAAGGTTCTGTGAGGCAAAATACAAGAGAGGAATATGAAGGTGATTACTATTCAAGTGTTCACACCCCTCCTCAAGACTAGATGAGAACCAAAGCACTATAGCCATGCCCTACCTCAACACTCAGTGAGATGGGGACTAAAGAAGAGCACCATAGCCACACCCCATCTCAACACTTGTTGAGACAGGGACCAGAGAAGAGCACCATAGCCACTCACCTCAACACTTGTTGAGATGGGACCAGAGAGGAGCACCATAGACACATCCCACCCCAACACTTGTTGAGACGGGCACTGAAGCAGAGCACTCTAGCCACATTCCACCTCAACACTCGCTGAGATGGGGACTGGAATATGACGTCAGGCAACCACAATCAACTTCGATTGAAAATGGAAGATGGTAGTGTGAAATGTTTACATATTAATATATTTAAAATGTCAAGTGCCCATGCTTGGGATGGGGGGTTTACCACTACCTGTTCTAGCTTTGCATAGCCTGAACCCTGACTCTGTACTCAAATATCATATAGAATAGGAGATATTAATTAATATCTCCTATATATGTATTCAGAGCAGATTTTTGTAAGTTTCTAATGAAGAAGAAATACAAACAATTCAATTTGTTGGTAGTGGACCAAGCTAGTTTGTGTTGCACAATGGTTCAGGGTGAGCAATTGGCCTTCCAAAATGCTGCAAACACATGCAAACATTGACAGGTGGTGATTGAGGGCAGGTTATTGTGACTTAGCAAATTTGGGATTCCTGGGATATGAATACACAAATACAAACAAACAAGCACTGCCTTTACACTCAGCATGAATTTCTGAGCAGAATGATATCTGATATGCTATAATTGGCTGTATGAGCAAACAAACACAAACAAATGTGGTGTCATCACCTTGCCATAACAATACACTATCTGCTGATACCAAATACTTGATGGTTGAGCAGGAATACAGCAAGAACTGGCACAATACAGGCTGTGGGTGACTAACACCCACAGTCACCCACAGCTATTGCGGGCCAGCAAACAAAGATAGACAAACAAGGACATGACCAACAGAATGGGATTGAAAAACTGGACATGCTGGGTGTCTCACATGAGCGATCATCCCAGCCGATCAGTGATAATAAGCAAAATGAGATCTGTGGGTGATGCACAGCCACGGAATGTACCACAAATACTCCACATATCAAAGTGCTTTGATATGTGGAGTCATTGATGTACTACAAATACATGTCAAATCATTGATGTACTACAAATACTCCACATATCAAAGCACTTTGATATGTGGAGTCATTGATGTACTACAAAGCTCCACATATCAAAGTGCTATGATATGTGGAGTCATTGATGTACTACAAATGCTCCACATATCAAAGTGCTATGATATGGGGAGCTTCTCTTTGCTGATTGTCACCTGAACCCTACTCTAACCTGGACCATAATTAGGAAATACCTCTATAATGGTAACTAGGGAACACAAGGACAATGTGTGCCCTGTGTTGAGCGCAACGAAAAGTACAACGTCGGAGATGACCCTGCATGCTGCGATGGGTACAACAAGCCTTCACTGAAACCTTTAAAACCATCTGCGCTTGGTCTTACATTATGACATTATCACTATGAAACGATCTGCCCATCCTGTGAGTACCGACCAATTCTGCCAGCCTCCCTAACGGCCATGCACACAGCACCAAAGTCCTCCTCACAAAAGGGGGCGCTCTCGGCTTGGGCCATCCAATCCAGACCACAGCAGCCCATTGTCTGATCTATCAGATCTATCGGACGATCACAGCGACGATTGGTATGAACCGTCTTCTGATGAATCCCCTCCATCCATGCCACACCTGGCAGAGCAATCAGTCAAATTGAACCAGGTATGCATTACACTGTGGAGCTATGTGGAATAAGAACCATAACTAACTGCCTCTGACTACAGGGGAATCAGAAGGCTCAGATGGTCAGGGACCGCCCACAAAAAAAACGGTCTGTAAGTACACTTTATAACCAGAGACTTGGCTACTGCTAACACCCTCTAACCCAGGGAAAACAGAAGGCTCAGCTGGTCCAGGACCGCCCACATAAAAAATGGCCCGTAAGTACACTTTATAACTGGAGACCCGGCTACTGCTAACATGACCATAAGCGAATGACCCCTGCACAATATCTGCCCAGCCCAAATTTGGACGGTTTAGCATCTGATGCCCTGAATTCGACTATGAATCGCACCCGAAGCTTGCCCAACTGTGTGCTTATCATGGAACGCCAGACTCGCCTCCATGTACGGGCTTTCAAGAGCCATGCAGATCGTTTCCGTGTCCCAACCACATTGGCCCATCTTGAGGAAGATCGACTGAGCGATAACGTCAAACAGACCCTAGACCAATATTGCGTTGATGTTCTGGAACCTCAGCAAGAAAGCAGGGCTATCTCAGCTCAATACTTTGACAATGATAATGTTCTGTTGTTTTGCTACATGGGTGAACGTTGGAGGGATGGGACAATAAAGGTATGCTATCTTTCCTATCAAAAGGTAACACATCTGACTATCTTTGTGGGCAGGATCCGCCTATCAAACCTCTGGAGCAGCAGTATCAAGGCTGTACCCCAGAAGACTTGCAGAAAGGCATACAACAAGGAAGAAAGGTGGTCCATGATGGAATATCAGTATAGCAGCTTCATTCAGCTAGCAAATCAAGGCTGATGTGTTTTGTTTTAGGAGGACATGCTCCAGCTGTATCATGAAGCAACCCAGATGCTATGTTCCAAAGTACATCCTAAGCTTGATGTTGAAGATCAACGCTATCAAAGTGCTGCACCAAACGAACCAGATGTGGATCCCCGATTCATGCGTTACAAGGTGAACCCAGAATACCAAGTCTCAGCCACTGAGGAAGGTGAGGAGCGGAGAGGCGTCCTTCATCTTGTACAAGGCTGGATCCAGAGATCCCAGCCTAAGAAGGTATGTTTGTATAACCTCCGCCAGGCAGTCGAAGTAACTTTCACTGATTCTGGCTCACAAGGGTCTCTTTTTGTCCTCAGAATTCACCCGTAGCAGAACTGCACTGGGCGGAATTCAATGTTGGTACCGATTGACACAACCTATTGCCCGGCTCTTGGCCACCATTTTCCAGGAACTATTTCCAGAGGATTACCAGGAACATAAGAAGGCGTTTGATGCCGGAGTGTGGCTTCACGAAGATCCCGGCCCATGGTTGGGTCGGGCCATTGTCTACAAGTTGGATGGCTTAATCCATACTGACCGTAATGACAGAGCTCTGACCATCTCTTTCCCGAGTGGATTATTTGTAGGGGGCCAGATGATCATCCCCCAGTTCAGAGCCAAGTTCAGGTTAGCCATTACCACATGTCCATTGGGTTTATAGAATGACTATCACTTATTAGCTACAACCCTGGACATATTTGTTTGTTCCGTTCCAGAGACATCTTCCACAAGGTAGCAAGGTGGAAACCAATGCCACATGACGAGGTGAACAACGGCTGTACCCCCGGATGTATAGGCACGGTATTCTTCTTTCCAGAACCAAGCTACGAAATTCTGAAAGACAAACCTGCCGGATGGGGTGCAGAGACAGACTATGGGCGATGGGCCCAGTTTTCTAATTAAACGCCTTGTAGATGGTCAATGGGCAGTCGCCGCTGTAGTCATGCTCAGCCTATACTATGAGAGTAACTGAGTGTAACTGAGTGTAATTGAGCACAACCAAGCGTAACTGAGCGTAATTCAGCGTAACCAAACGTAACTGAGCGTAATTCAGCATAATTAGGTGAGCGTAACTGAGCATAACTGAGCGTAATTCAGCGTAACCAAGCATAATTCAGCGTAATTCAGCGTAGTTGAGAGTAACAAGAATAATGAGAGTAACTGAGCGTAATTGACCCTGTTACCCACTATATAAACCCTGAGAATTCACGCCTTGATCCATACGCACCCTGCTAGCCAACCTGGAGGCACCCTGAGATGGCGAAATAGGCACCAGTCCTGGGTCACGTGGTTTGCGGTTGAACTTCGATTGGTTTCCCACGCCATTCTCGTGTTCTTCTCTTCCCATCGCACGCTAGTCCTTGGTATGTTTGGAGCGGCGCATGCCTGCGCATGCTTAGAATGACCCTAGTGACCATGTGTGGGCTCTGTGAGACATGCCATAGATAGTGTAGATAGTATAGATAACATATAGTGGTATTCCAATGAAAACCCCCAGGGGGAGACTATGTCTGGCCCAGCTATTGACCCTGAGAGTATGGGATGGTAGCTAGAGGTTGCGGGATGTTATACTATTACGCCATGCCACTGTCACACAGAAGAACTGTAAAAAAGGCCAAGGTACACCCCAGTTACACTATGATTACGCTCAGAGTACACTATGATACCACTTCCTATTACTTGGCAAACAAAATAACATTACTTCCTACATTACCTTACATTACATTTACATTATGTTATATACCTACATCTCTCCATTTTAGGGGTTAAACCCTACCTCTTAGTAGTCATCATAGCTGTTGCTGGCTGCACGTAGCGGAGGCCACGTGTTGGGGAGGGGGTTTAGGCAGGCGTCCCTTAGCTCACTAAATGTCGTTGACAAGGTGCTGTGTGTCCTTTTTATTTCCTAACCCCCTTAACCCAAGAGGAGAGAAGCCAGGTCAATGTGCTGCATGTCCGTTTTCATCTCATAAACCCACAAGGATGGACGCCGTTGGCGACACGCTGGGAGTCCATTTTAAGCCCCCTGTACACACAAAGATGGACATTGTAGATGACACACTGTGTCTCCCATTTAAGCCCCCCTGTACCCACAAGAACGGGCGTCATTGGCGACGTGCTGCGCATCCCTTTTAAGCCCCCTGTACCCACAAGAACGGGCATCATTGGCGACGTGCTGTGTCCCTTTTAAGCCCCCTTTGCCCACAAGGACGGACATCATTGGCGACGTGCTGCACGTCCCTTTTAAGTCCCCTGTACCCACAAGAACAGGCGTCATATTTTTCAGCCCCCTGGACCTGAGGACAGACGTCGTTGACGACACGCTGTGTGTCCCTTTTAAGCCCCCCTGAACCCACAAGGATGGACGTCTGCGGCGACGCACAGTGCCCCTTTTAAGCCCCCCCAAGGATGGACGTCGTTGACAATGCGCTGTGCGTCCCTTTAAAGCCCCCTGTACCCACAATGACGACGTCATTGGCAACACGCTGTGTCCCTTTTAAGCCCCCTGTGCCCACAAGGACGGATGTCATTGGTGACGTGTCCTTTTTCAGCCCCCTGGACCCACAAGGACTGGCGTCGTTGGCGACGCGCTGTGCATCCCTTTAAAGCCCCCTGTACCCACAAGGACGGACGTCATTGGCGATGCACTGTGTCCCTTTTAAGCCCCCTGTACCCACAAGGACGACGTCATTGGCAACGCGCTGTGTCCCTTTTAAGCCCCCTGTACCCACAAGGACAGACATCATTGGTGACGTGCTGTGAGTCCATTTTCAGCCCCCTGAACCCCTGAGGACAGACGTCGTTGACGACGCGCTGTGTGTCCCTTTTAGGCCCCCTGCACCCACAAGGACGGACATCGGAGACGATGTGCGGGGAGTCGTTGATGACGTCCCACGCGTTCTTGGTGGTTGTTGTTCAACAGGTGTGATGTGACCTGTCACCTTTGTTTTTTGGGACACGTGACCAACCGAGCAACCTTCTGCCGCCCTCACCAAATGTCTAAACACTCCCCTGGTAAGTCCATTTTAGAATATTTAGCACAAGCTTACCTTAATTCCACAGACCTGGATATCTCTACGGCCCCAAAACGCGTTAGATGCCAACCATCGCCTGCTCTCAACCCCATGGGGAACGTCTCGACCGACGGCCCCCACAGACCCATGTCCGATGACACCAAAGGGGGCCTTTATTTCTGCGACATGGTGGAGCACCTCGTCGAACATGGTAAGTCCATAAACAAACTGCATTGGACTAACCAAACCGTCCCGTTAGTCCAAACTTCTTGGTCAAACTTCGAACATCTCGACTCAAAACCCAAGGGTTGGCCCAAATCAACCAAGCTAGGTTTGAACGACAATTGTCTTTGGAAGCATGGTGAGAGTGTTTTTTTGGTTATGTTCAACATACACATTTACTAATTAGCAATTAGAAAAAGATGAAACGGCCAGTGAAAGCAGCGCCCTGGGAGGAGGTAGATAATTTTCATAGTATCATAGACCCCAGATATAAGAGAAAATCCGTCAGTATCCTTTCGATCACCCTCTCCAATTGGAGGAGATCTGCATCTGACCTTAGGTAAGGCTGTGGCTTCCAATTCATTACCTTCCCTGACTCTCGACAAACGTTATAGGATCTTCCAAATGCAGCACCTCCTCCGGTAGCACACTTTCCAGCCCAAAGGATATATCGCTGGCGTTGGGCTCCCCGGTGGACAATCGCATGGAGCTGCTCGAGGACGACACCGATCTGTTGACCTTGCCCCAATCCCAGGCCATCCAGGTAGCCTCTGACCTTTGGGTTAGGGGGTTTCTCTCGCTGTCAAACAGGGAAGACACCTGGGTCCAACAAACTGTGCCCTTGGCAAATTGGCTAGTGGCGAACAGCTCTATTCCTCAACAGAGGCAATTGCTCAAGTGTCTGATACGCACCAGGGTAAGTTGTAACCCTTTTATGGGGTTCACACTAAGGAAGTCTCTTCCGGCAGAGTTTTGACAGGTTCCTTCACATGATCAAAAGATTTACCAAAGCAGTGGTCCAACCAGCAGTTACAAAGGCACTTCGGGTCCATTTGGGTGCAAAGTTTAACCCTTTTGTTAGTTGCGTAATGGAGCTCAACCGCCTGATAGCCGACTTGGATCTCTGGATGGAACGAGAGACCCCCGTGTAGAGCCATCAATATGGCGAATCACGTTAATCATGTTACCATTTTTAGATTAGGCTTTAGACTTTTGACTTGATCAAACTATTACATCATAAGGAGTGATAACCCAAGGCACTCGCCCAGTACTCAAATGCATGCCCAGCCCACTTTCATACTCTGTAGTCTATCAAGCTGGCAGGTCATGAATCCCCTCGATGCCGGGCCTATCGACTTGTTCGGCTCTGGGTTTAGACATTGATGTAGTCAAATTAGGCTTCTCACGACTCATCTGATTACAGGGTCGTAGTTTTTTCAACCCCACACACTCAGCCACGTACTCCAATACATGTTCAGCCCTCTCCAAACAACTCTGTCATGCCTTATACTCCCACAAACCTTTTATGTTGGGTCAACCAACTCACTTACCCTACTCAGGTACAGAGGGGAGCCCACCACGCGGCCACGCCCTTTGCCGATGCAATACCGTCACTCCCCCTAGTGGAAAACCTTCCCAGCGCTGACTCGTTTCGACTGGCCAATGAAGCGGGGGAATCTGATGTGTTCTACCCAGGAGACTGGTGAGTACAGCCCAATCTACTGCCGGAGAAAGATGTCGCTGATATCTCATAGTGTTTTTGTAGTCCACGAAAACATGGACCATACTACGGCGCCACCCCATGGTCACCAGTACTGGAAGGCCCAGGTGATATCAATCCATCTGTTCCGGTCAAAGTGGTGGGTCATTGTGCGGTGGTTCTATACCTCGACCCAGCTGCAAGGCTTGGGATTGACGTGAGTCTTCCACTTTTTCATGATCTTTGACCCTACTTGCAAAGTTATCTAACTGCTCACCCTGTCTAGAAACCAGGAACTCAAAAGTCTGGGGAACACAGAGCTGGTGTGCAGCAACCACCGGGACGTCATACCCTTTGACTCCGTGGAGGGTGCGTACATCTCAGATCATTTACATCGATCTCTCCGTTGTTGACCATTACCTCCTCGTCTCAAGCCCACTGCAAAATCCATCACTGGGATGATACAGAACCCCTCAGCAAATGGCTTTTGAACAGTAGCTGGTACTATCGATTGGAGGTAGACTTTCAAACTGGACAAAAACCTCGACTCCAGGTACGTCCGCTTTCAATAAAAATTAAGGCATGCTTATTAAAACTTGATTGGTAGGGCATCCACTATACATGCATGTGCAAGAAGTTCTACTCCCCCTCGTTAGACTGCCAACGATATTGCGGCCGCTGTTTGAAGTGGTTCCATGAAGACTGTCTGGATTTGCAGGAACAGGGAGCTGGTGCAGGTTTTATGCCTGTCTCGCAACAGTTAAGGAAAGTTCCTATCATGAGGGGTTGGGATGGGGGGTCCGGCAAACCTTGGGAGACAGTTGGAAATGCCAGAAAGCTGGCGGCATTCAACCAGTGGTTGAACAAGGGGAAACTGGCCCCAGACTGGAAGGTGACCCTAGGGGTGGATTTCGTCGATGAGATGACAAGTAAGAAGTGGGCGTTATACACCTGCCCGGGGTGTCTGGCTCATATCTAGCAGATTATATATCTCCCTCTAATATACAATATATGGGCTCCAAGTTAGTGCTGTAATAGAGCATAAGATAGAATAATAACCCAGGAATAAGTCAGCATAACTTAGCGTGGAACCTAACTCTCGGCTGTGGTGGTCCCAGGAACACTGCCACAGTGACGGAGGTGAGTCACGCATTCACTTGAACCACGTTCACATCAATATCCCCCACTGCGTTCAACACCTCTGCTTCCCATGGATAACTTACGTTGTTCGTCACGCTCATCCATCCCCCAAAGATGCGACATCGAGTTCTCACCAGCTTACCCTGATGATCGCCCTGCGAATGAATTTGAGAGTCAGGTGGCTGCTCTCAATCAGCAGTCATTCCCTTGGGAGATATTCAGCGCGGTCGATGATATTCTTGTATACGGTTTATTTGCTTCCAAACGACGGGTGAGTCGGTATAGGGTTATTAGGACCGAGCGTGCCTTTGGGGAAGAGGAACTGCCTATAACCCGGGAAGAAGGGATCAAGATTCGAAACATCTTTGGGGACCGTGCAGGGAAAGAGAGCAGAGGACAGGGAGAGGACATTCGACAGGTGGCTGATGCCCTGCTCAAAGCCCTTCCAAACGTGTTTTCTGCAGGCCAACTCCCAGTGATTCAACAGTATAGTAGTTTTCGAGTACTGGGGGGGGGGTCCTGGTGTTCTAATTGTTTTGTTTTCTTTTTAGTCTTCTCCATCGTTACGATATCCTCTACTCGGCAGATAGTCCAGTGGTTCTGCAGAAGGTTTTGTTTGATGAGGTTAATATTTCTTTGGGACTCAAGGCCCTGGTTGCAATACCTGCCGGGTGTCCTATTTTGGCAATTTCTTCATCAATGTCCCGAGATTTAGTTCCTGCTGGATTACCCAGTATCTCAGTCATTGCCTCCTCTTCAGGTCAGAAAGGACCGATGGGACCTCGCCTGATGTTAGGACCCCTGCGTTTTGCTAACCATGACTGTGAGCCCAACTGTCAGGTGCGCCTGGCTTCAATCTGTTACTCCAAGTTTGTGCTTAGGAATCTTTCTAAAGTTACAGAGCGTCAAAGACTCCCATGCTTACATGCTTTGGTCAATTGCAGAGATCGAGCCAGAATCATCAATAACGGTACGGTACACAGACGACAACAGTTATTTTGAGGGCAGAAAATGTGCATGTGCGACTTGCTGTCCAGAAAACCCCCCCGTGGCACCCCGTCACCCAGTTCAAGTAGCAGCAGGCAGCATGGACCACCAGGACCAGCCAAGTATCAAAAGGAAGAAATCACGCAGAGCAGGGAGGAGGTGCAGAATAAGAGGCAAAAACAGGCAGACAGGTAGATTACAACAGGCACGGGGTTGGGTGGCCATTAGATTACGCATGTTATGCTGAATTACGCTGGGTTACGCTCAGTTACACTGAATTACACTCAGTTACCCTGAATTATGCTCGGTTACGCTGAATTATGCTCAGTTATGCTGAATTATGCTCAGTTACGCTCACCTAGTTATGCTCAGTTACACTGAATTACACTCAGTTACGCTCAGTTACGCTGAATTACGCTGAATTACGCTCCGTTAACCTGAATTTGTCATGTACCAATTTTTTAGTCATCATGCCGGATTACGCTCGGTTACGCTCACTGATGCTACTATACGTCTATTATTTTTAGTAGTCATGCTGGATTAAGTACGCTGGATTACGCACACTGATGCTACTATACATCTGTTACCCTGAATTATACTTATTATGCTGAATTAGGCTGGAGTAACAAGTGGTCCTTTCGATTGATTGACTCAATGTATGATACACTATACACCACCCCGTAACTGCGATTACGGGTGGCAATGCTCCCTTCGGCATCTACCGGGGTCCTGAGTCACGTGATTCCTTGTTGATGTTTCGTCGGAGTTTTGAATGCAATCCTCGTCTTCTTCTCTTCTCACTGCATGGCCGTCTTGGTTTGTTTGGAGCGGCGCATGCCTGCGCCTGCTTAAAACATCCATAAGGGTTATGCCAGTGCTCTATGAAGGTTGAGCGACCTTGGGAGTTTCACCATGGTCTCATTTGGGTTTGTTTGGAGCGGCGCATGCCTGCGCATGCTTAGAATGACCCTACTGACCATGTGTGGGCTCTGTGAGACATGCTATAGATAGTGTATATAGCGTAGATTACATATTGTAGTATTCCAATGAAAACCCCCAGGGGGAGAGTATGTCTGACCAAGCTGTTGACCCTGAGAGTAAAGTTATCCTAGTTCATGCCACGCAACAGTCGCTCAGAAAACGCCATGTTATTCCCCAGTTATGCTCTGATTACGCTATGATGAGACTTGCAGGCAGGACAGGCTACCTGACACCTCAAGATGCACAATTTAAGCAGTAGTTGCGCCAAACTTAGTTTAATTATCTCGGCTCTCAAACGAGTTGGGATTGTGACTCTTTTTGAAATACATATTATGTTACATATTGCAAGACATTACCGCAAAGCAGCCTGCTCTGCTTGTCTTGCACGTCTAACCGCCACCATTAATTTGAACGCTGTGGCCATGTCAGCCACTATCCGAGCTCCCTGCCTTTCAATGTAATGGAGGAATAGCGAGGTCTGGAGGGATGCCTCCACCTCGTTTGTGAAGTATTGATACCGGCCTGCCTGGTCACGGAAGACCGAGACATCTATCCTGGCAAAAACACGTAAGTCGGACAGCCTGTCTCGTCTCAATATACGCTCCTCGTAGTGGATGAGGCCATAGTAAGTCTGCGTGACGAATGTTTTGAACTCCTCGGTGCCCTTATAATGAATATAGGACGGCAGCTCCGCTTCGTACATGGAGGATGTCCCTCCCGATTCACTGTAAGCTCTCATTAGCACGATGCCAGTGGTCAGGTCATGGAAACGTACGAAAGATGTGAGAGAGGCGTTATCTCATGCACCGGCTGCACAAAAATTACCTCATCCCTGTTCACTGGCTTGGTACAAATCATATATGAGAGAACTCCGCCTATAAAAAAACAGCGGATCTCCCCCTTTTGAAGCAGTTGGGGAATGAACGGCACCCCAAACCATACCGGCTTAACGCCAAACCTCCGCAATGACTCGTGATCGTACTGGACATGGGCGTCCTGCACCAGCTGCTTCATTGTCTCCAGATCACGTCCAACCCCAGGCTTCAAAACATGGGCTGTGGAGTCGCTAAACGAACGTTTGATGACCAGGTCCGGGTTTCTCAGGTATTCCGTCGCACAGGGGTTCGCGATGGTGACAACCTCTGGATAATCGGTGTGTGTTACCGATGTCGCAATCTCACGGAGAGCCTGAAGCGTGTAAAGCTTGGTGCCCCGGGAAAGGCTCTGCCCCGGATCGGGGTATACGCAAGTTTGTCGCCCAAGCTCGTCCAGGTGGCGCATCCACGCATCGACTTGGTCCGGAAGCATGGGGTCCTGGTATTGGCGGTTTGGGTTCCTAATTGAGTGTGATCAGCGAACCTGATAGAAGTGATTTCCAATTTCATGCCACTTACATGAAATCCGTGTCGAATTCTGCCCCCCCGATCACGAGGTTGGCTTCTACTAACTGCTGCCAGGTTGCCCCCTGGCCTGATAGCAAGGCCGCCTTATATTCTGGCCAGCTCATTACACATATGTCGGACTCTTCACCTGTCTGTGTAGCCAGAGCATGAAGTACATAGAGCTATGTCATCGTTGTATCACTATTAAGCAACAGACAAATAGTTGGCGACCCACCCATTCCCATAAACAAAACTGGTTCTTCGCCTTCTTGAACGCTTGTGCGGGCGCATGCTCCAGAAAGTATCTCTGCCATTTATTGTCCAGAGGGATGGTCGAACACATCCACAAATCGCGTGCGAACGCATCGGCCCTGGTGGTACGGCAGGCGGGCCTCTCAACGAGCACAACAGAGATGGGGTCTGTGTAGAAGCTTGTCCCATCAAAATGAGAGGGGTTGATCCAAGGAGTGTCAAAGTGCACTCCGCTGGGTCGGCGATATTCATCGAACCCCTGAGTACTAGCCGGCGCAGAGGGGTGAATCGGTGAAACTGATCGATCTACAAGCTGGCGTCCAACCGCCATGAACGTTGAAATCCCCTCATTGTTGCTCTCACCTGATGTTTCTTCCTCAGTGTCTGGGTGACTTACGGGGGCCTGAGTGGCATCCTCTTCCTCCTCATCCTCATCCTCATCCTCACCCTCTTCCTCTTCCTCATCATCATCCTCGTCCTCCTCATCTTCCTCATCCTGATCCTCCTGATCCTCCTGATCTGGTTGGGCAGGGAAATGCTGCTGTATGAGCTCCTGAGCGCGGGGATTGTTGGAGTAGCGTAGCGCTAGATCAGACCCAACTTCCTCCCAATCTTGCGGTGTTGGAGGAACCCATTCCTGGTGCTGGGGATAATCCATGTGACCTACACAAGACGGAGTACAGTTGGGATGCAAGTTGGACCGCATATGGTTGCCGAACGAGCCTCCAACATTGAAGAAGATGTAGTTGTATGTCTTGCCACCCCGTGGTGCTGGAGCATGACGACAGGTATGGGGACACTTCTGAAAGAAGACCATGTTAGGTTTGTCAAGAGTAATGATTTACTGGGTAGAAGGTAGTGGCACAACGATAGCCAAGCGACTGCACCACCCTTGGGCGTTCACCAGGGGGAAAGGTCACGTGACTACAATTACGCTGAATTACGCTCAGTTACGCTCAGTTACGCTCACCTAGTTACACTCAGTTATGCTGAATTATGCCCAATTATGCTGAATTACGCTCAGTTATGCTCAGTTACGCTCACCTAGTTATGCTTGGTTACGCTGAATTACGCTGAATTACGCTTGGTTACGCTGAATTATGCTCAGTTATGCTCAGTTACGCTCACCTAATTATGCTGAATTACGCTGAATTACGCTCAGTTACGCTTGGTTACGCTGAATTATGCTGAATTACGCTCAGTTACGCTGAATTACGCTCAGTTACGTTGAATTACGCTCAGTTACGCTGGAGTCACAAGTGGTCACACATGTGATGACTTGTTATGCCTCATCATATATAGACCTACTTTGAATCACCCATTGCTGCACAACCGTTCCGCCAACTTCTTAGCTTTTTGGCAGAGCCAATGTTTCATATAAGACCTAACTTTCATCCACCCAAACCTCTCCCAATTTTTGTCTTTTGTATATATGATTAATCTTATACAGGTACTGTATAATGAGAAGAGGGCGGCCACGGAGGCGCCTGCCGACAAGGAGAAGAGGATGAACCGCTTGAGGGATCCACCCACCGTCACGGCAAAGGTTTTCGAGTGGCTTCCAAGCATGGAGGACCCTGAGCAGCTGGAGCACACGGCCGTCAACAAGAAGAATCGGTTCCAGGTCTTGACCGATTACACCTCGGGCCAGAAGAGGTACGACTCTATTGCCAATGAGTGGGATTGCTGCGAGGAGTTTGCTCCTGCCGAGAGGCTGGACGATGATTTGGAGGATGTGGTGGCTTATACGCGTGATGGGTTACGGATTGATCCAGAGCATGGCAGCGATGTGCAGCCCCCTCATGTCGACGACTCCTTGTTCAGGCCACAGGATCCCACCTCCCTGTCGTTGTCGCGCACCCGCTCCCCCACCGGCCCTCCACCACCACCTGCCACCCCCATCCCTCCACCGCCACCTGCCACCGCCCAACCACCCTCCCTGGCATCGTCAGCTGCACGAGCAGGTTACACAGAGTCAGAGGCGCTGGATACCCTGAGAAACCACTTTGGGTTCCTGGCACCCATACCATTTCCCTCCGTGCCGTTGACCTGCCCCATAGATGCTGTGGAGCGCAACCGGTTTCTCCACTCCCTGGGCATGGCCATGGTCGAAGATGGGTTCTTCACACAGCCTATCGCCCAGGTCGCCTTGACCTTCGTCGACAGGCTCATAGCAGGGTTGCGTCCAGATGCAGAGCGATGGGACTACGCCCTTCGAAGCAGAGAGCCTCTCGCCCTTGCTGACCGCGTCAAGTACTGCCACAGGGTTAGGGACGACCTGTTCGTGTTCAACTTTGGAGAGCAGTCCACGGAGGATTGGAAGCTGGCCGTTTCAAGCCCCTCAGTGGCCACATTCCTTTGTCGTCAAGACCGTGGGCTCCAGGAGCATGAACTGGCCTACTGTCTTCTCCAACGAGGGATCCCTTTCCGAACGCTCCTTCCTGCCCCTCTGGTATATCGCCCCATCCATACCCCTGACCTTGCGGTCCCCATACGTCTCCCTGGCTATGAGTTCACGTACAGAGACTACGAGGTGTACAGGGAAGATTGCGCGCGCGTCTTCATGCAGCCTCGAGCCCGTGCCGCTTTGCTGCGAGGTGGAATGTTGTGGCGTCTCGTCATGAACATACTGAGCTTTGAAGAAGCATTGGGGGGCCCTTCGACAGCATGGTCTCTGGCCGGTCAGGGTTTCAGCACAACTCTTGGCTCACATCAGGTGCTTTACGGGGATGATGAGCTGGACGAGGTGGAAGCCCAGCTGATCTGTGGGACGTATACCTGCCATATGGGTAAGCGCACTCCCTTAACATGCCAGGTGTTCACTGACCAATCGAGTTGTTCAGCGGACGGCCGTATCGCCACCAAGTCATGGTTTCCACTTCCATGGGCTTGGGCGCATAGTTCGGCTGGCAGGAATTATGGCCTGTGGACCCTGGAGAACGAGGATTGGTTCCACAAGAGAAAGATGGACATTGCGAACGGAGCCCAGCCATTGAACGTCTCCAAATGGCGCGATCTGCTGAAGGGTCACAAGACGGCCTTGAAGTTGAAGAAGGCCATGTCCGATTTCTCTCTGGAATTCCTCCAGAACATCGAGAGGAGGTGATGGGGTGGTTTCATGCTGAGCGGAAGCCGCCGGAAATCTGAAGGAGCACATGGCCGCCTTCTCCCTCAAGTTTCTTCAGAATGTCCTATGGAGCTGATGGGGCCCCTCTTTCTCATGCCCGGGCGTCGTTTTTTTTTTTTTCTGTTTGTTTGTTTTGTTTTTGCTTTACATCTTCCCATGTCCATACTCGCGATATATACATGCATCTTGGGGGCTTTACAAGCCCAGTCCACATTAACGCTGAGCTCATCACAGCTGGAAGTCCACTTCTTCGCCATGCTACTTACTGCACGAACAAGTCTTCACACCTTCACACTTTGATCATATGAGACTAACAATGGCTAACTTGCTCTGTACTCCCTGTTCTTGAACGTCGCACAGATATGCCACTTACTGCAAGAGCTCACCCTTCTTACCCCTCAACTCAAAGCTGGCGCTTACGACTAACACCCTTGCACTTACTCGGGGCAGCAAGAGTGCGCATGTCACTGGTCTGATGCACAAGATACCTTTCCAGCGCTTTTGCTGCTGGCCACTCACGTTTTGCCTCCTTCAGGTTCAAGCGCCACTGATCAAGAAAATCTATAGGTTATCACAACGACATGGGGGCTAGAGGCGACATGGGTTAGAGCCTGATGACATGACCAGGGGAAGAGCAGACGGTTAGGGACGGACAAAGGTCAGGGGTTTTCACCCAGCCAAGATGCAAGATTCTAACACAACGAGAACAGAAGGTTTTGGGGTGCACGTGGGATTACAACTTAAATGGACACCCATGGGTCAGCTTTCTCCTCGGAGTCCGCCAACCCTCAATACTCCACGCATGGATTCAATGCACCCTGTTTGCCCTCTGTTCCCCCTGCTCTCAAATCAGCCGGACGGTCATGAAATGACTTCGCGACTCTGGAAGTTCCTGCCACAAGGGCCGGTCGCTCCCAGTTGCCTCCCAGCCAGCTATAGCCAGCGTTTCCCATGTCCATTCCCCAAAGGGCCATCGCAGCATCAGGTTAAACCCGATTGCCACCCCCCAGCTAGCATTAGCCAGGCGTTCCCAAGTCCACACCCCGAGGGGCGGTTGCAGCAAAGCATGGATATGATTGGTGAGCCAACTACCTAGATACATCTGTTCGACTACTGTTCTACTACGGTAGGGGAGGGGAAGGGGGAAGGGGGAAGTTGTGAAAAAAATACCTCGATTCCTGGGGCTTCTTATACATTCCATGATCTATTGGAAGGTCCGTGCGCATGTTGAGTTTTTTCTTTTTTTTTTTTTTATGCGAGAAAGACCTAGGCCCAATGGGGCCTACACCACCCCAGGGTGTTTTCTCATTGGGTTTCCAGATCTAGCCAAGACGCTCGACATGGCTAACCCTTCCGATGCCAGTGTCTCCCTTGCTGGAATAGATGTAAGCATGTACGGGTCATCTTCTGTAAAGCTTTGAAAATCTGACCTGTTTTAGCCTGTTCCACCTACTATGCCCTTGAAGGTGTGTGCATCCGCTGTCGCCGGTTCATTGCAGCAGCTGATGCCCATGAAGAAAACCAGAGCGGAAAGGCGAGCCATCGCGAGGGCGCGCACGGAAGAAGAGAAGAGATTCATCAGACAGCAGAACGCGCCGAAGAGCAAGAGGCCATCGGGATCCCAAGGGAAGTCCACCGCGTCGATCGGCAAAACGGTGGAAGAGCAGAGGCCGTCGCGGATCACGCTCAGCAAGAGGGGGCGCGCCATGGTATGCACGAGCAGTCACCTCACGCTCACCAGGCATGAACCCTTTCCCTAGGGCGCAGGCTCGGATCCCGAGACAGAGGGTGGCCGCCTTGCAAAGAAGCCAAAGGTGAGCGCCTGACCCCATGGGCTCTGTGCATCTGCTCACAAGCGGTAAAAGGTCATTGAGGTGGAGGATGGAGCCCACACCCATGAAAGCGCCGTCCGATCTCGCCATGATCGCAAACTCACCTCCCGCCAAGCCTACGACACCATGGCATCCGAAAACCGCTCAGGGGGGGTGCTGATAGGAGCTGGCCAGATCGTGGGGGCTCATAGGGACAAGGTGAGCACCATGGGCAGCGTTTTGCACCATCAGATCCCTGAAACATGCATGCACGCGATCAGGGGAGAACAAATGAACGGCGGCTCTATCGCAAGGCAATGGTGGTGAGTCGTCCTTTGTGGCTTTCCTGGTGACAGGTTCTCAAAGTATCGCAGCTGGAGAAGCTGGGGCGCAAGGTCTACTTGGAAGGAGCAAAGACCGGCAGGAAGATCGCGGACACAGCACGCTCGCAACAGAACAGCGGCGACAGCAACAGCGACAACAACAACAAGAACAACAGCGGCCAGCGGACATTTCTGGACATGGGACGTGTCCGGAAAGAGATTGCGCAGACGAACGTCTGGCATGTCGCCCTTCGGTTCGAGATCGATGCCCCATGGGCACGAGAGTTGAAGCGGTTCCTTCCCCAGAGCGGTCTTGAGGCATTTTCTCACTGCTCGGCGCACAGTGCGTGTCCCATCCGTTGCTGCCTGTGCAGCCTCTCATGGTCATTTTCCAACAGAGCGTGGTGTGCCTCACCTGTTGAGAGACCGGGACATCGTGATGCTTCGATTCGCGCCTACGAGGGTCAGGGAATCCCTCATGCACAGGAAGCCTGACGTGAGCGTTACACCCGTGTTGCGCATCGCTGCCAATGCTGACTTCATAGAGAAGGGGCCTCCTGTCATGCTCACCTACACCACCTGCTTCACGCACATCGACTGCACGTCCCACGCGCACCGGAGCAGCTGCTACGGCTTCGAGGAGGAGCAGGCATGGGAGTGGACAGGCTTCTGCGTCCATCCCAATCTAGGTTTGGAGGGTTGGAAGACGCTCTCCACGCTCTTCGTCTGCAGCCCTATCGGGGAGAGGGTCAGGGAACATCTGACAGGGGAGGAAAGAGCTAGCTTGCGAGCGTTGCCTCCACCTTTCTGGGATTACGACCAGAGCCTCCTGCCTCTGTTGTGCTTCCCTCCGGTGATGATCCAAGAATGGATAGACGCTGTTACCGCTGGTGTCAGGGTTGTCTTTGACCAGTCTCATCGTAGGGGTTCGTGCTCCCCAGATGCCCCCCGGGAGCGCTTGGAGGGATCTGCTCCCCCTGCATGGCCTCCTGCTGTGGCGCATGATCCGGAGGAGGAAGATGAGCAGCGCATGCCAGGGGACCAAGCTCCTGCAGACGACGACGGTGGCCCCAGCCACCGCAAAGATCCTGTCTTGGCCGACGTCAAAGCGGTCCTCGATGAGCCCCGTGCTCCCAACCCCTCCGCTCTCACCCTGAACCCCAGGATCGTGTTCGACAAATCTCCCCAGCCTCCTCTTGCCCATGTTCCAGCTGACCCCCTCTTGCGCTCTTCTCCTTTGGAACGAGACATCGGCTTGAGGTACAGCGAGATGCTGACCGTCCCCGACAGCCTTGAAGGGGTCGCCATGGCCGATTCCGATATGGATGATGCCGAGGGGGAAGCGGACCCCGACCATTGTCAGGACGTCTCCACCTTTCCAGGCTTGACGCCGCACCCAGAGAGCCTGATCGTCTCGACCCATGGTCAACAAAGTGCCCCCAGCTCCGCGGGTGCCACCATCTCCCTCCACTCCCTCCACATGACCCTGCCCAGCTCATCTGTGCCCACCGTGTACGCAAAGTCCAGCTCATCCGTGCCCACCGTGGACGCAGAGTCCAGCTTGTCTTGGGCAGAGCCCTCCTCCTCCAATGGCACTCGCCAAGTCTCCCCCCCCCCTCCTCCTCCTCCTCCTCCTCCTCCTCCTCCTGCCGGCACTTCCATGCCGTACAGCTCGTTCGTGCTTCCAGCGCACATCATTGGCAAACCCGCTCCTCCCGTACCTCCTCCTCCTGGTTGGCGTCCGATCTCTGAAAGAGCGCCTGCAGCTGGATGGGCCGCAGCAGCAGCAGGAACGGCGGCTGTCAGCCTGCTGTCTTCAATCAAACAGATTGCCGAGAAAGGTGTGGCTGTTGTTTCCCCACCATCATCGACCGTGCAGGGGCCAAGCCTACGCCCTAGGCCCCATTACCACTCTGAAGAGCCCCCGTCATTCGGCAGGTCTTCCCCCATCGCCAGCTACCAAGCAACCCCCCTCCCGTCCCTAATGTCTCTTGTCCCTCCCCTCTCGCAGCGGTTGGTCGTTCTGGTGCCAGAGCCCAACAGCGATGAGCTGTACTGGAACTCTGCAGCCCCACTGCCAGACTTTAACCCAACGATGCCGACGATCGTCCACACCCCATCATCGTCGTCGCCTGGGCCATGGTCGATGCCCAGCAGCTGCGGGGTCTACTGGGGGTCCAACAGAGACGATGCCAACTTTGACTCTCCAGGGTGGCCATGGCCCAACAGCAGCATCATGCCAGCCCCAGCAGCCATGGCGATTGTCGTCCCCACCAGACCGCCTGGTGCCCCGCAATTGGTGCCCAGCAGCGATGAGCATGACGAGCTCCATGATCTCGACTCGGGGTTCATGGCCGCCTATTTCAGATGTACGGAACCAGTGCCATCTTCTGCCCCATCGGGTGCTTCATCCCCTGCTGCTCCCGCCCCATTGGGTGCTCCATCCCCTGCTGCTCCCAACAGCGACGACCTCTACTGGCGTCATTATGGGAGCCCTTAGACGTTTTTAATATGGACAGACGATTGATCGTCATGATTTCCGCAAACAGTACTAGTTTACGCATCAGGGATGTACAGCCAGATCTAAAGAACAAGGATTTCCAACTGCCAACCCCTTAACCTTTGCAAGATGCATGAGCAACAGGTAGTTTTATGCATCAGGTATATATGTACAGCCCTATTTCAATGAATAAATAAGCATTTTTCCAACCTGCCAAACCCCTTAACCTTTGCAAGACGCATGAGCCTTAACTTGAGGGAAAGGGTGAGCAAGGTCAGCGCTCTGAATTAGAAAAGACGCACGGAACCCACTCCGTGGTTCCCTTATGAGCCTTAACTTTTGGGGAACGTCGCATGAGCCTTTAACAGGGGGGGGGGGGGGGGGGGTGGAGGAGGAGGGGCCCCCAAGCATGGGATGCGCTCCAGGCCCTCCTACGCTCCGCGTAGTGTTTCCTGAAACGCTTCCCATGCTAGGGACCCCTCCACCCTCTCTTAGGCCACATCAAAAGTCTTAGTCCACATCAAAAGATGGGCTGGAAAGGGAAGCACTGGTTGGGAATGCATGGGAAGATATTTTTAAAAAATTGCCTAATGGGGACAGAAAGTGCTTGCGCCCCCCAAGCGTCCGACTCAAATGGATAGGCATTATAGATAATTGATTTGGAGGTGGCAGGCTTGCACCGTGAGAGGGAGAAATAGGACGGCCGTGGGTATCACCACTTTCTTGATGAGTAGAGTTGTTCGTACTAGTACCGCGAGGAAGACTGATGTCGTTGCTGTCGCTAGAATCGTCCTCTTCTTCAACGTTCTCATGTCTGTCACTGGATATTTCGTCGACGCTGTCCTGTGCTTTAGTCTGCTTTGAACGCGCCTCCCTCTGCTCACAGGATTTCTGCTTCTCTTGGGCTGCTCTCATCGATTTTGCTGCTTTCTGTATTGTGTATCATAAAAATGAATAAAACAAAAGAAGAAGCGTGTAGAAATACTGACACAATCGGCTGTCCAAGCCTCCTTGCGTTGCATCTCAATCCCTTCAAAGGGGACTATCCATTTATCCTCCAGAGGATCAGTGACAAAAATGACATATGTAATAAAGATATTGCAGTAAAACACACCTCTTTTAGTCCATCAAGGAACGATTTGACGTTAGGGGCGAGAAGGGATGAGTCCGGGCGGGCGACAGCGTAGGGTGCACTCTCTGCTTTCTTCAGTAAAGCCTTGAGCGAGTCTATGTGTTCCGCTGATGATACTCAGTCCGAGGAACCACCTGGAAACACACACCAAATGATAGTCCTACTACACCAGAGGAAGGGAGCGAGGTGGCTTTGGGTTGGTGCTTGACACAAGGCAAGATGATAAGAGAGTGAAGGGATAATATGATAATAGGACGACGACTTGTGCTTCTTGAGACGAGATAATACGATAATAAGACTCTGGAATTGAGCTCTGTGCTCTATATGATGAGGGGAAATGATTTATTGTTTTGTTTTCTATCTACTGGATGTCTTATATAGATTTTCTAAGTGGGGCCAGGAAATTGAAGTGGGTAAAGAGGACCCAAGTAAAATGAGAAGGAATCAGATGCCAATGAGAAAAGGGGGGGGGAGGGGTAATGGAATAAGGAGTGGGTAATGGAATAAAGAGTGGGTACTAGATCAAGAAATCTACCTGGTGTAATAGGACTTGTCTCCTATCCAAAAATGCGTCCAGTGGCTTGTCAGGCAGGTGATAGGGACTGGAGAGGTTGATGATGTAATCCTGGGAACCTTGTCATGTGACCAAAATCATAGGACTGTTGATAATACCGTTCCTTGCACTAAAACCTTACACCATGATCTCTAACAACATCTCTCTTGTCCTTATCTTCTTCATCATCCTCTTGATTATGTGCATCCTGATGGCCTACCAATGGAGACGCACTATTGTGTGGGGACGATTCTCATCTGAGCTCAACACAGAAAATTTGCCTGTTGGAGGAGATGATCCCATTATCTTCTGTGACCCATTATGATGGAGCCTTGACTGGAGTGAGTGAGATATCTTCTTTTGCCAACAATGAGTTGAACAATATCAAGTGCAACCAGAGGACAATGCGGTGGTGACCCAAGCCAGGAAAGAAGAGAGTGAGGTGGATGACGGAGTGGGCCAAGAGGTGGAGGTCGATATAACTGATGTGGGAGCTAAATATGAAGAGTTTTGAGGCTGCAAGTAGCACGAGTATTGGTAGTAATGTGTGTGAGATCCTATGACGATTGTAGAATGTGGCATGAGGAGGTGTCGTTTAAAATGTGAAAATGGGACGGTTCAGAGCTTTGGACGCTCCTGATACCTATCACCGCGATGTTCTTTGCGTCCGCTAGCTGTTTAAGAACCAAGTCGACGTCAACATTGGGTGCATCTGCTGCGCGGATCTTGATGCCGTCTGGGTAGTCGTAGCGCTGGACAGTGATAAGCTTTTTGGTGGAAGACGATATAATGCGGCGGGGCTTGGCATGACGAGCAAGGATAAACCTTGCTTTTCCGCGGAGATATGCAGCCGACGGGGATTTCTCGAGGAGAGTCTTGCGATATTTCTTGACGAGGTGAGGTTCTAAAATGGAAATTAACGCCATCCGGGGGGTAGTCACGTCCAGGGTTTTAGATCCAGGATGTAGTTGTTGAGGGAAGGAGGGTCTGTCTTCGCAGACTTACCCCGACCTTTCATTGCGTCGCACATTGCCTGGAACACAGTACTTTCATTCAGGAAGAGAGCATCTTTTTCATATTCTTGATGCAGGTTTGCTAAGTCACCGGAGGATTGCGTAGAAGGCCGTGAGGGGATGAGGATGTCATATTTTACCAAGTCAGATTCCATAAGAAGAAAAACATCGAGGGATTGGACAACAAAATGAGCGATCTGCAAAACATATATGAACTGTTCATTCACTGGACGCACCTCGGATGCGGCAGCATCAGGCATGTCGAAGATGTCTTCGTTATTCAGCGTTATAAAATGCAAGGCCCACGCTGATTGATCTTTTGCTTCCGTTGCAGATTTAAGGCCTATATAGTAATATTGGCCGACTGGGTCAATCCAGCGCCAGAACTAAAGTAATGATGTCAGCAACAGGAAAGATAAAAGAATATGTAAAAATAGATATATGTGCGACGATGTGCGCTATTCGAACACGACCGTATGGCGCACAAAATGTCATTACACGCTATATACAATGTCCGCATGTGCAACTTTATTTATTAAGGCGCCGTCCGATAGAGTTTGAACGGTGCGTCGCCATATGACAACAGTCGTCAAATTATGCGCGGTTAGGACATATCCGAACGGCGCATAATCATGCGCCAAGTATTTTAACTGCTGTTTAGGTGTTACTGAGTGACGCGTGGAGGGCGGTGCATACTCTGTTGCTCGTTGTTGAACAGTGACGGGTATCACAACGTATGGCTCATACATGCGCCGTTCGTTTCAGTTTGAACGGCGCATGCATGAACATGCGTTTAATACATGCGCCGTTCAACTTAAATCGAACGGCGCGGTAGACAACACCAGCGCGATGTTGAAGTAAACATGTGTATAGGTTTGTCACTCACCTCCGATGTCGACTGACGGACAGTTCCTAGGGCAAGCGCGAGTGTCTCGACGGATGACGGCATCATTAACATAAGTGGCTTTTGGAAGTGATTGTCAAAATGGTTGAATTTGAGGAAGTCCCACTTGCGGCGCCATTGGTCCCGGACATCTCGTTCACTAGCATCTTTGCAAGGCCTTTTGTAAATAAACTTCCCGAATATACGCTCGACAGCGTAGCAGTATTCATCCCAGTCTTGACCACCTATTTTGAACCAAAGATTCTGTGTCTCACTTTTCTTCATGACATCGTTGAGAGCTTTCATGAAGTCGTTGGTCATGATCCCAGTGACAATGTTGCGTTTCTCGATGAGGTCCGTGTCGGTGAGGGTTGTCCATGCCTGAGGTCCACACAATAACACGTCTTCATCACCTTCTTCCACTTGTACCTCCTTCTGGTATCGTCGCCATAGCGCGCTGTCCATCATTTCAAAAAAAGATAAAGGCGTTAACATGGACTGGAGCACATTTGACATGTGCTCAACGACATAGGAAATAACCTGTGTAAGAGGTCAATATATGTTGCTGGATTATGATATAAGTTAAATACTTACACCACCGGATATGTCGTGGAGGTGTTTCTTCGTCCACCGCGCTGAGAAGACAATCTCGTAGCCAAAAAGGGGGTCAAAGCGGTGCAAGGAAAGTAGATATTGGCGCGTCTCAGAGTGGTTCATAACCTGCCCGACAATCGAATTTGTTTGCATTCCGAGTTTGAGAAGCCACGATTCTACCGATGTCCCGTCCGCACCTGTCGATTGCAGACCGAGGAATTCTCGGACTGTCATTACCAACCCCTCGCGATCGTCTTCGCCCATGTGTCGCGTCTCCTCGTTTCTCGATATGTGGTATGCTAGGCGCATACCGTCCTTCATCATCGCCTCTGTTATTAATTTGATTATTGTTAGTGAGGTCATTTCGACAGGCAGGCTTGACTTACTGGCATCGTAGACGGTTACTCCCCATACAGAGATAGCATCGACAAAATTCTCTTCTTTGCGTATCTGCTCTTTCAGCTGCGAGACCCGTTTCGTTTGCGCGAGGCGGGCCTTCTCGCCTTTTGGTTCTTTCTTCTCAAGAGACTCTAGTTGGACCTTAGCCTTGTCAATGTGCTTCTGCGCTTGCTGCGACGCAAGCTTCCATACGTGGTAACGGTGATTTCCCCCCGCGAGCTCAAGAGGTCCCCGCGCCTTTCCTGCTTCCGTTAGCTCAAGAAATGGCGCTTGCGCACCTTCGCTGACATTCATCGTAACGCTCGAGTCTTTGACATCTTCGCGGTATGCCACAACTGGGATTCGGTTGGCAAGGTTAAACGCTCTCACCCCTTGCTTGTGAATGTTGTCCAGGACCTCCTTGACGTGCTTCTCAACAAGAGGTCGGCTGTTCCATTCGCCAAAGTGTAGCGCGTGTGGTGGGCGTCAGAAATCGATCTTGCACATCGTAAAAATTGCTCGTTGTGCCTCTAAATCTTCCGTGCTAACGCCTCCACCACCACCTGGACCCTCGTCAACTACCATCTCATCGTCATCATCCTCCTCTCTGCCTGCCCCCTCGATGGCCTTTTCTTTCCCTTTGTCTTTTACCCCGCCGGTACGCTCCCCTCCTGCTTCCTTTTCCCTTAAATCATCCTCCGCTTTGTCATTTTCCTCAGTGCTTTTATCTTCCTCCTCCGTCGCCTGTGCTTGCGCCTTCCTCTTGCACTTTGCATTCTCATCCACACCCCGCTTTCCTTGTCCCTCATCCACTTCTCCTTCCCCCCCTGCAGTCATCGCTCCAGCACCAGCCGGTTGATCGCGTTCAGTCTCGTCCACATCGTCGATAATCTTCTGCGACTTTTTCGTCAATTGCTTGGGGGTAGGGTGGGCTCGCGTGCTGGGTGCTTTGATGGCCGCGTCCGCGCCATCATCGCCTTCCATCGCTTTTGATCCATACGTTTGCGGCTTGATTGGATTGATTGGAATAATCTTTCGTGGAGGCATCGTTGGTGGATGAATAGATGATGGGGAAGGGGGAAAGCAACAACGCTGCGCACTCTATCACTCGATGGCATTGATGCTCTTTTCATCTCAGCGATTCGTTGATTGGATCTCGGATCAGATCGGCTACTACCCGGCCCGGATTGGTTGGTAACTCGTACAATGTTTTCTTATATTTTTAATTGCACCAGTTGGTGGTGTCTGACCGGCGCTGGTTGCAGTATACTTGATATTGTGTTGTTTATTACGTCTCTGTTGTTGTATTGGATGGTGCGCCGTTCGCGTATGTTTGAATGGCGCGTTTCTGGAGAAAGATTTCTTATATTTATTCATGATGCTTTGACGTATTGTGTATTTATGTTATGTGCATGTTGAACATTTGCAGTGGTGTTTTGCTGCTGTTTGTACTTTTACTGATAGTTACGTATGTTACTTTTTGATTGTTTGGATATTACTCCTTCGGTTTGGTGTATCTTTCGTTTTGTTGAATTGTTCATTTATGTGGACTGGCACATTCTTTTAGTGTGTTTTGTGTTGAACGGCTTACTTGTGTTTTTTTAGATAGTGATACATTGTTTTGTACATATGCTTGTGTTGTATTCTGTATGTTTGTGTGTGGCTGGTTTGCGCCAGTCAGTTACATTCGATCGGCGCAGTGTATTGTTACTATACATCATCGTTTGGGAGTTATCACTGTCTTTCTTGCTGGTTGTCGTACTTCCTTTCTCTTTATATTCCTGTGTTACTGTCTCTGGTACTTCATTAGCTAAAACATTATTATCTGGGTGATGCTTTACCATGTTGATGTTATTTTAACTTACTGTTAAGGAGGCCTTGGAAACATATTACTTACAACATTTTTGTATACTGCTCATGAGCATATACATAATGCTAATGTTTTTGTATCCTTACCTTTTCTTGTTTATAGAAATGGGCGATATTCAGTCATGTTTCGTTTGTGTATTTGATTTATTTCTGTTGCTTTGCATTCTTTGTTTAACATGTGGTTTGGTACATAGCTGACTTATCGGGATGCACGTGTATAAAATGCTGTTATTAATATTTACCATACTCATTTGTATCATCTTTTTATTGCCTTGCATGTTTGTTTTATTGTACTTTTCCTCATGTATAGTTATGGGTCTATGACATTCATTACTTGCCTAGCTAAGTAGAAAAGAACAGTTGTTCATAATGCTATATGTTCTATTTATGTTCTGCAGTTCAGTCTTCTTTTGTACGCACATTTTTTGCTACATATAGATGTGTTACTTATAACATTATATGTTAATACACTAGTGTTACAAATTTAGTATGCTGGTTGGGACTGGGTGCTTATCCATTGTTTGTAGGCATTTGACTGACGAACTTTTACACATTCACTACTTGTACTTCATGGTAACTTGCCATGCATGCTGCCGCACAACGTAAATTTGTTGTCTATTTTGGCATTATATATTCAAGCAGATTATGTGTAAATGTGTATCTGTGCTATAATGATGTCCACCGTACTCAACGCAGAGGTGTGCCTGCAGTTATATGTGTACATAAGCATTTTTATATTTCCTTTGAACTTTGTAATGATATGGGTACCATCGCAGATTTCACTATTTATGGCATTACTTGTTATCTGGCTGATGTTTGTAATGTTTTGTTACCTCATTGTCACTTGTGTGTTTCATAGGCTATATATTGACTGCATTTTCTGACTGCATGGTATTTTTATGCGCTGGTCAGTTATGTTCGACTCGCGCAATTGGCATTTTTATTGTGTTTTACTTCCTTATCACTGTTTATTCTTGGATGGTGCATTTTTCTGGTATGTATGTTCTAACCACTATACTACTTATATGCGCTGGTCGTTCATGTTCGGACGGCGCACCATATTGTTGCCACATTGTATCGTTTCGGACGGCGCACTTCTGGGACACATAACCCTTGCCCATACCCTGCCCATACCCTTACCCATGCATCAGAGAAGGTACTGAATCGGCATTACCCTTTTTAATAGTATCTAGCCATTCCCCCCCCTCCCTCACAGGCCAAGTGAATACTCAAAGACTGACATGTCACATGTCCCGGGCTGGTCAGTCGAATTCAACTTTCCGCCACAGGTGTTGGCACAGGTCACAAGCAAGGGTGAATTGATTGAAATGGGACAGTAGTAGACTAGGTGGCAAAAGTTGACACTGGATGATCGATGAAAATTGGTCCTAATCATCGTATTCAGCCATTTCAGGTTTGAATTCATACCAAAGCCTGCTCAGCCACGTCATGAATTCCACCTTTCTCAACACCCGGCCTGAGCCCAGCACCAGCATCCATGCCTCGAATGTCGTGTGTGATGACACTAACTCCTGATGGCCTGCATGACCACACCAACAACCGTTATCAGACGTGCCGCCTTCTCTGCATTAGTTCCCGCATCAGACTGATCGAGAGAGTTCAATAGGTTTCTTAGTTCGTTGCCTGCATGGAAAGAATCAGTACACCAACATGACACACACATTTGCAAATCAATTGACCTCTTAAGTTGCGAATGGCCTGGACTGTTACTGGGAAGTCTGGGATAGGTTCTCCAGTCTTAACGTTCACCAATGCTGTGAGAATTCCAGTATCTGTCGTACAAGATGAGTTTATCACACAGGCAATCTGGTTCCTATCCCTGTATAAGATACCTTGAGTTTTGCATCAACGAACTAATAAAAGACTGCTCACGCTGCCTTTACACGATTCTCAATCTGGTCTAAGCGAGAATCGATTCGGCCTAGGCGAGTGTCGAGATTGTCAAAGCGTGTGTTGAAATTGTTGAGACGCGTTCGGATGGCGTTTAACGCTTGGATGATTTCGGCACCTTGTGCCAAGGCTGGGATATTTTGGAATTTTGCCAGTTCGGCGACAAAATCCCGGCTGGCATTGTTCAGAATTTGCATGTTGGGTTGAAGTGCCATGATATGCAGCGAGTTGCACAGCCACGCCTATATCTCGACTCCAAGGTCTTGAGTTGACAGCATCCAGAGGTTTGGGAGGAGAATGCCAAGGTCCGCCAGCGATAGAATCTTCACCCCTTCCGTTTGTTGATCATTTTGCATAAATCTTCACAACATCGTCGTAGGTATTGTAGGTATTAAAGTTACCTTTATTCTATTCTACTCAGGTAGTCTCACTCATCATCAATCATCATCTGGTGCTTATGAATTAGGCATGCACATCGTCTTCGCGAGACAACAAGACCACCACCCACCACAAAGTCGCAGCCTATGTCTACAGCCCTATGTAGTCAATCAGTCTCCCTATCTTCTCCATTCCCATCTCCGTGCCAACTTAACAGTATAACTTCGTTCTCGTTCGCTCATAGGGGCGGTACTTCTAATACTGCTAGATGGCCTCGGATGGTTTGGGTAGATTGTTAGTGCGAGCGGTAGGGCCCGGGCTCACGTTCGATCATATCCTTGGTTAACACGATACGCTTGGAGGGTCGTTGGTATGTGTTTTATTTTATTGTATATTATTTCACTTGTTGATAATGTTCTTTTTAGCCCTCGTATCCCCCGTCCCCTGCTCCTAACCACCCCCAAACCCAACTCCAGGACCCCCAGCCTGCGCTCGCAGACCATGTCGAAGTTCGGGGAATCATCACCGAGTATGATGTTATTAAATGGGAGGTGGAATTTTGAGGCAGCAGGTGGAGAAGGCGAGCGGGGGCCGTGGATTGGGGGTGGGTGTGCGCTTGCATTTGAGTGTGCCCTCGGATGATGACAATGATTCCATGAGTTGTAGAGCGTTGGGCAGGAGCATGAGGACCAAATGGCCGGACAGGAGCAGCAGCAGCGTCGGGAGGAAGAGGAGGTGAAGGAGAGGAGCCGAAGAGCCTACCGGGAACCACAGCGGGAGGGCAGTCGGCGGGGAGAACAGTCGGCGGGGAAGACAATGAGGCTGCCACCACCACAGCTCCCCACACCGCTGCTGCGAGCCACTGCTCACGGGGTGGAAATGGGGAGCAATCGGGCGGGGCCGACAAGGAAATGATGGAGGATCCGTGCATCGATGGCAGAGGACTCGAGGTTCATGTTTTCTTTCCATAAACGCACGGAGGTTTGGGATGTGTTCAAGGGAGGGCTTGGTGAAAATAAAGAAAAAAAGTTAGGAGTGCAGAAGAGTATACCTCAGGTAGAGCTTCAATACGTGCGCGAAGATTGCGTGCTGATTTAAAAGACATTGGGTGGGCCTTGAACTGATAATGCGAATCAGTGATTGAATCTATTGAAACAGAAATTTATGTACATAATAGGGTCGTTCACAGTAGCCATTTTCGGGGCATTTTCGGCTCATTTTCGAATTCATTTTTAATCTCATTTTTCAAAAATGGACTTGAGAATGAGATGAAAATGAACCTAAAAATGAAAAATTGAACCCTTCTGTCACCATTCCAAGAATGACCATTTTCATGTTCATTATTGATCCCCAGTCCCTTGCCATCGATAATGATGCCCCTCTGTTAAGCCAAAGCCTCAACTACTCAGTACAAGTTATCGAGTTTGTTAGAGACAAGGCTTTCATCACTCAAGTTCAATCACGCTAAGATGGAGGCTTTCCGCTTAGGTCAAGTTCGCATTCAAATGAGCAGTTAAGGTGTGAATTGCCTAGGTCAAGCTGAAGAGCCTTGACCGTATCTACTACAGCTTTTATAGCTAAAGGGAACTAGCTAATCGTCCAATAGTAAGTCGACAAGTACTAGTGCTGCGCGTGCAGCAAGATAGCTGTTACTATACTACAGAATGCAGTGTCTACTGTAAGTAAGCGGCTGCGCTTATTGCTGTGCTACAAACAAAGTGTCTATGGGTGCTGCCCGATGAGTCAGTATCTGCTAAGTACCAGAAAGGGAAACGGAGTAAAGAAAAGAAAAGAGAAACGGTAACGTCAACTGTAACATCACCCCCCCTTCTATTGTCAAAGTTTCCGACTTCAATCCTTCAGAATTCATCCACCATTGATTGAGAGGTGTTCGGCATTCTGTAAATCCAGAAATGGGTGTCTCCTGGTTGGTTGATCGGGGGCGGCGGAGGAGAACAGTTTGGGCGACGGGGAATATAGGCATTCTCAGGGAGTGTGATGGGTTCCAAAGGGATGACAACGAGGTCTTCTTCACCGACAATTGAGATGGGGCGGGGTGGAGGCATCAATTGGCAGCTGAGGTTGACAAGGTAGAGGTCTCTGTCAACCTGGACAGAGTGTTTGGTGGAGCAAATGGATTGGAGGGTGAGGAAGAGAAAAATCAACCAGCAAGTAATAAAGAAGAGGAAGATCGTTAGCACGAGGATGTTAGAAATTTGCATGATGGGTGTTTTTTTTCTGTCGAGTCAGTTCTTTCTTCATCTCTTTAATACTGGCAAAAGCCAGGGTCGGGTTCCCCTGTAACATTAGCCCAGGCATCTCCATCAAACGTCGCTAAAAACTCAGTGGCCGGTTCTTGATTGGATCTATCGTCGATGGGGATCTGTCTGGGTGGAGTGTTACGGTATCTGGGAGGGGGTCATTTTGGGTTCAGCTCACAATCTCAGGAATAATGGCCTGGCCCTCTCTTCCTACAGTGGGAACATTAGTAGAGGTTGCAAATGGAGGCAAAGTGCCCCTATCCCTTGCACTTGAAGCAGTATTCTCCATGCATGTGCAGTGGTACTTCCGAGCTAGGCTGGGTGGAAGAGAGTCGCATTGATGGAACGACAGGGGGGGTGCGACTTTGAGGCGGGCTGTGTGAAGGCTGATACGCATTGCCAGACACTTCTTGGGCTGATGGTCTGTGAGCAGGAGAGGTCACGGATCCAGAGGGGGATGGTTCGCTTCAAGAGTGATATGGACCGGCGGAGTGACTTGCGGATTTCTTTGCTATTCTAGGTCAGGGGCAGCTGGTGGATGGGATGGGAGGATCATACCGGTATCTGTAATTGCTAGCTGCAGACTCTAACCCTTTCTCCAACATCTGACATAGCATACTATGAGCTTGTCGGTTCAGGCTAGTGATATTGTCAAGAAGAAGATCATATTGTCTGAGAGGTTCTTTGAGGTCATCATTGAGGAGGTCACGGATGAGTCCGGCATGGTTCATGGGGTCAGAGAGGTAATCTTGGGTGAACTGGGCGAGAGGAGGAGGGACATGGAGAGGTCGGTCACCGGTGTGGATTGAGGTAGACATGATTTCTGGTGGGTGTTTGTAGTGATGGTTGCGGTTTGGTTTGCTGGTTGGTTAGAGGTGTTTCTTCTCCTTATATGCTTTAAGGAGGTCTACAGCATTTCCCAAATTGTCTGTAGGTTCCCAGGTATTTTATGACGTGGGGTAGCCTAGCCACTTCACTAAGAACACATGTCCTCGTCCATGCTTTTTATGTGTGATGATCACTTTGACTTCATGTTGCTCTTGTCCACCGATAAGGTCAGGTGGCAGCCTCAGGTAATTGGGCCCATGAGTGTCTGTCTTGTGATAGGGGGTCAGGAGGGTGGCATGGAACACTGGATGGATTCTCCACTGATGAGGAAGTTTCAGTTTGTAAGAGAGCAGTGACAGTGCTTCCTTAATAGGGAAGGGTCCTTCTCTTTTTGGGGAGATCTTCCTTGTGATGTCTGTCAGTTTCAGGTTCCATAAGTCCAGCCAGACCTTCTGTCCTTTCTTGAATGGGGAGAACTTTCTCATGACCCGTTCTGCCATGACTTGTCGAGCCAGCTCATGTGCTGCCAACGCTTCTGTTCGTGCTTTTAATAACTGGATGAAATGTTTTTCAGCTGCGGGCACATCACTCTTTTGATACGCCACTGGTATAGCCCTAGGTTCGTAGCCCATCATGTAAAATGGGGAGTGTTTCCTCCATGTTTCAGGGTTGTTGGTGCAGAACATCTGAAGATAGACCTCAACCTCTTGATTTACCCATTCTGTTTCTCCATCAGTCTGAGGATGAAATGCAGTACTCATTGACAGTTTAATCCCAAGGAGTTTTCCGAGCTCTTCATAGAGTTTTGACGAGAATTGAGGGTCTCCATCAGAAATAATCCTGTCTGGTAGTCCAAATCTGGTGTAGACATTTTCAAATACACGTCCACTGCCCCTAATCAAATCCATCAGAAATAGGTAGGTCGGTGATAAAATCCGTTGTGACTAGCGCAAATGGTCGTGTTGCCGTGCCTTTGATTGGTGTCAGAGGCGGTGTCATTGGATGCGTGTTGACCTTCATCTGTTGGCATTTTGTGCATCCTTCTACCCATTTCTTGATCAGTGTCGTCATTCCTGGCCACCAGTAGTCTCGTCAAATAAGTTTGATCGTCTGGTATTGTCCTGGGTGTCCAGAGGGTAATGAGTTGTGATACTGTTTGATGATCCGCTTTCTCAGATCAGTGTTTGGCGGGATGTAGCACCAATTTTTAAAGAATAGGACATTATCTTTAATTTCCCAATCGGTTAGATCAGATTTGATTGGGGGTGTTCTGTTGCTTTTCAGTGCCTTGATCGCATCAGTGACTAGTTCGTCTTTCATCATGGCTTGGACAAGTGCCGTCTGCATTTCTGTGTCAATGGTATTGATGAAGGTGTTTTCTGGGAGGAGTGTGATGTTCTCATTGTTGTTTTCTATTCCTTTGCCCCAGTCTTCTCATTGAGAGAGGGCATCAGACTGTATCTTCTGTGATCCAGGAACATGCAGTAATTTTAGCTCAAATTCTGATAGGAACAGACTCCACCGGGCCTGTCTTCAGTTCAGCTTCTGAGCGGTCCTGAAGTACGTCAGGTTCTTGTGATCTGATAGGATCATGACAGGATGTGGGCTTCCTTGGAGGTAGTGTCTCCATGTTTCTAGTGCGCGTATGATCCTGAGAGGTTCTCGGTCGTAGATCTTGTAGTTTCTTTGTGTCGCATCAAGGGAGTGGGAAATGTAACCACAAGGGTGCCATTCTCTGTCTGTTCCCTGTTGTCGTAACACAGCACCGGTCGTGAATTTTGAAGCATCGGATTTGATGGTAAACGGTTGTTCCGGGTTTGGCATCTGCAAGATTGGTGCCTGTGCAAACTCCGCTTTTAGCGCATCAAAAGACTGTTGACATGCCGTTGTCCATTCAAATTTGACATTTTTTTGGGTAAGATCATTCAAGGGTCTCGCTAGTTCAGCGAATCTCCCGATGAATCTTCGATATAAGTTTCCCAAGCCTAAAAAGGATCGTACTCCTTTGACGCTAGTTGGTGCTGGCCAGACTTTGATTCCTGCTAGCTTTGTCAGATCCATCAGTATTTGATCTGGTTTGACGATCAACCCGAGGAATTCGACTTCCTGTACGTCGAATTTACACTTCTCTGGTTTCAGATACAAGTCGTGTTCTTCGAGCTGTTGCAGGACCCGTCTAGTCCATTCCTGATGTTCTTTGAGATCTTTCGAGAAGATAAGGATGTCGTCCATGTAGATGACTATCCATCCTTCATCGATCATGTCTTTGAAAATCTCATTCATCATTGCTTGGAACGTAGCGGGGGAGTTGCATAATCTGAAAAGCATCACCATTGGTTCAAACAGCCCTTTGTTCGTTTTAAAGGCTGCTTTCCATTGGTCACCCTCTTTGATCCGAATGTTGTGATATCCCCATTGAATGTTGAGTTTCGTGAACCATTGTGCTGCTTTGAGTTTGTCGAGAAGATCGCTAACTAGTGGAAGGGGGTAAGTGTTCTTAACCATTCCACCGTTCAGGTAGTGATAATCTTGACATGGTCAGAGGGCTTCTGAGGCTTTCTTTGCGACGAAGAAAAAGGGGGAGGCCATTGGGGATTTCAACAGGCAGATGTATCCTTTCTAGAGATTTTCTTCAAGAAAGTCATTCATCTTAGCTTGTTCGGTGGGTGACAGTGGATAGACCTTGCAGTCTTTTGGTATGAAGTCATCTTTCAGATCGATGGCATGGTCCCATGGTTTGGATTCAGGGAATCGTTCAGAGGTGGCTTTTTCAAATACCCGTTTGTAGTCTTGATAATGTTCTGGTAATAGATCATCGAGTGTTTTGGCTTTTTCCGGGTTATCTGTCTGATCATCATGAGCGAGTTTCTGTGAAATAGAAGTCTTCGCTCTTATCCAAATCCCTGGTCCGAAGCAAAACCGTGGAGTGGTCAACAAAGAGACAACCCTGGATATTCTTGCCATCTTTCTGGAGTAGGAATACCTTGGTGTTTCGTACTCTTGGGTAAGAGGGACTTCTGCAGCATTGGTGGGATTGAAAATTCCTAGGAAGGGTTCCCCTTTGACATAGGCGATAACAAGATCTTCTTTTTCTGGTTGGGTCTCGTCTCAGAGCAGGGTGTCTTCTTTAGGAGGATTGGGGGTTTGTTCCATGATCTGTTTGTTTTCCGGTTCAGGGGTCATGCAGGAGGTGATGATGTGTTCTTCTTCCTGTACCTTTTCCATGATCTGTTGTCCGAATGCCATTCTGCCCATCATCTCTCTGGTTTTGGCCACAATTTGAGCGAATCGTTCTTCGGGGAAGGTGAGGGTACCACGTTTCCAATTGATGTGAGGGTTTTCCTGTTGGAGCCAGGGTAATCCAAGGATCTCCGATTCTTTTCCCAAGCCGGTTACCAAATACTTCCCTTTTGTCTGTTTATCTCCGATGGTTAATCAGGTCATGGTGGAGTGGGTCGTGCCTTCTTTGTTCAGGGTGCCATCGGCATTCCAGGTTTTGATCGGTTTCGAAAGGGGTGTCATTCAAAGTCCGTGGATGTGCGCAAAGTCTCGATCAATAAATGTTTCTGCAGCTTCTGAATCTAGGAGTGCTTCCGTTTCGACAATTCCGGATTCCATTCCTAGCTTAATAGGGATATGCATAGATTGTTTTCCCATATTAGCTACTAGTATAGAGGAAACCGATAACTCAGTGGGGTCTGACGTCGTTCCAGTCTGCTTCTTTAAAAACCCTTGTCTTCAAAGATAGTGAGGGCCTTCTCCCTCTTCTTTGTCTAACTCTGCCATCATGGAGCGGAGATTCTTGTAGAGCCCTTCGCCAGTCTTCTTCTGCCAGGGTTTTGGAGAGGACCCCTTTCTCATGTGCTCCATGCATTCAGAGTTGGATAGGTGGTTGAGATCGAAGCTGGGTTTGTGTTTGATGGTGGTGGAAGGTGCGGGCTGGGCAGCACGTGTTTTCCCAGTAATAGCGCTTGCTCTCTTCCATTGCCCATCGTACTTCGTGGTGGCTTTCATCATGTTTTTGAGGGTGACTGGGACTGTCTCCATGTTGTAGATCTTCTCTATGAGTTTAGGGTTCAGTCCATCAATGAAATATTCAATGAGGGGAATGTCTTCGACTACTCCCGATCTCCCTTTCAGGATTCTGAACTGCAAGATGTAGTCTTTGATATCTCCAGCCTGCTTCAGGGTTTTGAGCCCATGTTGTGCATCTCCGGTGTCGTCGACTGGTGAGAACACATCTTGGATTTCTTTTTTGAAGGCCATCCAAGTCCCCCATGGGGTGGTCTGCACTTCTTTCCCTTCTGCCCACCCTGCTGCGGTTCCTCCATTCATAAAGGAGAGGGCGAAGATAATCTTCTTATCGTCGGTGTCATAGATGTCAGAGTTTGCCCTCAAATAGAGCGAGACTTGCGAGAGGAATTTACTTGTCTTGGTTTGCTCTCCATGGAAGCCAGTGGGCGCGCGGATCTTAATTTCTTTTGGGTTCTGTGCGGCCATATCAGTAGAGGTGAAGGAGAATGGATCAGGTTGTTCTTCTTTGTCAGGGTCTGATTCAAATTCTTTGTTCTCAAAATAATGAGAAGGTTCAGTGATGGTTCTCTGGCTAAACCAGTGTTCTGTGGGTTTGGAGTAACATACTAATTGTCCCTTGTGTCGATACCACAAGGAGTCAGGTTCAGGGGTAGCACCACAAGGTGGGCGGTCAGGGGATTGTCAGTTTGATTGTCGAGATAAAGCATCTGCTCTTGAGGAAGAGGACATTGTGGATCAGCTTGACCTTTTGTTAAGGCAAAGCCTCAACTACTCAGTACAAGTTATCGAGTTCGTTAGAGACAAGGCTTTCGTCACTAAGTTCAATCACGCTAAGACAGAGGCTTTCCGCTTAGGTCGAGTTTGCGCTCAAATGAGCAGTTAAGATGTGAATTGCCTAGGTCAAGCTGAAGTGCCTTGACCATATCTACTACAGCTTTTATAGCTAAAGGGAACTAGCTAATCATCCAATAGTAAGTCAACAAGTACTAGTGCTGCGTGCACAGCAAGATAGCTGTTACTATACTACGGAATGTGGTGTCTACTGTAAGTAAGCGGCTGCGCTTATTGCTGTGCTACAAACAAAGTGTCTATGGGTGCTGCCCAATGAGTCAGTATCTGCTAAGTACCAGAAAGGGAAATGGAGTAAAGAAAAGAAGAGAGAAACAGTAACATCAACTGTAACACCTTCCCTCACTGCCACCACAACTCCATCACCACCTGCCATCACCATCAGCCCAAGCTGCCAGTGAGGGAAGGAACAGAGTGAGATGGCAGCGGTGCCCCACTGAGTGAAGTAGCTGTTCCATAGTCACGTGCTGGTTCACTTGTTGTTTCATTTTACATACATACATTAAAGCTCGAAAACGTTTGAATTGCTACATTCCTAAATTCATTCGTTCATACCACCTTAGCATGGCCCAAGGTGGGATACATCTAGGCCTTCAACTCCCAGGATCATCCACATCTTCCTGGGAGCCAGCAGCTGGGAGGGCTCCACTATCCCCTCCTTCCTCGCAGCAGCCCCCATGGCAGGACCTACCAGTCCAGTGATGGCGCTACCGAATGCAGGACAAGCCCGATCAACTGCCCCTCAGCCTCAGCCAGCCCCCAGGGCAGCATCGCCGGCCGTCAACAGGGAAGAATTGATTCATTGCCAGCAGGATGAAATAGCACAGTTATGGGCTCAAGTAGGCCAACTGACAGCCGGTAGAACCCCAATACTACACCCCCCCCCCCCCCCCCCAACCAGGGGCAGAGGAAACCCTGGCCATAAACGGTGCTGCCCCAACAGGCCCCAACACTCCAGCACAACATTGAGACCCTCAGTGGACACTTTTCATGGACGAAGCAGCAGCAGAACAGACATAGGCCCAACTGGTAGCCAAAATGGCAGAGGATTCCCCCCCCAAAGAAGATGTCACTGCCTGACATCATTCCAGAATCCAGGGTTCAAAGTAAACCCTCTGAGCTTGGGTGAGTACGTTTATTCCTGTTCAGCAAATCATCTTGGTCGCTGCCTCATCTCCTCACAGAACCCCCGGTGAGAGCACATACCTTGGCAACATGAGTTTGGGGCTCCTGCTGGCATGACATGGCGTGGGGGCTAGAGGCCCTCACTTAGCCAAGGCTAAAGGCCTATGTTTATTTCAGTTGGGATTGAGGCCTGTACTATGTTTAGTCTGGGCTAGAGGCCTATGTTTTTGTCTTCGGATAGGCTAGAGAGAGGCCTGTACCAGGTGTAATCCGGGCTGAAGGCCAATTATTGTTATTCGAGCCAGGGTGCCTGTTGGTACCACATACTAGACCATCATCCAGGGCCAAACCTGTGTCTGTTCTTTCCTTTATTTCATTTTATTGTTCACCTTCTCATTTTCATCAGTTGTCCCATTTGCGATTCATAATTTCATGTCTGATGCCATCCTATGTAGCCATCCCCTCAAAAGTCGAAGAAGCCTTTCGTGCTTTCAAGTATGTCCCTTATTCAGCACTGACACACTCAGCTTGTGTGTGAGCAGCTGATGGGGAAGAAGAGTTTGTAATCAATGGTCAGGGAGGGCTTTCGGCCAAACTGCTCAATAGAAAAGATGAGAGGTCCATATCAATTGTCAACTGGCTCAGTGCAGCCTCAATGGCAGAGGAATGAACATGTTTCCACCATGGCAAGAACCATGCAAAGGTACTGGCAGCTCATCACAGATTTGTTCCAGAACTAGCTAGATTGCATGGACAGCAAGTAGCAGTGGAATACAATGTCCTCCAACAGTTTCTAGCAGCACAGAACCCTTCACATGATCTAGATGTATTAGATATGGATGCAGTTTCACTAATCGTTTCACGGTTATTGGCCCAACAACATCTCAATAGAACTTTGCCTAACTCATACTCGCCATCATTTCTGCCGAAATGAGCTGTTCCAGGGGATGCTATCAGTTCACAGTCCCCTCATAAGAAGTCTCGGGACACCTGTCATTGTTTTCGCTGTGGCTACCCAGGCCACCTTCCAGCTGACTGCAAGGCAGAATCAACATCAGCAGGGCACCCAACATGCCAACTGGCTGGAGGAGACGCCAGGAGCAAGCATGCTCTGCTGGGACCAGATGGCAAGAATTTCTGTTTCACCTGAGCCAAGGACTCCTCTTGTCCTTTTGGAGGAGCATGTGTCAACCATCATGGATGCAGCATCTGTGGAGGGACCTCCCATGGTGCCAGGAGCTGCCAAGTGCAGGCCTGGCCCTCGGCGTGTCATTACCACTCTTGATCTGATGAAAACTAGAAACCTTCTCTGTAAATATGATCTTTTAGTGGACTGGAAACATATTCTACTGGGCATCACTCATGGCTTTGATGTGGGAATAAATTCCCCACCAGAGCGTACCTTAATTTTTCGAAAATCATGCTTCCTCTCTTCTTAATCCATCCTTCATTGACAACTACATCACAGGGGAAATAACAGCTGGCTGTTATTCCCAGGGTTTTTCCCCCAACGAATTGGAACAACTTATTGGTCCATTTTGCACCTCTCCAATTGGCCTAGTCCCGAAGCTGAACTTGGACAAATTCAGAACAATACAAGACCTGTCCTTTCCTTGGAACGTCCCCCTATGCCCTTCAGTGAATTTCAGCATCAACCCCTATAACTTTCCAACTGCCTGGGGAACATTCTACAGCACAGCGGATCTGATTTTATCATTACCAGAAGGGTGCTTGGCTGCAACATTCAATATCTTGGCAACTTATTGTATAACCCCAGTGAGGCCGGATCAGCAAAACTCATTGTGTATAGTCTGGAGAGGCCTTATCTATGTCGACCTGGCTGTTATGTTTGGGCTAAGCTGCAGTGCTGGTGTATTTGGGTCAGTAGTGGACATGTTAGTGGCTATCTACCAGTCGGCAGGTTTTGGCCCCCTCAGAAAGTGGGTGGATGACTTCTTCATGATAAAGCTACCACACCATACCTGGTCAGAATAATTTATTGCTCTGATGGCTGACATTGGTGTTCCCTGGAGCCTCACAAAGCTAAGACCACTTGCGTCAGAGCAGCAACATATTGGTTTCAATTAGGATCTAGTCTTCAAATAAGTCAGCCTCCCACCATTCAAGTTGGAAGCTATTCAACAACTCCTTACCTCATGGCTATCTGGCTCCATTCGGATCACGGCCAAGGAATCTGCAAGTCTCCATGGCAAACTAGTCCACATTTCCTGCATTTTTCCACTGATTCGGCCATTCCTTCATTCTCTTGCCCATTTCACATAATTTTTTATCTCAATGAGAGCTCGCAGGTCCCCCCCACCTTACCTCAGAGCTGACCTAAACGAAATATCCTTCATTTTAAGCCGAGTCTACGCCTCCTCTCTGATTGGTTGGGCTGCCACTGCATTCTCGCTGCGGGAGTTCGTCAGCTTGTGGGTGAGCAGCTTCCAATCTGACCTAATGCTCTGATCACAGCCCAACCTACCTATCTTCACTGACTACGGTGCATAGCTTGAGACAAAGCTGGATTGCTATGCCCACTCCCATGTCGACTAATGCCACCAACCGCCGCAAACCAACCATATCGGGCCCAAACAACAACAGACATTGTTTGGGCCCTGGGTAATTTTTTTTTTTGGTTACTTGTTTCTATATGGCAACCAATCATATTCTTATATTTTCTAGAATCTGGTAGTAACAGACCATGATGCAAAACAATCTACACCCAGCAACGGCCGTGCTGCCTGTGTAAACCCCCTCTGTTAAGGCAGAGCCTCAACTACTAAGTACAAGTTATCGAGTTCGTAAACGACGAGGCTTTCATCGCTAAGTTCAATCACACTAAGACGGAGGCTTTCCACTTAGGTCGAGTTCGTCAATGAGCAGTTTAAGGTAAGATTGCCTAGGTCAAGCTGAGGAGCCTTGACCGTAACTACTACAGCTTTTATAGCTACAGGTAATGTTGGGAATGGAGTGGTGAACAGTGACAGGAAGAGTTAAAGGGCAAGGTTAGAGGATGAAGTTTAATCTCAAAGGCTTGTAAGTGAGGGAGACTGCAACAGGGAGGAATGTTATTATCATCTCCTACATGATGTGCAATATTTATACTACACAGTTAGGAGGTATAGTGTAATGCGCTCCTTTAATATATAAAGGAGGTATTCTGTAATAGACCCCTGTACCAGTTAATAATGGAATAACTATGTCATATCCCCTATATAATTCTCCAGATAGACTTGTCTATCATTGTATATTATAGGGGGTTCCCTGGATAGCATAGGAGACAGTCTTGGCAGTCTTTGTAGTCTTGGCCAGTCTATTAAGGGTAGCAGCTTGGGAATTAATATTATTTCCTGTGGCTGTGTTGGGTTCTACCAGTGGCAGATCCTAACCCTAACCTTAAGCTTTAGAACTTGTATTCCATCTCCCTAGGCTTGTTAACTGCCTTGGCTTGCCTGTATACTCTTGTATACATAATCCCAACAGGTAACTAGCTAATCGTCTAATAGTAAGCGAACACGTACTACTTGCTGCGCGCGCAGCGATATAGCTGTTATACTACGCAAAGCTATGTTTACTGTGAAGTAAGCGGCTGCGCTTGTTGCTGCGCTACAAACAAAGGTATCTAATGGGCGCTGCCCGTTGAGTCAGTGTCTGCTAAGTATCAAAAGGGAAGCGGAGTAAGGTAAAGAGAAAGAAAGTAAATAAGGAAAATCGTAACACCCTCCCCCCCTCAAAACAGGATGTGAGGGTGTCGGGGATGATGTCCTCAACACCAGAGCCCTTCGCTATGAGCCGCTGCTCATAAGGAGGAATTCATTTCTATAATTTTAAACTAATAAACTATTTTTTTTCACTTGCGTCACCATCAGTCACTGCGCATCACCACGCATCTTGACCGCCAGCTCACCATTCACCACCACCACCACCCATGATGATGCCACCTCCCTCCCTCCATCTCCATCTCCATGGGGCCTGTGGCCCTATGGTAAGTATCTTTTAACTCATCAATTTTGTTTCAAAAGTAATAAAATTTATTTTTCAGTTTGGCATTTTCAACAACAATGGCTGCCCCCCTCACAGTGCCCCCTCACACTCCTATATCCTCCCCCCCCCTCTTGTACTCCAACTCTATGGGAGCCACAGGCCTCGTTATAAGTTTTTTTTACCTTATCAATTCTTTTTTAGCTGCAAATACTGTGTTAATCAACACAGCATGTTGAATTCCTGTCTCGCGTTTGCAGGAGCCTGAGATCAAGATTGGATGGGCACTGTATAATCATGTTTCAGTGCTTAAGATGCCAAGTGCACCGACAGTTGCCTTCCCTCAACTCATGAGAAAATAAACCTCAACAATATTAAGTACAAAAAAAAAGTCCATAGCCTTATTTGTGATGTCAACGGATGTAATGCATGTGAAGCAACAGGACTTACAAGGGTAATTACGGCTGCCAGTATCGATGATCCCTGGCCAGGAGCATGTCGGAAAGGGTTTTGACAGAATGGCGGAACCCCTGGGTCTGAACCACCTTGAATTTAATCCGGTCTCGCCACTGCCTGGCATTCAGCAACTGGGCTTTTCCTTGGCGGATTTCGTCGAGATGCCTCTGGTAGAAAACTTTGCAATCTTTCGACCAATAGCCGAGATCTAAGCCCGAATGACGCCAGGTGGATGCTTTTGGCCACCAAGAGAGTTGCGCTGTCTGTTTTTGACCATCTACACAACGTATTTAATGGAGGAAAGAAGACTGAACAGATTAAATACCTGTAGAGACGTGATAAACACCACATATCACATCCTCATGGGCATCATCCAGGCAGTCATCAACCAGGACATCATCGCAAAGTCGACCGATCACATCGCCCTGTGTATGGCAGGATGACGATGGTCCTCTGTTGACCGCCTTCACCTTGACGATGTCCTTTGCCAACCGCCATACTATACCGCCATGCATCAGCGCTATCCGCCCAACGCTGGCCCAACAAGTCATTCTTCGCCTTCTCGTATGCCAGGTACTCTATAAAGTCAAACCGGTGGTCTTTAGGCTGCAATCCTAATCCGATGCTTCGACGTTGATAGGTATCAGGAGCATCCAAAGCTCTGAACCATCCCATTTTCACATTTTTAAACGACACCTCCTCATGCCGCATTCTACAATCGTCATAGGATCTCACACGCATTACTACCAATACTCGTGCTACTATGCAGCCTCCAAACTCTTCATATTTAGCCCCCACATCAGTTATATCGACCTCCACCTCTTGGCCCACTCTGTCATCCACCTCACTCTCTTCTTTCCTGGCTTGGGTCACCACCGCATTGTCCTCTGGTTGCACTTGATATTGTTCAACTCATTGTTGGCAAAGGAAGAAGATATCTCACTCACTCCAGTCAAGGCTCCATCGTAATGGGTCACAGAAGATAATGGGATCATCTCCTCCAACAGGCAAATTTTCTGTGTTGAGCTCTGATGAGAATCGTCCCCACACAATTGCGCGCCTCCATTGGTAGGCCATCAGGATGCACATAATCAAGAGGATGATGAAGAAGAAAAGGACAAGAGAGATGTTGTTAGAGATCATGGTGTAAGGTTCTAGTGCAAGGAACGGTATTATCAACAGTCCTATGATTTTGGTCACATGACAAAGTTCCCAGGATTACATCATCATCCTCTCCAGTCCCTATCACCTGGCTGACAAGCCACTGGACGCATTTTTGGATAGGAGGCAAGTCCTATTACACCAGGTAGATTTCTTACACCAGGTAGATTTCTTGACCTAGTACCCACTCTTTATTCCATTACCCACTCCTTATTCCATTACCCCTCCCCAATATCTATATAAGACATCTAGTAGATAGAAAAGAAAAACAATAAATCATTTCCCCTCTATTGTTTAGAGCACAGAGCTCAATTCTAGCTTCGTCCTATCGTATTATCTCGTCTCAGCAACCCCAGTTCTAGTCTCATTTATCATATTCTCCCTCAATCTTTCATCCTTCTACCTTGTGACAAACACCAACCCAAAGCCACCTTGCAACCTTCCTCTAGTCTAGTTGGAGTACATTTGGTGTGTCATTTCCAGGTGTCTCCTCGGACTGAGTATCATCAACGTTCCCAAACTGCCCTTGGTGCCCTGCCAACACATTTGACAGTCGAAAACTGAATTCCATGGGCAACAAGTGTTGGGATTATGTATACAAGAGTATACAGGCAAGCCAAGGCAGTTAACAAGCCTAGGGAGATGGAATACAAGTCCTAAGCTTAAGGTTAGGGTTAGGATCTGCCACTGGTAGAATCCAACACAGCCACAGGGAATAATATTAATTCCCAAGCTGCTACCCTTAATAGACTGGCCAAGACTACAAAGACTGCCAAGACTGTCTCCTATGCTATCCAGGGAACCCCCTATAATATACAATGATAGACAAGTGTTGGGAATGGAGTGCTGAACAGTGACAGGAAGAGTTAAGGGCAAGGTTAGATTATGAAGTTAATCTCAAAGGCTAATGAGTGAGGGAGTCTGACACAGGGAGGAATGTTGTTATCATCTCCTACATGATGTGCAATATTTATACTACACAGTTAGGAGGTATAGTGTAATGCACTCCTTTAATATATAAAGGAGGTATTCTGTAATAGACCCCTGTACCAGTTAATAATGGAATAACTATGTCATATCCCCTATATAATTCTCCAGATAGACTTGTCTATCATTGTATATTATAGGGAGTTCCCTGGATAGCATAGGAGACAGTCTTGGCAGTCTTTGTAGTCTTGGCCAGTCTATTAAGGGTAGCAGCTCGGGAATTAATATTATTCCCTGTGGCTGTGTTGGATTCTACCAGTGGCAGATCCTAACCCTAGACTGCTGCTAACCCTAACCTTAAGCTTAGGACTTGTATTCCATCTCCCTAGGCTTGTTAACTGCCTTGGCTTGCCTGTATACTCTTGTATACATAATCCCAACAACAAGTCTATCTGGAGAATTATATAGGGGATATGACATAGTTATTCCATTATTAACTGGTACAGGGGTCTATTACAGAATACCTCCTTTATGTATTAAAGGAGTGCATTACACTATACCTCCTAACTGTGTAGTATAAATATTGCACATCTTGTAGGAGATGATAATAACATTCCTCCCTGTTGCAGACTCCCTCACTCACTAGCCTTTGAGTTTAACTTCATCTTCTTAACCTTGTCCTTAACTCTTCCTGTCACTGTTCACCACTCCATTCCCAACAACAAGGCTTCTGACGATCGAGCCCATGGATTTGTGCTGCTGCCAGAAGATCTGGAGAATTGTCGTAGCCTCTTGTAGAGCTAAGAGATACCACTGTGTCTCAAGTCGTTGGCCATGGATGCCGATGAGATGAAGGTCAGGGCGGACCCTCACATACTGGAAGTAATTATGTTTCCGGATCTGGTCCAGTAGTCCAGGGGAGTAATCCCACAGTGGAGGGAAAGCAATCGGCATAGTGCCTTTATGCACCAGGAAATTGTGGAGGTCGAAAACGGCCTGGTCAAGACCAGAGTTCATGCAATGTTTGACTGCCAGATTCGCCATCGCCTGGTCCTGAGTTCTGGCAATGTTCAGCGTCGTGGCTGGCACCATCATGCAAGGGTCAGTGCTATAGGCCTCTTGGCATAGGAACCCATAACGGACTCGGAGGACGTCCTGCAGAGGGAGAATGTCAATGGTACTCGGGGGGATGTGGTTGCCATATGTAGACTGGACGTCGAGGAGAAAAGCATCGTCGTTGTTGTCGGTGGTGGGCAGAGCCGCATGTGAGAAGGGCGCGTCGTCATCGCCAAATATCCCAAAGTCGTGGTCTGATCCGTTTCCTGCTGACAATGGATCTACACCATCCACATTCACTTCAAGATCCCACTCATCCATAAAGCCGTAATACCTCCTCTGTGACGGTGTAAAAAAACCCCATCTCATGCTCCACTCCAGGCGGCGGATTTGTTTTCAAAGCATGTGCCCACTGGGGGTCATGACCCATTCGTACATTGCGGTCCCAATACTTGGTTTGGCCAACATGGTGTCCTGCACTTCAACATCTGCCTGCGTCTCCCGGTTCAGCCTGATTTTTCTGTCTTCCTCGCTTTCCTGTTTGAAATGCTCCTCTTCCTCCTGGTACATACAACACACAAACCCATGCAGCGTTTCACCCTGGTGCTGACATGAACCTGCATATGGCTCGGGAGGTCCAGCATCATTCGGCAAAGACAAAGAGAATGGCATGGGCATCGAACTGCAGCTTTTGGCTTCCTCAACTTCTCTGCGTGTTGGCAAATATAGTTTCATCTGAGGGTGCATGGCGTTGTTGGCATGTTCACCCCAGACAATCCAAAGTGGGACATTCGCAGACACAAATGCTGGAAAAAAATGGGCCCAGGGCGACTTGTACGCATTGACATAGGTGCCACTTCGGAATCCTGGTGTAAAATTACAGACGAAGGAATCTTGGAGGTTGGCAAGCCACTGCGCATGCACGCCTTCCTCCCGACACACTGTCACCCACTTGGGTTCGACACTGAGCTTGTCATATATGTTTAGGCTGGCCACAATGGTGAACGAGCAAACCGTTGCCAGGCTCACGAAGGCGTCCACCGCCTTGTAAGCACACTTGCAAACCCATCGCTCCTCTAGATGATGTGACTTGTACCCGCAGTCGCAGGGGAGTGGCAGAAAGCAGAAGTGCGCTATGTTTGGGAAACTTCGTTTAAGCAGGAAAAGAGCGAGGCCAATCAGGGCTTCTTCGAGGCGCTCCCATGAACTAATGATTTCGGGCGCAAGTATGTATTTACTGTAACAAAAGTTGATGTTAAGGTTGGCGTAGCATATATTCAGCCTAGAAAAGATTGGACCACTAAACGATGGCTGTAACGGCCAAAATGCAAGGTATGGATAGAAATCCGCCAGCCAACGCAGGTGCCTAAGGTCTGCATATCTACAATTGGATGGTAATTCCATCTCATAGGGAGGAATGGGGTGGACAAGGGAAGTGGCATTGGGAGAGGACCAAACACCAAGTTGCGAGTCATAGAACACATCGGTGACGAGCGGTCTAGGTGCATGGATTGCGTTCGACGATTGCGACGACATGGAGGTGACGAGAGAACTGGAATTGGCAGATCAGTTACAGCAACACAAAAGTATATCAACAGATATGTACTTATGTTGGCAGATAGGTACTAACTAGGCGCGACGATGAAAAGGCTAGGGGACGCGGGGTTTCAGCACTCCAAATGGACAAAGAATCATTCGCTCGGGCTCCTGATGGACAGAGATGGTTTGTGCATTTGCTAGGCGACAGCGACACCGTTTCTTGAGATACAAGGGTGCAAGCTCCACTTGTATTTACAGTACTCCTGAGATGCGATCGGGTGTGCAAGCTCCACCCGAAAGCTAGTGAGAATACGAATCTTGAGGAGAGGCCTTCAAATAATGTGTTGAATTAAGCATCGTCGAGAGAACTGACGAGGCTTACCTTGTGAATGTTGAAGTTGAGGATCAAAGTTCAGAGCACAGCCACTCCGTGTCTGTTCAAGTCACGCATCATCACCAAGACCTCATGACCTCAAGACCTCAACCTTCCACCTTCAAGATTCAATATTCAAGCTCAAGCCCCAGGTGCACCTTGCTCTGGATTGATCCGAGCAAGGTTTAGGCCTCCGTCTAACTGTATTCCCGAAAGCTTGGCGTTCACACCAGGTTTTGGACTAGACGGTTTCTCCACTTGCTATCCGTCGATCATATCCAGACATGGCTCGCAGAACAAGTCCCTGTGTACCACGCATCTCACGCCCAGTATTTGGCTTTCTTCCAAGACGATCTTTCTCAGATTTCCCTGCTAGATGGTATGCTCAATTGCCAATATGAACTACCTCGCTTCTTATGCCCCTCTTTTTCAGTGCCATGTGGGTCTGTTCATGGGACCAGTTTTCTCCTTTCGTCTAAGACGGTAGGTATCATTTTCTGATATTACAGAATGTTTCTTACAACTCTCATTTTCAGCGCTGCATGCCGCCATCCTGCCGACCCATTTTCTCCTCTCGTCTAAGATGATCTGTTTACGATTTAGCTGCAAGGTAAGTGCAATTATCACATACATCGACCCTAATCTCATGATTTCAGCACATTCACCCTCAGGTTTTTTTCTACCGTCTTAGACAAATTCATTGTCATTTCATTGCTTAATTTATTCTAGGCTTCAGACTTCTATCTTTCTTACGCCTTCTCTTCTCAGCGCTTTGTGCTGCTGTCCTGGAGACGCGCTTTCTCCTGCAACCAGAAGTGCTCAGGAGAAGCAGAAGGACTGTGCTGAGAGGGCAGCGCGTTCCAAAAAGGCCAGCATACTGGCCTGCGATGACGAGGAGTCCAAGAAAGGCCAGGACAGCGACAAGGAGAGCGAGGACAGCGGGGAGAGCAAAGAGGCCGGGGTGCCGCATGTTGGGAATGGAGTGCTGAACAGTGACAGGAAGAGTTAAGGGCAAGGTTAGATTATGAAGTTAATCTCAAAGGCTAATGAGTGAGGGAGTCTGCAACAGGGAGGAATGTTATTATCATCTCCTACATGATGTGCAATATTTATACTACACAGTTAGGAGGTATAGTGTAATGCACTCCTTTAATATATAAAGGAGGTATTCTGTAATAGACCCCTGTACCAGTTAATAATGGAATAACTATGTCATATCCCCTATATAATTCTCCAGATAGACTTGTCTATCATTGTATATTATAGAGAGTTCCCTGGATAGCATAGGAGACAGTCTTGGCAGTCTTTGTAGTCTTGGCCAGTCTATTAAGGGTAGCAGCTCGGGAATTAATATTATTCCCTGTGGCTGTGTTGGATTCTACCAGTGGCAGATCCTAACCCTAACCTTAAGCTTAGGACTTGTATTCCATCTCCCTAGGCTTGTTAACTGCCTTGGCTTGCCTGTATACTCTTGTATACATAATCCCAACACTCCCCCTCAAGCCTAGGCAGTGTAGGACAATGAGTGGAATGGTTCTGTAAATGTCATCACTCCCCCTGGAGTGGTTAATAATTTTCTTTCAGGTGCGTCAAAACCTCTGTGGATGGAAAACCCATTGGGAAAAACCAATCTCACCAAGGAAAGCTACTGAGTTATTTTTGACTGAATTCCCATCTCTTCCCTATGCCGTGAAAACTTAGGCTTTGGTAAAGCCTTTGTTAATATGTCCGCTGTTTGTTCCGGATCACGACAGTTTTGAATATCAATAATTTTGTTGGTGACTAAATCTCGGACCCAGTGATGCCGTATAGCGATATGTTTCGACCTCTGGTGAAATTGAGGGTTATGGGTTAAAATTACTGACCCTTCATTATCGCCTTGAATAATTGTTGGATTTTCTTGGGTGTATCCGAGTTCACCATACAAATTTCTTAGCCAAGTGGCCTCGCGTCCAGCTTCGGATAATGCGACATATTCCGCTTCCGTTGAGGATAGTGCAATAATTGTTTGTTTCTTTGATTTCCAAGTTATTGCTCCCCCTGCTGTCAGGAAAACATATCCTGTGGTGGACTTGAAGTCCTCAGAATTTGCAAATGATGCATCGGCAAATCCATGGAAAAGGTTATTGTTTTCAGTCTCATCCTGGGATTTTCTGTAAATAATTCCAAGAGTTTTCGTACCTGCTAAGTACCGTAGTATCCGCTTTATTGCACCGTGGTGTTGTAAGCCCGGGTTTGCGGTATATGCTGCCAGTTTATTAACAGCGAAGCTAATGTCAGGTCGCGTGGAGTTTGCAATGAATTGTAGACATCCCAGTAATTTGGCGTATGAATTGCTCCGATTCGGCTCATTATAATCTGGGTTTTCAATTAATTTAATATTTGGGTCCATTGGCATTCCAACAGGGTTTGCATCAATCATGCCTTCTTTACGAAGGACATTCTTGATATATTTTTCTTGAGATATTTTGATGCTATCATTGGCGCACGTAATTTCTATGCCCACGATTTTGCTAGGCTCTCCTAGGTCGGTGACGTCCCATTCTGATGTTAACGCATTTTTCATATGCTTCATCATTTTATCTGCTGATGCAAAAAGCAGGGTGTCGTCTACCCATACCGTTATGATGCCTATATTTTCTTCATCCCGTCGAATATATGCACAAGGATCTGCCATTAATCGTCCATAATCATGAATTTTAAGTTTACCATCAAATTCGTTATTCCACTCTCGACCTGCCTGCTTTAATCCATAAAGCGGTTTAAATAGCTTGCATACTCGGCCTGTTCCATCATTACATCCTTCAGGTTGTTCCATGTATATAGTCTCTTGTAGTGTGCCATTGAGGTATGCGCCCTTTACGTCCATCTGTTGTATTTTTAGACCTTTCTCTGATGTGAGTGCTAAAATCGCCCGGAGTGTGTCCATTCGTACAACTGGTGAAAAAGTTTCTGTGAAATCATAACCGGGTCTTTGTGCATACCCTTTTGCAACTAGCCGCGCTCTGTATCGTACAATTTCCCCTTCTTTATTTCGTTTCCGAATAAATACCCATTTATTTGAGATTGGAACGGCATCTGGAGGTTTTTCGACAAGTTCCCAAGTACCCTTTTCTTTGAGCAAGTCTAATTCAATTTGCATTGAATCCTTCCATTCCGTCCATTCCGGGGATTGTTTTGCATCTTTGAGACTGTTTATTTCGTCTCCGGCTATTATTGCATAGGCTTCTTCTATATTTAGAAAGGTTTCGTCATCTTCCTCTTCCGCAAGGTGGTAAAGATGTTTGTAGTCGGTACGAATTCCACGAGTTTTCCATGGTTCATTATCACTTGCACGCGTCTTCCGTGGTCTAGTGATATCTATGTTTCCCTCATTTTCATTCCGTTTACGCTTCCGAGGCTGCCTTGCCGGTTCCGTGATCCGTTGATCGGAGTTACCCGTCGGCGGCACATTCGGTGTTTCCCCACCAGACTCCCCCTCCGTCGAGGGTGTAACATCAGTGTCTTTGGGAGGCTCAGGTTCATCTCTAGCGTCTATAAGTCGGAAGTTCCGAGAGGTGAGAACATTTCTTGTTTCGGCATTGTAGTATTTTATTGCTCCCGCGCCGTCGTCATAGCCGACATATGCACGACGCTTTGATTTAGGTAGCATTTTTCTTTCTTCTTTCTGGCCTTGTAATAATACCCATACTGGGGCTCCGAATTCACGTAAATTTGATACGTCCGGTTTTTTATTGTGCCAGCCTTCATAAGGTGTTGTTTCCCGAAGATGTTTGGTAAATGATCGGTTCCGGATATAGGCAGCGTGTAAGACTGCAAATTCCCATAAAAATTCTGGAAGCTGGTTAGCAGCCAGCATTGCTCGGGATAATTCGACCAGGGTTCTGTTCATCCTTTCCGCAACTCCATTCTGCGATGGTGAGTATGGTGCGGTAAGTCGATTTTCTATACCTCTTTCTTTGCAATATTTTTCCAGTTTTTCGTTAACAAATTCTTTTCCACAATCAATTTGTATACCCTTCGGCTTCTTGCCTTGTGTTTCCAAATGGGCAAGGTAATTTATTACCCCCTGTGCTGCATCACTTTTCTCTCTGAGACATTCAATTGTGACGAACCTTTTAGCATCATCCACAAATAGGAGATAATAATATTTGCCATTAATAGATTTGATGGCGTATTTTCCCCACAAGTCTATGTGGGTTAATTCTCCTGGTTTCGTGTTTCTTTTTGTCGACTTCGGAAAAGGCTCCTTGTGTTGCTTTGCACTGATGCAAGCTTCGCAATCCGGTTTAGGACTATTTTCGTCGACATTGAAACCGATTACCAAATTTCGGCTCAATAATTGTTGAAGTCCAGAATATCCTACATGTCCAAATCGTCGGTGCCAAGTTTCCCAACTAAGTGGTTTTACGTTTCCGACGAATGTTTGATTAACGGCAGGAGTTTTAGACGGCTTGCTTGAATTTTTTAATACCATTTTCATCTTGTATAAATGGTTATTAATTTTCTTTCCTTCTGCAAGTTGTTGTCCGTCTTTTGTTGTGAGGATTAATTTTCCTTGTCCTCCAATATATTTTCCGCCGGCCGCATCCCATCGCCCCAACGAAATTAAATTGTTTCGTGTTCCAGGCACATGTAGGACGTCTTCCAGATGAATATTAAAATTTTGATTATTGCATGTTGAAATTATTTCAACAGTTCCTTTGCCTGCAATTTTAGCTTCCAATCCACCTACCCCAGTTACGGAATTATTTTTCATTGGAGTGTATGTTTTGAAGGCTTCTCTTTGATGCGTGACATGCGATGTTGTTGCTGAGTCAGCCAACCAGTCGTAGTAGATCAAACGCTCGTCCATTACGGCATCGTTACAAGCATCATAGGAATCAAAATTATAATGTTCTTCTTGAGCTGAAAATGCAATAAATTCCTCCACAGCATTGGACTGTTCCACAGGTTTTATTTTCCCTTTTTCCTTATCTTTCTCCTTTTTCTTCCCCCAACAATTTTTTGCCTGATGTCCGATTTTTCCACAATGATGGCATTTATTGCCTTGGAATTTTCGGCATTTACTGGACCAATGTCCAGGGCGCTTGCAATGATCACAATATGGCTTCAGGGATTTTTTACGATCGGTAAGACGGTTTTCAAGGGTTTTCTCCTTTTGGGCGGTCATCTGGATTTTAGCCAGGTTTACAATTCCGCCGGAGTTATTATTCCCGTTATTCCGGTTAAGCCGTAATTTGTATTCTTCCCTTAATAATCCAATAAAGGCGTCCGAAGTTAAGCGACGCTTTGGATCTAAGTCATTTGGATCATTTGCGTTTCCGTTGTAGGGCTCGACATATGTTTGCCAAGAGTTTGGTAAGGATGCCGAAATGATCGATTTAAATCGGGTATCTGAGATATGGAATTCTATATTTGGAAACCTGTTGATCCGGTCTCGGTAAGACTTCAAGACGTCCAAATGCTTTAGGAGGTCGTCGGAATTATCAGCCTTTGTCTCATATAATAAACACTGCAGTTGATTAACTGTTTGATGTGCCTTGTTTTCATGAGTGACTGATAATGCGGTATACATAGCTTCTGCGCTTTGTTTTGATCCGACGTGATTTATTTGCGAGGAGGTAACGTTATGGATAATGACTTGTTGTGCCCAAGTATCGTTTTTGTCCCAGTTGTAAGCACTCTCCGGATCTATATTTGGATCCGGTCGGTTTATCTGACCAAAAACATATCCCGTTATGTCACAATTAATAAAAACACGCAACATTCTCTCTTTCCATTCGTGCCAGTTTTCATCCGTCAAATGATCGCGATCAGCGATCTTGTTTACGTTTGAGTATTCTTTGGTCCGAATTAAGGAAATAGGTATTCTTATAACCGGATCAACCTCTGGTGTATTGATCCATTGTCTGCGCTTCTCTTGTGCTCTGGAAGTATATACTCTTCCTGATCGTTTAGGGGTTTCTTGTGCTGGGGGTTCCCCAAATAATGATATATGGTCGTCTTCTTGGTCCCCTTCATAATCCATGTCTGGTTCAGGGTCAGGGCCCATAACCTGTTGGGAATGGAGTGCTGAACAGTGACAGGAAGAGTTAAGGGCAAGGTTAGATTATGAAGTTAATCTCAAAGGCTAATGAGTGAGGGAGTCTGCAACAGGGAGGAATGTTATTATCATCTCCTACATGATGTGCAATATTTATACTACACAGTTAGGAGGTATAGTGTAATGCACTCCTTTAATATATAAAGGAGGTATTCTGTAATAGACCCCTGTACCAGTTAATAATGGAATAACTATGTCATATCCCCTATATAATTCTCCAGATAGACTTGTCTATCATTGTATATTATAGGGAGTTCCCTGGATAGCATAGGAGACAGTCTTGGCAGTCTTTGTAGTCTTGGCCAGTCTATTAAGGGTAGCAGCTCGGGAATTAATATTATTCCCTGTGGCTGTGTTGGATTCTACCAGTGGCAGATCCTAACCCTAGACTGCTGCTAACCCTAACCTTAAGCTTAGGACTTGTATTCCATCTCCCTAGGCTTGTTAACTGCCTTGGCTTGCCTGTATACTCTTGTATACATAATCCCAACACCGCATGATGAAGAGACTGCCCAGCCGGGCGATGAAGACGCCGCCCAGCCAGGCAACACCGACCACGACGGCAAGACTCGTGATGACACAGAAGGTGTACCTTCCTCTTCTTCGCATGCCGATAGTCCACCGCCCGTGAGGAGATTATAAGAATGATATCAATGCTTCTGTGACGAAAGGATTATCTCAACATCCTGCGTGAAGCGATGACACGAAAATACGAGGAGACAACCAATCATAGAAGGGGCAGATAGTTGTATATGTATACACGAGTAAACCGCAGACAGCCATTACTTCCGTTTCTCATGTTTCTTCTTTATGTATTCTCTTAATGCGTTGGAACTAGGTGGCGAGGAATCTTCACTCCGCAGGATTGTTGGCTGACGGTGAGAGGGAGCCAGATCTATGGCAAAGGGTTTGAGTGATCATGATGAGAGGAAGGGAACAATCACACCATTGATTGGCCCACAAGCTTTCTTGAAAGATTCCTTGGGGCAACCTTCTGAATACATGACAATGTGTCCATACCATAAGAAATTTAGCTAACCTCTGGGTGCATCCGTCATTCGATTATCTTTGTGGGGCGAGTGAGATTCATCCCGGGGGCGGATGAAAGGGTTCAAAGGGATTCGATCTAGGACATGATCATCCCTAAGCCAGACCTCTTGTCGTCATCGAAATGGCACAACGCACCTGCACCTGTAAAACAAGACAAGGACGATGATGCTGGTAAATCACCACATTTAGTGAAGGGGTTAGGTCACTTCCCAGCTATGATTCCGGTGAGTATTGTGGCGCTTATGAATACTAACCCCTAACTCACTTTGCATACTATATGTGTCTGTCCAATCAATCCCACGAATGTCATTGGATGGTTGTTGTGAAAGGATAGGGCCTATGGACCCCATGAGCTGAAACTGGACTAGTATTCAGACATAGCATACCTTCAACATGGGATAGCTTTCGGCGTGAAGCGTCAAATGCTAGGCGTTCTGCTGGTAAATTATCAGAGCTGTGCAGTGGAGTGCCGGAACCGCACGACCCACCTGCCACACGATCTGCTGCCAATATTTGGGGCTCATTTGTTGCACCAGTTATCGTATAATGCTCTGACGATGCTACTTGACGGCCAGGTAAATGGATGAACGACCTACCTTTCTCTGATTTTCGGCGTTTTGGGCACGGAGTAAAGAGGGATGATCCAGAGGAGCCCGAGGACTTGCTTCGTCATGGGGCTAAAACCTGCAGGTTAGTATTGTGTGTTAGATAAGACAGGTTATGCTGACAATAGGGTATATCGGATAAATCCAAGTCGAAATCTATGATTACCAAGTTTGATAATGTGAATAGATCAAATGTATGTGTGCACTCACTGCTGCGGTTTGGCAACTTGTATGGACCAGAAACGTGAGCTTCAGTGTCAACTATTAGGAAAACATGTCTCAGTAGGGCTCCTAGCCTGGAACGTATCTACGTACTGTCTGAAGAGACACCCAGTATTTCTCCATCAGATGGCAGACTCATCATCTCATCAGATAACCCATCCGTCATAGACACGTCAACAGACGAACCTAGACTTCCCCTATCAATAATGAGAACGGATTGTGTGTGTGTTTGCACTCACTGCTGCAGTTTGGCAATTGGTATAGACCAGAGACGTGAGCCTGAGCGTCAACTATTAGAGAAACAAACGTCAGTAGGGTTCCTACACTGGAAAGTATCTACGTACTGTCTGAAGAGGCCCCCAGGATCTCTCCATCACATGGCAGATTATCAACTGTAGGGAGAGCAGACGTCAGTAAAGTTCCTAACTAAGGATACATCGACATACTGTCCGAATGGACTCCCAGGTTGTCTCCATCAGATGGCTGAGTCGTCGTTGTGTCAGATAGACCGCCCACCATCATCAACGCATCAGTAGATGCTCCTCTTGTTGATGCGTCATTTATGGTCAACTGATCAAACTCGCTTATGGTGTGTGTCTCCACCCTGGACCCCTGATCGTCGCCGATGAATAACGATTTGTCCATAGCGGGCATTGCAAACTTGCTGACCTGGGCATCAGCAGTGTCCATCTCCAACGTGGACCCCTGACTATCGGTAGTGGGCATCACCAACTTGCTGATCTGGCCATCACTAGTCACTGCTTCTGATGACTTGGGCTCTGGAACAGGGGGAGGATTAGCGACCGCAGACTCCGCTTCTTGCTTCTTCTTTTTTGACTGACAAGGCCTCTTGGAAGGCTTGTTCTTCTTCGCCATGTCCATGGCCAGAGTGGCATCATTGTCAAAGTTGTCAAGAATGTTTGGGTCCATGCTGGCGTCCTCACCAGGGCGACATACAACTTGACCAGTGATGAGATCAACAAGTTCTGCAGAGGGTTAGTATGAATTTGTAATATTTGTGGTAACAACAAGAGCTTACCTTGGCCTAGCTCCTTAGTCACAAAGACGTCAAACATCTTGCGCTTTCGGAGGGCAATACTGTTTAATAGGAGGTCTGATGATCCACCAGCTAGGAGGTGGATAGCTACGACAGTCTTCTTTTGCGGTTGACGGTGAGCTCGTGCCCGAATCTGCATGGCATCTTGGTAACTCCATACTTGATTCTACAACAGATATACATGTGTAAGTGTAAACAGCAGTGATCATAGATATTGCTCACAAAATATATGACTATGTTTGCGATTGACAAGTTGAGTCCAGCCGCACCAACGCTCGAGAATATGAGAACTCTCGGACTTCCAGGAGCATGAAATTCAGCAATTATCCTGTCTCGCTTGGCCAAGGGCATTGTCCCATCAATTGAAAGGCTAGCGATCCCATGCAGTTTTAAAACTTACATAAATTAACCCTATCAGCAAGCATTACAAATACCAGTCCCTCCTTACATTGACAAGGAGAACAGTCATGCTAGGTGTTGGGATTATGTATACAAGAGTATACAGGCAAGCCAAGGCAGTTAACATGCCTAGGGAATATTGCCAGAATATGCTAAGTCATATTAACACATGCAGAGACATATAGGGGAATCCACAGTTAACACATGCTACAGGATTAATCATCCTGCAGCATGTCTATCATAGGATAGGCAAGATATAGCCATGTCTATCATAGGCTATCAGAGACAGAGCCTTGGATAGAGTGTCTATGACACACCCTGCAGGAAGTCTAGGACTTACCAAGCCATGATATCATATGTCACTATTATTGACATTGCTATAGGGGATATGACATAGTTATTCCATTATTAACTGGTACAGGGGTCTATCACAGAATACCTCCTTTATATATTAAAGGAGTGCATTACACTATACCTCCTAACTGTGTAGTATAAATATTGCACATCTTATAGGAGATGATAATAACATTCCTCCCTGTGGCAGACTCCCTCACTCACTAGCCTTTGAGATTAACTTCATCCTCTAACCTTGTCCTTAACTCTTCCTGTCACTGTTCACCACTCCATTCCCAACACTAGGGGACTCTGAATAAATCAAAACCTTGCGTTCCCTTGTAGACGGTTTCAGGGTTTCCTGGGCTGGCACTGAGGGGAAAACAGGTTGTCCATCCATGAATTCAACGTCAGGAATGTCATCGCGAGACAAATAATGCTGGCAGATTTTAGCACAGGCATCCATCTTAGTCAATTTGACAGGTTCCCAATCTGCAAGGGTTTTAAAGCTGGGAAGGGGGGTGTCAGGATTTTCTTGGGTGTAGGAAACCGTGGTCCGGTATTCATGATAAAACTTCTGTGGCAAAAAGTCAGGACTATGACCAAAAAACTGATAATCGGTAATGTACTCGGGTGTGCAGCTGCCCAGATTCATTGCCACTGATGACGCTGCAAAAGAAAATGAGAGGAGAATTTATTATGTAAATACTTGCCAGTGCTGTACCTTGCCCTGGCCGTCTCCACATGCTCATGAATTATGTTCGTCTCTCGCTCTGTTATGTTGAGAACACTGATGATCTCTTTGAGGGGAGGAAGCTTAATAAGCTCTTCGCCTTTCCAGTCTTGGCTATTGGTCATTTGTCGAATAATGTGGCCGAGAAACTGTTTCTGCATATGCCTGACCGCAGCGATCTGTGCCACGCACATTGACTGACCATCATCCTGATTTTTCTTTGCCTTCCTGAAAGCTGAGTTGTCTTCCTTCTCTTCATCCCATGATGCTTTGGTCAGAAAATGAGGAACACCGGTGAGTCAAGCCATCATGGCAATGTCCTTGGACGCACTGAATTTTAGAACAGGTTCGTGATTTGAGGGTAAACATACTTTGGGTGCAGTGAGAAGGGGCGTTCCGGTAAGGCCAAGCTTCACAGTTGCTTGCTGGAAAACTCGCAACACAGAAAAATACTTCAAACCCAGGTTGCGCATATGGTGCATTTCATCAATAGTGATTGATAAAAAGCGCTGACCGAAGAGTGTTCCATCAACGGAGCCCTTCTGCACAGGAAGTTCCCAAGGCTGCTTGCCCTTCTCCTGCTTTGAAAGATAGACTAGACTCATTTCCTGTGAGAGACACTGTATCCAACAGTTTGATGCATATGAGTATTTGAGTGACGACAAAGAGGTTTTGCGTACCGAATGTGTGGTGACAATTATTTCGTTTTGCGGTTTTTGTTGCGACGATTGAAAGGGCCCAGTGGGGCCCCAGAAGGAACTGTTTCAAGTTTTGGAACTGTCATAGACAAGTATGTCAACACTATGTGGGAGAAAGAGCGTTCGAAGCTCTTGGATCCATTGGGTTCGTAACGTTCCTGGGGTGATGATTAGGTGAGGAAGGGGCTTGATGATTTCCTTCCCAGCAAGAAATTTATGGTCGGCTGGGAAATCATGATGAAATCATTGGGTCTCCTGAAAAACAAAGGGGCTCACCTAATACAGGCAGAAGATCTTGTTTTTGCTCTTGCAGGAAGATACACTGATTGAGAAAAGCAAGCACGGCAATGGCAAGTGCTGTCTTGCCAAGCCCTACCTTGTCACAGGCAAGGCCGTCTGTGCAATGGTTGGGATCCGGGGTAGATGTGAACACATTACGTGCGAATGAGTGTACCCCTGCCATCTGATGCCAGTATAGCTGGTTTTTAAACAGGCAGTCAGGCTGGGGTGTAACATCGAACAACAGAGGATGCTCCCAAGCAGTCAGGCCAGACTTATGACAGAGGGTGTTGAGCTGGTATGGGAGATTTTGCCTTGTGAAACCAATCCGAGCTGCCAGGACATCGGGGCTCATCGATTTCTCTTGTTCCATCCCTAGGTCACCAGCATGTGCATCATCGAGTTCAAAGGAGAGCAGGGAGAGAGGATTGATGAGAGCGTCGTCGCCATCGGAATTGTCATTGAAATAGTCTACGTAGATTGCAGTCAAGTATTGCAAATCTGCCTTGGTGGCAAGATTCTCAAACTCCTGCATCTGCTTCCTGAGTAACCCTTCAACGACGTCAAGAGGGTTACGTCAATGAGAGATTGAAGACAACGCACATTTTGTGCCACGGGAACCTGTTGACTTCCTCTGTACCTTGGCACCACAGGCTTCCAACAACCCCTCTATGTCGGAAAGCATAGTATCTGCCTTGCTCCCTGATTTGTCATGTCACCAGCACCAGCCAGCTGCGACAACTGTGCCAGGAGCTGACCTGCCACAATGTCGGCACCACCAGCCGCCGCCACATCACCACCCACATGCGAGGCAGCACCCGCCCCCACCGCCATGAGCAACTGCTTGTGCGGTGGATGGGTGGGTGCACTGGGGACATGATGGGGAGGGAGGGGATGAGTCATGGCGACACGGGACGCATTAGGGAGAGAGGGCAGTAGCCATTTTTTGCGTCGTTTTTTGGTCATTCTTCTGCCAAACATGTGAAAATGGTCCAAAAATGAAGCCAAAAATGAGCCAAAAATGTTTACTGTGAACAACCCTATTAATGCCCAGACAAATGATGTAAAAATGATGACAATTTAGTGTAGTAATCAGGATTTGTCACTTCCAAAAAGGGCACTAAATAGTGCCAATCGAGCACTAATTTGTTCCAGACATGGCACTAGACCCAGAACCAGGGCCGTTTTTGGCTGTGGAAATACTGTACCAATGCAATCAATTCATCAGGCGGTGTGACCTGTGACCGACTTGACGAAAAATTGTTTTCGTCAGGTCGCGAAAATTTTTGTGACCTGAGCGAAAATTTGGCCAAAATGCGTCCAAATTCCCTTTTTTGGATGCTTTTGGCTCTCCCAAGCAACTCCGAAGTTCGTCGATGGTTGTTGTGACCTGTGACCTCTGTGACCTTTCGTTTCGACACAAAGGCTTGTGACCCATGACTGACGAATTGAATGTGTTAGTACAGTCACACCAGGAAGTTGATCATTTCAGGACAACTGAAAATGTTACTAAAATTTATAGTTTTAGTCAAAATTTATTTATTACAAAAACTACAAGTTTTAGGTTGCCTGAAACTAAGGAAACTAAATGTTTCAGTTCACTTTTCATAGTTTCAGGAGACAAAAAACTTCGGATTTTGGTAATAAATAAATTTAGACTTAAACTATAAATTTTGGTAATGTTTTCAGTTGTCCTGAAATGATCAACTTCCCGGTGTGAGTAGCCGGGGATGATGATAAAGTGATGATGATAAAGTGATGACAATAATCAGGATTTGTCATCTCCAAAAGCGGCTCTGGCTTGTTCCAGACATGGCACTAGACCACTACTACACCCTGATAAGCTTCCTACGTTGATGTCAGCGCACGTTAACAGTTGACGCGTTGACGCGTTGACGTGGGAGACGATCTGGCAAAAAACGGTCTATTGTGGGAAATTCCCACGTAGCGGTCCTTGCTCTGGACTAGCTTAAGTACCACGATTCCTGGATACAAAAACGATTTCCCGATCCCGGCCCACGGGCGTAGAGGCATATCTTGTAACGAATTGTGCCTTATGTCGAGCAGATCCGCTAGGCCCCCTCATTCCATCTTGCCTGAGGTTCAATTTGTTCTCGACTGGAACCCTCCGGAAATGCTCGTCGGGGAAGTGGCGGATGCCGAGATGCAGACTGTGAGGACCACTACTATCGGGTCCTCCCGCAAGGCTGCGTTCTATGACAAACACCTTGCGTCCCATCTCATCTTGGAACGTGTCGTCTATCTCGACGAACTTGTTTCCGTCATGGCAAGTACGGTGGATCAAGCTATCCATGACGCGGTTGGTAAACAACCCCTGCCCAAAGATAGTGGTCTCCTGCTGTCTGCGAAGATAATCGAACTCCAAGTCAAGGGTTCTGATTGGACCAAGTATCACGAGTTGGGGGTTGCGGAAGCCTACAAGGAGCACACAGCAATGTACTGTCTTCCCATTGCATCGACACTTGCGATTCATCCCTCTTCTGAGGCGTGGAACAGAGCCTTGATTTGGACGGTAGATGGAAAGATTGGGAGGTGGGCAATTGCAGACGGTGTTCTTCGTATGTCGCCCTATAACTCGGTGCAAGAGTTACTGAAAAATGAAGATGACGGGAAGAAAGCCTTACTACAGCAAGTGGCCCTTCGCTCTACCACTCTGGCAGTATGGGAAATGAAGAGCTTGACTGTGGGAACTGGACAGGTGATGGCTGAGATTGTTGAAATGGGCCGAACTCGTTCTGAATTCCAATGGATGAAGTGCACCCCTCGCTTCTGCGTCCACCGGCGTTTGGAGGATATGGCAGAGTCCAGAGAAGAATATGACGAGGGTGTTGATCCACGCTCGCCGCCTTGGACACTGCCAACCAATCTTTCCCCACCGGCTACAAATTCACAGCCAAGCTCCCGACGTGAAGGGCTCCGAAGCGCTTCTGCATGGGGTTCAGCTGGAGGCGCCACAAGGCTATCGTATAAGGAAGCGTCCTTGAGCTCCTTGGAGGATGGCGAAGGAGTAGGGGGAAAGAGAGGTCACGATGGTTCAGATGTCTCAGAATGCGACCAACCCCCTCCGAAAAAGTCAAAGTCAGATATGATGGATCGAAATGACAAAGACTACGACCCGGGACCCAGGGCTCGACAAGAGGTCAATGCCCAGTCGTTTCTTCAACAGGTGCCAATGACTGTTTGTTCCAAATGCTGATTTTGACTGATCTTTTTATGTCGTCTAGACATGGGCTGAGACCGTTCGCAACAAATGCACCATCATGGTTCTGCATTCAGGGAATCACGAGATAATTGGAGTCCGCCATCGCAAAACTCAGACACTTTATATATCCCGTGTAATCGAACCACATTCCTGTTCTAATCCTGCCTATGGCAAACTTCAGGTCGGAATCTACATTGCCGCAATACAGGAGACGATAGATAGGGCAACACAAGATATGGAAGCTAGAGAGCGCGGTAGTGATCGCCCTGCCGACATATCTCGGGAGGATGAGGAAGCAAACTTCGATGGAGATCCCGGCGATCATCCAGACAAGTCGACTAGATCCAACAAACGGAACGGGAATCTAGGTAGCAAACGTCAACCCCATGGCAAGAATGAGGGGAAAGGCAAGCGTCCTGCCGGCAGGCAGGTAAACGACAACCAGGTTTGAACCTTCTCTTTTCGCCGTCCTTGGCCAAGCTAATAATTGTTTATCATAACTTCACAGGCGCTTCTCGCCAACGCAGCAAACCAAAATCATCTTTGCCTCCGTTTTTTCTACGATATTTATGACTCCCCTCAGCCTGCTGCTTTCCGTCGTGTATCTGATAAGCCCAAAGAAGCTGCGGGCCATGTATCACCACCTACTCCCCCTCTTTCTCCGGGGCGTGAACGGACGCCGCCGTCTAAGCCTTCCATCCACATCACTGTTCACTCTGAACTGCAGCCTGGATCTACCGGCATCGTGCACATTGGAACGATGGAGGTGGACCCATCCGGTTCGACTGCTAAAATTGCTCTGAAACTTGCGTTCTCAAAGGATGAAAAGTCACGACTAATGCAGGAACATAAAGCATATTCTATCTTGCACTCGAAAGGTGTTCAAGGAATTCCGCATGATATTGGCTTATTCGTTGATGAGGAGCCCTTGCTTGGCGCCGAAGGACCTTATGCGTTGGTTATGACGTATGCCGGCATCTCACTTTTCGACCGTTCTATGCACACCCCTGATTCTGTCAAGCAAGTAGTTTTAACTCAGTTATCTCTATCGATCCTAATGGCAAATACAGAGACTCCTTACTTGCGACGCTGAAAGCAATCCACAGGGCAGACATCCTTCATGGTGATATCCAACTTCCGAACCTTTGTGCCACTCCTGTGGGAGAGACATTTATTGTGGACTTCAGTCATGCGAGTGAAAGTCGTTCTCAAAAGGAGAAAGCCCAAGAGATCAAAGAGCTCTTTCATATTCTTGGGATAAAAATGCCCGCCGAACCTGCTGCCCAGGTGATAGCGAAGCCCGTTCTTAGGCGTAGTGCACGAATCAAGGAGTTGAAGGTGAACGTCCAGACGAATAGTCACCCATCAAACATAAAAGCTGCCTATTGGTCAGTATAATTTATATTCTGTTGGTTCTCGGTCCTGTTTTGTTGTCCATTGCTATCCCGTGTTGTCCATCGCTATTACTTCCTTTTTGTTGTTATCCTGTGTTCTCTATTACTCCCTTGCTATCCTGTGTTCTCTGTCGCTATACCGTGTTTTTCTGTTGCTATCACTTGTTCTCTATTGCTATCAAGACAATGTGTAAGAGTGCCTCTTACATCATTGAAGCTTATCTACATCCGCACCTAGTATCACATGTTACTTCAGTAGTATATGGTGCATACTTCGAGCCCTTGTCCTGTATCTTAGCTATTCCCTCCGAATATACTAAGTTCCTAACATGTCTCGTTCGCCTTGAGTGTTGGAAGCTCCGGCTTCCTTCCACTTTTTTTTTGTTATGGACTTACTATTCTCAATCTCTACACTCTCATCTCCCACGACGCGTTCAAGTTCTTTTCCCATGCTGACCCTGAAACTTGCAAAGCGACTGGTTTTTTCTCTCTCTCCCATACCTGCACCGGACTAACTGCTCGCTCGCTCTCCCTGCTCAGACCACTGTCTGTTTGTGTGGCTCGTGGTGTGTCTACCCTCTATCTTGTATTCTGGCCATGTCAACTCTCGTTTCGACCACTCGTCACCTACTCTACCCCTTCTCATCCCGCTTTCACGTCGCCTTGACCTTACGTGGCCCGCCCTCGCTCATCCTCTGTTCTGCTTTCCCCCCTGTCGCTCGTCCCCTGTCCGACGGCCTCCACTGTGACCGCCGGTACTCAAACTACTCCCAGCACCTGCGACGCGATCACCCAGGCCTCTGAAGGCCCCCACCTGTCCCCAGCACCCCTCGTTAGATACGACGAACATCGCATCACCACTGCCATGTCGCCTGTGGCGACGCCGGCACAGCCGCCATCAGCATCAACCTTGTCAACAACCGCCACCCCCCACTGTCGACGCCGCTCCAAAAACGACTGCTCCAGTCGAGGCTGGTGTGCAGGCAGCCCCTGGCACCAGCAAGACATAGGACCCGACCTCTGACAGCCCCCACTGAGCCCCAGAAGCCCGCACTCGGCACGACGCGCCACATACACACCAGCCCGCACCACGTCACTGACGGCGCCCCTCGCATGCCTGGCCCCTCCACCCGGAAAACAGCCCTCTACGGCCACCAGCGCACCACTGTCAACCTCCCAGGCCCCTCCCCAGTCGAACGCCGACCCTGCCCACCCCTCATCCGCCCTGAAAAGGGTGCCGCTTGAGGACGAGTGCCCCCAACGCTCCCCTCCCGCACTCTGACCGCCCCCCCCCCCCCCCAGCAACTCCCCAGCTCGCTCCACAAGCCCCCGTTCCATGCCCAGCCCCCCCACATACCTCCTACGTGTCGCATTCGACAACGACCTGCTTCTGCCCCTCCAAGCCCCCGCGCTTGCCCCCTTGTTCCCCTGTTTTTCCTGCCCGACCCCTGCTCACCTGTGGACGGCTGACATCGACGCCGTTCACGTCCCCAGAACGGGCGAACGGCCACGCGTTCGAGGTCCCGCACTCCCTGCTGCCCCGCCCGCGTCACGTTTGATGACGCCGACTGCCCCCAGTCCCTCCAGGCCTCCTGCTGCCCCCCGTTTTCCCTACCCAACCCCTGCCACATGCCCCGACACTTCTGCAGCACCGGGAACGACCAGACGGCCCCCACAGCATCGAGATGGCCCGGCGTTCAATGCCCCGAGCGCCGCCCTTCCCCTGCCACGTCGCGTTCGTCGACGACAATCTCCCGTTCACCCCTGTGCCCCCCGTTTGCCCTACGATCCCTGTTTGCCTGTAGTTGGTTGGCTTCGACGCCGTTCGCGTCCCCCAGCCCTGCCACATCTTTCACAATGTCCTCGGCATTCCACAGCTCCACTCATTCTCGGTCCCTGCCCAGGATGGATCCCCGACACCACCGTTTTCCCCCTTGTTCCCAAGAACAGCCGGCGTCGTCCGGCATCCTCGAGTACGAACTGTTTCGGCCACGTGTCCCTGTCAACCCCCACATCTTCATCAACGCCCATGTCCTCGTCAACGCCTACGTCCTTGTCGATGCTTCTGTCCTCAAAATGCCCACTGTCTCGTGAATCTCGACCATCAGGCAACTCAGTGTGCAACATGTAAAGTATGCCTTGTTATGGTTCTTTCACCCCCTGTCGTCCCCGTTCTTGTCTCGACACCTGCCTACATGGCCCACATTGCCAGCCCCTGCCCACGTCACCAGCCCCTGCCCATGTCACCAGCCCCTGCCCACATCACCAGCCCCTGCCCACGTCACTGTCACCAGCATCTGTCTCCCCTCGAGCCCGATGTTGGCCTCGGACTCTGTCCCTGTCACCTACTTGCACCCTGGCCCTGTTACCTTGCACCCTGTCCCTGTCACCTGCAACATTTTGACCTCCCCCCACCCCAGTCAAATTTTTGGGAGAATGAGAGAGTGTAAGAGTGCCTCTTACATCATTGAAGCTTATCTACATCTGCAGTAGTATATAGTGCATACTTCGAGCCCTTGTCCTGTATCTTAGCTATTCCCTCCGAATATACTAAGTTCCTAACATGTCTTGTTCGCCTTGAGTGTTGGAAGCTCTGGCTTCCTCCCACAATGGTTCCAAAGAAGGAGCAAAGGACAAATAAGTAGTAAATCATCATGTGTGTGATCACCTAAATCAGGGACCCATAGGTGGCATTTGGACCAAAACTGACAACCTTTAAAGTTTCTAATTGTGTGCACACTGACTGGATCTGCATACACAATAGGGTCATTCACAGTAGCCATTTTCAGCTACTTTCTGATTTCCTTTTTTATCATGCTTTCAAACTCCACCCTGATGCTCTGATCGATCCACAATAATTTTCATGAGTTGCCTCTCATGCTGCTTCAAGTTCAAGGTGATGACAGCCATGCCAAAAGTCTCCAAACGTGTCCAAAAGCCAACAACCAAGGCAGCCAAGTTGAAGACTAGCTCTAACAGCACCTCTGATATTGAAGCATCTCTGATGGACAAGCACACATTGGGGACACATTGAATTCTTTTGATGGCTGTTGGGACAGAACAACTTCTGGACAGGTTGAAAGAAAACCCTGAAGACTGTCATAAACTGTTTTCCAACTCTTCTAAGGATGCTAAGGATGAGGTGTGATGCAAACATGTGGTGAAGAGCACAAAATCTGAGTTCCACAAGAAGATAGCAATATCTGTATTCTCTGTTGATAGTGATGCTGATGTTTGTGCAGACTTTCTTTCCAACACCATCAACTACATCAGGAAACTGGGAGTGCATTGATATAATCAGGCAGAATTTGTAAGCAGCAAACAGACTGATACAAATATATTATAAAATAATTGATTACTACACAATGCAATAAAGGCAATGATTGTAAAATTTGAAATCTACTTCAATGCTGTCAGTTCTATTTGAATCAGGAAACTGAGGACAGATTGATATACTAGGTGGGATTTGTAAGCAGAAAACAGGCCAATACAAACATATTATAGAATGTAATTGATCACTACATAATGCAATAAAAACAATGATTGAGTGATCCCCAAACTTTGGAATAGGGTTATCTTGTGTAGAAGAGGTAGCAGAAAGTAAACAACGCCCTGGAGATATCCAGAGGAGCTGTTTTGGCTTGTAGCCTCTTCAGTACTTCTGCTGGGTTTTTATAGCCAACCACGGCTGTGCGACATGTGACTGGCACCAAGCCAAGCTCTCGGCGGTGAGGACACCTGTATCCAAGCTTTTCCCGCCCATGTCAACCGCCGAACGCTTTGGAACAACAGCTGACTCAGGGGTACTAGGACGGTAGGGCACTGCCCTGTTCCAGCGCCTGTGTCATATCCCATGCAAGCACCCCTCAGAACTGCGCCTCGGAACTCCGTAGGAACTCGGAGTATTTCAAATTCCTCATTTCAAATTACCTCTCCTGTTTTACTTACATCACATCTTCCGTAGTTTACTCAAGTCTGTCCTTCATCATAGATATCATCACGAAATTTGTACTCGGAACTCCGCAGAACTCCGCCGCAGCTACACCGAGTACTAGCCTTAGTATAAAACTACTTTACATACTTTGTATTCTTCAGTTCAAATATTAGTTGTTATCAACTTATCATTTGTCAACTTTAAGACCTCGAACTTCTATCTTAATCTTCGGACCTCCGGACCTCTACTTCATTCCTGTCCCTTACTTCGGACTTCCTAATCGGAACTCCGCTTTTGCACCTTTTCCTTACCTCGGACTTCCGCACGGACTTCCGGACTTTTCAGTTCCTTGCAAATTGGACACCGAGCGTAGAGAAGGGCGCAACCTCTTAAAGGTTGAAGCCAAGTCCTCGTCGTACATCGGAACTCCGCTGGACTCCGCCGATTTCCCGCGCCTTAGGATCAGTTCTTAACAGTATATATGAACTATATACTGTTAAGAACTGATCCTAAGGCGCGGGAAATCGGCGGAGTCCAGCGGAGTTCCGATGTACGACGAGGACTTGGCTTCAACCTTTAAGAGGTTGCGCCCTTCTCTACGCTCGGTGTCCAATTTGCAAGGAACTGAAAAGTCCGGAAGTCCGTGCGGAAGTCCGAGGTAAGGAAAAGGTGCAAAAGCGGAGTTCCGATTAGGAAGTCCGAAGTAAGGGACAGGAATGAAGTAGAGGTCCGGAGGTCCGAAGATTAAGATAGAAGTTCGAGGTCTTAAAGTTGACAAATGATAAGTTGATAACAACTAATATTTGAACTGAAGAATACAAAGTATGTAAAGTAGTTTTATACTAAGGCTAGTACTCGGTGTAGCTGCGGCGGAGTTCTGCGGAGTTCCGAGTACAAATTTCGTGATGATATCTATGATGAAGAACAGACTTGAGTAAACTACGGAAGATGTGATGTAAGTAAAACAGGAGAGGTAATTTGAAATGAGGAATTTGAAATACTCCGAGTTCCTACGGAGTTCCGTCGGAGTTCCAAGGCGCAGTTCCGAGGGGTGCTTGCATGGGATATGACAGCCTGCCGAGTCATAGATAAGGACCTCATGGTCCTTATCACCATGTGTAAACGCACAGCAATGAGTCACTTGAAGACGATCTGACAAGATCCGCTACGATCTTGTATCACAAGACAGAACATGAGTCGGTTTCCCGACTCAGCTGACTTCCTTTTATCTCTGATCTAGGTATGATTGGAGGGTGGCACCTCGGCGGTGTGTGCAAAGCACACAGGGCCACGCCATGCTTTCCATCAGGTTCTACTTGGGGGGCCACCGGACCTTAGCCGCTGGGACAGGCCCAGACGGTACTGCCCTTCCCAATTGGGTCAAGCGGCGCCCCGCCTGTACTAAGCTGAAGCTTTTCCAGAACAGGAAATTTCACCCACGCTTGCCAAAGCACAGGTACTGCCCGAGGTTGCCGGTCACATGACCGGTCAAAGTTCGGAGAGCTCCCAGAAAGTCCCAGTATAATACCGGTGGTATCACATCCAGGCCTAGTCAGAGTACCGCTTCAAAGCGGTGCGGAAAATCGTTCTTCAACTAACCTGCGTGTTGCGCGTTAGTGTATTAAACTGTCCAGAGTCATAGATGGCTTGCGCCATCCTGACGGCTTGCGCCATCCTGACGGCTTTTTATGGGACCCGGTTAGGGTCAACCTGTCCCCTGCCGTAAGGCAGCAGACACCTCTTCCCGCCAGGGGGCGTACCCTTAGGATAGGGTTTGCGTCCCTGGTTAGGGTTGTTAGAGGGTCCGGGTTAGGGATAGGGTTCCATTAGGATAAGGGGGATCCCTTGAAGTCTCCCAGTGTCTATAACAATTCAGACTAACACACGGTTGTCTACTCCTCCATGTCCAGGGGATGATAGCCTACGGCTTCATCCCGGACTCTGAGTCTAGTGGGAGCGAGCTCTCACATAGCGCCCAGAGGTCTTTCAGGTGCGAGTTGGCATCAAGGGCCTCTCGCTTTAGCTTGTTGAGTTGGTCTCCTAAGCCAGCAGTACGTTTCCGGCTGACCAACCAATGTGCATCAGTAAAACTGACTTTGGATACATCGAGGACTTGCGTCATGGCCATAGCTTTGCCATATCGACTTTTCCGCAGGTAGGACAGCCACAGGTTTTCGTCCTGTACCATCGGCGTCCCTACTACCAGACCATCAGATCTTTTGGCCACCGTCCCTACTCCCTCTGTGGTGGGTTTGGTTACCGTGCTAGGCTTTGGGATTCGACCCGAAGCCATAGCTACCGCGTAATCGGTGTCAACAAGTGTACTGGAACCAGGCTCGGGCCCTGAGTTCCAAAGTCGGGACCATCTACGTTCGTAGAACCAGATTTCTTTGGTCCATGTATTTAAAATGGTATCTGAAAGACCATGGAGGTTGAACGCGTCCCATACTGGGTCAAACGTGGTTTTAACAACTAAGAGCTTTCTCGAATCCGGCATATTGTCGCTAACTGATGACATCCTCCTCACGGAGAACCTTTCTGCCCATCTCTTAGCTGAGTTTTCTTTAAGCCACTTCTTCAACAACGGGTATGGGTATCCTCTCGCCAGATAGATCTTTGACAGGTCTGCCAACGTGTCAAGATAGTTAGCAGGCAAACTGCTGAGGACGGCCATCTGTGACATCTCCCCAAGAAACGTCCCGCGTTTCACGTCTGCGGGGTGGTGGGATGTGAATGGGATACGTTCTAGGTTATTTCTGGCTTTGTAAAATGGTTTCCATTGTAAGGTCATAGTGACAGGGTCAATGTAAACGAACAGGTCCAAGAAAGGTAAACTTTCTCCAGAAACTTCCCATGTTAATTCAAGGTTATCAAATGCCACCACTGACTTCGCGTATGCTAATGCATTATCCGCGGTCTCGGCATAGACGATCATAAAACCATCATCAATATATCGTCCATAGAAGGCGATTTGAGGATTGGGGCGATGTTCCTCTATTTCCATAAAGGCATCTTCATTGGCAGCAGCGCTGATGTTTGCGCCGTCAGGCAAACAACTAACGCCCATTGCAATTCCTTCAAGCTGCTGGTAGAATTCCCCATTGAATTCGAATATTAAATTTTTGAACGCAAGATTAAGTGCTTGTAGCATAAACACTTGTTGTTCAAGTGTTGGCTTGCAAAAATCTTTATAGTATTGTTTGCATGATTCAATGCAAAATTTAACATTCAAGTTAGTGTAGAAGGCCACTATGTCGAAGCCTACTAAAAAGAACTTGCGTCCAGGTATTAAAACCAATTTGTCCAGTTTCGTTGCCATATCTTTCATGCCTAGCCATTTGACTCGGATGCTTGGGGGGCGCAAGCACTTTCCATCCCCATCTGGGTTTTTCTTCCCACATGCTTCCCTTCGTCCGGACTGACCCCAAGGCCCATTTTTTTTTTTTTTTTGATCCAGACCGTGGAGCCCGTCCCGTGCTCGGCTCCCCCTCCCCTGTTAAAGGCTCATGCGACGTTCCCTGAGGTTGAGGCTCATAAGGGAACCATGCAGTGGGTTTCCGTGCGCCCTCCTTGCGCTCAGAGCACCGACCTTCCTCACCTTTTCTCAAGTTATGGCTCATCCATCGTAAAAAAAAATAAAAAAATAAAAAAATGTTAAGGGGGTTCGTTGGAAACATGGGTCATCATTAAAAGACATGGGCCTACAGTCCAGACCGCTCCTAATCGAGTGTCTGTCTAAACGGCACTCACCTTCTCACCCTTTCCGTTCTGGAGGCTCGCATGTTGTGCCTACCCCTCACCGTGAGAGGAGGGGCATAGCGATGGGCTAGTCATGATCGACTGCCACGCATCTTTGCATCTGCGATCAGCCTAGGCGCATCATTTATGTCATGGAAAGATGGCAATGCGAGCGCCTGTCACGGAAAAGATGGGAACAAAAGATATTATAACTACACAAACGCACGGACCGTCTAAGGATTCTGTGAACGTATAAAAGGCCAACAGGCCTGACGTTTTATTTTTTTGCTGGCCCACTTTCCCCCTTATGCCCTCCATCCATCCCTTATGCGTAGTTGTACCATGTATCCCTCCCTTAGGATAACAATAGAATTCATTTGTCCCTGTAACCGCCCCTTGGGGTGTTGAGTTGGATTCCCCTGGCTAATGTTAGCTGGGGGGGGGGGGTGCAGTCGGGTTTGCCTCGATGCTCGTGTGACTTGCTGGTGGGCTAGGACTTGGGAATGCTGGCTGTAGCTGGCTGGGGGGCAATTGGGAGCGACCAGCCCTTGTGGCTGGACCTTCTAGAGTCATGAAGTCATCTGATGACTGTCTGACTGATTCGAGAGCAAGGGGGATAGTTCGTGAAAGACTGTGTTGAACTGTTGTGGCAGGTATTGAGGGTTGTCAGACTCCAAGGAGAACGCATCCCATGGGTGTCCATTTAAGTTGTAATCCCAAGCATACTCTTCATGTTCTTGAAACCCTTGTGTTAGGATCTTGCATCTCAGCTGGTGAAAACCACTGACCTTTGTGCATCCCTGAGCATCATCCGCTGCTCATGTAGACCCTTGTATAGCTATCCACCCTGTCCGCTGCAACACCCCCCTCTATGTAGTCCTATGAGTAAAATAAAAATAAAAAAATGAGCCTTGGATGAGTGACATGCCTTCTTTTCCCCCTCGAAGCATCCATCCTAGCCATGAATGCTAACATCGGGCCAGCACAGCGGCATGCGCATTGAATCAATGAGCACACAGGGTAGGGCCTCGTAATGACCTTGGGCAAATGAACACTCTGTTTAGAGCACACAGGGTAGGGCCTCGGAACGAATGACCTTGGAGAAGCGAGCACTAGAGCAGATGCCAGGGTCATGGGCTGTATGGTCATAGCCCTCATTCCCATTTCAGCGAATTCAGCCTCTAAACCCACGCACTTCCCAGGGGTTAAGCAGATTCCAAGGATGGCCCACATCGCCAGCCTGGGGCGTTGCCCCCCCCCCCCCATGGAGTGATTCAGACCAAAGGGAGACGTAACAGTTCACCTGACACACCGCATTCAGCCTTAGAGCCTTCTGAGAACAAGTGCACGAAGAACGCGATAGCCCGGATAATCCAGCACGCTGCAGTTCTGAACAGCCACCAAGGTAGGAAAAACGCAAGGGCCTGGATAATCCAGTGCACTGCAGGAGCAGTGAGAAGGCTCATCTACGGGCAAGCAAGGGTCAGAGAGGGAATACGGGGGTTCCAGAGGCTAGACAGGCAGCAGCAGGTAGTCTGGATGGCCGGGGGCACCCCACCATCTCGCAGACGGATGGATGCCACAACTCTCAGTGTATTTGACCCATTACATATGGAGCATTTAATGGTGGCTTTTGGCCCATGTAGTATGGTCCAGCTAAGATGGGTCCATGTTGTGTGATAGACCATAGGATAAGGGTGGGCCCATGTTAATGGGATACACCATGTGAATAAGGTGGGCCCATTGTGATGTGACTGAGTGAGTGAGACCATTGGTGATGGGTGGGCCCAGGTGTGAGCTGCTGGAGGCAGTATACCATGGGTGATGGATGGGCCCATGGGTGATATATCGGAGGCAGTAGACCATGGGTGATGGATGGGCCCATGGTCTAGCTACTGGAGACAGTAGACCATGGGTGATGGGTGGGCCCATGGGTGATATATCGGAGGCCGTAGACCATAGGTGATGGATGGGCCCATGGGTGATATATCGGAGGCAGTAGACTATGGGTGATGGATGGGCCCATGGTCTAGCTTATACCAGAGACAGTAGACCATGGGTGATGGATGGGCCCATGGGTGATATATCGGAGGCAGTAGACTATGGGTGATGGATGGGCCCATGGGTGATATATTGGAGGCAGTAGACCATGGGTGATAAATGGGCCCATGGGTCAGGATTCAGGAATGGAATCATCAAGCAAAATGGACTGAAGAACTAAAGAAATGAAAGAAATAATAATCACATGGACTGAAAATTACAAGTGAGAAGACCGAAATAACTATCACTTATGTTTACTAGGCAGTATCATATTAGAGGATCAAAGAATGGGCATATGGGGTGGGGCAAGCAGGATCCATGGCTACAGAACCTACTAGCAAATTAGTATGTGAAACTTTCAATTTTCATGTGTGTACTATAGCCTGTCAGTGATGATCAGGTGATTGGTCACTACACCATCCACTACACCATCCACCACCATCCACCTCCTCTTAAATTTCATTCATTCCAGGTGAGTTGCCATATTTTTAAGTGGCTAAACACCATGTACAACTACCAGCCATGATATCTAGTGTAAGTGTTTCTACTCTGGCTGGCCTCATAACTGATTTGTTTGTTTTTCCCTGCCGGATAAATAAATTAGAACTATGCAAAAGTTTCTGGGTAAACTTAAGGCAGCAGGGCAGCAGCTTGGACCTCAGGTAGGGGGATGACTTTTTATGGCCTGGAAACTATGTTATTTTTTTGTTTCTTGCAGATAACAAAATCCGAGTTTTGTCAAAAAAAATTCAGATATTTTCATGATAACATAAGCTTGGCACGTGCGTATATCCAAAAATTGGCTGTGGCAAGTTATTTGAGCCCTAGGACCCTTATTTTAGCTGATATATCGGTGTTTAAACGATTTTTTCTTACAGATATCAACTTATGAAGATTTTCCAGAAAATTTTTCCAAACACTGCGCGGCAAGTGCGTATATTCGAAAACAGGTAGCGCTAAGTCTTTTGAGCCATAGCGCACTCATTTTAGCTGATATATCAGTGTTTAAACGACTTTTTCTTACAGATATCGACTTATGAAGATTTTCCGGAAAGTTTTTCCAAACACAGCATGGCATGTGCGTATATCCGAAAACAGGTAGCGCTAAGTCATTTGAGCCATAGCGCATTCATTTTAGCTGATATATTGTTTTTTTCTTACAGATATCGACATTTGAATATTTACCTCAACTCTGGACAGATTGTACTAAACATGGCGCTGCCCTTGCGCATACCCCAAAATTGGTATGTTTTACATTCCTATACCCAGGGGGCATGCTTTAACTCATTTACTGCTGTTTTCTTACAGATATTGAGATTGGAATATTTGCCGGCCAAAGTTATGGGGCATAGCGCTGCTCGTGCATATTGTACAAAATCAGTGTGTTTGACGTTATCTGAGCCCTCGGGGGCAAAGTTGAACCCATTTACTGCCCTCTGCTTAGATATTGGGACACAACTGCATGCCGCAGAAACTCCAAAATGTTTCCAAAAACATTTCCCAACCAAGACCAGTATGCTTATCCTCTGAGCGGGGCCTATTTTTTCTCATTGTGTTTTCTCTCGGTTCTTTCGGTTCTTCCAGATCACCAAAAGCAATTATTTGCCAAACAAGACCGTTAAACATGGCCCGGTAGTGGGACATCCTGGAACTGGGGTGCATTTATTCACTGGCAGGCGTCATCTGACTTATTATATACATTCCTCCAGGTGAAGATCTACTGCATAAACAAATATGCCCCCAAAACCACGTCGGCATGTGAATCTCTCCATTCGCTGGTCCATGATGCGATCGGTGAGCAGCGGGAGCATATCAACCAATCCATCAGTGACCCAAAAAGATACCACTGGGTGGTGGTGTATGTGCCCTCTTTCAGTTGTCAAATATGAATTCTGATAGGAATTTCTCTCCCACGGTAGCCATAAGCTGCACAAATCACCCCGAGGTACGCGGCGTTCACGAGATGAGGACCACTGGACAGTCAGGGCGTTCAGGGCGGGGAGGGCCCACAACATGCTACATGTATATCCTGAGAAGGGTGACTCAATGGAGTCGTTCAGCAATGGCAGGCGGCATTGGAGGACTCGGATTCTGGATAGAGCGGATTACTCTCGTCTCATAAGGAAAGAATTCATTTTATTCATTGTGCATTTGAATTAACTAACTATCTGGTGGCTACAGATAGAACGGGATAACCTGAAATAGATGCAATAAATATGATTTGTGTAGGAGCGTAGTGAGTTGGCGCTGACCGGCGAGTATCAACGTCAGTTGTAATGACCGGCAGTGAGTATGAACGGGAGTGAGACTAAGCGGCAGTGGCACTGACTGACAGTGATACTGACTGGTAGCAATACTGGCCGGCAGTGGGTCTCGACGGCAGTGATACTGACTGGCAGTGGTACTGACCGGCAGTGATACTGACCGGCAGTGATACTGACCGGCAGTGATACTGACCGGCAGTGGTACTGACCGGCAGTGAGACTGCCGGTCAGTCTCACTGCAGGTAAGTATGACTGCTGTTGAGACACTACCAGTCAAGAACCGTTCTGGCCAGACGTGGTGTGCCAGAAGGTGTGTGCATTCCGCAGGCCACGTAGTCAGCTTGACTCCGAGCCTCAATAGACCCTGGTCATTGTGGAATTATCAGTGACAGGAGCAAAAGGCCTCTTGTGCATTTGATGTCTACAGCATCACTGTTCGGCAGCATGTGCAAACCATTCATGAGCACATGCAAAATGTTTGTCTGGCGACTGACTGGTAGTGATACAAAATGGCAGTACTGTGACTGACGGGCAGTCAAGGTCTGACAGACCGGCAGTGATACATAATGGCAATGGTGTGAATGAGCAGGGTGAACACCAGCCGCGAGACTAAACGGCAGTGTTGGGAATGGAGTGGTGAACAGTGACAGGAAGAGTTAAGGACAAGGTTAGAGGATGAAGTTTAATCTCAAAGGCTAGTGAGTGAGGGAGTCTGCCACAGGGAGGAATGTTATTATCATCTCCTACAAGATGTGCAATATTTATACTACACAGTTAGGAGGTATAGTGTAATGCACTCCTTTAATATATAAAGGAGGTATTCTGTAATAGACCCCTGTACCAGTTAATAATGGAATAACTATGTCATATCCCCTATAACAGTGTCAATAATAGTGACATATGATATCATGGCTTGGTAAGTCCTAGACTTCCTGCAGGGTGTGTCATAGACACTCTATCCTGGGCTCTGTCTCTGATAGCCTATGATAGACATGGCTATATCTTGCCTATCCTATGATAGACATGCTGCAGGATGATTAATCCTGTAGCATGTGGTAACTGTGGATTCCCCTATATGTCTCTGCATGTGTTAACCTCTGTTAAACATGTGTTAATATAACTTAGCATATTCTGGCAATATTCCCTAGGCATGTTAACTGCCTTGGCTTGCCTGTATACTCTTGTATACATAATCCCAACAGGCAGTGATACTGTACCAGCAGTGACACCGGCATTGATACCGAGAGGTGGCATCATAGGTGCAACGGATAAAAACCATGGTGATCTCAATGAGTAATGCAACAGAATGCCAGACTCAATGGCAATGGGAACTATGTGTAATTGAGATGGCATTTTCATTCCTATTCCCCATTAATCTAGCCATCGGTTCCACGGAACCGATCACGTGAATTCAAGTATATCGGACAAGCTGGTGACTCCCAGTAGACCAACACCATCTCTAATCAATGTCTGGGTCCTCTCAGGCAGTTGTTGACTTTTACTGTTCTCGTGCATGTGCAGCTGTGATCAAAGCCACTTCAGACAGATGCCAAAATGGTCCTGATGAGTATTATGCAATCTGGCATGCAAGAATGAAGTTGGACATAGTAAGTTGATAACCAAGTTAACACTTGTGATACCTCCTAACCAAATTGCCTTCCAGGAAGCATTTGAAGTCATCATTGGGTATCTGGTCATGACTGAACGATTCAACCACATAGCGCCGTTCTACAAGAGGCTCCATACTGCGGTCTATGCAGCTAAGGATCTCCCAGATCTAAAGTCAGCTTTAATGACATTAGATCCCTTGTAACCCGATGGATCCAACCCGTGTAGTTGATCGGTACATTGATCCGTGGTGGGATAGACCATCGGCTGACACCGATGCGATGTTCTTGGTGGGGGGTGTTCCAGACTTTATGGCTCAGGTATGGTATTCTGGCATATTTTACATACAATATTGCAAAGTATACCATGCAGCGGGGAGATCATTATGACCATGTGGTCTCTGTGTCATTTGATGATCAACTTCACCGTGATGTGGTCTTTTCTCATCTCCTATCAATTTTGGCTATGAAAAATGTACACATTGCGGTCGGAGAGGTAATGTTCAGATGCATTGATCATACAGAACATGGGGATGAGGGAGCCGGTGACAGGGAGATTCCGGAAGTTTAGCCGTTGGACTAGTAATATGATATTATCCTGATTTATGAATGATACCCTTCTGGAAGCCAGATACATGATCTGCCATTTCTCTAAGCTCACTACAAAATGGTTTTTGGTAACATCAACACAGGAACTTCCATGACAAGCCGGGATCACTGCTGATCCCGGTTCATTGATCCTGAAGCATGTGATCATAATATCATTTCAACTTTGACCTGAACCAGCATCTTCACCATGGATTTTGCTCGCTTAAATATACAGTTGGTGGAATGGTGTAGTCTCCCCCCTTTCATTTTGGAGGCATGTAATTCCTTCCCATTCAGCTCCACTTCTGAGGCACAATGCTTCGCCGATCTTTTGGCCGCAAGGATGCGAGGGCTTTGCAGAAGGTTTCTTGAGCTTGATGGCACTGATCGTCAAGACTGTTATGATAGAATTCAAAATGAACTGGTATGTACCCTTCTATGTTTGTTCTAGGAGCAAAACCTCATTCAGATTACATCAGACTGCCGGAGTAAAGTTTGCCGGCAGATGCTACATCAGTGGCTTTGATATCAAACCGTCCACATTTTATACCGAAGTGATCAGGACCCCACCCGCCTGGGGCCAAACAAATTTCCCTGGTGTGTTTACAATGATGAGGCAAGCTGGGCCGAGCCACTTGAAGAGGCTCTGGCTGTCTTCAAATATCATGTCGGTGATTATTTCATTCACTCGCGACTTCACTACTATGATTTCTGTAGAATCAAGGGATCCCAGCAGAGCCAAGTCAGCCCATTCCATCAAGTGCACTTATCCCGGACTTGGTCAAATCATATGAAACTCTCACGCATGCCCAATCCATGCTACCAGGGCTGAAGGAGCGGGTGGTATGGATGCTGATGGCAGAAGAACAGGATGAAGATTCAAATGTACAATTGTAAGGGAAAATATATATGACAATTCTATGATGTATAGTTACAATAGACCGAGAATGAATTCATGAAGGCTGCAAAGTAAGTTGAGAGAAAAGATCCAGCTGCATGGAAGTCATATAGTGGCTGACAGTAACAAACCCGGGTGAGTCAATACCGAATCGGTCTAGCACGTTATCCCGCATGTATTGCGCTATGCATACTCTGCTCCCATTGCAATCCGTGGTGCCATGCCTGACAATCCTTCCTAAGATGGCCATTGTCCCGGACTCATACTCGAGCTCTAACCCTAAGTTCTGCATAATTAATCTGGAACCGGAGTATGGTCCAACGGTCGTAAGTAAGTCAAACCATGCACCTTGTGAGTTATTATCTTGGTGAAGCGGGGTCTTGCAGTTGCTGATGATTCCGTATCCTGAAAATGGTGATGTCCATAATTTCAACACCTCTAACACAGCCTCCCCTTCCTTGACCTGTGAAGGATCACTGATGATTTTTTCAAAGACTGTCCTGCCAGCACGATAAAGGTCGGGGTGGACTATTGATAGGAAGGCCCCCATCAGTGCAAATGACTCGGCAGTGTGGAAAAGCCAGGATGTTGTTCCCGGGCTGATGCTTCCAGGCTTGAGGGTCGCAGAGATCTCCGGCAAGAATTCTTTGGTCTATAACTTGATCAGTAGCCTGACTGCGACGATGAATTAAACTAGACTCACATCATGGGCTTGCTGAAACCATGCCGGTGAGAGGTTAATGTTACCGGGTTGTGGGGCACAGCTGCCCACGGGTTTGTAGTATGCCAGCTGCCTTTGTCACCTGTTAACGAGCTGCCCAGAGCATTGTCCATCTTTATGGCGGCTTGCCATAAATCCTTCTAGAGAATGGTGAATCAGCATAATGATTTCGATAGACTTTGGTCAACTGGTACATACCTGCCGTTCCTCAGAGAGGGCCCCTGGAACATACCATGCTAACACCTTCCCATATGCATCTGAAATGAGAGTTGGAGATGTGATGACGGTGTCGGCATATTCAGTGGGAATCGGAAACTGGGATGCCATGCGATCCTCCTCCGTCTGCTTTCGGCCGGTCGCAGTCTTTGGTAACATACGATCATACCATTGCGCATCCATGGTCGGCATTGTAACTGGGAAGTCCCATCAGAAACAAGAAAGGTGCATAATGTGTTTATTATTACTGTGATTAAGGAGTGCTTGACTGGCCTTTGTTGCCAAGAGTTCAGCATCCTTGACCAACAATACCGGCAGATTCAGAGGTGGAGTTGGGCCAGGGTTGCAAGGTGTAAATATCGGTGATGGTGTTGCCATTAATTGGACCGGTGGAATGGGAGGTGTCATAGACAGAATGTAACAAAACCGTTGTCGAACATATGTGGCCAGTACATTGGTAAGATAGAACACAGAGTTTTCAGGGAACATTTGGTGTGGATGGGTGAAAGTGGGTGGTCCACAACTCGATGCTCTGTTTAAATACACAGGACATTTCCCCGGGGCAGGAGCACCATTAAACAGCATGGTATTGGAGCTCCGGGACATGGCGGTGAACTTGCAGTGAACGGAAGCAGCAGTGAATGGGAGCAGCAGTGAATGGGAGCAGCAGTGAACGGGAGCAGCAGTGAACGGGAGCGGCAGTGAATGGGAGCGGCAGTGAATGGGAGCGGCAGTGAATGGGAGCGGTGGAGACGTGCAGTCTCTAGCAGGAACACAGACAGGGGAGACCACGGAATGCTCAGACACGATCAGACACATCGAAAGGCAAGGATGGAATGCTGTGCTACAGTGTCTACACATGCAGATATCAACATGACATGATGTCTACTCTACAGTCTGCTGTGGTCATGCTGCACGGCTACAGCGGCAGTGAACGGAAGCAATTCACCAGCAGTGCACAAACAGCAGTGTATGGGAGCGGCAGTGAGTGGGAGCAATTCACTGGCAGTGCACGAATGGCAGTGTATGGGAGTGGCAGTGAGTGGGAGCAATTCACCGGCAGTGCATGAGCGGCAGTGCATATGAGTGCCAGTGAGTGGGAGCGGCCATTCTGTATCACTCCCAGTCAGCAGCAGTCATCGTTGGTAACACCTCCCAGTGAGTACCACAGCCGGTCTGGACTACTCCCAGGCGGTACCACCTCTGGTTAGTATCACTCACTGTTAGTACTACTCCTGGGCGGTACCACCCCTGGTTGGTATCACTCCCTGTTGGTATCACTGCTGGTCAGAGCAGCAGTAAACAGGACTCAAAATACTATAGTGATGGAGACTGGATCATTATTCCCCATTCATTATTTATTTACACTGGTGAATGAAATGCTAATCAATCCTGGCGTTCCAGTCATCTCTTTCGACTCCATTTAACCATCCGTGACTTCTGAAACCTCACGGAAGCCAATTCAGCACCAACTGCCACTCGAGGGGTCACTGTGGCTGCAGCTGCAGCAGTCCTTGCCCTAGTGTTTGCTCCCAGGGGAGGGGGTGGAGGAATATCAATGCTAAATGCTTGTCGTTTTGCCTGTTTCTTTGGTGGACGGCCTCATGGGTGGGGATTCTCTGAGATAGTCATCGAGGCAAGCCGGGTGGTTAGGGATGCTGCCTCCTTGTCAGGACCCCGATCGGCGGTCTGTGGCACTGAGATGATGTCGAGATCTTTCTGCTTGCTCCTTGGGCCAAATGTGCTCCGCCGGACCACTGAAATTTCAACGTTGATAACCAGGGTTTTATTTGAGACACCAGAGGAATGCTCACCCGATTCCCTGTTCTCTGATTCAAACCAAATCGCCTTTCCTCTTGGAGGATTCAGTGTCTGCCTGGAGCCTGAAGGACAATTTGGCAATTCATCATCACTGTCATCCATTGCATCGACTGGGCCAAAGTCAAACGCCTCCCCTGAGTCAGAGTCGGACCCCACCGACATCTTCCTCTTCCTCCTCCATGAATCTGGGGCTACAGGGTCCAACCATGATTCCACTGCCTTTGCTTTCCCCTTGGCTCTTGTTGACTTCCTTGCTGGCAGATCAGGAGAGAGGGGGGTCGCCGTCCTGCTTGTCCTTGCCGGACTGATCTCACCCTCCGTATGGAATTGGAACCCAATGCCATTCTCGCTGTCCTCTTGCCTTGAATGCCAATAACCGAGAATCTCCTCTAATTGCGGCCCTTTCAGTTTAGAGGGATCAACGAGAGTGAACCCTTCCGGCACTTGGTCGGTATCAAAGTAAGCGCTCGGGTTTTGAACAATGGATGTCCACGATGGTATTCCAGCTTGCTTGCCAGTCGCACACCCTGAAGATGCAGGGATTAGCCATGGGATAATGGAACACTGTGTTTACTCACTGTATGCCACTGCAACATAAGACCATACCAAGGCCTTTTTATCCATCCCCTTCTTTGGCCATTGCGATGGGTCTGGTAGTAGTGGGTGGCCTTCCCCATCGGTTGGAAGGTCCTGGTATGGCTTCTGGCTCGTCCTGCCAGAGGTCATCGTCATAGCATTATTTGTGTCTGCAGATCCATGTCACCTGTAGATTACAGTAGATATAATTAACAATACTCACTGTGCATTTCCGTTGCATGCTGGCTCAAAAGCGCCATGATCGGCTTGGACTCCCAATCTGGATGCACTTTAAAGAACAATGTCCTGCTGAGCTGTTCCATATATTCCTGCCTAAAAGACGAGTGAGTGCCGATGATTTAGAAGAGTAAAATAGTACACGTTACCCATTAACAACCACTGTCCCATTTTCATTCCAATAGAAGCTGAGGATCACGCAGTCCATGCCGCATGATCGTTTCATCTCCTTGCAGAATGACCGGACATACTTGTATGCCTTGGTGGCACTCCTAGAGCCTGGTTCACATCATGACAATAACCGACGTCAATTGACTTACTTTGCTTGCTGGGCTGCCGGTGGCCCCATTTGGTTCCACAGCTCAGCCACCAATTCCAGGCGCTGTTTCTCCTCATCCAACGTCCTATCCCATACCTTTGATGTTTTCACACATGGTCTGAGTCAATTGTAAATACAGATTTGCATGACTAGTTTCAGTATTTACCAATCCATCACATTATGCTGCCAAGATATATGGCACTATGTCGACCTCAGTATCCAACTGAGAACACAACATAATCATCAAGTTACATATCACATCCTAATGCCTCAGAGCTCGTAACTGCTAATCTCAGGAATGATCATAATGGTTCCTTCATGTGCACCACAGCTTGCTTATATGACATTCATGATATGCATGGAACCATTTTGGGAACAACTTGCATTGATGTGGCAACGAGGAATGTAAATCAAGATTCAAGCAGTTGGGACAGGCAAGACAAGGCTGAGGCGGAGTACTATATGCTGAAATTGTATGCTGGGTTTAGCTGCTACTGATGGCACATTACTTACATATGATTGTAACATCTGCTACCTAGTAGATGAGAACAAACTATTTGCCTATGTAGTATGATATCATTGTTACCTACAGAAATAGTGCACAACAACTGTAACCTAGTATATAACAATGAATGTACACTAGGGGAACACTAGTTGTGTTCTCTTAGGATATTCCACCTTGTTTGGTGTGACATGCCTATCTCAATGCAAACTCACTTCCCCTGACTTCTAAATATAACTGCCCATCCCATCTTTCCGCTGCTTCTTGTAGAGCCCACAAGTGTGCCACCCGGGTTGGTGGGAGTCTCAGTGTTGCCCTAACATTATATATCTAATGGAACCACCACAATAGGCAATTATAACCATTTCTTCAAGTACATACCACCCCAAAGGTTGACCAGTCATATGAACACATTCCCAGTTTACATTTCACGTGATTGGTCATCCTATCCACATTTGGACTTCCACCTTCTAATTCTGTCACCACATATATGCCGCCTACCCCTCTAAAGTAAAATAATGCCGATTAAAAAGTTCAAGGCCAATGTTCACAATTCTGGCACTGGTGATGTTCTCATTCAAAGCTCCACCAGCTATTACACATCGAGGGGATTGGTCCAAAAGACTAAAGCCAGCACACGAGCATCTTCTGCCAACTCCACCCCGAATGCTTCGCCCTCCAAGTCTCAGAAGAACATGCATGTCTTCACCCCCTGCCATGAGCAAGTACATCATGATGGGTTTGATTATGATGCTGCTATGATGGAACCGTTGAAGCTTCCCCAATCCAAGGTACGTCAATCTCAGTCATGGTCTCTGGGGAACTTTAATTATTTTGCTACTTCTAGTCACAAAATGATTACCTCAGGGAATATGTTGCGAAAAGAAAGTTCTACCTCTCATGGATGCTGGCTTCAGAGGCAGGCCCAGCTTCGCGTCGGTGTAGTGCATGTGGCTTGGCAGTGGAATGGCAGTGCAAGAATTGCCTGGGCTATCCCCTCTTTTGCAGTTCATGCTGTAGATCTTCCCATGCATGCACCCCCTTCCACCTCATTCAACAATGGACCAGCGAATTTTATCAAGATTCTTGGCTGATTGAGACAGGGCTTACGCTCCACTTTGGACATGGGGGGAAGCCTTGCCCCTCGTATACCCCGACAGAGACTTTGACAGGAATCCAAGACATCCCATTTGGACTTCCGGACATCCCTGATGAGCTCAATGTTATGGAAGATGAGTTGGATGCCAATCCTTTGCCTGAGGGGTTCATGGAAGCAGAGGCCAATGAAGGACATCATGAGGCGGAACACTCAGAAGAGGAGTTCTTAGACCCGCATGACCAGGCAAGGTGGAGGAGGGATAACCTGAAATATGGGACAAATGTCGTGGTTATTGTTCATCAAAACGGAATTCATCACTTGCCCGTTCAGTGGTGTAGGTGCCTAGGACATGCACCGGACGATGTTCAGGCCCTGGACCTCCACTTCTTTCCGGCGTCATTTAAGAAACTGCGGACACTATTCACCTTCCAGGGCCTTGATTCCTTCCTCACAGAGAATCAAGAATGTAAAACTTCGGCATGGCATTACTATCAGAAGCTCCGCCGGTTCACATCTGGCTGTTTTCTGCACAGCATCCCGGTCTGTCTCACTACCGATTTATAGCTTATTTCTCATACATAATATAGGACCAGTACAGGGAGCTGTTACGTTGCACGAGACAATACAGGAACCTGAAGCATCTCAAATGGCATGGCTTCGGCCATGAAGCCAGAAGCCCGGGTCTTGGAGATCTGGCCGTTCTCTGTCCGGCATGCCCACAACCAGGCATGAACTTGCCGGAAAACTGGGAAAATGATAATGAACAGTGAGTTCATTCCATCCCATGATGACCTGGAAAGAAATGAAGTCTTGTTTCCCAGGTGGGTATACACCAGATCATTTGCAATTGATGGGAATTTCACGGCATCTCACCAACGTCAGAAACGTTATGAAGATAACGTCCCATTAACAAATGGTCATTCATTTATGACGGAACCGGTGACATATAAAGAACATCTCAAGGTGGCTCTTGAGTCCAAATCGGCTCCAAGTACATGCAATGAATTCAAGGTGAACCGGAAAGTGGACGTGGCCGGGTATGATGCCACAGGGATCGGAGCAGTGGCATGCCTTCGGCATGGCTTCTTCCAACCAGAAGCCACAGTCGACTTTCAGAGAGGAGAACAGTGCGTTATTGAATTGTTTCCGAGTGCACAGTTATGCTAAATACTCACAGACAAAAGAATATTGATTATGCAGTTTGCAAGGCCCTAAATGGGAAGAACATGGAGAAGGTGAAACGGGCATTGCTCGTATACAATATATTTTGCCAATGGTTTATCAACTTCAAAATCTGGGTTGATCACTTACCATACCTTTCAGTCCCGGAGGGGATGGTTGTAGAGGGAGGGATTGGGGATTTCCATGTAAAGGGCCATGTGGATGACTGCTTCATGCAGTTTGCACTACTGTTCATTATAGGGAGCGGGGTGATCAATGGGGAAATTCTGGAGACGTTGTGGGCTGTGCTGAATGAGACCTCCCAGAGTGCCAAGGGATCGACGCTCGCCCACCGGAATGAAATTCTGGATGACCATATGCATCATTCAAACTGGAAAAAGTTGATTGGAATGGGTATGAAATGTTGTACCAGGTGCCAATTAGATTGCTAACTCAATATCAGTTCCAGCTCTGATATGGAAGATGAAACGGGCCCAGGAATTGGTTCTGACTGCCGAGGATTCGTACAAGAATTTGACAGAATCGGCATCGGCCCGTGATCTTAATGAGTGGAGGAAAGGGGAGCAGCAGGCACAGGAGGGCCGGGCGGAGGATGTCATTATTTTGATCTGAAAACACAATGAGGTGCGTTGGTGCTATGTGTGGATATTCTGTGTTGACGTGCCTTATGTTAAACATAGCTCCGGGGAAAGCAGAAGTTCAGCTCCGACTTGTGGATGAAGGAATGTTTTCCGGCAACTCTGGTCTCATTGATTTCTTAGCAAAGGGACTGAGTATTCAGGAATCGCAGTGAGTAGGACTACATTATATTGATGGTGTAACATTTATTTGGCTGGTTGGTTACAGAATGTCCCTACAGAGTTACATTAGGCATGCTGGAAAGGCACCAACGACAGCAGAACAGATCGAAATCACTAAGCGACAGAGTCGGTTATTGAACTGGATTACAGACCATCAACGAAAGGCTCATAAATACCTCACTGGCGCAGACGATGATGACTATTCGTTCGAACCATCAGAGGTATATGATATTGGCCAAGATGGAGAATTAGAACTGGTGAGTAACCGCCGGCCAGACAATCCGTTTGTAGCCAATGAGGTGGGCCACCGGCCAGAGTGTTTCCGGCTGACGTTGCCTTCTGGGATGACTCGACGGGTCCGATGGGAACACGGAGTTCAGGGCATTGCCACATTGGAGATCCAGCTGCGGGCCGGTCAATGTAATGATGCATTGAAAGCTATTTGACTGGCATTGGGAAAGAAGGCATTCTTGTTTCGAACGAAAATCCGCCCAAGAGGCCCAAAGACAGGAAACACAAAGTCGTGGGATGAGATTCATGCGGTGGATCAGACACTCCATTTGAATGCTCAAATATATCGATCTTTGAGGGAATCACTGGTGGATTTGGAGGCACCAATGGCAATGACAGACCGGTTCCAGGTTCTAGAGACAAAACATCTCAAGACAAGCACTACGCTCCTGGACCCCCGGCAGGATGGTTTCAAGCATGTGCAACTGCCTTGGTTCTGGTATCTGGATGTCGCTGGGGATAGCATATCAGCCAGCCATTTGAAGGAATGTAAGTTTGCGCATGAATGAACATGAATTGAGTCTGACCATAAGAAAAAGTCCACAGGGTTAACTGGCTACGAGCAAAAGCAACATTTGACAGAGCAAGTGAGGAATTGGTCCTTGTGAGGCATGAAATGGGGTGGACTATCAGATGCTTCAAACACCATGCGGAGCAGTGGAGATAAAGAAAAGAAGATGGAACATCCCCCAGCCATTTGATGTATGCAGCAAGTCAACAGGCAATGTGGGGGCAATTTGCGGTCTCTGCAAAGGACTCATTTTCCAGTATTTTGTCAGAATGAGGAATATGTACATTGCATTCAATAGTGTAATTGCTGTTCTGTGCTGCTCAGTCTTATCCTGACAATGACTAATGTGACTATTTCACCGTTTCAGTTTGACTGCCAGGCAGTAGCAGTTGCTCGTGGGGAGCACTCCAGGTTAGCACCAGTGCCTGTGGAAGGCTGATACCTATAGACTGCCATTGTGGATCACTGCCCATTCGATCTGTCGTCGGGGATCACTCCCAATTCCATCTGCCATTCGGTCTCAGCTGGTGACCAAAGGCAGCGATTGCCGGTCAGTATCACTGCCATTGAGACTCAAAATCATCCAATGAGCTAGTCACCCTAAATCCTTCATTGCCCCACTTGATATCCTGTTTCGATGGCAATGTCAATATCAGCTCTGTAGTATATATTGGATGTTTTTGCGCAATAGCTCACTGCCGTTTGGTCTCACTGCCGCCTTACCTCACTGCCATCCCACTTCATACCGGTCAATATCACTGCCGTCCTACCTCACTGCCGCTTGGTCTCACTGCCAGTCGGTAGCAGCCCTCGGTAGCACCCCCGGACAGACCCAGTGCCGGTGTAAGTCTGCTACCTACAGAATCAGCCGCCGTGGGGTATCACTGCTTATTCCTGCTGCCATGCGGTCTCTGCTGTTCGGTATCACCGCTTCATATCACTGCTGGTGAATTTCACTGGCAGTTGGTATTCCTGTATTACTGCTGTTTTAAAGTAAAAGGAATTACTGCAGTTCTCATTCACTGCTGGTCAGTATTTATTCGAAACATTGTACCTCACTGCCTATGCATGTCAAAGATCTCTGGAACTGTCCATTTCCATGTGGTTCGCCATAACTGTAACCTTTACAATCTCAAGTTAACATTACACGAATACATTACAAACAGTAATTTACACTGCCCCATATGTTCCGCGCGGATCCACGCGGATCCGCACGGACTAGCACGGAGTCCACAGGCTCTGCAATTTTTACATAGATATTTACAATTAAATTACAATAATTTATTAATCTCGTCGGCCCCGCCCCTCATCTGGGTGGGTCTCGCCCCCCCCTCATCTCGTCGTCTCGTCGGCCCCCCCCCCCTCGTCTCGTCAGTCCCCCCCTTGTCTGACGCGCCCCCCCTGGTCTTGTCGGCCCCTCCGTCGTCTGGGCGGGCCCCCCTTGTCCGGTGTGTTCTGGCGCACCCCCCCTCGTCTGGGCAGCCCCCCCCCCCTTGTCCGGTGTGTTCTGGCGCACCCCCCCTCGTCTGGGCAGCCCCCCCCCCTCGTCTGGCGTCCCCCCCCTTGTCTGACGCGCTCCTCCTGGTCTTGTCGGCCCCTCCGTCGTCTGGGCGGGCCCCCCTCGTCCGGTGTGTTCTGGCGTGCCCCCCCCCCCTCGTCTGGAGTCCCCTTGTCTGGCGCGCCCCCCTCTCGTCTGGTCCCGTTGTGTCCCGTCACGTCTCGGTCGCGTTGTGGCGGTGGGAGTGGTGGTGGTGACGTGGCAGGACACGGGGGGGGGGCGGCCGTTAGTGATGTGGCAGCAGGGGGGGCATGAGGCGCGTACCTCGCGGGTACCCCGCTCCATAGGCCTCCCGGGACCTCCCTCGGGCTGTCCTATCCGCCTTTGAGTCCCCCCCTCCCAGCTCAGTGGGGAGGAGGGCACGCCGTTGGGGGGCCATCGTTGCATGTACAATAGAAGCAATGAAAAAAATTAGTTAGCTTAATAAAAAATGATTAGAACACAAAAACACTTACTATGGGGGCCCCAGGCCCCCAGAATGGTGGAGTGGTGGAGGGGGGGTGAGGAGGGAGGATGTTGGGAATGGAGTGGTGAACAGTGACAGGAAGAGTTAAGGACAAGGTTAGATTATGAAGTTAATCTCAAAGGCTAGTGAGTGAGGGAGTCTGCCACAGGGAGGAATGTTATTATCATCTCCTACAAGATGTGCAATATTTATACTACACAGTTAGGAGGTATAGTGTAATGCACTCCTTTAATACATAAAGGAGGTATTCTGTAATAGACCCCTGTACCAGTTAATAATGGAATAACTATGTCATATCCCCTATATAATTCTCCAGATAGACTTGTCTATCATTGTATATTATAGGGGGTTCCCTGGATAGCATAGGAGACAGTCTTGGCAGTCTTTGTAGTCTTGGCCAGTCTATTAAGGGTAGCAGCTCGGGAATTAATATTATTCCCTGTGGCTGTGTTGGATTCTACCAGTGGCAGATCATAACCCTAACCTTAAGCTTAGGACTTGTATTCCGTCTCCCTAGGCTTGTTAACTGCCTTGGCTTGCCTGTATACTCTTGTATACATAATCCCAACACTCCCCCTCAAGCCTAGGCAGTGTAGGACAATGAGTGGAATAGTTCTGTGAATGTCATCACTCCCCCTGGAGTGGTTAATAATTTTCTTTCAGGTGCGTCAAAACCTCTGTGGATGGAAAACCCATTGGGAAAAACCAATCTCACCAAGGAAAGCTACTGAGTTATTTTTGACTGAATTCCCATCTCTTCCCTATGCCGTGAAAACTTAGGCTTTGGTAAAGCCTTTGTTAATATGTCCGCTGTTTGTTCCGGATCACGACAGTTTTGAATATCAATAATTTTGTTGGTGACTAAATCTCGGACCCAGTGATGCCGTATAGCGATATGTTTTGACCTCTGGTGAAATTGAGGGTTATGGGTTAAAATTACTGACCCTTCATTATTGCCTTGAATAATTGTCGGATTTTCTTGGGTGTATCCGAGTTCACCATACAAATTTCTTAGCCAAGTGGCCTCGCGTCCAGCTTCGGATAATGCCACATATTCAGCTTCCGTTGAGGATAATGCAATAATTGTTTGTTTCTTTGATTTCCAAGTTATTGCTCCCCCTGCTGTCAGGAAAACATATCCTGTGGTGGACTTGAAGTCCTCAGAATTTGCAAATGATGCATCGGCAAATCCATGGAAAAGGTTATTGTTTTCAGTCTCATCCTGGGATTGTTTGCGGTATATGCTGCTAATGTCAGGTCGCGTGGAGTTTGCAATGAATTGTAGACATCCCAGTAATTTGGCGTATGAATTGCTCCGATTCGGCTCATTATAATCTGGGTTTTCAATTAATTTAATATTTGGGTCCATTGGCATTCCAACAGGGTTTGCATCAATCATGCCTTCTTTACGAAGGACATTCTTGATATATTTTTCTTGAGATATTTTGATGCTATCATTGGCGCACGTAATTTCTATGCCCACGATTTTGCTAGGCTCTCCTAGGTCGGTGACGTCCCATTCTGATGTTAACGCATTTTTCATATGCTTCATCATTTTATCTGCTGATGCAAAAAGCAGGGTGTCGTCTACCCATACCGTTATGATGCCTATATTTTCTTCATCCCGTCAAATATATGCGCAAGGATCTGCCATTAATCGTCCATAATCATGAATTTTAAGTTTACCATCAAATTCGTTATTCCACTCTCGACCTGCCTGCTTTAATCCATAAAGCGGTTTAAATAGCTTGCATACTCGGCCTGTTCCATCATTACATCCTTCAGGTTGTTCCATGTATATAGTCTCTTGTAGTGTGCCATTGAGGTATGCGCCCTTTACGTCCATCTGTTGTATTTTTAGACCTTTCTCTGATGTGAGTGCTAAAATCGCCCGGAGTGTGTCCATTCGTACAACTGGTGAAAAAGTTTCTGTGAAATCATAACCGGGTCTTTGTGCATACCCTTTTGCAACTAGCCGCGCTCTGTATCGTACAATTTCCCCTTCTTTATTTCGTTTCCGAATAAATACCCATTTATTTGAGATTGGAACGGCATCTGGAGGTTTTTCGACAAGTTCCCAAGTACCCTTTTCTTTGAGCAAGTCTAATTCAATTTGCATTGAATCCTTCCATTCCGTCCATTCCGGGGATTGTTTTGCGTCTTTGAGACTGTTTATTTCGTCTCCGGCTATTATTGCATAGGCTTCTTCTATATTTAGAAAGGTTTCGTCATCTTCCTCTTCCGCAAGGTGGTAAAGATGTTTGTAGTCGGTACGAATTCCACGAGTTTTCCGTGGTTCATTATCACTTGCACGCGTCTTCCGTGGTCTAGTGATATCTATGTTTCCCTCATTTTCATTCCGTTTACGCTTCCGAGGCTGCCTTGCCGGTTCCGTGATCCGTTGATCGGAGTTACCCGTCGGCGGCACATTCGGTGTTTCCCCACCAGACTCCCCCTCCGTCGAGGGTGTAACATCAGTGTCTTTGGGAGGCTCAGGTTCATCTCTAGCGTCTATAAGTCGGAAGTTCCAAGAGGTGAGAACATTTCTTGTTTCGGCATTGTAGTATTTTATTGCTCCCGCGCCGTCGTCATAGCCGACATATGCACGACGCTTTGATTTAGGTAGCATTTTTCTTTCTTCTTTCTGGCCTTGTAATAATACCCATACTGGGGCTCCGAATTCACGTAAATTTGATACGTCCGGTTTTTTATTGTGCCAGCCTTCATAAGGTGTTGTTTCCCGAAGATGTTTGGTAAATGATCGGTTCCGGATATAGGCAGCGTGTAAGACTGCAAATTCCCATAAAAATTCTGGAAGCTGGTTAGCAGCCAGCATTGCTCGGGATAATTCGACCAGGGTTCTGTTCATCCTTTCCGCAACTCCATTCTGCGATGGTGAGTATGGTGCGGTAAGTCGATTTTCTATACCTCTTTCTTTGCAATATTTTTCCAGTTTTTCGTTAACAAATTCTTTTCCACAATCAATTTGTATACCCTTCGGCTTCTTGCCTTGTGTTTCCAAATGGGCAAGGTAATTTATTACCCCCTGTGCTGCATCACTTTTCTCTTTGAGACATTCAATTGTGACGAACCTTTTAGCATCATCCACAAATAGGAGATAATAATATTTGCCATTAATAGATTTGATGGCGTATTTTCCCCACAAGTCGATGTGGGTTAATTCTCCTGGTTTCGTGTTTCTTTTTGTCGACTTCGGAAAAGGCTCCTTATTTTGCTTTGCACTGATGCAAGCTTCGCAATCCGGTTTAGGACTATTTTCGTCGACATTGAAACCGATCACCAATTTTTGGCTCAATAATTGTTGAAGTCCAGAATATCCTACATGTCCAAATCGTCAGTGCCAAGTTTCCCAACTAAGTGGTTTTACGTTTCCGACGAATGTTTGATTAACGGCAGGAGTTTTAGACGGCTTGCTTGTATTTTTTAATACCATTTTCATCTTGTATAAATGGTTATTAATTTTCTTTCCTTCTGCAAGTTGTTGTCCGTCTTTTGTTTTGAGGATTAATTTTCCTTGTCCTCCAATATATTTTCCGCCGGCCGCATCCCATCGCCCCAACGAAATTAAATTGTTTCGTGTTCCAGGCACATGTAGGACGTCTTCCAGATGAATATTAAAATTTTGATTATTGCATGTTGAAATTATTTCAACAGTTCCTTTGCCTGCAATTTTAGCTTCCAATCCACCTACCCCAGTTACGGAATTATTTTTCATTGGAGTGTGTAAGCCTGCGACCAGACTCACGACACAAACATGCACAGCCACCACGAACATCGGCAAACATCGGCACACATTGATGCTTACAATGGCTACACAGCCACCCTGAACATCGGCGAACATCGGCGAACTCATATATCAACTTACGCTCGATGCGGCCACTTTCTAACACAGTTTCAAATCTCATATATATACCATCTTTTTTTCCTTTGTTGCCCCACTCTTTACCTTGTGCAACAAAGGTATAGTTTACCGACCTTCTTATGTATCTTAGACTGACTCTTTACCTTGTGCAACAAAGATAACGTGATCCTGTCTTACCATCTGACTTAGTGAGGCTACCTAACCAGGCAGCCTTTCACTTTTTTTTTGACACCGACTGCGTCTTTCAATACCTGACGAACCCACACTGTCTCGGCAACCCTCTACCTCAATTCCACTCCTCACCAGGAGTGCGAGAAGAAAGTTGCAGGACCCTGGCCAACCTGCCAAACTACAGATCCTAATGGACACACACCGACGCCCCAAGCCAAACAGCCCGGTGTCTCTACCACTGTCCCCATCACCTAGTACTGACTCGTCTACTGACGAAAGTGCACCTACCACAGCCACCTCCCATTGCAACTACCAAGCTACCTTACCTGCTGCCCGAATTGCCATGTCACCAACCACACAACCCCTTGCTGAAGTCAAGGTCACGAAGATGAAGGAATGCCCAATGCTCACTGTGGGCAGAATCACCCCACTCATCATGCAGTTGTGGACCCTTGCATGCAAACAATACAAGAAGCATGGCGGGAAGACCAGCACTGAAATTGTCAGTTACGTTGCTGAGGGGATGTTTGAGCCGCGCCTCGTTTCTTGGTATCAGGCAGATCAAACTCGGATTGATGCCCTCACCCTGGATCAGTATCTCACTGAGCTGGCCCAACTGGTCCTCGAGAAGAACTGGTCCTATGACATCCTCGAAACCATCCTCTCCACAACCCAAGGCAACCGGGAATTTATGGATTGGAAAATAGAGGTTGAGAACCTCAACACAATCCTCACCACCTCAGCGCCAAGCAAAGCACTCACCAAGGACCAGCTCAAGGTCCAACTCCAATCCAACCTACACCCGGACCTGAGGCTCAATCTAAGCCTTGAACCAGTCCTAGCCACTGATCTCGCTACCTGGGCCTTTGAGGTTAAGGAGCAGGATGACCGTATGCAGGCTGAAAATGCCCGGACCCAAAAGATGATTGATGCCTCGGCCGCTGCCCGCACTGCACGCCAAGGTGAAAAAAAGGATCTCCTCTCCCGCCTCACAGATGCACCTTTGACCTCCCATGCCTCTACCTCTACCCCCACCAGCCGAACTAAGAAGGCTGAGAGAATTCGCCTGCCGGCCCTCACCGAGGCCGAGAGAACCCTCATCCGTGACCACAATGGATGCACCCGGTGCAGGAAGCTCAACGTTGGGCACACCTTCACCAACTGTCCAATGGTTGCAACTAACTCATGGCCTGACCCGGTGACCTACATGACCCTCACAGCGCCAGCCCAAAACATGGCAATGGCAGCCGGACACATCTCAGATTCTGAAACAGACTCGTATGTCCCTTCCCCTGTCAATGTCCCCCTCACTGTCCCACAATTATACACCAACCTCTTTGCTACTGGCCCCCTCATCTCCGAATTCCCCATGCCAGTCCAACCACTAATTGACGTTGGATCGGCCTGCACAGTGATTAGCCTGGAGCTTACCGAGAAACTTGGTCTCCGACGATATCGTCTCCCTGCCAAGGAGAACAACATGTCCTCCTTATCAATGCTGCCACTTGTCTCGGAGGAGTATGTGAAACTAGACCTCAGCTCTGAACGGGGGATATGGAAGTCAGGAGTACACAAGATGAAAGTAATTAAGGGGCTACCATTCCCCATTATACTAGGAATGCCATTTCTTTCATCAGAACAGATCCTGATAGACCCACATGAGCGAATGGCCATTGACAAACGCACAGGCTATGACCTCCTAAACCCCCCCCCCTCTCGCACCTCAGGATTGGAACACAGCTGCGAACATTGGCAAACAGCACAGCCACCGATGCCAAAGAAAGTTTGGGCACCCAAGCCTACACTCTCGAGCAGACCGGAGCACCAACACTTGCTGGTTACCTCCTCCCTGGCCCCATCATGGCTGCTGTTCGAGACCGCATTGAAGGCCTCGCATTCCAAGAGGTCCTCAAAGAAGCAGACCGGAAAATGAAACAAAAATATGCCGACCGCTTCCCACTCCGACTCCCAGACAATACCTCTGAAGTCCCTGGACACATGTTCCACCGCATCCGGCTCAAAGACCCCACCAAGGTCAATAATGGCAAAGGATATGCAGCACCAAAGAAATACCAAGAATCTTGGAAAAGATTACTTGATGACCACCTAAAGGCTGGCCAAATACGACCATCTTCATCAGAATATGCCTCACCAGCATTCTGTGTCCCAAAATATAAAGCTGGCGTCCCTGACTTAACAGTCGACCCCCGCTGGGTAAACGACTACTGGTCTCTCAACAGTAACACTGTCCGAGATAACTTCCCCCTACCTCGCATTGATGACATACTCGCCGATTGCGGGAAGGGAAAGATCTTCGGGAAGATGGACATGATTAACTCCTTCTTCCAAACACGGGTACACCCTGACGACATTCACCTCACTGCTGTAAGAACACCGTGGGGACTCTATGAATGGACTGTCATGCCACAGGGTGGATGCAATGCCCCTGCCACACACCAGCGCCGAATGACTGACGCGCTCCGAGAACACATTGGAAAAATTTGCCATGTGTACCTTGATGACATTATCATCTGGTCACAAACCATGGAGGAACATGAACGAAACTGCAATACAGTCCTTCAGGCCCTCCGCAAAGCCAGCATCTATTGCAACCAGGTGAAATCCAGCCTGTTTGCCACTGAGTTATGTTTCCTTGGCCACATTGTCTCTGGGGCTGGGATCAAACCTGACCCACGCAAAACCGACCGTATTGCGAACTGGCCCCAACCAACAACTGCCACCAATGTCCGAGGTTTCCTAGGACTAACCAGATACATTGCCACCTTCCTTCCAGCACTTGCAGAATACACGAGTGTCCTCACCCCCCTCACTACCAAGGAATGTGACCGACGATTCCCCACATGGACCCCAGAACATCAGAATGCATTTGACCACATCAAACAACTTGTCCTCAGTGCTGACTGTCTCACCGTAATTAATTACGAAGACAAAGCATCAAACATCTATGTCACCACTGATGCCAGTGACCGCCGGACTGGGGCTGTGTTAAGCTTTGGAAAAACCTGGGATACATCCCGGCCAGTTGCCTATGACTCCTACCAGCTCAATGACGCCGAAAAGAATTATCCAGTCCATGAGAAGGAGCTTCTTGCCATTATCAAGGCATTGAAGAAATGGTGATCCCACCTGCTTGGTGCACAGTTCAAAGTTTTCACTGACCACAGAACTCTCGAGTACTTCCAATCGCAGAAGGAGATGTCGAGACGACAAATGAGATGGTCGATGTATCTTGCAGACTTTGACTATCAAATCACCTACATCCGCAGCGAAGACAACACCGCTGCTGATGCCCTATCCCGCATGCCTGACACTGTGCCTGATGCCTGCCTTGCGGCCTGTGCGATGGCACACACACGTAATGCACCCAAAACCCCAGTCGCCGGTGTGGACGGGGTCTCGGCCCTCTTGAGGTCGATCGGTCGGGTCGTCACGTCGCGCTGGCAAAGGTAAGGCTGAAGGGGGTAAACGCGTGACAAAAGTGTCAAACGCGTGGTGGAAAGGGAAAAGAGACGAGACAGAGAGTTCTCGAAAGGAGTCAAGAACCTGAGAGCCAAGGGGTCAAAGCGGACGCGTTCGTGAACGACGCGTTGCGATCGGATCGATCGATGATCGAACCGCGTGGGAAAGGGGCGAGAGACAATGAGATCGAGGCCGAAGGCACTCGATGTGAGAATACGCACGTGGGCGTGGTACAGGAAACAATGGACTCGTTGGTCCAATCAGGAATGAACAAGAAAAGGGCCGTGGTGCCCAGTAACCGTAGAAACAAGAATACTTAACTTGGAAACTACACGTCGTGTGTAGCTATCTTGAGGAAAGATGGGCCGTCATAAGGGAAGCTTACAGAATCCAAGAAGAGAGAGGGGAAGAAACGTGCTCCATTCGAAAGGTGGGAGGACACCTTATATACAAGCTGAGAGTACTAACTATATGCACATGTGATTGCGCGCGTACTCTTGCACCAATCAGAACTCGAGAGATGAATAATAAAATAAGAAAGAGGCGGAAATATACAAAAAAGGAAGTGGTGATAAAAATAGATCACTCAACAAATGCAAGAACAAGTGGTTGTCGGACCGGCATCGTCGAGTCCACCTCTCAGAGCCTCAACTGTCAGGAATGGCTCAGGGAGGGGACTAGTACTGAGGCCCTCTATTGATGAGACGTCACCTGGGGCCCAAGCAAGTGCGGAGTACCATCCAGTGCGCCCCCTCGACCCTACTCATCTGACAGATCAGCCTGTCGAGTCAGAAACAGCTAGCCGTGGGAGGGGGTACATGCCGGAATCTTGGTTCTCAAAGGGAAGTGTGAAGAATAAATCAAAGTGTTCGAAGAAAGGAAAATAAAACCAAAACCAAAACCCAGCCCTTCAAGTTGGGCATACAAATCTTGATGAGAATCTTGAGGACACACGACAAATGATAAACCCAAGAGATCGACATGTTGAGGCATTTGTAGACCTTCAAGGACGTCATTGACTTCTACCTGTGTCTCAAAGTTGGGGAGGGGGTTGATTAGATATATGATTAAACAATAAACAAAAGAAAGAAGGAAACTATACATATACTCAATGAATATCCAAATATCTTGCAGCCCCACAGGAAATGCATCGGAACGGGGAAGTCGACGGGTGTGTCTACTTACCCTTCCACAGTGGGCAGGACTTAGAATGATGCCCCCATCATTCCAGGGAGATGAAAAAAGGATGTCGAGAGACGTCTTGATAGTCATGGCTGACGTGCGATGTCGACGGTCCTTAAACGTTGGAGGTTGGGGAATGGGGGTGCAGGCGGAATCGATAGCGTCTTGCGTAAGCATGTTGGCGTCGCGATTATGTACAAAATCGTGTAGAGCATGCGCGTCGACGATGAAACGGAATAGAATACCCAGCGTTCGATGTCGAAGATTCTTGAATGTTTTTATGGCCTCCTCTACGGATCGCCTTGGAGAGGATTTCATGAGGGAGACATCTTGTCCGTCGGGCAGGGCAGGTGTAAGCGCAGGAGGGTGAATGATGACAACGGGCCTGGTGGCATTGCGGACAGAGCCGACCAGGATGTCTTGCGTGCATGTGAAGAGATGTCGAAGATGGCCAGAGAGAACGGTTGTTCGAGTTTCGAGATTGTCTTTAGGCCAGGAAATACCCAAAGGTCTTGAAACGACAGGCAATAAATGGAACAAATTTCTGAGAAACTCTCCGTTAGTTCGGTCCGTATGCCAAGGAACAGGTAACAGAATATCGCAGCGTTGTTTTGCTCGTCGAACGGGGGATCGTCTGACAGAAACGGTGTTAGCGAGAACAGCTGTCGAGGTGCTGTGCCGTGGCACGGCGCCCTCTGTATCGACGGTGTGTTGTGAGTCCAGGGGCTCGAAGTCCGGCGTAATGTGGTCGGTTGAGAGTACATCACCAGGAGTCTCGTCATATTCACAAGTTTGATTCCTAAGCGTCGAATCGTCCAGTAGTAGAGCTTTTGTAACGAGGTCGATATTGTACTCCGAGCCTTTGGGTATTCTCATGGCGAATGGGAATAAGGCTTGAGGATCTGTTGACGTTCGAAAATGAGCAGTAAATTCTTTTGGAGCGCAATCTAAGAGAGCCGTTGATGTCCGCTGAATCACATAGTCAGGGTTGTGATTATACGTGTCTTCAGGACCAGAATCTTGAGGCGTTTCGAGTCGATCTTCCACAGAGGAGAGGGCGTCGAATGCTGAGAATGTGGGTGTAGGCCCCTGTTGTGTGGGCGGTGCAGATTGACGATGGGATGAGAATGTCGAAGGAATAGTGCGAGAGGAGCTGGGCAGAACTTGATGAGTAGCAGAGGGAGATGTGTCCGTTCCAGGAGGTTGTTGAGGCTTATTGGTCGAGCTAACGTGGGCTGAAGCGTCCGAGGCATCGAGAGGCGAATTCTCGGCAGTAGAGTTGATGCTGAGTTGCGAAACGTCGGCGGTTGTCATGACTGCTAACTCAGAGTGATTTTGAGAGTCATCTGTAGTAACGTCACCGTGATTAACAACAACATCTTGGTATCCGAAATCTTGAGGCATAGCTGACGAATCTCGCAGGGCGTTGTTGTGGTCAGTTCCTCCATGGTCTTGTGCATTGATATCAAGCTTGGACGATAAAGTCTTGTTGGCGCGTTCTGAAATACGGGCGTTACCATTCAAAAAGGATTGGGGATCGACGCAATCAGCTCCCGAGTTCGTAGGTGAAGGCCCTTGAGTTGCAAGCGGGTGCTGGGGTACGAAGGTAGGGATGTTCCTCCGTCCGTGGCTGGGCAGGACTTGGTCGTGACTAGGCCCGGAGTCTTGAACGATATTCTCTTTGCTCTTAAGGTCTTGAGGGAGCGATGGCTCGGGAGGAATAAGACGAGGTGAGAACGTCAGATGAACCTTCGACGAGGAGATGGGCAGGACTTGCAGAGGGGCTGGCAGTGGAGGAGTCATTTGCGAGCGTCGATGTAGGTGCGAGGGACATTGGACGGGTGCAAACGAAGACTGGACCGGTAGGGAGTACGCCGTATAGTAAGGGCTATCGATGGGATCCACGTCGTCACGCCGGAAACTGGAAGTTCTGGAGGTGGAAGGACTTTGAAGAGTGGCCGTGTGCTCATCGCGTAGAGCTTTGGCAACGCCGCCGCTGCCGTGCAGACCGCGGGGGAGATCGGATCCATCTGGGCGCATGAGTCGTCCTACCTGGTTGAAGTCCGCAAGGCCGTCTTGAATGAGGAGTTGTACCTCTGGGCAGTTCCGCGGACCTAAAGGATGGGCATTAAGTAGATCACAAATAAAACATCTCTTCTCATGCTTTGAAGCCGCGATTGGAGCCTTTGTAGTGGGAGGGGCCATGGCGACCAGCCCCCGTAGCATAACCTCTTGTTCGATCTTGACGGCTTGAATTTGATATTGAATTCGATTGGCGAGGGCGTCGAGGGTTGGCGGCACTTGAGGTTCGGTGGTAGTACCTGTAGGGACGCGTCGTACATCAGTTTTCACCTTTTTCTTCTTCAAGTCGCGTGTGCGAGGGCGTCTGACTAGAGGGTCCAGGTCGTCGTCGATGTCTGAAACGTCGGAGTCTTCATCAGAGTCTAAGGGAAATTCCACGCCGTCTGAGTCGTTGTCGATATCGTCCTCGTCGAACTCGGTCCTAAGGTAACTGAGCATGTTGGGAATTGATGGCGCAGTTGTGACCGTCTGTTGGTCGTCAGGGATCTTGTGTCTGATTTTCTTGCGCATAGAGCTCGGTATCCCTTTGTAAAACAATAGATTAGCCTCGTTAGTCGTAATAAGAGACTTAGTCTCGAGCTGAGTGGACTGGGCCGTAAATTCCCTGTAGTACTGGTCGACGTCTTGAAGACTAGAAATACACCCTGTTTCAGCATGCAATCTTACCCATTTCCGGAGTCGTTCAGGTGAGATCCGTGGCCTGCGATCGTTTGAGCCATACAAGTCGATGAGATGAGACCGTGCCGCGGCCCAGTCACACTGAGCCCAGAGGGTCGACGAGTCTATAATGTCGCGGACACGTCTGTGGCAGTAACGTAGAACATATGCAGGGAGTTCACTGAGGGGTACCCTAGCGGCGTTGGCATGTGCTTCGAGAGTATTTAGAAAGTCAGCTACGCGTCGTCCTTTGAAGAGAGGTGCGTCCGGAGTTCCAGGCGTTGGCATGGGCATAGCAAAGACGGCGGCGTGTTGGGCCATCAGGGACTGCGGTGCACGCGAGTTCGTTGTCAGGGATTGTCGTAGGAGCACGTTGAAGGATGCCAGGTCGTCCAATGAGAAGGAACGCGAGTTTGAACCGTAAAAGACGAAGGGAGGGACGGGGAAGCGGCTGTTTCCGCCTTCAAAATGTCCCGGAAAGCGTCAAAAGAGGAGTCGTCGATGGAAAGGTGACGTGGGCCAAGCAGGGTGCGTATTTGCGTGTCGTTGATGTCCCAGAACCTTGTCGAGCGGATTCCTTGAGCCCGGAATTGAGTTGACTGTGTTGGGTAGGTCAAAAGATGACGTGTTGGTATGTGCAGGAACGGGGATCGTTTGTGACCGAGATGTGAGGCTGTTTCAAGATGCGGACGAGAGTCTAAGCGAGCTAAAGGAAGCTAGAATGACACCGAGCCAAGTCTAGTCCGTCGACTCCAAGTCAACGCCGATCCTGGTCTTGAAGGGCACAGCAGACACCAAGTCAAGCCGTGAGAGCGACAGACACTGTCACACTCGAGCTTGAGGAGTCTTGAAGAGTCCGTGTATGCGGTTTGCGATGAACGCGTTGGGATGCGTCGACGTGGGGTGAAAGGGAGTTCAGAAAGGAGGACGTTCGAGCGTTGCAAAAGATGGTGCGGGCGTTGATGTGAAAGGATCGTGGCCGTGAAAGGTGGGAGCTAGGAGATTCTAAGGAGTCGTCCGAGCGGCGAAGAAAGAGAACGTTGCAAAGAATTTGAATTCGATGTGAAAGAGCTGAAAGTCCCGGAGGAATCTAGGAGTGTTGGAAGTGTGGGGCCGTGGTTGTGTGTATGCGCGTCGGCCGTGTTCGTTGATCAAGGGATAGACCTTTGAACTACAAATCAGCGACGCTGTGCAGGGAAGGTGCTTACCTGAAGTGGAATCCGCGTCTTGTGAACTGAGTACCCAACCCCTGTCTCGGTCACCACTGTGGACGGGGTCTCGGCCCTCTTGAGGTCGATCGGTCGGGTCGTCACGTCGCGCTGGCAAAGGTAAGGCTGAAGGGGGTAAACGCGTGACAAAAGTGTCAAACGCGTGGTGGAAAGGGAAAAGAGACGAGACAGAGAGTTCTCGAAAGGAGTCAAGAACCTGAGAGCCAAGGGGTCAAAGCGGACGCGTTCGTGAACGACGCGTTGCGATCGGATCGATCGATGATCGAACCGCGTGGGAAAGGGGCGAGAGACAATGAGATCGAGGCCGAAGGCACTCGATGTGAGAATACGCACGTGGGCGTGGTACAGGAAACAATGGACTCGTTGGTCCAATCAGGAATGAACAAGAAAAGGGCCGTGGTGCCCAGTAACCGTAGAAACAAGAATACTTAACTTGGAAACTACACGTCGTGTGTAGCTATCTTGAGGAAAGATGGGCCGTCATAAGGGAAGCTTACAGAATCCAAGAAGAGAGAGGGGAAGAAACGTGCTCCATTCGAAAGGTGGGAGGACACCTTATATACAAGCTGAGAGTACTAACTATATGCACATGTGATTGCGCGCGTACTCTTGCACCAATCAGAACTCGAGAGATGAATAATAAAATAAGAAAGAGGCGGAAATATACAAAAAAGGAAGTGGTGATAAAAATAGATCACTCAACAAATGCAAGAACAAGTGGTTGTCGGACCGGCATCGTCGAGTCCACCTCTCAGAGCCTCAACTGTCAGGAATGGCTCAGGGAGGGGACTAGTACTGAGGCCCTCTATTGATGAGACGTCACCTGGGGCCCAAGCAAGTGCGGAGTACCATCCAGTGCGCCCCCTCGACCCTACTCATCTGACAGATCAGCCTGTCGAGTCAGAAACAGCTAGCCGTGGGAGGGGGTACATGCCGGAATCTTGGTTCTCAAAGGGAAGTGTGAAGAATAAATCAAAGTGTTCGAAGAAAGGAAAATAAAACCAAAACCAAAACCCAGCCCTTCAAGTTGGGCATACAAATCTTGATGAGAATCTTGAGGACACACGACAAATGATAAACCCAAGAGATCGACATGTTGAGGCATTTGTAGACCTTCAAGGACGTCATTGACTTCTACCTGTGTCTCAAAGTTGGGGAGGGGGTTGATTAGATATATGATTAAACAATAAACAAAAGAAAGAAGGAAACTATACATATACTCAATGAATATCCAAATATCTTGCAGCCCCACAGGAAATGCATCGGAACGGGGAAGTCGACGGGTGTGTCTACTTACCCTTCCACACCGGCATACTCAATATTGCCGCTGACCAATCCCTACTTGACGCAATCATTACCGGCTATGAGACTGATGATTTTGCCAAACAACTCACCAAGGACATCAATATGGGGAGCATCGAAGGGGCAACCCTCACCAATCAACTCCTTTATGTTGGCCGCCGGCTGGTGATCCCACAAGATCTCCAAGTCCGTGAACTCCTTTACAACCTTGCCCATGACACTCTGGGCCATTTTGGCTTTGACAAAAGCTATGAATCCCTCCGTGGCTCCTACTACTGGCCAAACATGTGTCAGGACCTGGAGAAAGCATACATCCCATCATGCTCTGAATGCCAGCGCAATAAAACCCGCACTTCCAAACCCACTGGTCCCCTACACCCCCTACCAGTTCCTGATGACCGTTTCGACACTGTCACACTGGATTTCAACGGACCACTCCGCGAGGAGGATGGAAAGGACACCATCCTGACCATGACTGACCTTCTTGGTGCTGACATACACATTGCCGGTACCCACTCCACATACACTGCCGCCCAAGTTGCCGTTGTCCTTTTTGATGAATGGTACTGTGAAAACGGCCTGATGCTCCATCTCATCTTTGACCGAGATGCTCTCTTCACTGCTGAACTTTGGACGGCCCTCCATAAGCTCACTGGTGTAAAACTGAAGATGTCAACTTCTTACCACCCTGAGACCGACGGCAGCAGCGAACGGACCAACAAAACTGTGAACCAAGCCATCTGGTACCATGTGACAACAACCAGAAGGGGTGGTTAGCCAAACTCCCTCGTGTGCGTTTTGCTATTATGAACACCGTGAACTCATCCACTGGTTTCTCAGGCTTCCAACTGAAGTCTGGACGATCCCCCCGAATCATCCCTCCGATCGCACCACTCCCTAGTAATGCCACTACCGAACAAACTACCGCACATGACATAATATCCCGAGTCACAATTGATGTCCAAGAAGCGCAGGACAATCTCCTTGCTGCAAAAATCAGACAGGCATACCATGCCAATGAACATCGGGCACCAGAAGATGTCTATGGGATTGGCGACCTTGTCATGCTCTCCACAGAAAACAGGCGCCGGAACTACAAACGCAAAGGAAAAATGCGTGTTGCAAAATTCATGCCGAGAAATGACGGCCCCTACACCATCACACACACCTTCCCTGAACGCTCAGAATATACACTAAAACTCCCAAACAACCCAAACACCTTCCCTGGTTTCCATGCCCACCTACTCAAACGATACATCCTGAACAATCCCCTCCTCTTCCCTGACCATGAGCCTGCCCGGCCACGACCCATTGTTACTGAAGATGGCACTGAGGAGTGGTACATTGACAAGATTGTGGATGCTCGCCGACATGGACGAGGTGTACAATACCTTGTCTGCTATGAAGGATACGGGAAAGAACATGATGAGTGGCGCCCTGGTTCAGAAATGACTGAGACAGATGCACTTGACAGATGGGAAGCTGAGAATGGGACAGAGGTTTGACACCCTCACAATTTTTTTAGGTGGGGAGGAGTGTAAGCCTGCGACCAGACTCACGACACAAACATGCACAGCCACCACGAACATCGGCGAACATCGGCACACATTGATGCTTACAATGGCTACACAGCCACCCTGAACATCGGCGAACATCGGCGAACTCATATATCAACTTACGCTCGATGCGGCCACTTTCCAACACAGTTTCAAATCTCATATATATACCATCTTTTTTTCCTTTGTTGCCCCACTCTTTACCTTGTGCAACAAAGGTATAGTTTACCGACCTTCTTATGTATCTTAGACTGACTCTTTACCTTGTGCAACAAAGATAATGTGATCCTGTCTTACTGTCTGACTTAGTGAGGCTACCTAACCAGGCAGCCTTTCAGAGTGTATGTTTTGAAGGCTTCTCTTTGATGCGTGACATGCGATGTTGTTGCTGAGTCAGCCAACCAGTCGTAATAGATCAAACGCTCGTCTATTACGGCATCGTTACAAGCATCATAGGAATCAAAATTATAATGTTCTTCTTGAGCTGAAAATGCAATAAATTCCTCCACAGCATTGGACTGTTCCACAGGTTTTATTTTCCCTTTTTCCTTATCTTTCTCCTTTTTCTTCCCCCAACAATTTTTTGCCTGATGTCCGATTTTTCCACAATTATGGCATTTATTGCCTTGGAATTTTCGACATTTACTGGACCAATGTCCAGGGCGCTTGCAATGATCACAATATGGCTTCAGGGATTTTTTACAATCGGTAAGACGGTTTTCAAGGGTTTTCTCCTTTTGGGCGGTTGTCTGGATTTTAGCCAGGTTAACAATTCCGCCGGAGTTATTATTCCCGTTATTCCTATTTTGCTGAAGTTTATATTCTTCCCTTAATAATCCAATAAATGTGTCCGAAGTTAGGCGACGCTTTGGATCTAAGTCATTTGGATCATTTGTGTTTCCGTTGTAGGGCTCGACATATGTTTGCCAAGAGTTTGGTAAGGATGCCGAAATGATCGATTTAAATTGGGTATCTGAGATATGGAATTCTATATTTGGAAACCTGTTGATCCAGTCTCGGTAAGACTTCAAGACGTCCAAATGCTTTAGGAGGTCGTCGGAATTATCAGCCTTTGTCTCATATAATAAACACTGCAGTTGATTAACTGTTTGATGTGCCTTGTTTTCATGAGTGACCGATAATGCGGTATACATAGCTTCTGCACTTTGTTTTGATCCGATGTGATTTATTTGCGAGGAGGTGACATTGTGGATAATGACTTGTTGTGCCCAAGTATCGTTTTTGTCCCAGTTGTAAGCACTCTCCGGATCTATATTTGGATCCAGTCAGTTTGTCTGACCAAAAACATATCCTGTTATGTCACAATTAATAAAAACACGCAACATTCTCTCTTTCCATTCGTGCCAGTTTACATCCGTCAAATGATCGCGATCAGCGATCTTGTTTACGTTTGAGTATTCTTTGGTCCGAATTAAGGAAATAGGTATTCTTATAACTGGATCAATCTCTGGTGCATTGATCCGTTGTCTGCGCTTTTCTTGTGCTCTGGAAGTATATACTCTTCCTGATCGTTTAGGGGTTTCTTGTGCTGGGGGTTCCCCAAATAATGATAAATGGTCGTCCTCTTGGTCCCCTTCATAATCCATGTCTAGTTCAGGGTCAGGGCCCATAACCTGTTGGGAATGGAGTGGTGAACAGTGACAGGAAGAGTTAAGGACAAGGTTAGATTATGAAGTTAATCTCAAAGGCTAGTGAGTGAGGGAGTCTGCCACAGGGAGGAATGTTATTATCATCCCCTACAAGATGTGCAATATTTATACTACACAGTTAGGAGGTATAGTGTAATGCACTCCTTTAATACATAAAGGAGGTATTCTGTAATAGACCCCTGTACCAGTTAATAATGGAATAACTATGTCATATCCCCTATATAATTCTCCAGATAGACTTGTCTATCATTGTATATTATAGGGGGTTCCCTGGATAGCATAGGAGACAGTCTTGGCAGTCTTTGTAGTCTTGGCCAGTCTATTAAGGGTAGCAGCTCGGGAATTAATATTATTCCCTGTGGCTGTGTTGGATTCTACCAGTGGCAGATCATAACCCTAACCTTAAGCTTAGGACTTGTATTCCGTCTCCCTAGGCTTGTTAACTGCCTTGGCTTGCCTGTATACTCTTGTATACATAATCCCAACAGAGGAGGGAGAGGGAGGCGGCGTCGTGGGTGGTAGTGGTGAGGGTGATGAGCTGGCAGTCACGGGGTGACATTGGTGACGTGGTGACAACGGTGCATTGGTGTGGCTTATACAGTCTGTTTGTCTAGTGGTTAAATTGCTTACCTGTCACACTCACGTGGCCTTGCGGTCATGGGTTCGAATCCTCCTGCCCCCCCTACCTTTTAGAGATTCACAATAATAAAAATATTAATATTAATCACTTACTAATAAAATTAATTACTCCCTCGGATTGGCTCAGACGCCCGACCTGTCCGACCTGTGCTGTACTCGGACTCGGATGGAATAATTCCATGGAATCCGCGCAAAAAGAAAAAATCCATACGGATCCGTGCGGACTCAAAATCTGGAATTAAGCAGGACTACAAGCCAAATGAATTTCTCAGAAGTCCGTACGGACTAACTTGGAGTCCGTGAAAATCTGTGCGGATCCGCGCGGAACATATGGGGCACTGTAAAGACCTCCATTACAAACATTATACAGTAATAGTATCACCCTACAGTAGTCCATATATGAATAAAGTAGAGAAGCGCAATTACCTTGGTACATCAAGATCATGGTTTACTGAGTACCCAGCAGCCTTGAATCTTAGGAGGCAGTCCCGCATTTCATCGATGCTTTGCCCAAGCAACATCTCCATTTCCAGCAGCCAACGGATTACGTTTTCCCGTTCATCGCATTGTTTGTTCATCTTCCCTCTGGGTTTCCTCACATGCTCTTCAAAGTCTCCTACCAAGAGCTCGATCCTTCTCTTCCAACCACTGTCTTCATCGTCCTCTCCAGTACTCTCTTCCAAATGCTTCCTGTCCTGCATGCAGGATCTCACTGAGCTGGGAAGATCAACTTCCATTGGGTCCGTATCCATCTCATCAGTGCCCTCCTGACTTTTGATTGATGGTGACCTGCCGGTCGCAATTGGCCACTTAGGTGATCCCAAGCCGCACGATGGGGACGGTGGTGTGGGAGGGAACGGAGGCATTGGGGACGAGTCAGGTGTCTCACCTGGTGGTCGGTGGGCAAGGGCGGGAGTGACAGGTTGCTTGCATGCCAGAGAGGGGGCAAGGGCGGGAGGGGCAGGCGTCCGTGGTGATGGATTGACTATGGTCAGCGGTAGAGTGGCTCTGAAGCCCCTTTGTGGGTGGGTGGTCACTGGCAATGGTGGGGCAGGGCCAGGGGCAGATGCTGACAAACAGGGGTTGGGCATGGCAGATCCTTTCATCGAGGCCTCTGTTGAGCTATCCCGCAGGATCAATTGGTCCTGATGAGCTGTGACAGCAAGGCGGGGAATGGGGCTGATCTGCCGGCGCTTCCGGATGTGCAAGGGCGTTGCCTCCTCCAAAGGGGACTTGAACTTCACTGACTGTCGGGGAAGTGTTGCAGCCAGGTCACTGAGAATGAATGGTGATCGAAGTGTAGTCTCTTCGATGGAGGGGGCTGGTGTCATGGGCATTGGGTTACGATCAGGTACGTGGCTGGGACCTGCTATGTCCAGGTTGGGCTGGCACTGTTTGGGAAGAGGGACAGGGATGAGTGATTGGTCAGTGGTGGCGTCCTGAAGCCCAGCATCAAGCCTTGGCCTCTTGAGGTAGAGGAAGCTCGATGGCTGGTAGTCAGCAGGCATTGGGAGTAGAGAAGGGGCTGTGGACAACGCTTCCACAGCTGGATTCATTCCGGGCTAGACAGAGATCATAACTCTGCATCATATCAACCAAAACCGGTTACTCACTTTTTCTTTGATGTCCTTTCGGCGTGCCATGGGCTGTACTTAGTACAAGTGTCAAGTTCGTTTTGATCGAGTCGCTGAACGGAACCAAATAGCGGTTAGTGATGGCCGGAGGGTCACGGCAGCGTGCCTTCCGGTTGCCATGGTAACATTAATTAAATTCAACCACTTAACCATCCAATCCCATACCGGGTATAATATCAACGGTGTTCTATTCATCACACTCACCAGCGCTGTCCAGCCACTCACTTCTCCAATCATACCAGTCTCAATGTCTTCTCTCACCGCACCTTGTTGTGCAGGCAACCGTCTTTGTTAAGCCTCGGCTGCAAGAACTTGCAAAGGCAGCCATCCTCGGCTATGATAAGGAGCTGCAGCAGCTGCTCATGGCGCTTCCGGGAAACCTGGTATGTTATCAACATCATTAGGGACATTATCCGTTCTTATTCACTTCCAGTCGTTCGATTCTTCTACTGCACGGAAGGTCCAAGTGTGGATCGACACCCAAAAGATTGACTTAGCGATTCAGCAGCTAAAACAGGGGGTGAAATTTGATCCAGCCAGTCTGGACTCCTACATAGTAAGTGCATGATCCTCCTCTGGTCTTCACCCCGATGGAAATGCTAACATCTTGTTAGCTTGATACATGGGCCCTTTCCAATGTGATCCCTGAAGATAATCTAGGGGACTACCAGCCTTCGTGCCTCCTGCTCAGCGGTACTCTCCGGCTTGACCACGGGCTGGCGCACGGTGAACCAACAGATTACACGGCTGTCAGCAGGCATGATCCTGCACTCTGGTCCCACCCGTTCCTCATGGATAAAACATCGTCGACCAGCCAGTGGTTCCAGGGGCCTGGAACATCAAGACGGACACCGGGTGAGTGGATTTGTTGTTCTCATCCAACGAAGGCTAAAAGGGTGTGGATTCACAGTACCGGAGCCCTTGAAGCTAACGAGGGCTGTAATGACCGCGACACACTGGGCCACACGCCCACCAACGCCGACCCCCACCATTGCCCAACCGACACCAATCCATCCCCAGGCGACCCTCCTTCAGGATGCAGACAGACTAGTACCAGACGCCCCAGCGGAACCCCGAGGAAGGGCCAGACAAGTCCCTTCAAAGCGGCCCCGCTCAGTCACCCGGTCGAAGTCAAGGGCAAGGTCATCAAGGATTAAGAGCGCCGAATATGTGGCAGATTCTGATGATGGTGGGGCAGTTCAAGTGAAAGGGAAAGGAAAAGGAAAGGAAAAGGCTGCCGATGAAAGCATGGATATTGATGACGCAAATCCCTCGGTTCCAATGGATATCGATGAGCCGGCCACCTCAAGCAGTCACATCCGGCCACAGCGGCTCAGAGCTGCTACTCCACCCTCCACCGCTGCTCTGCCCTCTGCTCTTCCCCACAATTCCACCATGCCTACACCAGAGCCATGTGATCGATGCGCCCGTCTCCAGCAACCATGTGAGGTCGTCGGCTTGGCCGCAGCATGCAGGGGGTGCCACAAAGCAAAGTACAGGTGCACAGGGATTGCAGCGGAGGCCAGAAGGAAGCCAAGGCCAAAGAAAACGCCAACGTCACCGAGGACCCCCAAGCGGGTCAAGGCGACCAGTGGTCAGACACCCGCCCCTGAAGACGAACGGGCCAAAACTCCCCGTCCGCGGACTAAATCTCAAGCGCGAAGCATCGGCACCCCAACCACTTCACCCATTCCTGCAGATGACAGGGCCAAAACTCCCCGACCAAGGTCCAAATCCCGAGCGCGAAGCATCGGCCCCCCATTGACTTCAAGCATTCCTGCGGATGACACCAATACCACCCCCAGGACACGATCAAAGACCCGGGCACTCACTGCCATCCCTACCCCTCCTGTCCCTACCGATGATACCGCCGTGGGGCCTTCCCTAGGGGCAGGTGACATCTCCGTCCCCGATTTTGGTCAGGTCCCCTCACGGTACATATACCTGGTCGCCGGTCAGGGGAAAGAGGTTTTGAGTGGGATTCGCTTACAGGCTGGGGAGTCTGATGATGATGTGGGCGCCGACCACCAGGAACCGGATCTTCAACAGTTGCAGCAGGCCAATCGGGAACTGCAAGCACGGGTGACAAAGGTAGAAGGTGAACTCGAGGCATTCAAGGCCATTCCCTGCCCGGCTGCGCAGTTCGCAAGTGCTGTTTCCCTAGCTGATCACCGGGAGGTCGAGCTTCAAGAATTGTGATGGGTGAATGCACAACTTGAGGAGCGGGTGCACAAGGTGGAGGATCAGCTTGGAGCGATGAAGAACACCGTCTCAATGTTGCTCGCTGGGCAGAATGGTCATACAGTGACCCTGGAGAGCCATCGGCTCCTGTTCATGAGCCGGGACCAGGCATCATCAAGGCATTCATCAGTGTTCAGTGCCCCATCTCCTAGCATCGGATTCATCCCGGCACCGGCACCCACCCCCGACTCTGTGTATGGTGCTGATCTGAGTACCGGACCGACTCTTGGCCTCGACTCTTGGCCCGAGGAGATGTTCAACCTGACAGCATTTGATGGTCATGCTGAGAGAGAAGTGCCCGAGTCGGATACAGCTGGGGATTCATACATGGCTTAGAAGCGTTATCAAGTTTTATTTTGTTTTTTGCATATACTTCATAGATCACACGTAATCGCAAATTTTGTTGTACATAATTAATTACCAGTCAAATCAAGTGGTAATGCATCTCCAATGTGATTATGGCAAAGCATACACAACTAGTGAGGGACGTTGTATCTGATGCATCTTATGAGGAACACATCAACATGGCATAGTAATTAATCTCCAATTGATTTCAGGCAAAGCATACATGGCTGTACGCCTTGCCCCCGACTTACTAGGCAACTTATTAGACAGCACCATATCAACACACCAATGCACACTACCGATGGGCAATGCTATGGACTTAATAAAGCTACCATTTCACGTGCCGACGAACAGTTAACTTATCTGGTCCACTTGCCAACAGACTGATGTCCACCACTGCCCACCAACCTATTTACCGATTGGTGACACTATGGAGACTCCATCTGGACCGTTTCCAAGAGTCTGAATGTCATACGATCTTGCCCTATGTTGCCTTTACTGCTTTGCAAAAAAGGTCGAATATATTACTGTTGTAGCCTAGACTTGTAACTGCAACCAAGATAACATTGTCAAGTGAAGTACTGATCCTAGCGTAGCCTCCCCCGGCGCATCAGTACTGATTAGTGGCACTGACACTGCACACACTATTCACCATCACTGCCGTTTTCACTGACACTGGACAAACTATTCACTATCACTGCCGTGGTAATGCCGTTGACCCTCCCGGCTGGTATCACTGCCGAGTCTTACTGCCGGTCGGTCTCACTGCCGTCCTACCTTCAGTATCACCGCTGGTCAGTATCACTGCCAGGGAGTATCAATCACTGCCGGTCAGTATCACTGCCAGGGAGTATCAATCACTGCCGGTCAGTATCACCCCCGGTCAGTATCACCCCCAGTCAGTAGCACTGCTGGTCGGTCTAACTGCTGTCCTACACCGCCGTCCCACTTCATACCGGTCAGTATCACGGCCGTCCTACCTCACTGCGAGTCGGCCTTACCGCCGGTTGGTCTCACCGCCGTCCTACCTCACTGCTGTCCCACTTCATACCGGTCATTATCATTGAAGGTCGGTCTCACTGCCGGTTGGTCTGAGCCATGCCACGTCACATCCAGTGGGTTCCTGTTCCACAGCTCATAGACCCTGTTCTTGTATCCCATTCCCATGCCATCATCCTGAAGGATGTCCAGAATATAATGATCATAGTCTACTGCCTCCAGCAGCTCACACATGGGCCCATCCATTTCCCATGGTCTACTGTCTCCAGTAGCTAGACCATAGGCCCATCCATCACCCATGGTCTACTGTCTCCAGTAGCTAGATCATGGGGCCATCCATCACCCATGGTCTACTGTCTCCAGTAGCTAGACCATGGGCCCATCCATCACCCATGGTCTACTGCCTCCGATATATCACCCATGGGCCCATCCATCATCCATGGTCTACTGCCTCCAGCAGCTCACACCTGGGCCCACCCATCATCAATGGTCTCACTCACTCAGTCACATCACAATGGGCCCACCTTATTCACATGGTGTATCCCATTAACATGGGCCCACCCTTATCCTATGGTCTATCACACAACATGGGCCCATCTTAGCTGGACCATACTACATGGGCCAAAAGCCACCATTAAATGCTCCATATGCAATGGGTCAAATACACTGAAGGCCCTGTGGATGCTTTCAAGAAAGTGAGAGCCCCTCCCCTGTTAAAGGCTCATGCAACGCTCCCCAATTTCAAGGCTCATAAAGGGAACCACGGAGTGGGTTTCCGTGCACCCTCCTATCACTCAGAGCGCTGACCTTACTCATCTTTTCTAAAGTTATGGCTCATGCATCTCACAAAAGTTAAGGGGTTGAATGGAAAACACTTGTCATTAATAGATATATCCATTACATCCCTGCTATGTAAAATACTTGTTGCGGAAATCATGACGATCGTCTTGTCCACGTTAAAATGTCCCAGGGCTCCCAAAATGACGCCAGTAGAGGTCGTCGCTGTTGGGAGTGGGAGATGGAGCATGCGCTGGAGCGGGAGATGGAGGCGGTGCAAAAGATGGAGCTTGAGATGGAGACGGTGCTGCCGCAGCATGCACTCTGTCATAGGTGGCCATAAACCCCGAGTCGGGATCGTCGAGCTCGTCACTGCTGGGCACCGCCAAGGATGGGGCAGAGGTGGTGGCAACAATCATCGTCATTGCTGGCCCCAGCATCACAATATAGTTGAGCCGCGGCGCTGGAGAGTCAAAGTTGAAGTCCGCATCGTCCTCTCTCTTGGACCCCCAGTAGAGCTTGTTGCTGCTGGGCATTGACCATGGCCCAGGAGCTGGCAAAGTGAGGACAATTGCTGGCACCATGGGGTTAAAGTCTGCCAGCGGCGCTGCAGGGTTCCAGTACAGCTCATCGCTGTTGGGCTCCGACCAGCTGCTGGGAGGGGGGAGAGACAAGGGACACCAGGGATGGGAGTGGGGGGGCTGCTGGGTTACCGTAGATGGGGGAAGACCCGTCAGCAAATGACGGGGGCTCTTCAGAGTGGTAACGTGGCCTGGGGCGCAGGCTTGGCCCCTGTGTGATCGATGATGGCAGTGGATTGACGACGACGACGACGGCCACGCTTTCCGCTGCCAAACCCAGAGGAGGAGGGAGAAGGGACATCAGGGATGGGAGGGGGAGGGGGGGGGGTGCTTGGTGACCGTTGCTGGGGGAAGACCTGTCGGCAAACAATGGGGGCTCTTCAGAGAGGTAACGGGGCCTGGGGCGCAGGCTCGGGCGGCTCTGTGTGATCAATGATGGTGGTGGGCCAACCACAGCGGCCATGCTTTTGGCTGCCAAAGCCCATCCAGCTGCAGGCACTCTTTCAGAGACAGGACGCCAACCAGGAGGAGGTGCCAGATGAGCAGGTTCGCGGATGACTTCTGCTGGAAGGACGAATGGGTCACACGGCGCTGAAGTGCTGTCAGGAGAGGGGGAGGAGACTTGGCAAGAGCTGGCAGAGGAGCGCTCTGACCCGGCGGATGAGCTGGACTTTGCATAGGCAGTGGGCACGGAAGGGCTGGGCAGGGTCATGTAGGAGTGGTTGGATATGGTGGCACCTGCTGAGCTGGGCGAAATGAGGGCGCTTTTTTGACCTACGGTTGAAACCATGAGGCTCTCTGCTGGCGGTGTGGAACCTGGAAAGGTGGGGATATCCTGACGATGGTCAGGGTCCGTTTCCCCCTCAGCATCAATATTGGAAGAGGGCATAGCAACTCCTGCGAGGCTATCGGGGATGGTCAGCATCTCGCTGTACCTCAGGCCAACGTCTCGTTCCCTGGGTGAAGAGCGTGAGAGTCGTTCAGCCAGGACCTGGGTGAGAGGAGGAGGGGAGGCGGTGGCGCGAGGAGATACCCCCTCCAGGACGTTGCCAGCGTTATGGGAATGGGCAGAGGGGCTGAGAGTATGGGGCTCATCAAGGATGCTAACAACGACATTGGCCATGACGATGTCCTCCCGAGCGCCAAAGCCGTCTACAGGACCTTGCCGTCTGGGAGAAGATGATGGCATGAGCCGCCTATTCTCTTCCTCCTCTGGAACCTCGGCGGCAGGAGACAGTGCAGGGGGAGTAGATCCCTCCGGGCGCTTTCCTGCACAGAGGGAGCTTGTTGGACCATCATGGGACTGGTGGAAGATCAACTTGACATCAGCGGCAAAGGCATCCACCCATTCTTGGATAATGATGGGAGGGAATGCCAGCTCAGGCAAAGAGGCCGCATCGCCGTACCAGAATGGAGGAGGCAATCCAAGCAAGCAGCTTTTCTCATCCTTGGTCAAACACTCCCCCATGCTCTCCCGGATAGGGCTATCGACAAGGAGCGTGGACAGCATCTTCCACCCTTCCAACCCTAGATTGGGATGGACACAGAACCCCATCCACTCCCACTCCTGTTTGTATGCAAAGGCAAAACATTGGCTGCGCTGAGCATGGGAGGTGCAATTGATGTGGGTGAAGCAAGTTATATAGGTGAGCATCACAGGTGTCTTTTGATAAATAAGCACTGTGCATAGCCAAAGAACGTAAGGAAAAACTCACACCAGGCTTGTAATCCAACAGGGATTTTTTGATCCGCGTCAAAGCAAATCACAGCATGATGATGTCACCTTCAGCCAGGGGATGCGGTGCACGGCCCCCTGTTATGAAATGGCCTTTGGGTTCATGGATCACATGCACAGGCCAATTGGAAACTCACCATGGGCAGAGCAAAAGGCAAAGGCCTGAAGGCGGCCATCAGGAAGAAACCGCGTCAACTCCCTGGTCCATGCAGCATTACTTTCAAATCGAAGGGCGACATACCAAACATTGGAATCCGCGATCTGTTTGCGAATGCGTTGCATATTCAAGAGCTCCGCCTGCTGTCGGTCATTCCACTGGAGGTTGGATGTGTCTATGATGTTCCTCCTGGCGGTATTCTCTCTTTCCGGGTAGACCTGCCGTCCAAGCTTCTCCAGCTGCAGCCCTATTTTCAGCGATGGCGATCAGCAAACGCAGATGGCAGCTTACGTTTATCGCCTTGCCATAAAGCTTCCTTTCATTTCGGTTTGTCTTGACAGTGGAGTCAAATCAGATGTTAAGTGCATAGGGTATGCGGTGTGCTCACCTTGTCCCTATGGGTGCGCACAATGTCATCGGCCCCAATAGCTACTGTTGCTATGCAGGTAGTTGGCCACCTAAGGGTAAACACATCTCAGCTGAGAGACTAGCACTCACCATGGGGCATTTATGGCCTTTGGCGGGTAGGCAAGTGTCTTAACTCATACTGTGTACAATAGGGAGACAGTGTATCAATTTGTAGAGCCTATGTAAATGATTGGCCACATTGCCTCAAAATACAGGAAATATGGGGAAGTTGGCCACCAGTCAAATTACTGCAATACTATATGCTTGGCCATGCTCATTTGCACAGAATAGATTCTGATGTATGTAAAGTAGTCCCACAAATATTTTCAGAATTTTACAGCTTTTATACCTTGTCCTACAAGCCATGACATTTGTTGGCCACATGATTTAAGAAATCTCAACTTTGGGATCAAATTTTGATCTTGGGCATATTTTCAGAAACATCAATCACACATCCCAAGTCCAGCTTTTTGCAGGACATACCTCTACCATGGAGGCATCTTTTTAGTCTAATATCTTCAATGTAGGTACAAGCATGCATATAAAAACAGCTGTGTGGCCAACTACCCAGGGTGGCCAACTACCTGACCAGATACAGTAACCCTGGGTGGTTATCCACAGCCATAGCATCACACATTCGGTGGGCAACGACCTTTCTTTCACAGCGGGACAGGACGGCATTTGTCTCCCCGTGGGGTGCAACCCCCAGCTGTGTGACCTAATCATTGGTCGATAGAGAGAAGGGCATAGGGTTAGCCACCGACCTTGGGTTTCTTCGCCAATGACCCGTCACCCAAATGGGGTTCCGATTCAGACTCTGGCTCAACGAGCTGGAAGAAGAGTCAAATGACATGTTCAGCAGAGTGCGGTGTATGGCATACCCTGGGTCGCTTCCTTTTTTCCAGGGCAATGGGGGGTAAATTCTGCTGCAGGACATTTTTGCGCCTGGACCCCTCTGGCTTTCCTTCTGATGCCGGTGGCCCCTTGCTATTGGGTGCATTCTTTTGCCTGATGGCTTGGCGATCTTCTTCCATGCGCATCCTGGCAATGGCCCGCCTTTCCTTTCTGGTCTTCTGGATAACCCCTATCGGCAGCTGGAGTCACACGTCACCATGTTTACTCACCTTCAGAGGCATGGCAACTCTAGGTGCGGTCAACTAAAAACATGTAAGATTATCAAGGTTTTAGATCAGACAACCATATAAACCCACGTCTTCTCCGGCATTGAGAGCAAGGGCAGCACCAGCATTGAAAGGGAGAGTCATAGCGAGCGTCAAGTCTCTTAGATGGATGGGGGCTGTCAAAAAGAAACTTCCAGGGTGGTCAGGGGCCACATTGGGCCTAGGTCCTTGTTCGGCAAGGAAAAGGAAAGGAATAAAAAAAAATGAACATATGCACAGACGTTCCAGTCAACCCTGGGACCTATAAAAGGCAGACAGAATGGAGTTTTTTTTGTTCTGTTATATTCACTTTCCCCCCGTTCCCGTTCTCTCATCCCTCCCTGCTCTTTTTTCTTTCTTTTATTTTATATATATATCTGCTACATGGTCCCTCCCCCCCCCCAACATGTAGTTGTAATACCCCCATGTACTGACCTTGTTGGGATATTAATATCGTTTGACCATAGTCAATCCCTAACCGTTGTCCACCACTTCTGTAGCCTTGCATAAGCATCCTCCACGTTGGCTGTGACCCCCACTATGTCCTACGAGCACATGAGACGACCGTATGACGAACGATGTAAACCTGAGGGAGTACAGAGTAAGTTAGCCGGTGTTAGTCACATATGATCAAAGTGTGAAGGTGTGAAGACTCGTTCGTGCAGTAAGTAGCATGGCTAAGAAGTGGACTTCCAGCTGTGATGAGCTCAGCGTTAATGTGGACTGGGCTTGTAAAGCCCCAAAGATGTGTGTATACATTGCAAGTACGGACATGGGAAGATATAAAGTAAAAACAAAACAAACAAACAGAAGAAAAAAAAACGACGCCCGGGCATGAGAAAGAAGGGCCCCATCAGCTCCATAAGACATTCTGAAGAAACTTGAGGGAGAAGGCGGCCATGTGCTTCTTCAGATTGGTGGCGGCTTCCGCTTAGCATGAAACCACCCCATCACCTCCTCTCGACGTTCTGGAGAAATTCCAGAGAGAAATTGGACATGGCCTTCTTCAACTTCAAGGCCGTCTTGTGACCCTTCAGCAGATCGCGCCACTTGGAGACATTCAATGGCTGGGCTCCGTTCGCAATGTCCATCTTTCTCTTGTGGAACCAATCCTCGTTCTCTAGGGTCCACAGGCCATAATTCCTGCCAGCCGAACTATGCGCCCAAGCCCATGGAAGTGGAAACCATGACCTGGTGGCAATACACCCGTCCGCTAAACAACTCAATTTGTCAGTGAACACCTGGCATGTTAAGGGAGTGCGCTTACCCATATGGCAGGTGTACGTCCCACAGATCAGCTGGGCTTCCACCTCGTCCAGCTCGTCATCCCCATAAAGCACCTGATGTGAACCAAGGGTTGTGCTGAAAACCTGACCGGCCAGTGACCATGCTGTCGAAGGGCCCCCCAATGCTTCTCCAAAGCTCAAGATGTTCATGACGAGACACCATAAGATTCCACCTCGCAGCAAAGCGGCATGGGCTCGAGGCTGCATGAAGACGCGCGCGCAATCTTCCCTGTACACCTCGTAGTCTCTGTACGTGAACTCATAGCCGGGGAGACGTATGGGGACCGCAAGGTCAGGGGAATGGATGGGGCGATATACCGGAGGGGCAGGAAGGAGCGTTCGGAAAGGGATCCCTCGTTGGAGAAGACAGTAGGCCAGTTCATGCTCCTGGAGCCCACGGTCTTGACGGCAGAGGAATGTGGCCACTGAGGGGCTTGAAATGGCCAGCTTCCAATCCTCCGTGGACTGTTCTCCAAAGTTGAACACAAACAGGTCATCCCTAACCCTGTGGCAATACTTGACGCAGTCAGCAAAGGCGAGAGGCTCTCTACTTCGAAGGGCGTAGCAGCAATCCCACTCATTGGCAAAAGAGTCATACCTCTTCTGGCCCGAGGTATAATCGATCAAGACCTGGAACCAATTCTTCTTGTTGACAGCCGTGCGCTCCAGCTGCTCAGGGTCCTCCATGCTTGGAAGCCACTCGAAAACATTTGCTGTGACGGTGGGTGGATCCCTCAAGCGGTTCATCCTCTTCTTCTTGTCGGCAGGCGCTTCCGTGGCCGCCCTCTTCTCATTCCTACGATCGCGGTTGGCAAAAAACTCCCTCCACCCGATGAACTTCCTCCCCATCACAGAACTCTGCCGACCCAGAGGTTGGTCATGGGACAGGGTTGATTGAAGAACCCTGCCACCCAATTGCCCTTGAAGCAGGTAAGGCAGTGGAGCCAGCTTACTGAATTCGACATCGACAGCAGCACGGGCAATCTCCCTCTGACCCCATCTATACCAGACAGGCACGCCCAGCGAGCAATACCACTGCATGGATGGCGCATCGCAATCTTCCAGGTCGAGGAATGTGCCTACACGTTTGGTCAAGGGGCGGAAGGAGCAAATATCGGAGCGCAGGATACCGGCCAGCCAGTTTTGAGTGAATCTGTTGTCCGCGAGATGCTGGAACCACCCAGGGATCACGGTCTCCAGCGTGGTGGTGCCGTTTGCCTCCCGAGCTTGAGCCCTGCACTCCATCGCTTCCTTGCCAGCAGCGATGAGGAACGACATGAGCCCCATCCAGATTCAGAACCAGTCTCTGCCCAGCCTGGTCTGCTTCATGAGGGCGTCGGGGCTACGGTAAGCGCCGTTGTAGCCAAAGGCAAAGGGAGTATAAGGGCGGACAGCGCCCAGCCGATATACTTGGGCCAGAAGGGAGGTGGTGGTGATCAGGGCGTCCTCCACACATGCCCAGGAGTCAACGAATTCATCGTGATGATGAAAATTGCCATTCTCATGGACGTAGTGGGGAATGCGGGCCAGCGTGTCGAACGGGAAACCCACAAAGGCTGGTCGTAAGGGCACGAACGCCAGCCATCCGAAGGTTCGGGTCCACCAACGGGGAGCATCATGAGTTGCAAACCGCTTGAAATGGCTGTGCTCCAAACCCCGATCCCAGTTGGGGGGTGGCGCACCAACTTGGCGAGAGCAATTCAGGGAGTAGTACCTAACCCCGTCAAGGACAATGAAGGTGGGGTCGGTGTGAATGTCGTCACTGCGAAGGGTTATCAGCGATTGAACCCATGTATGATAGGAACAACGCACGCGTTCATCCTAGTTAGGGTGCAGGGGGACAACGGGCAAAGCACAGGGTTCTAAGAAACAGTTCGAACGTTCCACAACGGCACTAGTCAAAGAGGTCGGATCATCACAAAGTCCGGTTATAAACCAGTACTATGCAGAGATAAGGCGAATCGACCGTTGCAAAGCCCGGTTAAGAACCAGTACTACGAATGGTGAAGTAGACAGTATCTAGAAGCAACGAACGGTGAAGTAGACAGTATCTGGAAGCAACGAACAGTAAGGTTGAAAAGCAATGTTCGACAGGTACAAAGCCCAGTTAAGAACCGGTACTATGCGGGGCAGATGGTGGTTGGAAAGCAACGTTGGAATCGTGCCCAAACACATTGACACAGATGGTCCATCATGTGATGATCTGAGTCAGACTACCACGACAGCTTGTGTCTGAACTTGTACTCGAACGTATGGGACTGGTTTAACCAGCCCGTATGTTTTACTGCAACTCCACTCATTGCCTGCCAGCACATTCGCCTCCATCGCATTCGGTTTACTGCCAACCCACTATGCTCATCAGCACTCTCCCTGCATTATCTATTCCGTATACAAGACGTTTGGGACTGGTTTAACCAGCCCATTCGCTTCCCTCCCCCGTTCGCTTCAAATCCATCTCACTTCTCAACTCTTCACCAGCCTGTTCGCCTCGATCGTTTCTAGCCCTATAGCCCACTCCCGCCAGGTTGTGTCCCTCTGCGTTCTGGACCAGTATAACCAGCCCGTTTGCTGCGATCACCTACCACTTTTCTGGTTTAACCAGCCCATTTGCTTCCCTCCCCCATTTGCTTCAAACCCATCTCACTTCTCAACTCTTCACCAGCCCGTTCGCCTTGATCGTTTCTAGCCCTATAGCCCACGCCTGCCAGGCTGTGTCCCTCTGCATTCTGGACCGGTATAACCAGCCCGTTTGCTGCGATCGCCTACCACTTTTCACCTCCCTGGCTCTACCCCCCAACAAGGTGCTTAGGACAGGTATAATCCGGCCATTCGCCTTTGTGGACCCCACCCTTGCCAAGGCACAGGTACCAAGGGCAAAAGCATGCGCACACACTTTTGACATCCAGGCTCCCAGATTCAATGCCCTTGAGCTAGGATCGTACCCTTCCAGTAAGTACTTCGTTTTATGTCGGCACTCTAGACATCAGCTAAACGACGGTTTCAGGACTGGTATAGCCAAGGCATTCGCCTTTGTTGGTCGACATGCATGACACTCTTAGAGCCTCAACCCACCCTCTGTGCCCGCCCATGCCCCACTGCAATATCGTCCGCCCAAAGACCCTGTCTCTGCTGTGATAAGGCTACCTCTATCCAATCAGTACCTCTGCCCACCCTCTGCGCTCCCTCATGACCCAGTGCTATCTTCGGCCTAAACGCCCTCGATGCTCCGTCTCTGTTTTGACACTTCCACCACCACCACCACCACCACCTCTTCCATCTCTCCTGGCAAAGTTGGAGGGCGGTGGCCTATATAGCCGCCTGTGCATACCACAGAGCATGACGCGCTCTGAGCAACTGCGCCTGGGACACTGCCCTTGCCTTTTGGCCTCTTTATAGTGGAGAACCCCAGCCTTGGAGACAATCATTACTTCCCTTTGGATGCCTTCCGTCCCAGCTATGGAACACGCAAAAGCATTCTCTGCGTCCGGCATAGCATCCTTCACACGCTTTGCCAGTTGAAGTTAGGCCAGCCAACTTCCATACCATAGAAGATTGCTCACCTCCAAATTACCGCTGGCACTCATGTTGCGGGATAAATTGGGCGTGTTTCATTCCTGTAATCTGCCTCCCAAGTATATGCCTCACTTACCTCATATTTTGTGAGGCCGCACGTTCAACGTGTACGCAATGCAGGGGCAATATATGGCAATATCACTAGCGTCGTTGGGTGCGGCGCTCCCGGCCCTCTACTGGGGCTTGTTGGGCTGCATGGGGCCTAGTGCTATATTTTTAAGAAGAAGAAGAAAAACTAGCCGCCAATCCCACGGACAATGGCCACGTATATAACATGGGCTCTGAGTTTATTTGGTGCAATAAGTCATCGTCAAAATCATTCTCATGGCCACCGACATGGACAACAGGTCATTTCTTTTGTGTATTCTTGAAGACAAGCTGCTGCTGACCCTCTGTTTCACAGAGTTGAAGCCACCCTGCATTGCGGTGCTTGTGGTTCGGCCACGAGTGGGGGTATTGAGGGGTTAGAGAGGCATAAGACTGAAACCCACCGGCGCGCACCGTCAACCGCACGCCAGTGGCCTCACCCACCTCCCTCTCTTCCCACCACTCAACGCTCTTCCCCCTACAAGAAGAGGGCCCCAAGTAGGACTCTACCGGCCTCATCCGCCCCTCAACTGGGTGCATCTCAAGGGCCATTCCCTCCGAGGATGCCCCACGACTCTCCTCTTCCTCCTGGCCTTCCATCTTCCAACCACTGGCCCATTCTATTGGGGTTGTTTCCTGGAGCTTCACCTCAAGTAACCCTTTCAGCCTCTAACCCTTGCCCACCTGCCTCTCAAAGTTCTTGTCTTACCGACTCTTCCATGCTCAGGTGCATCGGGTTTCATTTCCACACTTTGTTTCTGATCATGCTTTGCGTGACATGCAAATGTGCCTGGGTGCCCTCAGCAGTCGTAGGTCACTTGTCTCATTGCCACCAGATAACCCTTACCCCCCAGCAAAGGAAGGAATTGCAGGAGGAGATGGATGATCTTGGTGTCAGGCTGGACGATATGATTCCAAGTCCTTCCGACCGCATTCCCGTTGAACTCCTCACCACGGTGGCGGGGGCATTCTGCTGCAATGAATGTTGGTACTGCTGTCTTACCATGAAAACTCTGTATCGACATTGGAACGAAAACCATAGCTCTGTGCACCGTTCATTGGAAAGTCGGTATCATATGGGGAGTGTGCAGACGTTTTTCAAACCCAAGCCCACGTGTTACTTTGAAGTGGAGCCCACCTTAGTAGCCACTCCCTGTTGTGATATATTCGATGTGTTTATGTCTACCGAAGTTGCCTCATACGCGCCTTTCCCTGTCCTGATTCGGCCAAAGATGCGGGAGATCCCCCCTCTGCTTGTTGTGACCCAATGGCACGAGCACCTGAAGGATTACATGACGGATCACAGGAAACAAGAAGACCTACGGTTGCTAGTGACGCCTACGAAGATTGATTGGACCAAGCTATGGAAGCTGGCTTGGGGTTACATGACATCAATCCATGAACAGGCTCGAATATCTCCTTTCTGTGCCCGTTGCATCCTGATTGAGTACCCGCGGTAAGTCGACCCATAATATCTACACCCTCTCACCCATGACTCAATGTACCTTGACAGTGTAACCCAAGAGGCAAAACCATGGAAATACCATAATGACAATAAGACGCTGAGGAGTTACACCTATCCTTTACACAATCTTAGCTACTGTATCCTTGAGTCTATGAATGCCAACCATCCTTCTTCCTATAAGTTTCCACTTACAACAGAAATGAAAAAGGCAGGGAAAGAGCTGCTGGATATTCTAAAGGTCGATGGAGTGGCAGATCATGAGGTGCTGGTGTTTCACCGGTTGGTGTACCTGCTCCTTGCACGAGATGCCTCTGTTAGCGAGGACAACAAATGGAGTATGGTGATGGAGTGCTGGCTAGCGGTGTACAACATGAAGCGGCAAGGAGACTTCACACCTGCACATGAGGTCACTCAGCTATTCTCCAGGCTAGAGTATAACTGCCGGGGTGCAACGTTCTATCAAAGCTATCTCCACAAGGACAAGTATGGAGGGAGTCTATATACGTAAGTAGTGCTGCGTCATCTTCACTTCATCCCATTCTCACCAAGCATGACCTATTCAGTGTGTTGAACCATTACTGCGCTGAGAACCTCCAGGCTGGGATCCTCAATCCTTTCTGTGCCATTTTTGAATACCAGCGGTTCGCGACGTCCCTTGTCAAGTCAACGCCGGGTCCTCCCCAGACAACAATGTCTCCTGATGCCTCCAGGGTCACATACAAGGACAAGACCATGGATCTGGAGGACTGGATCACTGGCATGCGCACAATGCACAATGAGGCAAATGATATCCTTATGCATCTCTGCCAGGGAAAGGAGATCCCAATTGACTTTCCTCGGGATACGTCCGACATCATGTCCAACACCACCTACGGCTACTTGTGGTTGTCCAATGTGACCTACGTCAAACCCTACACCCTTTCGAAGGCACTCTTTCTGGATGCCTCCTCTTCCCCTTGTGAGATTGGACGCGATGGCGTGCTGATATGGAGTGCTCCACACCAGTTGGACTTTCTACGTAGGAGCGGAGAGTTTGTACAGCTATTTGCTCATCTGCACAACTGCGTTCCAGGCCAATCCGTCCGTGTCTCTGAGATGTGCGATTGTCGAATCACAAATGGTTTGAAAGGTCGAAACATCTTCCAGGACCACGGGGAAGACTGGATCATAACACGCCATGTGAAGTCTGAGACCATTGTCCGACATGAGGAGTTTATTCCAGTCAAACTCCCCCCGGAATTGTCTTGCATCTTCCACATCTACCTGCTCCTCGTTTGGCCAACAGAGATCAACTTTGCAAGGCGACTATGGGGAAACGATAGGGCAGCCCTGTACAACGAATACCTCTATGTTATCATGGGCCGGTGAATGCTAGAGGACTCATATTACCAGCAGTTCAAATTTGCTTCTGAAAAGCATTTCAAGTGTCACATTGGCATTAGAGGATATCGACAATGTGTCATAACCATTGCCCGAGCCTATCTTGGCTCAGAGTATGAACTGGAGGTGGAAGAGGAGTCCAATGCAATTGCGGAGCAGTGTGGTCATGGCACCGGTACAGACAGGCGATGCTACGGAGTGCAATCCAGCTACCTAAGCACGCTCTCCTCCGATCTGATGTTTTGATTTGGTCATATCTCCGAATGGTGGTGGCGTTTGACTCACTTTTACCCTGGAAAGCCCCCTCTTCTTCCCCTGGACATTCGCAGAACAATCGCGAACAAGGACACATACAGGCCCTTTGGGGTCACATCAGTAACCCCCGAGCATGAGCCACCCGCTGTGGCATCAGGACCGGCATCCGCGATTACAGAAGAACAGATGGGTTATCTGATGTCAGCTATGTTTGATACCTGCCTGCACAAGCTTGAACCCAGACTTGCCCCGATGATCCAAGAGCAAGTTTCAGCTGCCATGGTCCAGGCGCTGTCCAGGGTTATCGGAAGAGGCAGCCAACAACAGCTTATCCCAAATCACCTGCCACCTTCCATGCCGGCCCACAGCGCTGCACCTGACGAGGAACCCTATAGGATGAATATCAATGACCTGTATAATGACCCTGGGTTTACGCAAACCCAGAAACATGCCCAAGTGCCATTGGTCACACCACCACCTCCCAGGTGCAATCAGACACCACATAACACAGTGATCCCAACTCCCCTACTCCTACGGCACTGCCAAAGTGTCCCATGAGGCAATGGCGCTGCTGCAAATACTATATCTGCATATCCAAAACCCATCTTTCAAGTCAGAGGAACAGCGGAGATTAGTTGAACTGGCTCTTGCAGGCAAACATAACCTTGTTGGCATACTACCTACAGGGGGGGGCAAAAGCCTGGTGTACCTTCTTTGTGCCCTTGCCCAACAGAATTGTGGGGAGGATGAGCAAATGAAGAAGGTTGTGGTCATAATCCCCAATAAGGCGCTCTTGAATGATGCGCTGAGGAACGCCCTGGAGCTGGGCATCGCATGCTGCAGGTAGACAACCACCACAAGCTTTGCAGTGATTCGTAACTGTTCATTGCTTCTTGTTGCCGTCGAGAGTGCTGCATCTACAGTGTTCCGATCGTGAGTTCATTTTTACAACAACGGTATGCCTATGATAGACGCTTTTGCTCTAGGTTTTACAGGGACAACGAAGCTGTGATTTCTCGGCTGTTCTATGACGAATGCCATCAACTCATTATGTGCGCAACGTATCGCGGCAGGTTTGAAGATACCATAAGGCTTGTCCAGCTCCCCATTCCCAAAGTGTTTCTCACGGCCACCCTCCCCCCTGTCCTGGAGAAGTACTTCCTTAGCAAAGTCTACCTCCCGGACTCGACGACAATCATCCACAGAGAGACTTCCCAACCGAATCTGTGCTATCATGTTCTAAATGTGGAAGAGCGGGTCATGCTCCCGTTTGATTTAACCATTGGGCTGGCTCGCTGTGGCAGGGTCAATGGTCTGCTGGTAGTCTCGTTGACGAGGTCGTCATGTCGCGAGGGTTGGGGTAAGCGAGAGCCAACTAAAGAGGGTAAGAAATGGTGCAGTAGAGTGCAACGAAGCTGAGAGAAGCTTAAAGAGGGGATGTAAAGAGCAAGTAAAGTCTGTATTGTCCCATTTGAAAGGTGGGGAGACACCTTAAGTACAAATGAGCCATGTAAGATAGGGAAAATCGGGCCGCGCACGTTCTCTTGCACCAGCCAGACCAAGCAACAAGAGATATAAACTACAAAATAAGCCAGATCGAAGGAATAAAGAAGATTTGATGAACTAATAAAGAAACTTATCTTCAGATCCTCGTCTTGGGGTTTCCTCTGCTAGCTATGGCTCGGGGAGAAGTTCGTCATCAGGGCCCTCTATTGACGTTACGTCGCCTGTCCCCCATCAAGCGCGGAGAGCACCCGAATAGGACTTCTCAACCCTACGTCCAGCAGATTGGCCCGTCGATTTGGATGTGGAGGTGCCCAGGAGTATTGATGTGGCGGATCGTCGTCGTAAGGGAATATATATAGAAGAATATAAATAGAACAATTAATAAAAAGAAAAGTTGAATCGAGGTCGTCCCGATCCAATCCTTCTCGGGGCCTGACACTGTCGACGAGGAGGCCGAGGGAGTGGGAATGATGGTGACGTGTGCGATCAATGTGTAGTGTGGGTGTAGTCTTCGAGGGAAGGGGAATCAACCTGTAAAACTAGAAAATAGCTAAATGGAATTAGCAACTCGAAATATTAATAAAAGTATAATAAATGAGAAGTTATGTGATAGCTCTTGATTTTCGGTGCTGGCAGCAGGACTGGAATAAATTCCCTGGAAAGGGTAAGTTGACCAGTAGGACAACTGACCCTACCACATCGCCTGCTAGAGAGCACCACCTTTTCTCCCTCTTCGCGTGGAATCATATTCTGCACTACTAAAGCTGCAGTGGACCAGCTTGCACCTTCGTTTAATGGATCAAAATCCCATAGTGAGATGCTAGGGCCCCAGTGGGACGACCTGCAGAACCGTTGGACCACAGGCGCAAACCAATGGATGGTGGCGACGACAGGCTGGCTGCATGGCATCGATCATCCCAATGTCGACGCTGTGATCTTCATGGAGCTTCCTTATGGCCTGATGAATTTTGTTCAAGGAGCGGGCAGGGCGGGGAGGTCAGGACAGCCTGCCAACGTCTTCTTGCTGAATCCTCGGATAACCTACGTAGAAATGAGAGATGAGCAGGAGGATATCATGGGCCGGTCAGCGGGTGTGAGGTATATGAATGATGTTTGTCGTAATCTAACGCTTAGCCGCTCCATGGATGGCAAAGAAGTCAGCTGCGGCAATATTCTAGGCTGTCTGAAATGCGATGTCTGCAATCCCAACAGCCCTATAGCGATTGCTGCAAAAAAGCTGCTTCACCCTCCCCCACCCCCAGTGGCAGAACCTGACTATGAAATGGGACCATGGGATGATCAGAGCGTGATGGACCTGGATGTAAGGCTGCTTTCCGCTGACATTGTCCCTACCCCTGAGGGTGGCCCAACTGCCGGACTGAAGCCCATCGGTGTGCAACTCGATGTGGTGCATTACAACCTGCTGATGAAAAACAAACATGGAAAAGTGGCAGAGTTGTCAGCAATGATGAAGATCCTGCAGGGGTACTGCTTTGTGTGTTGGGCATGGAAAGGGGCGTGGGTTATCAAGACGCTGGAACACGCCCCTTTCATCTCCTGCCGAGGGAAAGAGGATTGCTAAGTGAAGCATGTGTATGGTTGGATTGACCAGCTGAAGAAGAAGTGGTTATTCAAGAAATTTACGTATTGCTGGACGTGCGGTTTGCCACAAGGTGACTTCCTTCCAACCATGCATCCCATTTTTAGGAAGCATAGTCCACCCCAATGTCCGTTCTCTGACTTTGTGGCCGTCTTGGTGTGGTATATAATCCACGATCCGATAATATGGAAACACGCGTGGAGGGAATTTTCAGGCCTCAAAGTCAAAATGCCACTCGTGGCAATTGTGAAATGGACGAACAGGGAGGAGGGCCCCAGCATGTTCTACAATGGGCTGGAATTAGTAGTGTGGTATTGGCTTACGTTTAAAAGCCCACATTTATCATAGATAGGTATGATTTGTTCATTTTGATAACACTACATAGTATTCTGCTTTCATAAAGTACTGTATCATTGCAGCTATGATCTTGTCATTTATTTGTTTGAACCATCTATGTGTCAAGTCATGTGGTCACTTTGTTGATAACGTTTGTTTACAGGGACGCGATCTGGAACTCATACGACCACCGTTATTGGAACATAAGGGAACCAATCTCTAGCAACCCTCGTCTACTGCATCAGGAGGTCGGGGGTGTGGTAAGCGGCATTGTAGGCATAGGCGAATGGGGCAAGCAGCATCCATGAAGTCATTGCAGTGGGTGATGACCGTGACAAACAACATGACTCAACTTGAACTTCAAGTTGTTCACTTAAGTCGCACACAGCGTTCAGGACTGGTATCACCAGCCTGTTCACTCTTGGAACTAGCCTCTTAATTCTACACGACATTCTGGCCTGGTTCAACCAGCCTGTTTGTCTCTGCCTCTACACAGCATTATTGACTGGTTTAACCAGCCCATTTGCCTTTTGTTGTCCAACATATTAATGTCTGCCTTCTGCCGTCTAACTTCCACCAATCCGCTCACCCCTCATTGGAGCCTGTGCACTATGTTTGTCTCTTATATTGTAACGCTTGCCTTTTGTGGACCAACGTGTGGCTCTATGATCTGACCTCTGTCCACCAACCTATCCCCTCCAGCCACTCACCTTTGTAGGAACCATCGTGCTATGTTGATCTCTTGCACACCCAGATGCTCTTGATCGGTTTAACCAGTCCATTCATCTTTTGTCAACCAGGCACTCACCTGCCCTAAAGTAGCTTGTGATATGTGACATATGACCGACCTATGTTGGATCCTATAACCCACCATGAGCAAAAAGTGCGTAGCATTTGCCGCTGCTGCCTCAACTTCGAATCCAGCACCATCTATGCCACCGTCTCGGTCCCAACCTAGGGCGAAACACGTGCTGAGAACTCCCACCAGACGAGTGCGGACGTATTCCTCCATCACGACCACCACAAAAGAAAGGCTTCATGCATTGGATTCTGGACAGTGCCTTATCACCTCTGAGAAGACACCCACTGCATCGCAACAGGCAGCCCATATAGTTGCCCGCAAAACCCCAATGACGGTGGTCTGTTCTTGTTTTTTTACCCTTTCTTACATATGGTCAACTAGTTGAAATCCTAGGTTAAGATGATCGAGAGGATGTGGGTTATGTCCCCTTTGAATCTAGATTCGACAAAGAACTTGATAACCTGTATTTTATTCCCTTTGTTGCAGGTTGCCCACCCTTATCTTCTTGCAGTACGCGCCGATTGGCATCTATCGTATGACCATGGCGATTGGGCATTGGTTCCCACCTTGCATACTCTGCAAAGAATCCTGGAGCACAAGACTACCACCTATGCCTCTGTGTGTTTCTCATGCCTACAGCGACCTTTGATGTCTATTCTTACCTAGACTCCCAGCCTTACCCTGGATTTGATCCAGATGAACCGCAACTTTATAAGTTCGTGCCACTTCCATCCCTTTGACGACGTTATATCCTTTGGCAAATGACAGATTTTACTGATGATGATGAGGGAGATGATGATGAGGGAGATGACTGGTCCGAAGGTGAGGAGCATGACAATGATGATGATGACGGTGACGATGATTATAGCGGGGGACATGGGGATGAGGTGGAGGAGGATAGAGATGAGCAAGGTGAGGAAGAAAGAGAAGAGGGAAGGGAGAAGAGAGAAGATGTACCAGATACGGTGGACATCGAGGACGGCAATGCCACTCTCCATATAAAGCCCTTTTCCGGGTTTCCGCTTCTCCAACACCACTCCCATCCATATTTTGTCATCTGCAATGCTCTACCCAAATTACGAGAGTACGACGTGCTGCTGCGCCCAGTGGACCGTGAGCTGTTGGACCTTATGAACAAGATCAATATAATCTGGTCATCACAACTGCCAAAAGAGCCCTCATCATCTACACTGGGCAAGCGATCCAGGCCTCGCGACCGATCCCCCCCTCCCGACGACGACGACAACGGTCCCCATGACAAACACACCACCAGAGCGGCTACGAAAGGTCCTAATTTAGGGCAGCCTGGCACTGATTGAACTAAGACCCGTGACCCAGACATCGGTAAAGGGTTAGGAACATCACGACTGCCAAAAGAGCCCTTGTCATCTACACTGGGCAAGTGATCCAGGCCTCATGACCAATCCCCCCCTTCCGACGATGACAGCCCCAATGACAAACACATCACCAGAGCGGCTACGAAAGGTCCTGATTTAGGGCAGCCTAGCACTGATCAAACTAAGACCCGCGACCCGGACGTCGGTAAAGGGTTAGGAAAAGCGAGAGAAACAAAAAGACTTTGCGAAACTATGCCAGCTCTACGTCGAGAATCCCCACATCCCACCCCCTCTCCCACTGCACAATCTTCCACTGTGAAGACCGATCGCAAAGTCTTCTTATTTGATGATCCTTCGGAAGTTGCTGCATGGGCTGCCGCAGCTGCCACTGCTGGGCGACCTGAGTTTGCGGATGAAGCAGTTGTTTGGTCTGACAAGGAGCCCGTCCGCCCACCTATTCGAGAGTGGAGCCGGTGGCATGTCCCATACAAGCAACCTAAACAACGAGCAAGATTTTGCAGTTCTGATTGGCCCATGTATTTCTACTCTCTCCCTCTCTGGATGCCGTCCTGTAATATATTGTAACATTAAACCTAGTTTGGACCCCAGCGATTTATAGGTTACGAACTGCATATATCACCCAAGAAGGGTGAATTTAATTCGATAATGAATTCTTCTCACATCACAAGGCTTCAACTACTACCCTGGATTATCCAGGTCGTAGGCTTCCTGTTCTAGCTTAGGGTTCCCCACCATCCTTGTGGCAACATTTCAACTACCCTTTAATCCGCTCTCCCTCGCTCTCCCTCGCACTCTCTGCAGGCCGAAGGACCATTCATCTTGGCTTGCATTACCTTGTTACTTCGTGGGGTTACTTGACTGCTAGTGTGCACCCTTAGTGGGGCGCCTTTGCATAAGGTCATCTGTTTACGTTCTTGGTCCACGCTCCCTGCTGCCCTTGTTTATTCGCTGTTCATCCACTGTTCATCTTGGAAACCCTATTTTGTCACTTGACGCTCCCCTGATTCGTGGGCACATCCAGCGTGCGTCTCCCTTTATGTTTTCCCTTGGATTGATTCACCTCCTCATATGTGGCTTCTGTGGAACGCCTATGCAAAATGAATCTTCTCTATTCTACATACCGTCTCCCTTTATAATTTCCCTCGGTTGATTTGCTTGCTCATGTGCGGCTTCTGTGGAATGCCTGTGCAAAAAGAATCTTCTCTATTCTACATACCGTCTCCCTTTATAATTTCCCTTGGATTGATTCGCTTGCTCGTGTGCGGCTTCTGTGGAACGCCTGTGCAAAAAGAATCTTCTCTATTCTACATACCGTCTCCCTTTATAATTTCCCTCAGTTGATTCGCTTGCTCGTGTGCGGCTTCTGTGGAACACCTATGCAAAAGAATTATCTAATTATTTCTTATGGGCCCCTTTCATATTTTCTTAGTCTCTCCCTTTACAATTTAAAACCATGTCCCTCACTAGCCTTTCATTCATGATGATACACCTGCTTACTAGGAACTATATAGATCACTATGCTGTCCAACTCTAAGCTGGACAGGCTTGACCAGTCATCATTGAGCAAACGTCCATTGGAGGAGGACTCAGAGGCATCTTGGAGGGTTAAGCCAAGAGTGGAAAATGAAGATAGGAAAATTCATTGATAGTGGAGGGTTGGAGTGGGCAAGGAAGGTTATCAACCATTTGACAGGTATGACATAGTAAACATGGATGATATTGCTACTTAAAGGCGAGAGCAGAAACGTATCACCCTATGCAGTATCCAGACGAGTTCATCGGGATTATGAAAAAATAATCTCAGGTGAAGCATGTTATCTCAATGGAATACCCAGATGCGCAGGAGCCCCAACATTTACCTGTCCTACCTGCAAACCCGCATGGGATTTTGTTGGTACCAACACCAGAGAGGGAGCTGTTGGAGGATCAAGATCATCCACCTTTCATCATGTTGCTGTGCGATTCGATAGTAACAGCTGGAAAGCAGCGGCAATTGCTACAGGCATGGGACGAGGTACAGGCAGCGTCGCCTATGCATCTAATCAAACATGAGGAAGCGCGGTCATCGAAGCCTGCCTATCACTGGGGCGTATGGGAGGTGACTGCTAGCAGGCCGTATATAACATTGGAAAGTATGCATCAAAGTGCTAGAGCTATTGTGGTGATTGACAAGCTACTGGGGTTGGTGAAAAGGCTTGTGGTACCAAGGATCATACAGTTGTTGAAGGAGTACTTGCCTCGGCAGTGGCTTCACCAGGAAAGGTGAATAAATAGTACTTATCTATTAATGATCCAAGACAAACTGAAATGTGAAATCAGGGTACATGGAAGGGTTAAGGCATGGTTAGGAGAGGAGCTGAGGGAGCGACCAGCATTGGACTATGATGGGGCATTTTTCTGTGTGGCAGTGAAAGAAGGATTTAGTGAGAGGGTACATATCGATTGGAATGATGCAGAGAAGACAATTACGTGGGTTTGGGGAGTGGGTGATTGGGAGGGGGCCGAGTTTGTGGTACCACAGTTAGGAATTCGTGTGGCAGTTATGCCTGGGAAGGTGTTTGGCATCATGTCTCGGGTTATTGCCCATTTCACAATGCCTACGAGGGGACGTAGGGTTATATTTACATGCTTTACAGAGCAGCTATTATGGAAGCACACGAATCTTCCAGCTGTTATAATAGGGTAAAAGATATGTATGTTGCCATGAGTACACTAATGGAATGTGCTGGGAAGGATAGAGATAGGCATGACATCTGAGAGGTCTGAGATGTCAGCAGGGCTGCACAGAGAATTTAACAGTCACGTGACCCTGCAGTTAAATTTTTCGTACCACATACCGCTCCCCTCCAACCCACAGGGTCTAAATGAGACAAGGGCATGTATGGTCTTGCCACACAGCTTGTCACGAGCTTGATATACAAAGTATTTGAAGACACATCACTGAAACTTTGTATCACCTTCTGGTCCAAATATTTGTAAATACGGAAAAATAAAAGTGCAAGTTATTCTTTGTAACTGAGCAATATTTCTGACTTGTGCATTGAATAACACTTGAATAAGATATATATGAAGATTCTGACTTCCTGAAAAGGTATATAAGTTCCTGCAAGGGTATCTGACTTGTCTGGAATATTTTTAAATATTCTGACTTCCGGCAAATGGTATCTTTGTTCCCAAAAAGGGTATATGATTTGTCTAGAATGTTTTTGAATATTCTGACTTCCTGCAAAGGGTATCTGACTTGTCTAGAATGATTTTAAATATTCAGTACCTTCTATGATCCATGGGTGGGGGTATTGGCAGGGTTTAGGCAAGGTATATGCTGCACATTAGAGGAGCAGAATAGACAAACCGCTGTGGCAGGGTCAATGGTTCTATTGGGGAACCATTGACGAGGTTGTCACGTCGCAAGGAATGGGGTAAGCGAGAATGGGAAAAAGAGTGGAAATATGAAGCAGTTGGGTGCAACGACACTTAAAGGAGGGGGGAATGAAGTGAGTGAAAGGCCATATCCCCTCCATTCAACAGGTGGGAGGACACCTTAAGTACAAGTGGGTGTAGAAGACTACAAACAACTCCCTCGCACACGTTCTCTTGCGTCGAAGGGACCAAACAACCAGATAGATGAAGTAAGAAAGAAGTCTTGATAAATAACTGTAATGAAACCCAAAATAAGCATGCCAAATCCTCGTCTCGGGGTTTCACAGGCTGGGAATGACTCAGGGAAAGGCTCGTCGATGGGATCTCTATTTGCAGAACGCGACTTGTGACCCCAGCAAGTGCGGAGAGCCATCAAACGAAGCCTCTCGACCCTACCATCCAGTTGTTCGGCCCGTTGATCTGGATGTTGACTAACTTTTACCAAGAAGGAAAAATAAAAAGTTAATTAAAGCATCAAAATCCTGTACCAATCCATCAGTAATTGATGCGTCGTTTGGATACAGTGTCAATGAACTAGAAAATAATTAAATGGAGTTAGCAACACAAAATATTGATAAAGGTATGGTAAAGGGAAATGTATACAATGACTCTTGATTTTTGGTGCTGGCAGTAGGACTGGAATAAAATCTCTGGAAAGGGTCAGTTGACGAGCAGGGCAGCTGACCCTACCACAGGTGGGTGGGACTTCGCATGATGCCCCCATCATGCCGGAACACAGGAAATGACAAGAAAAAAAAGAAATGGAGGAACTCAGCGTAAATCAAATCAAATCTAAATGTTAGGCGTTCATGGTGGCTTGAAGAGTCGAAGGAATATGATCAGCATGTTTCCACAATGGAAAATAAGAGAAACTCCATGCAATGCCACAAGAGGAACGTGCTTTCGTCCGGTCCGACCGTGCTCCGGTGGTAAAGAACTTTCGATGACGAGATGGAGTGAGACTTGTATCATCTTCGTGCTGGAGAGGACCGTACGAAAACCGGCGATAGGGGATCGCCATAGCATTGGCCACGAAAGCAATGCGCTACCTCGCGCCGCGTCAACGAGAAAGTGAAACTTGTTCAAAGAGTCATAGGACCGTAGGAAGCGGAGACTTGGGACCGCGCATGCTCGAGTAGGTATGAGCATGCAGCTAACTTCACGGTGACTCGAAAATTCGGGACTTGTTGAACCCAGGGCGAACTTTGGGGACCTATACAGACAAAGCTGTGAGCGCGCTTTACGGGGAAAACTGATGAGATTCCGGAAGATTATCTTGACAAGTTGAAGTCGCGATACAGGGACATCGAGGTGAGTAAGGGACTTGGGAACGGGTTTTGTAGGACTTTGAGCTACGGACAGCCTGCTGGAGGTGTATGCTTGAGTCCAAGGAGTAACTTGCTTTGGTGGGGGGTCCTTGCCACTCGAGCGTCGAGTAGCTGTCACATGTTCCTGTGATAAAGTAATCAATGAAATAGACGCATAGTTGGTACTTAGCATGGGGCACAAGGGAGATGCGGAAGGGGGCTTCGAAGAAGAGATGAGTCGAGAGAACCCAACTAGGACACTTGACGTGGAACGCGGAGACATGGGGGAGGTATTGACAGTGTTCTTGCGGCTTATTAGTTGGCCATTCCTTGGCAACTTGTATACTTTGTGATTACTCGTATGTCTGGCGTCGTTGTTGAGGATTTCCTCGAGAGTTACTGTTCTTGAATGGTCGATGTCAATGTCCTGTCGTACGGAGGTGCTGTAGATGGTGGGATCGGCTACGAGAGCACGGCAGCATTGAACCACTTGACTTGATGAAAGAAAACTTAAAACTCTTGAAGGCGTGGAGGCTGTATAAAATAAAGTCCTAAAATATGCATTGTTAAAGCGAGGGGACTTGTAAGATAAAAGGGAATTAGATTCAGCGCGTAGGGAAGCGCTACCCGCAGTTCGTCGTCTTGCTTGAACTTTGATAGCTAAGCAGTACCGGGTGAGGGTGTGGTCGATTTTCGCTTGTTGGAGGTCATTGTAGCTATCCCTTGACAATTCTTGGACTTGAGGGGCATTGGACACAGCGGGGAAGTCTTCCCCATGGGAGCTTGGTGAATCTTCGCGTTGAGTCTCCGTAAATCCAAGGGATCGTTTCTGTAGGTTAGTAGAAATCTCTAACACATCGCTCAAGGGAAGGGTGATCAGCGTATCAAGAGCTTTACTTTGTACTGCGTTACCATTGATCATATCTTGGACAGCCGAGCGAGAATGTTTGATAGGTGCTTCTTGTCGATGGGGAATCCACTTTGGCGGCAAGATTGTTGTCGTGGCATTTGCTGTCGAAAGTGCCTGGAGTTTCGGTGGTAACGGGAGACCGGGTGGAGCGCGTGGAGTCAGCTCGGCGCATACCGGCGCAGAAATCGGCGTAGGGTGTTGTCGACGTTCCTGCTGATATTCATTTGGAGGGGATACTGGAAAAACCTGGTGGAAAGAATTTGACGGTGTTGACGTAAGTAGGGGTGACTGAAGTTCGACGTTAGTAAACTCAATCAGGCAATCCTCTTGAACTTGGGGAGCTTGTTGATCACGCGGGACTTCTTGAGCCAGTGACAGTACAGGGAGAGGAGTGGCGAGAGGCTGTAAGGCTATAGAACATGTGTTAGCACTATACTTAACCTTTTTATTCAGGTTCCGTGAGGCCTTGAACAATGGATCTTGGTCGTAGTCGGCATCGGGGAGATTGACATCGCTGTCTTCGAAGTTAGTTGAGAAATCCTTGTCATTCCTACCCAGAATGTTGTCTTCATTGAATTCGCTTTGTAGCAAAGCCCAAACGTCATCCATCAGGGGTGGGGACCGTACCGTAGTCTGATCTGCAGGTAATTGATCACGAATTTTCCGCTGAAGTGCCCATGGAATCCCTTGAAAAAAGAGTATATTAGCTTCGTGTACTGTGAGGAAGTGCGTATTGAGAAGGGGAGTGGACTGTGCCATAAATTCGCGATAATATTCATCAACGTCTTGAAGTGACTCGAAATCTTGATCGCGAGAGTGGTGCTTGATCCACCTTCGGAACTTGTCAATGGTAATGCGAGGTTTGCGATCCGTTGATCCGTAACACTTGATGAGGAAAGCACGAGCTGCAGGCCAGTCATTCTGAGTCCAGCATGGTGCCGCTTCGACGACATCACGGACGCGTCGATGGCAGTAGCGGAGAACATATCGTGGAAGATCGTCGAAGGAAATCTGGGAGGAAGAGGCGAAGGATTCGAGAGTATCTAGGAAGTCGTTAACGTGTTTGCCCTTGAAGAGTGGGGCATCCGGGGTGCCTGGGACTGGCATAGGGTAGACGTATCGTAAAGAAAGTTGAGCCATGTCGAACGGGTTTGCAGGGGTGAGGTGGAGGAGGAAATACTGAGGAACGTTAGTGACTGGGGGTCTCAAGGACCCGATTTCGTAGGTAAAGGGGACTTAGCAGCTTGAAACTACGCCTTGGTGTGTAGTAGACTTGTAAGATTTGAAACAAACTTGGAGTGTCGACTTGCGCGTAGGGAGCGTTTGTCGTGACAGTGGTGAAGGTGATGGGTGATAGGGATCGGACAAAGAGAATGTTGGCGTTAACAGAGTGTCGTCGTGAGTCTTCTTGCTAATCTTGAGCCGAAGGGAATGAGCGACACCGAGTCGACTCAAGAAAAGCGAGAGCGACGCCAAGTCGAACTCTCAACAGGCGACACCAAGTCGAACCCGTGATCTGACAGTGATTTGGGGGGGAAATACTTATAAACTACGCCTTAGCGCGTAGCAAACTTGTCGACCTTGAATAAGCTTGTAAACTTGGTAATTGTATGATGACCCGTTGAAAGGGTCTCTTGTGAAGTTTGGAGGGGAACGTTCAGATGGGAGATGCCGTGCTTGAGGGGCGTTCGACGAAAGGAGTGCACCGCGATGCACTGATCGAACGGTAAAGGATCGTGGATACAACACGTTGATGACGCGACGAATTCGACGTGCTGGCAATGGGAATTTGATGAGCCGAATATGGGACAAGTTTGACGCGTCGTTGCTGGTATTGATGTTGTTGAGCTTTGAGGGGAGGGGCACGGGGATCAATGGCGTTTGTGGTAACGTTGCTGAGGGGAGGGAGATGCTTCGTGTGACGATTTGAAGATGGTTTGAGGATGCCACGTGGCGGTTTTCATGCGTTGCGGATAGGAACTGGATTGGATTTGATGTGTTGTTGACGATTGGCGAATGTTGAGCGACGAATCTTGGACAAATTTGCAGTAGGAATTTTACACGTCGTAGATCAAGCGGAAATGGTGGGGGTTTGATGAACGTTGATGTAATCGAGGTACGTTGTGATGTGAGAGATGCGGTACGGCGAATTTGACGCGATGTTGTTGTGGAAGGGACTATGGCACACAAATTAGCAATGAAAACGGTAACAAGAACTTACTTGAGGCCCGGAGGCTTTGATGTGCCGTCAATGGACCGTTGGAAAAGATCGTAGATACACGCGTTGATGACGCCTTGAATTTGATGTGTTGCGAACCGGAACGGGTGTGCTGGAGATGCTCAGTGTCGTGTGTCAATTGGGGTTCGAGGTGGTAATCTTTGACGCGTTATGATGCGAAGTGTTTGGATGAGATGGGTGTTGACCACAGCGTTCGACGGCACGTTCGACACGCTGTCGGAGAAAGATTGTTTTGAAGCTTGAACAGTGCCGAATTCGTCGAGGTAGGGACTTGACTTTGGAAGGTATCAACTGGGGTGTTATCAGAAGTACAAGACTACGTTCTGTCAGTGGAGAGCTTGAGGCTAATGCGACGTGTTGTTGATAAGTTTGGTGAGACGGTTAGTCGAAATCAAAGTTTTAGAGGTCTGTAACGAGATGGTCGGCAAGGCAAATGGTGGATAGTGGCGCACCGGCCACCAGTCAGTTGTCCCCGCAACACTTCTTGTATCCCTTGATTACGAAAGGGTGGATATCTTGGACTTGGAGTGGAGGACACCTTGTGCGATGCGCGTTGAATGTCGATGTGACTAGGACGTTGATGGGTGGAGAGATAAGTGAACGGAGATGGCCAGTAGTCTTGAACTATGAGAAACGGGAGCTAGAACGACGCCCGGTCAATTCTAGACGGCTGACTACAAGTCAACGCCGTAAGTAGTCGATGAGAAAGGTGGAATTTTGATGGGTCCGCGCGTGGCTTTGATGAACGTGTTTGGATGCGTGGTTGTTTTGATGGGTGCGCGTCGTCGTCGAGGAAGATTTGATGATCAAAAAATAATAATCTGCAACGACAAATCAGTGAAGATTGTGGGGTTGAATGCTTACCAGGGTAGAGAGATGCGACGGGTGAACGGAAAACCTGTCCCCTGTCTCGGTCACCAGTTGTGGCAGGGTCAATGGTCCTATTGGGGAACCAAGGACGAGGTTGTCACGTCACAAGGAATGGGGTAAGCGAGAATGGGAAAAAGAGTGGAAATATGAAGCAGTTGGGTGCAACGACACTTAAAGGAGGGGGGAATGAAGTGAGTGAAAGGCCATATCCCCTCCATTCAACAGGTGGGAGGACACCTTAAGTACAAGTGGGTGTAGAAGACTACAAACAACTCCCTCGCACACGTTCTCTTGCGTCGAAGGGACCAAACAACCAGATAGATGAAGTAAGAAAGAAGTCTTGATAAATAACTGTAATGAAACCCAAAATAAGCATGCCAAATCCTCGTCTCGGGGTTTCACAGGCTGGGAATGACTCAGGGAAAGGCTCGTCGATGGGATCTCTATTTGCAGAACGCGACTTGTGACCCCAGCAAGTGCGGAGAGCCATCAAACGAAGCCTCTCGACCCTACCATCCAGTTGTTCGGCCCGTTGATCTGGATGTTGACTAACTTTTACCAAGAAGGAAAAATAAAAAGTTAATTAAAGCATCAAAATCCTGTACCAATCCATCAGTAATTGATGCGTCGTTTGGATACAGTGTCAATGAACTAGAAAATAATTAAATGGAGTTAGCAACACAAAATATTGATAAAGGTATGGTAAAGGGAAATGTATACAATGACTCTTGATTTTTGGTGCTGGCAGTAGGACTGGAATAAAATCTCTGGAAAGGGTCAGTTGACGAGCAGGGCAGCTGACCCTACCACACCGCCTTGCTGTTGTCCTGATCCTTGCTCTGTGTGATGTTCTGCTCACTCTCAGTGACGTGAACCGAAGTGATGCTAATGTGCAAGGTTAAATAGCCACTCCAAAATTTTGTACAATGATCTAGGATAGTCTTTGATAGCAGGATTTGAAAGAAGATGAGTAACTAGTTAGTAATACATGTGACATGACAGAGTGTCTGTGAGATGTGGAATATTGTACAGGTTTCTTTATGCTGAGCTCAAGACTGAACAACCACCACCTCACACTCTGAAACACATAGTATACTAGACTTCATACCTTGTTATTATATCATAAAAGTCAATTACAGCTCCACTCAGATCAATATAACAACTTGTGTTTGCTATGATGTATTTGAATCACTTCTTTCATGTTATACAGCATCTACTATCAATCATAGTGATGATGTGATGTGTGGTGCTTCAGTCAGCAAGCTGCTGTCATTCAATATAACTGGTCTTTTTTTTTACGTTGTCTATGGATGATCTTACTTCCTCCACAGGCAGTAGCATGCAGAACAGTTGTTGTACATATCCTCCATAGTTAGTTACTATATATCTCACTTCTAATCTCATATCTGCGTCACGGTTCTGTTGTAAATTCCATATCAGACATACCTACATCAAACCCTGGAAGCATGCATTTCAACGGTCATCAAACTCTGTATGATGACTGACTATTTTTAATTTCCTGATTTGATGTTCTCATACTTTACTCTCAACTGCAACACTGAGTACTATGCTTAGTATAACAACAAGTTTACATCCTTTTGTGATGTTATCAAGTTAGCAGTTGTCAACTGTAAGATCTTCAACTTCCATGTGAATCTTTCCATCTGTAGTCCTCTCTCTGTTATGATTTGATAATTGAATCTCTGCTTTCCTTATTACAGCTGTCTGGAAATTATAAGCCAAGTGTAGAGAACAGTGCTATGTCTGAAACATTGAACACAACTGATGATGCTATGTCACAACACTCCTGCAGTGTGCTCATTTTGTGTGTGTTAGCATCACATCATGTTCAAAGTTGCTTCTTCATATCATACATTTTTTTAATATAACGTTGGACTAGTTACGCTGCTTACTTAGTGACATCCTGCATTGCTCCGATCTATGTGAATGGTCACTTCTTTACTGATATGGATACCGAAAGTGGTACTTAGACGATCAGTGGAAAAGTTGTATTTGATGAGACTACAGGAATGACTGAGAATGGAGTAAAAATAATGATGTGATTTTAAATAACACTGATATGTAGGACTATGCTCTGAGTTGAATGGATGGTTAGTGGTTATGTGAGTAGGCTCTGCTGTAATATTAGGACATAGTGAGATATGAGGATGATGAGAAATATGAGACGGGTTCTGAAAGAGTAGAGATTGATGATAGGTGATACTTGTATGATATGATATACAGTTTAGAGAATGAGATGAATGTGTAAATGAAGATGGTGTGGATGGTATGCTGATAGTGGAAAGTGGGTGAATTGGGTTGTGTGAATTGCAGTGGATGAGGGTGTGTATGTGAATTGGCTTGTGAATTCAGTGTTGTGGATGAGGGCATGTGTATGGAAGTGGTTGGTGTGAATTATGTGGTTGTGTGCATGAGGGCGTGTGTGAATTGGGTGTGTGAATTGTGTTATGCATGAAGGCGTAGTGATGGTATTATGACTAGTACCCATGGTATGTGTAGTGCCAGATGACATGTGATGACCAGTGGCTTATTGTGATAATTATGCTATGTGGATGATGGTGTAGTGAGGGTATTATTGTGATAATTGTGCATTGTGCATGAAAAGTGGTTGTGTGAAGTATGCTATGTGGATGATGGCGTAGTGAGGGTATTATTGTGATAATTGTGCGTTGTGCATGAAAAGTGGTTGTGTGAAGGACCAGTACCCATGGTGTGTGTGTTGAATAATATGCAGTGTATTCAGTACCTTCTATGATCCATGGGTGGGGGTATGGGCAGGGTTTAGGCAAGGAAAATCAAGCCAGAAGTGCGTTGTTTGAACAATTCCTAAAGTCCTACAAGTAAACAGATAAGAATATAGATAAAAAAATGCCAGCCAGATTGAACCAAAAAACCACGAGCACAACATGTCTATATCTCTCAATTAATTTACATAATGATATTAAATACATTATAATGCGTAGATCAACAGTATACGAACAGCACAATTGGTGTCAGTATAACAATCAGAATGAAATGACAAACATATATCGAAGGATGGAAAGAAAGTGCGCCATTCAAAAGAACGAGACTGGCAGAAATATAACCCCTGATTACAATAAGCACATAATCAATGTTTAAACAAACAAAACATGTTAGCCTGGTAGCCTAAACAAACTAGAAGGTGCAACAACAATGTGGATCAACCTATGTATTACAGCAAGACAGACATCATGTATGCTCCATAATCATAAAGTAGAAGAATATACAAAATGAAGGTACCGAAATTTGAGCCCAAAGTCCATAACCCAAAACATCCGGACGATCAATCTATCGAGTAGCAGAGCGAGAGTAAGTAAGATAACCAGCTAGCACCATGCAAGCACCATGCATAACACATACATATTCATTAACTGCCATGTATTGTTTAAACTCGTAAAGTACAACAAATAGATCATACAGATACATATGCAGCAACCAACATCTAGCATATTGAGATGCGGTTAACATTTGAATACAAAACGACCGCATATGAAAACATGTGTAGTAAATAACATAGAACGTAGACAGAAATATCTGCCAAATTAAACAAATAAACATGAATGCGACACATGTAAATCGGTCAATAATCTGTCAAATACATTGTCGCCCACAGGTCGAAAATATATGAACTGCGCAATCAGTGTAAGTGTATTATTCAGAAAGAAACAACTAGCGTACATAAAACGATTACAAAAAGATAACGCACCATTCGGAAGAATGACACTGGCGGAAATCCAACAGACCAAACGCGCCAGTCCTAATAAGCAGGATAGCGCACATATAAACAGTAAAAAAAATCTGAAATACATTGATCAAAGCCAGCTATGCAATACAATAACAATGTAGGATGGTCTATTTATATCGACAGGACAGAAATCTCCGGACCATATTTGCTGAGATTGAACTGATCAAGCTGATTGTATCTGATCGATACGCGCAGCTCTTGTTAGAATCCTTCATCAACACATCATTGGGCATAATGCCGCCACGTCGAATTATGGCAATAAACCCTATCGACCCCATGCACGGGGGAGTCGAAAGCGCATCAAAGTCGGCCGATGTCGTCACAGGAGCGAAGTGTGGCACGGGAAGCGCAAAAAGGGGGGGAGGATGTCGTGGCATCGCCGCCTCTTGACTTCTTACCACGACGTGCACAGCCACATCTCTACCAGCCCTCATCGTTTTATCCGTCCTGTGGCTCTCTGCTCGTCTCTGATCACCTAGATCTGGCTCTCTACCATCTGCCATCAGTGCATGACGACCCCTTCTCAACCATCTCGGGGATCGGGCGGCTCGATGGGGGGGGGTAACCCCTCCCGTCCCAGTCGTCCCTCCCAGCGCTCTCGTTCCTCTCCACCGAGCTCTCCTGTCGCCCCGAGGGGCTCAGCTAGGGCTCCTATCCCTTCGCAGGCTGGCCCAGTCCGCACGCCTCGCGCATCTCCCTCTCCGTCCCCCTACGGGCACGGTACGGACACCCCCCGCGCCCCTCAAATCTCCACCGCCTCGCAGGCGGCTTCGAGGGCCTCAACGGCTCCCCCTCCTCAGGGACCCCCTACGTCTGCTCACTCCTCCGATGGGGAGGAAGAGGGCATGTATGAAGATGAACCAGTGACCGACCTCAAGGTGAGTGTCCTGGTCGAATCCATCACCCAGGGGGCCAACACCCTTGGCTCACTCGCCGCAAGGCGACCATCTGAGGCAGTCCTCCAGGAGAGGACTCCTGACCTCGTCGCTGCGCTGACCGGCCTGTTGAGGGCGGCAGACAGCTTCGGTATTCCTATGGCATCCGCTCTGGAACCCCTCCGGGCTATGTCATTCGACTCGTTTGTGGACCAATTCGGTGGTCCCACACACACCTCTTCCCAGGACGATCCGATGATGGGCAACGCCCCGATCGTCCCTAGGGGCAACCCTCCTCGCAGGGGCGGACTCACCATCCGTCCCCCCCGAGCTCCCCGCCCCAAGGGTGGGCGTCCTCTCCCTCCTATTCCGCAGCAGAGAGACCTTTTCGGTGGCCACGGCTCACGCCAGGCCCCCACGTTTGCCCAAGCCGCTCGCTTCAAAGGCGGCAGGGTCCCCTCTTCCTCGGTGGACGGCATCGTCCGTATGGCGAAAGCCTTCCCCGAGTTGTCCACGGACCGGCTGGCTGCCATGCACCAGCAAGCCAAACCCACCGCCCCGAAGCCCAAGGCCTCGGCGACCGTCCATGGCCCGTCTAGGCGACAGGTCATCGCCATAGTGCACTCGGATCCAGGGGAGGGGGGCATGCCTCCCCCGCCTGTGATCTTAATGGGGGGCAACGTGATCCTTGAGAGGGTCCGCCTCGCTCTTTCGGTCCACCGGTCTCGACTGGTGGCCCAGTCTGTCTCCCAGGCGTATGGAGGTTACTCCATCGCCACTGACGCGGTTGCCTCGGCTGAGGACCTCCGCATTATCCGGCAAGCGATCGCAGGCGCGTTCGCTGAGGACTTCCGCGTCACTGCGGAACTTCCATCCTCGACGTCGTACCTCAAAATCGTCGACGTCCCGTACTTCCAGAACCACGCCCCCATCACGGCGGAGTCGGTCCTGGGATTCATCGCCAAGTCTGGCTTAAAAGACTTGGTCGTCCTTAACGCCCCCCTACGGGTCGTTCGTAACTCGAAGCAGTCTGGTACTGCTACCGTATACCTGAACGTCTCGGACTCCGTCAGCGGAGCCTGGGCCAAAGCCCTTTCCAGGCGTGCGGTCCAAATCGGATCGTACGTCTGTCCTATTCGTGAAGCCCGGGCAAACCCCGGTGTCTCACTCTGCCAACGGTGCTGGAAGTGGGGTCATCCGACCAACGCTTGCCACGCCCAACAACTCCGCTGCTCCATCTGCAGCGGCCCTCACCGCAAAGAGCATCACCGCTCTTTAGCCGGCTGCTGCAAAGGCAACGCGAAAGCGACGCCCCCCATCGCGCCGACGCCCGAAGGCGTCGCGTGCCCTCATCCCCCTCGCTGCCCCAACTGCAGGAAGGAACACTCAGCGGACGACCGCCGCTGCAACCTGGAAGCACCGTTTCGACGGTGACTGGATCAAGAGGCGCTACGCCGAGGTACGTGAGCGTCGAGCTCGATACCTCTCATCTGACCCCTTCCCCGCAGGACGCGGTGGGCGCACCTAAATGAGGGACATGGACCTTTCTCACTTACGTATTATGTGTCAGAATGTAAATCGTAATTACGGACTACTTGACACTCTTCTGGAATCTCAAAGCGACAACTTTGAGCTTCTCTTTATTCAAGAACCGCCCTGGAACTTAATAAGGAACGCCCCATTGGCCCACTCTAGGGACGGTGAGGCGGTGATTGGCGCCCCCATGCATCCAAACTGGGGGTGCATTGTGAGACAAGCAGGGTCCGACACAGCCCCTGCCCCTTCTGACTCGGCCCCGTTCCTGCGCAGTGATCGGGGGGAGTATCCACGCGTCGCTGTCTATTTTGACAAGCGGCTCCAGCCTCTCAGGCCCAGCTACCGCCGGGACCTGATCGATCACCGTGACATCATCGTCTTCACCCTCGGGTCAGGCGATAATCTCATGTTCTTTGCGAACGTCTATTCAGACCGCAATCACACGGGGATCGGCATACTCTCAGAGAAAGCCGAAACCTGGCCTCACCGGTTCTACCTCGTCGGAGGAGACTTCAATTGCAGACACCGCCGGTGGGACCCTGAGGGCCCCCTGGTCAACATTCACGCGGACCGCCTATTGGCGGCCACTTCCCGATTGGGCTTGGTCCTCTGTTGTCCTGACGAAGCCCGCCCCACTCACTATCCCTATAACGAGGAATTGAGACCCACGGTCATCGATCTCCTGTTTGTACCGGTGGCGGACGAATTCGTCACCGAACACTCAATCTTCCCAGAGCACCGCGGTTCCTCGGATCACGCGCCTCTGTTGGTAAACGTCCGGACTCCCCTACTCAGAGTACCTCTGAGCACCAAGGGAATCGCACCTGACTCGGAGGAGGAGACCGCCTATCTAGGGGACGTCTCCAACCGATTGTCCGCCCTGGCCAACTGGCAAGGGAACACCCCGGCGGCGGTCGACGAGGTGGTGCAAGCCATCTCTGACGCCTTTGCGACGGCTTGGTCCGCGCACGCCAAATCCAAAACCATTTGTAGCCGCTCTAAAGAGTGGTGGACAGATGAGTGCTATACGGCCCTCGACGAGTACCGGGTATCCCGGGACCCCGAGGACTGGAAAATGTTCAAACAGGCGGTTAAAGCCGCCAAGCGGGATTTCTTTGATGAGCGCATCAGAGAAGTCTCAGTTACTAATCAACGCCCTTGGGACTTAATGCCCTGGGTCAAGCAACGGAATCTCCCGTCGCACGAGGCCATCTCCTACGGGGGTGAGCCTTGTAACACGCTAGAATCCCTGTGGACAGCACTGGATGGCACCTACAACGCGGCTAACAACCGATCGGTAGACCTGTCAGTGCTGGACGAGTTCGACGCCCTCCCCCAGAGGGGGTGGGTCCCGTTTTCCCTCCTGGAGCTCCAGGAGTCCCTTAAAGCGTGTTCATCACGATCTTCTCCAGGCCCCGACCATGTCACATGGTCGTTCCTGAAACGGTGGGCTGGCAATATTGAAATTGCCAGCCTCTTCCTGCGCATCGCGGAAGCGTGCGTCACACTAGGCCATTGGCCTACACATTTCAAGGAATCCACTTCGGTCATCATACCGAAGCCGGGTAAACCTAACTACTCCACACCCAAGTCGTTCAGGCCAATAGTGCTTCTGAACACGTTGGGCAAACTTGTCGAGAAAATGCTCTCTCGACGACTCCAGTTCGATGGAGTCGCACACGGCGTATTTCACCCCAACCAGTTTGGGGGCGTCGCCCAGAGGTCCACTGAGGACGCTGGGGTCTACCTTACCCACCTCGTGCGCGCGGGCTGGGCGAAGGGTCTCCAGATGAGCGTTGTCGCCTTCGACATTGCCCAATTCTTCCCGTCTCTGAACCATGAGGTTCTATTGACAATCATCGAGCGATCTGGATTCCCACCATGCGTGGTGAAATTCTTCTGCTCATACTTAGTGGGCCACTTCACGGTCTACAAGTGGAACTCTGACTCCTCGGGGAAGTTCTCCGCGGATGTCGGCGTGGGGCAGGGGTCCGCCCTCTCCCCCGTCTGCTCGGCGCTCTACCTAGCGCCAGTCATGAAGCTGTTCTTCGAGAGCCTTCACAGCCTCTCGACGGACCTTATCTCATACGTGGACGATGGCACACTCATGGCCCAGTCCAAACGCTTGGAGGATAACCTCCCCAAGCTTGTAGGGGCGTACAACGAAGTATTCCGCCTCTTCACAGCCCTCGGCTTAGTATTGGAACATGCCAAGTCAGAGGTGTTCCACTTCTCCCGCGCTCACTCGGCGGCCAACCCGCCCATCGACCTGGGCGTTGCTCCCTTCACCGGAGCCACCCCTCTGCGCCCCAAGCCTATCTGGCGTTACTTGGGGTTTTTCTTCGACCGGAAGCTCTCCTTCAAGGAGCACGTCCGCTTCTATACCACCAAGGCGTTCACAACGGTGAGCGCCATGAGGATGCTCGGCAATTCGACGAGGGGCCTGTCCCCCGCGAATAAACGCCTCCTTTACCGCTCGTGCGTCGTCCCTGTGGCGACGTATGGCCTCCGTCTATGGTTCTGCCGCGGTACTCGTACCAAGGGAATCGTCAAGGCCCTGTCCCAGATGCAGCACACTGCTGCACGCTGGATCACCGGCTCCTTCCGTACCACGCCCTCCGGGGCGATGGAAACCCTCGCGGCACTGTGGCCTATGCCCCAGCTGCTCCGTCGCTTGGCCGACAAGAGCTGTCTCAGGACGGCGTCTTTGACGCGCACACACCCTCTCAGAGCCATTCTGGAAGGGTCACTGATGGGAGACGCCCCCCGGCACAGGTTGTGCCTCCAGGACCTCCCACCTGCTATGAGGCGTAAACTGATATCCCCTGCGGCGGATGCAGTCGCCATTTGCGCTCCCGTCATGGAGACCTTCGAGGCCTATGGCCCTGAGAGTCAGCCTGGCGCTCGCTTCGTCGATCTCTTCGGAGACCGCATCAATCTTCACCGCCCGCCCCCTAAAGGGACGGACGAATACAAAGAGTATACCGGGCGACTGGACAGGGTGCTGGCGGAGGCAAGGTCCGAACAGTCTACCCTTATTATAAGCTGCGACGGGTCAGTACCCAAGACGGCTCACCAAGCAGTTGCGGCCTCACTGGTGTTCAGAGGAAACCAGGAGGTACGCCGTGTTATCACAGCCGCGGGACAGACCTCTGCGTCCGACGTTGAGCACATGGCACTCCAGGTTGGTGTAGCCACGGGTTGCACCAAGATGGTAATCTTCACCGACTCCCTCGCTCTCCTCGAGACGTGGGCGGATTGCTCCCCCAAGGGGGGGCAGCAGCACGCCATCAGAGCGTGCAGACTCTTACGTCCTTGGCTCGGCAGAGTCCAGGAACGCTCCATCCACCTGTGGTTCGTCCCCTCCAAAATGGAGTGGGCGGTCCACAAACTTGCTCACGATGCAGCAGCATCACTCAGGGTTCCGCTGGGGGTATCCCCCCGCACTACCCGCAACTGGCTGATCGCCTCGTTTAACGAGACAGCCGAGACGGACTGGAGGGCCCGCTTTGCGGACCCCAAGTACCGCGGTCGGAACTTCCTGGACCTTAGAGCCCAGCGCAAGGGCCCAGCACTCCCCACTACCTCAGGTATGGGGCCTTGGCTCAAGGAGACTGCATTTGATTGCAGCTTGACGGCTCGGCTCTGCCGATGCATTACGGCGCACGCCCCCATTGGGAGCTACCGCGCTCGTTTCTTTCCCAGCGAGGAAGACCGCTGCTCCTGCCCCCCCCGTCCCCTTCAGGACCGAGATCATCTGCTCCGCGTGTGTCCACACGTGAAGCGCAAGAAACACCGCCAGGCTCCGCGATTCATCGCGGACCTGGTGGAGTTATTGGAGGCGAACCCCAGGGCGTTCGCCTTCTGAGGGGTGGGATCCAGGATGAGGGGAACGCGTAGGGCGTATGACCCCCGTCTGGTGTGTCGGGTCCCCTTCTTGGGGCCGAACGGTTGCTCTGTCCTTCGGACCGAGCCGTTCTTGGTTGGTAACGCCGAACCCTAGGTTCGTCGCTAGCAAGGTCAGGGGGCCCACCAGTGGTGGGTACCCTCCCGCGCGCGGGGGGGGCTAAGCGACGTGGGGTTGTACCTGGGCAACCGGGGGACCTCGGACCCCACTGGGCCGTTTGGCTAGTGGGTTGGGCGACCTGCGGGAAGCCCTGTAATCGTCATTCCTGCACCGTCGCGCTGGTGGGCGCGCACAGGTAATAGGGGCCGCCGAGGGGGGGCGGACTGGGGGCAGTCTGGCTTAGTAGGACCTGGGTCGGGTCTCGGCAGGGCTGGTTCGGGGAGGCGCCTGAGCGCTCTCGTTCTGTAGTCTGGCTTGCAGGGTCGGGGGCGTACCCTCCCACCCTAGCCTTTCCGCGCTCATGCGCATTCTCGGGGCTGTAGTCTCCCCTCCAACTTACATCGTATACCCGCTGCCTGCTTGTAGTAGATAGCCGTGGACTGCGCTCGTGCACCACGTTAAATATTGTTGAACAAAAAAAAAAAAAAAGGATGTCGTGGCATGAAAAAATCAAACAAAATGGTCGATGATGGAGTCGATGTCGAACCAACTGAACAGCTTGAAGGCGAGGGGTCAGGAGAGGAGGAAGAAGAAAGCGCGACTCAGCAAGAGAAAGGGGCAGGGGGGAAAGGCAAGTCAACAAAGACAGATCGCAAGGTGGCAGGTAACGATAGTGATAGCGATGAAACAGAGGAAGAAAGGACGAGGACGGGGGTTGAGGAAAAGGAGGATGAGGATGAGGAGAGTGATGAGGAGAAGGGGGCCGTGAATACACGTTCAAGGGACAAAGGGAAGGGGAAGGCCGTTGAGGCAATGGGTAACAATGACAAAGATGATGATGAAGATATGGAAGTGGATGAGCCAATCACGGGTGTTGGAGGGAGCGCAGAGGACCAGGAGGCGCAGAGCGCCATTTTCTCACTGAATAAGATTGATTTCCACAACCTGCCTGCGGATGTTCACTTTGGTAAATGGAACAAGCGGCCGCTGGTGGAGTCGCACGCACGAAAGATGCTGGAGACCATCAATGTGCAAGGTAACTGGGTGTTCAACCTCGCGAACCAATTACCTGTGATCGCATACCACGAAGATGTCGACGAAGCGTGTATTACCATGGAGATGAGTCTAGGACTGCGAGGGCCTGCGCTACTACTCAGCCTGGCGGGGAAGTTGAAAAAAAAGATCGAATTCGCAGGGGGGAACCATCATCACCATGCGTGGAAAATAGCATCTGAACAAAGCAAGAAAGTCATCGAGAAGCACAAGAAGAAACTGGAAAGTCTGTGAAACAAGGCCCAAAAGGGAGGCAAAGCGCAGGAGGCACCCAACGAGAATATAGGGCGATTAAAGGAACAAATCGCAGTGGAGAAAGCGTCACTCGACGCTATATCGGTATGGGGGATCGCACTGTATGATGCAGGTGAGTGTCTGCATGCCCGCCAACACAATTAATTAATGAGCTATGAATTCCATATAGCTATTATGACTAAAAACAACAACCGCCTAGCGAACTACATGTCCTGGAACGAAGAATGGAAGTACATGGGAGAAGACGACCGCAAAGGAATGGTAATGACACTAAAAGAATACCTTATGCTAACATCGAACGGAGACAATGCACAGGGGGCGGACACATGGCTCATGAAACTGGGAAGCCACAAGAATTCAATCGTCAGCCAAATCATGAACGATGACAAAACCTGTAAGTATATGTTAAACCTGCATCACTTCCACCCAATTTTTGGGTATGAGGTCATTTTTTCCGCACGGTGGATGAAGAAGTCATTCCATGACGTCTCCGGAGGAGTGATTTTTCCTTAATATCATACATCAGTAAGTCTAATGATGAATAACTGGCTAGGTTATGTCTTATGTGATCGAATACATGGTGAATATGCTTCGCTCACTCAGCACTACATTCTCCTACTTCGAAATGACGGATGATTCATGCTGGACATCATATCGACAAGAGATAGAAAAAGAGAACGGCTCTGCGAACATCATAATACAAGGCACGCAAGCGTGGACATCATTAATCGACAGTGACAGTGTCAACAAACAAGACATGGTGACCACCTTGCTAATGAACGAATTCATGAAAGCACTCAACAAAGTTGTGACGAAAGAAACAGCTGAATTAATGTGGTACAAGGATTCTGGAGACAACTGGGCCACATACTGTGAGGAAGTCGAACGGGTATTCAGCCAGCACATCTACAAGAAAACGTTCAACCATGAAGACGAATGACAAGTGCGAGATCAATGGGCCTGTAAATGGGACTTCATAACGCTCCACCACTACGAATATCACTTTCAAAATCCCTTAATGATTCTAATGCTGACAGTAATCAAAGCGTTGCCAGCAGCGTTAAACAAAGTCCGTGAAGCAATCTCTGAGGTACGTCGTTACTCCCTCAGTTGCGCCGAAAGATTGTATATAATTGGTGCAACATATACTGTTACTTTGAAAGATGCAACAGCCGCGCCAGTCTGGCACTGTCGACTGGCAAGTCGAATATCAGCGCCAGACGTGAATGCCATACTGGCGCATCTGTGCACAATCCTATCCGTTCTGAGAGCGCTGGTCATATGCATATGACTGGTGGTGTCCAATGGGTAGTCAATGAACGCGCCATTCAACAATGGTTGAATGGTGCATTGTTGTCTTTACCATGACATTTCAGTGCACCAATCATGAATAATTGAATGGCACATATACAAAAATTCTGATATGTTACTATTCTTTGCGCTGGTCAGCAACAAATGAATAGCACATGTTAATTGTTGTATGTTATAGTTTTGGCGCTGGATTGACCCAGTTGGTCAATATTTCTATAACGGCTTAAACACATCAAGTGAAGCAAAGGACCAATCTGCATGGGCCTTGCGCTATGTCCATCAGAACAAAGAAGGGTTATTCAAAGATCCCCAGGGTGCAGCTTGCGAGGTAAGATCCAACCACACGAAAATAATCCCTTATTTATTTTATTTATTTCACTAGTTAGCGCATTTCATTGTGAAATTCCTTGAAGTATTCCTAGCCATGGAATACGATATTCATGAAGATGGCATTAAGATTCCTGTCCGTCCATCTACACATTCTCCTACAGACCTCAACAGCATCCGAATGACGTACGAGAAAGATGTCATCATTCTGGATGAGGAGGTGACAATCAAGAAGATGCATGACGCTGCGAAAGGCCGCGACAAGGCTTCAAGTTCGAAACAGACACAGTTCAACGATCTAATTCTGGATCATCGTGTACCACACGATTGGCGAGATTCAAAAAACCCCACCCGTGACTATCAGCGCATCGCGCTTATTTCGATCATAGAACCTCGTTTCGTACGGAAATATAGGAAAAGCTTCTAGAAGAGTCACCAGCAGCAGCCTTTCTCCGCAAGACAGCACAGGACATTCTTTCACGTCATTCCAAGGCTCATCAAATCATCAAAGGAAACACAAAGAAGCTCGCGACGGTCCGACAATATTCCTACCTGGACAGAATCAAAGTAGCTGCGGTTGATCAACCGGACATTGACATAGAAGAAATCATCGCAAAGCTTTCAGACGCCGATACTATGCAGATGCACATGCAATCCGTGAAAGCGACGTTCAAAAAATTATACCATCTTCCTTATGCTATTACTCACCCCGACGTCTCCCTCCTTGCGCAAGATGTCAAAAGTTCGCTTGACAATGCCTTTGATGTAAGCGAAAAACATTATATTTATGTATATACTGAACAGTAGATATAAGGCTTTTATTAAAAACATACACTCACTCTCGGCGATGCGGACACAAGCGGCTGCTTATGACCTGATTGACCCCCTTGACAAGAAGTGGAACGTCACCACAAAGCGCGTAGAGCCTCCTCGGAAGGAAACATGGACATCTGATTGCATGAGTCATTGTAGCCTATATCTGGCACACACTAATCACAGTTATTCTTAACAGAAAGAGGCTGTAGCTACAGACGAAGCCTGAAAAAGACAACAGGCAAACCAAGCGTGATCAACAAAAGGTGACAACGAATCAGATCCAGACAACGAAGACGAACGTCCCTCTTCATCTCCCCACGAACCCACACCGCCTCCTAATCAACTCGTCATCCTGCGCCGATCAACAAGTATCGACACGCGCTCCACTGATAGAAACAAAGGTTATTTCATTTCATCCTTCTGCACTTTGTTATATTATTCCCAGATGTGCCAATCAAATATCGCTGAGCAGCACAAGTCTGCAATGCCATCCGCAGCATCCACATGCTTGCAGGTGAATAAATCTTGCATATATCGAATGTTTATTGGAATTCATGGTGCGCCAGTTGGACAATATCGTCCAGCGCAACAAACCGTTTTCCCCTGTCGCTGAGGGAAGTCAAGATGTCAACATGGCCATCGATAATGAAACGACATCATCTCCATGAGCCAAGTCCTTATGACCACGATGACAATCAGCCATCACAAGTCGCAACGCAACCCGCCACTTTACCATCCTCTTGTATGTTAATGCTTTCTTTCTTCATTGTCATCTCATTGCTATCATTACAGTACCACCTATCACACCATCTCTTGAGAACATTATGCAACAGGGCCTCGGTGTGCAACACAGTAAGAACATCTTCCTCCATGATACTGCGTTCTTCAATTTTTATATAGATCCGTTCGGTCAATCATCCTCAGAATCGTTGAGAACACGTAGTGTTGGGATTATGTATACAAGAGTATACAGGCAAGCCAAGGCAGTTAACAAGCCTAGGGAGATGGAATACAAGTCCTAAGCTTAAGGTTAGGGTTAGGATCTGCCACTGGTAGAATCCAACACAGCCACAGGGAATAATATTAATTCCCAAGCTGCTACCCTTAATAGACTGGCCAAGACTACAAAGACTGCCAAGACTGTCTCCTATGCTATCCAGGGAACCCCCTATAATATACAATGATAGACAAGTCTATCTGGAGAATTATATAGGGGATATGACATAGTTATTCCATTATTAACTGGTACAGGGGTCTATTACAGAATACCTCCTTTATATATTAAAGGAGTGCATTACACTATACCTCCTAACTGTGTAGTATAAATATTGCACATCATGTAGGAGATGATAATAACATTCCTCCCTGTTGCAGACTCCCTCACTCACTAGCCTTTGAGATTAAACTTCATCCTCTTAACCTTGTCCTTAACTCTTGTCACTGTTCACCACTTCATTCCCAACACGTAGTATGCTTTTCACTCAGACTAATATTTACTTTTCTTAAGTCATATCACAGCCCCCAGTCCCAACCATCTCAAGCGAGACCAAACCGACAGTGCCCATTCCCCCAGTATCTTTTATTCTCTTTCCCCACATGTGGCTTAAGTTCACGCTATTTGTAGAGCAAAGGCAAATAAAATCCTGCCCAAAGGCTCAAAGCACAGAGCCACAGGGCTCTCAGGATGTTGAGCAAGAGCAACTCCGTCGTCGGCCAATGTCCCGCAAGTGCTGAGGTAATCTGTCTCATTACAAACCAATTATGAAAGTCTTTTCTTCATACATTGATACAATGTATGCATTCTGTAAATGTATAATAGCAAATGATACTCCTGTTGTTACTGTGGTTACAATCAAGTCATCTACATGTAACTAAGTTCATCCAAGAGTAACATGACACACCAAACCGGTCAACAACTGAGTAAATGGATTATGGTGAATGCTAACATGGCGATGGATTGTCTTCTGCCAATCAAACTGACTCGATGTGCGCATATTTATGGCCTGCATATTTTCGTGTACCGTTCTGATGCGCCACTCATATAACTCTGACCTGCGCACAATAACAACCGCTTCAATATTGGATAACACACATATTTTAAAAAAGAAAACTCCGCCAGTCAACTTACTCTGAACTGCGCACATCATACATGAAACTTGTGTGTTCGTTAACTAATGTCAGTCTGTATTCATACTTCTCAGATGACTTTGTCACATATTTCGTATGTACGGCTGCCTCTCACTATATAATAAAGTTGTTGCATTCTTACTCTCTGGTTCTGGAGTTATCCCTGCTCGTCTCCCTACTGTCTTTTTGGTTGTTCTCATGGATGCTCAAGCCTTAACCCTTCCGTCTCTCATTCCTTTCCTTTTCTATCTCCTGCTCACTTGTTTATTTCCATTTGCTGCTTCATCCTTTTCCTTCACCAGATCTTTACATGTACATCATGGGTATATATATATACACACACCGCTATTCATTCACATCCTCACTTGCATTCCATTTGCTAGCATTACCAATGACTGCAGCACATCATACCTTGTAAAATATACACAAGAAGCATCTTGAAGTTACATATAAAGTTTTGACATAATTCTCTTCCAGTATTTTACTTGTGTTCTCCACTCAATACTTACATCACAGTAGTGTGCCTGTTACCCAGGCTAATATATTCACTCCTCATGGCCTCCTCTTCCCTTCCCTTGTCCATTCCATATAGGGTACTGTTACGCACTTTTATATACACTTCACCCTGTAATTACCAATACCCCCTCAGGGAAACTTCCAAGCTATCAATTATCACACATTATTGTTTATCCAGTAGTTGCTAAAAATGGAAAGTTTTAAAAACTTATGCACATTGTTCATTTCAGCTACAACAATAAATCGCAAAATATCTACAAGTAAATTGGTCTGAGACTGTAATATGTCTCTTTGTGGCCTTGTTAAGCGGATTTTCACACTTGGAGTGCTCCTTCTTGGCATTGACTTGAGTCTCAATGATTTTGATGCCCTTTTTTCAATGCTTCAAGTGGCTTTAGCATGTTGATGATTCATGTAATGAGAATTATATTACCCTGCCATTGCAAGTGGAATGTCTGTCCACAACTAAGTCCGCTTTCATGCTTGGCATGTCAGCGCATCAGCTACTCTTTGGCCATGTGCCACAGTGGCCATCACATGAGGACTATTGATCAATTCTGTGTGGCGTTTGCTCATTCAGATTCTATCCAAGTATGTATAAAGCGCATCTGCGAAAACTGATGCAGAGCTATCGCCTATCGCAGACAGCACAGTTATCGTTTATTGGTGCAAAATCCCTGGATCCAAAATCATATCAGTTACTGCAGAGTATCAGGTATTCGCCATATTGCTTATCTCAGAGTCATCTGCATTACATTACATCTTTTAGTCAATTCGCACTTTCTTGACGTAAATTCCTTTGATTCATTATTACACTAATTAATTAGACACCCTCGCCATGGTCCCTGCATCAAATGTCTGTGGTTTTATAATCTTTTCACCACATGTCTGGGCTACTACTCCACCCCCCTCTCTTTCTTACAACAAGGCGCATCTCTTATTTCACACAACTGAAAACTCTAGTATGGATTATAGCTCAGAGTATGATGATGATGTCAACATTCAGCAAGATCTTCTGGTCCCTTTCAACGTCGCTCTGGCTCCCGAAAATATTATCACAGATGACGCACCTTCCCAGGATCGTGTTTTTCAGGCCGCCATTTTCAATACACATCTCGAACAGGACGAGGAAGACAGTTTTGACTGTCAGCCAAAACAATGTTGGACCCTTGAATTCAACAAACAGATGTATGACCATCAAGACTCTTGCCATGCCATTTCTTTGTTGGACCGTCGGGCTGAAATCAATTTCTGTAACTCACCTTTCATCACTCCATGCCATGACCCAGACCTTGCCTGGATGCCCCATGACCATTTTCTGGACATGATGATGTGTGTCGGTGACAGGTTAGGGCTTGGAGCCCTCCTGCCCAACCTCCAAGTGCACCACACATATGAAATGGCGGTTGACTTATCACAACCCTTCAGGACGTTTAGCGCTAAATTTGCCAAACTGGGCTATGACCCCACTGGCTCCATGCATTTTATCGGCCGCTCACCTGCTTCTGAAGACGTCTGGGTTGCATGGATGCCACAAGTTCAAGATAATGACGAGATCCCTGTTGGACAATGCTCAGGAAGCACTGCAATGTCAGCATGAAGATCATGAATGTCTGTCATGTTTTTAGTCATGATGCTCCATCAGATTGGGGCGCATGATGTTCTAGTGTTTACTGAGTACCCTGACTTGGACGACGACGAGGAGTTCAGACAAGCTACCCGTGTACAGTGAGCACATTTACATTTACAATTGCGCCATTGCTACATCTGTGAATGGCACATTTTTCATGTCATATCACAAACCGTGAGGTTGTCCATGCCTGTCTGCCAGTGCGCCGTGCAACCATAATCAAATGGTGGGCTTCCTGTGCATGGTTGTATGTGTGTTGGGTATCTTCTTTTGATGTGGTCATACCATCACCTTGCGCCAGCCCGATGCACACTAATAGTGCATATCAATTATATTCAAATTATGGGCAGATCAGACAATGTCAAATAGCGCACTTCCATGCTATACTTATGGGCTGGCGCACTGTTACTTACTTCGTTTTTAGTGCACGCAACAATATTTCTTACTCTCTGGCAATTACGGCATCTCGACAAGGCTATCATTCAGGGTTACAATAGATGGGTTCAACGTGCACCTTCACAGTATACAGAAGATGGATTCCTCCTCGCACGACACCCTGTGGCAATCACTTCCAGATACGGTCAGAATCAAGAACTAGGCCCCTCCAAATGGCAATCCAGATGAAGAACGCACAAACTGGGAGAGAGACAGGCAGTATCATAGGCTTTGCTAGACTCTCTGTAGCGTACGCCACACAACAGCTTGGGTAGACAGGGACTTGGAGGACATCATCAATGAATATCATGACGGCGTATTCACAACACCTTATCCCAGCAATCGCGAGGAGGTTGCATTCGAGGAACTAGGCGAAATCCCCTATGTCTTGGAGGATGGAACAAACATTCCGTTGTTCTCAAAGGATGGCTTTCAAATTCGGAGAAGAACTGCATCATTCTCTCACAACGTGAAGCCTCATGGGGTATTGGTGGACCTCCTTAAAACAAGAAATTTGTTCTCAAATGATGTGGATGAGCACATGGATGAAGAACATTTGTCCGTCAACTTCACTGTGTACCCTCAGGCTGGTTTAAAAACCACAGGCCATTTTCAGGCAAAAGGTTTGATTTTGGGGTGCTACCCCTTGTTAAAGAGGATCAACAAACAGGTCACTCATGTGGCTGAGGATGATAGCGATGAGGATGATGACGGTAACGATGATCTGTTTGATGAGGTCTTTACAGTGCCCCATATGTTCCGCGCGGATTTTCACGGACTCCAAGTTAGTCCGTACAGACTTCTGAGAAATTCATTTGGCTTGTAGTCCTGCTTAATTCCAGATTTTGAGTCCACGCGGATCCATACGGATCCATATGGATTTTTTATTTTTGCGCGGATTCCACGGAATTATTCCGTCCGAGTCCGAGTACAGCACAGGTCGGACAGGTCGGACGTCTGAGCCCATCCGAGGGAGTATTTATTAATGGATAATTAATATTTTTATTATTGTAAATCTCTAAAAGGTAGGGGGGGCAGGAGGATTCGAACCCACGACCGCAAGGCCACGTGAGTGTGACAGGTAAGCAATTAACCACTAGACAAACAGCCTGTATAAGCCATGCCAACATGTGCCAATTTACTGGGCACCGTTGTCACCACGTCACCAACGTCACCCCGTGACTGCCAGCTCATCACCCTCACCACTACCACCCACGACGCCGCCTCCCTCTCCCTCCTCCCTCCTCCCTCCTCACCCCCCCTCCTCCACTCCACCAATAGGGGGCCCTGTGGCCCCATCTTTAAGTTTTTTATTAATATTTAGCTGATTCTTTTTTTTCCAGGGTTTCTACTGTCCATGCAACGACGGCCCCCCAATGGCGCGCCCTCCTCCCCACTGAGCTGGGAGGGGGGGACTCAGGGGAGGATAGGACAGCCCGAGGGAGGTCCCGGGAGGCCTGTGGAGTGGGGTACCCGCGAGGTAAGACCCGAACGCACCCCCTGCGCTGCCACGTCACTGACCACCGGCCAGCCGCAACGATCGCCCCCCCCCCCCCGCAACAGGAGCCGACCAGCAACGACGCTGACACCACCAGCCGCACCACATTACCACCCGCATGCGAGGCAGCACCCGCCCCCACTGCCATGAGCAACTGCTCGTGGGGTGGATGGGTGGGTGCACTTGGGACATAGCGAGGAGGGAGGGGACGCGCTGGGGCGACAGGGGACGCGTCAGGAGGGGACGCGTCAGGGAGCAGGGCAACGCGCCAGTGGGGAGGGGTACGCGCCAGATGCCCCAGGGGTGCACAGAACCCACCCGAACTGCCATGTCACGAGCGGCCCCGCCCAGTTTTTTTTTTTTTTTTTTTTTTTGTTCAACAATTTATAGCGCGGTGTACGTACACAGTCCGCGGGCGCGAAGTACAAACATACTAGAGTAAGCTACGCTCTACTATACCAGACCCCTGCCGGTGTGAGACCTTCCTCCCTCTTTTAACCTCTAAGGCGGGCAGATAGACCACATATAACGCTCGCTGGAGCGGGAAGGCAGAGCCGCGCCCTTGCGCCGCCGCATGCCAGAAGACCCCCCACCCGCAGCTAGATCGGTCCCCCCACGCGCGGCCAGCCGAAGCCAGCCGGTGAGTGGTGTTGATTCACCGTAAGCCCCCAGCCCCCGAAGGTCCTGGAGGTTAACCGAGTTCCCTAACGGGCAGAGGGGAGAACCACTCCCCTCATCGAGAAATGGGCCACCGGGCCGGCGTCCCTGCCGTCCGCTGAAATGCCTGGCCGAGACCCATTGGGTCTAAAGCCTGTGGATATGAGTACACCTTTGGGCGGCCGAGGCCCTCACTGGTATGCTCATGACAACCCCAGGGACGAGCCCCAGGAGCGCCCCATCCATAGCGATGGGGTGCGTGGTGGCGCCGCCTGTATCCAGACAGGCAGTTTGCTGACAGTGGATAGGGGGTGTTACCCCCCCTGGTCCGTCGCACGAGCAGGTCAATGACGTCGCCGACGCTGGCGACGCCGCGGGGGGAGGGGCCCCTCAGAGGTGTCAGTGCCTGGTGGCAAGCTGTCCAACACCTCAGATAGATCCCGGGCGCTGCCTATGACAGGGGCCGAGGAGGAGGTCCCTCCTGCCAGGACGCGATTAATCACGCCCTCGGCTTGAGGGAAACGGAGGGCGGAGGCAAGAGTTGCCCCGGCCAGGTAGGCAAGCCGCTCTGGAATCCCAGAGGCAAGCAGATCAGGTGATATACATTCCATCCACTGGATGGCGGTATTCAGCATGTGTTCCACCGCTTCAGCTTCATCCGATGCTTGGCGCATAGCTGCTGGGGTGGGAGGAATCGAGGAGCCCCCCCGGGGGGGGGCAGACCCCAGTGGAGAAGGAGGGAGGGTGGGAACGTGGTCCCCATCCCCCATGAACGTGTCGCACAGTGTATATGCGAGGGAGCAGTCCGCCTGGTGCCTGAGGGCACGCTGACGTTGGAGAACATGGCCTGGGAGGGCCAGGACGTGCCGGGCACGGTGGAGCATGGGGCCATCCATTGCCTCATGCGCCACAGACAACGGATGATCAAAGGGGTTGGAGACCCCCTCGTCGTCACTGTCGTCGACGTCAGACCAAGATGATGAGTCTTGATCGGACAGATCGCCTCTCCTCTGGAGGGAGCGGAGGGCGGAGAAGGGGTCCCCAGTGAGGGGGAAAAACGGATCGTCGAAATCGAAGTAATCAGTGTCGTATTCCATAGAAAATGCAAACGCGGACTCAGCAGAGGTGGTGGTTGAGACCAAGATCCTAGCGTGGGAGAAGTGCGTCCAGCCCGCTTTAAAGGCAGGAGGGTGTGGTGTCCCCGCGATCGCTTGAAGGGAGTGAGCAGGGCCCCAGGCCTGCTCAGAGGGAGGGAGAGAGGTAAATCCGGTGGGGGGGTGTACCCCGCTACCGCCGGAGAATGGAGTCGCTGGCTCGATTCCAAGGCTCTAGAGATCCGGTAACGCGGGTCCCCGTAATCAAAGTCGATGCACAGATGTACATTACGCACCTGGAGCCACAGATCCTCTCCAGGGATCCTACAGCCCCGCTAATTGTCCCCCCCCTACCCCAACGTGTTCTCCCCTCGACCCCAAGGCAGAGCCCCCAGCCGAAGCCGGCAGTGTTAATTCACCGTCAAGCCCCCCCACCTAGGTGGAGGATGCCCCATCCCAGAGTCTCAGATCATCGAGTCAGAGCAGGAGTGAGAGAGACAGAGAGATGACTCCTGAGGCAGTCATCCGGGAGACATCCGAGGAGATCGGACAGACAGATTGGCGGGGTGCTCAGGACTGCTCCCAAACATCCCTCCAGGGATCCAAAGGTCAGGTCTGATCAGAGATCAGGCCAGAGGACAGACCGCTAGGCGACGAGCCAGGCGTTGTGAGCAAAGTTCCCACGGGACGTTGTGGTGGTAACAAGTCAAGAAGCGATGCAGCCCCGCCCAGTGCCACGTCATCACTGCCGTACGGCGTCCCGACGACCAGGGGAAGCACGGGACGCCCCAGATGCCCCAGGGCGGACGCCAGCCAAAGGGGGGACGCCCAGACGACAGGGGACACGCCACAGAATGGGGGGATGCCAGGGAGACAAGGGATGACGGGCGAGGGGAGGGAACCCAATGACGACACACCACCCGCCCCCAGCCTCGCGAGCGACTGCTCGTGGGGTGGAAGGCGGGTGGAACGATGACGAGGGGGATGCCCAGACGAGGGGGGGGGGCGACAAGACAAGGGGGGGGGCGGACGAGACAAGGGGGCTCCACCCTGACAAGGGGGGGCGACAAGACAAGGGTGGGGGCGCCGACAAGACAAGGGCAGGGGGGCTGACAAGATGAGGGGGGGCGACGAGACATGGGCGAGGGGCCGACAAGACAAGGGGGGGGGACACCCCAGAGTTTGTAAATGTAATTCATTTAAATATCTATATAAAAATTACAGAGCCTATGGGAATCTGCGCGGACTAGCATGGAGTCCGTGGACGTCCGCATAGTCCGCGTGGATCCGCGTGGAACATATGGGGCAGTGTAAATTACTGTGTTTGATGCTCCTGTCATATACGGCATCGTATCTCAAGGTTATAATGCTATGATGCACCATACACGTGGAAGAACAGCACAGCACCATGATGTACAGGTTGGCCAAGTGACCGCTGCACTGGCAGGTATGTTTGCCAAGACACCTCAGCATATCGGTTTATCGAAATGATTGAATCGGACATGCCAGCAAGCTTTACCTCATCAGGCTTTTGCAGAAAAAATACAGAACCCTGCAATCAGTACCGATTTGCATTTGGAGCATCTCTTCTTGACTTGTTACCGCCACCATGTGCCGTGGGAACTCTCTGTACACTGTCTGGCTCGTCACCCAGCAGTCCATCTCCTGGCCTGATCATCGATCAGACCAGCCTATCCCACTCCCCAGGGGTCGTTTGGGAGCTATCCCAACCCCCCTAGTGATTGGTTTGACCGATCCCCACGGATCGTGCTCGGATGCCCGCTTAGGGGGCGTCCTCCTGTCCGCCATCTTTACCCACCTGGGCTCGATGATCCTGGGCTCTGGGATGGGGCACCTTCCACCAATCAGTGGGGGGGTTTGACGGTGAAGCAACACTGCCGGCTTAGGCTGGGGGTCCCACTCTGGAGTCGGGGGGAGAACACGCTTAGGAAGGGGGGCGATCCTTTGGATTTTCGGATCCCTGGAGAGGATCTAGGGGTTTGGTGCGTCTGCTTTTACCTCTTTAATGATGTCTAGGCTACTCTACGGCTACAGGACACTGCTCACTCCCCATGGGTGGGTCCTTGCTCCGCATTAGGGGTATGCGCGCCAGCGCCTCCTCCCACCATGCATCCTCTGGGCACCTGCACTCTGCGCTTGTGCTCTGGGGACCTATCTGCTCACCAGGATTGCGGCGGGGCTAACACCTGCTGCCAACAAGAGATTGAGCAACTCCCGTCGTCCACCTGTCTGCAGGGGGCAGCGGGTTATCTATGATCGTCGAGATCAGACAGCGGAGGGCAGGGGGAAACGCTCCCCCAGTGCTGCTATTTCTGGGCCCACAATGCATCGCGTTGAGGACCGCACTCTACAGCAATGGACGCACACCACGCACCAGCTGCTGCCTAGGCTGCCATCCCTGGTGGATGGCCCCACAAGTGGCCCCTTCCACCTCGACCCCGTCCTCTGTTTCTATGAGGACCGCATCATGTTTGGGGTACACAGCGCATTGCTGCTGTCGCTCCCGGTATCTTGAGGCTGGGGCTGGCTGCGGCTATCCCCAGCCCGTGCGGTCAGGCATCCCGCCCTCTAAATAGGGGCGGGGCCCTTCACACACCTTGCCGCTACAGGTAGAGTGTTCCTGGGACTCATCCCGGGCCTGTTTGGATGAGCAGGAGAAGCGGGTCGTTACCAACCACCCTCTTCTCCCTGCTTGCCCACCTTCACCAGCGTCGTTTGGGCCGTACACGGTCACAGCCAGGTGCCTTCATGGGACGGTGTCAGCACTGGGCCCATGGTCCGCTGCTCACGGGCAGCGGCCACCATTCTCTCTCCAGACGGGGAAACGGTTAACCTCCGGGCCCTTGTGGTCTGGGGGCTTACGGTGAATTAACACCACTCACCGGCTTCGGCTGCGCGTGGGGGGACCGTGGTAACCACTGGGGGGAGGGTTTTCTGGTTCACGAGCCGCATAGACGCGGCGGACCTTCTCGCCCCTGCGGGCATTATCCGTGGTCTCACCTGTCCACCTGAGCGGCTACCAAAAGAGAAAGGGGTATCACACTGGCGGGGGTTAGAGTATGATCGAATCGTAGTGTACTAGGTTGTATTTTACCTCAGGCCCGCGGACTGCGATCGTGCACCGCGTTATAAATTGTTGAACCAAAAAAAAAAAAAAAAAAAAAAAAAAAAAATTTGCATTTGGAGAACATCTATTACAGCGACATACAAGCCCTCAGGCCAGACCAAAGGAACGGAAGGCTCGTGCTGTCCATGATTTTAAAATGTGTACAGCCAATGATAGAACAACTGTTCAAATACTGGAAGACATATTGCTTCCCCTTTGCACTGTGTGGGAACATGGAGATGTACTGAACAGGCTTAGAGAATCAGCTGTCCTATTCAAACCAGAGGTGTGTATCTCTGGTCATATTTTATGCACTGAATATTCACTGTGCACCTATAGGCATTTCCTGCGGTATATAACTGGACAAGTTACCCATTGACATAGGTTATTGAATGCATATTCCGGCAAGCTCAGACAACATCATCGAATGGATCAAAGCAGGACCCATTTCTGGTAGAGATATGCTCAGTGGCTGAACGTGCATTTAACTATATGCATACTGGCAATGCTGCTGTCATTGCGACCTCTGTGATGAACCCATTGTGGATTGGCATGGTGATTATCCAAGATGGGCAACCTTGCTTCAATCCGAACTATGTCATTACCGCCCACGGAACTTGCCTACAAGTATTACCAGAGGCATGGCCTCACAACAGCAAGAAACACCAGCCACTGAGCAGCTCCAAACGATGCCAAGTGTTAACATATGGAGAAGGATACTACAATGTGAGTTTAAAGAATGATACAAAAGCAATCCGTCAAGTGCCTTGGACAAAACACAGTTCTGGAAGTCACAAGGGAATGACTGCTCCTCGACCTTTTGTGACCATGGTAATGACTGCACTGATTGGATTTTGGGATACAAGGACAGCATTTGCACAACACCTGAACGGAACAGGGGAGCACAAGGAGAGAGTTGGACAAGCAAGCATGGTGAGCCATATGAAATTGAAAATCTATGGAAACTGATTTGATTGAATTACTAAAACAGGAAACAAAGAAATCCATGCTATGAACTTTATCTGTATGGGTCTGGCAGAAGGATATCATCCTGGAGTAACACGACTTTCGAAATATGGGTCTAATTTGGGGTTTTTAGGGCAGGAGAGGTTGAGACATGTGTATATGAAGTTGATGGGAATGCTTGTTGGAAATGATTACAGGGAATATTTTGCTATCCACTGGATGTTTGGAGGAGAGATTGCAAAGGAACTGTCAAAGCAGGGACAGATTCTATCACCAAAGTCAGAAATATAGATATAGGGTGGTAGATAAGAGGTATTGTTATTTAGCATAATAAGTAATTCATGTTAAACACTATGAAAAACAAGAAGGATACAGTTTTCGTTTTATTTAAGAAATGCGCCAGTGACACTTGGTTGACTGGCGTGTGATTCAGAGTATAAAATTGCACTTGGGTGATGTGTGGCTGGTGTTGGAATGTATCACAGTACATCCATAACTGCTTAAAAACGCGCCAGTCACATGTGGGTGACTGGGGGGGGAGATCAGTGGTGGATTAGACAGACAAGTAAGTGTGGTGCTGCCCATCAGATCATGGGATGCTGTGTTTGTTATAATATGTTGTGTGTTGGCTTTGTGAGTTTCTAGCATGCCACAATTTAGTGGGTCATATTTTCAAAGCATCGACATTCTGTTGATCTCATTTGATGCTGTGTATTTCTTATTTTGAAGTTTGGAATGGGTGAGTTGTAAAATGTGATTTTGCAAGAACACCAGTATTGATTTATGTTACATAGATGTATGGGCATCTAATGTGTGTATGATGAAATATATATTTTGTTTATTTATGCACCACATTATATGCCATGACATCAACAGAAACCATTTCGGTGTTTGGATATAATATGTTTTTTTGCACTTTCGTATGTTTATATTATATAATATGTTCTGGGTTTGACATCCACTCCTTGCAACTTCAGGGCAGTACATAGTGTATTACTTGTGTTTCTGATACACTTACAACAGGTCTCCATGGAAGGGGTGGATGGAAGGCATGGGCATGTTCTGCAAATAATCTGAGCTTGTAGGCTGTATGCACTGAAAAGACAGGCAGGTATTCTTTTACTGTTTGCCAGGAAATGTCTTGAGTATTCATTGCCTTCCTTGCATCCTTCATCTCAATAGTAAAGCATTTCCCTACCCTAAACATTTATGCTTCCACTTGGTATCACTGCTGGTGGATTTCTCTGGTGGGTGGTATTTCTGCATTACTGGGGTTCTCTCTCTCACTGCTGGTCAATATTTATTACTGCTATTCTACTTCATTGCCTATTCATATCAAATTTCTTTGTTGTAACTGTCCATTTTTCATGTGGTTTGAAATAGCTATATGGTTTACAAACCCATGTTAACGTTGGAAATATATATATTACACAGCAATAGTATTACAATTACAGTACAGTACAGTACAGTCCATATATAAATAAAGTAGAGAAGGGTGATGGCTGTTGTTGGATCAAGATCATGGTTTACTGGGTATCCAGCAGCCTTGAACATTGGAAGGCAGTCCCAGATTTGGTTGATGCTTTTTCTAAGCAACATCTTCATTTTCCAGCAGGCAACAGATTACATTCTGCTATTGATCACACTGTTGCTTTCTCTTCTATACATATAACTGATGGATATGTCCATATAAGTATATATGGTGTTGTGCTTACATAATTTATGACATGCTGACTGTGAATGATATTTATAATGCTATATACATATCTGGTTAATCTGATATGGATTATGATTAGCAAGAATTTACATTACTGAGTGAATTATTATGATTAGATGGTATAAGAAAGATATTGAAATTGAGATGATAGTAATGTTGTCACTGTATTGGAGTTATATTGAGGGATATAAGATGAGAAAAGATTATATAGTAAGTGAGTTTTTTTGTATGGAAAGAGGGTTGAAAAAGGAGGTATATGTGATGAAAGCAGGAAAGAAGTATTTTAGATGTAGGATGTTAATACTTGTAGTAGATTTATATTAGTGATAATTTGTATATTATGCAGTACCTGTATAAGATTAATCATATATACAAAAGACAAAAATTGGGAGAGGTTTGGGTGGATGAAAGTTAGGTCTTATATGAAACATTAGCTCTGCCAAAAAGCTAAGAAGTTGGTGGAATGGTTGTGCAGCAATGGACGATTCAAAGTAGGTCTATATATGATGAGGCATAACAAGTCATCACATGTGTGACCATCTGAGCGTAATTCAACGTAACTGAGCATAATTCAGCATAATTAGGTGAGCGTAACTGAGTGTAACTAAGCGTAATTCAGCATAATTCAGCATAATTCAGCATAATTCAGCGTAATTCAGCATAACTGAGCATAACTAGGTGAGAGTAACGACCACCTTCCAATGAGGATTCCAAGCAATCAAGAGCGTATGTTCCATCTGTTACATGTCCCAATTGGAGTGGTGGGATCCTTACAGGAGATGGAACACTCTTTCCACAGTTTGAACACCCGGGCTACATGGGGACAGTTGCTTTGATAGGAAGTCAGATTATTTGGTCAATGCCCAGGTTAGTGTTGCCACAACTTGAGCTGAAAAATGACTTGAGCTGACTTGAAGCTGCTAGCAAGTCAGAGGCAAGCTGGCACTGACTCTGTTGAAGTCAGCTTGATTACGACCATTTACCTGACTCTGGTCACTGCTAATGTGAGTGATGTTTTATGTAGATTTCTGATCTTTGGTGTTTCAAGTTATTGCCCCCTTTAAGTCATGTCAACAAGTCAGTACAAAGGCTGTAATTATATATATTACACTATACTTCCTATTTTCATTGTAGTATATATGCTACATATTACAGGAGAAGAATAGACATTCCACTTCACTCTTGATATCACCATCTCCCTGTGTGATCCCAACAAGGCTCATTTCCAAGGTGTCCCTCACTATGACATTCTAAAAAAAGATGTGATTACAAATATATTATTTAAATACATTTATTAAATTAAGTATATACCTCACACTGCGAGCATAACTAAAATAAATATAAAAGCCCCACCGATGTCGCACGAGAGAGGTGAGGGTGAGGCACCTCTCGGCACTGGGTGGCTCATGTCTCATTGAGCCTCTCCCTTGCCAGAGATCATCCTCCTTTTCAGCTCCCCATCTTGGGTTCTTGTCCTCACTGGTAGTGGTCCTTCCTTGCCAGTAGTTGCTCCCCGTTATCATGGGGGGCTCATCGTCGCCAGCAGTGTCATTGAGGGATTGCTTTTGCTGATAGTGGTTTCCCCTTGCAGTAGTGGACCCTTGTCATCATTGGGGCTCCCTTCCATTGGTCTCATCTTTGCCTGTGGTAGTCCCTCCTCGTCAGTAGTAGCCCGTGCAGCTAATCCTGTCACCAGCGTTGATGCTCCCTGAGTTTTGTTGTTGCCGCCCCACTCCTCCCTGTTCCGGCCAGTGCTCTCCCTGCTGTTGTCAATACTTCCCTACGTTCCCAAGGGCATGCCTTGCCTGCGCTGGTGTTCGGGTGCCTCTCCCAGTTATAGAGAAACTCTGTAAAATTAGTAGAAAAGAATCAGAGAAAGAAAGAAAGAAACATACAGATGAGCTTGAGGGACATTAACCCTTGAGCCTTCCCTCACTGTGCTCCCCGTTCCCCACCCCTAGCTGCCACCCTCATCACTGCCAATTGTAGCCAGTTGCTGTCATTGTATCCGCCCGGTGAAACATGCTGTGTGCATCTAACACCAAAATTCTATATCCTAAACCAACACAAAACACACACACACAAAAGCACTGTCTGAATAGTTGCAAGTGGGCCAAAGAGTTCCCTTGCAGAACTTGTTGCCAAGCCTATAGTTCCTAAGATCTTTCCTAAGCTCGACTCATCCTTAGAATATTCTTGATGTTCTTAGATCCTTCCTAAGATCTTTTCTAATGTCTTTCCGTGATCCCTTTTTTTCTAAGAGTTTCCTAAGCCTGATTTTCTAAGCATTTCCTATGTCCTTTAGAATTCCCAATCCTTAGTCCCAATCCTTGTCCTTGTGCCTCAGTTTCCCAATCCTCGACCCTAAGTCCAAAGATCCTAAACTTTGTTCCTTAACTCCTTAGATCCTTGGTTTCCTAATCATTTATCCTTAGTAAGCTCAACGAGCTTGATGTTGTCTATAGCACAGAGCTTTCAACAACTTCGACGCGCAAGGGAGAAACATCCCATGCCTGATTTTCTATATCCTTGTCCTTGGTTCTGAGTCTTTAGCACAACTTTGAACACGCTCGCCATGTCACATGATGAGCAAGATGTGAGATTTGTGAGAGAGGTATAATCTGGGGTCCGAACTTCTCTACTGCGCAGCTACACTACCCCTAGTATTTGTACAAGTACGAAATATGAAATAGATAATGAAACTGTCCTTTATATGGTATTTTGGCAATAGCTCTGTGGAGCTATCCTAGAAGATAGAATCACATTGTGATGGGGTGATAGTACCCCATCTGAATGGTCTGTTAAATAAGATAGAAAAATGGTATAAAAGGAAATCTCTCCGTCTTATGTTAGATAATTATCACTCACCCTTCACCCCCTATGGTGTTCCACCCCACCATCAATCAGGTATGATGTCGATCTTTAGATCTTGATGCTTGATTTTCCAAGCTGATCCGCCGTTGCTATGGGCTCCTAAGGTGTCGGTTGGGTGGCTGTGCCTGTCTGCCCTGATCCATTGATTTGTATGTCGCATCAACACCTGGCATCAAAATGGGTGTGGATCAGAAGCTCAATGCATCCTCAATGCATTCTAAGTCCCACAGTCCCGGTACCCCATACTAAGGCTTGTCCTTAGGTGCTCGAATATTCTGTGAGTTCCCCTTTGTTCTTGGGAATTTTCCTAAGCTTTTCTTGACCATTCTCCATCGATCGCCACTTAGAATTTTCCTAAGGCATATCACCGGCTTGCTCATCATAGGTGCCACTGCGTGAATCCATTTGTTGTTTTTGTCATCGTTGCACCAAGATTCAGCTCTGTCAGCTCCAAGTTCATAGACTAGAGTATACTCAGTAAAATAAACAATAGTGAAAGATAGAAAAAACACCTAATAGACAAGCTCAGGAGGCAATATCTCATCATTGTGGTCAGGTTGGTTGAAAGTTGTTTGGTCAAGCATCAAAACCCAACTAGGTTTGTGTCATAGTGCTCATTGATCACTTTGTCGAAGCTTTCTGCCTGACTAGATCTCACTGGACCCTGGTCTTGTTGATAGCAGTACACAGGCTACAATAATGTATGTCTACTGCAGTAGTTACAATGGTTGATGAAACATTATAAGTTACAACAAATAAGAAACTAAATGATGCAATCATGAAGAAATTTGAAGATAAGGAAACAACATACAATGTCCTTGTCTCTGGACCCCACCCATAACCACCCCCATGCACACTGACCAGGAAGCCAAGGAGTGCAGAGGCCACAAAGCATCCAGGACCCATTACAATATTCCAGATAAAACTGTTAAATCACTCGTAACTGAGCATCAAGAGTGCTGAGAAAATTGTGCCAGCATGACCATGAAGTATAGGGAGAGATAAAAGCTTCAGCTACATATGCAGGGTTAGTAAAACACACCTTGAATGGAATGGGTAAATGTACAGAAATCCAAGATACAAACACAGGATTCTATCAACCGATTCATTCCTCATTAGATTCTGTATCATGACTAGTACCAACACCAGCCATGCTCAATGTGCAGGTGTTCACATCTCTCATTTGCCAGTAGAAAACAATGTCATGGTGATATTCCTTGGTGATAAAAAGACCCCAAAAACACGCCGCCGTCCTGTGGGCCCTAGAAGCGACCTGGGGGGAGCCATGAATGGTGGCGGCCATCTGGGTGTCTATATTGATGCCTGGGGTTGGTTGTGGTGTCGAACAAAGGGCTGGGGTGCGAGCCAGGGGGCAGTGGGTAGACTTGGCAGCAAATGGTGTTGTTTCTCTGAGCCATGGTGGGCTGTTCCGAGGTTGGGGATTGACTGGTGGTGGTGCTGTTGATGATGTCAGCATCGTCCATGGAGGCTGTGCAGGCATAATCAAAGGTGATGTGGTAGCATTTGCAGGAACAGGGGGACTGGTAATGAGGGTAGTGGGAGTGTCGCCACCAGCTTGGATGACTGTCATGGAGGTGCTAGGAGTGGCCTGTGCACAGATAGCCTTGGTGGCTGTGTTTGCATTTTTTGGGGGTTGGGGGGGCTTGTCGACAGGTGGCACCGTTTGGACGGCAGTGGAGTGGTGTGGGGACTCGGATGCAGTATTCCCCTGGGAAGCTGTCTCAGCGGTTGTGCGATGGTGGCATTGGTAGTGGTTTGAATTTGGGGATCGACACCTCCAGGGAGGCACAAAGGCCCTCCCCATGGTTCGATGTCCACTCCTCTCTTTCCTCAAGGGGGCTGTACCTTTTCCCTTCATCGAGCATTAGATACCATAATGTGAGATTACACAAACTGACAATGGTCAGGATTGTCAACCAGGGGGTCGATGCCAGGCAGGGGAGATGAACAGAAGCCTAAGATTGTGTACAGTAAGGTTTGGGAAATGGCAATGTACCTCAAAGATGTTCCAGAAGTGTTTTGAGTTTGGTTGGTCCACCTCCAATTGCTTTGTGGAGGAGCTTGACCAAGAATCTTCCCAATTGACATGGGTATGAGTTCAGCCATCAACGTAGTCAATGGAAAGGTCACTTACGGTCAATGTAGAACAAACACTTGTGGTGGAGGTTCGACTCAAGCCAGCTGTAGACCGGCTCAAAGCTGGAAACATAAGATGCCAGTGCCAGAGCCAACTCGAACCAGATATGTGGCTCTCCAAGTCATAGCCAATAAAACTCCAACTGAAGGTGTGGCTGCGGAGTTTGGATGATGGCTGGCTCAGCTGTGGCAACACTAGCCCAGGTACATACTTGCTTCGAAATGAAAATCACATTGACCAATTTCTGGCTAGCTCATTAGCTTGCCACACAACTTTATCTTTGTTGACCATGCAGTCGGCCACACTGGAAGTGTTCACGATTCATATGTGTTTCAGAGCACCTGGTTGTTTAAGAATCACATGGAGTTCCTTAAGCCAAACAAATGGATCTGGGCGGATTCTGCTTATTTGGCATCAACCTGGACTGTCTTGCCCTTCAAAAAACCTAGCCATGGTGCATTGACATCCAAACAAAACCAGTTCAATTATTACATCTCCAAGGTACATCATTATCTCTCACTTATCAAGGTTATGGTTGGCTAAATTATTTTTTAAGATTTGCATACGGTCTGAGCATGCCATTGGTATGCTTAAGAACCGGTTTCAGTCCCTCAAAGAAATCCACTTCCAGATCTCGTTGAAGAAAATGCATCATTACGTCATTCTTTGGATTGTTTGCTGCCTTATCTTGCACAATCTGATCATTTGTATTGAGGAGAGTGCAGGGACTTTTGATATTTATGAATGGTACAACCCAGATGAGGAAGAGGGTGAAGAAGAGGAGGGGGGGGGAGGATGAGGACAAGGATGAGGACAAGTCTACAGCAGCTAGGCTGTTGTTTTGCATAAAGGTTATGGAGACCTCTTTCACAGCCTCCACTTGTAATTTAGTTTTCTAACATGATGCTTTGGTCCTGAACAATGGCACAACAGATAATAATATAAAATTGAAAAATAATACAGGTAATGATGAATACAGCAGCCAGGCTATCCTACAAAATCAAAGAGTGGGTGAGCCATATCATTTGTATTCATGTGAACATTGGGAATGACTGTTGGCATCGTGGATAGAGCAGTAGGGGGGACAAAAGTCGAAGGGGCAAGTTGCCTTGTTGGTCCTGCGTTCAAAGGTCCTGCCATGTTAATATCCAATGCCAAATTGCGCATAGACATTTGCATCTCTAGTAGACATAACTGATGAACCTCCTTCTCTGGGTCGCATTGAAACTGCAACATGAGCATGCGCTCCTCTTGCTTCAGTTTCTCCTTCTCCAGTTCAGCCTGTGCTGTTGCTGACATGCTTTCATACTTTGCACGCTTCGCCATCTGCTCAGTGATCTGATGTTCCATTTTCTTACTTGCTATTGTCATCATAGAGGACATCGTGTCATCAGCTTCAGCCCCAGTTGGAGAGCTCAATGAACCTGTCAACATAAAGGGTGAAGTGGCAAGGTGATGGGGCGCTGAGCCATGGAGTCTTCCCCAAGAAGACACATGTCCCTGACTCACTGACCAGTTTACCAACCAACTCATCGACCAACTCTGTTGAGTGGATGCGACAGAAAGACAGTCATTGCCAAAGAGACGAGGGACCGCGGTGGTGCTGGTTGGCACAATACCAGAAGCACCAGATTGTTGGGCATTACCGTCCAGTGAAGCATCATTCCCCACCTTGCCATCGTCTGGGTCACCATTCCCCAAGCTGCCATCCCCCGTGTCATAATCCTGATCCCTTTCCTCACTATTGGCATGTCGTTTTCCATTAGTTTTCTTGCCTCCAGTAACAAATTCATGGGCTTGCACTGCAAGATCCTGGCCATGCTCTGCAGATTGCATGTATGAAATGAAGTTTGGCATGGTACACCAGAAGCCATGCAAGTGCTCCCAATAAGGGAAATTGACCGAAACTTGAGCTGCAGGGGATGAGAGCCCAAATGAGGTTTGAAAACAGCTAGTACTTACCAACAAGATTGTGCAGATTCATACCCTCCTCATTTTCCAGAGCTCGTAGACAAGCACCAGTCTGACCTAAAGACTTGTTGAATGCGCGATATTTTTGTTTGAGCGTAATGATGGTGCTTGGCATGTTCACAAATGAAACTGTGTACATACCCCCAGATATGGTTTTCCACTGATTTCACATACCTCTCTGGATCCTGAGCATAGTGAACCTTCTCTTCGGAATCATTCCTGAAGATGGCCTCCACAATCTTCCGATAGTAAACCATTTTGGAAGTTTTCACTTCATAGAAGATCTTTGATTTAGTCGGTTCAGTACCATTGGCTGATTGGGGGGGTGAAACTGTCTTCTTTCAAGAGCGACTGGAATGGGGAGGGGAGGTTGGTTTCTTTCGAGAGGTTGTTTTCTGTGATCAGTTGCGCATCATGGAAATGGAACAAGGTTGACCTACATCACCCTGATGAGTGGTATTTCCCACATTGCCTCGTGTTTCATCTTTGTAATCAAAGCAGACTTTGAATATCAGTACCTTTTCATGAAGTAGCACCTGAGTAGGTGTGAAGTAGGTGAACTTTGAACACCACTATCCTCCAAAGTGAGGCTGAACTGGAGCAGCATCTTGAAGTGGCATATCAGCTGAACAATCATCTAGCCCTGGCACAAATGTGTGCCTATGTCAGTGAAGCTCAATTGAGGTGTCCTTGTAGCTAAATCATAATTCAGCCTGGAATTTCCACTTAACCACATTTCAATCTATTATACCTCTGTCAGGCATGGGAGAAATCATAATGTGAAAACAGATATTATAAGCTGGCCTCTGCTGCATGGCTTAAGACAAAGATCTTTAGCAAAAACAGCGGGCCACTGGGACAGACCGCCAATACATATTGCGAGGAGGTGAAGTGCTACAACAAAATGAAGTAAATAAAGAACAACTCAAATTACTACAGTACTGTAGCAGAGGGAGTGAAGTCTGTATAAAGAGATGGAGCCCTTACATTGTGAATAGCTGTTATAGGAAGCAGGAATATACAAACCTGTTACAACAGCTAAACAAAATGTGAAGAACTGTACCAATAAGAAGTGCAGAGCACTTACCTGTGTTGCTTGTGCCAAAGTTTAAACTGAGATGGCATAGAAATAGGAGCGGGTTGAGCAGAGCTCAGTGCGGATGGTGGAGCCAGGCACATGGAAAAGGGGATCCGACCGGATCATGGATCAGATCCGGATCATGACGTGTTCCGAGGACTTTAGCATCTTTATAGGGGTTATGAATAATAGCATACCCTTGGAACAACTTGGTGTCCCCTAAATCCATGGAATGGCCGGACCGCGATTTTCAATGCCCAGAACATGCTCTCAGCATGGCTAATCATGTGCTGGGAAATGGTGCAAGAGGTGGTACTTGCATGGGCGCATGTGAACATGGTAATGTGCACATGGGCACGATATGGTACACAGGCACAGTGATGAAGTGCAGGTGCATGTGCCTGTGGTTGCCTGCGGTCATGCCTGCAGTCGCCTGCGGTTGATGAGTGCAGATGGATGATGTGGCGGTGCGATGAAGTGCAGGTGCATGCTTCGCATGCACTCTTGGTACCCTCCTTTACCACGACAACAAAGGCAATAAATAAAAAGGAACATATTAAATGGCTCTATGTTCAATATTTGCTTGCACAAACTTTGAATTATGGCCTCCCAACACCGCATTCCCCAAGATCAATGGCAGCTAAATATGGCTTAGCTAATAAAAGGTTTTTTGACAAACATTTCAAACAAAGTATGTTAAAAATGCCAAGTTCAAATTTGTCTTAAGTAATATTTGCTAATAATACATTAATAAGCAGGTCTACAATACAAGTTCAAAGAGCTTACGACTTGTGCCTTCATCACTGCTCTTCTGGTGGCTTTTCCCTCATGATTTAAAATGCCTGCTTGTATAGAGGCACATAGGGATGTGTGTCATTCAGCATAGCCTGTAGCTGAGTCATTATCACAGAGTTGAGATTTGTATTGCTCCCTTCCCGAAGCCAAAGCTGTGCCAAAGGATCATGAATGTACAGTTGAGCAAATACTGCATGCTGTCCTGGAGGAGGCATAAGTGCTCCAGAAAGATGATGGAGGTCTCCTTGAATGCAAAAGCTGTATGGCCCAGATGATCGTGTTACAGCTGTGTCCACCTTGACCCCTAATGATGTAAATGCAAGTGCTGCATTGTATTGTCGGATACTCTTTTTGAACTCCTTTGAAAATGGACTTCTCCCACATAACAGATCTCGCAATGTAGCTGGAGCAGGTTGGAATGGTGGCAGCCTTATCTGTCCCTGCAAGCAGCAGCTTCCAAACTTTGGTACAGCCCATGTAGACTTTGACAGCTTTTCACAGTCAAAATGGAATGCATGGCACTCAGGGCACTGTACATTCATAGGTCCAAGTGAATGCCTCTGCAGTGGTTCTTTATAAGGAACACATGCTGGTGGTAATTGCCTATGAGGGACAGGTGGTGGATGGAACTCTGGTAATGGTAATTGTAGAGGAGGTGCAGATGTAGCAGATGGCAGTGGTTCTATATATGGCAAGACAGCTGATGGAAGTTGTAACACAGGTGGAACAGGGGAAGATGGAAATTGCAATGGTGATACTCTCCCAAATTGATCATATTCAGAAGGCATAGGTGAAGATGGAAATTGCAAAGGAGATACTCTTCCAAATTGATCATATTCATTCTCATCCTCATCCTCATCCATTTCTCTCCTCAAAGCAAGCTCATTATTTCTCTGCTGCTCATATTCAGCTGCTAATGCTTCAGCCACCTCTCTATCCATCTGGATTTGTTCTGCCTGTGCAGCTATTTGGGCCCTATATTCATCCACCTGAGTACTGGACATGCTGTTCCCCAATTGTTCCAACCGAATCATCCTTTGATGCAAATTACGATCCTCAATAGTTATCCGCTGCATCTCTTCCTGCTGATCTATCCGCTGCATCTCTTCCTGCTGATCTATCTGCTGCATCTCTTCCTGCTGATCTATCTGCACCTGGTCTTCTGCACGCCTTTCATTTCTCCACATCTCATGCATCCTCCGAATCCATTCATGTTCCCTCCTATTACGTTCTTGGACTGCTGCATCAATATTGATATGCCGTGGTGGATCATGATACAGAGGTTCAACAGCCAATGCAGCTTGCTGAGCAGCAGCCTGCCTCTCTACTTCCTGTTCAGCCAGCTGCAGCAAATGTTGATTATGCTGCCTAGCCACTTCTGCTTCAGCCGCATCTCTTTGTGCATTTTCTTCTGCTTCCACAGCTTCCCTCATCCTTTTCTGCATTTGGAGCTGCTGTAACATTGTCTCTCTGGCAGCAGGAGCCTCAGCTGCTTTCCTTTCATCAGCCATCTCTTGTAAAAATTGCTGCTGACACTGCCTGGCTGCTTCAGATTCCTGTTGTAACTGCTGAAGGTGTGCAGTATATTCTGCAGTTCTTTCAGCTTCATCCCTCTGTCTCTCTGCATCTAGTCTGGCAGCCTCAGCTGCTCTCCATATTCTGCAGTTCTTTCCCTCAATGCAACATGTCCTCTATGCAGACCATTAAGTGCAGGATCTGCCTGACCATCTGAAATGTTATGCAAAGGCCCCAATCCCCTCCCTCTGCCTCTGCCTCTGCCTCTGCCCCTTCTAGATTGCAGTTGTGGTGCAGGTGGAACCACAGGAATAGGATTGGCCAAAGGTGCATCCCATCCAGCAGGCAGCTGCACTTGTGGTATAGCAGCTAAATTCATCCCCAATCCAAGGTTTCCCACAACAGGCCTCAATCCCCCCATACCAACACTATATCCCAAAGGTGCATCCCTTCTTGGCACAGGAGCTACAACAGGCATAGGAAATTCCCTCGGAGCATTCCAATCAGCAGGCATTGCTACCTGAGGTATTTGAGCAGCCAAAGCTGCTCCAAAGTTGGGCTGGGCAACAGGCCTAGTATTGTTTGCACATTCTCTAATTCTGCTTCGACATTCATCTGGATTGGTCATTTGTAACCTTTCCAAATGGTCTGCAGCCCTTCTTCTAGCACATTCTCCTTCAGGAGTAGAAGGTCTTGTTGAATCCCTGCAAAAATCATCACTCAGTCTCCAAATCATAATCATTCTCCATGGACAGCTCACATGTTTAATAATAGTATATCCCAATACCGATTGCTTAATAGCCAATTGTAACAATAATAGCAATTTTTGTAACAGCTGAAGCAAGGTCAACAACAACTCCTTAGCAGACAGTTGTAGTAACACTCACAATATGACCAATATTTTTATAGCCAACCAATTGCTCAATAGCCAATTGTAATAACACTTTTTCAAGTTGTAATGATAATCACAAATTGCTTATTGATAATATACAGCAATTGCAATAGTATCACTATTATACCCAATGGCCAAATCTTGTGTGAAGAGAGGATACTGTAGCCAATTACTCAATTCTTCACATAGTAGGAATTGGCATCTGTTTGGTGTGGCAGTGCCTGAAAACCGCGAGGCGTGAAAGTAGGTGTCCACCATATCGTGTTTTCGATTATCTAATACCACCTGCTTGGATGGGATGACGATTTGTCATAACTGGTAAGCTTAGTCACAATTGGTAAGCTTAGTCAAAATTGGTCAGCTCTGACAAATGATGCTCCACTCTGACCGATTTTACCTAATTGTTCCCACATTACAGTCGTCCCATACAAAAAACTGATGGGATCATAGCATCAATTCCCACAAAACGGTCATTGCATATGTTATAGATCTGAAAGCTCTGAGTATGGTGCCTCTGATGGCATCAAAAAAATCTTTTTACACAAGCTATTTTTTTTGGTACTTTGATAATAACTCTGTAAAAACATTGCCAAACAACATCAAACCAATATATATGGAAAGTCTTTAAAATGTGCATCTGATGATATTAAACTTCCTAAAAAGGAAAGTCACATGACATGCTTAGTAAGGTACAGCTTTAACTGAACTGAGATTTCAGCTGGCTTGTAGAAGGATTTGAAATACCTCCAACTGAGATTTAATTTGAGTATAGTCTGAGCCAGATCAGATCATCTCAATTAAGGATCTAATAATTGTTCATCTTCTTATTTCAAAAACAGAAATTTGCTTTTACTTTGAGATTCTCAGCAGCATAAACTGGGTAAAATAAAATAAAATAGCATCTATGGCCCAACTGATATTCAGGTTAGTTAAGCAAGAATAGGCTAAATTGAAGATCACTGTTTTTTTGTAAAAAAAATAGAAATATACTTTGACTGGAATTACTTGAAAAGCATCAGTGACTGCTAGCATGATCCAGTTGAGGCCTCAGGTGAATCAAGGAAGAAATGAAGGAGGGAGGTGGAAACAAAAAGGTACAGTACCTTTTCTCAGCTGAACAAGCATGTCAAAATATATTCAAATATGACATCTTCAACAAAAATATAAAGACGACATAAATTCATATGCAACTGAAATCCCAGTTGGGATAGGTCAGATCACATGACATGGGAGGATGATTTTTAAATTTAAAGCTCAGCTAAAAAAGGGTCAAAATGATATATGAGAAGTTCAAATGTATATTCACCTCCAGCTGAGGCTGCAGGTGAACATGAAGGAAGCATAATCCCCTTATGACAAAGATGCATGTAAAAAGGGGAAGTAAGGGGCATTGAAAAAAAGTGGAGAAACAGACTCACAATAGTAAATGTTCATACTTGCATTATTGTATATAGGTATTAGGGTCATTCAAAGTTCCACTTATTTGCTACTTATTGGTCACTTATTCATTTACTTATTTTCCCACTTATTTGATAAGGAAAACAATAAGCAGAGCAAATAAGTGAAGATTTAAGAATAATGAACTTGATTGACCATTATTCTTATTTGGTCACTTATTCGCTCACTTCTTGTCTTGCTTATCCATCCACTTATTCTGAATTTAAACTCCAATTGATCTTGACATCGTTGAGGACAACAATCAAACATCCTTTCCTCTCCTCTCTCGCCATCATGCTCATCATCCCATCTTCTACAAAGCAGCTACTTCGATCACCACCACAACCTTTTAACCCAACTTGACAGCAAACAAGCCGCATCACACGGAAATGGGCCCAAACAACGATAAACATTGTTTGGGCCCTAGGTAAGTTTTCGTCATTTCTTTCTGTGCTTATTTTACTAGCTAACTAACTTTTAGGTTTCCAAAAGCCCCCATTATGCACAATGAGCCTGCCATCACCACTGCCACATCACCGTCGACAACACCCGAAACTACAGCCCCACCCCATCTGAAAGGCAGCACCGAATGACAAATGGCAAATGGGAGAGGGGGACGCGAGGGATGAAGGGACAAGAACAACACCAGTGATGAACAACGAATGACCAACACCACAGCACTCCTGACCACCGGAGCGAGCACTCACAGGGTGGATTGCATGTGCTAGCAGCTGATGACAAGGGACAACAGAATGAGAATGAGACAGGTAACGACAAATGATGAACAGGAGATGGGGATATGAGGGACAAAGGGACAAGAACAACAACAACAACAAATGACTAACCACCACCGCCATAGCACCCCCAGCTGCTGACACACATTTTAGATACTACTGACAACAATGACTGGTGCCCCTAACCCCTCCACTGCCAACAACGGATGACCCAGCACCTGCCCCTGCCCCCATCTCTGCGAGCAGAGGCTCGCCATGGATCATAGGTGCTAGGAGAGGTCGACGCAGAGGGAGAATGTGGGGAATGACACTGCCGCAAACAACGTTCATGGGGTGGATCCCCACCCCACCCCCGAGGATGCCGATGACAATGTGGTGTCATCATCATCAGCTCCTGTACTCGGAGGGGCCCGCAATCGCGGGTCTTCCCAGATGCAGGAGCTGTTGGTAAATGACATGACAGGATGGGTCTATCCGTACCCATCTGGTGGGGGTGGAGACAGGGATGACAATGACACAACAACCCCTGGCCCCCACCGCTGTCAGCAACTGCTCGCAGGGTGGGTAGCAGATTGGTTTACATGGCCCCTGCAGCCCTCTCCCTCGCACAGAATGTGAGGCAGGGGCACTTTATTTAATCTTATGCATTAGTTCATGCTCCCCCACTCAAAATGCAAGAGGGAGGGGAGCTTTGAATTATGAATTTGATGTAATGATTTATCTCAACATAGATGCGACATGAACACAATGGGTGTGGTGACCATGTTTGCATGAGGAATGATTTGAAAAATCTGTCGAAGTCCAATTCAGACTCAGTAGGTGTTGCCGAATGCTTTGCCGGACCTGAAATAAGTCATTATTTGCCACTTATCGTTGATTTCGGGGAGGGGGGGTGTTCAAAGTAGCACTTATTTGTCACTTATTTGCTACTTATTATGCCCACTTATTACCGATTTGGCAGGAAAACACAAATAAGTGATGAATAAGTAAGAAAAGAAGTGGCCAATAAGTGGCTACTTTGAATGACCCTATTATAAGAGAAAAACAGTGTAGCAGAGTTATGATAGTTTAACTTGATAGGTGACATAAGCCAGTGAAACAAATAGGTTGGACTATACTCATCAAATTATTCAAAATTGAGATGCTCTAGAGCTTTCAGTTGGATCTTATAGAACTATAATCTCACCTAAGATCTCAGCTGAACTCTAATGCCCCCTCCCCCCATGTTCAACTAGACTTGGTTATGGATGTTTTGATGCTAATAAAAATCAGAATCCAACTATATAATATTTTCTTTAAAGGCAATAATAACATGAGATGACATGACTTGAAAAAATCAGTGAGTCTCAGCAAAGTCTACTGTAGAGTTCTACAACATTCAACTGAAAGATCAGTTTAATTTGAATACATGGGTAGTACTTCCAACTGAGATTCCAGGTGAGCACAGTTTCAGTTCTCTTGTATTCTTATATTATCATTAAGGACACTCAGGACTTGGAGATTATATTAGGGTCGTTCACAGTAGTGATTTGGAGGCTGATTTTGAGCTGATTTGAGAATTGATTTCAACTGAATGAGCGAGATCAGCAGTGCGGCATCAAGTTCAGAGTTTGAATTCACCTGCAAGGACGTGTCAAGTTACCATCAAGCATTCTCTCAAGTGTCCGTCATAAATGCTGCCTCCTACCAAGAAGGAGATTCTCAAAACACCCCGCGTTCTCTTGCTTGCTGATCAGGATGAGAAGGCCAGCAAGAAAAAATCCAAAAAACCTCAGAAAGCTGACAAGGAAAACTGCACTCCAGGTGTGTCGCCGAAGAAGCACACCATTGCTGTGCAGTAAGTGTTTCTCGCGAATCTTGCATGTCTACTGACTAGTTCATCATGAAGGTGGTCCAAGGAGAAGTATTACCCTCTCACTGACCAGTTACTGACTCTGATTGAAGCTAAGCCTTGTTACTGCCAAGCCTTTGGGTTTTCTAAAGATATCACTGGCAATGTGTCGAGCAGTGGGAAGAAAGCTGCTGAGCTGTACAAGGAGATCACGGAGGCACTGTTTGTCGCACCGGGGGGCTCCCAGTACTCTTCTAGTGATTTGCTGACCCTCCAGAAAGCTGTCAGCAACCGTGTTTCTGCGTGAGTCATCCTGTAGTATCATATCAAGTTTAGCTGATGCCGCAATCATATGACAGATTGAAGAAAGCCTACCGTGAACATTGTGAAGAGCTTGGTGTGACAGGACAGGGTCTTGTAGAGCCGGGACACCAGGATGAGATAACAGCAGGATCGAAGTTGGCAAACGTCTGGGGTGCGTGGCAAATGTTACTTTTGTGTCATAATGAAACTGATCCATTACTTTCTAGAACTCATTGAGGCGAAGTTTCCATGGTATCTGCACATGCACCAGCTGATGGGGACCAGTCCCATTGTTGACTGAGCTGCAATCACACACAGTCAAACACCAGTGGATCTTAGTACCTTGGGACACCACAGTCAGTCTTCTGCCCCAAGTACAGGTGATGACAACTTCCTCTCAGTCGATTGGCCATCATCCCCAGCCCCAGGTGATAGAGGTGAGAAGAGTGATGAAGATGATGATAACGACGACAATGAATATTCCACTGCTTGATCATCCCCTTCCCTCCCTCCCTCCCCACCTCAACCTCTTGCTACTCCTACTCCAAAAGTCAAGATTGAACCACCCACTTCAATCCCATGTACCAATAAGCACAAAGCTATTGCTGATAAGGTCCAGGAAATAGCCGACATGGATCGTTCTCAGCACATGAAGATCGCCAAGATCAAGGAGCAAGAGAAGACCAACCGATCTCAAGCAAAATACCAGTCAAAGCATGCTCTCGAGATGGCACGTATGGAGTTTCAGCATCGTGAGGCTGAATCTGCATGTCAACACCAGTTTCAGTTACTTGGCTGACACATGATAGTTGTATGTTGTGTTTTCAGGAGTATCTTTTTCAGGTCTATGAAAAATCTGAGTTAGACCTAACCTGAGAATAGTATGTAGAATGCAAGCACTCAATTTTTGTATGGGGCCTGACAACATTTCTGTAGAGGATAAGCAGAATCTCCCTAGACCCATTCATCTTTCTCCAATAGCCTATCATGTTGTCGAACAGTCAATGTCTCTTGCCAGGCTGTCGCATCATGTTGACTTCCTGGAAGGCCAATACAAAAATCCCTAATATGACAATCAGGTGTTGAAACAAGCTAAAGATATACACATAAGTATCAACAATCTAAGCACTTGAGAAAATAGTTTACCTGAACATTGAGTGAGTAGTTTGATTTACGATCAAACCAGATGTTTCCAAACCAAGATGGCCGCCGAAAAAGTGGTACAAGTGTACCATCTACCATGAGCCAACCATTCCGCCAGGCAGGACACAGCATTGATTCCACCCACTCCTTTGCAGCAGCCTTTGCCTCCAGACTTGCCCATTGAACTGAGGATGATCAGAAACACTGTGAGCAGGTAGCCTTCAAGATACGTGTTGTCACAAGGTGTACTGTTCCTACTCCCACTCCAAACTGTAATGCTACCTTGAGAGATGAAGCAGCATTTCCATAATGCCCAAGGCGGTAGAGTGCAATGACAGCCTGCTCCTCAACTGGCATTTGCGGATTGTTTGAATTGTTGTGGAACACTTCATCATCCTCTATTGCAATAACAAGATCATCAAAGCAACCAGGATAAATATGAAGGTAAGAGCGGAAGATGTGAGGTTGGTTATGTTTGTATTCATAAAGGATGAGATGCATCAGTTCCTCTGTCTTGGGTATTGGGGACCGCTGTTCTAGGTATCAGTCTGCAAATAGGGTAGCCATCTGTGTAACATATTGCTCGGCAGGTGTTGGTTCCAAGTCTGAGTCGCTAGAACTTGATGAAGATGAACTGCTCCATCCACTAGAGGACTCTGTATCACTGGATGAAGTGGAAGAGTCTGAGTCATGAAGCTCATCATCAAGAAACTCCAGTTGTTCAGCTTCAATTCTTGTGAGGAAATCCACTAGGAAGGCCTGGTGAAGGGCATCAGCAGCTGGCTGTCTGTCAGAGAGGGTGGGCATGGTGAGATAGCAGTGCAGTACCCTTGTATTGTCATTTATATAGCCTTTCCTTAGCTACAACCAGTGCAATATGTGCTACAAGTAGGTAGGGTGACCAGGAGTTGATGTTTCAAGCTCTGCTTGGTATTGTTTGGCAGGGGTTTCAGGATACAGTTTCAACTCAATTTCGGACTCTCCCGAAACTTGCCAAAGTCTGCCGAACCTGAAATCAAATCTCAAATCAGCTCGAAATCAGCCTCCAAATTGCTACTGTGAATGACCCTATTATGGTAGTCCAGTGATTCAGCTGAGGTCTCAGGTAAAGACAAAGGGAAAAGGGGGGTTACAAATTTGCCTGAGATCCCAGACAATAGATGCATAATCAAAAGTGATGAAAAAATTATTGAAAACAAGAAGTGAGAGAGAGTTTGAAAAAGGTATCTTTTCTCAGTGAATAATGTGGCAGAGGTTATATGAATGAAGCAAGATAAGAAGAAAAGATGACCAAAGATGTATACAAGTTTGATTTTCAAATTCATCTTGAAAAGTGGATTAGAATAGCATATAATAACCCTGCAATCCCTATATAGGTCACATGACTAAGTGGTATATTCATAAAAAAAATAAAGTATAACACAACCAATTGTGCTGACTGATTCTGACCGATATCTCAGTTGAGATGTGAATGTCATTTTGTATGACCTCCATTGAAAATAGAGATGTAGATACACCCAAACACAAATAAACATCTGCATTGTGAGAAAATGACAGGTGAAAGGAGAAGTTTAAAGGTTGTTGGAAATTTGTTTACTGGCAATTATTGTTTTTTTCTTTCCAGTTTTACATCTCAGTTGGTTCTGTCCATGTCTTTTTCTTGCTTTTTTGAGCAAACAAATACAAATAAACAAAGATGGTTAAAAAGGATTTATGATCAGGGCAAGAAATGCAAACAAACCTAGATGACAAGAGGACAGGTACTGTCAAAAAGATGATCCAGCTGCGATCTCAGCTCAACATGGAGTGGGATACTCAAATCATGAAAAAAGTCAACTGGATATACATAACAAAACCAGACCAAACAATTATGTCATGACAATGTGGATAAATGATCATTAAAAAATCAACTGAGATTTCAGCTGAAGAGGGCATGGTGATCTGACTGGATCTTGGTTTAACTGAGATTTCAGGTGAGCATAATCACATGACTGAAGAAAAAAGATGACCAAGATGATGAGATGAATTTTGTTTGTTCAGCTGAGATCTCAACTTAGAGGAGCAGAAGTATGTAGAAAGAGTTGATATCTATCCAAGTTCCAAAGTGGCAATTCAAATGACTACACTGAGATGATTTTCAAATTCATCTTGAAAAACAGATTAGAATAGCATATAATAACCTTGCAATCGACATATGGTAGGTCACATGACTAAGTGGTATACTCATGGGAAAAAAAGAGTGCAACACTCATGAAAAAGACCTATACACATGCAACATTTTTCAACTGAAATCTCAGTTGAATCTCAGCTGGAACATTGCGACAGTCTTGCTTAAATGGTAGGCAGCTCACATGACCTGCAAGGGTGATTTTCGAATTAAGAATAAAAAACAGGTCAGGATGATATTACATTCCACAAATTCTGAGCTGGTCACCCGGACACCCTGGAAACCATGGATGGATTCTTGAATGGGTGACGCACAGCCACAGAATGCTAAAGGATTCTGGAGAGGAATACTGGTAGGGACACAAACCCTACCCTAAGGGTATGCCCCCTGGCGGGAAGAGGTGTCTGCTGCCTTATGGCAGGGGACGGGTTGACCCTAATCGGGTCCCGTAAAAAGCTGTCGGGATGGCGCAAGCCATCTATAACTCTGGGCAGACTCATCATCTCATCAGATAACCCATCCGTCATAGACACGTCAGCAGATGAACCTAGACTTCCCCTATCAATAATGAGAACGGATTGTGTGTGTGTTTGCACTCACTGCTGCAGTTTGGCAATTGGTATAGACCAGAGACGTGAGCCTGAGCGTCAACTATTAGAGAAACAAACATCAGTAGGGTTCCTACACTGGAAAGTATCTACGTACTGTCTGAAGAGGCCCCCAGGATCTCTCCATCACATGGCAGATTATCAACTGTAGGGAGAGCAGATGTCAGTAAAGTTCCTAACTAAGGATACATTGACATACTGTCCGAATGGACTCCCAGGTTGTCTCCATCAGATGGCTGAGTCGTCGTTGTGTCAGATAGACCGCCCACCATCATCGACGCATCAGTAGATGCTCCTCTTGTTGATGCGTCATTTATGGTCGACTGATCAAACTCGCTTACGGTGTGTGTCTCCACCCTGGACCCCTGATCGTCTCTGACGAATAACGATTTGTCCATAGCGGGCATTGCCAACTTGCTGACCTGGGCATCAGCGGTGTCCATCTCTGGCGTGGACCCCTGACTATTGGTAGTGGGCGTCACCAACTTGCTGATCTGGCCATCACTAGTCACTGCTTCTGATGACTTGGGCTCTGGAACAGGGGGAGGATTCTCGACCGCAGACTCCGCTTCTTGCTTCTTCTTTTTTGACTGACAAGGCCTCTTGGAAGGCTTGTTCTTCTTCGCCATGTCCATGGCCAGAGTGGCATCATTGTCAAAGTTGTCAAGAATGTTTGGGTCCATGCTGGCGTCCTCACCAGGGCGACATACAACTTGACCAGTGATGAGATCAACAAGTTCTGCAGAGGGTTAGTATGAATTTGTAATATTTGTGGTAACGACAAGAGCTTACCTTGGCCTAGCTCCTTAGTCACAAAGACGTCAAACATCTCGCGCTTTCTGAGGGCAATACTGTTTAATAGGAGGTCTGATGATCCACCAGCTAGTACGACAGTCTTCTTTTGTGGTTGACGGTGAGCTCGTGCCCGAATCTGCATGGCATCTTGGTAACTATATACTTGATTCTACAACAGATATACATGTGTAAGTGTAAATGGCAGTGATCATAGATATTGCTCACGAAATATATGACTATGTTTGCGATTGACAAGTTGAGTCTGGCCACACCAATGCTCGAGAATATGAGAACTCTCGGACTTCCAGGAGCATGAAATTCAGCAATTATCTTGTCTCGCTTGGCGAAGGGCATTGTCCCATCAACTGAAAGGCTAGCGATCCCATGCAGTTTTAAAACCTACATAAATTAACCCTATCAGCAAGCATTACAAATACCAGTCCCTCCTTACATTGATGAGGAGAACAGTCATGCTAGGGGACTCTGAATAAATCAAAACCTTGCATTCCCTTGTAGACGGTTTCAGGGTTTCCTGGGCTGGCACCGAGGGGAAAACAGGTTGTCCATCCACAAATTCGACATCAGGAATGTCATCGCAAGACAAATAATGCTGGCAGATTTTAGCACAGGCATCCATCTTAGTCGATTTGACAGGTTCCCAATCTGCAAGGGTTTTAAAGCTGGGAAGGGGTGTGTCAGGATTTTCTTGGGCATAGGAAACTGCGGTCCAGTATTCATGATAAAACTTCTGTGGCAAAAAGTCAGGACTATGACCAAAAGACTGATAATCGGTAATGTACTCGGGTGTGCAGCTGCCCAGATTCATTGGCGCTGATGACGCTGCAAAAGAAAATGAGAGGAGAATTTATTATGTAAATACTTGCCAGTGCTGTACCTTGCCCTGGCCGTCTCCGCACGCTCGTGAATTATGTTCATCTCTCGCTCTGTCATGTTGAGAACACCGATGATCTCTTTGAGGGGAGGAAGCTTAATAAGCTCTTCGCCTTTCCAATCTTGGCTATTGGTCGTTCGTCTAATAATGTGGCCAAGAAACTGTTTCTGCATACGCCTGACCGCAGCGATCTGTGCCACGCGCATTGACTGACCATCATCCTGATTTTTCTTTGCCTTCCTGAAAGCTGAGTTGTCTTCCTTCTCTTCATCCCATGATGCTTCGGTCAGGAAATGAGGAACACCGGTGAGTCAAGCCATCGCGGCAATGTCCTTGGACGCACTGAATTTTAGAAGGTGCATTTCATCAATAGTGATTGATAAAAAGCGCTGACCGAAGAGTGTTCCATCAACAGAGCCCTTCTGCACAGGAAGTTCCCAAGGCCGCTTGCCCTTCTCCTGCTTTGAAAGATAGACTAGACTCATTTCCTGTGAGAGACACTGTATCCAACAGTTTGACGCATATGAGCATTTGAGTGATGACAAAGAGGTTTTGCATACCGAATGTGTGGTGACAATTATTTTGTTTTGCGGTTTTTGTCGCGACAATTGAAAGGGCCCAACGGGGCCCCAGAAGGAACTGTTTCCAGTTTTGGAACTGTCATAGACAAGTATGTCAACACTATGTGGGAGAAAGAGCATTCGAAGCTCTTGGATCCATTTGGGTTTGTAACGTTCCTGGGGTGATGATTAGGTGAGGAAGGGGCTTGATGATTTCCTTCCCAGCAAGAAATTTACGGTCGGCTGGGAAATCATGATGAAATCATTGGGTCTCCTGAAAAACAAAGGGGCTCACCTAATACAGGCAGAAGATCTTGTTTTCGCTCTTGCAGGAAGATACACTGATTGAGAAAAGCAAGCACGGCAATGGCAAGTGCCGTCTTGCCAAGCCCTACCTTGTCACAGGCAAGGCCGCCTGTGCAATGGTTGGGATCCGGGGTAGATGTGAACACATTACATGCAAATGAGTGTACCCCTGCCATCTGATGCCAGTATAGCTGGTTTTTAACCAGGTAGTCAGGCTGGGGTATAACATCGAACAACAGAGGATGCTCCCAAGCAGTCAGGCCAGACTTATGACAGAGGTTGAGCTGGTATGGGAGATTTTGCCTCGTGAAACCAATCCAAGCTGCCAGGACATCGGGGCTCATCAATTTCTCTTGTTCCATCCCTAGGTCACCAGCATGTGCATCATCGAGTTCAAAGGAGAGCAGGGAGAGAGGATTGATGAGAGCGTCATCGCCATCAGAATTGTCGTTGAAATAGTCTTTGTAGATCGCAGTCAAGTATTGCAAATCTGCCTCGGTGGCAAGATTCTCAAACTCCTGCATCTGCTTCCTGAGTAACCCTTCAACAACGTCAAGAGGGTTACATCAATGAGAGATTGAAGACAATGCACATTTTGTGCCATGGGAACCTGTTGACTTCCTCTGTACCTTGGCACCACAGGCTTCCAACAACCCCTCTATGTCGGAAAGCATGGTATCTGCCTTCCGTGTGTTCTCTTCTGTACCATATATGGAAGCTAGATCTCTCCACTTCGAAACAGTGTGAATTGTTCTGGTGATTGTGGCCTTTGTGGCACCTTCTTTGTCAAGGTCTGCAAAAGCAGTGTCAAATCAATGGCGAAGAGAGGGACAATGTCAATTATACCCTCGAATGCCTTCATCGCGGCTGACTCAAGGGTTTCCAGGAGCCCCTTATCCTTTTTGACCTGCATACGAATTCTCATCCATGACCATTGGGCAAAGATTGTAATGCATTTGCGAATCTCCATAGAAAGGAGCTCCTGGCCTTTGAAGCTTTTGACCCCAAACAGCGCCATCCCGATCGAATCCAGGGCTAAAGGTATGTAGCTATCCGTGTTTGGCCACTGTTCCAGTGTGCCCCCAGCAATGAGAAGCCCAATAGGATGAATATGGTGTTGTCAGAAGGCTTTAACAATCGTGTCATGAATCTTCCATTTCTCCCACATCTTGCGGATATAGGCCCACCATAGATCTCAACCGGGGAAATGAGGACCGGCTCTTGAGCCAGCTGCGAATTTGATCTTGTTGTCTTCGGTGTCTAGGGCATTGTAGTGGCTGAAGTAGGCAAAAATGTCCTTGGCTTGTTCTCGGGTCCATCCTTCAGGAAGTAAATCATCGTCGACAGGGAAGAGACCGTGCTTCACCCCAGTAAGGGCCTGCCACTGGGGCCAGATCCAAGGCGCTCCACGGTGGTCTGATAAAAAGTATAATTTTATAAGGGCGCTATCAGCAGTATGACTTGGCATGATATATATAGCGGTGGGGGGGGAACATTAAAGGTTGGGTGTTTATGGACAAACCATGGAATGATATAGAGTTTTTGAATAAGTCACATGGGTCTGCGACGAAAGAAAAAAAAAAGTTGTTTGATAATGGTTTCTAACGCTACCGTAATGCAAGAGTAGCATAATAATGTAAACTAGACTATATGGAGCATCAGGAGGTTTGTTGCAAAAATTTATTACAGGAACAGGTTCTATGCTGAATAAGTGTGGGAGGAATGGAGTGATTAAGAGACAAATCGAAAATCGAAAGGGATTGATGAGCACCTGTATGCGAGGCTGTGAGACGCCAGAAGAGGTGATGAGAAAGATGACTGATCACCAATGAACGGTGCTGGGAATCCAAGTAGGATTCAAGTTCATGTCCAACGGAAGGGCGGGGTAGAAGGCGGACAACTAAAAAGGAAAAGTGGGTTGAGCAATGACATGAGCCACATGACAGGGATGCCTATCTGACCCCATGATGACAATGAATTTGTCTAGGAAAAAGATTGTCTTAGACGAATGGAGAAAATGGGACATAGGGACGGCGGCACAAAGCGCTGAAATTTGAGGATTAATGTGCTGAAATCATGAGATTAGGGACAACATATGTGATAATTACGCTTACCTTGCAGCAAATTGGAAATGGATCGTCTTAGATGAGAGGAGAAACCGGGTCGGCAGAGCATCCCGTCTTGCGGGAAAGTCTGGGGGGGGTCGTCTTGGGGGAAGGCCGAACGCTGGGCTGCAGGGGCATGAGATGCATGATACACAGGGACATTTTATGGGAGCCATACATAATAGCAAATGGAGGTCCTTCGGGAGGGAGAGGCGGCGAATCCGGAGAGCAATCCAGAGCAAGGCGCGCGGGTGCTTGAAGCTTGAGGCCTTGAGGCTTGAAGGTTGAAGGTTGAGGCGAGTGACTGGTTTGATGGTTCGGATGTTGCCAAACAAAGGTGTGATCGAAAAGCCAAATACTATATGATCAAGGCACATGACCACATGACTTACATCGCTTTCAACTTCGACTTGAAAGTCACTGGCTGCAACACCGAACACCGAACATCAACACTCTCCCTCAAGACCTCAAGCTTCAAGACCCCGCGCGCCTTGCTCTGGATTGATCCGAGCAAGGTTCAGGCCTCCGTCTTATGTACAAAACCTTGGCGTTCGCACCAGGTTTTGGACTCGACGCTCTCCGGACTCGCCGCCTCTCCCTCCCAAAGGACCATGTGGTATTACCACTTGCTATCCGTAGATCATATCTGGGTATGGCTCCCATCAAATGGCCCTGTGTACCACGCATCTCACGCCCGGCACCCTAGCGTTCGGCTTTCTTCTAAGACAATCTAACCCTATGATTTCCCTGCAAGATGGCATGCTCAATTCTCAATATGAACTACCTCATTTCTTATGGGCTATCTTTTTCAGCACTATGCGCGGCTGTTCCCATGACCCGTTTTCTCCTTTCGTCTAAGACGGTAGGTACAATTTTCGGATACTACAGAATGTTTCTTACACTCTTTCATTTTCAGTGCAGTGTGCCGCCTTCCTGCTGACCCGGTTCCCCCATTAAATGTTTTGTGCTGTTGCCTGGGATATCCATTTTCTCCTTTTGTATAAGACGGCAAATAAAATTTTCTGATACTACAAGACATCAGGTAAACACCAGTCGCGTTGCAGAGCCGCTTTCTTCTTTCATCTGAACATTTATTTCAGGTTTACTTCCAAGGTTAGTAAAATTTTCATGCTTTCCCTAGAACGTTTGATGTTAATCAAGTCTTTTCCATTTTCAGTATGCTCCATTTTCAAATATGTCCCATGTGACCTATGTCGTTAGTTGCGCTTTTCATTTGGCCCAACCAACCAACCACTTGCCCTCAAGACCTGAAGACCACCTTGCTCTGGATTGATCTGAGCCAGACTCCGGATTCTGTCCTCAAGCTTCTGTGTCCATACCTTGGAGTTTGCACTAGCGTTAGACTCTCGATGCTTGCCTCATTCGTCGTTTTTTCCATCATAGCATGGTGGATAGCATAGCAGGACTATATAGTACTTTGCCACGCCGGATTTACTCTCTCTCAGACTTCAACAACACAGCGCGCTATCTCCAGGAAAAGTCACAAACAGATGACGAGGAACAAGTTGACGCAGCCTTGCGCGAATTCGTGGATTTTGTGCTCACAGGACGATATGAGCCTGAGATGCATCAAGCTGTAGTGGACCCAACGCGTGGGTCCACCCTCCATCAGGCAGAGCAACTCTTAGCTACACGCGATATCAACTCTCTCCTCAGCATAACCAATAACATTGTTGTCCTGTCCAGCATCTTTGTATACCCAGTCAGCAACCCTGCCGACACTCTTACCACTAGCATACACATCAAATGTGCTATCCAACGAGGAAACGTGAGTATGATTAGTCCTGTCGAGTATTCGAACCCAACCCACTAACGCACCTATGGCTGCTAGACGACAACTTTCAAACCATACCATCGAATACCGAACCTTCAGCTGGGTGTCTTTGGACAGCGTCATATGATCCATCTGTTCTTTCCTTTGCTTTATTCCGAGGTGCGTCCTTCCGGAGCCTATCTGACATTGAAGGAGAGGAAGGCATTCTATGAGAAAGGACTCCGTCCAGCTATTGAGAACTTAGTGCCCCTTGATAGAAATGATTGGCCTGCCACATACGAAGGGGAACTCTTTAGGGCAAGGAAACATTCTGGCGCCATGGCATTCCAGACAAAGATGCTACAGAGGTTCGCGGTCCCTGTCCTCATTGATAACATTTGTGAGAGCCTCTCAGAAAATGGTATCGACTGGGCGCATGACTGCCTTGTGATGCAAACCGTCAGAGGCACTAAGAATGGTACCAAACATTCTCTCAATGGCATTGCTGCTTCCCTCTCCTTGGACAAATTCCTGGACAGTGCCCATCTTTCCTCAGCCGTAATTGAACACGGTGGTGAATGGTACATTGATATTGGTGTCGAATTTGCCAGCAGCTTGGACCACTGCCTTCAATGGGCGACGACATCCCACTTTCACTTTGTGAAAGAAGTTCTCCAAATTTCAGATGAGGATGCCAGCCGCTGATGATACTCAGTCCGAGGAACCACCTGGAAACACACACCAAATGATAGTCCTACTAGACCAGAGGAAGGGAGCGAGGTGGCTTTGGGTTGGTGCTTGACACAAGGCAAGATGATAAGAGAGTGAAGGGATAATACGATAATAGGACAATGACTTGTGCTTCTTGAGACGAGATAATACGATAATAAGACTCTGGAATTGAGCTCTGTGCTCTATATGATGAGGGGAAATGATATATTGTTTTGTTTTCTATCTACTAGATGTCTTATATAGATTTTCTAAGTGGGGCCAGGAAATTGAAGTGGGTGAAGAGGACCCAAGTAAAATGAGAAGGAATCAGATGCCAATGAGAAAAAGGGGGGGGGAGGGGTAATGGAATAAGGAGTGGGTAATGGAATAAAGAGTGGGTACTAGATCAAGAAATCTACCTGGTGTAATAGGACTTGTCTCCTATCCAAAAATGCGTCCAGTGGCTTGTCAGGCAGGTGATAGGGACTGGAGAGGTTGATGATGTAATCCTGGGAACCTTGTCATGTGACCAAAATCATAGGACTGTTGATAATACCGTTCCTTGCACTAAAACCTTACACCATGATCTCTAACAACATCTCTCTTGTCCTTATCTTCTTCATCATCCTCTTGATTATGTGCATCCTGATGGCCTACCAATGGAGACGCACTATTGTGTGGGGACGATTCTCATCCGAGCTCAACACAGAAAATTTGCCTGTTGGAGGAGATGATCCCATTATCTTCTGTGACCCATTACGATGGAGCCTTGACTGGAGTGAGTGAGATATCTTCTTTTGCCAACAATGAGTTGAACAATATCAAGTGCGACCAGAGGACAATGCGGTGGTGACCCAAGCCAGGAAAGAAGAGAGTGAGGTGGATGACGGAGTGGGCCAAGAGGTGGAGGTCGATATAACTGATGTGGGAGCTAAATATGAAGAGTTTTGAGGCTGCAAGTAGCACGAGTATTGGTAGTAATGCGTGTGAGATCCTATGACGATTGTAGAATGTGGCATGAGGAGGTGTCGTTTAAAATGTGAAAATGGGATGGTTCAGAGCTTTGGACGCTCCTGATACCTATCACCGCATTACGACCCTTGGCAGTTCCAAGTATCAGCGGGACATTGCCAGTCATCTTCCCGCACTGTCTGGTTGTCGGATAGAGCCAGGAACTCGTGCCCCAGGCCCCTTTGATGCTGCCTATTACCAGCAATATATGAACGAGAAGTCGCTCACCTATAATCCAGAAAAAGGTCACCACAGGAAGTCAATTACGATGAAGGAAGTGATGGGCAAAACGCAACCAGCTCTGTTCATTGAGAATCTTTACGAGCTATACTACAATGCAAGGGACTCAAACTTGTCCAACGCTTGCGTTGAAGTTCGAGTTCCTTTCATCTACACGAACATGGTTCTCCTCAACATTGATGCTGATGTAGTTGAACAGTCTTTGCTGTCCTTCCATAGACAAACCTGGTGGTGAGTAGTTCCTGACCACTACACGTTATTAGGTCACTAAAAACACATATTTTGATTTTATAGGTCTTTCAGAAACTATCGTCTTCTTGCTCTTAGTCGTGTACTTTCCTCACAAGCTGTGGGCACACCTGCCCTTCGCATAAAATCTGAAGCCCTTCTACTTATGGCTGCATGCATCTGGCTTATCAATTGTTTGCACGCTCGCCCAGACGATGGATCCTCGTGGAGATGTTTGATGGAGGCTATCTTACCCTTAACCGATGGCGAGGATCCTGACCGCTTGATCATCGCTTACCACCCCCGGCCAGGAGATGGTGAGGAGGAGAATTCAGGAGATGATGACACATTTCCACAGGTGCCATATTTCCCATTCGGCATCATCTTTCTTCGCCGAATCATGCTGAACAACTTGCCACACATGAGGGCAGGTGGTCAGTCTCTGACTCCTGTAACCTTCAAGTATATCTTTGGTGCCACAGAAAATATGATCAAACACAATTACTATCAAGTTGGCATCATCCCTAGGGACACCCTCACAGAAACCCGGGTGGTCACAAACAAATCCAAGTGGACGCCCACCTTTATCCCAGAACCCGGTACTATTCAACCCGTACTCTTCCACCTTGCAGAGCATGGGCATGAGCTTCCCGCGTGTCCTGTCGATTCTGGTTCAGACCTGGAGGATATAGATGACATCGAAGACGAAGAAGACAACATCGATGCAACCATCACCCACCTTTTCCGGCAATTCCTCATGGATATTATGAACAAAGTCCCAAATCCCCGTGGTGTCGACACTCCATCATATTGCACCCTTGACCGCGCAGCAAGACTTTCCGTTACAGAGGACCTTTTCAAGAACCGCCGGCTTGCTGATGTTTGGCGTAGGTGCCAGTACAAGTCTGCCAGCAGTGAAGACTTCAAACGTGCTTTTGAGCATCTCTTCCCTCCACTGGGGCACAAGACGGGGAAGGTACAGAATTACCTTCAGTGCGGTTACTATATCAAGTGGAAAGAGATATGCCACACCGCAGATGCAAATACTGTCAACTTTATTTGCCTTGAAATCCAGAAAAGGGTTTTGAAGTTTGCCTGGCTCCCGCACGCTTGTCAGGACAAGATGTGGTCAACAAAGCACCTTAAAGTTTTGTACACTATCCTTCCCATTCCAACAGTGCAGCTCCACATATTCTTCTCAAAGGAAGGGAAGAAGCGTAATTATTCGACGGATTATATACATTTATTTTTCAACACATTCATTCTTCCTGTGGGTGGAATTATGTGCTGTTCCCCTTTTCTGTATCACGATCCACACATATTTTATGACTGAGCGTTTCTTCTACAGCTGGTGATTGTATGTATCTTGTCAATGACATCACACTGTGATCTTCGTATCTACATAGAAACAGCGCTTCCATGCTCTGAATAATCGCAACCCTTGCCAACCTTCCCTGTTATAATTTGTTGACTGCCAGATGAAACGGATTCCCTTCTTAAAAAACTCATCGTCTATGTCAATAAACATGCCCTCATACTCCTGTGAAAATTCCTTGACTGCCGGCTGAGGCAGTCCTTCAGTAAACCTATTGTCTACATTGAAAGGTGAATAAAATCAGCCCCATGCCCCTGTCAAAATTGCTTGACTGCCAGATGAAACAGAATTTAATTCTTCAAAAAACCTATCGTCTATGAGGAAAGGTGAATAAACGCGGCTGCATCCCCCCACTAGAATTACTTGACTACCAGTTGAAACACATTCTTGATCACCTTCATATCTTTAAACAAACCATCATCTGCGAGGAAAGGTGAATAAACGTGGCTGCATCCCTCCACTAGAATTACTTGACCACCAGTTGAAACGTATTTTATAAATTACTTGACCACCAGTTGAAACACATTTATAATTTCTTGATCGCCTTCATATCTTTAAACAAACCATCATCTACGAGGAAAGGTGAATTAATGCATCCCCATCCCCCCATCAATGGCTTTCACATCTGTAAAAAAATAGGAAAGGTGAGTAAACACCACTGCATCCCTCTATTATAATTTCTTAGTTGAAAAGAATTCATGCATTTAGAATTTCTTGAAGGACTGCTCAAACCAGTAATTTACACTGCCCCATATGTTCCGCGCGGATCCACGCGGACTATGCGGACGTCCGCGGACTCCACATGATTTGCATGCGGAGTCCACGGACTCCGTGCTAGTCCGCGCGGATTCCCATAGGCTCTGTAATTTTTATATAGATATTTAAATGAATTACATTTATAAACTGGCCCCCCCGCCCGCGTCTTGTCGCCCCCCCTCGTCTTGTCGGCCCCCCCCCTCGTCTTGTCGCCCCCCTTGTCATCGTTCCACCCGCCTTCCACCCCATGAGCAGTCGCTCGCGAGGCTGGGGGCAGGTGGTGTGTCGTCGTTGGGTTCCCTCCCCTCGCCCATCGTCCCTCGTCTCCCTGGCATCCCCCCCTTCTGTGGCGTGTCCCCTGTCGTCTGGGCGTCCCCCCTTCGGCTGGCATCCACCCTGGGGCGTCTGGCGCATCCCGTGCTTCCCCTGGTCGTCGGGACGCCGTACGGCGGTGATGACGTGGCAGTGGGCGGGGCCGCTCGTGACGTCGTACCCCTCCCCACTGGCGCGTTGCCCTGCTCCCTGACGCGTCCCCTCTCTCCCTGACGCGTCCCCTCTCTCCCTGACGTGTCCCCTGTCGCCCCAGCGCGTCCCCTCCCTCCTCGCTATGTCCCAAGTGCACCCACCCATCCACCCCACGAGCAGTCGCTCATGGCGGTGGGGGCGGGTGCTGCCTCGCATGCGGGTGGTGACGTGGCGCGGCTGGTGGTGTCGGCGTCGTTGCTGGTCGGCTCCTGTCGCGGGGGGGGGCAATCGTCGCGGCTGGCCGGTGGTCAGTGACGTGGCAGCGCAGGGGGTGCGTTCGGGTCTTACCTCGCGGGTACCCCACTCCACAGGCCTCCCGGGACCTCCCTCGGGCTGTCCTATCCTCCCCTGAGTCCCCCCCTCCCAGCTCAGTGGGGAGGAGGGCGTGCCGTTGGGGGGCCGTCGTTGCATGTACAATAGAAGCAATGAAAAAAATTAGTTAGCTTAATAAAAAATGACTAGAACACAAAAACACTTACTATGGGGGCCCCAGGCCCCCAGAATGGTGGAGTGGTGGAGGGGGGGGGACCCAGAAGTGAGGGGGCGAAGGGGGTGGCCGTCGTTGCATGGACAGTAGAAACCCTGGAAAAAAAAGAATCAGCTAAATATTAATAAAAAACTTAAAGATGGGGCCACAGGGCCCCCTATTGGTGGAGTGGAGGAGGGGGGGTGAGGAGGGAGGAGGGAGGAGGGAGAGGGAGGCGGCGTCGTGGGTGGTAGTGGTGAGGGTGATGAGCTGGCAGTCACGGGGTGACGTTGGTGACGTGGTGACAACGGTGCCCAGTAAATTGGCACATGTTGGCATGGCTTATACAGTCTGTTTGTCTAGTGGTTAATTGCTTACCTGTCACACTCACGTGGCCTTGCGGTCGTGGGTTCGAATCCTCCTGCCCCCCCTACCTTTTAGAGATTTACAATAATAAAAATATTAATTATTCATTAAATTAATTACTCCCTTGGATGGGCTCGGACGTCCGAGCTGTCCGACCTGTCTGTACTCGGACTCGGATGGAATAATTCCATGGAATCCGCGTAAAAAGAAAAAATCCGTACGGATCCGTGCCGACTCAAAATCTGGAATTAAGCAGGACTACAAGCCAAATGAATTTCTCAGAAGTCCGTACGGACTAACTTGGAGTCCGTGAAAATCCGCGCGGATCCGCACGGAACATATGGGGCACTGTAAAGACCTCGCTCAAACGCAGGTGCCAGCATCTTAAGATAACTTATCATATCTGAGGCCTGGTGAATTCTCATCTCTTAGAATTTCCTGACAGCTTGCTGAAACAGAAGTCGTGTCTTGAATAACCCATCATCTATGGGGAAAGGTAAACCAATGTGGTTCCATCCCCCCATGAGCATTTCTTGATCACTGTTAAAACATAATTCACGTCCCATATAATTTCTTCAGTCTTCACATCTTTTTAAAAAACAGGGAAAGGCAGGTTGGTGCCGCTGCACATCTTGATTAGAATTCCTTGACCACCACTTGAAACAGAATTCTCATCTTTCACATATCATTAACAGCCTGCTGAAGCAGAAGTCAGATTTTTAAAAATAATTCGTTGTATATGAGGAAAGGTCAAAAAAAATGACCCCATCCCTCTATTAAAAGTTTTTGACAGCCTGCTGAATTCATGTCTTTAGAATTTCTTGACAGCCTGCTCAATCAGAAGTCATATCTTAAAAATTATTGTTTATGAGGTAAGATGAATCAATGTGGTCCTATATCCCCATGGATATGTCTTCACCACCAGTTGAAACAGAATTCATGTCCCTTATAATTTCTTGATGGCCTTCATATCTGTAAAAAAGACCACCATCTATTAGGAAAGGCGAGTAACCATGGCTGCATCCCTCCATTAGAATTTCTTGACCACCAGTTGAAAAGGATTCACGCATTTATTTATGATGGCCTCCTGAAACAGAAGTCACCTTGTGAAAAATTGATCTTCTCCGAAGAAAGGTGAATAAATATGGCCCTATGCCTGCATTAACACTTCTTCATCACCAGCTGGAATGGAATTTGATTCATCAAAAATGTCTCATCTGCGGAGAGAAACATGTTTCTGCTTATTCACATGTATAGAAAAATAAATAACCCTGTAAAATATAGTGACTTAATGAAATATAATATTTGCATGCATACTATTATGGTGCAAGTATTGCTTCCTAACACACTCTAACAACACACACATCTTGCTGCCTTTGAATGCCCAGTCTCTCTCATGGAGGTCTTGTCATGAACAAATCCTCATTTATGATGAATGGTTAATTACCATGAGCCCTCATTCAAATTTATTGACAGCCTGTTGAAAAAAATTCACATCTGTTAGAATTGCTTAACTCCCTGCTGAAACAAAAGCCATGTCTTCAAAAACCCTTCTTCTCAGAAGAAAGATGAATAAATATGGCCTATTCGTTCATAAAGCTGCTTGATCACCAGCTTGGAGTGAAATACAATATTTGCATGCACATTATTGTGCAAGTCTTACTTGCTATTGTGCAAGTCTTACTTGTGTGTGGAGAGGCTGGGCATTGACAGTAATGTGTTTGTATTATTAGAGAATGTATGCATTAGCAAGTAAGACTTGCACAATAATGTGCATGCAAATATTGTATTTCACTCCAAGCTGGTGATCAAGCAGCTTTATGAACGAATAGGCCATATTTATTCATCTTTCTTCTGAGAAGAAGGGTTTTTGAAGACATGGCTTTTGTTTCAGCAGGGAGTTAAGCAATTCTAACAGATGTGAATTTTGACACATTGTCATGTATTCAGAAGGTCGCCCCAAGAAATCTTTCAAGAAAGCTTGTGGGCCAATCAATGGTGTGATTGTTCCCTTCCTCTCATCATGATCACTCAAACCCTTTGCCATAGATCTGGCTCCCTCTCACCATCAGCCAACAATCCTGCAGAGTGAAGATTCCTTGCCACCTAGTTCCAACACATTAAGAGAATACATAAAGAAGAAACATGAGAAACAGAAGTAATGGCTGTCTGCAGTTTACTTGTGTATACATATACAACTATCTGCCCCTTCTATGATTGGTTGTCTCCTCGTATTTTCATGTCGTCGCTTCACGCAGGACGTTGAGATAATCCTTTCATCGCAGACGCATTGATATCATTCTTATAATCTCCTCACGGGCGGTGGACTATCAGCATGCGAAGAAGAGGAAGGTACACCTTCTGTATCATCACGAGTCTCGCCGTCGTGGTTGGTGTCACCTGGCTGGGCAGCGTCTTCATCGCCTGGCTGGGCAGTCTCTTCATCATGCAGCACCCCGGCCTCTTTGCTCTCCCCACTGTCCTCACTCTCCTCGTCACTGTCCTGGCTTTTCTTGGACTCCTCGTCATCGCAGGCCAGTATGCTGGCCTTTTTGGAACATGCTGCCCTCTCAGCACGGTCCTTCTGCTTCTCCTGAGCGCTTCTGGTTGCAGGAGAAAGCGCGTCTCCAGGACAGCGGCACAAAGTGCTGAGAAGAGAAGGCGTAAGAAAGATAGAAGTCTGAAGCCTAGAATAAATTAAGCATCGAAGAAGCCCTGATTGGCCTCACTCTTTTCCTGCTTAAACGAAGTTCAAACATAGCGCACTTCTGCTTCCTGCAACTCCCCCGCAACTGCGGGTACAAGTCACATCATCTAGAGGAGCGATGGGTTCGCAAGTGTGCTTACAAGGCAGTAGACGCCTTCGTGAGCCTGGCAACGGTTTGCTCATTCACCATTGCGGCCAGCCTAAACATATATGACAAGCTCAGCGTCGAACCCAAGTGGGTGACAGCATGTTGGGAGGAAGGCGTGCATGCGCAGTGGCTTGCCGACCTTCAAGATTCCTTCGTCTGTAATTTTATGCCAGGATTCCAAAGTGGCGCCTATGTCAATGGTACAAGTCGCCCTGGGCCCATTTTTTTCTGGCATTTGTGTCTGCGAATGTTCCACTTTGGATTGTCTGGGGTGAACATGCCAACAATGCCATGCACCCTCAGATGAAACTATATTTGCCAATACGCAGAGAAGTCGAGGAAGCCAAAAGCCGCAGTTCGATGCTTGTGCCATTCTCTTCGTCTTTGCCGAATGATGCTAGACCTCCCGAGCCATATGCAGGTTCACGTCAGCACCAGGGTGAAACACTGCATGAGTTTGTGTGTCATATGTACCAGGAGGAAAAGGAGCATTTTAAACAGGAAAGCAAGAAAGACAGAGAAATCAGGCTGAACCGGGAGACGCAGGCAGATGTTGAAGTGCAGGACACCATGTTGGCCAAACCAAGTATTGGGACCGCAATGTACGAATGGGTCATGACCCCCAGCAGGCACATGCTTCGAAAACAAATCCACCACCTGGAGTGGAGTGCAAGATGGGGTTTTTTCACATCGTCGCAGAGGAGGTATTATGGCTTTATGGATGAGTGGGATCTTGAAGTGAATGTGGATAGTGTAGATCCATCGTCAGCAGGAAACGGATCAGACCACGACTTTGGGATATTTGGTGATGACAACGCGCCCTTCTCACATGCGGCTCTGCCCACCACCGACAACAATGACGATGCTTTTCTCCTCAACGTCCAGTCTACATATGGCAACCACATCCCCCTGAGTACCGTCAACTAGTGGGCTGTAGTTCATTCATGTAGTAGTGGGGTTTCCCAGTGTCATCCATGCATAGTGCTACATCCATCCGTACTATATCATTCTTGAGTGCTGGCGACGAAGGAATGGAGGTTGTCCAAACCTTGCTTCTTCTCTTTTTGAGTGAGTGACATTTAGGCACCCTGATTTAATTTCCAGCTTTGAGGATTGCCCCTTGTTATGATATGATAAGCAATAAATCTAGAATCAGAGATGTCAATGACGTACAGGTGTTTCCATTTGAATAGCGGAACAGGTGTTGTAAGGATGCTTCTCGTCCAAATTGGGGTGCCCAGCTCTTCAGGGTCTAAAAACCATTTCTGAATAATATCTCCAGATGTGTTACATCATTAAGGTTCTAGGTTAAATAAGGATATATCTTAAGAACAAAAATGATTTTGTGGAAAATATTAGAATAGAAAATTTTAACTTTAATTATCTATATTCTTTAATTTAAAAATTATATTTAGAAATAGAATTAATAAATATCTAACACTTAAGTTTGTTTATTATTATTTATTATAAATTTATAGTTATTAAAATTATAAATTCTATATCAATATTTTAGATAAAATTCAGTTAACAATCACTAAATTATAATTATATAAAGATAATAATTCTAACTCTTTATATTTTAATAAATAATTAAATATTAAAATAATAAACTAAACTTTCCAATTATAAATTAAAATTAATAACTTAATTTATCCCTTTAATTTTAATTTAATTCTACTATATTTTTAATAAAAATCTTTATAGAAATCTATTTTTACATATGTACAAGGCAGCGTGTCCTCACCTACCGGATCCTCAATGTCTCTCAATGGACGGGAGAGACACCGCCACATTCGACTGCACTCTCCTTCATCGATGTTCAGGCAATAAAGCTCACACATATTGTTATTGAAAACGTACCCTTCAAACCCAAGTTTTTTGGAGAAAAACATTCAATGCTGCTGATAGGTATATGGAAATCACTTGTTGCATGAAATAGACTGACACGTCGACAGATAACACCAAAAATGAAGAGAAATACGCTCTGGGAAGCATCCAACATCTGCTGGATAGTGCAGGCAACCGGGATGGCACCAGTCTCAGCACTAAAAGAAGGACGGCAGCATTGTGCAGCTTCTCCCCTCCCCGGCTACTGACAGGTGACGTTGCGGCATGGGAGGAGACAATGCCCAACCCCTTTTTTCAGCACCTCCCTTTTCCAGAAGAGCACACGTGGTGGGTAATCGCAACAACTCACGGGGCCTTTGGTCAATGGACGCTGGAGAGCATGGGCTTTTGTCTCTATATCAATATTTTGGCAGGGTCACAATGGGTCCTCATTGCGAACCCAAAGGAAGAGGCATGACACGGATTTGCTGACACCGAGCTGACTTTTCAAGCTTTTGATCCCAAGGAGGAGAACTCTGCCTTGTGGGGTATTGAAGGGGTTCTGCTCGAAGCAGGAACTACGATATAAGTGAAATCATGATTCAAGGAGATATCTTTATGACCAGTTGCTTAGAATTCTACGCCCCAATACGCCTTACAGAGTGCTCACGGTAGATAGCTCATTGTGTGCTGGAGGGACATTCTATAGCATGTCAACAATCACCGAGTCCTGCATCGGCGTACTGCAATCTTTCATCAATACAGGGAAACACAGGCAAGTTCTCATCAGCATACTCCCCAGTCCTGTCCTATCTAATTTCCCTAGATCCCAATCTGCTTCATCAGCCCGACCCTGCCACTCTAGAAGGCATATTGGGATTTTATCACTGGTGAATGTGGTGGAACTTGCCAATGTCATTCACCCTGACACATCGCCTGTTCTTGATACACATACGCAAGAAAGGTAGAGACCTTCTGGAGTGGCTGGTTAACAACTACCAGATTGAACCAGTGGCGGATGGAGAACTCGATGAAGATCACCCCGTCAAGAATGATCCCCCATTTACTCTTGCCGAACAATACATATCGCACCAGGCACAGGCGCTGCAAGAAGCCAACCAAAGCCGAGCATTGGCAAACTTAAAGCCCTCTTTTCCAGGTCTTACACAGGACGCTTTGGATCTCCAAATCTCCAGATGCATCGGGCCATGCTTGTTGGCGAGACTGTCTGATATCCATGTCAGAAGCTTTGCCTGGGAGGGAGAGACCCACCATATAACCAAACGCGATGCACCGCTTTCTTGCTCATTCTGTAGGTCATATGATTTGGGCAAGTGGATATATCTCAATATTTATCTGCTAGCTGCCAATGGAGAGACTTATGATGATATATGTTGGATTGCACAAGGGAGGATGGTTGGAAAATAAAGTGGGCTGAGCGTATTATTACCACCATTTGTCACAATAGCACATCGCAAACAGGGTTTGTCATTTATGATTAGCTGCTCAGTCACTTGCCAACTCACCGGTGCAATGCATCAGTGTAATACCAGCTCACCAAACTTACTCAATTTGTGTATCCCTTGTCTAGTTTATGTGCCCGTGATGTTTTTCCTGCTTGACATGTTTTTTTCTTTTCATGATTAGTTGGTCGAAGCAGCGTCACCCTCCGAGGTGCCGCAACAAGCTGGACTGTGCAACTAGTGCAAAGACAGTCTCTTCCTGGAAAATAGTTTGCATTTGTCTGATAGTGGATGAGAACTCACTGCTAGAAAGGTCGCCATCAGATTCTAGATGGCTCAGCATCAAATCAGTGGGCGGAGCTACTGCCAAGTCGCCTTCTTCTGAGACAATTCTATAAAGAAGAGCCCCAGACTCCCAGATAAAACATGGCCAATTGTTAGCAAACGCATGCCTCTGTGGATGTATGGTGAAATGAAGAATATGATTTGGTGGACAAACATACCGGGATGCTGAGGGTAGGAAATGTATGCCACTGTCATGGGATTGCTCATGGCTGGAGGGAAACAGGATTTTTGGGAAGATCGCACACATTCCTTCTCCACATTAGATTACTCATTATCCATTAGCACCAATGCACTGCATCGGTAGGAATTGCCATACTTAACTCTGAGTCAGATATTTTACTAGACTAAACTCTGCGACATGAAACGCTGACATGAAGGATAGCCCTCAACTTTCCCAACCCCTACATTCACGTCATGATGATTACATACCCTAACAAATGGGTCATAGCTACATTTGAGTCACGTGACTGAGGAATCTTTGGGAAGACCCTCGGTCACATCGATTCTCCCGGTCACCCCATTCCTATTGAACATCCGAGCAAAAATGAAAGCGTAGAGTATATGGTATAAAATAGGAAAAGTCGTCCATTGATAACAAATGCGTCTATCGTTGTGAGAATTGGGGGGCTGAAATGGAGAAGAGCAGCTAATTAGATGCGCAAGAAGGTAAACATTGTACTCATGCAAATAGAGACCCAGCGATGTCAAGAATATTTAAAAGAGCATCGTCATTCATGTCTGCCACACTTGCTCGCCAGTCTTGTAGTGAGGCAGTCGAAAGCCCCACCAATTCAGGGTGGAGCACAGCCCATGATTTGAACTTGTTGTTTTGATACGCCAGGTATATCAATGGCCGTACAACATCTCTCCATGGACAGGCCTTTCCAATAACTGGATGTTGGGATTATGTACACAAGAGTATACAGGCAAGCCAAGGCAGTTAACATGCCTAGGGAATATTGCCAGAATATGCTAAGTCATATTAACACATGCAGAGACATAGGGGAATCCACAGTTAACACATGCTACAGGATTAATCATCCTGCAGCATGTCTATCATAGGATAGGCAAGATATAGCCATGTCTTGCATAGGCTATCAGAGACAGAGCCTAGGATAGAGTGTCTATGACACACCCTGCAGGAAGTCTAGGACTTACCAAGCCATGATATCATATGTCACTATTATTGACACTGTTATAGGGGATATGACATAGTTATTCCATTATTAACTGGTACAGGGGTCTATTACAGAATACCTCCTTTATATATTAAAGGAGTGCATTACACTATACCTCCTAACTGTGTAGTATAAATATTGCACATCTTGTAGGAGATGATAATAACATTCCTCCCTGTGGCAGACTCCCTCATACACTTATCTTTGACTTAAACTCAATACCTCAAAAACCTTGTCCTCATCTTGTGCTCAACTTCCTGATCCCAATAGGTTATGGGCCCTGGCCAATATTATAACTAACTTATTAAAAAGGGGCACATGGAAACAGAACAAAACCCTACACGAGTTTATGTCTCCAAAGCAAAACAGAAACAAAGACAAGTGAATATCCCCCCGGAAATTCTTCAAAGAGCAGAAGAAAGGCGCCAAGAAAATAACGGCCCACCAGGGAATATTCAATTACCTACGGCAATACCCCTAATTTGTACCAAAGAGTATTCAAACGTAAACAAGATCGCCGATCGCGATCATTTGACGGATGAAAATTGGCACGAATGGAAAGAAAGAATGTTACGAGTTTTTATTAACTGTGACATATTAGGATATGTCTTTGGACAAATAAAGTGACCAGAGGAAAACACAGACCTGGCCAGCGCATATAACTGGGTCAAAAACAACATGTGGGCACAACAAGTGATTATTCACAACGTCACCTCCTTGCAAATAAATCACGTCGGATCAAAACAAAGCGCAGAAGCTATGTATACCGCATTATCGGTCACTCATGAAAACAAGGCACATCAAACAGTTAATCAACTGCAGTGTTTATTATATGAGACAAAGGCTGATAATTCCGATGACCTCCTAAAGCATTTGGATGTCTTGAAGTCTTACCGAGACCGGATCAACAGGTTTCCAAATATAGAATTCCATATCTCAGATACCCGATTTAAATCGATCATTTCGGCATCCTTACCAAACTCTTGGCAAACATATGTCGAGCCCTACAACGGAAACACAAATGATCCAAATGACTTAGATCCAAAGCGTCGCCTAACTTCAGACACATTTATTGGATTATTAAGGGAAGAATATAAACTTCAGCAAAATAGGAATAACGGGAATAATAACTCCGGCGGAATTGTTAACCTGGCTAAAATCCAGACAACCGCCCAAAAGGAGAAAACCCTTGAAAACCGTCTTACCGATTGTAAAAAATCCCTGAAGCCATATTGTGATCATTGCAAGCGCCCTGGACATTGGTCCAGTAAATGCCGAAAATTCCAAGGCAATAAATGCCATAATTGTGGAAAAATCGGACATCAGGCAAAAAATTGTTGGGGGAAGAAAAAGGAGAAAGATAAGGAAAAAGGGAAAATAAAACCTGTGGAACAGTCCAATGCTGTGGAGGAATTTATTGCATTTTCAGCTCAAGAAGAACATTATAATTTTGATTCCTATGATGCTTGTAATGATGCCCTAATGGACGAGCGTTTGACCTATTACGACTGGTTGGCTGACTCAGCAACAACATCGCATGTCATGCATCAAAGAGAAGCCTTCAAAACATACACTCCAATGACAAATAATTCCGTAACTGGGGTAGGTGGATTGGAAGCAAAAATTGCAGGCAAAGGAACTGTTGAAATAATTTCAACATGCAATAATCAAAATTTTAATATTCATCTGGAAGACGTGCTACATGTGCCTGGAACACGAAACAATTTAATTTTGTTGGGGCGATGGGATGTGGCCGGCGGAAAATATATTGGAGGACAAGGAAAACTAATCCTCACAACAAAAGACGGACAACAACTTGCAGAAGGAAAGAAAATTAATAACCATTTATACAAGATGAAAATGGTATTAAAAAATTCAAACAAGCTGTCTAAAACTCCTGCCGTTAATCAAACATTCGTCGGAAACGTAAAACCACTTAGTTGGGAAACTTGGCACCGACGATTTGGACATGTAGGATATTCTGGACTTCAACAATTATTGAGCCGAAAATTGGTGATCGGTTTCAATGTCGACGAAAATAGTCCTAAACCGGATTGCGAAGCTTGCATCAGTGCAAAGCAAAATAAGGAGCCTTTTCCGAAGTTGACAAAAAGAAACACGAAACCAGGAGAATTAACCCACATAGACTTGTGGGGAAAATACGCCATCAAATCTATTAATGGCAAATATTATTATCTCCTATATGTGGATGATGCTAAAAGGTTCGTCACAATTGAATGCCTCAAAGAGAAAAGTGATGCAGCACAGGGGGTAATAAATTACCTTGCCCATTTGGAAACACAAGGCAAGAAGCCGAAGGGTATACAAATTGATTGTGGAAAAGAATTTGTTAACGAAAAACTGGAAAAATATTGCAAAGAAAGAGGTATAGAAAATCGACTTACCGCACCATACTCACCATCACAGAATGGAGTTGCGGAAAGGATGAACAGAACCCTGGTCAAATTATCCCGAGCAATGCTGGCTGCTAACCAGCTTCCAGAATTTTTATGAAAATTTGCAGTCTTACACGCTGCCTATATCCGGAACCGATCATTTACCAAACATCTTCGGGAAACAACACCTTATGAAGGCTGGCACAATAAAAAACCGGACATATCAAATTTACGTGAATTTGGAGCCCCAGTATGGGTATTATTACAAGGCCAGAAAGAAGAAAGAAAAATACTACCTAAATCAAAGTGCCATGCATATGTCGGCTATGATGACGGCGTAGGAGCAATAAAATACTACAATGCCGAAACAAGAAATGTTCTCACCTCTTGGAACTTCCGACTTATAGATGCTACAGATGAACCTGAGCCTCCCGAAGACACTGATGTTACACCCTTGACGGAGGGGGAGTCTGGTGGGGAAACACCGAATGTGCCGCTGACGGGTAACTCCGATCAACGGATCACGGAACCGGCAAGGCAGCCTCGGAAGCGTAAACGGAATGAAAATGAGGGAAACATAGATATCACTAGACCACGGAAGACGCGTGCAAGTGATAATGAACCACGGATAACTCGTGGAATTTGTACCGACTACAAACATCTTTACCACCTTGCGGAAGAGGAAGATGACAAAACCTTTCTAAATATAGAAGAAGCCTATGCAATAATAGCCGGAGACAAAATAAGCAGTCTCAAAGACGCAAAACAATCCCCGGAATGGACGGAATGGAAAGATTCAATGCAAATTGAATTAGACTTGCTCAAAGAAAAGGGTACTTGGGAACTTGTCGAAAAACCTCCAGATGCCGTTCCAATCTCAAATGAATGGGTATTTATTCGGAAACGAAATAAAGAAGGGGAAATTGTACGATACAGAGCGCGGCTAGTTGCAAAAGGGTATGCACAAAGACCTGGTTATGATTTCACGGAAACTTTTTCACCAGTTGTATGAATGGACACACTCCGGGCGATTTTAGCACTCGCATCAGAGAAAGGTCTAAAAATACAACAGATGGACGTAAAGGGCGCATACCTCAATGGCACGCTACAAGAGACTATATACATGGAACAACCTGAAGGATGTAATGATGGAACAGGCTGAGTATGCAAGCTATTTAAACCGCTTTATGGATTAAAGCAGGCAGGTCGAGAGTGGAATAACGAATTTGATGGTAAACTTAAAATTCATGATTATGGACAATTAATGGCAGATCCTTGCGCATATATTCGATGGGATGAAGAAAATATAGGCATCATAACGGTATGGGTAGACGACACCCTGCTTTTTGCATCAGCAGATAAAATGATGAAGCATATGAAAAATGCGTTAACATCAGAATGGGACGTCACTGACCTTGGAGAGCCTAGCAAAATTGTGGGCATAGAAATTACGTGCGCCAATGATAGCATCAAAATATCTCAAGAAAAATATATCGAGAATGTCCTTCGTAAAGAAGGCATGATTGATGCAAACCCTGTTGGAATGCCAATGGACCCAAATATTAAATTAATTGAAAACCCAGATTATAATGAGCCGAATCGGAGCAATTCATATGCCAAATTACTGGGATGTCTACAATTCATTGCAAACTCCAAGCAACCTGACATTAGCTTCGCTTTTAATAAATTGGCAGCATGTACCGCAAACCCGGGCTTACAACACCACAGTGCAATAAAGCGGATACTACGGTACTTAGCAGGTACGAAAACTCTTGGAATTATTTACAGAAAATCCCAGGATGAGACTGAAAACAATAGCCTTTTCCATGGATATGCCGATGCATCATTTGCAAATTCTGAGTACCTCAAGTCCACCACAGGATATATTTTCCTGACAGCAGGGGGAGCAATAACTTGGAAATCAAAGAAACAAACAATTATTGCATTATCCTCAATGGAAGCCGAATATGTGGCGCTATCTGAGGCTGGACGCCAGGCCACATGGCTAAGAAATTTGTATGGTGAACTCGGATACACTCAAGAAAATCCGACAATTATTCAAGGCGATAATGAAGGGTCAGTAATTTTAACCCATAACCCTCAATTTCACCAGAGGTCAAAACATATTGCTATACGGCATCACTGGGTCCGAGATTTAGTCACCAACAAAATTATTGATATTCAAAACTGTCGTGATCCGGAACAAACAGCGGACATATTAACAAAGGCTTTACCAAAGCCTAAGTTTTCACGGCATAGGGAAGAGATGGGAATTCAGTCAAAAATAACTCAGTAGCTTTCCTTGGTGAGATTGGTTTTTCCCAATGGGTTTTCCATCCACAGAGGTTTTGATGCACCTGAAAGAAAATTATTAACCACTCCAGGGGGAGTGATGACATTCACAGAACCATTCCACTCATTGTCCTATACTGCCTAGGCTTGAGGGGGAGTGTTGGGATTATGTATACAAGAGTATACAGGCAAGCCAAGGCAGTTAACATGCCTAGGGAATATTGCCAGAATATGCTAAGTCATATTAACACATGTTTAACAGAGGTTAACACATGCAGAGACATATAGGGGAATCCACAGTTAACACATGCTACAGGATTAATCATCCTGCAGCATGTCTATCACAGGATAGGCAAGATATAGCCATGTCTATCATAGGCTATCAGAGACAGAGCCTAGGATAGAGTGTCTATGACACACCCTGCAGGAAGTCTAGGACTTACCAAGCCATGATATCATATGTCACTATTATTGACACTGTTATAGGGGATATGACATAGTTATTCCATTATTAACTGGTACAGGGGTCTATTACAGAATACCTCCTTTATATATTAAAGGAGTGCATTACACTATACCTCCTAACTGTGTAGTATAAATATTGCACATCTTGTAGGAGATGATAATAACATTCCTCCCTGTGGCAGACTCCCTCATACACTTATCTTTGACTTAAACTCAATACCTCAAAAACCTTGTCCTCATCTTGTGCTCAACTTCCTGATCCCAATATTGCCAATAATCTTCTGGTCATCATCATCAAGCTCAAACTTGTGCAGCTTCAGGGATTTGTTGGCAGTGATGTTGTCAATTGCTGAGCGGTATCTGAGTGCCACCTTCACCATGTCAAAAGTTGAATTCCAATGTGTCTTCACATCATGCGGAATGAGGCAGATGGGAAGTTTGTGGGCAGCGCAGGTCTTGCACCATGCAGGAAGAGCGATGGTGGTGGAGTGGATGATGGCAAAAGAGAGTCTTTGAATCCAATTTTATTTGTAAGTATCAGTGGTTCAAGCAAGGGTAACAATCCACACCTTATTCAGCATCACATGCACGGCCACTGTATTTTCCAATAGCTGCTCGCATTCCACCTTGTCCAACATCCTCACCTTCGTCAATTGGTTTGACACCAAGTTCAGCATCTCCATCATCGTTGCGGCATTCAGTAGTTTCATCATCCTTGGGCAAGTTGCTGAACAGCTTAAGGAGAGCTTTTGCAGACAGTTGCATGGTGTGGTTGAAGCACTGTACATGATTGATGGCCTCTAATGAGTTGGGGAGTTGATTGAGATGCATCGTCTGCTTGTCATTTGATGTAGCGTTATCACCATTGAACGTGAGGATCTAGAAGTAGAGGTTTCAGATACATTTGAAAGCAGTTATGTTGAGTAAAACATACCTTATTGACAAGAGCATGTTCTACCAGCATGTCATGAAATGCCTGGGTAAGGGCTTCTCCAGTGTGTGACTGGAACATGATATCAGCAGTTGTTTTCAGAGGACCAGGGGATAGCATACCTTGGGAACCTCAACAATATCCAGAACAAAAGCTAATACATGGCCATTGTGGTGGAGATGGACCATCCACGACACAAATGCATGATGGCTCAGTGAGGTCCATGCATCTGTAGCGAAATGAACATGACCTGAATTCTCCTGCAAAGGTATCAGAATATGGTTGAAGTAAGTAGAACATGATACAGACCTTGAGAATCCTATCAATGTGGGTATGGTACCTATCAAACAAAATTTTGACATTGTGTGCCACCATCATTGGGCTTGGAAGCAAGGTTCCAGGGCGTCCAGCCTTCATCAAGTGTTTGAACTGGTGATCTTTCACAATTTTCATCAGCCTGTTGCTCTCAGCACACCATCTAGCAATGTGGTGAAAGGCTGCCTGGTTAGGTAGCCTCACTAAGTCAGACGGTAAGACAGGATCACGTTATCTTTGTTGCACAAGATAAAGAGTCAGTCTAAGATACATAAGAAGGTCGGTAAACTATACCTTTGTTGCACAAGGTAAAGAGTGGGCCAACAAAGGAAAAAAAGATGGTATATATATGAGATTTGAAACCGTGTTGGAAAGTGGCCGCATCGAGCGTAAGTTGATATATGAGTTCACCAATGTTCGCCGATGTTCAGGGTGGCTGTGTAGCCATTGTAAGCATCAATGTGTGCCGATGTTCGCCGATGTTCGTGGTGGCTGTGCATGTGTGTCGTGAGTCTGGTTGCAGGCTTACACTCCTCCCCACCTAAAAAAATTGTGAGGGTGTCAAACCTCTGTCCCATTCTCAGCTTCCCATCTGTCAAGTGCATCTGTTTCAGTCATTTCTGAACCAGGGCACCACTCATCATGTTCTTTCCCGTATCCTTCATAGCGGACAAGGTATTGTACACCTCGTCCACGTCGGCGAGCATCCACAATCTTGTCAATGTACCACTCCTCAGTGCCATCTTCAGTAACAATGGGTCGTGGCCAGGCAGGCTCACGGTCAGGGAAGAGGAGGGGATTGTTTGGGATGTATCGTTTGAGTAGGTGGGCATGGAAACCAGGGAAGGTGTTTGGGTTGTTTGGGAGTTTTAGTGTATATTCTGAGCGTTCAGGGAAGGTGTGTGTGATGGTGTAGGGGCCGTCATTTCTCGGCATGAATTTTGCAACACGCATTTTTCCTTTGCGTTTGTAGTTCCGGCGTCCGTTTTCTGTGGAGAGCATGACAAGGTCACCGATCTCATAGACATCTTCTGGGGCCCGATGTTCATTGGCATGGTATGCCTGTCTGATTTTTGCAGCAAGGAGATTGTCCTGCACTTCTTGGACATCAATTGTGACTCGGGATATTATGTCATGTGCGGTAGTTTCTTCGGTAGTGGCATTACTAGGGAGTGGTGCAATTGGAGGGATGATTCGGGGGGATCGTCCAGACTTCAGTTGGAAGCCTGAGAAACCGGTGGATGAGTTCACGGTGTTCATAATAGCAAAACGCACACAAGGGAGTTTGGCTAACCACCCCTTCTGGTTGTTGTCAACATGGTACCAGATGGCTTGGTTCACAGTTTTGTTCGTCCGTTTGCTGCTGCCGTCAGTCTCAGGGTGGTAAGAAGTTGACATCTTCAGTTTTAAGCCAGTGAGCTTATGGAGGGCTGTCCAAAGTTCAGCAGTGAAGAGAGCATCTCGGTCAGAGATGAGATGGAGCATCAGGCCGTTTTCACAGCACCATTCATCAAAAAGGACAACGGCAACTTGGGCGGCAGTGTATGTGGAGTGGGTACCGGCAATGCGTATGTCAGCACCAAGAAGGTCAGTCATGGTCAGGATGGTGTCCTTTCCATCCTCCTCGGGGAGTGGTCTGATGAAATCCAGTCCAACGGTGTCGAAACGGTCATCAGGAACTGGTAGGGGGTGTAAGGGACCAGTGGGTTTGGAAGTGCGGGTTTTATTGCGCTGGCATTCAGAGCATGATGGGATGTATGCTTTCTCCAGGTCCCGATGCATGTTTGGCCAGTAGTAGGAGCCACGGAGGGATTCATAGCTTTTGTTGAAGCCAAAATGGCCCAGAGTGTCATGGGCAAGGTTGTAAAGGAGTTCACGGACTCAGATATCTTGTGGGATCACCAGCCAGTGGCCAACATAAAGGAGTTGATCGGTGAGGGTTGCCCCTTTGATGCTCCCCATATTGATGTCCTTGGTGAGTTGTTTGGCAAAATCATCAGTCTCATAGCTGGTAATGATTGCGTCAAGTAGGGATTGGTCAGCGGCAATATTGAGTATGCCAGCGACTGGGGTTTTGGGTGCATTACGTGTGTGTGCCATTGCACAGGCCGCAAGGCAGGCATCAGGCACAGTGTCAGGCATGCGGGATAGGGCATCAGCAGCGGTGTTGTCTTCGCCGCGGATGTAGGTGATTTGATAGTCGAAGTCTGCAAGATACATCGACCATCTCATTTGTCGTCTCGACATCTCCTTCTGCGATTGGAAGTACTCGAGAGTTCTGTGGTCAGTGAAAACTTCGAACTGGGCACCAAGCAGGTGGGATTGCCATTTCTTCAATGCCTTGATAATGGCAAGAAGCTCCTTCTCATGGACTGGATAATTCTTCTTGGCGTCATTGAGCTGGTAGGAGTCATAGGCAACTGGCCGGGATGTATCCCAGGTTTTTCCAAAGCCTAACACAGCCCCAGTCCGGCGGTCACTGGCATCAGTGGTGACATAGATGTTTGATGCTTTGTCTTTGTAATTAATTACAGTGAGACAGTCAGCACTGAGAACAAGTTGTTTGATGTGGTTAAATGTATTCTGATGTTCTGGGGTCCATGTGGGGAATCGTTGGTCACATTCCTTGGTAGTGAGGGGGGTGAGGACACTCGTGTATTCTGCAAGTGCTGGAAGGAAGGTGGCAATGTATCTGGTTAGTCATAGGAAACCTCAGACATTGGTGGCAGTTGTTGGTTGGGGCCAGGCCGCAATACGGTCGGTTTTGCGTGGGTCAGGTTTGATCCCAGCCCCAGAGACGATGTGGCCAAGGAAACATAACTCAGTGGCAAACAGGCTGGATTTCACCTGGTTGCAATAGATGCTGGCTTTGTGGAGGGCCTGAAGGACTGTATTGCAGTTTCTTTCATGTTCCTCCATGGTTTGTGACCAGATGATAATGTCATCGAGGTACACATGGCAAATTTTTCCAATGTGTTCTCAGAGCGCGTCAGTCATTCGGCGCTGGTGTGTGGCAGGGGCATTGCATCCACCCTGTGGCATGACAGTCCATTCATAGAGTCCCCACGGTGTTCTTACAGCAGTGAGGTGAATGTTGTCAGGGTGTACCTGTGTTTGGAAGAAGGAGTTAGTCATGTCCATCTTCCCAAAGATCTTTCCCTTCCCGCAATCGGCGAGTATGTCATCAATGCAAGGTAGGGGGAAGTTATCTCGGACAGTGTTACTGTTGAGAGACTGGTAGTCGTTTACCCAGCGGGGGTCAACTGTTAAGTCAGGGATGCCAGCTTTATATTTTGGGACACAGAATGCTGGCAAGGCATATTCTGATGAAGATGGTCATATTCGGCCAGCCTTTAGGTGGTCATCAAGTAATCTTTTCCAAGATTCTTGGTATTTCTTTGGTGCTGCATATCCTTTGCCATTATTGACCTTGGTGGGGTCTTTGAGCCGGATGTGGTGGAACATGTGTCCAGGGACTTCAGAGGTATTGTCTGGGAGTCGGAGTGGGAAGCGGTCGGCATATTTTAGTTTCATTTTCCGGTCTGCTTCTTTGAGGACCTCTTGGAATGCAAGGCCTTCAATGCGGTCTCAAACAGCAGCCATGATGGGGCCAGGGAGGAGGTAACCAGCAAGTGTTGGTGCTCTGGTCTGCTCAAGAGTGGTATTCCAATCCTGAGGTGCGAGAGGAGGGGGGTTTAGGAGGTCGTAGCCTGTGCATTTGTCAATGGCCGTTCGCTCATGTGGGTCTATCAGGATCTGTTCTGATGAAAGAAATGGCATTCCTAGAATAATGGGGAATGGTAGCCCCTTAATTACTTTCATCTTGTGTACTCCTGACTTCCATATCCCCCGTTCAGAGCTGAGGTCTAGTTTCACATACTCCTCAGAGACAAGTGCAGCATTGATAAGGAGGACATGTTGTTCTCCTTGGCAGGGAGACGATATCGTCGGAGACCAAGTTTCTTGACGAGCTTCAGGCTAATCACTGTGCAGGCCGATCCAACATCAATTAGTGATTGGACTGGCATGGGGAATTCGGAGATGAGGGGGCCAGTAGCAAAGAGGTTGGTGTATAATTGTGGGACAGTGAGGGGGACATTGACAGAGGAAGGGACGTATGAGTCTGTTTCAGAATCTGAGATGTGTCCGGCAGCCATTGAAATGTTTTGGGCTGGCGCTGTCAGGGTCATGTAGGTCACTGGGTCAGGCCATGAGTTAGTTGCAACCATTGGACAGTTGGTGAAGGTGTGCCCAACGTTGAGCTTCCTGCACCGGGTGCATCCATTGTGGTCACGGATGAGGGTTCTCTCGGCCTCGGTGAGGGCCGGCAGGCAAATTCTCTCGGCCTTCTTAGTTCGGCTGGTGGGGGTAGAGGTAGAGGCATGGGAGGTCAAAGGTGCATCTGTGAGGCGGGAGAGGAGATCCTTTTTTTCACCTCGGCGTGCAGTGCGGGCAGCGGCCGAGGCATCGATCATCTTTTGGGTCCGGGCGTTTTCAGCCCACATACGGTCATCCCGCTCCTTAACCTCAAAGGCCCAGGTAGCGAGATCAGTGGCTAGGACTGGTTCAAGGCTTAGATTGAGCCTCAGGTCCAGGTGTAGGTTGGATTGGAGTTGGACCTTGAGCTGGTCCTTGGTGAGTGCTTTGCTTGGCGCCGAGGTGGTGAGGATTGCGTTGAGGTTCTCAACCTCTATTTTCCAATCCATGAGATTTGAAACCATGTTGGAAAGTGGCTGCATCGAGCGTAAGTTGATATATGAGTTTGCCGATGTTTGCCGATGTTCAGGGTGGCTGTGTAGCCATTGTAAGCATCAATGTGTGCCGATGTTTGCCGATGTTTGTGGTGGCTGTGCATGTTTGTGTCATGAGTCTGGTCGCAGGCTTACAGACAGCTGGCCCAACTCCAGGGGAAACAAAGGGAATGCCACTCGCGTTCCCCCAAGTGATTGCTCCTCTCCAAGCACAAAGGCTGTTACTGATGCCGCTAGTTCTATGTCAACCACTGCAAGGACACTTGTCCAATGAAGGCCAATGACACCTGGCCAGACCCTGCCACCTATGTCACACTCACCCCTGGCGTGGCAACTGCCACTGCCCCACAGGAATGGGAACAAGAGCCAGCAGCAGCAACAGGAGCAGCACATCTGGAGGATGTGGATACTGACTTGTACGTCCCTCCCCCTGATGAAATGCCTTTCACCGTCCCACATCTCTATGCACAGTTGACTGCCACTGGAGCACACATCACTGAGTTCCCGATCTCAATCAGAGCGCTGATTGACATTGGATGCCCCTCCACAGTGATTAGCTCTGACCTCATCGAAAGAGTAGGTCTTCGAAGATACCCCCTCCCAAAACAGGAGGACAACCTCTCATCCCTTTCGGACTTGCTGCTCCTCTGCAAAGAGTATGTGAAGCTGGAACTGCAGTTGGGCCTGGTCAAGGGTGATGAGGATTAAAGTACATGTCAGACTACCTGTTCCTCTCATTTTGGGAATGCCATTCCTTTCAGCCAAGCACATTGTGATTGACAGCCATGCAAGGACAGCAATTGATAAGTGCATGGGGTATGACTTATTGAACCTGCCGCCGTGTGTGTCCCAACTGATATCAAAACCATGGGTACCAATGCTGCCTATGTCAAAGGCTGCCAGGAAACCCAGACAGGCCCTGGCCCAGACAGCCATCCGCCCTGCCCTGGCCAGGTGTGTACTTCCAGCGCTGATAATGGCTGCTGTAAGGGACCAAATTGAATCACTTGCCTTCCAGGAACTCCTGGCAGAAAAAAATGAAGCAATGAAAGCAAAGTACACTGATTGATTCCTGGTAAGACTCCTGGACACAACCACAGGTCTACCAGACCACATCTACCATTGCATCTGACTCAGGGACCCTTCCAAGGTCACCAGCAGCCAGGGATATGCCGCCCCAAAGGAATATCAAGAGGCTTGGAAGAGGCTCCTTGATAAACATCTGGCAGGGGGCAGAATGCGACTGTCAGCATTGGAATATGCCTCTCCTGCCTTTTGTGTCCTGAAGAGCCAAGGTGGGATACCCGACTTAATTGTCAACCCCCATTGGGTAAATGAATACCGGACACTCAACAGCAACACCGTCCAGGACAATTTCCCCTTACCCTGCATCAATGATTGTTGGGAATGGAGTGGTGAACAGTGACAGGAGGAGTTAAGGACAAGGTTAAGAAGATGAAGTTAATCTCAAAGGCTAGTGAGTGAGGGAGTCTGCAACAGGGAGGAATGTTATATTCATCTCCTACAAAGTGTGCAATATTTATACTACACTGTTAGGAGGTATAGTGTAATGCACTCCTATAATATATAAAGGAGGTATGAAGTCATAAACTCCTGTACTAGTTAATGTTCCAATAACTATGTCATATCTCCTATAGTTATGGTGTCATAGTACCTCCTATGATATTATTACTTGGTAAGTCTTAGACCTTCCATACCCTGGGCCTTAGACATGCTATTACCAGCACTGTCTGGGATATCCTATCACAGACATGCTATATCTGGTTCATACACTTAACATGTGTTAACTGTGCATTCCCCTAATTGTCCTTGCATGTGTTAACTCCTGTTAAACATGTGTTAATGTGACTTAGCATATTCAGGCTTTATTCCTTGGCCATGCTAACTGCCTTGGCTTGCCTGTATACTTTTGTATACTGTCCCAACAATGATATCCTTGCTGACTGTGGAAAAGGGAAGATCTTTGAGAAGATGGATATGACCAACTCTTTCTTTCAGACGCGAGTCCACCTCACATCCATCCGAACACCCTGGGGCCTCTATGAATGGACAGTCATGCCTCAATCTGGGTGCAATGCACCAGCAACACATCAGCATCAAATTACTGATGCCCTCTGGGAACACATTGGCAAGATCTGCCATGTGTATCTAGACAATATCATCATCTGGTCACAAACCCTTGAGGAACATGAATGGAACTGCAAAACCATGCTTAAGGCTCTCCGCACCTCCAGTATCTACTGCAATGCAAAGAAATCCAACCTGTTTGCCACTGAACTATTATTCCTCAGCCACATTGTTGGGAATGGAGTGGTGAACAGTGACAGGAAGAGTTAAGGACAAGGTTAAGAAGATGAAGTTAATCTCAAAGGCTAGTTAGTGAGTGAGGGAGTCTGCCACAGGGAGGAATGTTATTATCATCTCCTACATGATGTGCAATATTTATACTACACAGTTAGGAGGTATAGTGTAATGCACTCCTTTAATATATAAAGGAGGTATTCTGTAATAGACCCCTGTACCAGTTAATAATGGAATAGCTATGTCATATCCCCTATAACAGTGTCAATAATAGTGACATATGATATCATGGCTTGGTAAGTCCTAGACTTCCTGCAGGGTGTGTCATAGACACTCTATCCTGGGCTCTGTCTTGGATAGGCTATCATAGACATGCTGCAGTATGAGTAATCCTGTAGCATGTGTTAACTGTGGGTTCCCCTATATGTCTCTGCATGTGTTAACTGTCCATTCCCTAGGGTTATGGTTAATGTGCATTAGCCCTAACCCTAGTGTTGACTTAGCATATTCTGGCAATATTCCCTAGGCATGTTAACTGCCTTGGCTTGCCTGTATACTCTTGTATACATAATCCCAACACACATTGTCTCAGCCGCCAGGATCAAACCAGACCCTCTCAAGACTGACCGGATCGTGGAGTGGCCACAGCCCACTACTGCCACTAATGTCTGGGGATTCCTTGGTATATCACCACCTTCCTGCCTGCCCTCGCCAAATACACAAGCATTTGACCCCACTCACAAATAAAGAATGTGACAAGAAGTTCCTGGACTGGACCAACACACACCAGACGGCATTCAAAGAGATTAAACAACTGGTCCTCTCTGGCAATTGCCTCACTGTCATTGATTGTGAGGACACCGATTCCTCCATCTATGTGCTCACTGATGCCAGTGACTGCTGAACAGGAGCTGTCCTGAGTTTTGGCAAGACATGGGAAATGGCTTGGCCAGTGGCATACGATTCCTGCCAGCTCAACGCAGCTGAAAAGAACTACCCCACACACAAGAAGGAACTCCTTGCCATTGTCATTTCCATTCCATTTCTACTATCTAGGATTCCTGGTTCATTCCTAGCATTCCTAGGAATCCTAGGAATGAACCAGGACTTGGGGCCATGTCTGGAACAAGCCAAAGCCGCTTTTGAAAATGACAAATCATGATTACTGTACACATTTGTCATCGCTATAACATCATCTTCGGCTATTTCCACAGCCCAAAATGGCTGGGGCATTCTTAATAATAATTCCCACACACCAATAAATGTTGCAGAGCATCCAATCTGCCACTTTGCTATCCTTGTAGTAGATCTGAGTGCTGCTGGAGGTGCTAGATGATGAGGCAGTACATATTGAAAGAATGTTGTGTGATGACAATACTATCAATATGTATAATATCCTCATCTCAAGCTATGCACCCTCACTCAAATCAAAGACCAGGCTCTTTATGGTAATGAGTATATTATCAAGTTATCAGATCCTATGCCTCTGGGCCTTATAATTGACTACATGCATCATTCTGTATATTCCTTCTTAGTCCCAGCTGTGGGAGATAAAATTGACAATGAATTTTTTTTACTAATTGAGAGGGCATCTGGCAACACATTGTAAAACTCAGTGAGAAAGTCATGCAAGGGGAATTTTCTTGGTTACCATCTCCTGGACAAATTTGAATATTTCTGCTGTACCCTGCAAGTATTGGCAACCTGGTTTTGTGGAAATTTTAATTCAGAGAAAATAATTGAAATTGCTACAGGCCCACAGATTGAAAACAGAATACCCATAGTAATGCAAGCTTCCAAGTCTGAGATTCAGCAGTTATTTCACTTGTCAACCCCACTGGACACTTGATCTGCATGCACAAATCTCAGTAGTCTGTCTGGGCAATATAACAAAATACATTAATTCCTATATTTTCCATTCATAGAGCTTCTGAGTCAGTTCCAAGTAATGTAGACTGTGCAGTGCACCTCATGCTGACTATCCTACATATCTATGAACTAATGGCACTGTTTATCATATTGCAGTCTGTTACTTGGACATAAGCAGTGGAAAGAACAGGAAAATCCCCAGAATGCAAATACAAAACTGGCAGGTTGTTGCATTGCCCAAGAGACAAAGAAATCAAACTCACTAGGCTAGTGAAATTACTTGTATGTAGTGTTACCTTGACCAGCTTGGGTCTTTTTTGTATTTTGGAAATACCTAGACACCATGTGCTCTGATCACTTAGTGTTTAAAGAGGACTCATTGATTTTGAGGTTGTTGATCTACTCAAATATCTTTGGAATTTATGGGGATTGTTATTGCCATTAACTCATTTTTTCCTGGTCAGTTTGGAAAAAAAAATGAGCCAATGGCAATAACAATCCCCATAAAGTCTGTAAATATTTGGGTAGATCTACAACCCCAAAAATCAATGGGTCCTCTCTGAACACTAAGTGATCAGTGTTGGGATATAGGCAAGCCAAGGCCAAAGACCCATTCTAGGGTTAGGATCTGCCACTGGTAGAATCCAACACAGCCACAGGGAATAATATTAATTCCCAAGACTTTAACATTCCGTAGTATATATACTACATGTATAGGTCTACCTAAGACAGTAATAGCCTGGCCTCTGAGACACCCCACCTCACCCTAAAGTCTCCTCTGAGCTACCAGAATTCACTCCCAACATTACTCCCCCCCCACTAGACCCAAATATCTTAGTCGCGACTGTTGTTGGACATTTGGCAACAGCCTCTGAACATCTCATCTTCAAAAGTTTGATTGAATACTCATCTCCTCCGAGTCATCGACGTCGTGTTCTGGGCTAGCCCCAAACGCGGCAATCCTTTTTCGTTCCTATCTGATGCCCTCTCTCTTCTGTTCTCTCTTTATTCCTGCCACTTTGGTGCTTGCTTTGGAAGTTCTCCAGGCAACGCTTGTCTCTGCTCGCGTCCTTGGCCCTCTATCATCACTGCTTGTCAATACCTTACTGTGAAATGAATCTATTCTTGTCAGTCAGTGTCTGTGGAACCTTTCATGGAATGGTTTCTCACATCCCGACCCGCAGGCAGCTATCAGTTAGTTCTCCATAAGATACCTGTGCGATACCATGCATCAACAACCTTTTCTTAGCAGGGTTTGCGGCCTCATCGAGGGGAATGCCCTGTCGTTTAAGTGGGCAGGGGATCTGCACTCCCATGTGGGAAGAATATCCCCTGTCCGTTGTCTGCTGTGGTCGCATGCTGTCGTGATCTGTTGTTTCTTGTGCCACTGGGATCCTTTCAGCGGTAGGACGATCCTGTTTGCTGTATCACACCTGCTCACTCACCCTCCCAGTTCTGCTTCCTCCTTTCTAGTCTGCTTCCCTTTGTGCCGCCTCCAACACCTCTCCACGCTCGTGCTCTATGCCCTCAAATGACTCACTTCCCATTGATGTCAGCCCGTACTTTCCACATGTTCACCAATCCGGAAGAAGAAGTTTACAAATGTTGAGTTCCACCACACCCACAAGGCTGCGTTGAGGCCGCTAATCATCAAGAAGATCAATGCCAAAGTTGTGATCGTCAAAATGATGATCAAAACTTTGTTCATCGGCGGCTGGACACCCGGCGTTTCAGCATAACCACCTGCAGCAAGCAAAGGAAATCGCAATACCTGAACGCCAAGAGTCGAAATGGATGGCAATGATCACGAAGCCGAGTCGCCTCTACCACAAACTTATATCCTGTTTAAATGCTCAAGGAAAGCTTCATGAGGGTGCGTTATCCATTTTTCTCTTGTCATTCCGAGTCATTAATTCTTTCACAGCTGTAGATCTGATTCCATCTGCTCATGCTCATTTGCACTCAGGCCCAGTATCCCCTTCTGCTTCTCTCCGCTCATTCTTCCTATTGTACCCTGTCTTTCTTGTGTCTCGGCGCTTTGATTACTTCTTATTGTGGTACTAAGTATATGCTTTAGTGTAATAAATTTGTTAAATGCAAGTCTTCGTTTGTATTGTATGCGTAATATCCATATCGGCTTGCACATCCTCCCAGGTGATACGTTTCTGATGGTCAGTTGTATGGCAACCATCATCTTGACTTTAACTAAGCCAAGTCTGCTCACGCTTTTCCTGCCAAACATCATCAAAACAACGTGTCCGCATCCACAACCACAACCACAACGTAGCGTTCTGGGCTTGCCCCAACCACTACAAACCTCTTAATGTGTTTCTTCACTCTGGAATTGTTTATCTTCACTTCATTTGACACTCAGTGTTTGCTTTGGAATTTCTCCAGGCGTCACTCCCTCCTCGTTTGTCTCCTGGACCCTTGGATAGCAAGTTTGATTCTGCAGTGGAGTTAGCTTGTTGGATCCATTCATTCTTCAATATTATTCCCCTGTACATCAACTTGCAGAGGATGGCGCATGGAGGTAGACTGCTGTATATTGGCTGTCAGGCTTTCTGGATTACGCTGGCACGATACCATGCACTTGTGACCCCAGCAGGGTTTGCAACCTCATAGAGGGGAATGCCCTCGCTGTTGAAGTAGACCGGGATTTGCAATCCTATGTGGGATGAATGTCCCGGTCTGATGTCCGCTGTGGCCGTGACTGCTCTAGACTTCCTGTTATGTTGATTGACGACACGTCAAGCACCACCTATGCTTACTCTTGGAGATCCATTTCTGGTTATGAAGAGTTTGATGCAGAGATGAGGCACAAACCACATCCTCCTCCTCATTCGCTACTGGTGAGAACTTCAACCAGAATACTGCCAATGAAGCATGCTTTGGTATCACCAAAGCTTGGTTGCGTTATGTTTTCACCTGAACAAGTACAGTATGTGGCTCCCTTGTCAGGTTAACCAAAAAGCTCATATGCAGTCTAGAACACTTGCCAATCAATCATTGATAATAGGCCTCTCTATAACATTTGGAAGATGTGATAAAAGTTTCTTAGTAACCGTAAAGACTACTGCTGCTGCTACTGCTACTACAAATGCTGTACGAGCCCATATTCTGCCACTTTGAACAGGAACACCTTGAGACCCTTCCAATACTCTCCCTGGTTTGCGAGGTCAGTGTTCAGCCACTGGGCCCATTCTTCCAATGTCATGGTGGTGGGATCATCTGATGTTGTGAAGGTGAAGTGCGTGAGGAGCTCCTCCATGGCTTGGCGGTCAAAGTATAACGCATACACTGAGGCTGGGATGATGTTGCCCCAAGGGCACTTCCCCAATGTACCAGGGCCCACATTTTTGTCTTTCAGTTTGTGGCGGGCTGACTCACCTCGCCACTGGACATGGCACCCCGGCTCCAGACCATCGCCCTTCAGATTCTGCGGCATTGCACAAGTCCAGCAGTACCGATACCGGGGTTGGAGTTGGATGTTCTTGCGAAAGGAACTTTGACAAACTGGGATGTTGCCCAGGTCCCAACAGTTCGTCGAATGGGCAGTCGAAGAAAGGACGGTGTTCAGTGTCCGAAAGCTCCTTATAGCCGATCTCATGGCTTGTCCAGCTCTGCATAGAAGGCTGGATCACAGCTAGGGTCCCTATCCCAGGCCTCTGAAAAAGTTGAGAGGTTGCCAGCTGGCCACTTACAGTTGCCCTCCTGCTGAGGTTGGCCTGCTTCTCTGCAAACAACCTGTGTGGCGAGTAGCTGGTAGTCATCCGTTGGCGAGCAGTTGTCGCATTTATAATGGCCCTCTATTCTCCTGCAGTTGGTTTGGACCCCGTCAAAGTAGCTGGAGATAATGCCGACGCGGCATCCCCATGTGCTGGTGAAGTTCCCCCATGCTGCCCCTCCTTCTATATCATCAGGGCGGTTCTTAAGGTAGAATCCACCTCAGGGGTCGAGAACAGTGAAAACGTCACATCTCAATCCTGAACGGCCTCCTCTTCCAGCGCCTTGATAGTAGCTTATCAGGCCATAGGCTCCCAGGTGAAATACAACAAATTGAACTGAAGGGTGATCAATCCCTTGAATGAGGGCTGGAGTGGCGACAATCACATTTGACTGTCCTTTTACCCAAAGGGAGTGGTTATGATCCTTGACTTTCGTGCCTGTGCCTGCATGCTTCCCCTTGCCCCTGTCCATGTCCTCTTGCTCCGGAAGGGAAGAATGGTATTGGGGGCAGCCTATGGTTTTGCTGAGAAGGTCTGCATCTGGCACCTGCATGACAAAAACAATCATCCGCTGCTCAGGCTCAAGGAGGCTTCGGAGCGTCCGAGCAAGTTCGGCAGTTACATCCACTGTGGACCTGCTGACTGGTAGTGAATCTGGTATGCTGAGAACATGGTGGGCCAGTTCAGGGCGGGAGGTGTTCTGACGAATAGTGATGTAGGAGGATGGGGTGCCTGCCAGGTTTGCCTTCCTTGCAAAGACGTCAATCAAGCTGACTGGAATGGTGGCGGAATCAAACACTTTTTGGACAGGGAGCTTTGAGATGAAATTGAGCATCCGCTGGTACTTTTCATCTCGGTCTGTATGGGCACCGAAGTACTCTTGGCATTCATCGAGCACCAGGGTACCTACCCTCTGCCACATTTGAGATCGTGTTAGCCTGTGAAAAAAGACATGTCAGTTTACGCTCCAGCCTATGGTTTTGGGATGTTAGCTCCACATGCTGCATTCCATCTGATTGTGTTTATCCCATGGTCCTGAGCCCTCTGTAGATGCTGGCTCAGCAGTCACTCAAAGGGAACCACGACAATGGTAATGACCTCTGGCAATATCAGTCCAGCAACCAGCCAGGCTGTAGACTTTCCAGCGCCTGTTGGGAGAACTGCAATGACATTGTAATCCTTATGTATTACCGCTTCGCACAGATCCAACTGAGCTTGAGACTTAGGGCAAGCGTCTGGGCCATACAACGTGCGGAATGCTTCCAAGATCTTTTCCCTAACGCCTTCTCTCGTGTTTCTGCTGGTTGAAGGCAATGGAGTTGCAGGGGATGATGTTTCTGCGATGAATGCTTCTGAGTCCAACATCTCCCAGTCTATGTCCTCTGCGGTGCTCAACTGGGATCCTCTGAAGAGCCTGTGGTGGAAATTGTCCTTGGGCTTGGGCAGGCCAGCGGCAGCGGCAGCCATGGTTTGCCGGAAATATGAATCTGGCGCAATGGAGGAGGATGGGGTTGATGAGAAGGAAGAAATGGACGATGATTGGACAGGAGTCAAATGGGAGTTGGGCTGTGATGGTCGTTGCCTTTGCACTAGCAGTGGAGCCAAATCCAAAGCAGGGGGATCAGAATCTGGAACAGGAGATGAGAGAATAGCTTGCTGGGCATGTGATGACTGCACCAGGGATTGGGCCGGCACCGTCAAAGGGTTTCTCATCCCCATACTGATGGGCACCCCAAGTGGCAGGTCAGAATCAGAGACTTGGGTTGTTGATGAAGGCAGGTGCACCTCTCTGTCCCCAAATGGTGTCACAGTGATTCGGGCTGGAAAAGTGGAGTTGAGGCGGTGCATGGCATCCATTGAAGCGGATGGCTCTGCAGTGGTAGAGCTCTGGGAAGCACCTGCTACTGCTTGTAGTGTTGCCTGGACTTCTGCCTGTATCACCCCATGGAGCTCACTGACCAGCGCCTGTGCCACAGACTGTTTCAGCTCACCAACTAGAGCTTGTAAGGCGTTTTGAACTGTGTCGGTGACTGTTGCAGAGAGGCGCTCCTCTGTTAGTGCTCCACGGAGGCGAAGAGCTACAGGTGGGGGCAAGCTGCCAAATCCTAAGACGGCCTGGTACTGAGTGTCAACCCAGCACTGCTCATAAAGCTCGTCAGAAGTTGCAAAGTCAAACATATCGTGGTCTCGGCTATAGTGGTTCTTAGTGATGCTAGAAGAGTGGCCCATGCCTTTGTCTGAGTGCCTCTGGGCTACCAGGAAGCGCTCATCAACAAACTCCCTGGTGATTGTGGCCAACAGCTGGCGACACCTGTTCAACTGGATATTGGCACCACAAGTCCTCCTAAAGAAGGCACCCAACAGTTCTGAATTGTCTTTGGGGCTAAGGCGGCGGCCTCGTGAGGCATATAGATAAGTGTCATAAATGGCGGCAGTGGCATCTCCCCATACCACACGACTAAAAATTACTTCTATAGGGCGAACCACAGCAAGGTAGTGCACGAGAGGCTGACTGACATTTTCAGTGACCTAAGTGGGGAGGAACGAGTCTTGTCCTGTCAGGTTGGAGGTCTTTGTGTACGAGCTACTGAAGAGCATCCTTTGATGCTGAATGTCCAGGTTCTGCTGACGTGAGCGGGTATTGTGGATTTTGGTGTCACCGAGTTCCGTGCTCCTCTTTGCGCACATGATCTCTTTGATGGGCATGATTGTCTGGAGGACTTGCCCTGAGAGAGAGAGGAAACAAAGAAGGGCTGATATATTCCACATCCATCTTCCACTGTTGTCCAGCATTCCAACTCTCCACTCTGGGCTCTCCACCAGTCGTTTCAGGAGGAGAAGATGTGCATTTGAGAAACGTGGGTCGCTGAGGAAGGAGTACCCTGTTGCGTCCTCTTGGGGCCTATCTACTAGCGGTTGGGGACCTGCCAGCCAGTCTGGGATTTCTGTTTCGCCAGTAATATCAAGAAGGAGGCGTTTAAATGTAGCCACCTGGCCCTGAAGGCCCTCTCGGAGGTGGTCAAGCGCAACTTGTTCTCCATCGATAGACACGACATCCATGGTTGAATTCCATGCCACTCTAGGCAGTTGTGGTTGAGCGACAATAAGGCTAGCGGTGTAAGCGCTGAGCTCGCAAATTTGGCTAAAGGGCTTGAGGCTTTTTGGCTCAAGGAAGTCCTTGACAACAGCTGACACAGCGCTGTGAAGATGGGGATGTAATGTCAGCCAGCAGACTACGGTGTATCACAAACAAATAACATGCTTACTCGAGAATAGATTTGTGCTTTTGCTGTATCTCAAGTGCCTCAACCATGCAGAAGCTTCTTGCGCCGTACTTCAGATGACTGAGGAACAGGGAGAGTCCATCAGGCTCCATCAACGATCCATCCTCACGTAAAGCAGCAGCAGCCAAGAATGCCATCACATACGTTGAACGCCCAGTTGTTGGTCCATCCAGTACTGGCGCTTGTCATATCCCATGCAAGCCTGCGACGGATCTCCGGCGGATCACCGACGGAGCCGCCGTCATATCAAAAAGACTATTTCAAATTGTATTTCAAATTACTCCTGTTTTGTTTATATCACATATCTATCATTGCTGATCATCTTACTTACTGCGTACTCAGTACTCCGTTGATCCCGCCGTAGTTACCCCGGTTACTTACTTACTATAAAACTTAGTATAACGTCACTTGTAACTTCAGTTTGATAATTGTATTGTTATCTCCACAACTCTCTCACTTCTAAGTCCTCGCTCTCTCTTAACTTCTGGAACTCCACCGGACCTCTGCTCTCATTACCGTCACCTTGTAAATTGGACATTGGGCGTAGAGAAGGGCACAATCCCCTTTAGATTGAAGCCAAGTCCAGTGCCACCACGGAACTCTGTCGGAACTCCGTCGTAACCCCGCCTACGAGATCAGTTCATAACAGCGCTTCCCAAAGCCTCCTCATCAAGTCATGAAGGCATTTCCACCCAGGATGACCCTGTACCAGGGTCTCGAGGAGGTGCTTGGCATCTTCCCTCCCAGCAGGAGTTATGGGGAGTTCATATACAGGGTCCTTGTCCAATGCTCCATGAATGTAAGTTGTGATTGCCCGAGCTATGTCTCTTGAATATGTGTCGAGAGACTGATCTGTTGTCAGATCTTTCCAGTAGGTTCTTCAGCTGTCCCTATAACAAGAAACAGTGTTGCAATGATCAGACTAACTGTGAGGCAAGGGATGGAGAAAAGAGCAAGAGCACAACAAAATACTTTTTAAAAAGAAAAAGAAAAGAGAGGCTTACTCATCCACATCTGGGACCAGCTTCCGTCGAACAACATGCCCTGCTTTCTGAGCAGCTTCTTGAGCGTGGGTGAGATATTGATGGCAAAGTTCTAAGATCTTGCCCAGTCCAGCTTCATTCCGAGCGGGAACTGTGGCAAGAGTGATAACACGTCAGCGACTCTCCCTGCTATCCACCACACTGCCTAGCATATCCCACCATTGAGTTACCTTATGGAACGGTGGGATTTCTCTCCCCTCCACAGGGACTTCCTGCTCCAGCTGTGGCAGTAATGGCAGGATGGAGCTGATTAGTACAGAAAACGGACTTTCAGATGAGTAGCCAGTAAGGGAAGGGTTAACAACAAAGTATTCTTTTCCGACACTGGGGAACAGTGTCTGCACCATGGCTTCCACTTCTCTCTCGTATCCCCCTGGTCCATGCACCTCTCGACGATGTTGTGATATAGTATCCTTGGCAAGCGCCGCATAGGAGCAAAACTCCACTCCGCACATAAATCCATGGTGGACACGCCCAAGTTCAACAGGAGGGCCATGATTGGATGGCAATGGTCCATTGATTGCCTTTGTGACGAGGTTATAAGAAGGGACAAAGGCTTGGAAGGTCATCTTGTCATCAGCGGAAATATGGGAGAATGAATGAGCCTTGTGTAGGTGGCCAAGCATGTCTTGAGGGATGTGCGCTTCACCACACTGGATGCACAAAATCACTTGGAGGGCAGAGTGGATCCTGAGCCCCAGACCGTCCAAGAAGGGGTTGGAGACCAGATACGACACATTTCCCTCCAGCTGGATGCCTAGAAGACAGAGAAAGGCATGGGGTATAAAAATAAAAGAGAAAGGAGCATTTGGATGCTTACGTTTACATGGTGAAGGTTTTGGAAAATGAACTTCATCACCAGAATGGGAGCCAGCAGCAGGAGGAGGAGGAGCGGTCATGCTACAGTGGGCCAGAGGTGAGAAGGAGGAGGGAGCATGCATATTTACAGTTACATGCCTAAGACCTTGAACTTTGAAAGTGCCATGGGAGGCGCTGTGGGCTTTTAGTTCTGTCTTATCAGCAAAAGTTGCATGGCAGAAGGAACACATCAGTGGGTTGGGAGGCATGACAGTTTGTTAGAAGGTTGGAGTGTGCAAGTATAAGAATAAAATGAAGAGGGCGGTTCCACTTGATGATGACTGAGCGCCAAACCCTGTAGTTACTATTTAACCATTTCAATTGATCATTTTTTTTTTCCCTTCATTTTTTTTTCTTTTTCTGGAGTAGCGGGTAGCAGAGGAATGTGCATTACCTGATGGTGAGCAAAACGGGGACCTGAACGCAATAATGCAATTTCAAAAGATGGGCGGCACAGAAAAAGCTCCATTTGGGTTCTGAGCTTGGGTTCAATCGTCAGTTTGTTTTTTCTTCGTCTTTTGGGATGAGCGGAACCTGATTATAGCGGCTTCACTCACTTCCTTTTAGAGCATAGTCGGTTTGTTTTCTCTTCTTCTTTTGGGATGAGCAGAACCTGATTATAGCAGCTTCACTCACTTCTTTTGGGATGAGCGGAACCTGATTATAGCGGCTTCACTCACTTCCTTTTAGAGCATAGTTGGTTTGTTTCTTCTTCTTTTGGGATGAACGGAACCTGATTATAGCGGCTTCTCTCACTTCCTTTTAGAGCGTATCTCTGTCATATCTAATATACATTTCAAATGGATGTATATATATACATGCACATGCATGCACGCATGCGCACACACGCATGGGGGGGGGGAGGAAAGAGGATGACGGACAGTAGTACAAACCTCTACGTTGAGGGTCTCTCCCATTTTGGATTCATAGAAATACCATCATTGACAGGACCTTTCCGTTTATAGTTTGGCCATGGGAAAAATCTAGATTAGGAAATGAGGGCTCAGAACAATGAGGCCAGTCTTTACTGTTTTTGGTTTAGTTTGGTTTAGGCAATAATCCAGGTTCGCAGGTCTTTGCCGTTTATGGTTAGACCATGAGAAAAAACCTGGATAAAGAAATTCTGGGGCCGATAGCGTCCCCGGGATTTCAAATGGATAGTGTAACTAGTCCAACGTTATATTAACTGTGCAGTGTATCATATGAAGAACCAACTTTGAACATGATGTGATGCTAACACACACAAAATCAGCACACTGCAGGAGTGTTGCGACATAGCATCATCAGTTGTGTTCAATGTTTCAGACGTAGCACTGTTCTCTACACTTGCCTTATAATTTCCAGACAGCTGTAATAACGAAAGCAGAGATTCAATTATCAAATCATAACAGAGAGAGGACTACAGATGGAAACATTCACATGGAAGTTGAAGATCTTACAGTTCACAACCGCTAACTTGATAACATCACAAAAGGATGTAAACTTGTTCTTATACTAAGTGTAGTACTCAGTGTTGCAGTTGAGAGTAAAGTATGAGAACATCAAATGACAAAATTAAAAATAGTCAGTGATCATACAGAGTTCAATGACCGTTGAAATGCATGCTTCCAGGGTTTGATGTAGGTATGTCTGATATGGAATTTACAACAGAACCGTGACGCAGATATGACATTAGAAGTGAGATATATAGTAACTAACTATGGAGGATATGTACAACAACTGTTCTGCATGCTACTGCCTGTGGAGGAAGTAAGATCATCCATAGACAACATAAAAAAAAGACCAGTTATATTGAATGACAGCAGCTTGCTGACTGAAGCACCACATCACATCATCACTATGATTGATAGTAGATGCTGTATAACATGAAAGAAGTGATTCAAATAGATCATAGCAAACACAAGTTGTTATATTGATCTGAGTGGAGCTGTAATTGACTTTTATGATATAATAACAAGGTATGAAGTGTAGAGAATGATGTGTATTTCGACAGATGTTGATCAGTGTGTGATTGGATATAGTGTGTTGTGGTGATTTTGGTGGTTTAGTATACTATGTGAGGTGGCGGTTGTTCACTCTTGAGCTCAGCATAAAGAAACCTGTACAATATTCCACATCTCACAGACACTCTCTCATGTCCCATGTATTACTAACTAGTTACTCATCTCCTTACAAATCATGCTATCAATGACTATCATACAAAATTTTAGAGTGGCTATTTAACCTTGCACATTAGCATCACTGACAGTGAGCAGAACATCACACAAACAATCTCGACAACAGCAATGCAGTTTGTCTATTCTACTCCTCTAATATGTAGCATATATATACTACAATCCACATAGCAGGTATAGTATAATCTCCATAAGAGCTTCACTGTAATCATATCATAGTGACCTCATAGTCCCCTATATGATTTCCCAGATACACTTGTCTATCATTGTATATTATAGGGGCATCCTGTCCCTATACAGATCATAGCAGGCTGTTGCTGTATTCCTTGTAGACCGTTCTACGCTTCTGTCCCAACAGTTTCAATATCCATTCATTCACTCCACTCAAACTATGTAAATCTTCCTCTCTTCCAATGGCCTATACATTTCTGTCTACTTGAACATAACTTGTCAAATCAGGCACAACTCAATCAATACAAAGGTGGATCTTCTTACAACTCAAAACCAAGTCCTCTTTGTTCCCAATTGCAAATTGTTCATGTTTTCTCATTCTGCCTCTGGCCAGTTATTGTCTGTGACTTGTAGTGATAACTTATGCATGTCAGTAAATTGCAGAGCAGACATGGAAAATAAAAATTATAGGCTTAAGACTGTATTATAGTGCTATAGGTATCCTAGTATATGGCCTTCTTACTGTAGGAGATAGAGTCTCTGATTCATCATATAACCTGCTTACATAGCAACCTACTGGTCATGTAATCATTCACTCATTCATTGTAATACATTGATTATATAACATCATGGTGGTTATGTAACTATTGTAACACTTTGATTATATAACATCATGGTGGTTATGTAATCCTCTATTGTAACACTTTGATTATATAACATCCTGGTGGTTATGTAATCTTTCTTTCATTCCTTTCTTCTCTCTTTTCTCTTGGGACTTGTGTTTGGTGTTGTGTCCACCATTTTTCTCTTCCCTCTTCTAGTCCTCTCCATTACTTCCTTCTTCACCATCTCAGCTCTTATTTCTGCTGCCCTTGTTCCCTTCTGAGGAACATACCCAGAAGAATCTGTCTCAATCTCATCAACTTCTTCTTCTTCACTATTCACCACCTCATCACCACTCTCTCCTTCCACATCATTCACCAACCCCATAAACATAGAGTGCAACTTCAGCACATCCACATCTTCCACTTCCTTCCTGTCTTCTTCTCCCAATGACATATAGCTATACAGAATCTTCTTGATTCCCTGCATGGAATATCCAGCCTCTTCCAACACCCTAGGCCCCTCTGTCTCAAACCTTTCAAGAAGACTTACTCTTTCATCAAAATCTTCTCTCTTTTCTCCTTTCTGTCCTGCTGTCAGTCAATATCAAAATAACTTTAACATCAACCTCACCAATTTCACAAACTCCTTAGATGGCCCTGATCCTCCATCTAAACCAACTGACTCCCTACTTGTCTCAGCTGAGGACAGGATGGAGGATTCAGCTACACAATCCACATTCATCAGCACCTGAGCCAGCCAGTCCATAGGCTTATCATGGCTCACCTGGAGAACTCACTCCTGCATTCTTTTCAAATGCCTTGGCCAAAGCATCAGAAGAGGATCCTCCTTCAGCTCTAGCTGCATCTCTCAAAAACTCATCCACATCCATCCCATCATCTGATGGCTTCACAGAGCTCTCACTCTCTTCTCCACCTCTTGGCTGTGCTGCTGGTGGCATAGGACAATCTTCTTCTTCTTCTTCTTCATCATCCTCTTCATCTTTATCCTTATCCTTCATTTCAACTTATAGGGTCATATTAATAACCTTCATTTATACCATATATCAAAATGACTTACCATCTTTTTTGGGTCCTTCATCTTCATCATCACTAGATGATCCCAACTCTCCATCATCAGCATCCTTCATTTCAACTTGAAAAATCAATATAATTCATGCCATATATAAAAATAACTTACCATCTTCTTTGCCTTTCACCAACTCAGCTTCCCTGGCCAACTCCACTTCTTTAGCTTTGGCTAACTCTCCTTCCCTCACCAACTCTGCTTCCCTGGCCTCTGCTTCCCTCACCAACTCTGCTTCCCTGGCCTCTGCTTCTCTAGCCAGCTCTGCTTCCCTGGCTACTGCTTCTCTAGCCATCTCTGCTTCCCTGGCCTCTGCTTCCCTGGCCTCTGCTTCTTTAGCCAACTCTGCTTGCCTCACCATCTCTGCTTCTTTGGCTGCTGCAGGACTGAGTTTGGGATACTCAATCACCAGGTCTGGAAGTTCAGCAACTTTTTCCAGAAATGGCATGAACTTCTCATTCAGCCATGTCACAACCTCCCACCATTCCTCAGAATTGGTTAGAAGCAACCGCTGCACTGAATCATACACTTTTTCAAGTGCAGCAGCAGTAACTCCCTTCCGAAGATCTTGATAACATGTGTATACATGCAGTCCCTCAGCCAGTTTCTGATGCTTTCCATTCACCATCTCAAAAAGCTGAAATTTTTCATCAAATAATTTCAATTTCAAATGGAATATCAACTCACTTTGGCCAGAAAATCATTTCCAGTCATATTCTCATTCAAATAACGTCCATCTTTCTTCTGACTCACCATAAACTGCCTTTCCAACACTCCTTCAAAATGCTGATCAGAGGAAATGGGGTACTGATCAATCAGTTTTCCACCACTAGGATTGGTACTCCTGAATTTTTCAGGACCAACAAAGCAAAGAACCAGCTAAAAATAAAAATAAAATTCAATCAACTTTATTAATGAGACAATACATGCCATTCCATAGATGCTTTTCAATCCTGTCATATATGTGTCAATAAAATTATTATTGACACTAAAGGCACGAGGAGCAATCAATGGCTAATACATAGATCAATAATAATATAACCCTATGAAATATCAGACTTACCCATTTATTTTCATAATCAGGGTTTTGCCAAATCGCCTTCTGCAATATCTGCAAGTTCTTTTGTGGCAGAATATTAGTTGGCATTTCTTTAAATGCGGCTTCTGTTCCCATGCCCAATGCCACCTTTAGTCTCTTGGCACTACCATGATCATCCCGCAATAAAAACATATCCTCATAACCAATCTTCTCTTCACCAGCCTCCACAGAAATCAACCGACTCTGCTCCAAAGCTACCCTTAACAAATGTTCCAATCCCTGTAATAATTCAATTGGTTATATGCTATAAAGTCAAATGCTTGCTCACACTTGATACCCGATATTTCATCATATCTGTAAAGCAATTGGACAACACACTTATTGGTGGGCTCCAGAAGGGTGACGTTGATAGCAGCTCTGAAACCAGACAGGGGAGCTTAGGGAGGCATGCAAGATTTTTGAGACCTGATGAGACATGTAACGCATTCATTTTGCCTTTGATGGTGATTGCAGAGTTTTGGGTATATGACAGATGAGCCATATCGAGAGAATGAATCATACGACGATCTTCAGAGTCTTTCTTTTGAGTGAGTTGCAGATTGTCATTCATCATCACGTCTCACATCACTATCCTGGGTAAAGCAGAAAATTCTATGTTGCAGAAGTCAGAGTTTATATAACATGTATATATTTGAATCATACCAGGACTTAGCACTCGGAATGTCCAATACGCCTCACTATCGTCTTTCTTCATCTTCGCATAGTCTTGTATAGCCATAGAATGGTGCTGCCCAGAGATGATCTGCCCAATAGCACTATGGTTTTCGTTTGACAGAAATCCAAGAAAAGGCATTTCAGAGGTAATTCAAATAGGCTCAGCTTCACGGTTGAAGAGTTGATGCCAGCCTTCACCAATCCCAATGACCAGACCTGGATGTACTTGCCGAAGAATAACCTGAGTATAGAACTTTTCTGCTAAAAGTTCAACAAATCCTTCATCAAGAGGCCGTTGCTCCTGATGAGATGCCAATAGCTTGCAATCTATGTTAAAGGTTCCAATAGTGTAATGCTCCAAGAGGTCCAGAGCAGCTAATCCAGAACTGGCATTCATCAAAGCTGCTTTGATAGCAGGGCTTGGCATAGTAAAGGCTGTGCAACCTGGCACAGCTGGCATGGAGGTCCCAGCAACACCTGCATGGGCAGAGACACCAGAGGAAGAGAGAACAGCAGAAGAGGTGGCAGCAGTGTTGGATTCCATGGCTACTAGATGTGGATTGATTGAGATAGATCAGAGATGATGGTGGTTGAAGTTTAAAAGAAGTTTGATGCCATCAAATTGGGATTGATAGAACAAAGCATGACCAAATATGTACATCAGATGTATATAGACAAATTGATTATCTAACAATATAGCTATTATATAAGCATGCCAGCTGTAACATTGGAGCAAACAGCTTACCTATCATCTATGTTGTTATATAAGCATGCCAGCTGCATGCCAATTGCTTATCTAACATTATATACTCTGGCTGCATGCTAATTGCCTAGTCAGAACATAGTTGTTATGTCAGCTTATCTACCAAGATAGTAGGTATATATAACAACACAGATGGTATGTAATCTAGCCAGTATCTCTTGCCAGCTTATCCAGCCAGCTTATCTAACTATGTTGTTCTAGCCAGCTTATGTTGTTATATAATCTGGCCAGCTTGTCTTGTTGTCATATAATCAGCTCAGCTTATCTAACCACAATGTTGTTATATAATCAAGTCAGCTTGTCATACAATCAACTCAGCTTATCTAACCACAATGTTGTTATATAATCAAGTCTGCTTGTCATATGATCAACTCAGCTTATCTAACCACAATGTTGTTATATAATCAAGTCTGCTTGTCATACAATCAACTCAGCTTATCTAACCACAATGTTGTTATATAATCAACTCAGCTTGTCATATAATCAACTCAGCTTATCTAACCACAATGTTGTTATATAATCAACTCAGCTTGTCATACAATCAACTCAGCTTATCTAACCACAATGTTGTTATATAATCAACTCAGCTTATCTTTTTGTTATATAATAATCTAGCCTATAATCTAGCCAGAACATAGTTGTTATTACACATTACTAACTGTCTATCTCCTTGGCTTTGGGCTTGTCATCTCTCTGAAGCCAATACCACAGCACCAGCTCTAAACCATTGTAAAAATTGCCTTCTGTATCTCCTGCTTTGCACCAATTAGCAAACTCTTCAACTGTCATTATAGGCCTCAATCCTGGTAAACACTGGACTGCTTTCTGCCACACTTCTGGATCATGTTTGATGAACCAGAGGATGAGAACCACAAAGTCTGACAAGGGACAGATCACTTTCTCTCCTTTTTTGAATAAAGGATGGCAGGTTGGCTGCAGTTTCTGTTCCTGAGAGAGCCCACAAGTGAAGCAATATTGATACAACCTTGCTTGTATGATTTTCTTCTTGAATGCTATCCAACCATAACCATGGTCAATATATCCATCAGATGGCTCCTTACAGTCCAGGAATGGCCTGTGTTTGGGTGTTCTGCAAATGATCTGGTGCTTCCAGGCCCAACAAACCACACACTTTCCATATAGCAGACCTGCCATATTGCTGATAATCTTGGCTTTTTTGGCTTTCTTTTCCTGCTCAGCAGCAAGCATAGCCAGATCCAGCTGCACTGCCATAGAGGGGCTAGCATTCAATGGTCCAAATGATAAAGTGGATGGTGGGCCATTCACTGCCATAGAGGAGATAGGGGGTGGTGGCATAGAGGAGATAGTGGGTGGTGGCATAGAGGAGATAGTGGGTGGTGGCATAGAGGAGATAGTGGGTGGTGGCATAGAGGAGATAGTGGGTGGTGGGCCATTGCTGTCTATCTCCATGAGACTAGAACTGTTGCTGAGATCTATAGCCATTATAGTAGCATCATCAAAATCATTGAAACATGCAAAATCTTCTGTATCCTCTCTATCAGAAATGAGGACTTGGGCCTCTTGGAGTAGCTCTGTATGTGGATCACAAACATCACATAGCTGAGAGGTTCCAAGGTCATGGCAGGTCACCTCTTTACCATCCATAAGGAGAGACAATCCAGATCGGCGGCATTCTGTTGTATTCATCAGCCACTTGGTGCCTTCTGTCCGACATTCATAGTCCTCCTGACTAGGATGTGCAGGAATAAAAACAATGTTGTTGGTGTCAATAAGAAAAGCAACAGCAGGTTCGCCATTGCGCCCAGCACGTCCAGCACCCTGATAGACATTCACAAGGCCATAGGGAAGCTCCACAAATATGACAGCTCCCACATTTGGATGGTCAATCCCATGGATCATCCCAGTGGTTGCTGCAATCCACTGATGGAATCCAGCATACCATGACTCTTCATTATGCTTGCGGTCAACCACTGGCAAGTCAGAGTGCGAAACACATTTTGTAAACCGTTGTCCAACAGAGTCTGCTTCTGCCCAAAATGTGCAGAAAATGATGCCTCTCTTTGCAGTACCCAGAACCTTTCTTGTCAGCAGCTTCGCTAGATCAATGGCAAAATGCAGGGTGGTTGTGGTCTTGGCCTTCACATGAAGAACATGATAACGGATCTGGGGCTGGTGTGCAGCAGCACAGATAATGGTGGTGGAACGCGACAAACACAGCTCAGTCAATAGCTCACTCTCCATATGCATCGGAAGTGATGCTGTCAGACAGATCTTTTGGACAGGAAGATCAGCCAAGCGACAAAGCTTTCCAAACTGCAGTCGGTGACCTCTGCTGGTCAAAGCTTCATGACACTCATCCAGAACAAGACGCAGTACTTTGTTCTCGTTGTCAGCATAGAATCTGTTATAGAGTTAAATCAGTTTCATAAAGTGATGATAAACACTTACGATCTAAACGCAATGGAGGTGGCTGTTTCCAGTGCCAAAAATAGGATCCTAACATCTTTCTCCAGCTGCTTGGTTTGAGTAGTCCATTGCATGCATTTAATTCCAGCTGCTTTGGTTTTGCGGATGTGATCGTTTAAAAGAACCTTGTGTGGAACCACCACAATGGTGTAGTAGTTGGGCTCACATAGTGCAGGGAGCATAAACACAAGACTTTTGCCTCCTCCAGTCGGAAGTATTCCCACAAAGTTTCTTTCCTGGGAAACAGCCAGTTCACATATCCAACGCTGTTCAGGGCTTTTAAACTGCAGATTGGGATCTTCTGGGAAAACCTGTTTTAGCAATGGCTGCAAAGGGTCAATGGTCTCTGGTGGATCCATATACATCTCTTCAATATCAGACGGATAACCCATGTCCATCATTGGAGTGCTGGGTTGTTCAGGTAACACCAGATTGGTGGCCATCGTTGTTTGAGGAGCTGGCCCTGGAAGTGGGCCTGAAGGAATCAGCTTCCTTTGCAAAGCTTCAGCAATGCCCACAGCAACAGACTGCTGTATTTGAGCAGCCAAAGTGGCCTTCAGCTTTCCAATCTCATCCACCATGGTAGCTGTCAGCTGTTGGACAATAGCTTGATGATCCATCGCCACAGGGTTAGAAGATCCACAGCAGGGAGCAGCAGACGATGTGATCCTACGACGTTGTACCAGTGGAAGCATCGGAGGGCGGCCTGGCTTGAACCCAGTCACTTCCCACCAAGCCTCAGAGACTCGTCCAAACCGCAGAAGCTGGTCACTAGACATGCAGTGCAGATGACCTACCTCTGTGGCATAGCTAACCCTCTCTCTAATCCAAGAGTGACCTCATTGCGCTGCTAGCATGTCCTCCTCTTCATCGTTCATTTCGTGCTCCGAGCCAAGAAACACACGACCAACTTCTACAACCAGCTGTCGATAATCATGACCCCCAACATCACAGTCCACTTTGGTCTTCATAAAGTGCCGGAGATGTTGGCTAAAGGTCATGTCTGTCATCCGCCTGCCAAGATCCATATAAAGGTACTCCCTGTAAAGCATTAGCTCTTCTTCACCCCATAGAATGTAGGCAAATGCCTGCTCCATAGGCCGCACAATGAGCAGATAACATTCCATCAGACTCTGAACATCCAAAGATCACCGCTGCTTCGCAACACAGTTCTAGGTCGTGTCGAGTTGGCAATCTTGTGATCAATAAACTCTGCCATCCGAGGGTCTTGTCCATCTATGGTAAAGGATGCAAGACCAAGCTTTGAATTGATGGAGGCTCCCTTTTTCATGCAAGTTTGGATGGCATGCATATTGTAGATCAGGTTGCCATCATGGTCAACAGTGGCAAGATGTAGCTCCTTTTGTTGCATCAGACGATGTACAAGTCCATGCGCTCGCTGAGAATATTCCCCATTGGTAAGCCAGCTGTATCCTCGGCTGGTATTGGTCCAATCATCAGGTGCATTGTCTGGAACATGGAATGGAAGCTCATCAACTGAACCACACAAGTCATCCAGCTCTGCTTCAATCTCATTGCAAAGCAAATCAAGTGCACTTTGCCATTTGGAAATATGCAGGCTATGCTCCTTGTAGGAAATGGTCATGCCATCTGCAGATACACAAGTCGTAGGAGGATTTGACGTGGAATAGGCCAGACTGGAGGTAATACGCTGATACTCCATCACTATGTTATAAGGAGAAATAATATCCAACACAAGATGTTTATCAGCTTGAGCAGCAACAGCCCTAACCAATAATTAGAAATGAATAAAAGCAGCAGTAGACACATACTTGTACAGATCATAGTTGTGATCTCCAATGTGCAGTGAACCCTCATAAAGAACAGCCCCCCGAATCCCATATATAAAATGGGCAAATGTTTGGGTGATTTCATGAGGCTGCCGAAAAGTCCCATCATCTTGAACAAAATAGACTGCAAAAATACATTCAAGAATATGGCTCCACTTGCTATAATCCCTCCTGTTGGGCTCCTCCTCTGGACTGAAAAAGAGTGGCTTAATAAAGTGATGAAAGGCAGCTGAAGCATTTCCTGCAGCTCCATTGAGGATAGCCATGAGGTCACGTGCAGCAGCTGCTTGTGTGTCTCCAACTGGAAATTTGTATCCACTATACCCATTTTCCAGTGTTCTGAGAATGGCTACAGCACAGTGATAGAATGTTCTTCCATAGTCATGTAGAACTCCATCCTGGCTATGGGGTTCCCACCAATCTGGCTTTTTAGAGACACTAATAATATGAAGTATTAGCAAGAATGAACATTTTTTTTATAACCCTACCGTAGCCACTCCATTAAAATACAGCGAACAGCAAATGGGGCATTGCATGCCATCTCTCGAACATCCTTCATGTACTGATCAACCACTGTGCGAAGCTTGCTTAGTCCTGAACCTTTGGCAATTGCTTCAAGGATATGAGGTCTCGGATTAGACGTCTATCTGTGATGTAGTCTTTCAAGTGCAGATGCCATTCCACAGCCTGGAGCAGCGGTGGAATTTCTTTGGAGGTAGAGGGCGAAGGAAGAATAGGGACAGACAGCATTTTGGGAACTTCATTTTGGAGATAAATGGAGAAGGGTTCAGAGTTGGAGAGTGAAGCAAGTGCTGGATTGACTTCAAAATAGTCCACAGGATTGATGAAAAATGTCTGTATGGCCACCCTTCTGCAGCCATGTTTTGCAGACAAGTCAATGTCCTTGTGCTCCTGTGACCAGTGGTTTTCAAACGTGCGATAGGCCAGCTTGCAAACATTGCAGGCTTGGCAGGCATATCCTTCAGGGTGGATCACTAGGCCCTCTACGGGAGGGCCTCCTGCTGATGGTTTACCTACATCTGTTCCATCCCTAACACCATACTTCTGAACAACCCCTGCTAGATCACCAAGTTCCTTGCTGGACAGTCTTTTGTCATGAGAATGATGAAGGTGCTCAGGCATAGAATGGGGGGTTTGAGCTATCTCACAGGCCATGCAGTGAAGGGTTTTAAAATATTTATGAACCCGAAGTGAGTGAGCAGTCAAAAATTCATCAGATAGAAGGTATGAACAGGCACTGTCCAAATGATGGGCTTCATCTGTTGAAGGAGCAGAAGTTTGGCCTTGCATGTTGTAGCTGTCATCGCAAGGGTTTGGAGTCATAGGATTTTCAGATGATCCATCACCCAATTCCAATGTCAATGCATCTGTAGGTGCATCAGGTGCTACGCTGCCAGATGGATGTCTAGAAGGGTATGGCTGAGATGATGAGGATGGAAGCACATTTTTAGAAAATGGTGCTGAGCGCTTGACACCACCTTGTACAGCTTTCTTTGAGCTGTCAGATACCTCTAAAATAGGAATGGAAACTGAGGAGGTATTGTGTGTTGATCCCATATGATGCCCAAGAGTACAGTCATCTTGACTAGAATATGTGCATCCAGAAATAGGGCATCCTAGAACTCCCTCATGTCTGGTTATACTATACTCCATGCCTGAAAATCAATAAATAGTCAATGCATAGAAAAGCAAAAAAAAGAGGACTACCATCTGTCTGGATTATATAGTGAGTTGAATGACAGTGTCTAAGATGGCCTCCTAAAGCCTTAGTGGTGGTGGGAGTCTTGCAAATAGAGCTTGCAGGCCTAATCAAGTATCTCAACCAACACTACATTGATAATGAAGATATTTCTCACATTGTAGTCTGGCTAGATGGCTGGATGGAGATAGAGATGATGCTGTAAGGGGAATAGATGGGAGAAAGAAGAGAAAGAATGCAGATGAGAAAAAAAAATTCAAACTCAACATTGATTGATTGAAAAATCACATGATTGGTTCATTCAAATGCATTACATAACAATTCTGTTGTTATGTAATATATAGTACAAGCATAATACTGGAGCAAATACAATCATATCATATAGTACTTGAACAAATGCATTTCAGCCCTAACAATATTTGGACAGATACCCTATGTAATATCTGTATGATTATATAATGCACAGTACTGCTATGAGCCATACCAATATCCATATAAATCACTTGTAGAGTATAACAATTATGTGGTTGTATTAGGACACAGCTGCTATCAGATGTATAACATGTGTGTTGTTATATGATCTAGCCAGGACATAGTTGTCATACAATGTAGCCAGCTTATGTAACATCATGGTGGTTATATAATCAAGCCAGCTTATGTCACAATATAGTGGTTATATAATCTAGCCCAGAACATAGTTGTCATTATCAGCAACATGGTGGTTATATAATCTACCCAGAACATAGTTGTCATTATCAGATATAAAATACACAATAGGCCAGGAGGCACTGCCTCCCAGCCCCCTTGTTCGTCGTCAGTGGTGGCGGTGCCATGTCTTGTCACTTTCCTCCAGTTGTTGTTGTTGTCCCCAGCATTGTTGTTGGCATGGCTGTAGTGGTTGTGGTTGATATTGATGTTGATGTTGCATTTGTTGATCTGTCACCATCATGTGGCATGTGATGGGAGTGAGTACTTATGGTTACTATACCCTAAGCTGGCAACGGCTACTTGGTGTAGCAGTTACACGTTGTTATCTTGTGTGCTTATGTGATCCAACTGTGATCAAGGGTTCAATTCTTACTGGCGACATTATTTTGCACTTCCTATAATTAATTAATTAGTCTGAGCACAGTCTGAGCAAAGTCCGTCCGTCCGAGCAATTGGCTTGGACTCCGATCAGACTTCATGTGGACTTTGTTCAGACTAGGACTATCCAAAACAAGAGAGTCTTCTGATAAACCAGTCTGAGCAAAGTCCGATTGGAGTCTGAGCAGTCCGAGTGGACTCCGCTCAGAATAGGTGGGGGAGTGTAAAGACCTTCTATTTTGTGACATTACTACCCAATTGGTTGTTGAAATTATTTATACAATGGTCAATAATCAACTGCATAACTGTACCATCAAACTATAGTGAACTATCTTGCATAATGTAGGCTATGAGACTACAAGACCACAGGACTACATAGAGCTTCCACAACAACTATGGACTACAGATTGCTCAGGTGTCACTACAGATTACTATAAGTTAGGAAGCAAGCAAACAGACTACTTATGCCACATATACAATACACTGCAATGTGGACATCTACTTTTTTCCTGATGCATCCCATCTCAACACTTGTTGGGATAGGGTCTGAAGCAGAACACTATAGCAACGCCCCACCTCAACACTTGTTGAGACAGGCACCAAGAGAGAGCACCATAGCCACACTCCATCTCAGAAGCAAAAGTACCACATCCCACCTCAACAGTTGTTGAGATGGGAACCAAAGAAGAGCACCATAGCCATATCCCATCTCAACACTTGTGGAGACGGGGACCAGAAAAGAGCACCATAGCCACACTCCATCTCAACACTTGTTGAAATGGGGACCAGAGAAGAGCACTGTAGCCATATCCCACCTCAACACTTGTTGAGACGGGGACCAAAGAAGAGCACCATAGCCACATCCCACCTCAACAGTTGTTGAGACAGAAACTGAAGCAGAGCACTATAGCCACATCCCACCTCAACAGTTGTTAAGACAGAGACCAAAGAAGATCAGCATAGCCACATCCCACCTCAACAGTTGTTGAGGCGGGGATCAGAGAAAAGCACCATAGCCACAATCTACCTTAATATTTGTTGAGACAGGAACCGAAACAGAGCACTGTTGCCACATTCCACCTCACCACTTGCTGAGACGAGGACTGGAATATGATGTCCAGCAACCACAATCAACATTGATTGAAAATGGAAGATGGTAGTGTGAAATGTTTATATATATATATTATTTACAATGTCAAGTGCTCAAGTGCTTGAGACCAGGGGTTTAATACTATCTGTTCTAGCTTTGCATCATCTGAACCCCAACTCTGTACTCAAATTTTACCATATAGAAATCTTCTACTTCAACCACCCTAGATGTCAATTCCACAGACCTGGAATATGTCTTCTCAGAGCCAGCAATGTATCTATTATCTGTGCAAAAAGCACAGCATCAGAATCATTATACATACTTCCATGTATTAATACATGGTTAAAATTCCAAAGTACAATGAATATATCTAAGGAGTGCCATGGGTAACACCATGAGTATTGGGCCACAGGTATGCACAGCTACAGATATGGGTTCCGGATTAACATATCCACAAAACACTATACCCATAATCATGGGTTTATGGATTCAATCAAAGCTAAATTTAGACCAATCAAAGATCATTTCCTTAAATGATAATGGAGTTTTTGATTGTTCTTTATTGGCAGGGATGCATTTTGTGTAGATTTATTGTCACTTTCAGCAAAAAAAAACAATTAGCCAAATCTGATCAGCCAATACAGAGATATTTACAATTTACTTTGAAGAGTAAGATCAGATTTGGCTATTTTTTTTTTTTGCTGAAAGCAACAATAAATATCTATACAAAATACATGACTGCCGATAAGGAACAATCAAAAACTCCGTTATTGTTTAAGGAAATTGTTGGATTTGATTTGCACAGCTGCTCATGGCAGTGTTGGATGCTGCTGCTGTGTTGATGGTGTGGTACAAGCTGTGTTGGATGCTGTTCAGAGGTCTATGCTAAGGCTATGTTATAGCCACCACACTGCCCCTTTCCAGAATGCTTATATACCCACTATTGTATGTTCTATCTAACAACAACAACTATTCACCCATTCTGTATCTGTATCTGTGTCTGTGCTCTTCTCTCTCAATATTTGTGTCTGTAACCCCCTCCATCATTCCATTATTTTAACAGAAATGATCTTTAATTGGTCTAAATTTAGCTTTCTGGTATTACCTACAGTAACCTCTGGCAACCCACAGTAAAACCACATCTGTATCTGTGCAGGTACAGTGTTCATGAGTACAGATATGGCTATGGGAAATTTTCCCTAAGTGTTACCTCTGGTAATCCTTAAATACCCCTCCACTAGAGCCTACAGATTTCTTGCAAGGTTGCATTGACACTGTCAAAGGGGTTGATCTTGTTCAATCCACTATAGTTAAATGCAATGGTGCAGAAGTTGGCATTAAGGAATCCAATCTTCAACATGACAGAATTCTTTGGAAACTGGCAGAATTGAATTTCTGCTTTGAGCTTCTTGCTCTTGACTCTCGCACTACTACTAGCTTAGACTTGGAGTCCGAATGTCAAGCACTAGTTTCAACATGTTTTCCTAACTGTACCTTGGGCTTGTGTTTGGTCACAGATTTGGATGCAGCTAACCATGGTCTAGCAAGTGAGAACTGGGAAGAGAAAGCACTAATAATATTATTTACATGCATTGAAAAGGGTCATGATGTATATCATGGCAAGGTGAAGGTCCTACAAAGATATGGGCATCCAGTCGATGCAACTATAACCCAGTAGCTTTTCTCACCTGTGGATAGGTTTTTCCTATGGGATTTTCCACCACACAGAGGTTTTGATGCACTTGGTAAAAGACTAATAACTGTTTCTGTTTACTCTTGCTGTGGTAGGCTTGAGGGGGAGTGTTGGGATACTGGCAAGCCTAGCCATATCCAATCAAGTAATACTATTAATAGAACATACTAAATATAGAACATAGTACACCTACTACTGATAATAGGAGTATATGAGAATTTACTGTCTCTCTTTGACTTTCAACTGCTCCCTAAGTCATCCTCCTCCCTTGTAAATAACCCAAGAGTAAGTCTGAATCTGAGTCTGTAAAGTAATAATCAAAGCTGTCTCTTTCAAAGTACTGCTCTGCTATCTTGATGACCTCTTTAATTGAAAATAGTACTTTGACTGATGATGGTGGAACTTGTGCAAGAAGCCTATTTTCTATACAGTTGCTGAGCTTCTTGTCTAATCATGCCAAAACAATGCTGCTTGCTCATTGTCACTTATCTTCTCTTGTTCATGTAGCCATCCTGCTATAGTGACAAATTTGTGCTTTTAATGTTTCCAATGGGTAAGTGATTTAATTTTTTTGTGTTTCCATTTTTTTGTCAATTCTGACAAAGCATAGATAATATATTTTGTTTCATGCCTATTTGCATCACAACATCAGAGGAAAAAGTTCACTAGTCCTTCTGGATATAGCTTTCTAAGAATTCAATCAATCACCTAACTTTTTGTCATCAATAGTTAATGATATGTTCACATTTGTTCTGAGGTGGAACATTATAAATTGAAGTGACATTATTATGGCACTGAAGAAATCTCATAACTACTTTTAATCTTGAGTAGAGAGCCTCTTTCTCCACAAGCAGGCATTATAGCTGGTGTCTTGTTCAGACTAGCAAGTGAATTGCCTGAAAATGCTAAAACTGGTGTTGATGCCATTGAAAATGATAAAGGTGTTGTCATCTCTGAATGCTGCTGTGGTGTAACAAAGTCAACTAGTAATATTTTGAATGAAGTCATACAATTAGTATATGTACTTGGCAAGGACTATTTGTCAAGCTTAGACTAAATATATGTAATCCCTCATGGTGGGCTCCAAATTATACCATGGTAAAAAGAGTTGTTTTTGATACCACCTAGAAGATGTCAGATCTATAATTGGACTATTCTCTAGTTGTTCATTATAAATATAGAACTTGACAGTAACCAAGTAAGTGTTTATACAAATGACTATATCAACAAAATAAGTTGAACTAGTGATGAACTAAAGTTGGTAACAGATTAGTTTAGATAATCCTATTAACCTACAGAAATATGTAATCACAAGCAAAAGATGAGATACAGTTAATAGAACCGTATGTTGAGAACAATAAAGCTAAGCTCTAGTCTTATAATATAAAGACTAAAGTTTGAGTGGAAAATTGCCTTATAATTACACTTGTCAGAAGTTGATATAAAAGCAGACTATATTAGTGAGTAGACTCTGGCTACTACTAACAAGATATGGAGATGATGGTAGTTAACATGAATCTTGTATTTCTCATGTAGCAAGCTGATGAATGTATTTGCAGATATCAATAAGCAAGGCTTTGGCAAAATGAATTCTAGATGCATTTTACAAAACATGCCTGTAACTAGAACATGCATACACTACTTGTTTTAGTAAGAGAAGTGTTGCAAAATTCTGCCATCCTCTGATAAGCAGAATCTGCTGCTTTTATTTTGAACAACAGAGGCTGGCTATTGTCATAATATATTACTTGTATACTTGCTGTTAGTGTTATGTTTATTATTATGTCTGCAGTGCTAGATGAATATAATATTATTTCTAGTCATGAGTTTATTAATTAGTAATATAATAATTAATACATTTTGCATATTGATTAAATTATACCTATCTAATAGTCAATCTTACTTTTAATATTTTGATAGTAGCTTAAATTCTGAAACTATAATAAATGATGAGTAATCTTTTAGTAGCATATTTAGTATGTTATACTGGGTACATTTAAAGGACAGCCATTGGCTTAGTAGTCTACCAGTAATGATGTAACCCTAAAACAGGGTTATAAGTACAGCATAGCATTCAATTAAAAAATAAAAAGTGTTTCAGTGGTAGCAATGTTAGGGCTCGTTCAAGAGCCCTAACTTGGTAACTGAAACACTTTTTTTATTTTTTATTTTTTAATTGAATGCTATGCTGTACTTATAACCCTGTTTTAGGGTTACATCATTACTGGTAGACTACTAAGCCAATGGCTGTCCTTTAAATGTACCCAGTATAACATACTAAATATGCTACTAAAAGATTACTCATCATCATCAGATGCTCACATAAGAAGTAATTCACATATCATAGTGCTTTTATATGTGGGGTCTAACCCCTCAATCTCATATCAAAGCACAATAATGTGAAGCATTCTGGTGAGGATTGCTATCTGAACCATACTCTAAATAAACCATATTAAAAACCTGTTATAATGGAAATAAGGCAAAAATTATAACAGATATGAGAGCTGTTGTTACAATAAGAAGCTGTAGCTAACCCTGTCTATTAGTATAGCCAGATGCACTACTGTGTCTGCAGCAAACAACAAGATAGAAGATTAAAAGTGAATGAAGGAAGTGTAATGTAAATTTAATCAAGTTTGAATGAAATGGAAAAGGTTCTGTGAGGCAAAATACAAGAGAGGAATATGAAGGTGATTACTATTCAAGTGTTCACACCCCTCCTCAAGACTAGATGAGAACCAAAGCACTATAGCCATGCCCTACCTCAACACTCAGTGAGATGGGGACTAAAGAAGAGCACCATAGCCACACCCCATCTCAACACTTGTTGAGACGGGGACCAGAAAAGAGCACCATATACATACCCCACCTCAACACTTGTTGAGACGGGACCAGAGAGGAGCACCATAGACACATCCCACCTCAACACTTGTTGAAACGGGGACCAGAGAAGAGCACCATAGCCACCCACCTCAACACTTATTGAGATGGGACCAGAGAGGAGCACCATAGACACATCCCACCTCAACACTTGTTGAGACGGGACCAGAGAAGAGCACCATAGCCACCCACCTCAACACTTGTTGAGATGGGACCAGAGAGGAGCACCATAGACACATCCCACCTCAACACTTGTTGAGACGGGCACTGAAGCAGAGCACTCTAGCCACATTCCACCTCAACACTCGCTGAGATGGGGACTGGAATATGACGTCAGGCAACCACAATCAACTTCGATTGAAAATGGAAGATGGTAGTGTGAAATGTTTATATATATATATTTAAAATGTCAAGTGCCCATGCTTGGGATGGGGGGTTTACCACTACCTGTTCTAGCTTTGCATAGCCTGAACCCTGACTCTGTACTCAAATATCATATAGAATTTACTACACATGTTTTCATAGATGTATGTTTGCGCCCGTTTTGTATTCAAATGTTACCCGCATCTCGATGTGCTAGGTGTTCGTTGCTGCATATGCATCTGTATGATCTATTTGTTGTACTTTACGAGTTTAAACAATGTGTTATTGAATATGTATGTGTTATGCATGGTGCTTTGGTGGTGCTAGCTGGTTATCTTACTTACTCTCGCTCTGCTACTCCATAGATTGATCATCCGGATATTTTGGGTTATGGACTTTGGGCTCAAATTTCGTTACTTTTGTTTTGTATATTATGATTATGGAGCATACATGATGTCTGCCTTGCTGTACTACATATGTTGCTCCACGTTGTTGCTGCATCTTCTGTTAACATGGTTATGTCTTTATTGTAATCAGGGTTTGTATTTCCGCCAGTCTCGTTCTTTTGAATGGCGCACTTTCTTTCCATCTTTGTCGTTTCATTCCGATTGTTATACTGACACTAATTGCGCTGTTCGTATACTGTTGATCTGCGCATTATAATGTATTTAGTATCGTTGTGTAAAAGATATAGACATGTTGTGCTTATGGTTTTTTTGTTCAATCTGGCTGGCATTTTTTATCTAGCTTCTTATCTGTTTAGTTGTAGGCCTTTAGGAATCGGTCGAACGGTGCACTTCTGGCTCGATTTTCCTTGCCTGAACCCTGCCCATACCCCCACCCATGGATTATAGAAGGTACTGAATCTGGATGGGGCTCATGTCGTTTCTCATCGCTGCTGGCAAGGAAGTGGTGGAGTGCAGGGCTCGAGCTCGGGAGGCAAACGGCACCACCGCGCCGGAGACCGTGATCCCTGAGTGGTTCCAGCATCTCGCGGACAACGGATTCACTCAAAACTGGCTGGCCGGTATCCTGCGCTCCGATATTTGCTCCTTCCGCCCCTTGACCGAACGTGTAGGCACGTTCCTCGACCTGGAAGATCGCGATGCGCCATCCGTGCAGTGGTATTGCTCGCTGGGCGTGCCTGTCTGGTATAGATGGGGTCAGAGGGAGATTGCCCGTGCTGCCGTCGATGTCGAATTCAGTAAGCTGGCTCCACCGCCTTACCTGCTTCAAGGGCAATTGGGTGGCAGGGTTCTTCAATCAACGCTGTCCCATGACCGACCTCTGGGTCAGCAGAGTTCTGCGATGGGGAAGAAGTTCATCCGGTGGAGGGAGTTTTTTGCCAACCGCGATCGTAGGAATGAGAAGAGGGCGGCCACGGAGGCGCCTGCCGACAAGGAGAAGAGGATGAACCGCTTGAGGGATCCACCCACCGTCACGGCAAAGGTTTTCGAGTGGCTTCCAAGCATGGAGGACCCTGAGCAGCTGGAGCGCACGGCCGTCAACAAGAAGAATCGGTTCCAGGTCTTGACCGATTATACCTCGGGCCAGAAGAGGTATGACTCTTTTGCCAATGAGTGGGATTGCTGCGAGGAGTTTGCTCCTGCCGAGAGGCTGGACGATGATTTGGAGGATGTGGTGGCTTATACGCGTGATGGGTTACGGATCGATCCAGAGCATGGCAGCGATGTGCAGCCCCCTCATGTCGATGACTCCTTGTTCAGGCCGCAGGATCCCACCTCCCTGTCGTTGTCGCGCACCCGCTCCCCCACCGGCCCTCCACCACCACCTGCCACCCCCATCCCTCCACCACCACCTGCCACCCCCATCCCTCCACCACCACCTGCCACCCCCATCCCTCCACCACCACCTGCCACCCCCATCCCTCCACCGCCACCTGCCACCCCCATCCCTCCACCGCCACCTGCCACCGCCCAACCACCCTCCCTGGCATCGTCAGCTGCACGAGCAGGTTACACAGAGTCAGAGGCGCTGGATACCCTGAGAAACCACTTTGGGTTCCTGGCACCCATACCATTTCCCTCCGTGCCGTTGACCCGCCCCATAGATGCTGTGGAGCGCAACCGGTTTCTCCACTCCCTGGGCATGGCCATGGTCGAAGATGGGTTCTTCACACAGCCTATCGCCCGGGTCGCCTTGACCTTCGTCGACAGGCTCATAGCAGGGTTGCGTCCAGATGCAGAGCGATGGGACTACGCCCTTCGAAGCAGAGAGCCTCTTGCCCTTGCTGACCGCGTCAAGTACTGCCGCAGGGTTAGGGATGACCTGTTCGTGTTCGACTTTGGAGAGCAGTCCACGGAGGATTGGAAGCTGGCCGTTTCAAGCCCCTCAGTGGCCACATTCCTCTGTCGTCAAGACCGTGGGCTCCAGGAGCATGAACTGGCCTACTGTCTTCTCCAACGAGGGATCCCTTTCCGAACGCTCCTTCCTGCCCCTCCGGTATATCGCCCCATCCATACCCCTGACCTTGCGGTCCCCATACGTCTCCCCGGCTATGAGTTCACGTACAGAGACTACGAGGTGTACAGGGAAGATTGCGCGTGCGTCTTCATGCAGCCTCGAGCCCGTGCCGCTTTGCTGCGAGGTGGAATCTTGTGGCGTCTCGTCATGAACATACTGAGCTTTGAAGAAGCATTGGGGGGCCCTTCGACAGCATGGTCTCTGGCCGGTCAGGGTTTCAGCACGACTCTTGGCTCACATCAGGTGCTTTACGGGGATGACGAGCTGGACGAGGTGGAAGCCCAGCTGATCTGTGGGACGTATACCTGCCATATGGGTAAGCGCACTCCCTTAACATGCCAGGTGTTCACTGACCAATCGAGTTGTTCAGCGGACGGCCGTATCGCCACCAAGTCATGGTTTCCACTTCCATGGGCTTGGGCGCATAGTTCGGCTGGCAGGAATTATGGCCTGTGGACCCTGGAGAATGAGGATTGGTTCCACAAGAGAAAGATGGACATTGCGAACGGAGCCCAGCCATTGAACGTCTCCAAGTGGCGCGATCTGCTGAAGGGTCACAAGACGGCCTTGAAGTTGAAGAAGGCCATGTCCGATTTCTCTCTGGAATTCCTCCAGAACGTCGAGAGGAGGTGATGGGGTGGTTTCATGCTGAGCGGAAGCCGCCGCCAATCTGAAGGAGCACATGGCCGCCTTCTCCCTCAAGTTTCTTCAGAATGTCCTACGGAGCTGATGGGGCCCCTCTTTCTCATGCCCGGGCGTCGTTTTTTTTCTTTTTCTGTTTGTTTGTTTTGTTTTTGCTTTACATCTTCCCATGTCCGTACTCGCGATATATACATGCATCTTGGGGGCTTTACAAGCCCAGTCCACATTAACGCTGAGCTCATCACAGCTGGAAGTCCACTTCTTCGCCATGCTACTTACTGCACGAACAAGTCTTCACACCTTCACACTTTGATCATATGAGACTAACAACGGCTAACTTGCTCTGTACTCCCTGTTCTTGAACGTCGCACAGATATGCCACTTACTGCAAGAGCTCATCCTTCTTACCCCTGGACTCAAAGCTGGCGCTTACGACTAACACCCTTGCACTTACTCGGGGCAGCAAGAGTGCGCATGTCACTGGTCTGATGCACAAGATACCTTTCCAGCGCTTTTGCTGCTGGCCACTCACGTTTTGCCTCCTTCAGGTTCAAGCGCCACTGATCAAGAAAATCTATAGGTTATCACAACGACATGGGGGCTAGAGGCGACATGGGTTAGAGCCTGATGACATGACCAGGGGAAGAGCAGACGGTTAGGGACGGACAAAGGTCAGGGGTTTTCACCCAGCCAAGATGCAAGATTCTAACACAACGAGAACAGAAGGTTTTGGGGTGCACGTGGGATTACAACTTAAATGGACACCCATGGGTCAGCTTTCTCCTCGGAGTCCGCCAACCCTCAATACTCCACGCATGGATTCAATGCACCCTGTTTGCCCTCTGTTCCCCCTGCTCTCAAATCAGCCGGACGGTCATGAAATGACTTCGCGACTCTGGAAGTTCCTGCCACAAGGGCCGGTCGCTCCCAGTTGCCTCCCAGCCAGCTATAGCCAGCGTTTCCCATGTCCATTCCCCAAAGGGCCATCGCAGCATCAGGTTAAACCCGATTGCCACCCCCCCAGCTAGCATTAGCCAGGCGTTCCCAAGTCCTCACCCCGAGGGGCGGTTGCAGCAATGCATGGATCTGATTGGTGAGCCAACTACCGAGATACATATGTTCGACTACTGTTCTACTACGGTAGGGGAGGGGAAGGGGGAAGTTGTGGAAAAAATACCTCGATTCCTGGGGCTTCTTATACATTCCACGATCTATTGGAAGGTCCGTGCGCATGTTGAGTTTTTTCTTTTTTTTTTTTTTTTTTTTATGCGAGAAAGACCTAGGCCCAATGGGGCCTACACCACCCCAGGGTGTTTTCTCATTGGGTTTCCAGATCTAGCCAAGACGCTCGACATGGCTAACCCTTCCGATGCCAGTGTCTCCCTTGCTGGAATAGATGTAAGCATGTACGGGTCATCTTCTGTAAAGCTTTGAAAATCTGACCTGTTTTAGCCTGTTCCACCTACTATGCCCTTGAAGGTGTGTGCATCCGCTGTCGCCGGTTCGTTGCAGCGGCTGATGCCCATGAAGAAAACCAGAGCGGAAAGGCGAGCCATCGCGAGGGCGCGCACGGAAGAAGAGAAGAGGTTCATCAGACAGCAGAACGCGCCGAAGAGCAAGAGGCCATCGGGATCCCAAGGGAAGTCCACCGCGTCGATTGGCAAAACGGTGGAAGAGCAGAGGCCGTCGCGGATCACGCTCAGCAAGAGGGGGCGCGCCATGGTATGCACGAGCAGTCACCTCACGCTCACCAGGCATGAACCCTTTCCCTAGGGCGCAGGCTCGGATCCCGAGACAGAGGGTGGCCGCCTTGCAAAGAAGCCAAAGGTGAGCGCCTGACCCCATGGGCTCTGTGCATCTGCTCACAAGCGGTAAAATGTCATTGAGGTGGAGGATGGAGCCCACACCCATGAAAGCGCCGTCCGATCTCGCCATGATCGCAAACTCACCTCCCGCCAAGCCTACGACACCATGGCATCCGAAAACCGCTCAGGGGGGGTGGTGATAGGAGCTGGCCAGATCGTGGGGGCTCATGGGGACAAGGTGAGCACCATGGGCAGCGTTTTGCACCATCAGATCCCTGAAACATGCATGCACGCGATCAGGGGAGAACAAATGAACGGCGGCTCTATCGCAAGGCAATGGTGGTGAGTCGTCCTTTGTGGCTTTCCTGGTGACAGGTTCTCAAAGTATCGCAGCTGGAGAAGCTGGGGCGCAAGGTCTACTTGGAAGGAGCAAAGACCGGCAGGAAGATCACGGACGCAGCACGCTCGCAACAGAACAGCGGCGACAGCAACAGCGACAACAACGACAAGAACAACAGCGGCCAGCGGACGTTTCTGGACATGGGACGTGTCCGGAAAGAGATTGCGCAGACGAACGTCTGGCATGTCGCCCTTCGGTTCGAGATCGATGCCCCATGGGCACGAGAGTTGAAGCGGTTCCTTCCCCAGAGCGGTCTTGAGGCATTTTCTCACTGCTCGGCGCACAGTGCGTGTCCCATCCGTTGCTGCCTGTGCAGCCTCTCATGGTCATTTTCCAACAGAGCGCGGTGTGCCTCACCTGTTGAGAGACCGGGACATCGTGATGCTTCGATTCGCGCCTACGAGGGTCAGGGAATCCCTCATGCACAGGAAGCCTGACGTGAGCGTTACACCCGTGTTGCGCATCGCGGCCAATGCTGACTTCATAGAGAAGGGGCCTCCTGTCATGCTCACCTACACCACCTGCTTCACGCACATCGACTGCACGTCCCATGCGCACCGGAGCAGCTGCTACGGCTTCGAGGAGGAGCAGGCATGGGAGTGGACGGGCTTCTGCGTCCATCCCAATCTAGGCTTGGAGGGTTGGAAGACGCTCTCCACGCTCTTCGTCTGCAGCCCTATTGGGGAGAGGGTCAGGGAACATCTGACAGGGGAGGAAAGGGCTAGCTTGCGAGCGTTGCCTCCACCTTTCTGGGATTACGACCAGAGCCTCCTGCCTCTGTTGTGCTTCCCTCCGGTGATGATCCAAGAATGGATAGACGCTGTTACCGCTGGTGTCAGGGTTGTCTTTGACCAGTCTCATCGTAGGGGTTCGTGCTCCCCAGATGCCCCCCGGGAGCGCTTGGAGGGATCTGCTCCCCCTGCACGGCCTCCTGCTGCGGCGCATGATCCAGAGGAGGAAGATGAGCAGCGCATGCCAGGGGACCAAGCTCCTGCAGACGACGACGGCGGCCCCAGCCACCGCGAAGATCCTGTCTTGGCCGACATCAAAGCGGTCCTCGATGAGCCCCGCGCTCCCAACCCCTCCGCTCTCACCCTGAACCCCAGGAGCGTGTTCGACGAATCTCCCCAGCCTCCTCTTGCCGATGTTCCAGCTGACCCCCTCTTGCGCTCTTCTCCCTTGGAACGAGACATCGGCTTGAGGTACAGCGAGATGCTGACCGTCCCCAACAGCCTTGAAGGGGTCGCCATGGCCGATTCCGATATGGATGATGCCGAGGGGGAAGCGGACCCCGACCATCGTCAGGACGTCTCCACCTTTCCAGGCTTGACGCCGCACCCAGAGAGCCTGATCGTCTCGACCCATGGTCAACAAAGTGCCCCCAGCTCCGCGGGTGCCACCATCTCCCTCCACTCCCTCCACATGACCCTGCCCAGCTCATCCGTGCCCACCGTGGACGCAAAGTCCAGCTCATCCGTGCCCACCGTGGACGCAGAGTCCAGCTTGTCTTGGGCAGAGCCCTCCTCCTCCAACGGCACTCGCCAAGTCTCCCCCCCTCCTCCTCCTCCTCCTCCTCCTCCTGCCGGCACTTCCATGCCATACAGCTCGTTCGTCCTTCCAGCGCACATCATTGGCAAACCCGCTCCTCCCGTGCCTCCTCCTCCTGGTTGGCGTCCGATCTCTGAAAGAGCACCTGCAGCTGGATGGGCCGCAGCAGCAGCAGGAACGGCGGCTGTCAGCCTGCTGTCTTCAATCAAACAGATTGCCGAGAAAGGTGTGGCTGTTGTTTCCCCACCATCATCGACCGTGCAGGGGCCAAGCCTACGCCCTAGGCCCCATTACCACTCCGAAGAGCCCCCGTCGTTCGGCAGGTCTTCCCCCATCGCCAGCTACCAAGCAACCCCCCTCCCGTCCCTAATGTCTCTTGTCCCTCCCCTCTCGCAGCGGTTGGTCGTTCTGGTGCCAGAGCCCAACAGCGATGAGCTGTACTGGAACTCTGCAGCCCCACTGCCAGACTTTAACCCAACGATGCCGACGATCGTCCGCACCCCATCATCGTCGTCGCCTGGGCCATGGTCGATGCCCAGCAGCTGCGGGGTCTACTGGGGGTCCAACAGAGACGATGCCAACTTTGACTCTCCAGGGTGGCCATGGCCCAACAGCAGCATCATGCCAGCCCCAGCAGCCATGGCGATTGTCGTCCCCACCAGACCACCTGGTGCCCCGCAATTGGTGCCCAGCAGCGATGAGCACGACGAGCTCCATGATCTCGACTCGGGGTTCATGGCCGCCTATTTCAGATGTACGGAACCAGCGCCATCTTCTGCCCCATCGGGTGCTTCATCCCCTGCTGCTCCCGCCCCATCGGGTGCTCCATCCCCTGCTGCTCCCAACAGCGACGACCTCTACTGGCGTCATTATGGGAGCCCTTAGACGTTTTTAATATGGACAGACGATTGATCGTCATGATTTCTGCAAACAGTACTAGTTTACGTATCAGGGATGTACAGCCAGATCTAAAGAACAAGGATTTCCAACTGCCAACCCCTTAACCTTTGCAAGATGCATGAGCAACAGGTAGTTTTATGCATCAGGGATGTATGTACAGCCCTATTTCAATGAATAAATAAGCGTTTTTCCAACCTGCCAAACCCCTTAACCTTTGCAAGACGCATGAGCCTTAACTTGAGGGAAAGGGTGAGCAAGGTCAGCGCTCTGAATTAGAAAAGATGCACGGAACCCACTCCGTGGTTCCCTTATGAGCCTTAACTTTTGGGGAACGTCGCATGAGCCTTTAACAGGGGGGTGTGGAGGAGGAGGGGCCCCCAAGCATGGGATGCGCTCCAGGCCCTCCTACGCTCCGCGTAGTGTTTCCTGAAACGCTTCCCATGCTAGGGACCCCTCCACCCTCTCTTAGGCCACATCAAAAGTCTTAGTCCACATCAAAAGATGGGCTGGAAAGGGAAGCACTGGGTTGGGAACGCATGGGAAGATATTTTTAAAAAATTGCCTAATGGGGACAGAAAGTGCTTGCGCCCCCCAAGCGTCCGACTCAAATAGCTAGGTACTGAATCTCATAGCATTGTTAAGAGTTGGAGGCCGGTCAAGACGGAGGTGTCGACGAAGGTGTTGAGCAAGCATCGGCGTGCCAATTTCGAACCTAAGTGTCGGCGAATCCCCCAAACGCTTCTTCAAGGTGATGATACGATGGAGACGTGCAGTCTCTAGCAGAAGCAGTGGAGATGCGCCCGAAAGCAAGGGCAAGCCGTCTATAGCAGTGGTATGCGATGGACAAACAGTGTCTACATGTACGAGAGTATGAACCTTTGGTCACATGACCGTGTCTACCTACAGTCTATGGGGGGCTGGCCTCACGGCTACATTTGGCCCTCTCCACGAAGGCAACGTCCTCGTTGCCTATGAGACAGTAGCCACAAAAGGAAACAAGAAGGAAAAACAGAGGGGGGGTATCATGGGATAGCAAAGGATATTCATAACAAAATGAAGAGAGAAAAAAATAAATGCTCAACGAGGTGGGGTCCATCCCAAGGCTCGCAGTGCTCGGCTCAGATCAGCAAACTGGGGGTTCTGATCCCAGTCAAACTTCAGGGTGTTCAAGCTACGACCTCGAGATACAGGTCGAGGATGACCTGTGCGACGACGAATACGTCTTCAAAGGGTTCGGAACGGGGCCGGTTCGGCAGAGCGAAGTGCAGAGGTCTCGTGGGCCGTAGGCTCTTGCAGGGGGGGCTGTGGTGGGCAGAGATGCCGCGTCGTCAGCCCAGCTGAAACGCGGGGATATGGGATGGAGCGGGGGGATGGGCAGTGAGCAGGGGGTTGTCGGTGACGAGGGGCGGATGGGGGATGCGGTCGGCGGCAAGATGGCTCGTCTATGGATGAGCTGGGGCCTGGTAGCGAGTACGGGGGGCACAGGGAGCCGACGGGGGGTGGCAGGTGGTCTGGGAGGGCAGAGGGAGGTTGGCGTCGTCGAACGCGACACAGAGGGGGCCTCAGGGGGCGAGCACCGTCGAGCGCCGGGTCGTCTCGTTGTTCCAGGGGCTGCAGAGGAGTTTGGGGGTGCGGCAGGCCGTTGGGGGGCGAATGGAGTGCAGAGGGGGGGTGTCGTCGAACGCGACGAGGCAGGGGTTGGGCTGGCTGAGGGGCGTCGAACGCACGGCCGTTCGGCCGTTCTGGGTGCAGAGGGTGGGTGTAGGCACACATGAGGCAGTGGGGGGGTCGGCTGAGGTGCCAGGGAGGCCACAGGGGGCGCAGTTGGCGGCATTAGGGCTGGGGGCACGGACGTCGTCCTCTGTGACGTGGCAGGGGCAGTGTGCAGCTCTCAGGGCATGGCAGGGAGCTGTGGGACGTGCAGTGGGGTGGCGTTCATCTGGGAAGGTGCTGGAGAGGTCGTCAGCGTCGCCCTGAGTGCCATGGGGTGCCGGTCTAGTAGCATGGGGGGGGGGGGACGTCGTCCGAGGCGTCTGTGACGTGGCGTCGGCTGCAGCGGTCGCACTTGGCGAAGCAGGGGTGCAGGGGGTGTACAGGGGGCTGACGCAAGGGTGCGTCGTCATCCTGGAGGCGTCAGAGGTGGACTGGGGGTGGCCGTCTGCGAGAATGGCTGTCTGGGAGCCTGTTGAGGCTCGAGCTGGGCTGTGGGGCCGAACGCCGGCCTGTGCAGCGAGCTGGGGGGCCGTAAGTTGGGTGGGCAGCGTGTGCCGCTGTTTTTGAGGTGCTGGGGCTAGTTCTGAAGCTGGGGGGCCGTCGTTGGTGGCCGTTGTTGACGACGATGGCGTCGTTGATGGGGGCTGTGCCGGCGTCGTTAGCGGTGACGTGGCAAGGCTCTGGGATACAGGGGGTGGTGGGGCAGGTGGCTCGGGGCCGTCGTTGGCCTGCGTGGCTGCGTCGCAGGTGCTGGGCGGTTCTGTGGATGTCCCCGCGTCGCTTAGTGGACGCAGCGGCTCATCGGGTGTTCCGGCATCGATAGTGGGGGCCGTCTGGGTGGCCGTCTCGATGGCTGTGGGCCTGGGTTTTGTTGTCCAGGCCTGTCTCTCGGCTGCTCTTCCTCGTTCTTCCCCGTCCTTCAGTCCTTTCTCATATCCTTCTTTTCTCCCTTCCTCTTTTCCTTCTGCCAGGAATGTCACCTTTCCATTCCTTAGTGTCCTCCCAATAGCCTCTTTCGTCAGTTCAAAGGCCTCTTCTCGGCCCAGCTTTAGGATAGCCTCATAGACGTCGCTCTGATGGTTCTTGATGATTCTCATGTGGGCCACGAGGTTGTATGCTGCTCCTTCTTGCTCCTCTTCGCGTGCTGCAGCTATTTCGGCTTCGAGGTTCTGTAGTGACGGTATCGTCACTGGTGGTGTTGCCGTTTTCGTAGCTGTCTTCTTTTTTCCCATAGTGATAGCTCAGTGGAGAGGTGACAGTTAACAGGATAACAGTATGACAGGATGACAGTAGACAGAATATGACGGTTTTCAGAATGACAGTAGACAAGTGACGGAATGCAGAAGGTGTTGGTACCGAGGGCAGTGGTGCAGCAGAAGCACACGTTACGAGAGGTGACGAAAGCTTGGGAAAATGAGGAAAAAGGCTGAAATGCGCATGCAGAGTCGAATCGACCTGTTGTCACCAGATGGAGACGTGCAGTCTCTAGCTCGGTCACAAATAAAACACCTTTTGTCATGTTTTGAAGCCGCGTGCATAGCCTTTGCAGTCATGGCGGTCAGTTCCCGTAACATGACGTCTTGGTCGTTCTTGATGGTTTGAAGTTGAAGTTGGGCTGTGAGGGCGGGAAGGGATGGCGGAACTTGAGACTTGGGTGCAGGATCTGTAGGGACGTGTCGTTCATTAGATTCTACCTTCTTCTTCAAGCTGCGTGTGCGAGGGCGTTTGACCGGCAGTTCCAGATCGTCGTCAATATCCGAAAGATCCTCTTCTGGGTCGAAGGAAAATTGTACGTCGTCCGAGTCGTCATCGATGTCATCCACATCGAATTCGCTCCTTAGGTAACCAAGCATGTTGATGATTGATGGAGCCGTGGTAACCGTTTGCTGGTCGTCAGGGATCCTGTGTCTGATCTTCTTGCGCAAGGAGCTCGGGATCCCTTTGTAAAATAGAAGATTAGCCTCGTTCACCGTGATGAGAGACTTAGCCTCGAGTTGAGTCAACTGGGTCGTGAATTCTCTGTAGTATCGGTCGACGTCTTGAAGACTGGAAATAGAACCCGTGTCAGCGTGTAGTCTTGTCCATTTTCGTAGCCGTTCAGGGGAGACCCGTGGTTTGCGATCATTTGAGCTATACAGATCCGGTAGGTGAGCACGCGTTGCAGCCCAGTCATGTTCAGCCCAGCACGTCGATGAGTCGATGATATCGCGGACACGTTGGTGGCAGTACCGTAGAACATAAACCGGGAGATCATTGAAAGGCACCCTAGCGGCGTTGGCATGTGCTTCGAGGGTATCAAGACAATCGGCCACGCGTTGTCCTTTGAAAAGAGGTGCGTCTGGTGATCCAGGTGTTGGCATGGGCAAAGCAAAGAGGAATCCTGGGCGGGCCATCAGGGAGTGGATGGATGATGTGTTGTTTGAGCAGCTGTATGCGCCTGCGAATTGCCTTGGAAAGCGTCGAAAGAGAGATCGTCGATGGAAAGGTGACGTGGGCCGAGCAGAGCGCGTATATGTGCGTTGTCGAAGTCACAGAGCCTAGACGAAAAGATTCCAATCGAAAGACGGTGAGTGGATGGATGAGCGGGAACAGGAACGTTTGCAGAGGTGATTTCTTGACGCGGACGAGAGCCTGAGCAGGTCAAAGGGACTAGAATGACTCCAAGTCTATTCCAGGCAGTTGACTCCAAGTCAACACAGATTCCGGTCTTGAAGGGCACAGCAGACACCAAGTCAAGCCGTGAGAGGGACAGACGCTGTCACACTCAAGCTTGAGGTTCGTCGAGGGGTCCGTGTATGCGGTTCGTCGAACGCGTTTGGATGCGTTTGGATGCGTTGTTGATTGGATGACAGGAGAAGGTTCAAGAACGTAAGGATGGTCGTGAAGAAAGAAAGGCGGCGTGGAATTTGAAAGGAGAGCTTCGAGATTCAGAGGAACCAAGGAGCGTTGGGAATGGTGGGGCCGTGGTTGACTATATGCGCGTCGTTGGTGATCGTTGATCCAAAGAAGACTCTGTGATCGACGAATCAGCGACGGAAGGCAATGAAAGTATAGTAATTGTGTCGTCTGGCAGGTTATACCAGTCCAGAACGCTGAGGAAAGGGAGGAAAAGGGGCTGGTTATACCAGTCCACTATGGATGAGGCGCCCAGCGCACATGGCTGCAAGTCATGCTAGTCACATGGTCGTGTTGATTTTGTTTATCTATGCACGATTCTTCTCACATCAAAATGCTTCAACTACCATCCTGGATTATCCAGGTCGTAGCCTTCCTCCACGACTCTTCAACTACTACCCTGGATTATCCAGGTCGTAGCCTTCCTCCACGAGTCTTCAACTACTACCCTGGATTATCCAGGTTGTAGCCTTCCTATCCTACCTTGGGCGCTCTCCCTCGTTCTCCCTTGCACTCTCCACAGGCTGAAGGACCATTGATCTTGGCTTGCATTACCTTGTTACGTCGTAGGGTGACTTGACTGCTAGTGTGCGACCTTAGTGGGGCGCCTTTGCATACGGTCATCTGTTTATGTTCTTGGTCCACGCTTCCCGCTGCCCTCGTTTATCCACTGTTCATCCACTGTTCATCTTGGCTTGCGTTACCTTGCTACGTTGTAGGGTGACTTGACTGCTAGTGTGCGACCTTAGTGGGGCGCCTTTGCATACGGTCATCTGTTTACGTTCTTGGTCCACGCTTCCCCACATCCAGCGTGCGTCTCCCTCTATGATTTCCCTTGGGTTGATTCGCCTGCTCGTGTGCGGCTTCTGTGGAACGCCTGTGCAAAAGAATCTTTTCTATTCTACATATCGTCTCCCTTTATGATTTCCCTTGGGTTGATTCGCCTGCTCATGTGCGGCTTCTGTGGAACGCCTGTGCAAAAGAATCTTCTCTATTCTACATATTGTCTCCCTTTATGATTTCCCTTGGGTTGATTCGCCTGCTCGTGTGCGGCTTCTGTGGAACGCCTGTGCAAAAGAATCTTTTCTATTCTACATATCGTCTCCCTTTATGATTTCCCTTACATCTTTCCATGTCCGTACTCGCGATCTATACAATGCATCTTGGGGGCTTTACAAGCCCAGTCCACATTAACGCTGAGCTCATCACAGCTGGAAGTCCACTTCTTCGCCATGCTACTTACTGCATGAACAAGTCATTCATCGTAGGGTCGTCTCATGTGCTCGTAGGACAACATTGGGGTCACAGCCAACGTGGAGGATGCTTATGCAAGGCTACAGAAGTGGTCGACAACGGTTAGGGATGGACAAAGGTCAAATGATATTAATAATATCCTAACGAGGTCGATACATGGGGGTATTACAACTACATGTTGGGGGGGGGGGGGGCGGCCATGCAGTGGATATATATAAAATAACAGAGCAGGACGTACACCAAGTGCAACAACCCTGTATGCCAGGGATTCTTGTTTAGGAGACGGCCATACAGCGATGAAATCATGGTTTCCTCTTCCATGGGCTTGGGAGCATGCTACAGCCGGAAGAACCTACGGCCGCTGGACATCAGAGAAAGAGGAATGGTTTGCGAATACATGCCCATCAAAGTACGATTTTCTCAGCAGATTGTGGATCGTCAAGTTCTGTTCTTGAACGTCGCACAGATATGCCACTTACTGCAAGAGCTTACCCTTCTTACCCCTCAACTCAAAGCTGGCGCTTACGACTAACACCCTTGCACTTACTCAGGCAGCAAGAGTGCGCATGTCACTGGTCTGATGCACAAGATACCTTTCCAGCGCTTTTGCTGCTGGCCACTCACGTTTTGCCTCCTTCAGGTTCAAGCGCCACTGATCAAGAAAATCTATAGGTTATCACAACAACATGGGGGCTAGAGGCGACATGGGTTAGAGCCTGATGGCCAGGGGAAGAGCAGATGGTTAGGGACGGACAAAGGTCATGGGGTTTTCACCCAGCCAAGATGCAAGATTCTAACACAACGAGAACAGAAGGTTTTGGGGTGCACGTGGGATTACAACTTAAATGGACACCCATGGGTCAGCTTTCTCCTCGGAGTCCGCCAACCCTCAATACTCCACGCATGGATTCAATGCACCCTGTTTGCCCTCTGTTCCCCCTGCTCTCAAATCAGCCGGACGGTCATGAAATGACTTCGCGACTCTGGAAGTTCCTGCCACAAGGGCCGGTCGCTCCCAATTGCCCCCCAGCCAGCTACAGCCAGCATTCCCAAGTCCAAGCCCCCCAGCAGGTCACAGGAGCATCGAGGCAAACCCGACTGCACCCCCCCTGCCCCCCCCAGCTAACACCCCGAGGGGCGGTTACAGGGACAAATGAATTCTATTGTTATCCTAGTAAGGGAGGGATACATGGTACAACTACGCATAAGGGACGGATGGAGGGCATAAGGGGGAAAGTGGGCCAGCAAAAAAATAAAATGTCAGGCCTGTTGGCCTTTTATACGTTCCCAGAATCCTTGGACGGTCCGTGCGTTTGTGTGGTTATAATATCTTTTGTTCCCATCTTTTCCGTGACAGGCGCTCACATTGCCATCTTTCCATGACATAAATGATGCGCCTAGGCCGATCGCAGATGCAAAGATGCATGGCAGTCGATCATGACTGGCCCATCGCCAGGCCCCTCCTCTCACGGTGAGGGGTAGGTACGACATGCGAGCCTCCAGAACGGAACAGGGTGAGAAGGTGAGTGCCGTTTTGGACAGACGCTCAATTAGGAGCGGTCTAGACTGCAGCCCATGTCTTTCAGTGATGACCATAGTTTCCAACGAATCCCTTTAACATTTTAATATATTAATTTTATTTTTTGCGATGGATGAGCCATAACTTGAGAAAAAGGTGAGGAAGGTCGGTGCTCTGAGCGCAAGGAGGGTGCACGGAAACCCACTGCGTGGTTCCCTTATGAGCCTCAACGTCAGGGAATGTTGCATGAGCCTTTAACAGGGGAAGGGGGGAGCCGAGCACGGGACGGGCTCCGCGATCCGGATCAAAAAAAGATGGGCCTTGGGGTCGGTCAGGATGAAGGGAAGCATGTGGGAAGAAAAACCCGGATGGGGACAGAAAGTGTTTCCGCCCCCCAAGCGTCCGAGTCAAATAGCTAGGGTACGCCCCCCGGTGGGAAGAGTGTCTGCTGCCTAACGGCAGGGGACGGGCTGACCCTAACGGGTGCCGTAAAAAGCCGTAGGATGGCGTGAGCCATCCATGACTCTGGACAGTTTAATACACTATCGCAATGCGAGAGTCGAACTGAAGAACGATCTTCCGCGCTGTTTTTGAACAGTACTCTGACTGGATCGGGATGTGATACCAATGGTACTACACCCGCACCGACTCAGGACCTTTCTGGGAGCCAAGGCGGCCTCTGGCCGCCTCGGTACCTACGCTTTGGCAAGCGTGGGAGAATTTTCCTGTTCTGGAAATGTCGGCTTTGGCTGACTTAGTACGGGGCGGGGCGCCCCCCGGCCCGGTTGGGCAGGCGGGTACCGTCTGAGCGCGAGCTCAGCGGCTAAGGTCCAGTGGCCCCCCTGTTAGGTGCAGTGGGTGAAACCCATTGGGAGACATGGCGCGGCCCTGTGTGCTAGGCACACAACGCCGAGGCGCTGCCCTCCCATATGACTCAGATCAGAGATAAGGAAGTCAGGTGAGTCGGGAAACCGACTCATGTTCTGTCTTGTGATGACAAGGTGTTAGCGGATCTTGTCAGATCGACTTCAGATGACTCGTTGCTGTGCGTTTGCACATGGTGATAAGAGCCTTGAGGCTCTTATCTGTGACTCGGCAGGTGCTGGATCAGGGCATGTCCCTAACGTCTTAGTACTCCTGAGTCAGATGTCGTTCCAATGTGTTCGGCGTTTGACAGACGGCGGGAAAAGCTTGGGACATGGTGTCCTCGGCACTGACGAGCTTGGCTTGGCGCCAGTCACATGTCGCATAGTCTGGTTGACTATAAAAACCCAGCAGAAGTACTGAAGAGGCTACAAGCCGAAACACTTCCTTTGAGTCCGCTCAGGGAATTTGTTTACTTTCTGCTACCCTCTTCACACAAGATAACTCGCACGCCTTCGGCGTGCTCGTTCTAACCCTATAACCCTATAACCCTATGTACATAATATTGTTGTGTTCCTCCTTGCACATTCATTACTTATTGCTTCTTTGTCATTTATAAAGGAAGGTAATATGTATATTGCGTATATGTTTTTCGTTGCATTGTGTGTTATTTAACATGGAATTCTTTTACATAGTTGACATTTTGGGATGTACCTATATGGATCTTTTGTGTTAGTATTTATTGTACTCGTTGACATCATCTTTATTTTTTATTGTATGTGTTCGTCTTACCTTGTTTTTTCCCAGGAATAATCATGGGTGTTAATATCGTTTGCTTGCCTATTTACCCTGCTGAGCGTAAAATTAAACAGTTGATATATGTCTTATTTCCATCATGCAGCTCTGTCGTTGTTTAGTCACACTGTTTCTTACATTTGGATGGATTATATATATCATTATATGTTAATACACTGGTGGTACAGATTTCGTCTCATGGTTGGAACTGGGTACTTATGCTGTGTTCATTGCCATATGACTGACGTACTTTGATACATTCGCTGTTTGTACTTTGTTATAACTTACCGTGATATACTAGCACACAGACCAAGTTCATTATCAGTCTTTGCATTATATACACAAGCAAATTAAGTGTACAGGTTAATCAGTAATAAATGCAGAGCGTTTAAGTATTACTTATTATCCGGGTGATGTTTCCCTGTATTTTGTTATCTCATTGTTACTTTTGTCGGTTGCATTGACTATTTAGGCGTGTATATTTGCTACACTTTGGGACTGCATGGCATTTGTATGCGCTGGTCAGTCATGTTCGACTCGCACAATTGACATTTTTGTTTTGTTTTGCTTCATTACTACTGGTTGTTACTGTTGATTCTTGACTGGTGCATTTTTATGTATGTATATACTGAATAGTATACTACTTATATGCGCTGGTCGTTCATGTTCGGACGGTGCACCATATTGTTGCCACGTTGTATCCTTTCAGACGGCGCACTTTTGGGACACATAACCCTTGCCCATACCCTGCCCATACCCTTACCCATGCATCAGAGAAGGTACTGAATGCAAGTTGGACCGCATATGGTTGCCGAACGAGCCTCCAACATTGAAGAAGATGTAGTTGTATGTCTTGCCACCCCGTGGTGCTGGAGCATGACGACAGGTATGGGGACACTTCTGAAAGAAGACCATGTTGAGTAATGATTTACTGGGTAGAAGGTAGTGGCACAACGATAGCCAAGCGACTGCACCGCCCTTGGGCGTTCACCAGGGGGAAAGGTCACGTGACTACAATTACGCTGAATTACGCTCAGTTACCCTCAGTTACCCTCACCTAGTTATGCTTGGTTACGCTGAATTACGCTGAATTACGCTTGGTTACGCTGAATTACGCTCAGTTACGCTGGAGTCACAAGTGGTCACACATGTGATGACTTGTTATGCCTCATCATATATAGACCTACTTTGAATCACCCATTGCTGCACAACCGTTCCGCCAACTTCTTAGCTTTTTGGCAGAGCCAATGTTTCATATAAGACCTAACTTTCATCCACCCAAACCTCTCCCTATTTTTGTCTTTTGTATATATGATTAATCTTATACAGGTACTGTATAATATTAATTCCCGAGACTTAAACATTCCGTAGTATATATACTACATGTATAGGTCTACCTAAGAGAATAATAGCCTGGCCTCTGAGACACCCTACCTCGTCTTAAGGTCTCCTCTGAGCTATTCATTCCCAACACCCTCACAAGTGGCTTGGACGTGGTTCGAAAGAGCCAGGTGGCTCCAATCGAGCCAATCTATAATCTCCCCAGTTGCTTGGACGTGGTTTTGCCATTCAGTATATTTCAACATAGGGATGATTCCAGCTCCACACCCCGAGGGGCAGTTACAGCGAAAAATGAATTCTATTGGTATCATAGCCTATAAAACAGGAAAAATAGGTGTAAAATTGTTTATAAATTTTATGAGGCCCTCCTAACAGATGCCCAATCAACAAATAATAACTGGTGGATAATTAGTATGCTTCCACACCAGCTTCTCAGTAAAACAAGTAAAGATCACCCGACGTCCGGATGTTGGAGGCATCGCAAAGTGTGCAAGTACCCGGGACATAATCCCAAATACCTTTCCTGGCACAACCGCTATTCGGATTCCCAGTTGTGGCGCCACGAATTCCGCCCCAATCCAATCTCCCACTCCCCAAACCCATGTGATTGTATCAGGTGCATCACTGAAATCTATGTGGATCCTTTCACTAGAACCCTCCTTCACTGCTATGGCGAAAAACGCCCCATCGTAGTCTAGCGCTGGACGTTGGGCAAGTTCCTTGCCCAACCATGCCTGAACTCGTCCATGAGCTCTAATGTTTGGCTGCAATCAGTATTTTATCCTCGCAAATAGTAACCCTGCAGGCCACGAACCTTTGCTGGTGTTTCCACTGTATGGGTAAGTAATACTTCGTCAGCCCAATTATCTTGGGTACCACAAGCTTCTTCACCAATCCCAACAGCTTGTCTATGACCTCAATTGCTTCAGGACTTTGCTTTATACTTTCAGCCGTAATAAACGGGCGTTTCGCCGTAGCCTCCCATACACCCCAGTGATAAGCTGGTGTATGTGAGCGACCTCCCTCACGTTTGATTAGGTGAGCAGGTGCCACAGCCTGCACCTGGTCCCATGCGGAAAGCAGTTTTGCCTGCCTTCCAGGGGAAACGACATTGCCACATAGCAACATCAAATAGGGCGGATGATCGGGGTTCTGCAGCATTTGCTTTTCTGGTGTTGGCACTAGTAAAATGCTGTTCGGGTTTACAGGTAAAATTGGGAAGCTTTCTGGTTTTGCAGCATCAGGGTGTTCACGCTCTATGGTGCTTCGAACCAAAGCTTGATCTTTCTTAATTGTTACTAACTCATCGGGATAATGCATCGGATGGTGGATCACTGAATTTGGGCATTAGTTTCGTTAATCCACTTCACGTTCTGCATCCCTTACCGGTCTGACTCTCCACAACCTTTTTCGCCTGCTCTGGCCCTCCATAATCTCTATACTTCCGGAGCTTTTGGCTCCTCGCCGCACTACTTCTGTTGCCGCGGTGGGCAGGTTTCTTTCGTCCACTGGTTTTTGCAGGTGGACCATCCTCTATCGCCTCGGCAGTCACTTTTATCTCCGCATCCTGCTCAAGCCGACGTTTCTTTGACGATGGTTCGTAGGGCTTTGGTGGCATTCTGTCCAGCAGCCCTGGTGTTGGTAAGGTCTGGCCCAATTGGTGTTTTGGGGGGAAGCGTTGATGAATGGAGGCTGCTCAGGACCTATTAACCCTGTAACGTAAAAGGATGACCTTATGCAAAGGCGCCCCACTAAGGTCGCACACTAGCGGTCAAGTCACCCTATGACGTAGCAAGGTAACGCAAGCCAAGATGAACGGTGGATGAACAGCGGATAAACGAGGGCGGCGGGAAGCGTGGACCAAGAACGTAAACAGATGACCTTATGCAAAGGCGCCCCACTAAGGTCGCACACTAGCAGTCAAGTCACCCTACGACGTAGCAAGGTAACGCAAGCCAAGATGAATGGTGGATGAACAGCGGATAAACGAGGGCGGCGGGAAGCGTGGACCAAGAACGTAAACAGATGACCTTATGCAAAGGCGCCCCACTAAGGTCGCACACTAGCAGTCAAGTCACCCTACGACGTAGCAAGGTAACGCAAGCCAAGATGCCTGCCAGACGATGTGGCAGGGTCAAGTTACAAAACCTGGGGTGAACTCCAAGGTTTCAGAGGACGAAGGCCTGAACCTATGCTCGGATCGATCCAGAGCAAGGCTTGTTGAGCTTGAGGCCGGAGGTGGTGGTTGACGATCAAGTCTGAGAGCACAGCCACTCGGACCTGATCCAAAACAAATATTATTTAGCTAATCAACGTTCGTTCAGATCAACACTCAAGTTCTCAAGCTTCAAGTTCAACCTCGACCGCCACCTCAATACAACTTTGCTCTGGATTGATCCGAGCATACCCCAGGCCTCGTCATTTCTCAAACCTTGGAGTTCGCTCCAGGTTTTGGACTTGATGCTGTCCTGATTTGTCGCCTCTCCCCTCCTGATGGACCAGGCGGTTTCTCCACCGGCTGCATAGATCATATCCAGGTATGGCTCCCATCAGATTCATTGCATCTTACGCCTCCCTCATAGCCCCACGTTCGGCTTAACCCTATGACGTTCTCCCCTTGACGCGTTTTCTCTGTTCGTCTAGGACGGTAAGTACGATCTTCTGAGACCACATAGCCTAACCCCGTTTCTTACGCTTTTTCTTTTTCAGCCTTGTGCCGCCATTCTTCCAAGCCGTTTTTTCCATTCGGTACTCTGTGTCGCTGTTCCGCACACCCACTTTCTCTGTCCGTCAGGACTGTAGGTACGATTTTTCCATACTGTATAGGCACACCCCGTTTCTTATGTTTTTTTTTCCTTTTCCAGCCTCGGTCCGCCGTTCTTCCGGCCTGTTTTCTCCACTCGGTACTTTTTGACACTGTCCGGCGGACCCATTTTCTCTGTTCGTCTTGGACGGTATGTAACAATCTTCCATACCATAACTAAATAATTTTGGTCCCACATAGAAGAAAATTGGCGGGCTAGTTATAGGCAAAACATGTTTTTTTTTACTGATCCCAACCATTGGATGGGCATGATGATCTATGACGAGGTAGGCCTTGGCAAGATGGCGGTCGCCATCGCCGTGCTTCCTTTTCTTAATTAGTGTATCTCTCTACAAGAGCGTAAGCATGATTTGGCAGGACAGCAGCACAAGGCTGCAAAAGAAAGTGCAAAAGAAACGGCGGAGGTCGGAAAATCACTACTTACCGTCCTAGACGAACAGAGAAAATGGATCGGGCGGACAGCGTCGCAAAGCACTGAAGGGAGAAAATTGGTGGGAAGAACGGCAGCACAATGCTGAAAAAGAAAAAGCGTAAGACGGCTATGTGGTATGGAATATTGTTGCTTACCATCCAAGACGAGTAGAGAAAATGGGTCTGTCGGACATCATCAAAAAGTACTGAGTGGATGTAGTAGCGGAAAATCATACTTACCACCTTTGACGAATTGAGAAAATGGGTGTGTGGGACGGCGGCATAAAGCACTGAGTAGAAGAAAAGGGTCGGAAGAATGGCGGCACAAGGCTGAAAATATAAAAGAAAAAGTAAGGAATGGGGTATGCCTGTACAGTATTGAAAATTCGTACTTATAGTCCTGACGGACAAAGAAAATGGGTGTGAGGAACAGCGACACAAAGTACCGAATGGGGAAAATGGGTCGGAAGAATGGAGGCACGAGGCTGCAAAAGAAAGAGCATTTTTTTCATTTGTCTTTCCGTCTTTCACTTCGTCTACATCCATTTTTCGAATACATTGTTTATGTTTTTAACACAAGCGGATCTATGTTGAAATATACTGGATGGCAAAACCACGTCCAAGCTACTAGCGAGATCATAGATTGGCTCGATTCGAGCCACCTTACTCTTTCGAACCACGTCCAACCCACTCGTGAGATTATAGATTGGCTCGATTCGAGCCACCTGGCTCTTTCGAACCAAAGTCCATGCTACTCGTGAGGGACATGATTTTGCATTGCTAATAACCCTACGCACTAGGAGCCCAAGCTTCTCACAAGGTAATGTTGGGCACAGAACAAATGATTCTTAGTCTGTATCTGAAGCCCGCGACAGCACCTAAATGCGGTGACTGCTATCTCACCCCCGGGTATACATTCTCTGTCATATAAATATATTGGATAACAGGCTGATATGTATTTTACTGTATGATCCAGATTACCATGGTGCATCCCGTCAGTAACCCTACGATCACAAAGTCCTGGTATGTATTGTTCGCCTTCTTCCTGATCTCACCGCTCTACACAATCCTCCAGGCATTCCTTGTCCAGATAAATCAGAAATCCGAGCACACTTGTCAAATTGATGCCGACTTTAGGATGTTGATTTCACGGGGCCCATTGAATCATGATTTACTGAGATATGGATACATGGCTTTGTGGTGGTCCACCCGTTTGCGCAGAGAACCCATCACATGAACAGCGATGGTTTGGAGTATCGGATCGCTAGACCATTCCGTTTCCCATAAATCTGTCATAGCGGGCTGTAGTTCGTTCACGTAGTAGTGGGGTTTCCCAGCGGCATCCATGCATAGTGCTACATCCATCCGTACTATATCATTCTTACTTGCTGCCACTGTATGTCGTTTTGCTTCAAGGGTTCGAAGAGCCTTAAGAGTGCTGGCGACAAAGGAATGGAGGTCGTCCAAACCTTGCTTCTTCTCTTTTTGGGTGAGTGACATTTGGGCACCCTGATTTAATTTCCAGCTTTGAGGATTGCCCCTTGTTATGATATGATAAGCAATAAATCTAGAATCAGAGATGTCAATGACGTACAGGTGTTTCCATTTGGATAGCGGAACAGGTGTTGTAAGGATGCTTCTCGTCCAAATTGGGGTGCCCAGCTCTTCAGGGTCTGAAAACCATTTCTGAATAATATCTCCAGATGCGTTACACCATATTCGCAATTCGCCTGCGGAGAGGATCAAGGGATTATGTTCCTGATAAAACCAGGTGGCGATGCCGTCAGGCTGTGGAGGTGGAGAGCCAATGTTATATGATCGGACATGACGGCATCCCCAGGAGTATGACCTGAAGAGGGTTGTCAGTGGGCGGGATTCTAGTGAGGTAAATAAATACCTTTTCGAGACCCAAGTGCCAGCTTGAGGGACAGACAATTGGGTGACTGGGCGATGGGTATGGGTTACTTCGCGTGCGATATAGTCGAGATCTTGCTCAAGACTCCACTTTTGTAGGTGGACTTCTTGTTCCCAAAGCGGTGGCCAGATGGGGACCATTTTGTCTAGACGGAAAATGTTGCTATACATAAGATTCCACGTGTCCTGCGAGCTATGATAAAATATTATGGATATGAACATTTTTGTTGATTCAGAATTTTCACGCACGTTGTCTGCATGGAAAGATCAAGAATGATCACATCATATGCCCTCAATTGTTCGAAACTACCTCTGTTGATATGGCCGATGAAGTCTTTAAATGTGATGAGTTCTCCAGATGATCCAGGATCACTTTTAAGGAGCTCAAGGGCGACCACCACCTGCTGGGCTTGAGCGATCTCGATTCGTTCTGTGAAGAATTTGACTTACCCAGGAAAGTACTGACACGGATGGCTCCTTTTTGTTCTTCGCATCCAAATATGCCGCACACCTCCAGGCTTTTGAATGTTCAGGCAAGCGAGTAGATGACCAATAAGATTCTTGCTCAGAAGTCCATGATCGCGCCTCATTCAAGTCAGAAAAATGACGGGTCAACCAGTCAATGGCTGGGAAGCCGTTTTGTCGTTCGGGGTGTTCGGTGTTTTGTTCGCCAAGGACCCATAGAAATTTGACAGAATCTGGTTGGCCTGGGCCTCTGGTGTTTCCTGTTAGATACTCATGACCAGGACATTCTGGGTGACAGCTGCTATGTTTCTTATTATTTGCTTGATGAGCGGTAAGAGAGCCTCCACCACCAGAAAGGGTTTTACATGATTGGCATGTATGGGGGCAGCTCTACAAAATAAATATGATTACCAAAAGATGTGCAGAAATGCAATGTCCTGACTTTTCTAGGCTGGAATGCCATACAGGTAGAAGTTAGGCATGTGTGATGGGTTAGTTGGTAGAGTACGAAATGATCTCACCCGTTCCCTCCTTTTTTTTGGCCCCAGTTCCGGGAGTGGGTCTTCCGGGAGGACACGTTTCAGAGGGTTGGAGGAGTTGGACATGAACTGCAAGGGGACGATGAAAAGCTAGGGTATAGGGGGTTTGAACACTTGAAATGGACTAACTAATGATCGTTGGCCCAGACCGCTGGTGGACTGAAAAGAACGGTTCGTCTGGTAAAGGTGACAGGAACACGGGATACAAGGGTGCAAGCTCCACTTGTAGTATGGAGCTCCCGGAATGTAATCAGGGCAGCGAACTCCACCTGAAAGACAGTGAGAATGGGAATATTAAGTATGGTGATTCTTGGAGTGTATGGTGAGGGCTGAAGGTTGCAGGAGATGTACGACTAAACTTGCGTTGTAGTAGTTGATGATCAAAGCGGAGAGCACAGCCACTGTGATCAAGGTAGTTGGCATTTGGGCCAAAACTGACAACGTTTAAAAATTCTAATTACGATCTAATGTTTAACTATCCCTCACGAGTAGCATGGACTTTGGTTCAAAAGAGCCAGATGGCTCGAATCGAGCCAATCTATAATCTCACGAGTGGCTTGGACGTGGTTCGAAAGAGCCAGGTGGCTCGAATCGAGCCAATCTATAATCTCACGAGTGGCTTGGATGTGGTTCGAAAGAGTAAGGTGGCTCGAATCGAGCCAATCTATAATCTCGCTAGTAGCTTGGACGTGGTTTTGCCATCCAGTATATTTCAACATAGATCCGCTTGTGTTAAAAACATAAACAATGTATTCGAAAAATGGATGTAGACAAAGTGAAAGACGGAAAGACAAGAAAAAAATAGAAGGCCTGATGATGATAACAAATTCAAGTACAAAAAAGAAGTCCATAGCCTTATTTGTGATGTCAATGGATGTATTCCATGTGAAGCAACAAGACTTACAAGGGTAATTACGGCTGCCAGTATCGACGATCCCCGGCCAGGAGCATGTCGGAAAGGGTTTCGACGGATTGGCGGAACCCCTGGGTCTGAGCCGCCTTGAATTTAATCCTGTCTCGCCACTGCCTTGCATTCAGCAACTGGGCTTTTCCTTGCCGGATTTCGTCGAGACGCCTCTGGTAGAAAACTTCGCAATCTTTCGACCAATAGCCGAGATCTAAGCCCGAATGACGCCAGGTGGAGGCTTTTGGCCACCAAGAGAGTTGCGCCGTCTGTTTTTGATTGCCTGTATGACACTTTGAACGACGTAGGAAGACTATGAACAAAAGAAATACCTGTTGAAACATGGTAAACACCACATATCACATCCTCATCGGCATCATCCAGGCGGTCATCAACCAGGACATCATCGCGAAGTCGACCGATCACATCGCCCTGTGTACGGCAGGATGACGATGGTCCTCTGTTGACCGCCTTTACCTTGACGATGTCCTTTGCCAACCGCCATGCATCAGCGCTATCCGCCCAACGCTGCTGCCCAACAAGTCATTCTTCGCCTTCTCATATGCCAGGTACTCTATAAAGTCAAACCGGTGGTCTTTAGGCCGCAATCCTAATCCAATGCTTCGACGTTCCCGAACTGCCCTCGGTGCCCTGCCAACACATTTGACAGTCGAAAACTGAATTCCATGGGCGACAAGGCTTCTGACGATCGAGCCCATGGATTCGTGCTGCTGCCGGAAGATCTGGAGAATCGTCGTAGCCTCTTGTAGAGCTAAGAGATACCACTGTGTCTCAAGTCGTTGGCCATGGATACCGATGAGATGAAGGTCAGGGCGGACCCTCACGTACTGGAAGTAATTATGTTTCCGGATCTGGTCCAGTAGTCCAGGGGAGTAATCCCACAGTGGAGGGAAAGCAATCGGCATAGTGCCTTTATGCACCAGGAAATTGTGGAGGTCGAAAACGGCCTGGTCAAGACCAGAGTTCGTGCAATGTTTGACTGCCAGATTCGCCATCGCCTGGTCCTGAGTTCTGGCAATCTTCGGCGTCGTGGCTGGCACCATCATGCGAGGGTCAGTGCTATAGGCCTCTCGGCATAGGAACCCATAACGGACTCGGAGGACGTCCTGCAGAGGGAGAATGTCGATGGTACTCGGGGGGATGTGGTTGCCATATGTAGACTGGACGTCGAGGAGAAAAGCATCGTCGTTGTTGTCGGTGGTGGGCAGAGCCGCATGTGAGAAGGGCGCGTCGTCATCGCCAAATATCCCAAAGTCGTGGTCTGATCCGTTTCCTGCTGACGATGGATCTACACTATCCACATTCACTTCAAGATCCCACTCATCCAAGAAGCCGTAATACCTCCTCTGCGACGGTGTAAAAAAACCCCATCTCGCGCTCCACTCCAGGCGGCGGATTTGTTTTCGAAGCATGTGCCCGCTGGGGGTCATCACCCATTCGTACATTGCGGTCCCAATACTTGGTTTGGCCAACATGGTGTCCTGCACTTCAACATCTGTCTGCGTCTCCCGGTTCAGCCTGATTTCTCTGTCTTCCTCGCTTTCCTGTTTGAAATGCTCCTCTTCCTCCTGGTACATACGACACACAAACTCATGCAGCGTTTCACCCTGGTGCTGACGTGAACCTGCATATGGCTCGGGAGGTCCAGCATCATTCGGCAAAGACGAAGAGAATGGCACGAGCATCGAACTGCGGCTTTTGGCTTCCTCGACTTCTCTGCGTGTTGGCAAATATAGTTTCATCTGAGGGTGCATGGCATTGTTGGCATGTTCACCCCAGACAATCCAAAGTGGGACATTCGCAGACACAAATGCCGGAAAAAAATGGGCCCAGGGCGACTTGTACGCATTGACATAGGCGCCACTTCGGAATCCTGGCGTAAAATTACAGACGAAGGAATCTTGGAGGTCGGCAAGCCACTGCGCATGCACGCCTTCCTCCCGACACGCTGTCACCCACTTGGGTTCGACGCTGAGCTTGTCATATATGTTTAGGCTGGCCGCAATGGTGAACGAGCAAACCGTTGCCAGGCTCACGAAGGCGTCCACCGCCTTGTAAGCACACTTGCGAACCCATCGCTCCTCTAGATGATGTGACTTGTACCCGCAGTCGCGGGGGAGTTGCAGGAAGCGGAAGTGCGCTATGTTTGGGAAACTTTGTTTAAGCAGGAAAAGAGCGAGGCCAATCAGGGCTTCTTCGAGGCGCTCCCATGAACTAATGATTTCGGGCGCAAGTATGTATTTACTGTAACGAAAGTTGATTTTAAGGTTCGCGTAGCATATATTCAGCCTAGAAAAGATTGGACCACTAAACGACGGCTGTAACGGCCAAAATGCAAGGTACGGATAGAAATCCGCCAGCCAACGTGGGTGCCTAAGGTCTGCATATCTACAATTGGATGGTAATTCCATCTCGTAGGGCGGAATGGGGCGGACAAGGGAAGTGGCGTTGGGAGAGGACCAAACGCCAAGTTGCGAGTCATAGAACACGTCGGTGACGAGCGGTCTAGGCGCATGGATTGCGTTCGACGATTGCGACGACATGGAGGTGACGAGAGAACTGGAATTGGCAGATCAGTTACAGCGACACGAAAGTATATCGACAGATACGTACTTATGTTGGCAGATAGGTACTAACTAGGCACGACGATGAAAAGGCTAGGGGACGCGGGGTTTCAGCACTCCAAATGGACGAAGAATTGTTCGCTCGGGCTCCTGATGGACAGAGATGGTTCGTGCGTTCGCTAGGCGACAGCGACACCGTTTCTTGAGATACAAGGGTGCAAGCTCCACTTGTATTTACGGTGCTCCTGAGATGCGATCGGGGGTGCAAGCTCCACCCGAAAGCTAGTGAGAATACGAATCTTGAGGAGAGGCCTTCAAATAACGTGTTGAATTAAGCGTCGAGAGAACTGACGAGGCTTACCTTGTGAACGTTGAAATTGAGGATCAAAGTTCAGGGCACAGCCACTCCGTGTCCGTTCAAGTCACGCATCGTCACCAAGACCTCATGACCTCAAGACCTCAACCTTCCACCTTCAAGATTCAAGCCCCAGGCGCACCTTGCTCTGGATTGATCCGAGCAAGGTTTAGGCCTCCGTCTAACTGTATTCCCGAAACCTTGGCGTTCGCACCAGGTTTTGGACTAGACGGTTTCTCCACTTGCTATCCGTCGATCATATCCAGACATGGCTTGCAGAACAAGTCCCTGTGTACCACGCATCTCACGCCCAGTATTTGGCTTTCTTCTAAGACGATCTTTCTCAGATTTCCCTGCTAGATGGTATGCTCAATTGCCAATATGAACTACCTCGCTTCTTACGCCCCTCTTTTTCAGCGCCATGTGGGTCTGTCCAGGGGACCAGTTTTCTCATTTCGTCTAAGACGGTAGGTATCATTTTCGGATATTACAGAATGTTTCTTACAACTCTCATTTTCAGCGCTGCATGCCGCCGTCCTGCCGACCCGTTTTCTCCTCTCGTCTAAGACGATCTGTTTACGATTTAGCTGCAAGGTAAGCGCAATTATTGTCATTTCATTGCTTAATTTATTCTAGGCTTCAGACTTCTATCTTTCTTACGCCTTCTCTTCTCAGCACTTTGTGCCGCTGTCCTGGAGACGCGCTTTCTCCTGCAACCAGAAGCGCTCAGGAGAAGCAGAAGGACCGTGCTGAGAGGGCAGCGCGTTCCAAAAAGGCCAGCATACTGGCCTGCGATGACGAGGAGTCCAAGAAAAGCCAGGACAGCGACGAGGAGAGTGAGGACAGCGGGGAGAGCAAAGAGGCCGGGGTGCCGCATGATGAAGAGACTGCCCAGCCGGGCGATGAAGACGCTGCCCAGCCAGGCGACACCGACCACGACGGCGAGACTCGTGATGACACAGAAGGTGTACCTTGTTGGGAATGAAATCTGATAGCTCAGAGGAGACCTTAAGACGAGGTGGGGTGTCTCAGAGGCCAGGCTATTATTCTCTTAGGTAGACCTATACATGTAGTATATATACTACGGAATGTTTAAGTCTCGGGAATTAATATTATTCCCTGTGGCTGTGTTGGATTATACCAGTGGCAGATCCTAACCCTAGAATGGGTCTTTGGCCTTGGCTTGCCTATATCCCAACATACCTTCCTCTTCTTCGCATGCCGATAGTCCACCGCCCGTGAGGAGATTATAAGAATGATATCAATGCGTCTGCGACGAAAGGATTATCTCAACGTCCTGCGTGAAGCGACGACACGAAAATACGAGGAGACAACCAATCATAGAAGGGGCAGATAGTTGTATATGTATACACGAGTAAACTGCAGACAGCCATTACTTCCGTTTCTCATGTTTCTTCTTTATGTATTCTCTTAATGCGTTGGAACTAGGTGGCGAGGAATCTTCACTCCGCAGGATTGTTGGCTGACGGTGAGAGGGAGCCAGATCTATGGCAAAGGGTTTGAGTGATCATGATGAGAGGAAGGGAACAATCACACCATTGATTGGCCCACGAGCTTTCTTGAAAGATTCCTTGGGGCGACCTTCTGAATACATGACAATGTGTCCATACCATAAGAAATTTAGCTAACCTCTGGGTGCATCCGTCATTCGATTATCTTTGTGGGGCGAGTGAGATTCGTCCCGGGGGCGGATGAAAGGGTTCAAAGGGATTCGATCTAGGACATGATCATCCCTAAGCCAGACTTTTTGTCGTCATCGAAATGGCACAACGCACCTGCACCTGTAGAACGAGACGAGGACGATGATGCTGGTAAATCACCGCGTTTAGCGAAGGGGTTAGGTCGCTTCCCAGCTATGATTCCGGTGAGTATTGTGGCGCTTATGAATACTAACCCCTAACTCACTTTGCATACTATATGTGTCTGTCCAATCAATCCCACGAACGTCATTGGATGGTTGTTGTGAGAGGATAGGGCCTATGGACCCCATGAGCTGAAACTGGACTGGTATTCAGACATAGCATACCTTCAACATTGGATAGCTTTCGGCGTGAAGCGTCAAATGCTAGGCGTTCTGCTGGTAAATTATCAGAGCTGTGCAGTGGAGTGCCGGAACCGCACGGCCCACCTGCCAATATTTGGGGCTCATTTGTTGCACCAGTTATCGTATAATGCTCTGACGATGCTACTTGACGGCCAGGTAAGTGGATGAACGACCTACCTTTCTCCGATTTTCGGCGTTTTGGGCACGGAGTAAAGAGGGATGATCCAGAGGAGCCCGAGGACTTGCTTCGTCGTGGAGCTAAAACCTGCAGGTTAGTATTGTGTGTTAGATAAGACAGGTTATGCTGACAATAGGGTATATCGGATAAATCCAAGTCGAAACCTAGGATTACCAAGTTTGATAATGTGAATAGATCAAATGTATGCGTGCACTCACTGCTGCGGTTTGGCAACTTGTATGGACCAGAAACGTGAGCTTCAGTGTCAACTATTAGGAAAACATGTCTCAGTAGGGCTCCTAGCCTGGAACGTATCTACGTACTGTCTGAAGAGACACCCAGTATTTCTCCATCAGATGGCAGACTCATCATCTCATCAGATAACCCATCCGTCATAGACAAGTCAGCAGACGAACCTAGACTTCCCCTATCAATAATGAGAACGGATTGTGTATGTGTTTGCACTCACTGCTGCGGTTTGGCAATTGGTATAGACCAGAGACGTGAGCCTGAGCGTCAACTATTAGAGAAACAAACATCAGTAGGGTTCCTACACTGGAAAGTATCTACGTACTGTCTGAAGAGGCCCCCAGGATCTCTCCATCATCACATGGCAGATTATCAACTGTAGGGAGAGCAGACGTCAGTAAAGTTCCTAACTAAGGATACATCGACATACTGTCCGAATGGACTCCCAGGTTGTCTCCATCAGATGGCTGAGTCGTCGTTGTGTCAGATAGACCACCCACCATCATCGACGCATCAGTAGATGCTCCTCTTGTTGATGCGTCATTTATGGTCGACTGATCAAACTCGCTTACGGTGTGTGTCTCCACCCTGGACCCCTGATCGTCGCCGACGAATAACGATTTGTCCATAGCGGGCATAGCCAACTTGCTGACCTGGGCATCAGCGGTGTCCATCTCCGGCGTGGACCCCTGACTATCGGTAGTGGGCGTCACCAACTTGCTGATCTGGCCATCACTAGTCACTGCTTCTGATGACTTGGGCTCTGGAACAGGGGGAGGATTAGCGACCGCAGACTCCGCTTCTTGCTTCTTCTTTTTTGACTGACGAGGCCTCTTGGAAGGCTTGTTCTTCTTCGCCATGTCCATGGCCAGAGCGGCATCATTGTCAAAGTTGTCAAGAATGTTTGGGTCCATGCTGGCGTCCTCACCAGGGCGACATACAACTTGACCAGTGATGAGATCAACAAGTTCTGCAGAGGGTTAGTATGAATTTGTAATATTTGTGGTAACGACAAGAGCTTACCTTGGCCTAGCTCCTTAGTCACAAAGACGTCAAACATCTCGCGCTTTCGGAGGGCAATACTGTTTAATAGGAGGTCTGATGATCCACCAGCTAGGAGGTGGATAGCTACGACAGTCTTCTTTTGCGGTTGACGGTGAGCTCGTGCCCGAATCTGCGTGGCATCTTGGTAACTCCATACTTGATTCTACAACAGATATACACGTGTAAGTGTAAACGGCAGTGATCATAGATATTGCTCACGAAATATATGACTATGTTTGCGATTGACAAGTTGAGTCCGGCCGCACCGACGCTCGAGAATATGAGAACTCTCGGACTTCCAGGAGCATGAAATTCAGCAATTATCTTGTCTCGCTTGGCGAAGGATATTGTCCCATCGATTGAAAGGCTAGCGATCCCATGCAGTTTTAAAACCTACATAAATTAACCCTATCAGCAAGCATTACAAATACCAGTCCCTCCTTACATTGACGAGGAGAACAGTCATGCTAGGGGACTCTGAATAAATCAAAACCTTGCATTCCCTTGTAGACGGTTTCAGGGTTTCCTGGGCTGGCACCGAGGGGAAAACAGGTTGTCCATCCACGAATTCGACATCAGGAATGTCATCGCGAGACAAATAATGCTGGCAGATTTTAGCACAGGCATCCATCTTAGTCGATTTGACAGGTTCCCAATCTGCAAGGGTTTTAAAGCTGGGAAGGGGGGTGTCAGGATTTTCTTGGGCGTAGGAAACCGCGGTCCGGTATTCATGATAAAACTTCTGTGGCAAAAAGTCAAGACTATGACCAAAAGACTGATAATCGGTAATGTACTCGGGTGTGCAGCTGCCCAGATTCATTGGCGCTGATGACGCTGCAAAAGAAAATGAGAGGAGAATTTATTATGTAAATACTTGCCAGTGCTGTACCTTGCCCTGGCCGTCTCCGCACGCTCGTGAATTATGTTCGTCTCTCGCTCTGTCATGTTGAGAACACCGATGATCTCTTTGAGGGGAGGAAGCTTAATAAGCTCTTCGCCTTTCCAGTCTTGGCTATTGGTCGTTCGTCGAATAATGTGGCCGAGAAACTGTTTCTGCATACGCCTGACCGCAGCGATCTGTGCCACGCGCATTGACTGACCATCATCCTGATTTTTCTTTGCCTTCCTGAAAGCTGAGTTGTCTTCCTTCTCTTCATCCCATGATGCTTCGGTCAGGAAATGAGGAACACCGGTGAGTCGAGCCATCGCGGCAATGTCCTTGGACGCACTGAATTTTAGAACAGGTTCGTGATTTGAGGGTAAACATACTTTGGGTGCAGTGAGAAGGGGCGTTCCGGTAAGGCCAAGCTTCACAGTCGCTTGCTGGAAAACTCGCAACACAGAAAAATACTTCAAACCCAGGTTGCGCATATGGTGCATTTCATCAATAGTGATTGATAAAAAGCGCTGACCGAAGAGTGTTCCATCAACGGAGCCCTTCTGCACAGGAAGTTCCCAAGGCCGCTTGCCCTTCTCCTGCTTTGAAAGATAGACTAGACTCATTTCCTGTGAGAGACACTGTATCCAACAGTTTGATGCATATGAGTATTTGAGTGACGACAAAGAGGTTTTGCATACCGAATGTGTTGTGACAATTATTTTGTTTTGCGGTTTTTGTCGCGACGATTGAAAGGGCCCAGCGGGGCCCCAGAAGGAACTGTTTCCAGTTTTGGAACTGTCATAGACAAGTATGTCAACACTATGTGGGAGAAAGAGCGTTCGAAGCTCTTGGATCCATTGGGTTCGTAACGTTCCTGGGGTGATGATTAGGTGAGGAAGGGGCTCGATGATTTCCTTCCCAGCAAGAAATTTACAGTCGGCTGGGAAATCATGATGAAATCATTGGGTCTCCTGAAAAACAAAGGGGCTCACCTAATACAGGCGGAAGATCTTGTTTTCGCTCTTGCAGGAAGATACACTGATTGAGAAAAGCAAGCACGGCAATGGCAAGTGCCGTCTTGCCAAGCCCTACCTCGTCACAGGCAAGGCCGCCTGTGCAATGGTTGGGATCCGGGGTAGATGTGAACACATTACGTGCGAATGAGTGTACCCCTGCCATCTGATGCCAGTATAGCTGGTTTTTAACCAGGTAGTCAGGCTGGGGTGTAACATCGAACAACAGAGGATGCTCCCAAGCAGTCAGGCCAGACTTATGACGGAGGGTGATGAGCTGGTATGGGAGATTTTGCCTCGTGAAACCAATCCGAGCTGCCAGGACATCGGGGCTCATCGATTTCTCTTGTTCCATCCCTAGGTCACCGGCATGTGCATCATCGAGTTCAAAGGAGAGCAGGGAGAGAGGATTGATGAGAGCGTCGTCGCCATCGGAATTGTCGTTGAAATAGTCTTCGTAGATCGCAGTCAAGTATTGCAAATCTGCCTCGGTGGCAAGATTCTCAAACTCCTGCATCTGCTTCCTGAGTAACCCTTCATAGACGTCAAGAGGGTTACGTCAATGAGAGATTGAAGACAACGCACGTTTTGTGCCACGGGAACCTGTTGACTTCCTCTGTACCTTGGCACCACAGGCTTCCAACAACCCCTCTATGTCGGAAAGCATGGTATCTGCCTTCCGCGTGTTCTCTTCTGTACCATATATGGAAGCTAGATCTCTCCACTTCGAAACAGCGCGAATTGTTCTGGTGATTGTGGCCTTTGTGGCACCTTCTTTGTCGAGGTCTGCAAAAGCGGTGTCAAATCAATGGCGAAGAGAGGGACAACGTCAATTATACCCTCGAATGCCTTCATCGCGGCTGACTCAAGGGTTTCCAGGCGCCCCTTATCCTTTTTGACCTGCATACGAATTCTCGTCCATGACCGTTGGGCAAAGATTGTAACGCATTTGCGAATCTCCATAGAAAGGAGCTCCTGGCCTTTGAAGCTTTCGACCCCAAACAGCGCCATCCCGATCGAATCCAGGGCTAAAGGTATGTAGCTATCCGCGTTTGGCCACTGTTCCAGTGTGCCCCCAGCGATGAGAAGCCCAATAGGATGAATATGGTGTTGTCGGAAGGCTTTAACAATCGTGTCGTGAATCTTCCATTTCTCCCACATCTTGCGGATATAGGCCCGCCATAGATCTCGACCGGGGAAATGAGGACCGGCTCTCGAGCCGGCTGCGAATTTGATCTTGTTGTCTTCGGTGTCTAGGGCATTGTAGTGGCTGAAGTAGGCAAAAATGTCCTTGGCTTGTTCTCGGGTCCACCCTTCGGGAAGTAAATCATCGTCGACAGGGAAGAGACCGTGCTTCACCCCAGTAAGGGCCTGCCACTGGGGCCAGATCCAAGGCGCTCCACGGTGGTCTGATAAAAAGTATAATTTTATAAGGGCGCTATCAGCCGTATGACTTGGCATGATATATATAGCGGTGGGGGGGGGGAACGTTAAAGGTTGGGTGTTTATGGACAAACCATGGAATGATATAGAGTTTTTGAATAAGTCACATGCGTCTGCGATGAAAGAAAAAAAAAAAGTTGTTTGATAATGGTTTCTAATGCTACCGTAATGCAAGAGTAGCATAATAATGTAAACTAGACTATATGGAGCATCAGGAGGTTTGTTGTGAAAATTTATTACAGGAACAGGTTCTATGCTGAATAAGTGTGGGAGGAATGGAGTGATTAAGAGACGAAACGAAAATCGAAAGGGATTGATGAGCACCTGTATGCGAGGCTGTGAGACGCCAGAAGAGGTGATGAGAAAGATGACTGATCACCAATGAACGGTGCTGGGAATCCAAGTAGGATTCAAGTTCGTGTCCAACGGAAGGGCGGGGTAGAAGGCGGACGACTAAAAAGGAAAAGTGGGTTGAGCAATGACACGAGCCACATGACAGGGATGCCTATCTGACCCCATGATGACAATGAATTTGTCTAGGAAAAAGATCGTCTTAGACGAATGGAGAAAATGGGACATAGGGACGGCGGCACAAAGCGCTGAAAATTGAGGATTAATGTGCTGAAATCATGAGATTAGGGACGACGTATGTGATTATTACGCTTACCTTGCAGCAAATCGGAAACGGATCGTCTTAGACGAATGGAGAAAATGGGACATAGGGACGGCGGCACAAAGCGCTGAAAATTGAGGATTAATATGCTGAAATCATGAGATTAGGGACGACGTATGTGATTATTACGCTTACCTTGCAGCAAATCGGAAACGGATCGTCTTAGACGAATGGAGAAAATGGGACATAGGGACGGCGGCACAAAGCGCTGAAAATTGAGGATTAATATGCTGAAATCATGAGATTAGGGACGACGTATGTGATTATTACGCTTACCTTGCAGCAAATCGGAAACGGATCGTCTTAGACGAGAGGAGAAACCGGGTCGGCAGAGCATGCCGTCTTGCGGGGAAGTCTGGGGGGGGTCGTCTTGGGGGAAGGCCGAACGCCGGGCTGCAGGGGCATGAGATGCATGATACACAGGGACATTTTACGGGAGCCATACATAATAGCAAATGGAGGTCCTTGTCCAAAACCTGGTGCGAACGCCAAGGTTTTGTACATAAGATGGAGGCCTGAACCTTGCTCGGATCAATCCAGAGCAAGGCGCGCGGGTGCTTGAAGCTTGAGGCCTTGAGGCTTGAAGGTTGAAGGTTGAGGCGAGTGACCGATATGATGGTTCGGATGTTGCCAAACAAAGGTGCGATCGAAAAGCCAAATACTATATGATCGAGGCACATGACCACATGACTTACATCGCTTTCAACTTCAACTTGAAAGTCACTGGCTGCAACACCGAACACCGAACATCGACACTCTCCCTCAAGACCTCAAGCTTCAAGACCCCGCGCGCCTTGCTCTGGATTGATCCGAGCAAGGTTCAGGCCTCCGTCTTATGTACAAAACCTTGGCGTTCGCACCAGGTTTTGGACTCGACGCTCTCCGGATTCGCCGCCTCTCCCTCCCGAAGGATAGTATTACCACTTGCTATCCGTAGATCATATCCGGGTATGGATCCCATCAAATGGCCCTGTGTACCATGCATCTCACGCCCGGCACCCTAGCGTTCGGCTTTCTTCTAAGACGATCTAACCCTATGATTTCCCTGCAAGATGGTATGCTCAATTCTCAATATGAACTACCTCATTTCTTACACGCTATCTTTTTCAGCACTATGCGCGGCTGTTCCCATGACCCGTTTTCTCCTTTCGTCTAAGACGGTAGGTACAATTTTCGGATACTACAGAATGTTTCTTACACTCTTTCATTTTCAGTGCAGTGTGCCGCCTTCCTGCTGACCCGGTTCCCCCATTAAATGTTTTGTGCCGTTGCCTGGGATATCCATTTTCTCCTTTCGTATAAGACGGCAAATAAAATTTTCTGATACTACAAAACATCAGGTAAACACCAGTCGCGTTGCAGAGCCGCTTTCTCCTTTCGTCTGAACATTTCTTTCAGGTTTACTTACAAGGTTAGTAAAATTATCATGCTTTCCCTAGAACGTTTGATGTTAATCAAGTCTTTTCCATTTTCAGTATGCTCCATTTTCAAATATGTCCCATGTGACCTATGCCGTTCGTTGCGCTATGTATAATCAACCATAACCCTATAACCCTACAACCCGCAGCCCCGTTTTCGGCTTTCGTCTACGACGATCTCTTTCATTCGGCCCAACCAACCAACCACTTGCCCTCAAGACCTGAAGACCACCTTGCTCTGGATTGATCTGAGCCAGACTCCGGATTCCGTCCTCAAGCTTCTGTGTCCATACCTTGGAGTTTGCACCAGCGTTAGACTCTCGACGCTTGCCTCATTCGTCGCTTTTTCCATCGTAGCACGGTGGATAGCATGGCAGGACTATATAGTACTTTGCCACGCCGGATTTACTCTCTCTCAGATTTCAACAACACAGCCCGCTATCTCCAGGAAAAGTCACAAACAGATGACGAGGAACAAGTTGACGCAGCCTTGCGCGAATTCGTGGATTTTGTGCTCACGGGACGATATGAGCCTGAGATGCATCAAGCTGTAGTGGACCCGACGCGTGGGTCCACCCTCCGTCAGGCAGAGCAACTCTTAGCTACACGCGATATCGACTCTCTCCTCGGCATAACCGATAACATTGTCGTCCTGTCCAGCATCTTCGTATACCCGGTCAGCAACCCTGCCGACACTCTTACCACTAGCATACACATCAAATGTGCTATCCAACGAGGAAACGTGAGTATGATTAGTCCTGTCGAGTATTCGAACCCAACCCACTAACGCACCTATGGCTGCTAGACGACAACTTTCAAACCATACCATCGAATACCGAACCTTCAGCTGGGTGTCTTTGGACAGCGTCATATGATCCATCTGTTCTTTCCTTCGCTTTATTCCGAGGCGCGTCCTTCCGGAGCCTATCTGACATCGAAGGAGAGGAAGGCATTCTATGAGAAAGGACTCCGTCCAGCTATTGAGAACTTAGTGCCCCTTGATAGAAACGATTGGCCTGCCACATACGAAGGGGAACTCTTTAGGGCAAGGAAACATTCTGGCGCCATGGCATTCCAGACAAAGATGCTACAGAGGTTCGCGGTCCCTGTCCTCGTTGATAACATTCGTGAGAGCCTCTCAGAAAATGGTATCGACTGGGCGCATGACTGCCATGTGATGCAAACCGTCAGAGGCACTAAGAATGGTACCAAACATTCTCTCAATGGCATTGCTGCTTCCCTCTCCTTGGACGAATTCCTGGACAGTGCCCATCTTTCCTCAGCCGTAATTGAACACGGTGGTGAATGGTACATCGATATTGGTGTCGAATTTGCCAGCAGCTTGGACCATTGCCTTCAATGGGCTACGACGTCCCACTATCACTTTGTGAAAGAAGTTCTCCAAATTTCAGATGAAGATGCCAGTCGCATTACGACCCTTGGCAGTTCCAAGTATCAGCGGGACATTGCTAGTCACCTTCCTGCCTTGTCAGGTTGTCGCATAGAACCAGGAACTCGTGCTGCAGGCCCTTTTGATGCTGTGTATTACCAGCAATATACGAATGAGAAGGCGCTTACCTATAATCCAGAAAAAGGACACCATGGGAAGGCAATTACGATGAAGGAAGCGATGGGCAAAACGCAACCAGCTCTGTTCATTCAGAATCTTTACGAGCTATACTACAACGCAAGGGACTCAAACTCGTCCAACGCTCGCGTTGAAGTTCGAGTTCCTTTCGTCTACGCGAACATGGTTCTCCTCAACATTGATGCTGATGTAGTTGAACAGTCTTTGCTGTCCTTCCATAGACAAACCTGGTGGTGAGTAGTTCCTGACCGCTACACGTTATTAGGTCACTAAAAACACATCTTTTGATTTTATAGGTCTTTCAGAAACTATCGTCTTCTTGCTCTTAGTCGTGTAGTTTCCTCACAAGCTGTGGGCGCACCTGCCCTTCGCATAAAATCTGAAGCCCTTCTACTTACGGCTGCATGCGTCTGGCTTATCAATTGTTTGCACGCTCGCCCAGACGATGGATCCTCGTGGAGATGTTTGATGGAGGCTATCTTACCCTTAACCGATGGCGAGGATCCTGACCGCTTGATCATCGCTTACCACCCCCGGCCAGGAGATGGTGAGGAGGAGAATTCAGGAGATGATGACACGTTTCCACAGGTGCCATATTTCCCATTCGGCGTCATCTTTCTTCGCCGAATCATGCTGAACAACTTGCCACGCATGAGGGCAGGTGGTCGGTCTCTGACTCCTGTAGCCTTCAAGTATATCTTTGGTGCCACAGAAAATATGATCGAACACAATTACTATCAAGTCGGCATCATCCCTAGGGACGCCCTCACAGAAACCCGGGTGGTCACAAACAAATCCAAGCGGACGCCCACCTTTATCCCAGAACCCGGTACTATTCAACCGGTACTCTTCCACCTTGCAGAGCATGGGCATGAGCTTCCCGCGCGTCCTGTCGATTCTGGTTCAGACCTGGAGGATATAGATGACGTCGAAGACGAAGAAGACAACATCGATGCAACCATCACCCACCTTTTCCGGCAATTCCTCATGGATATTATGAACAAAGTCCCAAATCCCCGTGGTGTCGACACTCCATCATATTGCACCCTTGACCGCGCAGCGAGACTTTCCGTTACAGAGGACCTTTTCAAGAACCGCCGGCTTGCTGACGTTTGGCGTAGGTGCCAGTACAAGTCTGCCAGCAGTGAAGACTTCAAACGTGCTTTCGAGCATCTCTTCCCTCCGCTGGGGCACAAGACAGGGAAGGTACAGAATTACCTTCAGTGCGGTTACTATATCAAGTGGAAAGAGATATGCCATACTGCAGATGCAAATACTGTCAACTTTATTCGCCTTGAAATCCGGAAAAGGGTTTTGAAGTTCGCCTGGCTCCCGCACGCTTGTCAGGACAAGATGTGGTCAACAAAGCACCTTAAAGGTTTTGTACACTATCCTTCCCGTTCCGACGGTGCAGCTCCACGTATTCTTTTCAAAGGAAGGGAAGAAGCGTAATTATTCGACGGATTATATACATTTATTTTTCAACACATTCATTCTTCCTGCGGGTGGAATTATGTGCTGTTCCCCTTTTCTGTATCACGATCCACACATATTTTATGACTGAGCGTTTCTTCTACAGCTGGTGATTGTATGTATCTTGTCAATGACATCACTGTGTGATCTTCGTGAATAATCGCAACCCTTGCCAACCTTCCCTGCTATAATTTGTTGACTGCTAGATGAAACGGATTCCCTTCTTAAAAAACTCATCGTCTATGTCAATAAACATGCCCTCATACCCCTGTGAAAATTCCTTGACTGCCGGCTGAGGCAGTCCTTCAGTAAACCTATTGTCTACATTGAAAGGTGAATAAAATCAGCCCCATGCCCCTGTCAAAATTGCTTGACTGCCAGATGAAACAGAATTTAATTCTTCAAAAAACCTATCGTCTACGAGGAAAGGTGAATAAACGCGGCTGCATCCCTCCACTAGAATTACTTGACCACCAGTTGGAACACATTTTATAATTTCTTGATCGCCTTCATATCTTTAAACAAACCATCGTCTACGAGGAAAGGTGAATAAAATCAGCCCCATGCCCCTGCCAAAATTGCTTGACTGCCAGATGAAACGTATTTTATAATTTCTTGATCGCCTTCATATCTTTAAACAAACCATCGTCTACGAGGAAAGGTGAATAAAATCAGCCCCATGCCCCTGCCAAAATTGCTTGACTGCCAGATGAAACAGAATTTAATTCTTCAAAAAACCTATCGTCTACGAGGAAAGGTGAATAAACGCGGCTGCATCCCCTCACTAGAATTACTTGACTACCAGTTGAAACGTATTTTATAATTTCTTGATCGCCTTCATATCTTTAAACAAATTATCGTCTACGAGGAAAGGTGAATAAAATCAGCCCCATGCCCCTGTCAAAATTGCTTGACTGCCAGATGAAACAGAATTTAATTCTTCAAAAAACCTATCGTCTACGAGGAAAGGTGAATAAACGCGGCTGCATCCCCTCACTAGAATTACTTGACTACCAGTTGAAACGTATTTTATAATTTCTTGATCGCCTTCATATCTTTAAACAAATTATCGTCTACGAGGAAAGGTGAATAAAATCAGCCCCATGCCCCTGTCAAAATTGCTTGACTGCCAGATGAAACAGAATTTAATTCTTCAAAAAACCTATCGTCTACGAGGAAAGGTGAATAAACGCGGCTGCATCCCTCCACTAGAATTACTTGACCACCAGTTGGAACACATTCTATAATTTCTTGATCGCCTTCATATCTTTAAACAAACCATCGTCTACGAGGAAAGGTGAATAAACATGGCTGCATCCCCCCACTAGAATTACTTGACCACCAGTTGAAACGTATTTTATAATTTCTTGATCGCCTTCATATCTTTAAACAAACCATCGTCTACGAGGAAAGGTGAATAAAATCAGCCCCATGCCCCTGTCAAAATTGCTTGACTGCCAGATGAAACAGAATTTAATTCTTCAAAAAACCTATCGTCTATGAGGAAAGGTGAATAAACGCGGCTGCATCCCTCCACTAGAATTACTTGACCACCAGTTGGAACACATTCTATAATTTCTTGATCGCCTTCATATCTTTAAACAAACCATCGTCTACGAGGAAAGGTGAATTAATGCATCCCCATCCCCCCATCAATAATATTTGCATGCATACCATTATGGTGCAAGTATTGCTTCCTAACACACTCTAACAACACACACATCTTGCTGCCTTTGAATGCCCAGTCTCTCTCATAGAGGTCTTGTCATGAACAAATCCTCATTTATGATGAATGGTTAATTACCATAAGCCCTCATTCAAATTTATTGACAGCCTGTTGAAAAAAATTCACAACTGTTAGAATTGCTTAACTCCCTGCTGAAACAAAAGTCATGTCTTCAAAAACCCTTCTTCTCAGAAGAAAGATGAATAAATATGGCCTATTCCTTTATAAAGCTGCTTGATCACCAGCTTGGAATGAAATATAATATTTGCATGCACATTATTGTGCAAGTCTTACTTGCTAATGCATACATTCTCTAATAATACAAACACATTACTGTCAATGCCCAGCCTCTCCGCACACAAGGGTTTCACCAACCCTAGTCTCTCCATGCACAAGGGTCCAACCAACCCTAATAGGACCCTATCATGTCCTATAACCCTATGCTCTCAAAGGTGGTCTTCTATCTACCCATCCGTGCTATTTCTACCTGTTCGAGAGTCTCAGCCAGAAGCGGGCTCTCGAATAGTCGAGCGTAGTACACTGGAGAGTGATTTTGGGTTGTTGGAAGCTCTCCCCCACTCTCATGTAGGGTGCAACACACGCCCAATCGACGACTAATTGCACCCAACCCTTAAACTTCCCGTAACAAGGGATACAAGTGCGAGACAGGCCACGCCCACGCTACCTGCCTCCTCCCACAATGACACTCTTGCGAACGGATGCCACACGACTTGACACGTATAGGGTTCAAACGAATAAATGACAAGATGATAGCTGCAACTGTACAGCACTTTACGAAAGCAGAATAATATGTAGTGTTAATGAAATGAACAAATCATACCTATCTATGATAAATGTGGGCTTTTAAACGTAAGCCAATACCACACTACTAATTCCAGCCCATTGTAGAACATGCTGGGGCCCTCCTCCCTGTTCGTCCATTTCACAATTGCCACAAGTGGCATTTTGACTTGGAGGCCTGAAAACTCCCTGCAAGCGCGTTTCCATATTATCGGATCATGGATTATATACCACACCAAGAGCGGCACAAAGTCAGAGAGCGGACATTGGGGTGGGCTGTGCTTCCTAAAAATGGGATGCGTGGTTGGAAGGAAGTCACCTTGGGGCAAACCGCACGTCCAGCAATACATAAATTTCTTCAACACCCACTTCTTCTTCAGCTGGTCTATCCAACCATACGCATGCTTCACATAGCAATCCTCTTTCCCTCGGCAGGAGATGAAAGGGGTGTGTTCCAGCGTCTTGACAACCCATGCCCCTTTCCATGCCCAACACACAAAGCAGTACCCCTGCAGGATCTTCGTCATCGCTGACAACTCCGCCACTTTTGCATGTTTGTTTTTCATCAGCAGGTTGTAATGGGCCACATCGAGTTGCACACCAACGGGCTTCAGTCCGGCAGTTGGGCCACCCTCAGGGGTAGGGACAACGCCAGCTGAAAGCAGCCTTATGTCCAGGTCCATCACGCTCTGATCGTCCCATGGTCCCATGTCGTAGTCAGGTTCCACCACTGGGGGTGGGGGAGGGTGAAGCAGCTTTTTCGCAGCAATCGCTACAGGGTTGTTGGGATTGCAGACATCGCATTTCAGACAACCTAGAATATCGCTGCAGCTGACCTCTTTGCCATCCATGGAGCGGCTAAGCGTTAGATTACGACAAACATCACTCATATACCTCACGCCCGCTGAACGGCCCATGATATCCTCCTGCTCATCTCTCATTTCTGCGTAGGTTATCCGAGGATTCAGCAAGAAGATGTTGGCAGGCTGTCCTGACCTCCCTGCCCTGCCCGCTCCTTGAACAAAATTCATCAGGCCATAAGGAAGCTCCACGAAGATCACAGCGTCGACGTAGGGATTATCGATGCCATGCAGCCAGCCTGTCGTCGCCACCATCCATTGGTTTCCACCTGTGGTCCAACGGTTCTGCAGGTCGTCCCGCTGAGGCCCTAGCATGTCACTGTGGGATTTTGATCCGTTAAACGAAGGTGCAAGCTGGTCCACGGCTGCTTTAGTAGTGCAGAATATGATTCCACGCGAAGAGGGAGAAAAGGTGGTGCTCTCTAGCAGGCGGGCCAGCCCAATCGTTAAATCAAGTGGGAGCGTGACCCGCTCTTCCACATTTAGAACATGATAGCGCAGATTCGGTCGGGAAGTCTCTCTGCGGATGATTGCCGTCGAGTCTGGGAGGTAGACTTCGCTAAGGAAGTACTTCTCCAGGACAGGGGGAAGGGTGGCCGTGAGAAACACTTTGGGAATGGGGAGCTGGACAAGCCTTTTGGTATCTTCAAACCTGCCTCGATACGTTGTGCATGTAATGAGTTGATGGCATTCGTCGTAGAACAGTCGAGAGATCACAGCTTCGTTGTCCCTGTAAAACCTAGAGCAAAAAGCATCTATCATAGGCATACCGTTGTCATGAAAATGAACTCACGATCGGAACACTGTAGATGCAGCACTCTCGACGGCAACAAGAAGCAACGAACAGTTGCGAATGACTGCGAAGCTTGTGGTGGTCGTCCACCTGCAGCATGTGATGCCCAGCTCCAGGGCGTTCCTCAGCGCATCATTCAAGAGCGCCTTATTGGGGATTACCACCACAACCTTCTTTATCGGCTCATCCTCCCCACAATTCTGTTGGGCAAGGGCACAAAGAAGGTACACCAGGCTTTTGCCCCCCCCAGTCGGTAGTATGCCGACAAGGTTATGTTGGCCTGCAAGAGCCAGTTCAACTAATCTCCGCTGTTCCTCTGACTTGAAAGATGGGTTTCGGATATGCGGATATAGCATTCGCAGCAGCGCCATTGCCTCATGAGACACTTCGGCAGGGCCGTAGGCGTAGGGGAGTTGGGATCGCTGTGTTACATGGTGTCCGATTGCACCTCGGAGTTGGGGGGTTTCCAGGGCGGTAGGTGGTGGCGTGACCAACGGCACTTGGGCATGTTTCTGGGTTTGCGTAAACCCAGGGTCATTGTACATGTCATCGATATCCATCCTGTAGGGCTCCTCATCAGGTGCCTCCCTGTGGGCCGGCATGGAAGGTGGGGCAAGCTGTTGCTGACTGCCTCTTCCGATAACCCTGGACAGCGCCTGGACCATGGCAGCTGAAACTTGTTCTTGGATCATCGGGGCAAGTCTGGGTTCAAGCTTGCGCAGGCAGGTATCAAATGTAGCCGACATCAGATAACCCATCCGTTCTTCTGTAATCGCGGATGCCGGTCCTGATGCCCCAGCGGGTGGCTCATGCTCGGGGGTTACTGATGGGACCCCAAAGGGCCTGTACGCGTCCTTGTTCGCGATTGTTCTGCGAACGTCCAGGGGAAGAAGAGGGGGCTTTCCAGGGTAAAAGCGAGTCAAACGCCACCACCATTCAGAGATGTGACCAAATCGAAACATCAGATCGGAGGAGAGGGTGCTTAGGTAGCTCGATTGCACGCCGTAGCATCGCCTGTCTGTACCAGTGCCATGCCCACGCTGCTCCGCAATCGCATTGGACTCCTCTTCCACCTCCAGTTCGTACTCTGAGCCAAGATAGGCTCGGGCAATGGTTACAACGCATTGTCGATATCCTCTAACGCCGATGCGACACTTGAAATGCTTTTCAGAAGCAAATTTGAACTGCTGGTAATATGAGTCCTCTAGCATTCGCCGGCCCATGATAACGTAGAGGTATTCGTTGTACAGGGCTGCCCTATCGTTTCCCCATAGTCGCCTTGCAAAGTCGATCTCTATCGGCCGAACGAGGAGGAGGTAGATGCGGAAGATGCGAGACAATTCCGGGGGGAGTTTGACTGGAATAAACTCCTCATGCCGGATGATGGTCTCAGACTTCACACGGCGTGTTATGATCCAGTCTTCCCCATGGTCCTGGAAGATGTTTCGACCTCTCAAACCATTTGTGATTCGACAATCGCACATCTCAGAGACACGGACAGATTGGCCCGGAACGCAGTTGTGCAGATGAGCGAATAGCTGTACAAACTCTCCGCTCCTGCGTAGAAAGTCCAACTGACGCGGAGCACTCCATATCAGCACGCCATCGCGTCCAATCTCACAAGGGGAAGAGGAGGCATCCAGAAAGAGTGCCTTCAAAAGGGTGTAGGGCTTGACGTAGGTCGCATTGGACAACCACGAGTAGCCGTAGGTGGTGTTGGACATGATGTCGGACGTATCCCGAGGAAAGTCAATTGGGATCTCCTTTCCCTGGCAGAGATGCGTAAGGATATCGTTCGCCTCATCGTGCATCGCGCGCATGCCGGTGATCCAGTCCTCCAGATCCATGGTCTTGTCCTTGTATGTGACCCTGGAGGCATCAGGAGACATTGTTGTCTGGGGAGGACCCGGCGTTGACTTGACAAGGGACGTCGCGAACCGCTGGTATTCAAAAATGGCACAGAAAGGATTGAGGATCCCAGCCTGGAGGTTCTCAGCACAGTAATGGTTCAACGCACTGAATAGGTCACGCTTGGTGAGAATGGGATGAAGTGAAGATGACGCAGCACTACTTACGTGTATAGACTCCCTCCGTACTCATCCTTGTGGAGATAGCTTTGATAGAATGTTGCACCCCGGCAGTTATACTCTAGCCTGGAGAATAGCTGAGTGACCTCATGTGCGGGTGCAAAGTCTCCTTGCTGCTTCATGTTGTACACCGCTAGCCAACACTCCATCACCATACTCCATTTGTTGTCCTCACTAACAGAGGCATCTCGTGCAAGGAGCAGGTACACAAACCGGTGAAACGCCAGCACCTCATGATCCGCCACTCCATCGACCTTTAGAATATCCAGCAGCTCTTTCCCCGCCTTTTTCATTTCCGTTGTAAGTGGAAACTTATAGGAAGAAGGATGGTTGGCATTCATAGACTGGAGGATACAGTAGCTAAGATTGTGTAAAGGATAGGTGTAATTCCTCAGCGTCTTATTGTCGTTGTGGTATTTCCATGGTTTCGCCTCTTGGGTTGTGCTGTCAAGGTCCATTGAGTCATGGGTGAGAGGGTGTAGATCTTATGGGTCGACTTACCGCGGGTACTCAATCAGGATGCAACGGGCACGGAAAGGAGATATTCGAGCCTGTTCACGGATCGATGTCGTGTAACCCCAAGCCAGCTTCCATAGCTTGGTCGAATCAATCTTCGTAGGCGTCACTAGCAAACGTAGGTCTTCTCGTTTCCTGGGATCCGTCACGTAATCCTTCAGGTGCTCATGCCATTGGGTCACAACAAGCAGAGGGGGGATCTCCCGCGTCTTTGACGGAATCAGGACAGGGAAAGGCGCATACGAAGCAACTTCGGTAGACATAAACACATCAAATATATCGCAACAGGGAGTGGCTACTAAAGTGGGCTCCACTTCAAAGTAACGTGTGGGCTTGGGTTTGAAAAACGTCTGCACACTCCCCATATGATACCGACTTTCCAATGAACGGTGCTCAGAGCTATGGTTTTCGTTCCAATGTCGATACAGAGTTTTCACGGTAAGACAGCAGTACCGACATTCATTGCAGCAGAACGCCCCCCCCACCATGGTGAGGAGCTCAACGGGAATGTGGTCGGAAGGACTTGGAATCATATCGTCCAGCCTGACACCAAGATCATCCATCTTCTCCTGTAATTCCTTCCTTTGCCGGGGGGTAAGGGTTATCTGGTGGCAATGAGACAAGTGACCTACGACTGCTGAGGGCACCCAGGCACATTTGCATGTCACGCAAAGCATGATCAGAAACAAAGTGTGGAAACGAAACCCGATGCGCCTGAGCATGGAAGAGTCGGTAAGACAAGAACTTTGAGAGGCAGGTGAGCGAGGGTTAGAGGCTGAAAGGGTCACTTGAGGTGAAGCTCCAGGAAACGACTCCAATAGAATGGGCCGGTGACTGGAAGATGGAAGGGCGGGAGGAAGAGGAGAGTCGTGGGGCATCCTCGGAGGGAATGGCCCTCGAGATGCACCCAGTTGAGGGGCAGATGAGGCTGGTAGAGTCCTACTTGGGGCCCTCTTCTTGTAGGGGGAAGAGCGTTGAGCGGTGGGAAGAGAGGGAGGTGGGTGAGGCCCCTGGCGTGCGGTCGACGGTGCGCGCCGGTGGGTTTCAGTTTTATGCCTCTCTAACCCCTCGATACCCCCACTCGTGGCCGAACCGCAAGCACCACAACGCAGGGTGGCTTCAACTCTGTGAAACAGAGGGTCAGCAGCAGCTTGTCTTCAAGAATACGCAAAAGAAATGACCTGTTGTCCATGTCGGTGGCCATGAGAATGATTTTGACGATGACTTATTGCACCAAATAAACTCAGAGCCCCCGTTATATACGTGGCCATTGTCCGTGGGGTTGGCGGCTAGTTTTTTTTTTTTCTTCTTAAAAATATAGCACTAGGCCCCATGCAGCCCAACAAGCCCCGGTAGAGGGCCGGGAGCGCCGCACCCAACGACGCTAGTGATATTGCCCCTGCATTGCATACACATTGGACGCGCGGCCTCACAAAATATGAGGTAAGTGAGGCATATACCTGGGAGGCAGATTACAGGAAATGAAACACGCCCAATTTATCCCGCAACATGAGTGCTAGCGGTAATTTGGAGGTGAGCGATCTTCTATGGTATGTTGGAGGTGAGCGATCTTCTATGGTATGGAAGTTGGGCTGGCCTAACTTCAACTGGCAAAGCGTGTGAAGGATGCTATGCCCGACGCAGAGAATGCTTTTGCATGTTCCATAGCTGGGACGGAAGGCATCAAAAGGGAAGTAATGATCGTCTCCAAGGCTGGGGTTCTCCGCTATAAAGAGGCCAAAAGGCAAGGGCAGCGTCCCAGGCGCAGTTGCTCAGAGCACGTCATGCTCTGTGGTATGCACAGGTGGCTATATAGGCCGCCGCCCTCCAACTTTGCCAGGAGAGATGAAATAGGTGGTGGTGGTGGTGGAAGTGTCGAACCAGAGACGGAGCATCGAGGGCGTTTAGGCCGAAGATATTGCAGTGGGTCATGAGGGAGCGCAGAGGGTGGGCAGGGGTACTGATCGGATAGAGGTAGCCTTATCACAGCAGAGACGGGGTGTTTGGGCGGACGATATTGCAGTGGGGCATGGGCGGGCACAGAGGGTGGGTCGAGGCTCTAAGAGCGTCCTGCATGCATGTCGACCAACAAAGGCGAATGCCTTGGCTATACCGGTCCGGAAACTGTCGTTTAGCTGATGTCTAGAGTGCTGACATAAAAACGAAGTACTTACTGGAAGGTGTACGATCCTAGCTCAAGGGCATTGAATCTGGGAGCCTGGATGTCAAAAGGGTGTGCGCACGCTTTTGCTCTTGATACCTGCACCTTGGCAAGGGTGGGGTCCACAAAGGCGAATGGCCGGTTTATACCTGTCCTAAGCACCTCGTTTTGCCTATAGTTAGAGTTGGAGATATGTGCGTTCCAGTTGAAGCGAACGGGTTGGTAAACCCAGTCCATATCGCTGGGGGGTAGAGCCAGGGAGGTGAAAAGTGGTAGGCGATCGCAGCGAACGGGCTGGTTATACCGGTCCAGAACGCAGAGGGACACAGCCTGGCGGGAGTGGGCTATAGGGCTAGAAACGATCAAGGCGAACGGGCTGGTGAAGAGTTGAGAAGTGAGATGGGTTTGAAGCCAACGGGGGAGGGAAGCGAATGGGCTGGTTAAACCAGTCCCAAACGCCTTGCATACAGAATAGATAACCCAGGGAGAGTGCTGATGAGCATAGTGTGTTGGGATATAGGCAAGCCAAGGCCAGAGACCCATTCTAGGGTTAGAATCTGCCACTGGTATAATCCAACACAGCCACAGGGAATGCCTCTGAGACACCCCACCTCGTCTTAAGGTCTCCTCTGAGCTATCAGATTTCATTCCCAACATAGTGGGTTGGCAGTAAACCGAATGCGATGGAGGCGAATGTGCTGGCGGGTGATGAGTGGAGTTGCAGCAAAACATACGGGCTGGTTAAACCAGTCCCATACGTTCGAGTACGAGTGCAAGTTCAGACACAAGCTGTCACGGTACGTCTGACTCAGATCGTCACATGATGGACGATCTGTGTCAATGTGTTTGGGCACGATTCCAAACTTTGCTTTCCAACCACCATCTGCCCCGCATAGCACCGGTTCTTAACCGGGCTTTGTACCCACTTACCGTTCGTTGCTTCCAGATACTGTCTACTTCACCGTTCATAGTACTGGTTCTTAACCGGGCTTTGCAACAGTCGATTTGCCTTATCTCTGCATAGTACTGGTTTATAACCGGACTCTGTGTGACGATCCGACCTCTTTGACTAGTGCCGTTGTGGAACGTTCGAACTGTTTCTTACAACCCTGCGCTTTGCCCATTGTCCCCCTGCACCCTCACTAGGATGAACGCGTGCGTTGTTCTCATCGTACATGGGTTCAACCGCTGATAACCCCTCGCAGTGACGACATTCATACCGACCCCACCTTCGTCGTCCTTGACGGGGTTAGGTACTACTCCCCGAATTGCTCTCGCCAAGTTGGTGCGCCACCCCCCAACTGGGATCGGGGCATGGAACGCAGCCATTTCAAGCGGTTCGCCACTCATGACGCTCCCCGTTGGTGGACCCATACCTTCGGATGGCTGGCGTTCGTGCCCTTACGACCAGCCTTTGTGGGTTTCCCGTTCGACACGCTGGCCCGCATTCCCCACTACATCCACGAGAACGGCACTTTTCGTCATCACGACGAATTCGTTGACTCCTGGGCACGTGTGGAGGACGCCCTAATCACCGCCACCTCCCTTCTGGCCAAAGTATATCGGCTGGGTGCTGTCCGCCCTTATACTCCCTTCGCCTATGGCTACAACGGCACTTATCGTAACCCCGACGCCCTCATGAAGCAGACCCGGCTGGGCAGAGACTGGTTCCGAATCTGGATGGGGCTCATGTCGTTTCTCATCGCTGCTGGCAAGGAAGTGGTGGAGTGCAGGGCTCGAGCTCGGGAGGCAAATGGCACCACCGCGCCGGAGACCGTGATCCCTGAGTGGTTCCAGCATCTCGCGGACAACGGATTCACTCAAAACTGGCTGGCCGGTATCCTGCGCTCCGATATTTGCTCCTTCCGCCCCTTGACCGAACGTGTAGGCACGTTCCTCGACCTGGAAGATCGCGATGCGCCATCCGTGCAGTGGTATTGCTCGCTGGGCGTGCCTGTCTGGTATAGATGGGGTCAGAGGGAGATTGCCCGTGCTGCCGTCGATGTCGAATTCAGTAAGCTGGCTCCACCGCCTTACCTGCTTCAAGGGCAATTGGGTGGCAGGGTTCTTCAATCAACGCTGTCCCATGACCGACCTCTGGGTCAGCAGAGTTCTGCGATGGGGAAGAAGTTCATCCGGTGGAGGGAGTTTTTTGCCAACCGCGATCGTAGGAATGAGAAGAGGGCGGCCACGGAGGCGCCTGCCGACAAGGAGAAGAGGATGAACCGCTTGAGGGATCCACCCACCGTCACGGCAAAGGTTTTCGAGTGGCTTCCAAGCATGGAGGACCCTGAGCAGCTGGAGCGCACGGCCGTCAACAAGAAGAATCGGTTCCAGGTCTTGACCGATTATACCTCGGGCCAGAAGAGGTATGACTCTTTTGCCAATGAGTGGGATTGCTGCGAGGAGTTCGCTCCTGCCGAGAGGCTGGACGATGATTTGGAGGATGTGGTGGCTTATACGCGTGATGGGTTACGGATCGATCCAGAGCATGGCAGCGATGTGCAGCCCCCTCATGTCGATGACTCCTTGTTCAGGCCGCAGGATCCCACCTCCCTGTCGTTGTCGCGCACCCGCTCCCCCACCGGCCCTCCACCACCACCTGCCACCCCCATCCCTCCACCACCACCTGCCACCCCCATCCCTCCACCACCACCTGCCACCCCCATCCCTCCACCACCACCTGCCACCCCCATCCCTCCACCGCCACCTGCCACCCCCATCCCTCCACCGCCACCTGCCACCCCCATCCCTCCACCGCCACCTGCCACCGCCCAACCACCCTCCCTGGCATCGTCAGCTGCACGAGCAGGTTACACAGAGTCAGAGGCGCTGGATACCCTGAGAAACCACTTTGGGTTCCTGGCACCCATACCATTTCCCTCCGTGCCGTTGACCCGCCCCATAGATGCTGTGGAGCGCAACCGGTTTCTCCACTCCCTGGGCATGGCCATGGTCGAAGATGGGTTCTTCACACAGCCTATCGCCCGGGTCGCCTTGACCTTCGTCGACAGGCTCATAGCAGGGTTGCGTCCAGATGCAGAGCGATGGGACTACGCCCTTCGAAGCAGAGAGCCTCTTGCCCTTGCTGACCGCGTCAAGTACTGCCGCAGGGTTAGGGATGACCTGTTCGTGTTCGACTTTGGAGAGCAGTCCACGGAGGATTGGAAGCTGGCCGTTTCAAGCCCCTCAGTGGCCACATTCCTCTGTCGTCAAGACCGTGGGCTCCAGGAGCATGAACTGGCCTACTGTCTTCTCCAACGAGGGATCCCTTTCCGAACGCTCCTTCCTGCCCCTCCGGTATATCGCCCCATCCATACCCCTGACCTTGCGGTCCCCATACGTCTCCCCGGCTATGAGTTCACGTACAGAGACTACGAGGTGTACAGGGAAGATTGCGCGCGCGTCTTCATGCAGCCTCGAGCCCGTGCCGCTTTGCTGCGAGGTGGAATCTTGTGGCGTCTCGTCATGAACATACTGAGCTTTGAAGAAGCATTGGGGGGCCCTTCGACAGCATGGTCTCTGGCCGGTCAGGGTTTCAGCACGACTCTTGGCTCACATCAGGTGCTTTACGGGGATGACGAGCTGGACGAGGTGGAAGCCCAGCTGATCTGTGGGACGTATACCTGCCATATGGGTAAGCGCACTCCCTTAACATGCCAGGTGTTCACTGACCAATCGAGTTGTTCAGCGGACGGCCGTATCGCCACCAAGTCATGGTTTCCACTTCCATGGGCTTGGGCGCATAGTTCGGCTGGCAGGAATTATGGCCTGTGGACCCTGGAGAACGAGGATTGGTTCCACAAGAGAAAGATGGACATTGCGAACGGAGCCCAGCCATTGAACGTCTCCAAGTGGCGCGATCTGCTGAAGGGTCACAAGACAGCCTTGAAGTTGAAGAAGGCCATGTCCGATTTCTCTCTGGAATTCCTCCAGAACGTCGAGAGGAGGTGATGGGGTGGTTTCATGCTGAGCGGAAGCCGCCGCCAATCTGAAGGAGCACATGGCCGCCTTCTCCCTCAAGTTTCTTCAGAATGTCCTACGGAGCTGATGGGGCCCCTCTTTCTCATGCCCGGGCGTCGTTTTTTTTTTTTTTCTGTTTGTTTGTTTTGTTTTTGCTTTACATCTTCCCATGTCCGTACTCGCGATATATACATGCATCTTGGGGGCTTTACAAGCCCAGTCCACATTAACGCTGAGCTCATCACAGCTGGAAGTCCACTTCTTCGCCATGCTACTTACTGCACGAACAAGTCTTCACACCTTCACACTTTGATCATATGAGACTAACAACGGCTAACTTGCTCTGTACTCCCTGTTCTTGAACGTCGCACAGATATGCCACTTACTGCAAGAGCTCATCCTTCTTACCCCTGGACTCAAAGCTGGCGCTTACGACTAACACCCTTGCACTTACTCGGGGCAGCAAGAGTGCGCATGTCACTGGTCTGATGCACAAGATACCTTTCCAGCGCTTTTGCTGCTGGCCACTCACGTTTTGCCTCCTTCAGGTTCAAGCGCCACTGATCAAGAAAATCTATAGGTTATCACAACGACATGGGGGCTAGAGGCGACATGGGTTAGAGCCTGATGACATGACCAGGGGAAGAGCAGACGGTTAGGGACGGACAAAGGTCAGGGGTTTTCACCCAGCCAAGATGCAAGATTCTAACACAACGAGAACAGAAGGTTTTGGGGTGCACGTGGGATTACAACTTAAATGGACACCCATGGGTCAGCTTTCTCCTCGGAGTCCGCCAACCCTCAATACTCCACGCATGGATTCAATGCACCCTGTTTGCCCTCTGTTCCCCCTGCTCTCAAATCAGCCGGACGGTCATGAAATGACTTCGCGACTCTGGAAGTTCCTGCCACAAGGGCCGGTCGCTCCCAGTTGCCTCCCAGCCAGCTATAGCCAGCGTTTCCCATGTCCATTCCCCAAAGGGCCATCGCAGCATCAGGTTAAACCCGATTGCCACCCCCCCAGCTAGCATTAGCCAGGCGTTCCCAAGTCCTCACCCCGAGGGGCGGTTGCAGCAATGCATGGATCTGATTGGTGAGCCAACTACCGAGATACATATGTTCGACTACTGTTCTACTACGGTAGGGGAGGGGAAGGGGGAAGTTGTGGAAAAAATACCTCGATTCCTGGGGCTTCTTATACATTCCACGATCTATTGGAAGGTCCGTGCGCATGTTGAGTTTTTTCTTTTTTTTTTTTTTTTTTTTATGCGAGAAAGACCTAGGCCCAATGGGGCCTACACCACCCCAGGGTGTTTTCTCATTGGGTTTCCAGATCTAGCCAAGACGCTCGACATGGCTAACCCTTCCGATGCCAGTGTCTCCCTTGCTGGAATAGATGTAAGCATGTACGGGTCATCTTCTGTAAAGCTTTGAAAATCTGACCTGTTTTAGCCTGTTCCACCTACTATGCCCTTGAAGGTGTGTGCATCCGCTGTCGCCGGTTCGTTGCAGCGGCTGATGCCCATGAAGAAAACCAGAGCGGAAAGGCGAGCCATCGCGAGGGCGCGCACGGAAGAAGAGAAGAGGTTCATCAGACAGCAGAACGCGCCGAAGAGCAAGAGGCCATCGGGATCCCAAGGGAAGTCCACCGCGTCGATTGGCAAAACGGTGGAAGAGCAGAGGCCGTCGCGGATCACGCTCAGCAAGAGGGGGCGCGCCATGGTATGCACGAGCAGTCACCTCACGCTCACCAGGCATGAACCCTTTCCCTAGGGCGCAGGCTCGGATCCCGAGACAGAGGGTGGCCGCCTTGCAAAGAAGCCAAAGGTGAGCGCCTGACCCCATGGGCTCTGTGCATCTGCTCACAAGCGGTAAAATGTCATTGAGGTGGAGGATGGAGCCCACACCCATGAAAGCGCCGTCCGATCTCGCCATGATCGCAAACTCACCTCCCGCCAAGCCTACGACACCATGGCATCCGAAAACCGCTCAGGGGGGGTGGTGATAGGAGCTGGCCAGATCGTGGGGGCTCATGGGGACAAGGTGAGCACCATGGGCAGCGTTTTGCACCATCAGATCCCTGAAACATGCATGCACGCGATCAGGGGAGAACAAATGAACGGCGGCTCTATCGCAAGGCAATGGTGGTGAGTCGTCCTTTGTGGCTTTCCTGGTGACAGGTTCTCAAAGTATCGCAGCTGGAGAAGCTGGGGCGCAAGGTCTACTTGGAAGGAGCAAAGACCGGCAGGAAGATCACGGACGCAGCACGCTCGCAACAGAACAGCGGCGACAGCAACAGCGACAACAACGACAAGAACAACAGCGGCCAGCGGACGTTTCTGGACATGGGACGTGTCCGGAAAGAGATTGCGCAGACGAACGTCTGGCATGTCGCCCTTCGGTTCGAGATCGATGCCCCATGGGCACGAGAGTTGAAGCGGTTCCTTCCCCAGAGCGGTCTTGAGGCATTTTCTCACTGCTCGGCGCACAGTGCGTGTCCCATCCGTTGCTGCCTGTGCAGCCTCTCATGGTCATTTTCCAACAGAGCGCGGTGTGCCTCACCTGTTGAGAGACCGGGACATCGTGATGCTTCGATTCGCGCCTACGAGGGTCAGGGAATCCCTCATGCACAGGAAGCCTGACGTGAGCGTTACACCCGTGTTGCGCATCGCGGCCAATGCTGACTTCATAGAGAAGGGGCCTCCTGTCATGCTCACCTACACCACCTGCTTCACGCACATCGACTGCACGTCCCATGCGCACCGGAGCAGCTGCTACGGCTTCGAGGAGGAGCAGGCATGGGAGTGGACGGGCTTCTGCGTCCATCCCAATCTAGGCTTGGAGGGTTGGAAGACGCTCTCCACGCTCTTCGTCTGCAGCCCTATTGGGGAGAGGGTCAGGGAACATCTGACAGGGGAGGAAAGGGCTAGCTTGCGAGCGTTGCCTCCACCTTTCTGGGATTACGACCAGAGCCTCCTGCCTCTGTTGTGCTTCCCTCCGGTGATGATCCAAGAATGGATAGACGCTGTTACCGCTGGTGTCAGGGTTGTCTTTGACCAGTCTCATCGTAGGGGTTCGTGCTCCCCAGATGCCCCCCGGGAGCGCTTGGAGGGATCTGCTCCCCCTGCACGGCCTCCTGCTGCGGCGCATGATCCAGAGGAGGAAGATGAGCAGTGCATGCCAGGGGACCAAGCTCCTGCAGACGACGACGGCGGCCCCAGCCACCGCGAAGATCCTGTCTTGGCCGACATCAAAGCGGTCCTCGATGAGCCCCGCGCTCCCAACCCCTCCGCTCTCACCCTGAACCCCAGGAGCGTGTTCGACGAATCTCCCCAGCCTCCTCTTGCCGATGTTCCAGCTGACCCCCTCTTGCGCTCTTCTCCCTTGGAACGAGACATCGGCTTGAGGTACAGCGAGATGCTGACCGTCCCCAACAGCCTTGAAGGGGTCGCCATGGCCGATTCCGATATGGATGATGCCGAGGGGGAAGCGGACCCCGACCATCGTCAGGACGTCTCCACCTTTCCAGGCTTGACGCCGCACCCAGAGAGCCTGATCGTCTCGACCCATGGTCAACAAAGTGCCCCCAGCTCCGCGGGTGCCACCATCTCCCTCCACTCCCTCCACATGACCCTGCCCAGCTCATCCGTGCCCACCGTGGACGCAAAGTCCAGCTCATCCGTGCCCACCGTGGACGCAGAGTCCAGCTTGTCTTGGGCAGAGCCCTCCTCCTCCAACGGCACTCGCCAAGTCTCCCCCCCTCCTCCTCCTCCTCCTCCTCCTCCTGCTGGCACTTCCATGCCATACAGCTCGTTCGTCCTTCCAGCGCACATCATTGGCAAACCCGCTCCTCCCGTGCCTCCTCCTCCTGGTTGGCGTCCGATCTCTGAAAGAGCACCTGCAGCTGGATGGGCCGCAGCAGCAGCAGGAACGGCGGCTGTCAGCCTGCTGTCTTCAATCAAACAGATTGCCGAGAAAGGTGTGGCTGTTGTTTCCCCACCATCATCGACCATGCAGGGGCCAAGCCTACGCCCTAGGCCCCATTACCACTCCGAAGAGCCCCCGTCGTTCGGCAGGTCTTCCCCCATCGCCAGCTACCAAGCAACCCCCCTCCCGTCCCTAATGTCTCTTGTCCCTCCCCTCTCGCAGCGGTTGGTCGTTCTGGTGCCAGAGCCCAACAGCGATGAGCTGTACTGGAACTCTGCAGCCCCACTGCCAGACTTTAACCCAACGATGCCGACGATCGTCCGCACCCCATCATCGTCGTCGCCTGGGCCATGGTCGATGCCCAGCAGCTGCGGGGTCTACTGGGGGTCCAACAGAGACGATGCCAACTTTGACTCTCCAGGGTGGCCATGGCCCAACAGCAGCATCATGCCAGCCCCAGCAGCCATGGCGATTGTCGTCCCCACCAGACCACCTGGTGCCCCGCAATTGGTGCCCAGCAGCGATGAGCACGACGAGCTCCATGATCTCGACTCGGGGTTCATGGCCGCCTATTTCAGATGTACGGAACCAGCGCCATCTTCTGCCCCATCGGGTGCTTCATCCCCTGCTGCTCCCGCCCCATCGGGTGCTCCATCCCCTGCTGCTCCCAACAGCGACGACCTCTACTGGCGTCATTATGGGAGCCCTTAGACGTTTTTAATATGGACAGACGATTGATCGTCATGATTTCTGCAAACAGTACTAGTTTACGTATCAGGGATGTACAGCCAGATCTAAAGAACAAGGATTTCCAACTGCCAACCCCTTAACCTTTGCAAGATGCATGAGCAACAGGTAGTTTTATGCATCAGGGATGTATGTACAGCCCTATTTCAATGAATAAATAAGCGTTTTTCCAACCTGCCAAACCCCTTAACCTTTGCAAGACGCATGAGCCTTAACTTGAGGGAAAGGGTGAGCAAGGTCAGCGCTCTGAATTAGAAAAGATGCACGGAACCCACTCCGTGGTTCCCTTATGAGCCTTAACTTTTGGGGAACGTCGCATGAGCCTTTAACAGGGGGGTGTGGAGGAGGAGGGGCCCCCAAGCATGGGATGCGCTCCAGGCCCTCCTACGCTCCGCGTAGTGTTTCCTGAAACGCTTCCCATGCTAGGGACCCCTCCACCCTCTCTTAGGCCACATCAAAAGTCTTAGTCCACATCAAAAGATGGGCTGGAAAGGGAAGCACTGGGTTGGGAACGCATGGGAAGATATTTTAAAAAAATTGCCTAATGGGGACAGAAAGTGCTTGCGCCCCCCAAGCGTCCGAGTCAAATGGATAGGCTGTGGGTGACCGACACCCACAGTCACCCGCAGCTATTGCGGGCCAGCCAACAAAGATACACAAACAAGATCATGACCATCAGAATGGGATCGAAAAACTGGACATGCTGGGTGTCTGACATGAGCGATCAGCCCAGCGGATCAGCCATAATAAGCAAAACAAAATCTGTGGGTGACGCACAGCCACGGAATGCTAAAGGATTCTGGAGAGGAATACTGGTAGGCCACAGGATCCCACCTCCCTGTCGTTGTCGCGCACCCGCTCCCCCACCGCCCCTCCACCCCCACCTGCCACCGCCAACCCTCCCCCGCCACCTGCCACCCCCATCCCTCCCCCGCCACCCGCCACCCCCATCCCTCCCCCGCCACCCGCCACCCCCATCCCTCCACCGCCACCTGCCACCCCCCAACCCTCCCTGGCGTTGTCAGCTGCACGAGCAGGTTACACAGAGTCAGAGGCGCTGGATACCCTGAGAAACCACTTTGGGTTCCTGGCACCCATACCATTTCCCTCCGCGCCGTTGACCCGCCCCATAGATGCTGTGGAGCGCAACCGGTTTCTCCACTCCCTGGGCATGGCCATGGTCGAAGATGGGTTCTTCACACAGCCTATCGCCCGGGTCGCCTTGACCTTCGTCGACAGGCTCATAGCAGGGTTGCGTCCAGATGCAGAGCGATGGGACTACGCCCTTCGAAGCAGAGAGCCTCTTGCCCTTGCTGACCGCGTCAAGTACTGCCGCAGGGTTAGGGATGACCTGTTCGTGTTCGACTTTGGAGAGCAGTCCACAGAGGATTGGAAGCTGGCCGTTTCAAGCCCCTCAGTGGCCACATTCCTCTGTCGTCAAGACCGTGGGCTCCAGGAGCATGAACTGGCCTACTGTCTTCTCCAACGAGGGATCCCTTTCCGAACGCTCCTTCCTGCCCCTCCGGTATATCGCCCCATCCATTCCCCTGACCTTGCGGTCCCCATACGTCTCCCCGGCTATGAGTTCACGTACAGAGACTACGAGGTGTACAGGGAAGATTGCGCGCGCGTCTTCATGCAGCCTCGAGCCCGTGCCGCTTTGCTGCGAGGTGGAATCTTATGGCGTCTCGTCATGAACATCTTGAGCTTTGGAGAAGCATTGGGGGGCCCTTCGACAGCATGGTCACTGGCCGGTCAGGGTTTCAGCACAACCCTTGGCTCACATCAGGTGCTTTACGGGGATGATGAGCTGGACGAGGTGGAAGCCCAGCTGATCTGTGGGACGTACACCTGCCATATGGGTAAGCGCACTCCCTTAACATGCCAGGTGTTCACTGACCAATCGAGTTGTTTAGCGGACGGGCGTATCGCCACCAGGTCATGGTTTCCACTTCCATGGGCTTGGGCGCATAGTTCGGCTGGCAGGAATTACGGCCTGTGGACCCTGGAGAACGAGGATTGGTTCCACAAGAGAAAGATGGACATTGCGAACGGAGCCCAGCCATTGAACGTCTCCAAGTGGCGCGATCTGCTGAAGGGTCACAAGACAGCCTTGAAGTTGAAGAAGGCCATGTCCGATTTCTCTCTGGAATTTCTCCAGAACGTCGAGAGGAGGTGATGGGGTGGTTTCATGCTAAGCGGAAGCCGCCGCCAATCTGAAGAAGCACATGGCCGCCTTCTCCCTCAAGTTTCTTCAGAATGTCTTATAGAGCTGATAGGGCCCTTCTTTCTCATGCCCGGGCGTCGTTTTTTTTCTTTCTGTTTGTTTGTTTTGTTTTTACTTTACATCTTCCCATGTCCATACTTGCAATGTATACACGCATCTTTGGGGCTTTACAAGCCCAGTCCACATTAACGCTGAGCTCGTCACAGCTGGAAGTCCACTTCTTAGCCATGCTACTTACTGCACGAATGAGTCTTCACACCTTCACACTTTGATCACATGTGACTAACACCCGCTAACTTACTCTGTACTCCCTCAGGTTTACATCAGTCGTCGTACGGTCATCTCATGTGCTCATAGGACATAGTGGGGGTCACAGCCAACGTGGAGGATGCTTATGCAAGGCTACAGAAGTGGTGGACAACGGTTAGGGATTGACTATGGTCAAACGATATTAATATCCCAACAAGGTCAGTACATGGGGGTATTACAACTACATGTTGGGGGGGGGGGAGGGACCGCGTAGCGGATATATATATAAAATAAAAGAAAGAAAAAAGAGCAGGGAGGGATGAGGGAACGGGAACGGGGGGAAAGTGAATATAACAGAACAAAAAAACCTCCATTCTGTCCGCCTTTTATAGGTCCCAGGATTGACTGGAACGTCTGTGCGCATGTTCATTTTTTTTTTTTATTCCTTTCCTTTTCCTTGCCGAACAAGGACCTAGGCCCAATGTGGCCCCTGACCACCCTGGAAGTTTGTTTTTCTTCCTTTTTGACAGCCCCCATCCATCTCAGAGACTTGACGCTCGCTATGACTCTCCCTTTCAATGCCGGTGCTGCCCTTGCTCTCAATGCCGGAGAAGACGTGGGTTTATACGGTTGTCTGATCTAAAACCTTGATAATCTTACATGTTTTTAGTTGACCGCGCCTAGAGTTGCCGCGCCTCTGAAGGTGAGTAAACATGGTGACGTGTGACTCCAGCTGCCGATAGGGGTTATCCAGAAGACCAGAAAGGAAAGGCGGGCCGTTGCCAGGATGCGCACGGAAGAAGATCGCCAAGCCATCAGGCAAAAGAATGCACCGAAGAGCAAGGGGCCACCGGCATCGGAAGGAAAGCCAGAGGGGTCCAGGCGCAAAAATGTCCTGCAGCAGAATTTACCCCCCATCGCCCTGGAAAAAAGGAAGCGACCCAGGGTATGCCATACACCGCACTCTGCTGAGCATGTCATTTGACTCTTCTTCCAGCTCGTTGAGCCAGAGTCTGAATCGGAACCCCGTTTGGGTGACGGGTCATTGGCGAAGAAACCCAAGGTCGGTGGCTAACCCTATGCCCTTCTCTCTATCGACCAATGATTAGGTCACACAGCTGGGGGTTGCGCCCCACGGGGAGACAAATGCCGTCCTGTCCCGCCGTGAAAGAAAGGTCCTCGCCCACCGAGTGCGTGATGCTATGGCTGTGGATAACCGCCCAGGGTTAGCTATTGGGGCCGATGACATTGTGCACACCCACAGGGACAAGGTGAGCACACCGCATACCCTATGCGCTTAACATCTGATTCGACTCCACTGTCAAGACAAACCGAAATGAAAGGAAGCTTTACGGCAAGGCGATAAACGTAAGCTGCCATCTGCGTTTGCTGATCGCCATCGCTGAAAATAGGGCTGCAGCTAGAGAAGCTTGGACGGCAGGTCTACCCGGAAAGAGGGAATACCGTCAAGAGGAACATCATAGACGCATCCAACCTCCAGTGGAATGACCAACAGCAGGCGGAGCTCTTGAATATGCAACGCGTTCGCAAACAGATCGCGGATTCCAACGTTTGGTATGTCGCCCTTCGATTTGAAAGTGATGCCGCATGGACCAGGGAGTTGACGCGGTTTCTTCCTGATGGCCGCCTTCAGGCCTTTGCCTTTTGCTCTGCCCATGGTGAGTTTCCAAATTGGCCTGTGCATGCGATCCATGAACCCAAAGGCCATTTCATAACAGGGGGCCGTGCACCGCATCCCCTGGCTGAAGGTGACATCGTCATGCTGCGATTCGCTTCGACGCGGATCAAAAAATCCCTGTTGGATTACAAGCCTGGCGTGAGTTATTCCTTACGTTCTTTGGCTATGCACAGTGCTTATTTATCAAAAGACACCTGTGATGCTCACCTATACGACTTGCTTCACCCACATCGATTGCACCTCCCATGCTCAGCGCAGCCGATGTTTTGCCTTTGCATACGAACAGGAGTGGGAGTGGATGGGGTTCTGCGTCCATCCCAATCTAGGGTTGGAGGGGTGGAAGACGCTGTCCACGCTCCTTGTCGATAGCCCTATCCGGGAGAGCACGGGGGAGTGTTTGACCAAGGATGAGAAAAGCTGCTTGCTTGGATTGCCTCCTCCGTTCTGGTACGGCGATGCGGCCTCTTTGCCCGAGCTGGCGTTCCCTCCCATCATGATCCAAGAATGGGTGGATGCCTTTGCCGCTGATGTCAAGTTGATCTTCCACCAGTCCCATGATGGTCCAACAAGCTCCCTCTGTGCAGGAAAGCGCCCGGAGGGATCTACTCCCCCTGCACTGTCTCCTGCCGCTGAGGTTCCAGAGGAGGAAGAGAATAGGCGGCTCATGCCATCATCTTCTCCCAGACGGCAAGGTCCTGTAGACGGCTTTGGCGCTCGGGAGGACATCGTCATGGCCAATGTCGTTGTTAGCATCCTCGATGAGCCCCATGCTCTCAGCCCCTCTGCCCATTCCCGTAACGCTGGCAACGTCCTGGAGGGGGTATCTCCTCGCGCCACCGCCTCCCCTCCTCCTCTCACCCAGGTCCCGGCTGAACGACTCTCACGCTCTTCACCCAGGGAACGGGACGTTGGCCTGAGGTACAGCGAGATGCTGACCATCCCCAATAGCCTCGCAGGAGTTGCTATGCCCTCTTCCGACATCGATGCTGAGGGGGAAACGGACCCTGACCATCGTCAGGATATCCCCACCTTTCCAGGTTCCACACCGCCGGCAGAGAGCCTCATGGTTTCAACCGTAGGTCAAAAAAGCGCCCTCATTTCGCCCAGCTCAGCGGGTGCCACCATATCCAACCACTCCTACATGACCCTGCCCAGCCCTTCCGTGCCCACTGCCTATGCAAAGTCCAGCTCATCCGCCGGGTCAGAGCGCTCCTCTGCCAGCTCTTGCCAAGTCTCCTCCCCCTCTCCTGATCCTGACAGCACTTCAGCGCCGTGTGACCCATTCGTCCTTCCAGCGGAAGTCATCCATGAACCTGCTCGTCTGGCGCCTCCTCCTGGTTGGCGTCCTGTCTCTGAAAGAGTGCCTGCAGCTGGATGGGCTTTGGCAGCCAAAAGCATGGCCACTGTGGTTGGCCCACCACCATCATCGATCGCACAGAGCCGCCCGAGGCTGCGCCCCAGGCCCCGTTACCTCTCCGAAGAGCCCCCATCGTTTGCCGACAGGTCTTCCCCCAGCGACGGTCACCAAGCAGCCCCCCTCCTCCCCCTCCCATCCCTGATGTCCCTTCTCCCTCCTCCTCTGGGTTTGGCAGCGGAAAGCGTGGCCGTCGTCGTCGTCGTCGATCATCCACTGCCATCATCGATCACACAGGGGCCAAGCCTGCGCCCCAGGCCACGTTACCACTCCGAAGAGCCCCCGTCATTCGCTGACGGGTCTTCCCCCATCTACGGTAACCCAGCAGCCCCCCCACTCCCATCCCTGGTGTCCCTCGTCTCTCCCCCCTCCCAGCAGCTGGTCGTTCTGGTGCCGGAGCCCAACAGCGATGAGCTGTACTGGAACCCTGCAGCGCCGCTGCCAGACTTTAACCCCATGGTGCCAGCAATCGTCCTCACTTTGCCATCTCCTGGGCCATGGTCGATGCCCAGCAGCAACGAGCTCTACTGGGGGTCCAACAGAGAGGACGATGCGGACTTCGACTTTGACTCTCCAGCGCCGCGGCTCAACTATATCGTGATGCCGGGGCCAGCGATGACGACGATCGTTGCCGCCACCTCTGCCCCATCCTTGGCGGCGCCCAGCAGTGATGAGCTCGACGATCCCGACTCGGGGTTTATGGCCACCTATGACAGAGCGCATGCTGCGGCAGCACCGTCTCCATCTCAAGCTCCATCTTTTGCACCGTCTCCATCTCCCGCTCCAGCGCATGCTCCATCTCCCGCTCCCAACAGCGACGACCTCTACTGGCGTCATTTTGGGAGCCCTGGGACATTTTAACGTGGAACAAGACGATCGTCATGATTTCCGCAACAAGTATTTTACATAGCAGGGATGTAATGGATATATCTATTAATGACAAGCGTTTTCCATTCAACCCCTTAACTTTTGTGAGATGCATGAGCCATAACTTTAGAAAAGGTGAGTAAGGTCAGCGCTCTGAGTGATAGGAGGGTGCACGGAAACCCACTCCGTGGTTCCCTTTATGAGCCTTGAAATTTGGGAGCGTCGCATGAGCCTTTAACAGGGGAGGGGCTCTGCCCCCCCCCCTCCCGAGCACGGGATGCACTCCAGGCGCTCCTTCGCGCAGGTGATCCACAGAAGCCACACACGACCAGGGAAAGCATAAAGGAGGGGACACATGCTGGATATGATATGCATAGCGATCATATCATCTGGCAGCTTATACCAGCCCAGGATGCTGAGGAAAGGGTTGAAGCAAAGTGGCTGGTTATACCAGTCCACTGTGACTGTGTCTACAATCGGCGAAGTTGGACTCCCGTGACTGTGCCTGCAATCGGCGAAGTTGGACTCCCGTCACACAGTTCAAATGTTCAAGTCGTGACATTATTCAAGCTGGTCTTGACTACAATGCACTGGTTTCAAACCGGGCTCGCAGATCATTTCCTATACTATCTTTATCTGCAATCGCTCCCCGACCTCTGGTAACAACGACCGATTGCTGCTCCAATTTCTTCCACCCAAGACCAGATGGCAACTTGCCACGGCTATGGATGGGTACGACGCCCATCATGAGTTTGACTATCCGTCACTCACTTTCTTGAAAGCATCCATCCGTCTGCGAGATGGTGGGATGCCCCCGGCCATCCAGACTACCTGCTGCTGCCTGTCTAGCCTCTGGAACCCCTGCATTCCCTCTCTGACCCTTGCTTGCCCGTAGATGAGCCTTCTCACTGCTCCTGCAGTGCACTGGATTATCCAGGCCCTTGCATTTTTCATACCTTGGGTGCTGCTTCAGAACTGCAGCGCGCTGGATTATCCAGGCTATCGTGTTCTTCATGCACTTGTTCTCAAAAGGCTCTAGGGCTGAACGCGGCATGTTAGGTGAACTTGCACTGGATCATCCAGGCCCTTGCGTTTTTCCTACCTTGGGTGGCTGTTCAGAACTGCAGCGCGCTGGATTATCCGGGCTATCGCGTTCTTCGTGCACTTGTTCTCAGAAGGCTCTAAGGCTGAATGCGGTGTGTCAGGTGAACTGTTACGTCTCCCTTTGGTCTGAATCACTCCATGGGGGGGGGGGGGGGGGCAACGCCCCAGGCTGGCGATGTGGGCTGAATTCGCTGAAATGGGAATGAGGGCTATGACCGTACGGCCCATGACCCTGGCATCTGCTCTGAACGGAGCGCTCATTTCCCCAAGGTCATTCGTTCCGAGGCCCTACCCTGTGTGCTCTAAACAGAGTGTTCATTTGCCCAAGGTCATTACGAGGCCCTACCCTGTGTGCTCATTGATTCAATGCGCATGCCGCTGTGCGAGCCCGATGTTAGCGTTCATGGATGGCTAGGATGGATGCTTCGAGGGGGAAAAGAAGGCTTTTCATATGGGCTCAACAGGCTCAGGCGCTGTGGCCGTGTTCAGCAGGCGTCAGATTCACTGACCCTTCAGGATCATGTCGCTCATCCAAGGCTCATTTTTTATTTATTTATTTTACTCATAGGACCACATAGAGGGGGGGGGGTTGCAGCGGACAGGGTGGATAGCTATGCAAGGGTTCTACATGAGCAGCGGACGATGCTCAGGGATGCACAAAGGTCAGTGGTTTTCACCAGCTGAGATGCAAGATCCTAACACAAGGGTTTCAAGAACGTGAAGAGTATGCGTGGGATTACAACTTAAATGGACACCCATGGGATGCGTTCTCCTCGGAGTCTGACAACCCTCAATACCCGCCGCAACGGTTCAACACAGTCTTTCACGAACTATCCCCCTTGCTCTCGAATCAGTCAGACGGTCATCAGATGACTTCATGACTCTGGAAGGTCCAGCCACAAGGGCCGGTCGCTCCCAATTGCCCCCCAGCCAGCTACAGCCAGCATTCCCAAGTCCAAGCCCCCCCAGCAGGTCACAGGAGCATCGAGGCAAACCCGACTGCACCCCCCCCCCAGCTAACATTATTAGCCAGGGGAATCCAACTCAACACCCCGATGGGGCAGTTACAGGGACAAATGAATTCTATTGTTATCCTAGTAAGGGAGGGATACATGGTACAACTACGCATAAGGGACGGATGGAGGGCATAAGGGGGAAAGTGGGCCAGCAAAAAAATAAAACGTCAGGCCTGTTGGCCTTTTATACGTTCCCAGAATCCTTGGACGGTCCGTGCGTTTGTTTGGTTATAATATCTTTTGTTCCCATCTTTTCCGTGACAGGCGCTCGCATTGCCATCTTTCCATGACATAAATGATGCGCCTAGGCCGATCGCAGATGCAAAGATGCGTGGCAGTCGATCATGACTGGCCCATCGCCAGGCCCCTCCTCTCACGGTGAGGGGTAGGTACGACATGCGAGCCTCCAGAACGGAACAGGGTGAGAAGGTGAGTGCCGTTTTGGACAGACGCTCGATTAGGAGCGGTCTAGACTGCAGCCCATGTCTTTCATAGTTTCCAACGAACCCCTTTAACATTTTAATATATTTATTTTATTTTTTTACGATGGATGAGCCATAACTTGAGAAAAAGGTGAGGAAGGTCGGTGCTCTGAGCGCAAGGAGGGCGCACGGAAACCCACTGCGTGGTTCCCTTATGAGCCTCAACGTCAGGGAACGTCGCATGAGCCTTTAACAGGGGAAGGGGGGAGCCGAGCATGGGACGGGCTCCGCGATCCGGATCAAAAAAAAAGATGGGCCTTGGGGTCGGTCCGGGGATGAAGGGAAGCATGTGGGAAGAAAAACCCCGATGGGGATGGAAAGTGCTTGCGCCCCCCAAGCGTCCGACTCAAATAGCTAGGCTGCTTGATTGAATTGCGGAGGACTGTGACACAGTGGCCGATGATGCCAGTACACCCTGCAGGGCCATTGGAGAAACTGCTGATGTGGCTGGGGGCTTGGAAACCTGCTGATCTTGGCACTGGGTCTTGCACTTGTGCTGACCTCATCAAGGCTTTCTCATTAGTGGAAAGCTTTGTCATAGAACTGGCACAACTGCTAAGTACAGCTCCACCGACTGTTGGGTACTGATGGATGCTAGCATCCTTGGACGCTTGGTACTCCCACACAAAGCATTATATCCAGCACCCATCAACACAAATGCCGGTCTGCGCCGTACATGGCCTTTCTACTTTTATCCCCACTTGCCAATTGATATATTTCATTATTATGATGGCACAGGGCACGTGCACGATCAAAGTGCATATAGTTTGGACTCGCAGTATATATAATACGTCCTCCTGCCTTTTGAAGGAGCATCTTTCTTGCCCCCCCCTGTTCTTGGTTCCTATATGATGCCTATGTGACCGCTCTCATTCCCTCAAGATAGCTGCATGCCCCAGTGTAGTTTCCGTGCTAAGTACTCTAGTCTCTATGGCATTCAGTCAACACACCCCTTTTCTTCTGGTTTTCACCTCCGATAAAAGGGTCTGTATGGACTAGAGTTGCATATATGCGCATTTGCCCCTGACTGAGCTCTACCGGACTCAAACCTTTGCTCATGACACAGAATTTCTGCACCTGCACCATCTTAACCTGATGTCAGGGTTTGAATCATCTCAAGGACTCTCTCTGCCATCTTGATTGCCGTTCCACAGATGCAATTCAGCTCTTACTGCCTTTCAGATTCCACTCACCATAGCATAGCAGTACAGGTTATCTTTTCTCCGACCGCAAACCCAGGTACAGATCAATCCTGAGTATCCCAATTATTACCATAATCACATGTGAAAATAAACACCGATGCAATGCAGTGGTACCAAAATTATGGTCTATGTGTGCATCATAATGCCAGTATCACATGAACACCGATGCATTGCACCAGTGTGAGGATGACCTTCTGCATGGACACCACACCCATTATACCACATACCTGGTCGAGCCTTGGACAAGCATGTGACTAGTCAGTTTTTGGAGAGGCCATAGCAAGGAATGTGTGACCAGAGGATATTTGGACAGGCCCACAGGGGGCAGTGAGGATGACAAAGAGTATGTGGGACTTATGACAGAGTGGAGAGGAGGGCAAAGAGCATGTGAATGGTGATATGTCCGATGGAGTGGAGGGGGTAGCAGAGAGTACGTGACTGGTGAACATTTGGAGAGCCCCAAAGTTGGGTAGAGTGGGAGAGCATGTGACTGGTGAACATTCGGGGAGGCCCACATGTGAGGGAAGGGACAAAGGGCATGTGACTCATGGATGTTGGGAGAGCCATACAACGGGGTGGAGAGCAGGGGACAAAACATGTGACTGGCCTACCATTGAGAGATAGTGGATGGAGAGAAGGGCAGGGAACATGTGACTGGCTAATGTTTGGAGATGTTGACGGCAAAGTGGGGAGGAGGAGGACAGAGAGCATGTGACCGGCCAATATTTGGAGAGCCTCATGGTGGAGTGAGGAAGCACCTGACTGGTCAACATTTGGAGAGGCCTTCATGTGAGAAGGAAGCGACAGAAAGCATGTGACTGGTGAGTGTTTGGAGAGGTCAATGTAGAGTTTGAAGGTCCGGTCCAGTTGCGGTCGCGGCCCTTTTTGGCTGCAACTGGAACCACGACCAGTTGTGCCACTCACAAAAACTTCCCGACCAGAACCGCAACTGTGGCCAACCGGTCGGGACCAGTTGCTTACCAGTTGCACCTTGGTCGAAACCGGTTGCAACCATCCTACTAGTAGTTATTAATTTTATCTAAAGTAGTCTACCAATTAATTTAATTACTTAAAAAAACACAAACGGGAGGGGAACGTAAAGAGGGGGGGACTTTAACCGAGAGGGGGGAAGTGCGGACGAGAGGGGGGGGGGGGAACAAGAGGTGGAACACTACAATGGAGTGGGGGGGAACATGGACGAGAGGGAGGGGAGGGAAACGAGGGGGGGGAACGTAGACGAGTGGGGGGGAACACAGACGAGAGGGGGGGGACGTGGACAACAGGGGGGCACTACAACCAAGAGGAGGGGAACGCGGATGAGAGGGAGGGGAGGGAAACAAGGGGGGGGAACGTAGACAAGTGGGGGGGAATGCGGACAACAGGGGGGCACTACAACCAAGAGGGGGGCACTACAACTGAGAGGGGGGGAATGCGGACGAGAGGGGGGAACACGCAAATGCAGACAGAGAGCAGGGAACAAGAGGGCAAGAGGGGGATGCAGGTGGGGCAGGGAACGGCACACACAGGGGGGGTGGTTGTGGTTGTGGGACAACGTCGAATGTTGAATGTTGAAAGTTGAACATTGATGTTGATCTTTGATGTGTAAGCACATGCAAACATAAATGTGTCATGACGCGTCACCGTTTACTTGCACAATACATGTGCAAACATATGCAAATTAGTCAAAGGTATATAAAGCCTTGCTTGTCCACTCATTTTTAGTTGGGCATGCCCCACATTATTTACGAAAATTAAATTAGATATGAAATAGTAAGCCCTAACTAAGGATGGTTGTAACTGGTTGCAACCGGTTGCAACCCGGTTGGAAGCCCAGCAGATTTGGGGCAACTGCAACCGCGACCGTTGACAGCTGGTCACAACTGCAACCAAAAATTCCGGTCGTGACCGGTTCAGTCCAGTTGGGTCCTGGTCTTTTTTTGGTTGCAGCAACTGGACCCTCAAACACTAGGTCAATGGCAAAGGGGGGAGGAGGAGGCCAGAGAGCATGTGATCGGTCAAACATTGGATAGCCCCACCAATCCAGGCTGGCGCATGTGACTTGTCAACCTTCGGAGAGGTCGATGGTCGAGGTGGAGCAGAGCAGGTGACCAGAGAGTACTTGAAGAGGCCCATGGTAAATAAACAAGGAGGGGCTACAAATGGTCTGTGTCGGGAGAGGCCCGTGGGGGCACAGAGGGGAGGGAAGCAGGCGACCAGTTGAGCTTTGCAGAGGCCAATGGGCCACAAGAAGAGGCGAGGAGCATATGAGCAGTGAATGGCCAGAACACCCTATGGCACAATGCCAAACCCTGATCAGGTGTGCTAATAAACTGAGCAATCAGAGGAGAAGATCATAGCATATCCACAGAGGACCCTCCCATGGCTTTCCCTTCCACGGGGTGGGACCACCTAGGTGGTCCCAGGTGGAATACTGGTTAGGTATGGTGAGTGATCAACCCAGATTTTAAAGTTGATAAACCATTGGCAAAAAATATCATATACGAGCACTGCCCATTTCACCTTCTCCATGTTCTTCCCATTCAGGGCCTTGCAAACTGCATAATCAATATTCTTTTGTCTGTGAGTATTTAGCATAACTGTGCACTCAGAAACAATTCAATAATGCACTGTTCTCCTCTCTGAAAGTCGACTGTGGCTTCTGGTTGGAAGAAGCCATGCCAAAGGCATGCCACTGCTCCGATCCCTGTGGCATCATACCTGGCCACGTCCACTTTCTGGTTCACCTTGAATTCATTGCATGTACTTGGAGCCGATTTGGACTCGAGAGCCACCTTGAGATGTTCTTTATATGTCACCGGTTCCGTCATAAATGAATGACCATTTGTTAATGGGACGTCATCTTCAGGACATTTCTGACGTTGGTGAGATGCCATGAAATTCCCATCAATCGCAAATGATCTGGTGTATACCCTCCTGGGAAACAAGACTTCAATTCATTCCAGGTCATCATGGGATGGAATGAACTCACTGTTCATTATCATTTTCCCAGTTTTCCGGCAAGTTCATGCCTGGTTGTGGGCATGCCAGACAGAGAACAGCCAGATCTCCAATACCCAGGCTTCTGGCTTCATGGCCAAAGCCATGCCATTTGAGATGCTTCAGGTTCCTGTATTGTCTCGTGCAACGTAATAGCTCTCTGTACCGGTCCTGTATTATATATGAGAAATAAGCTATAAATCGGTAGTGAGACAGACTGGGACACTGTGCGGAAAACAGCTAGATGTGAACCGGTGGAGCTTCTGAGAGTAATGCCATGCCGAAGTTTTACATTCTTGATTCTCTGCGAGGAAGGAATCAAGGCCCTGGAAGGTGAATAGCGTCCTCAGTTTCTTAAATGATGCCGGAAAGAAGTGGAGGTCAAGGGCCTGAACATTGTCTGGTGCATGTCCTAGGCACCTACACCACTGAATGGGCAAGTGATGAATGCTGTTTTGATGAACAACAACCATGACATTTGTCCCATATTTCAGGTTATCTCTTGTCCACCTTGCCTGGTCATGTGGGTCTAAGAACTCCCCTTCTGAGTATTCCACCTCATGATGTCCTTTGTCAGCCTCTGCTTCCATGAACCCCTCAGGCAGAGGATTGGCATCCAACTCATCTTCCATAATGTTGAGCTCATCAGGGATGTCCAGAAGTCCAAATGGGATGTCCAGAATTCCTGTCAAAGTCTCTGTCGGGGTATACGAGGGGCAAGGCTTCCCCCATGTCCAAAGTGGAGTGTAAGGCCTGTCTCAATCAGCCAAGAATCTTGATAAAATTCACTGGTCCATCGTTGAATGAGGTGGAAGGGGGTGCATGCATAAGAAGATCTACAGCATGAACTGCAAAAGAGGGGATAGCCCAGGCAATTCTTGCACCGCCATTCCGCTGCCAAGCCACATGCACTACACCGACGCGAAGCTGGGCCAGCCTCTGAAGCCAGCATCTGTGAGAGGTAGAACTTTCTTTTCCCTGAGGTAATCATTTTGTGACTAGAAGTAGCAAAATAATTAAAGTTCCCCAGAGACCATGACTGAGATCAACGTACCTTGGATTGGGGAAGCTTCAATGGTTCCATCATAGCAGCATCATAATCAAACCCATCATGATGTACTTGCTTATGGCAGGGGGTGAAGACATGCATGTTCTTCTGAGACTTGGAGGGCGAAGCATTTGGGGTGGAGTTGGCAGAAGATGCTTGTGTGCTGGCTTTAGTTTTTTGGACCAATCCCCTTGATGTGTAATAGCTGGTGGAGCTTTGAATGAGAACATCACCAGTGCCAGAATTGTGAACATTGGCCTTGAACTTTTTAATCAGCATTATTTTACTTTAGAGGGGTAGGCGGCACATATGTGGTGACAGAATTAGAAGGTGGAAGTCCAAATACAGATAGGATGACCAATCACATGAAATGTAACTGGGAATGCGTTCATATGACTGGTCAACCTTTGGGGTGGTATGTACTTGAAGAAATGGTTATAATTTCCTATTTGGAAGCAAGCTATTATGTACAACATAAAGTTTGGTCATGTTTGGTTCCAGTAAACGAACATGAACACAACACATCAACACAACACGCATCAATGCAATCACAACCAAACAACATGTTGTATATATACTTGTGGCTTCTACACCTTTCCACTTCCTCTGGGGCATCGCTTCCCCCATAAATTAGTTTTAGAATAACATAATTAGTAAATGTAGGTAATAAATACTGTACGAAATGGTTTGTGGCACTCATCTGAGGCCAAAACCAGTAAATAATACATCGACATGATCGATAATACAACGTGGTTCAAACCACATTTGAAACAGTTTGCAGCTCTCACCTGAGGCTGAAACCGCAAACCAAACCGCTTGGTTTCTCTGAAAATTTCCCAAACCGAAACCAAATTTCTGGTTTTGGTTTGGTTCAAACTGAGTTTGAATCAGTTTGGGACCGAACTTCCCCAACACTACCTGGTTCCACCTCACAAGCAGTTGCTTGTGAGGCTGCAACAGGACATCATGTATCAGTGATGTGGCACTGAGAGGGGGGCTTTCTGGTACTTACCTGATGGATCTCCTATCCACAGGTCTCCCAACACCCCTCCATGGTCTCCAAGGGCTAACTGAGACCCCTCACATCCCTTTTAGATGGGGAGGGATGAGGGCTAAAAGCAGGTGGGTGTGGGCATGGGTTGTGCCACATTGGTGTTTGTCATTTTCAGTAGTATACAGCCTATAAATGAAAAGTACAGTTAGTTAGCTTGTAAAAAGAAGAAACAAAAACAAAATGTACCCTAGAGCCCAAATGATGGGTTGTCATTGTTTGGGCTCATGTAGCATCTGAAATGGATTGTTTGTGGCTACTAGTGGGTCTTGCAGCTGTGCAAGATGGCATGGGAATGGTGGTGGTGGGTGGCAATGGGGTTGTGGAGAGGTGGGAGGGGGCATCATTGTTGATGGTAGTCACTGTGAAGAATTAGGCATCATAGTGGAGTTTGAAAGAACAACAAAAATGGAACATGAAAATGAAAGTGAAAATGATCATTTTTTGGGTCATTCTTGACTCATTCTAAAGTTCATTTTTGAAAAAGGAAGAAAAATGAAAACCAAAAATGAAGTGAAAATGGCCAAAAAATGCAGGGGGTACTTGATGTCAGAATCTATAAATGTATGCTGTGGTAGTCAGATAAAGGACCCACAGACCCCCCCCTTCCCGTCCCTATCCCAAAAAGGCAATTTAAGGCAAAAACAATGGGATACAATTCTCAAGCATGCTTGTGGCTCTTCTTGGGTGACATTGGCCATGGTAAACAGGTGGGTACTAACCTACATATCATGTTTGTGCCATTTCAATCCTGACCCAAAATCCAGCACTTTTGGTGCATACCCTACCACAAAACCAACTGCTGACTGGCTTCTCGAGCATCCCACAACATATGAGGTGGAACTTGAGAATCAATTAGCATGGGCTAGCAACACAATGTAAAATGTTCATACCACTTGGCCACACCCTGGTTCATCACAAGTCACCAATTCTAGTTGACTTTCAAACCCTGTGTCACAGTTGGCACAGGAAAGTGGTGTGTCTGAGTCTGCACTCCTGATTTCCTTCTGACAATGAAAGAGACACAGACAAATGGGAGGACTATTGGGTGTCAATGGGATGGGCTCAGGAACTAGTGCCAGTGATTGGCTGGGGTCTGGGGAATGCCCACCTTGATTGATATTGACAGTTTGCATGTCATTGGAGTTAGTATCTGTGTAGTGGGAACTGCATGCTTACCTTCTTCTTTGTTCCCATCCATCACAGACAAAAGTGGAAGCAGCAAAACAATAAATCAGTCTGAAAAACCCATATCTAGACAGCTGAAAAACTTCAGGTTGAAACTCAGATAAGGTTGGGAGATGCCCCCCCCCCTGATCCATTGTCAGATTCTGACATCAAGTACCCCTGGAAAAATGGCTACTGTGAACAACCCTTATACTATTAAAAATGATTTGGATAGGAAAAAATTTAGGGTTAATGTCAATCAATCTACTCGGAATTCTGTTTAACCTCACTCATTCATCAGGCCAACTTATCAAGTCCTACATAACCATAGCAATTCATGAAAATAAAAATAAAAATGAGGATTACATGTCCAAGGCACCTGCCTACAAACTCGAAGAACAAAGGATGTTGAAAGTTAGAATGACAGTTATTGGAAACATACAAGGTCCGATTTCAAGTGTTGATACACGCCAATTGACGAAGGCTACAACATGAAAGGAAAAACACCGAAATGTTGACTCGGCTGAATTGTTGATCGACACGACTCGTCACTTCATCTCGTCCCCATTTCGTCACCACTATCCCAATTGGTCTCGGAGAGACTGCTGGCACTGGAGGAACTGAACATTGAGTCAAAGCTTTCCATAATTTTATGGGTTTTTTTTTGCTGACTGCTGTTGCTCCGACTCGGAGTATGTTTGAAGAAAAACAACAAGTTCACGACGTAAATGCTCTTCGAATCGACTGACCATGTCCCTCAGGACAGGTTCCGGAAGCCAAGACGGCAACTCCACTGGGTAAAAGGAGGTGTGGCAACCACGAACCATGAAATCCGAGGTCCTACCTCTCAGGACCTGCAAGAGCTCCCAACAGATAGGACAACACAATTTTGAAACTGCAAACTCCAATGCATTACCGGAGGGCTGCGACGTAATCAGAGCAATAATTGCAACTAAGCACGATGGTCTTACCGAGAAAAGATGATGTAGCGGATTGCTCTTATCCGGAATTGCTGAAGTGAGGAAACGCAAGAGTGCTGCCGCCACCGATTCGCAGTGCGGGTTGCCTACCCAGATAACCTGACCAACATGGGGTTCCTTGTCATTAGCACATTGCGCTAATGGCTGCTGATTCCCATCGTCGCTGCGTGCCGAGGGCTCCGTTCCGCCCAAGTCATTGCTTTGCCCAAGGGACCCCCCTTTGTTCCTGCCGAAGGATGATAAGATCTTAAGCTCCTTATCGTTTCCTTTGTCAATAAAGTGTTGGAGAAGACGGATGGCATTCTTGGCATCCTCGGGACTAAAGGGTTTTGTGGTTGTCGGAGACTGAGAGTCTCCACTGGAGGGAGATTGGATGCGGTCATAGGTTTTGGGGTCTGGGTGACTGGGGGTCGTTGTGGTTGCCAGGGGCCGAGAGTCTTCACTGTGGGGAGGGGGGAGGCGATCATAGGATTCAGCATCTGGGTTACTGGAGGGCGCTGAGTTTTCAGGAGGCTGAGCCTCTCGGGACAGATGGTCGCAGAGGCTATTGATAGTCTCGTGCCAATCCATTGCAGGGTAATCATGACCGCCACGATGATTCGTCACGATCAGAGACGTTTGAACATCCTGGCTCGGACTATTTCTGGCGGCTACGACCAGCAGGCGGAGCGCCGCAAAGTGACTGGTATTAAGATATGTCCAATTCTTAAACAACTCGGAAGCTGTACTGGGGGTGACGGGGTCATTGGTGGTGCTGATGTCCAAAAGCGTAGTGGTTCCCGTTCTCATCTCTTCTTCCACATCCTCTTCTTCGAGCCCCACGTCCAGGAATGGGTCCACCCCCGCCGCGTCAAAGTTCGCGTCAAAGTTCACATCAGTCAAATATGAGGAGGCAAGGTCAGCCCGAGGTGGGGTGAACATTTTCATGCGTCCTAGGATCTCGAGATGATCTTTAAACATCTGGGAAGAGGTGACCCTCCAGAGTAATCGGGCATATGTCCAGACCTCAGTCTTGTAATTCACCTTGGTTTCCTGGTTTGCGTGCGTCCCTGCCACTCTCTCCGCCCCTCGTTCTGCGTCTGCATCTGCCTTCGCCGTCGCCTTCGCCTTCGCCTCTTTCTTCTGTTTTCTTCCTTGTGAGTACTGGCGGTCTTGCTCCACCTGCCGCTCGACCTTGGTGGCCTGGTAAAGGCTTGTCAGCGCCCTCCCATATCCCCAGAATAAAGCAACGAGAAGACAATGGAATTCAATGCAGGTCTTCTCGTTGTACACAGGAACATCTGGGTTGTATCCGCTGCTATTCGCCACCTCGAGTGCGGCCCGAAGCGCTGGAAGCCCGAGCTTCCCTTGATGTAGGAGGTTTTCATTACCAGTGTGTTCAAGTTCGGACATAATAGACTTGACACTGGTAGGGCCATCTTTCGATTCAGTAAGAAGTGAGATCACCAAGTGCAAAGACTTGTATGGGTTGTCGTCTGGCTGGGTCCTTGGAACCGACGGGCCGGACTTCCGCACTTCGGCTCTGAGGTCAAAGAAAAAAACGGATATGAGACGTAAAATAAATCCTTTAGACGTCCAATTCATGATTCGCCGATGCATCTTTTCCCAGGAGACGAGTATAATGTATGCGGAAAATCGCCAAAAAAGTTTGCTATGGTCCTTGGCATCTGCCTTGCGGTAACAGTTGATAAAGTCGGTGAGAGTGGCGATGTGATTTTCCAGGGGATCATGTCTGTCGATTCTGTATCGCGGAGTATGTAGTCGACGACGAGAAGTATCACATAAGTACAAACTTACTTTATTTTCTCAAATATGACATCTGGGTTAAGGTCGCGAACCTTAGGCCAGTGGGATGTGCCACCTCCGACTTCGCGGACTTTCTGTTCGGCGAAACAGGGCTCCTGGAAATATCCATCCCTTGGGGACGCATTTGTGAAGGTGGCGAAACCAGTCCCCATAGTAGCACTAAATTCCTTGACATCCTCAAGGTCGAGGACATCTGGGTGTTGAAGAACATCGTTATCCTGATCATCACCCGCTTCCTCACCCGCTTCCCCGCCTTTATCGCTTACATCACCGCTTAAGTTGGAATATAAGATGCCGTATTGCCTTGCGCCTGGAGCTGAATTCAAGGTTGTGACCGCCACTACTTCCGTGTTCCGCACAAGGAGTGTGGCTACAGCATTCAGGACGAGCGTTGCGGCCTGCTGGGTTCTGTCGAAGATGTCCCGAATGCGACGTTGGCCGGCCCCAAGAGACGGCGTAAGCGTTGAGTGTCCTGCGTAGTTCGCAGCCGTGATCACGGGGAGGACCATGCAAATTGAACGGAATCTCCTTCGAAGTGTATTGAATGCTTCTGAGTCTAGGTCACCTGTGTAAGTTGCCATCGCTACCAAAGTTTGACAGTATCCTGGAGTGTATTACCATTGGTTAGACTACTAGTAGATGCATTTATGACCAGAGGCGGACTCACCCAACGACCAACTTGAAGCGGTAGGCTCAACCGTGTGACAAAGCGTGAGGCCGCTTGCAATTGAAAGACGACAATGTCAAATGAATCGCAATCGCACTGGTTTCACGAGTGACCAGGAAAGGGGTTGGAGATCGAGCAAACAGTAACGATAGTATTCCAATGGTTGAACTTGGGCAAGTTCAATGGCCCAGAGAAATCCGATTCTGACTTCGAGTTGAGATGTCGTGGTCACCGTTGAAAGCTGCTGTCCTTGTGAATGGGATGACCTTCAAGTTCGGCGCAATATGATGGTACTCGGAGAGATTGCGTGACAGCGCTCCGAGTCAGTGGCAACGGTTGTACAGGTCGGGGTTGGAATTGCCACGTGAATCAGATCTGTCACTTACCCAGAAAATCTGGGATTCGGAAATTGCCACGAGTGCCACCGCCGCCGCCCACACCGGTTGGCTTACATCATTGTATTTCTCGTCCAACTCACCCAAGCGACGACTATCCCCCCTCAACTCCCCTTGCGTGACCCACCCACACCACAAGGCCCTGTCTTTAAGTATGTACAACTACACCTACCACTGTGAGCTCTTGTCTCGCTTGCATCTGTTTTGGTTGTTCAATGACATGGAACATGTCTTTTTATCCACAGCACGCGATGAACACACTAATCGGTGCGTAATCCCCTCTCTCCATGCTTCGACAATGTCTGAAGAGTAGCTTTAGTTACTTTATAGGATATCTATCATGAGCCAGGAATCACAAGGTCCCTTAGCCTGCGGCACCTGTCACCGCTTGCTCGAGGTCAGAATCTGCAAAAGCAACAAGAATGGAAATGCAGGCAAGGCCTTCATATCCTGCCACAAAAGACACGACAACGGAACATCATGCTCCTACTATTATTGGCTTGATGGAGCCCGGGGCTCCCTCTCACCATCCCTTTCCTCCTCTCCGGCACCATCTTCCCAATGAGCTGTTTCCCGATCTCCAACCCTTCCAGCTCCAACACCTTCTCGTCCTTTCACTATAACTCTACCGTCTAGAACAGTACCAAAACCTGCACACTGTGTGAAGATATCTTGTAAATCAACACGACTCCATCCTGGTTGTATGCGCTGGATGTGTCATCGCCATTGCATAGAAGCCAGGGGGTGTCAAGCAAAAGGCCATGCTGCCACCTCTGGGCCTAGTGTGACATCGGGAGATGGGCACGAAAAGACACCCTTGGCCCCGCCTCATTCACTGACATCACCTTCACTGTCACCTCCGGAATTCTCGGCACCTACTGCATCAGCTGGCACAGACATGTTTGCGGACCCACGCTATGCATCCCAGATGACTGCAGCATTTACGAAGCACTACGCACTTGAACAAGATCGGGAGGAGCGACGACGAGCGGTGGATGCAGAGCGGCTTGCGAATATCAATAAAGCAAAGCACCATGTAATTATCTATGCCTGGCCTAAGGTGCGTCCTGAGCTCCGCGTAATCTTTTTCCTACTCACCATAATTGAAGTCCAGGGTGGCTTTAAGTGGCCGCATTTTGTGCTTACCACCGCCATCCTCTCACAAGCAGATCTTTTGGCTCCAGAGGATGCGATTGCCGGCTTCAAACTTTACAATACATCTATACATACGTGGTCAAAGGTGCAGGTTGGCCACGTCATCATGCTCAAAGCTGGTGACCACATTTTTCTGAAAGGCCATGACGCTGCTCATTGCTTGGACTTTGACCGCCTCCTGACTATAGGTCAACATCGCATCCCTCATTTCTCTAACAATCTCCCACATGAACGTGCCCATGTCCGACAGGTATTGAAGGAGAGAAAAATGGGGAACAGGACAGGTGCTAAACCTCTGTCTCAGGCCTCACCTGCTATTCCGTCTGCTGGGCAGTTCAGCGTCCCTGTGCAGGTCTCCACACCTGAGCCATCATGCTCAAGGATTGACCTCACAATGTCTGACAATGACGACAATGATGACAATGATGACAATGACGCAACACCATCTTCAGGCCGCAATTCCTCACAAAAGATCAAGTTAGAGCTTGGAGCAACAGACCTTCCTCTGCCTGCCAAAGCAGAGCCCATGTTCATTGATCTCACCATCTCTGATTCTGACGAAGATTGCCCACCCATCATCCTCTCACGTAAACGCTGTCAGTCTCTCCAGTCCCCATGTACCGCAAGTGAGCGCTCTGATGGAAGTGATGTGGAACATACCTGGCCTACTGACTTTTATGTCGTGGACGTGGTTAAAGGCTTCGACAAGTGTTTGAAAGCCTCTAGGAGCCACAAGAGTGTTGAGGAGGCCTTCTTCAAGTGCTTCGGTGTTCCATTCAAGAGCTCAACCTTTTACCGGCACCGTAGAAAGTGGGAGAGGGCTTCAGAAGCATGTCGAGAGGCAGGGTTATGTGCTGGCCGTACCTCAGCTGGATTGTGGTCAGCATTCGTTGTGCAGAATGAGGCTCATGGCCAGCGCAAGCAGGTCAAGGCTTGACTAGTGTCCCTTTTCACATGAAGTAGATTTGTATTTAGTTGTTCTCGTTCATGTATTGTAATTTCCACTATGATTCTATGAAATAGTTACTTTGTTATGAGGATATGGCCAATTACTAGGAGATCGACATTCTTTCAGAAGCTTCTCTCTTGTCATTCGGTTCCTACATAGAATCATCTCGTCCAAGAAGAAAGCATACTTATCTATAAGCATTTCCTGACAAATTGCATGATACCCCCCAAGCCAAACATTCATTTGTTCTGCAATCGATGAGTTAAAATACCAGCCCTGGTTGTCTTCAGAGATGAGCTCAGGGTATGCAGCCGGATTGCACTGTTCTTGGCAGAAAACATCTGTTTCGGAATGTTTTGACTTAAAATGAAAGACATCAACTGTGAGGCCGATATCCTTGAAGAACAGATCGTCCTTGACCATTTTGGCAAGTGTGCAGTTGTTGTCAAAAAAGACATGATCTGGTTTGATGTCCTCGTGAAACATGCGCTTGATCATTTCCTGTTGGTTGGTGAGTGGCATTGTTTATGATATGAAAGGTGAATTTCATACAATAACACTTCCAACACCCTCTGCACCATAAAATGTTTCACAACCAATAATCATCCCACATGGCACAACAATGATCTGCTCATTGTGTGTGTGTCATCATCCAAACTGAGCCCGGATCCATTCCTTTGTCACCTGAGAGTTACTGCCAACCTCAAACTCCTCAGTTTCTTCATCGATGTCTGCAATCTCAGTGAGGTCTGTGTCTTCAGCAACTGCATCATTTGGATGAGCCACTCATGCACGTTGCAATCGTTCCTTAAGCTGGAACCATGCCTGGCCACGGTCACGATGGATTTGTTCAACCTTTTGATGGCTTGCATCTGAACATGTGCGACTGTTGGCTGTTATGGGAGAATCACAGCCGACGATTGCACAGACCATGTTTTGAGCAATGTGGTCAGGACAGAAGCAATGTCGGTTGTTTTTAAGAGGCACCTTGCAATTGTGGATTGCGCAGCATGGACATCCCACTGTAACTCCATCAATAACAATGACCCAGACCTTATTACCATCTTCATAGACTCGTAGACACTTTTCACAATAGTGGCGTAATTCAGGTTGGCCATGAACACGGAAGCGAAGATTCCGAGCACGCAGGGCATTGGTAAATCGATCCTTTTGTGCTCCAGTGTGGGGAACCTCCAGGACCTTTGACCGCTGCTGACAGTCATTGAGAAGGGCCAATGTGACAAATCCATCCCAAACCTGCTCAGTAGTGACTGTAAAGCCAAATGCCCACCCATCTGGTGGAACAGGGTCAGGGAATGAAAGGTTGTATATGCGTGCACAATTGTAGCTGATGTCCTGTACAAGAAAATTGTAAGCCACATTTCGAATAATGCAATATAATGATCTACCATGAAACCAACATCAAGGTTATCCAAAGCTGAATCAGCCGCTTCTCAGAAAACTGATGTTCGCCAATAGGGATGATGTCTGGAACGCTATCATAATACACCCGGATGCCATTCTTGATGTGGAAATTATGGTGGTAATTCGTGTTACAGGCTTGTAAGAAATCAGTGTCTGTCATACGATCCACTGTACAACCCATACCTGCACATAAATGCACAGAGCGAACAGGAACTGCTCCCTTATCAAGAGTATATAAAACCCCTTGACGTTGTTCTTCCTTCTTCAATAACTTTCCAGTTCGGCTGTATGAACAACTTGGGTTGACACATGTTTGCTGAGGAGGATACAATGTACGGAAGACTAGGTTGGTGGGATGGTGAGCTGACATGAGCCTGATGACTTGGATCTATGATAGTGACATACAGAGCCCACGAGAATGCCCATGTTTTGCAAAGTCATCAAGGATGGCATCGTCCTCCTCACTGTTCACATGGAGCCACACTGTTGATTTCAGAGCTTCCCAACAGCTATTGATGCAGTCTTCAGAGATGCTACATGATGCTTGCAAGAAAGCGACAATTGTCGGTGGTAATACATCAGGGGGATCAGATACAACTATGGACGATGGCTGTGCAAGGAGAATGTCATCTTTCAATCTTGAGGCCAATGAGATGAATTGCTGGATGGTGTTGAATGACAGACTGGGGTACTGCTGGCTCAAGACCATGACATCCTCCAGCTTCAGGGAGGACATTGGTGATAATTTACAGGTCTCTCGACGCATCAGCATTGTCTGTTGGTTGTTATTTGGCAGGTGGCGTTGGCGGTGGCGGCGGCGCTCGTGGCAATTTCTAATACCCAGATGTCCTCCACTTACCGCAGCTTGTGAGAACGATCATGATCTGATCGGCTTGCCAACCTGAAAAGTTAAGAGCCTGTTCAACAACAGATATCAACAGGGGCGCCCAATTATTAAGTTCACCGAAACCAAACGACTTGTTCATCAATAAATTACTGTTTTTGGAACTCTAATTCAATCTCCGCCAGATCACCTCAAGGGCGAAAAGGCTGTGCGTACTAAGTCTTTGGGAAGTCGCACCTCTACTATGACTTTCCATAAATAGTAAGTGGCTGACGAAGCTTTCGCCGTGTGAACTCATTCAACAAGCTCAACGACGCTCCCGACTAGGTACCACATCCACAGCGAGGACAACCCCAGCACCCACCACCACCGCTGCGAGCCACTGCTCGCAGGATGGAATGGTGGGTGCTGATGCGGACACGTGCAGCGATGCCAACAAATGACACAGCCTCTGCCCCCACTGCTACGAGCTACTACTTGTGGGGTGGAAACGGGTCCTACGTGAGAGGGACGGGCGGCCGAGGGGAGTATGGACGGATGGGATGAGAAGAATACCCCACCACCCTGTGGGCCGACGACGAGGAGGGAGAGGGTGAATCGGGGAGCAACGACGAATGACACACCACCCACCCCCAGCCTCACGAGCCACTGCTCGTGGGGTGGAATGCGGATGGAACAGCAACACGACGAGGAGGGGAACAATGTGCCCCCCCCTCTTGCGGCGCCCTCGACCTCCCGTAGCCCCGGGTCTACAGTGGTGAGCAATTGCTCATCGTCTGGGGCCCGGGGCTTCTGCGGACGACAGGAAGGGGACAGCAAATCCCCCTCGCGCAAGTCGCCCGAGGGGTGTTTTTATAGTTGTCCTTTTAATTAATTTTGTGGCCCCTCCCTCGTATCATGAGAGGGGCCAATTTGCATTTGCTGTAGTGCTCCTTGCGTGAATGCGAGGAGGATAGTTTAATATATATATTCTTCTGTGTATTAGTTAAAATAGTGAAAACGGACAAATGATCATGTGCGTGAGAGTCGGGTCACGTAGTGTCGTAGTGGGGGAGACTCGGGAGAGGTAGGATGGTTGTCTTTGGGATGGTGAAGATAATGCTTGCAGAACGACAATCTGAGCTCTTTGGACTTTCTGAAGTTCTGTTTGAGGCCTCTCTAGCCCTAGCTTTGGTGATGGTGACGATGAATTCGAGTGGACAAGGATCGTGATTTTGATGTCGGACGGAACGAGTCTGGGCCCTTACAATCAATTCCCAAAGTCATTCTTTTTAGCATCCTTGCAAGCCCTGGATCGCCATTTTCGCAAGATGTTCAGGTATTCTCAAACTTACTAATATGTGTGTGATTAAGGTTTAAATAAAATGAGCGTGTGTGGTTTATGGTAATTGGAGATTTTATGGCCTTCCCGTAGCACATGAACTTACGTTGTGGTTGGGAGATCAAAATTCCCTTCCAAAAACAGTAATTTATTGATGAACAAGTTGTTTGATTTCGGTGAACTTAATAATTGGGCGCCCCTAACAGCCTCTCAAACAAATTCACGACAAATTCTCATGTGGCTGCCGAGCGTGCCGTGATGGGAGATTATATAATATCAATCCATCGATAAGTCCGATCGATTGCACTGTTGGAATAACTTGAAATGTCGTCTGACATATCATATTCTAACTACATGACTTGGAGGCAAGCAGAAAAAAGGCTGAAGTATCCCTCTCTGGCTTATCAGTTAGTTACTACATCCTGTACATATGATTCAAACACATGATCTTTTATAATTCCATTTGCCATATATCCTTTAAGCTGTCAAGCATAAATAATCTGGAGCATCTCCCATGACAAGAATCCTGCCCCAGTGCCAGCTCAAATGAACACAGACTCAAACCCTGCTAATTCTTGAGGCTCCTCTCCAATGTCTATTACTTCATCTGAAGCTTCAGAGGAAGCCGACATAGAAAGATCTCGTCGACACCATCAGATTGCAATCATCATTACCACTCTATATGCTGCCATTGAATCTTATTCCAGTCCATTTTTCAATAAAGTGGATTACTATACTTCTGCACTTACTGGGCAGGCTTGGGTGTTTGAATTATTGAATGGACATCATGACCAAATTCACTGTGAGCTCGGAGTGCGCCATCATGTTTTCTATGCCCTTATCAGCCAACTTCGTGCCATCGGTCACTCTGATTCTCATCAAGTCATGCTTGAAGAACAACTGGCCATTTTTCTATATACTTGTGTTACTGGACTCACCATTCGTCACGTTGGAGAGCACTTTCAATGTGCTAATGGTACCATTTCTCAGTGCGCCTTTCATTGACTCAAATATAGTATAATTTTTGACTGTCCCTTGACAGCTATTTCCGACACATGCTCCTCATATTCTCTTCTCCACCATTTTATACAGACCAGGTTCAACTTCCTTCTTCAACAGAACCCATTCCCCCCAAAATTCGTGACAATCCAAAACGGTATCCATTCTTTCCTGATGCCATCGGTGCCATTGATGGAACAAGAGGCAGGAGCTGTTACGATTCTATCGTTTATGCTATATTTACTTTCTTACATGCGCTCACTTGACAGCTGGTGCATCTTTACTTACTGAAACGACTCCTTAAAAGACCTGAGTAGATAGCTGCTATACTTAACAGCCAATCATTATATAGACCAGAGTAACTAATAGTCTATATAAGCTGTAGTAGATAGTCGGTCAAGGCCTCAGCTTGACCTAAAGATATAAACTCTTTAAACTGCTCACAGAGAACTCGACCTGAGGAAGTACCTCAGAGTCTAAACGACGAACTCGACACAAGGAAGCACCTTGTTGTCTCGAACTTGCTGAGTAGTTAAGAGACAATCTTAACAGGAGCAGGCTACAATTCCAGAATAAGATTATGTACAACAAAATAGAATCAACTTCAACATACAGGTGGAGGGAGATGATTGAAAACTGGAACAGGAGGAGCAGGAATTGGAGGATGAGGAACAGGAGGATCAAACGCTGGAGCATTCTAAAACAATGATTTACATTAGATATATTGTTATCCATAATTATGAATGTAGATATCAACTTACAGCCAGTCCAGGAGCAGGGGCAGGAGCAGGAGGGGCAGTGTCAAGAGTACGATTTTCTTTATCTTTCTTGAGACATTTAAAACTATTAGTTATGCATTTCCTCTTATTTACATTCATTGTCATTATTATAGAGTTAGCGGACACATGGTAAACACATGGCGTCCGTACATCACACACGCCTCATGACCCAAGCATGGATCAAATGCCTCATGTAGCACATGTGTCAGCCTCATTGTTAACTCATGTATTGTGGTATTTAAACCATTAATATTACACCTAGAGACTCTAATCGAGTTCTCTTAGGTTTATCCACTAAACTAGTGCGACAGCCTCAAGACTTCTTGTTTCTTTCCTTCTTTGTTGTTGAGTACGACTGTGAGAGCCAGTGCTAGACCTTGTGTTTAGTGTTGTCCTAACAGGCAGGAGCTGGAGCAGGAGCAGGAGCAGGAGGCACAGGAACATGCTAAAGAAAAAGATGAGAACTCATCTAAGCTTAATAATTATAAGGACATACATGACCTCTACCCATATGAGGATGGGGAGGCACAGCAGCCAACTGCTGTGCTAAATGAACAGGCAGATGATTGTAAATATGTGGGGCTGGATTTTGAAGGAGTGGGAGTAGTGCTAGATTTAGAAAAGGGATAGGAGCAGGAGCAGGAGTGGCAATAGGATGACCTCTTCCACAACCTCTCCCATGACCTCTCCCACAACCTCTCCCACAACCTCTACCATGCTGTAGAAGAGGAGGCAAAGCAGCCAACTGCTGGGCCAAATGAGCAGGAAGGTGATTATAGACAGGAGGAGCAGCAAATGGATCATTATTAGTGTTGACATGAGGATGAGGTAGGGGCAGTGGTAGTGGTGGAGGAGGCTGGGCCATGCACTGCAATGCAAACATGATGTGGGGTTCGATGGTGAGAGGGACTATCCAAGACCCATTGATCTCTCTCATTTTGCTGAGCAGCAGTTTGGGCACGCTGAGGAGTATTAGGAGGAGTCAACTTGTTGGGATATAGGCAAGCCAAGGCCAAAGACCGTTAGGATCTGCCACTGGTAGAATTCAACACAGCCACAGGGAATAAGATTAATCCCCAAGACTTTATAGTATATATACTACATGTATAGGTCTACCTAAGACAATTGTAGCCTGGCCTCTGAGACACCCCACCTTGTCCTAAAGTCTCCTCTGAGCTACCAGAATTCACTCCCAACAGGTTATGCATATTATAGGGTTATAGGGTTATAGGGTTGGGTTATAGAACAAGCACGCCAAAGGCGTGCAAGTTATCTTGTGTGAAGAGGGTAGCAGAAAGTAAAACATTTCCTTGGTTACACCAAAGGACCAGTTTTCGGCTTGTAGCCTCTTCAGTACTTCTGCTGGGTTTTTATAGTCAACCAGACTATGCAACATGTGACTGGCGCCAAGCCAAGCTCGTCAGCGCCGAGGACACCATGACCCAAGCTTTTCCTGCCATCTGTCAAATGCCGAACGCATTGGAACGACATCTGACTCAGGAGTACTAAGATGTTAGGGCCATGCCCTGATCCAGCGCCTGCCGAGTCACAGATAAGAGCCTCAAGGCTCTTATCACCATGTGCAAACGCACAGCAATGAGTCATCTGAAGCCAATCTGACAAGATCTGCTAGCGCCTTGTCATCACAAGACAGAACATGAGTTGGGTTAACGACTCATCTGACTTCCTTATCTCTGATCTGAGTCATATGGGAGGGCAGTACCTCGGCATTGTGTGCCTGGCACACAGGGCTGCGCCATGCTTCCCAAGGGTTTCCACCCACTGCGCCTAACAGGGGGGCCACCAGACCTTAGCTGCTGAGCTCGCACTCAGATGGTACCCACCTGCCCAATTGGGCTGGGGGGCGCCCCGCCCTGTACTAAGTTGGCTGGAGCGCAACTTTTCCAGAACAGGAAATGCCAAAGGGCAGGTACCAGGGTGGCCAAAGGCCGCCTTGGCTCCCAGAAAGGCCTGAGTCGGCATGGGTGTAATACCATTGGTATCACATCCCGATCCAGTCAGAGCACCGCCCAAAAACAGTGTGGAAGATCGCTCCCCAGTTTGACTCTCGCATTGCGATAGTGTGTTGGGACCATGTATACAAGAGTATACAGGCAAGCCAAGGCAGTTAACATGCCTAGGGAATATTGCCAGAATATGCTAAGTCATATTAACACATGTTTAACAGAGGTTAACACATGCATAGACATATAGGGGAATCCACAGTTAACACATGCTACAGGATTAAACATCCTGCAGCATGACTATCATAGGATATAGCCATGTCTATCATAGGCTATCAGAGACAGAGCCTTGGATATAGTGTCTAAGACACACCCTGCAGGAAGTCTAGGACTTACCAAGCCATGATATCATATGTCACTATTATTGACACTATTATAGGGGACATGACATAGTTATTCCATTATTAACTGGTACAGGGGTCTATTACAGAATGCCTCCTTTATATATTATAGGAGTGCATTACACTATACCTCCTAACTGTGTAGTATAAATATTGCACATCTTGTAGGAGATGATAATAACATTCCTCCCTGTGGCAGACTCCCTCATACACTTATCTTTGACTTAAACTCAATACCTCAAAAACCTCGTCCTCATCTTGTGCTCAACTTCCTGATCCCAATAGTGAGTGAATCATTAACATCTAAGGCAACAAAACCGTATCCTAATCTTCTCTTATATACTAGAAATCGAAGGCTGCTCCAACTCCAGCAGCAAAACCAACAGGGCACCCGGCATGTCGCCCCTTCCAAACAGGCAACAGAATCGCACGACACTGCTCCTCCTTTATCAAAAGTAATCGAGCCTGCCATTTTGAATGATTCCAATCTCTCTGTGTCAGTTTCTGGTGATCAGCCTACACCAGGACCTTCTGCAGAGAAAACGTCTCGAACACATCAATCAAGTATCATCTCGACACGTTCTCAATCGCGTGCCAAATCCGTAATCAGGGACAATGTGAGTGAACCCGGCCGCACGGCGAAAGCAATTGACGTGCGAGGACAATCGAAATTGTCACCTGTGGACGAGGGAGAAGACCAAACAATGTATAGTCCAACTGCTGGCAGCACCTCGACACCTTTCGACTTGCCACCCGATTCAAATATCCCACCCTGATTGGCTACTCCCAGTTCCCCGGGACCTGGTCAGAATATGATATCAACTGGGTACATGATGGTAAGTGATCACATTACTTCTATGTTGTATCATATATATTCATCCCGATATCAACCTTTGCAGAAATCACGCAGCTTAGTGGCTCAAGGCCTAACCTGCTCATGTCATCAAAGCGTTTGGAAGGCGCTGTCAATGTCTCGCCAAGTAAGTTATCACTATCACACATACGGGAATTGTCATCGCATGACACGTTATGATTAGATGCACGGCAGAGTAAAAGGACAAGGATCATGCTGCATCACAGGTTGGACTCTGATGAATCAGATGAGGAGATGGAAAAGGGTACAATAGCACTCCCCCCTTGTGCTGGATGGAATTAACCCTCGAATTCTTCTTACACTGATATGTATTGTGTTATACATAATGAAAATCCAACTGATACTATCATTCCAAGTGCTGCGTGTCTTCCATGTGTTGTTTGGGTTTCTTTTATGTCGGACTTCTTGTGTCTTTGATCACCATTGCCTTTCGTTTTCTGCAATTCCGCAATCACCTTCAACATGGTGATTTTCGCTCATCATGACAGAAACTTCACTGACCTGTTAGATCACTTGCCTTCAACATGGCACATTCACATACAACCATCCATTTCCATATCGTTTTGTGTATCATATATTACAAACACATAAATATGATGCTCTCCATCATAAATATATCTGTGTCGCATCATCTTCATATCCAATACTAAACACATGTGAACTAAAAGGTTGACAGAAGATGTGTGGCATGATCAGGGACCTGAAAGCCAACAATTCTTCTTTTCAATGTTCAATCTCACCAGTACATTCCCAACTTATCAGCTTCCCACAGCAAGACAACACACAGAGACCATGGACGATGACCGGATTGAAACCACAATCAAACAACTCCATTTCAACATTGCAGCAACACCAAGCCATCTGCGTGTGGATGATCCCATGGACCAATCGGTGACATTGGTGGCGGCGTGTTTAGACCAAGCACTCCAAAGGGACAAAGCTGAGAGGTTTCACAGTCAGTCAACGAAATGGAAGGCACTGGTCTATTTTGCCAACCTATACAACCGGAAAGATAGCTATACAGTGATGTGAGTGCTCACCCATAGAACACAGATAACCCTGGATGGTAGTGAATTTGTAACCCATCATGACGATGAGGTGTTGGCATGGGAAGTGGAATCCCATTTTCTGGACCTGCAAATTTGCGTGGGAGATGGGTTAGGCCTAGCTGTGATGTTACTAAACATTGGTGTGCATCATGCAATAGAGTTCTGACTTGAGCTTCAGTACCGGATGCGGTGATTCCAAGCAAAGTATGTGAAGCTAGGATTTGATCCCACTAACAGCATGCTATGGATTGGACGGTCAGCATCGGGTGAGGATGCATGGATAGCTTGGGTGCCCACAAATGCCTTGGATGACAGCAATGAGGACATTGGTTTTGGGAGTGGAAAAGAAGATACCACGCTTTCACAGAAACATTATCGCATGACAGTGATGTTCCTCGCCGAAATGCTCTGCCGGATAGGCCATCAAGATATCATTGTGCCAACTCAATATCCGAATGTGACCAATGACCAGTATGAACATGCTACAAATCTAATGTGAGTACAGATTTCACAATGAGTGGTTGGATAAGTCAAGCAGCTTGACTAAATTTGGAGGTGTGCATCATGGGTTGAATGTGATTGACTTGCAGCAGACCATCGGACATGCATGTCATCACAAGTTGAACATATTCGACATGTGGTACGGATTCAGATTCAGCTATTGTAAATGTTTTGCATGGTCAATCATGTCAGTGGGACAAATGTCATATGGGTCACATGGACACTGTCCAGCGCCGCAAGTCAATCATTGTTGACTCACGGCCTCCCTCGAGATGATATATGTAACCCTTAGAACTATGAGGTTCTCATCTTGAGTTACCTGCAAGATTACATGGAAATATGAGACAGCTCTATACACATACCCTATTCAATTCATTCATTGGGTGCTCATAAAAGCTGACAAATGCCCTTCAATGCAGGACACATGGTCGGAAAACATACCTTAACCTGGAAAGTATGAAACATCTGGATCGGATGATCATCAGGTCATACCATGACTGGGTTGATGATGCGCCTGAAGAATATAAAGCTGATGACTTCCTCATGTCAAGGATTCCAGTAGCAGTCACCACACAATTTGGACAAAATCAGAAATTGGCTTCATCAGTTGAACTTCGTAATGAAGAACAAGGGAACTGGGCACGGGACCGCGATTACTCCAGAATACATTATCTTACCATTGCACTTGCCACCCACATTTGGTAAGCACCACATCTTACTTCTGTGATGATGTGGATTAATAGTAAACACGGAAGAGCACAGAAGGTTAGGAGATGGGAGGATAGAGATATCATGGAGATTATGAACTTCGCACCAGAGGGTGTATACACCTCCATGGACACAGTCCACCGGCAGCCCATAACATGGGATGATTTAGCTGACATGCCAATTGTAGATGATAATGGCGATGAATTCCCCATATACTGCTCCAATGGCTTTGTTATTCCTCAACGAATCCCATACTTCTCAACAAGGACACTGGCCCATGGGATGTTAATGAATCTTACCAATGTGAAGGAACTTTTTGATACAAGCCAACAAGATGATGGAGATTTTGATTTGGACAATGATGATGAACATATAGATGCATATGTCTATCCACAGGCAGGGTTAAAGATAGCAGGACATTATCAAGCCAATGGATTGATAAAACCGTTCAAGTGGTTCATAATGCAAGTGAACATTACAAAATCAGGAGGATAACGAAGATGAGCATCAGACAGCCACAGGTTGTAGGAAGGTCATGCATGGGATAGGCAGTCAAGGTTACAATGGAGTCATGCATAGCACTCAAGGACATTTGACACAGCATCATGATGCACAGTTAGGCATGATCACAGGTGCACTTGCAGGAAGCTGGGCAAAAGGTATATCTGGGAACCGCATAGCCACGGAATTTCAAGCCCAGTGTCGCCACCAGTTGCCACACAAAGCATTTGAGGAAAAGATTGAAAATCCGAATATCGTCAGGGATTTACAACTAGAAAATGTTTATTATGTGGATATTGAGCAAATGGGCAATGGTGATCGGAACGGTCGGTAAGTCACTTTTGTGAGCATTCACTGACAATACAGAATTATACTCATGACAATACAGAACCATCTTGAAAAAGATTATATATCCATTGACATATGCATGGAATCATCCCTCTTTTTTTTTTTTTTTTTTTTTTTTGTTCAACAATGTTAAACATGGTGCACGGGCACAGTCCACGGCTATCTACTACATGCGACAGCAGGTATACAACATAAGTTGGAGGGGAAGCTACAGCCCCGATACTGCACACGAGTGCATGAAGGCCAGCGCACTGCCCACTGGGGCGGCTCGCTAGGCCAGACTACAGGCCGAGGGCACTCAGGCACCTCCCCAAACCAGCTCACCGGCACTCCCATCGGCGCGTACTAACTTACCCAGCCCCCTACCCCTGCACGGCCCCTGCTCAGCCCCTAGTAATCGTGCGCGCCCACCGATGCATCAGCCAGGAAAGAGAATTACAGGCCTTCCCGCAGGTCGACCAACCCGCCAGCCATAAGGCCCAATGGGGTCCGGAGCCCCTCAGTTGCCCGAGTACAGCCCCACCTCGCTTAGCCGCCCCATGTATGGGATAGTACCCACCATCTGGTGGGCCCACCAACGTTGCCAGCAGCAAACCCGAGGTTCAGCATTACCGACGGAAGACACAGCAGGCTCAGAGGTAGAGCGAGCATTCGGCGGACCATTAGGTGGACCAGGCCCCCAGACAGGGGCCATATGCCCTGCGCATGACCCTCATCCTGGATCCCACCCCTCAGGGGGGGGCAAAGGCAAACACACATGGGTTTGCCTCGACAAGGTCTGCGATCCAACGCGGGTCTTGCCGGTGCTTCTTGCGGTTCATGTGGGGGCACACACGAAGCAAATGGTCCCGATCCTGGAAGGGCCGGGGGGGGCATGTGCAGTGAGTGTCCTCACTGGGTGTTGGGAATGGAGTGGTGAACAGTGACAGGAAGAGTTTAAGGACAAGGTTAAGAAGATGAAGTTAATCTCAAAGGCTTGTGAGTGAGGGAGTCTGCAACAGGGAGGAATGTTATTATCATCTCCTACATGATGTGCAATATTTATACTACACAGTTAGGAGGTATAGTGTAATGCACTCCTTTAATATATAAAGGAGGTATTCTGTAATAGACCCCTGTACCAGTTAATAATGGAATAACTATGTCATATCCCCTATATAATTCTCCAGATAGACTTGTCTATCATTGTATATTATAGGGGGTTCCCTGGATAGCATAGGAGACAGTCTTGGCAGTCTTTGTAGTCTTGGCTAGTCTATTAAGGGTAGCAGCTTGGGAATTAATATTATTCCCTGTGGCTGTGTTGGATTCTACCAGTGGCAGATCCTAACCCTAACCTTAAGCTTAGGACTTGTATTCCATCTCCCTAAGCTTGTTAACTGCCTTGGCTTGCCTGTATACTCTTGTATACATAATCCCAACACTCCCCCTCAAGCCTAGGCAGTGTAGGACAATGAGTGGAATGGTTCTGTGAATGTCATCACTCCCCCTGGAGTGGTTAATAATTTTCTTTCAGGTGCGTCAAAACCTCTGTGGATGGAAAACCCATTGGGAAAAACCAATCTCACCAAGGAAAGCTACTGAGTTATTTTTGACTGAATTCCCATCTCTTCCCTATGCCGTGAAAACTTAGGCTTTGGTAAAGCCTTTGTTAATATGTCCGCTGTTTGTTCCGGATCACGACAGTTTTGAATATCAATAATTTTGTTGGTGACTAAATCTCGGACCCAGTGATGCCGTATAGCGATATGTTTCGACCTCTGATGAAATTGAGGGTCATGGGTTAAAATTACTGACCCTTCATTATCGCCTTGAATAATTGTCGGATTTTCTTGGGTGTATCCGAGTTCACCATACAAATTTCTTAGCCAAGTGGCCTCGCGTCCAGCTTCGGATAATGCGACATATTCCGCTTCCGTTGAGGATAGTGCAATAATTGTTTGTTTCTTTGATTTCCAAGTTATTGCTCCCCCTGCTGTCAGGAAAACATATCCTGTGGTGGACTTGAAGTCCTCAGAATTTGCAAATGATGCATCGGCAAATCCATGGAAAAGGTTATTGTTTTCAGTTTCATCCTGGGATTTTCTGTAAATAATTCCAAGAGTTTTTGTACCTGCTAAGTACCGTAGTATCCGCTTTATTGCACCGTGGTGTTGTAAGCCCGGGTTTGCGGTATATGCTGCCAATTTATTAACAGCAAAGCTAATGTCAGGTCGCGTGGAGTTTGCAATGAATTGTAGACATCCCAGTAATTTGGCATATGAATTGCTCCGATTCGGCTCATTATAATCTGGGTTTTCAATTAATTTAATATTTGGGTCCATTGGCATTCCAACAGGGTTTGCATCAATCATGCCTTCTTTGCGAAGGACATTCTCGATATATTTTTCTTGAGATATTTTGATGCTATCATTGGCGCACGTAATTTCTATGCCCACGATTTTGCTAGGCTCTCCAAGGTCGGTGACGTCCCATTCTGATGTTAACGCATTTTTCATATGCTTCATCATTTTATCTGCTGATGCAAAAAGCAAGGTGTCGTCTACCCATACCGTTATGATGCCTATATTTTCTTGATCCCGTCGAATATATGCGCAAGGATCTGCCATTAATCTTCCATAATCATGAATTTTAAGTTTACCATCAAATTCGTTATTCCACTCTCGACCTGCCTGCTTTAATCCATAAAGCGGTTTAAATAGCTTGCATACTCGGCCTGTTCCATCATTACATCCTTCAGGTTGTTCCATGTATATAGTCTCTTGTAGCGTGCCATTGAGGTATGCGCCCTTTACGTCCATCTGTTGTATTTTTAGACCTTTCTCTGATGCGAGTGCTAAAATCGCTCGGAGTGTGTCCATTCGTACAACTGGTGAAAAAGTTTCTGTGAAATCATAACCGGGTCTTTGTGCATACCCTTTTGCAACTAGCCGCACTCTGTATCGTACAATTTCCCCTTCTTTATTTCGTTTCCGAATAAATACCCATTTATTTTTGATTGGAACGGCATCTGGAGGTTTTTCAACAAGTTCCCAAGTACCCTTTTCTTTGAGCAAGTCTAATTCAATTTGCATTGAATCCTTCCATTCCGTCCATTCCGGGGATTGTTTTGCGTCTTTGAGACTGTTTATTTCGTCTCCGGCTATTATTGCATAGGCTTCTTCTATATTTAGAAAGGTTTCGTCATCTTCCTCTTCCGCAAGGTGGTAAAGATGTTTGTAGTCAGTACGAATTCCACGAGTTTTCCGTGGTTCATTATCACTTGCACGTGTCTTCCGTGGTCTAGTGATATCTATGTTTCCCTCATTTTCATTCCGTTTACGCTTCCGAGGCTGCCTTGCCGGTTCCGTGATCCGTTGATTGGAGTTACCCGTCGGCGGCACATTCGGTGTTTCCCCACCAGACTCCCCCTCCATCGAGGGTGTAACATCAATGTCTTCGGGAGGCTCAGGTTCATCTTTAGCGTCTATAAGTCGTGTTTTGGCATTGTAATATTTTATTGCTCCCGCGCCGTCGTCATAGCCGACATATGCACGACGCTTTGATTTAGGTAGCATTTTTCTTTCTTCTTTCTGGCCTTGTAATAATACCCATACTGGGGCTCCGAATTCACGTAAATTTGATACGTCCGGTTTTTTATTGTGCCAGCCTTCATAAGGTGTTGTTTCCTGAAGATGTTTGGTAAATGATCGGTTCCGGATATAGGCAGCGTGTAAGACTGCAAATTACCATAAAAATTCTGGAAGCTGGTTAGCAGCCAGCATTGCTCGGGATAATTCAACCAGGGTTCTGTTCATCCTTTCCGCAACTCCATTCTGTGATGGTGAGTATGGTGCGGTAAGTCGATTTTTCTATACCTCTTTCTTTGCAATATTTTTCCAGTTTTTCGTTAACAAATTCTTTTCCACAATCAATTTGTATACCCTTCGGCTTCTTGCCTTGTGTTTCCAAATGGGCAAGGTAATTTATTACCCCCTGTGATGCATCACTTTTCTCTTTGAGACATTCAATTGTGACGAACCTTTTAGCATCATCCACAAATAGGAGATAATAATATTTGTCATTAATAGATTTGATGGCGTATTTTCCCCACAAGTCTATGTGGGTTAATTCTCCTGGTTTCGTGTTTCTTTTTGTCGACTTTGGAAAAGGCTCCGTATTTTGCTTTGCACTTATGCAAGCTTCGCAATCCGGTTTAGGACTATTTTCGTCGACATTGAAACCGATCACCAAATTTCGGCTCAATAATTGTTGAAGTCCAGAATATCCTACATGTCCAAATCGTCGGTGCCAAGTTTCCCAACTAAGTGGTTTTACGTTTCCGACGAATGTTTGATTAACGGCGGGAGTTTGAGACGGCTTGCTAGAATTTTTTAATACCATTTTCATCTTGTATAAATGGTTATTAATTTTCTTTCCTTCTGCAAGTTGTTGTCCGTCTTTTGTTGTGAGGATTAATTTTGCTTGTCCTCCAATATATTTTCCACCGGCCGCATCCCATTGCCCCAACGAAATTAAATTGTTTCGTGTTCCAGGCACATGTAGGACGTCTTCCAGATGAATATTAAAATTTTGATTATTGCATGTTGAAATTATTTCAACAGTTCCTTTGCCTGCAATTTTAGCTTCCAATCCACCTACCCCAGTTACGGAATTATTTTTCATTGGAGTGTATGTTTTGAAGGCTTCTCTTTGATGCGTGACATGCGATGTTGTTGCTGAGTCAGCCAACCAGTCGTAATAGATCAAACGCTCGTCCATTACGGCATCGTTACAAGCATCATAGGAATCAAAATTATAATGTTCTTCTTGAGCTGTAAATGCAATAAATTCCTCTACAGCATTGGACTGTTCCACAGGTTTTATTTTCCCTTTTTCCTTATCTTTCTCCTTTTTCTTCCCCCAACAATTTTTTGCCTGATGTCCGATTTTTCCACAATGATGGCATTTACTGCCTTGGAATTTTCGGCATTTACTGGACCAATGTCCAGGGCGCTTGCAGTGATCACAATGTGGCTTCAGGGATTTTTTACGATCGGCAAGACGGTTTTCAAGGGTTTTCTCCTTTTGGGCGGTTGTCTGGATTTTAGCCAGGTTAACAATTCCGCCGGAGTTATTATTCCCGTTATTCTGGTTAAGCCGTAATTTGTATTCTTCCCTTAATAATCCAATAAATGCGTCCGAAGTTAAGCGGCGCTTTGGATCTAAGTCATTTGGATCATTTGCGTTTCCGTTGTAGGGCTCGACATATGTTTGCCAAGAGTTTGGTAAGGATGCCGAAATGATCGATTTAAATCGGATATCTGAGATATGGAAATCTATATTTGGAAACCTGTTGATCCGGTCTCGGTAAGACTTCAAGACGTCCAAATGCTTTAGGAGGTATGTCATATCCCCTATATAATTCTCCAGATAGACTTGTCTATCATTGTATATTATAGGGGGTTCCCTGGATAGCATAGGAGACAGTCTTGGCAGTCTTTGTAGTCTTGGCCAGTCTATTAAGGGTAGCAGCTTGGGAATTAATATTATTCCCTGTGGCTGTGTTGGATTCTACCAGTGGCAGATCCTAACCCTAACCTTAAGCTTAGGACTTGTATTCCATCTCCCTAAGCTTGTTAACTGCCTTGGCTTGCCTGTATACTCTTGTATACATAATCCCAACAACCTCACTTGCCAAAATCAGAATGGTGTCATGCTCAACATCAAGCAAACAGCTCGTGACCTTTGTGTTCCTTACACTACTCTCCAGAATTAGAATTGTTTTCTCAATCTCCACAAACCACGACATGTACATTGATACAACGCATCAACTCTCACTTCAACTCGAATCCCCAGCTTCGTGATGGACCTCAATTTTCTGGGTTATTCAACCATGTTGCCAGACGACGTCCTCAGGCCACCAAAAACCCACCCCCAATAGCCTCCACTTCACCAAATACACTTACCAAGCCTCATCAACCACTTGCTGCTAATATATTGAACTTCCTGGGCCCTTTTGCAAGTGCAAGTACATGTCATCTTCCCCTTAACCCTACATCAATGTCCTATAACTATGGAACCTGTTTGAGCACTAATTATCAGTAAACCAGATACCATATCATTGTTACATAGTATGCATACCATTCTACCTTGTTACATATAGCTTAATTCACATTTGTGTTGCACTGGGTGATTTTGATGATGGATCGATCATCACTTTACAACAGACTCCGAAATTCAGTGTGACATTCCGTGACCACTGGAACAAAATGCATTGTTCACCCTTGCAAATGGGAACATTGTCCTAGAAGTGCGAAGTACATGTATATCTATGATATGTAATTGTATTAGAGCCTCCATGAATTTTAAAAAAAAACTCAGAATGTCATTTTGACCTCAAATGATGAATTCTGTTCTCAATCACCCATTTCATCATTCTGGCTATTCTTTCACAGCCACTTCTGGTAGTCATATCCCCTCCATATTTTTGACATATACAAAAAAGATGTATGTGATACAAACCTGTAGATGTCCGAAATAATTGAGGGCAGAGATAAAATCATAAAAATGAAATTCAACTACCCTGTGCAAATTCAACTCCAATGGAACCAATAGTAATTGGGATCATAAAGTATTAGAGCATGGTCACATTTTCGCTCTTTTTGGGGTCATGTGACATTTGTGAGGCATGTGATGTTTGAGTGTTGTGGGACTCAGTAAGAGACCATCCAGCATGGGACTCAATTTGGCTGTGTGGGATGTGCTGAATAAGAATTTGACTAAGCATCACCTGACCATGCTCTTTTACTATAGTGGACAACCACCTGAGCACAGCGAGGCTGGCTGCACAGCCACAACTCCGTGGGCTCAACAAAATGCAAAAACCTGACCCCGGCACATGACCACCATATATTGTAGATACTGTCATTCAGCAATTGAGTAAGCTAAGCAATTAAGTACCCTAAGCAAGTCTGAACTAAGCAGATAGTGAAGTAAGGCCACTAAGTAACACAAAGAATCTGTCTGGGGTATGCAAATAAATCAGTAAAATCAGCAAGGTCAATAAACCAACTGTATTCCAAAGCAAGCCTTTAGTAAATAAATCAGTTCAGTGTAAGAAATGAGTAACAAGCATCTGAGTAATTTACCCATTACAGTCCGAAAAATTTCAAAAAAAATTGCAAGTCGACATGTAAGTTGATGTTTTGATTTTGGAGCTTAGGTTAGAGTTTTGACTGAGTGGCCAGGAAGAGTGAGGATGGGATGAGGATGATGGTGATGGTGAGAGGCTGAGGAAGAGGGAGAGTATGGAATGAGGGATGTGACAGTGAGGGGGATGTAAAGGTGAGAGGGGATGTGAGGGCACATAGTACAGTTACAGTGTACCATATGATACGGTCCAGCGAATGGCTACAATGTAGTGTATGATACGGGTTCGCTGAATGCCAGCAAACGACTGAGTAATAAGGAAGGACTACTGTTGGGATTATGTATACAAGAGTATACAGGCAAGCCAAGGCAGTTAACAAGCCTATGGAGATGGAATACAAGTCCTAAGCTTAAGGTTAGGGTTAGGATCTGCCACTGGCAGAATCCAACACAGCCACAGGGAATAATATTAATTCCCAAGCTGTTACCCTTAATAGACTGGCCAAGACTACAAAGACTGCCAAGACTGTCTCCTATGCTATCCAGGGAACCCCCTATAATATACAATGATAGACAAGTCTATCTGGAGAATTACATAGGGGATATGACATAGTTATTCCATTATTAACTGGTACAGGAGTCTATTACAGAATACCTCCTTTATGTATTAAAGGAGCGCATTACACTATACCTCCTAACTGTGTAGTATAAATATTGCACATCATGTAGGAGATGATAATAACATTCCTCCCTGTTGCAGTCTCCCTCACTCACTAGCCTTTGAGATTAAACCTCATCTTCTTAACCTTGCCCTTAACTCTTCCTGTCACTGTTCAGCACTCCATTCCCAACAACTACACTGTAGCATATCATACAGTGGCAGCGAATTCGCCAGGCTGTGGTATGCCATGAATGTGCCGGTGCATGTCGAACTGCCGATGCCCATTACAGCGCATAAAATGCCGGGGAGAGTCAGTGTCCTAAGGTGCCAGTGCCCCTGGTCACATGTTCTAAGATGCTGGTGAAAGTCACCTGTTTGAAGGTGCCGGTGCCCATCATGGTGCCGAAAGCCGGACGGACGCACCAGATCCATGTCCAAGTGCCATGACTGCGCCGGTGCTTGGCAAACTGCCGATGCCCATTACAGCACATAAAGTGCCGGTGCCAGTCACCTGTTTGAGGGTGCCGGTGCCCATCATGGTGCTGACACTACTACTGCCATGACTGTGCCGGTGCATGTAGAAGTGCCAGATAACAATTAAAGAACCAAACCGGCCAGAATTACATTGCAAAGAATGATAATATACAATACTACTAATCGACTTGCATGCCATCAACGTCTCCATCCAACCAGTGCGTTTCAACGTAAGCAAAATCACTTTCCCCATAGGTATGGGGCAAAGTGATATCCTCCGTATCTGCACGAATAACACCCACATTGTCATCACTTGATTCATCACTATCACTTGAAGACAACCAAGCTGCCTCAGCCTCATGTGAGGTGATTAAGTCTAATGACTCAGCTGTGACACTGCAGGTGGCCACCCGATGAGTCAGATAGGTGATCAGTGTCGGGGTGGTCACATTGAGAGTACGAACGGAAGGAGTTGATGCATCATCAGATGATGACCATGCATCGGCCGCATCATGAGCACTGGCATGAATGACTGAAGGGGTAGTGTCATCATCAGATGATGTCCATGCATCGGCGGCATCATGAGCATTGGCATCAATTGCCGAATGGGGAGAGGCCGAGTGGGCAGACTCGCCCGAAGAATCCCATACATCAGCGGCTTCCTGGGCATTGATCTCAGCTCAAATTGGTTTAATTGAATAAGAGTTCACGGCAACGTTCATTCGACGAAATTGTCTAGCAGTTTCGTGCACAGGGACATCGATATCACCGGCACTTTGAAAGTGGGAACTTTGCTCGCCGGCCATTCTTTCATCGGCTGTGGCGTCATCATTGCTTTCTTCGTCTGCATCAGCTTCATCGTCACTTGCAGCATTGGAACGGCGGTAAGCAGCACTTGTGCGGCCGGCACCATGCAAAGTGGAAGGTGTGCAGCCGGCACTTGGATCAGTGATACTTCGGCTGGCACTGGTGGAATGAAGTGTGGCATCATGCGCTGCCGAAGTGCTGATGATGGAAAAGATACCCAAACTGGTGGGAAGGGAAGGCATGAAAGAAACAATACCTGTCGTTGAACCTGATGGCATAGACATATTATACCCCGAATGCTCGTCTGAGGTATCCCATGCACCAATTTTCAACACTTCAGCCGTGGTCAGTTCGGCACCCCATGTCCACTTTGCCAATGGGGCAGGAATTCTCATCAACACTTCCAGTGCCGCCTTTGCCTGGTCGCTCACCAGACGAGATTTTGCATTTATACGTCTTCTGGGTTGCCAATGGCGGCTGGTGGGTGCAGGAGTCAGAGGAGGAGCAGGGCACAGGCTGGCCATAGCATTGCTCGGAAGTACACATGTGGCAGGATCACTCTCTTTCAATATGACCCCTTTGTGGAGTAGAAATAGGCCGGCAGCCCGCCAGCGACTGGCATCAAGCTGAGCGAATGATGAAAACTCCATCCCATCAACAAACTGAAGGATCTCGCCGAGCTCCTTCTTCAACTCATAAACGGCAATGTCATTTGACCGGCACCGGCCACAATCATCGTCGCCGGCTCCATGTTTGACTGCAGGAGTCTGAACTGGGGGTGGAGGATTTTGAGCTTCTGTTGGGAGGAGATTGCAATGCATGGTTAGGCATCTGATAATTGTTCCAGAACCCAAAGTTTCATGGGGTGCCGGTGGGACACTCCCCATCCACCACGGAAATGCATATTCATCAACCAAGCGGTCGTAGTTAGTGCCATCTGTGCCAACATTGAGCGTCGCCAAGAGATCCGGATGAAACGGCACCGGGAGTTGATCTTCACCCAAGTGGCCGAGGCTATCGGCAAGGGACCTGACAATAATTGGGATCTCAATGACTTGACAGACAGCGTTGGCGAGACCAATATATGACAATACAAACATCTGGAGACAAATCAATGAACATAATTAAAATCACCAAAATGAAATAAATATATACCAGTTCAGACCGTAACGCGACTTGTATCCATTTGCCATCTGCAAGATTACGCTCATCAATGTACAACAGAATATGCCTGAAACGGGACTCTGCATAATATACCACTTCCTGTGTCATCCGATGCCCAAGCTGGTTGGATCCCAATTGCAATGTAAAAGGATTGAAAAGTCCAAGCATATGGGTTGACATTTTGGATTGGGAACTATTGGATGTACAGAGGATGCTGTTATCTGAAGCCTTGAAGGTTGAAGATAAGGTGCAAAGCACAATGATCGTTATCTCCAAAAATGTCATTTTGGTCACCTGACTGATTAACTAAGACAAGGGAGATACGTAATGTGAATTTGTAGACTTAAATGTGTGATTGGCCAATGTTGCAACAGCATCCCATGCAGCACATTGGCGATGAGCATAGGCCGAAGCACCCAGGGCAATTACAACCTCTGATTGGGGAAGGGAAGTGCCAGTGATGGGCGGCAGGCCAGACTCTGATCCCGTCGGCCAAGTGCCACCTGAAGTGCCGGCCTGACCTTCAGCAGATGGCACCTCAGCATTGGGTGCCATGATACCTAGTTGCCATCGTTCACTCATGTGCATGTAATACCGAATGGTCCATTGCATTTCGTATCCAAGCAGCTGGGACGTACATTCCAACTGCAGCAATCCAACATTGGCCGAGGGTCCGGCCACTTGTGCTGTGCCTTGATGATTTCCCCAGATCCATGACAAAGAGAGTGAGGTTGATCCTGGGATATTTGGGGTTAATATTGCCATACTGGCACTGAGATCATCTCTTCTCAGTGGTTTGTAGGCCTCAAGAGTGCTGTTACTTGCACCAAGCACTACAAGAGCAGAACAGCATTGATTGTAAATCCGGCTGTGTAATGCAATCTCTGTATTCAAGCGTTGAATAGTGGTCCGGGCTCGTCATTGAACGCTTTTCCTGGGGGCCGACTGCAAAACGTGAGAATAGTGGAAGGACTTGTCAGATATGAGGTCCCGAAGCCGGTCCAGTTCAGATCTGGCCTGCTCCAGCCGCAGCGACAATTCCATTTTGGAACAGTCGGAGATAATATTCCCACGGGACGGCATGAACGAGGTTTCCCGTTCTATAGGTCTCAGTGGTATTGACCCATCAGGCAGTGATGCATCCAGCCTGGAAGGTTGTTGGGATTATGTATACAAGAGTATACAGGCAAGCCAAGGCAGTTAACAAGCTTAGGGAGATGGAATACAAGTCCTAAGCTTAAGGTTAGGGTTAGGATCTGCCACTGGTAGAATCCAACACAGCCACAGGGAATAATATTAATTCCCAAGCTGCTACCCTTAATAGACTGGCCAAGACTACAAAGACTGCCAAGACTGTCTCCTATGCTATCCAGGGAACCCCCTATAATATACAATGATAGACAAGTCTATCTGGAGAATTATATAGGGGATATGACATAGTTATTCCATTATTAACTGGTACAGGGGTATATTACAGAATACCTCCTTTATATATTAAAGGAGTGCATTACACTATACCTCCTAACTGTGTAGTATAAATATTGCACATCATGTAGGAGATGATAATAACATTCCTCCCTGTTGCAGACTCCCTCACTCACAAGCCTTTGAGATTAACTTCATCTTCTTAACCTTGCCCTTAACTCTTCCTGTCACTGTTCACCACTCCATTCCCAACAAAGGTGGCACCTTGCGCAGTTCATCCAGTGCATCAAATTCCACTTCATTTTCGAAAGAAACAACAGATCCACCATTCTGTGATGTGACCCGTGCATGATCTTGTGGTTCTCTCAACTTCCCCAACAGCGGCTCCAATTGTGCCCGTTGTCTTTCAATTATGGCTGATTCAGCATTCCGGCCATTGTGTGTCAAATTGCAAAGTTGGTCTTGGATTTCAATCCTAATTACCCATGAAAGCAGAGAGGGGCACAACATATGACGCACTTACTGCTTTTCTTCTACTATCAATGCAAACCGCAACCACTCTTCAGTGGGGCTCGATATCATTGGTTGGGCCGGTTGGGCGAGTGGTGAAAGTAGTGCCGGTTGTGCAGCTGGTGCCGGTTGTGAGGGCTGTGGAGTTGGTGCTGGTTGTGGCGCTGATGAATGTTGGGCCGGCACTCTGGCCCCATATATGTCCATTGCCTTTAAATCGGTCCGTCTCAGCACCTCGGCAGTAGCAATTTCGGATTCCCAGACATTGACAATGTCTGAGTTCACAGTGACAGTCCTCTCATTAAAGTATTTCGTCACTTGCACTGCCATGGCCGATGCATCCAGGTGCTGGTTCTGCAAGTACCTTATCATCCCTAGGCATTTCTTATGATTTGAGTCGCTCACATGGTCATCAAGCATCTCAGCACAATGTGGCAATGTTGCGGTCCGGGCAGTTGGTGAAATGGAGTTCAGGTTTGACCATAGTGATTCGAGAATTTTGCCAGCAACAACTGCAAATCCTGGGATGAACAACGTTGCAAAGTGGAAAAAACACAGATCCTTGTGACAATGAACATTGAAGAGGCCGATCGCAAATTCCAAGCTGAGGCTGGCTGGCAGGTACTGCCCAATGTGTTCCTGCATGTGGACCCACAATTGACAAACAATGTCGTAAATGACCCCCACACCTTGCTCAGGATCGACATTTGTATGTTTCAGGGCCTGGAGAAAGGCAAAGTCTACATTCTTTTGTTGTTCGCCCTTGAACAGGTCAACCAGAGAATTCGGTGCATAGCAGCCATGCCGGGCACAGGCAAAGCCCACGATGCCGGTTATATCACAAGCCTTTGAAGCGAGGAGAGCATTTGTAATGGCCCTGAAGGTGTTCTCACACGGTGCTTTCTGTCATTGGCAGGTAACCATTGCAAGATGGTGGATTCTGTTTATGTGGACTACACGCACGTATGAGTTGTTCAGCACATTGGTGTGTGGCATCTGCCCCTGAGAGTATGGGTATTGTCTGGTGCCGGCATGTTGGCTGAAGCCTGAGTCGGCACTGTCGCTTGGAACGGTGTTTGAACCGGCACTTGAGTTTGCCTGAGAGTCAAAACTTGGCCTTTGACCGGCCCTTGGTCTTGGATCGTCCCTGGCGATAGACCCATCCCATACACTTGAATGGCCCTCCCCAATTATGGGTCCACCAGCGAGCTCCACATTCTGTGATAAGTATCGGGGTACATTTACTTCCCCTTCATCAGCATCTGTGCTATCATCACCATCCACCTCTTCTGGCAGGTCGCCATCCAGATGTGTTCACAATGACTCCACATGAGCAAAGAAGCGTTCATCGGCCACACTTTCATCATCCCAATTCATAGGACTTGAACCATCAATGTTGTCACATAGGCTTGTGTTGTCTTGGGGTCTTGATGTGGCCGGCCCAGTCCCCCAAGGTAGACTGGCCTGTTCAGCCGCATCGGCATGACATTGAATATTTTCCAGATGGTGTGTCTGAAACTCTAGTCTGCTGCAAGATGTTGTGGTATTTTAGTGTTGGACCAGAATATAGGTGCCGACTTCCCAAAGCGCTGCCCGACAGAAGAAGGTGCCGGTCCAGCACTCAATTCGATGCAAAGGGCTTTGTCGATGACTGTGGCGCATGCATCTACGGCAGATTGGCTTGGGTAGAGTACAATCTATGCACCTCCACACAGCCCAATTGTTCATGGAGCAGTCTGAGCACTTCCGCTGTTCCATGCTCTCATGTGCAAGAAGTGATTGTAGTAAGTCATCAACACGGTCTACAAACTGAAGAATATAGTCTCTTTGAGTGTTGGAGAGAGTATTAATTGTCATGTCAGTTTCATTAGCATTGAGTCTCGCACCTTGTGTGATTTGGTATTATGTACAGTCTCTTCGGCTCATAGCAGCCATTGTGATTGACATCCATTGCCATATCTATTGCATTTTCAGGCACAGTGGATTCAATGTGGCTTGCATTGGGAATTGCAATGAGAGGGACCTTGATGCGTTTTGTGATATTCCCTGTTTTTGTAGGAAGAACAATGTCTTTATGGGTCACAGCCTCAGCTGCTTTGGTATCACTTTCACCGAGCAAAGCATTCTTCTTGGGTATCCTCTTCCGCTTGTATCCTGCAACAGTGGGGGATTGGTTACTCATGTCTAGAATGCGACTACCTTGATTTCTGCCTGATAAGCTTAAAGCTTACCAAGATAAGTGCCCCTGAAAAAACATGTGGTGGGGGCATGTTTTGTTGCCTCATGGCAATTATTGTATTTGTATTCTTCCTTACACCACACCATTGTTTCCCCCTGCCAAATGTCATCTGAAGTTCCACCACAAAACAAGAAAAGGCCACAAAGTAAATGCAAGTACAGTGCAAAAGAACGGCAAGTGATTGAAGTCCACATAGTGGCCTATCGCACGGCAGCCACAAAAGAGGAGTGTGTGTTGATTCTTCGAAGGGACATCCTGCCAGCCATATTTGCATACTGGGCCACCGAGAATCAGGAGCCACAGAGTGAAGAAGAAAGTCGTGTCCATAGCAAAGTAAATTTTGCTATGCCTATTTGTAATGCTGCTGACTATCTCAGCAGGAGGTCATAAATTGGATCACAAACAACTGGCGGCCACAACCAGTGGAGGGGGAAAATGATGTTGGCTTGAGAGTAAAGCGATCGGAGGTGGTGTGGAATCTAAGGAAGCCAGAAGTATTCAGGGAGATTGGCAGGATGCTCGGAGTTGAGAATGCCACTGAGAAGACACCGGGGTGGTTTCCAAAGTGACTGCCAGCAATCGAGCGGATCCTGGATTGCATGAATGAGGGTGAGAGGGCAGCACTGGATGCAGAGGTGGAGAGAATTAATAGGGTGGGATACCCTGATGATGTTAAGCAAAGGTACGGAATATTTCACATAATGCCGGTTTGGGGTGCCAAAAAGATGCCGGGTTGGCCGTGCATGTCAGCGGAATGTGCCGACATTCCCAACTCCGGCAATGAAAAAGGCCGAACAAGTCTCTGTGAAGATGACACCAAATGGGTCACCGATCTTACCAGACCTCTCTGCTATCCAATCATATAACAAGCAAGCATTGGAAGACTTATTGGCACTTTACTTGGGACACCACTACAGTAGGTGCTGGACGGTCATAATATGGTGACAGACCCTTACTTAAGCAATAGAACGGGCAACTAATGGACAGACATCACATGCCCCATTCAAGCAGTTGGGTGAAGATACATCATCGATGATTAGCAGGGAATACTTGCCTCCTCGTTGCATGATTCAAAATCCACGAAATATGCAGAAGCAGAAGATCATGGAATTTTTTAGCTTTGTTTCAGAACGTCAGGCAAAGCACGGCGCCAATGGAGCTTTCAGGTTTAGCAAAATACTAGAAGGTGGCGAGCTGGTGCCGGCCCTCATCAGCACTGAGAATGAGACCGGCAATGAAATGGGTGCCGGGTCGAGGCGAAAAAAGGGAAAAAGGCCACAGATGCCAAAGATGCCGAAGAACACGAACCGGGCACAGGAAACCAATGCAGCACTTCAGACACTTTTGCACAGACCTCCTATCGTTTGACATGGATGATCACCAACCTGGGCCATTGGCCAATGATAACAGGCTGACCATCGTGGACCAGGCAACTGTAAATCGCATATCAGCTGCAGGCGGGGTGCCAATCCCATCGCCGGTGAATGGACCACAGGACGGACTCCCACAATATGCCATCCCGGCGTCCATGCTGGCTCTAGCACGGTGTCCGGCAGATCAAACCATTGTCCCACCAGGACAACCAGCAGGTGGCCCAGCGGCACAACAATCGACCGTCCCACTGGCACATCAATCCACTGACAGACCGGCATATCGTTCCACGGGCCAACCGGCAGAGCACATCACTGACCGAGCGGCACATGGTTGTCATGTCCGACCAGCAGATCAATTCAATGTCAAACTGGCACATCATTATACTGTACAACCGGCACAGGAAATGACGGTTCCACTGGCACATCATTCCACTGTCCCACCGGCAATATATATATCTTTTTTTGAAGTCTACTGAAGCAATAAGAGAAAATTTAAAAAATCCGGCATGAAGAAGTTGTAGCCAGGCAAAATTCAAGTAAACTTTACCAATGACATAAGATGCCTAGGGTAAAGCATGGGTGCAGGTCAACCTGTGGTAAATAGGCGGTGGGTTTAACAGGTACAGGTGTGGTTGCTGAAATGCCGTACCTGTGGCACATCATACCCATTTTGATGGTGTCACAGTTATTTACAGGCATTTAAGTCACTGGCCAAGGAAGATGCTGGACATCAATCAATGGTCACCCTCGTGAGAAATGACAACAAAATCATTGTCTGTAAGTTTTTTTAAACTTTCTTATTTCATAGCTAACTGTTTTGACTGCTACAATGGCGACACAAAGCAAATGAAATGGCCCAAATGACGTTTATCATCGTTTGGGCCCCAGGTAAGTTTTTCTTTGTTCATATCTTGTCTTCAACTAACTTTATTCACATATTTACAGGTTATAACTCACTTACAACAATGCCACTACCCGCTATTGAAGGTCTAGTGATCCTCCGAAGGTTCTTGGAACCTGCACATCCTGTCATGGCCTCAGGGTGAGTGTAAAAGGGAAAAGGGAAAGGAAACACATCAGAACGCACTCAAAAGGTAGTGGAAGGGAAGAGCGGACAGTCACCAAGTAGTCCTGGAGGACAAGGCACATTGAGGAGAGTGGGAATGACGGAGAGTCGAATGGAAGTGGCTGTACATGACAGTCAATGGAGCTCATGGGAATTACCTAATAAGGTAACTCGTCGAGAGAGTATGAGATTTGGCACATTGAGTGACGAGCCCAGTAGGTACAGGAGGTTCAGACAGTATAAACTCAGTGCGGTGAGTGAACACCACAGAGGAAGAGCCAAGAAAACAAGAAGGAGGCTAGTGAAGTGAAGACTTAGCTGAGAGACTACACTGTTGTGTATCAGGAAACCAAGAAACTTGAGGCTTAGGAACAGAGAATGTGAAAGTTGGGGGAAACAAAAGGTGCTCCATTCAAGAGGCTTGGGGCCCCCTTTTATACAAACTTGAGCTACATACTATATGCACTTTGATCGCATGCATGCTCTCACACCAACCAAACCTTTGGGGATGACAAACAAAATAATAGAAGGGTTTGAAATGGAAAAATAAGGAGCCCAGATAAAAATAGAATTCTTGAAGCCTTTAGTCGGTGCATGATTGTTGGTCCAGCATAGTCAGGCCTACCTCTTGGGGAGTCAACTGCCAGGAATGGCTCGGGGAGGGGACTAGTGTCAAGGCCCTCTATTGACAATACATCATGTTAGAACAACACTAAACACTAAGGCCTAGCGCTGGCTCTCACAGTCAACACTCAACGAAGAAAACAGAAGGTAGCCTTATAGTCAGAGACTGCCGCACGTTTAGTGGGTATGCCTAAGAGAACTTGACTAGAGTTCCTTAGCGTTGTATTAACTTACTATATACTACAATACAAGAATCAGCCATGAGGTAAACACATGTACTACATGAGGCATCTGAGTCGTGCTGGAGTCATGAGGTAACTGGGCACCATGTGTTTGCCATGTGTCCACTAACTCTATAATAATGTCAACATGTACAAATAAAGGAAAGAAAATGATTAATAATAGAAATGAAAATCACACTCATGACATCACCCCCTTTTTAGGGCTTGGATTCCAGACGAGACACAAGACCCTCTGGAGTCTCTGTGAAGTTTTCATATGGGTGGAATTGAAAATTTGCCAACGATCTTAGTCAACACAGGACAGACAGGTGGGATGCGTGAAAGGCCACAATTGCCACCCCTGTGTGTTCTAGGTTTGAAGCGGGCTCCCAGGTATTGTTTTCCTCGGTGTACCCTTGCACTTTACCAAATACTGCAGCTGGCCATGGTGCAGCCTGGAGTCTAGTACCTCCTCCATATGGTACTCTAATTCTCCATCTATCTCAACAGGGGGCAGGGCTTTGGCTTTCTGTCCCGGGATCTTGGACTCCGTGTGGGGTCTAGTTCATGAGATGTTGATCACTGGGTGAATCTTAATTGATTTCGGCAACTTAAGCTTGACGGTGTGTGTTGACATCAGCTTTGTGATGGGGTAGGGGCCCAAGCGCTTTTCCGACAGCTTCCGCCAAGGGTGTTTTAATTGCAGGTCATCCACCTCCAACCACACTTTCTGCCTGACTTTGTAGTTCAAGGTTTCTCCTCTGATCTGATTGGTGTAGTGCTTCATTTTGTCACACACTTTGGTTAATGCCACCTCTGCCTCCTCGTGCACTCTCTTCATTCTCAATGCGAAGTCATCTGCTGCTTTGACTTTGCCCTCCCTTCTGGGTTTGAAACCCATCCTGGGGTTGTAGCCATAATTAGCATAAAAAGGTGATACTTGGATCGCTGAATGATTGCGGTTGTTGTAGGTGAACTCGCCCAACGCAATCCACTCTGGCCAATTGTCCTGCCTATAGTTGACAAAGAGCCTCAAGTACTGTTCAACATCTTGATTGACTTGCTCAGTCTGTCCATCAGTCTGCGGGTGATAGGCCATAGACGTTTTTATTGAATCAGGGAGTCCGTGGTACTGCCACACGTTGTCACAATATAATTTAGCCAGGCCAAGCGCACTGGTCTCCTCCGTTGTGGGGATTGCGTGCATTTGCTTCTTTGCCCAATCAACTACCACTAAGTGTGCATCGTATCCTTGCGCTTCTGGCAGCCCGGTAATGAAGTCCGCAGATATGGCTTTCCATGGCTCCGTAGGGGAGTCTATTGGTCTCAGATTGCCTGCTGGAGGTTTTGGCACATTCTTGTACCACTGGCATTTGTCACAACCGTCTAAATAATCAAACACGAACTTGGTCATGTTCGGTCACCAATAATTACAGGCCACCAATTCCAAGGTCTTCCACTGCCCTGGGTGCCCTGCAATTGCTGAGTCGTGATGCAGTTTCACGATCTCCCATCTCAACTGTACCTCTCTTGGTACATACACCTTTCCTCTGAACAACACCAGCCCCTGCTCCTCGCTCCATTCCTCCATTCTCAGCTGTTTCGTTGGCAATCTCTTCAGCTCTCACCACCAACTTGTCCCATTCCTTCATTCTCCGCACTCTAATCAACAGTGTCTCCTCTGAGCCTTCGATCAACAAGTGACTCTGTTGCGTGGCCTTGATTGCAAAGAATTCAGGCTTAAGCAACATCACGTCCTCATTGTCATGCTCCCCTGAGTTCTTGAAGTCTGGTCTCCTGGACAGGGCATTGGCCTTTCCCATTGCTGTGCCAGGTTTGTTAACAAGTTTGAAATCAAATCTTGATAAATACAGTGCCCTGCATGCTTGCCTCCGGTTCAACTTCTTTGACATCATAAAGTATTGGAGATTGGAGTGATCTGTCCAAATCTCGATCCTATGCACTGCACCCTCTAATGGTGCTGCCATGCTTCCAACGCCCTGATGATGCCAAGCATCTCTTGGTCATGTACATCATAGTTTCATTCGATGTCATTCAGCAACTTTGAGATGAAGGCACATGGCCTCCACTTTCTGTCCTCCATCTTCATCGACAACACTGCCCCTGTCGCTACTCCAGAAGTGTCTGCTTCAACTCGCAAGGGCTTGAAAAGATCGGCAGTAGCAAGGATCGCATTCTGTGTGAACAGCGCCTTGAGTCTGTCAAATGACTCCTGTTGTTCCGTCCCCCATTCCCATTTCTGCTCCTTCCTCAATAGCTTATTCATTGGGGCCACCACCTTTGCAAAACCTTCAGCAAAGCATCGGTAGAAGTTTGCAAGGCCCAGGAAGCATTTATTAGAGATGACACTGAGAGCTGAGAATCGACGGTCAAAGTTATATAAGAACTTTAAGTAATGTAAGCTACTCACCTGAGAATCGACGGTCAAAGTTAAAAGAACTTTAACCGTCGTCTCAGGTCTGTGATGTATGTGGATTATGTAATACTAGTAATCTATCTAGAGTTGTCTCGTCGTACTACCTGGAACACAACACTCCCCCTCAATGAGATAAATCTAGGTAGTAGCAGTTGTGGAAAGGATTAAGGAAACTGTAGACCAAGTAATGTAAGCATGTCCAAAACTTTTGGACGGCTGAGAGCTTTTGTAAAGATATCTGCTGGATTGATGTCTGTTGAGATGTGTTCGACTCGAAGAATTCCTCTCTCAACTTCATTGCGAAGCCAATAAATTCTCAGATCGAGATGCTTGACTCTGCCATGGTGTTCTGGGTTTCTAGCAACCAAGAGAGCAGATTGGTTGTCAATCCATAGGGTTGAAGGGGAGTCAAACTGAAAACCCAGTTCTGTGAAGAGATGATGAAGCCACATGATTTCTTGACCAGCGGAGACAGCTGCGACATATTCAGCTTCTGTGGTGGATAGTGTGACAAATGGTTGTAGGCAGCTCATCCAGCTAATTGCACCAGTGCCCACTTTGATGACGAAGCCAGATGTTGAACAACCGTTGTCGGGGTTTCCGCCATGGTCGGAATCACAGTAGGACATGAAGAGTTTTTTGGATGTGGAATCAGGTGAGTACCGCAATGTGATGTCCAATGTTCCCTTCAGATAGTGGAGAAGTCATTTGAGAGCAGCCCAGTGACTCTTACCTGGGTTTTTGCTGAACCGTGAGAGGACACTGACTGCATATGCAATATCCGGCCGTGTGGCTATGGCGAGATACGCAACTGCACCAAGAATGTTGATATATGGGACAAGTCTCATTTCGCATTGCTCTTTGTCAGTGGATGGTGAGTCTGATGCAGATAGGGTAGTGTGAGGATCAAGAGGGGTAGAAACTGGGTTGCAGTCTGACATATTTGCACATTCGAGAATGTCAAGGGTGAATTGGCACTGTGACAGTGTGATTGAGCGTTCTTCGCGAACCTGATTGACTCCCACACCTAGGAGGTATGTTGTTTCCCCTAGGTCTCAAAGTTTGAAGTGTGTTTTGAGGCGAGAATCCCATGCTGACAAGGACAGTGTGGAGCTTCTTATGCCACTCACGTCCTGCTTGCTTGAGTCCATATAAAGATCAACAAAGACGTAAGGCCCAGGAGCAATCAGAAGTTTCAAATCCCTCTGGCTCCTGCATGAACACTATATCATCAAGTTCTCCATTAAGGAATGCAGATGAAATGTCGACACTCCACAGTTCAAGATCATTAAGAGCAGCAACTGCAAAGACAGCTCGGATAGTGGCCCATTTGGGTGTAGGTGAAAAGGTTTCTGTAAAGTCAAAGCCTGGGCGTTGTGAATAGCCTTTGGCTACTAGTCGAGCTTTGTATCACTCAATGGAGCCATCTACATTTCGCTTGACCTTGAAGACCCAATGGCTGCCAATTGCCTTACGACCAGGTGGGAGCTTAACCAGTTCAAAGACCCTGTTCTCAAGGAGAGAGTCCATTTCGTCCAAGGCTGCCTGATACCACTTGGCTGCCTCTGCCTCAGGTCATGCCAATGCTTCTGCCAATGTACGGGGTTCATTGTCATGTGATGATGTTGCAAAGGCATGTTTGATGTGACTTTTGAATGCCACTTCAACAGCTTCAGAGAGGGTGAGGTAACCTAGTTCTGGATCATCCCCACAATCAACATAGCTCAGTCCTGAGAAAATTTCTTCGTTACTAAGGTGGGAGGAGCTGCCTGCATTTAGAGGTAGTGGATCATCCTTGTTGGGCATAGGGGTTGTGTTGTCAGGTGGTTCGACTGAAGGTTGCTCACCGGTTGTGGGACTTGGAATTGATGATAAAGGGGAACCAAATGGTGTGTCAATGGCAGGAAGTTGTGGGGATAAAGGATTATTGGGAGCTGCAGAGTCAGAATCCAGTACTCCCCCTCCATGATGCAGATCCGATGTATCCAATGTCTGTTCAGGAGGAGAGGAAAGGGTTGGAAACACTGGAATTGGGGTAGATAGGTCACCAAAGGGGTTGACCAGGGTTTTGGTATTTCCTGGAAATACATGTTCATCAAAAGTTGCATGGCTGGAATCGATGAATGTCTGTGTTTGTTAAGATTGTCTCTTAACTACTCAGTAAGTTCGAGACAACAAGGTGCTTCCTTGTGTCGAGTTCGTCATTAGACTCTGAGGTACTTCCTCAGGTCGAGTTCTCTGTGAGCAGTTTAAAGAGTTTATATCTTTAGGTCAAGCTGAGGCCTTGACCGACTATCTACTACAGCTTATATAGACTATTGGTTACTCTGGTCTATATAACGATTGGCTGTTAAGTATAGCAGCTATCTACTCAGGTCTTTTAAGGAGTCATTTCAGTAAGTAAAGATGTGCCAGCTGTCAAGTGAGCGCATGTAAGAAAGTAAATATAGCATATACAATAGAATCGTAACATTACCCCCTCACTAAAATCGAAGTTTCCAGTCTTCGATATTCCTTCTAGATGAGCACTTCGTCGCTGGGTAGTTTGGGATCTCTCCAGATCCAGACGCGCGAATGTCAGAATGGTCGCGTGACAGGGGGGAGTGGTTGAAGTTCGACATCAACGTCGGTGAATGGAGTGAGAGTAGGTGTAGGTCGGCGATTCTGAACATGCCAATAAATAATGAAAAAGAAAATAATGATCCAGCATAAAACTAGGAGCGAGCAGAAGGCAATGGCAAAGATAATGTTGCCGTCCATTTTTCTGAGGAGATGTGGTTGTTGAAAAGAAGAGAAGGGAGAGGAGACGACTTCTTATAGGTCTCCACAGGGTTCTACCGTGATGTTTGCCCATGCTGTATCGTCCCAACCATCTTCGTAATCGTTTTCAGGGGGAGATCCATAGACGCGGTCTAATAAGACTCAATTAAGGCTACCATAAACAGGTGGCGCTGATGTGCGTCGTCGCTTAGGACAAGTGACGGGATAGTGTCCGGGTCTTCTTTTCTTGCATATACTGCAAATGAATTGATCGCAATATGTCGCAAAATGGCCGATCTTCCCACATTTGTAGCACTTCTCTTCTTTCATATGCGGTGGTGTCGAGGTTCTGGGTCGGATATTCATTGGGGTCAGCGGGCGCTGTGGCTGTGGAGAGGGTGTCGCGAGATCGATGATCTCCGGTACCAGTGGCACGGTCGTTCTGATCTTAATGATACCGGGAATAGAAGTCGACAAATTTCGCCCCTTTCCAGTCGTTCTGATCTTAATGATACCGGGAATAGAAGTTGACGAATTTCGCCCCTTTCCAGTCGGGGGAGCTTCGCTTGAGTTCGTTTTCTTTTGGGGTGAAGAGGTCGGTAACCCAAGTTGGGAGTCTTTGATTTGGGTCAATTGGAAGGAGTAGTGGGGGGATGCTGAGGCAGCGGTCGGTTGGGTGAGAGGAGCAGGGGATCAGACACTTTCTAACCATTGTTTCTGGAGACAATTGATAGCGGATTCTATACCCTGACTCATCATCGTTGCGAGGGTTTTGTCGGCGAGTCGTTCTTGGTCTCGTATTAAGTCGAGAATGGTGTCATAGTGATGAAGGAGGCTGTTCAAGACGTCTTGGTCGCGATCGACGAGGTAGTGGGCGAGGCGGGCGCGGTTGGTGGGATCAATTAGGAAATTTTCAACGAATTCGGCGAGAGGTGGGAGGTTCTTTTGGGCAGAGGAAGAGGCGGTTGCGTTGTTGGTGTGCATGGTGTGTGTGGGTGTTCGATGTTTCGTTCTAGAGGTTTTTCCTTTCTTTATATAAGTCGAGGATTTCTTTGGCTTGTTTTAGGTGTGACTCTGGTTCCCATGTGTTTTCCGAGGTTGGGTAACCCTTCCATTTCACAAGGTAAACGTACTTTGATCCGCGCGGTTTGTGGGCGGTGATGGTTTCTACTTCGTATTTGTTTTCTCCCTCGATCAGGTCGGGGGGAGGCTTCAGGTAGTTTGGGCCGTGTGTTTCTGTCTCGGAATAAGGGGTGAGGAGTGCTGCGTGAAACACTGGGTGGATCTTCCATTGAGTTGGTAGTTTCAGTTCGTAAGAAAGTGGTGAGAGAACCCGCTTAATCTGGAATGGACCTTCTCTTCTTGGGGAAAGCTTCTTGGTGTGGGGGTAGATCTTCAGATTTCTGGACTCGAGCCATACTTTCTGACCCAGGAGGAATGGGGTGAATTTCCGGGTAATTCTTTCTGCCATGAGTTGTCGGGCCAGTTCGTGCGCGGCTAGGGCTTCATTTCGCGCTCTTTGAAGTTGGACAATCCTTTTCTCTGCAGCAGGTACATCGCTTTTCTTGTAAGGCGTGGGTATCGCATGCGGTTTGTACCCCATCATGAGGTAAAACGGCGAGTGTTTCACAGTAGAGTGGGTCCATTGATTGTGGGCAAATTCAGTGGTGGAGAGGAGCATCACCCATGTCTCGGGTTGGTTCGTGCAGAATATGCGGAGATATGCCTCTATTTCCTGGTTCATTCGTTCAGTTTGTCCGTCGGTTTGAGGGTGGTAAGCTGTGCTCATAGCCAAGTTGATTCCCAAGAGCTTTCCTAGTTCTTGGAATAGTCTGGATGAAAATCTCGGGTCTTGATCAGATATGATTTTGTCGGGGAGACCGAATCTGGTGAACATGTTCTTCAGGTAGAGGTCTGCTGCTCCTAGGGCGTCGATGGTCTTGTTACAAGGTATTAAAATTACCCCCTTTGTAAGACCATGGTCTACCACGACCATGAGGGCATCATATCCGTCCGTTTCCGGTAAATCTGTGATAAAATCCGTGGTAACCAACGCGAACGGTCTTGTCGCGGTTGATTTAATCGGTGTCAGGGATGGTGTCGTCGGGTGGGTGTTAACCTTCATTTGCTGGCATAGTCCGCATCCTTGTACGAAGTTTTTAATAAGCGTCGTCATTCCTGGGCACCAGTAATCTCTTCGGATCAATTCTAATGTCTGGAATTGTCCGGGGTGTCCTGTGGTGAGGGAATTGTGATATTGTTCAACTATTCTTTTTCGTAATTCATTATTCGGTGGGACATAGCATCTGTTTTTGAAGAAAAGGAGTCTGTCCTTTACTTCCCAGTTGGCGAGATCAGATTTGATTGGTGGCGTTCCGTTGGTTTTTAGTGCCTTGATCGCGTCGGCTACTAATTCGTCTTTCATGGTCGCCGTGACCAGAAGTGATTCCATTTCCGTGTCGATTGTGTTGACGAATACTGTTTCTGGCAGCATTGTCAGGTTTTCGTTGTCCTTGTCTGTGTCTTTTCCTAAATCTTCCCTCCGGGATAGCGCATCGGATTGGACCATCTGCGATCCAGGTACATGGATCAATTTGATGTCGAATTCCAATAAGAATAGGCTCCATCGTGCCTGTCTTCTGTTTAACTTTTGCGCGACCCTGAAGTATGTCAGGTTCTTATGATCAGACAGGATAGTGACCGGGTGTGGCGCTCCTTGTAGGTAGTGCCTCCATGTTTCTAGTGCTCGGATAATTCCAAGCAATTCTCTGTCGTATATCTCGTAGTTCCGTTCCGTAGGAGTTAAAGAGTGGGAGATGTACCCGCATAGGTGCCAATCTCCATCTGGTCCTTGTTGCCTGAGTACCGCACCGGTTGTGAACTTTGACGTGTCAGATTTGATCGTGAACGGTTTGCTGGGAACTGGCATCAGTAGGGTCGGTGCCTCGCTAAACCTAGCCTTTAATTTGTCAAATGACTGTTGACATTCCGGCATCCATTCAAATTTGATGTCTTTTCTTGTAAGACTGTTGAGTGGCCGTGCTAATTCGGCGAAGCATCCGATGAATCTTCGGTAGAAGTTTCCAAATCCGAGGAACGACCTTACTCCTTTGACATTAGTTGGCTCAGGCCAATCTCGGATGCCAGAGAGTTTAGTCGGGTCCATTAAGATCTGATCCGGTTTCACTATCAAGCCGAGGAACTCGACTTCTTTGACGTTTTAAGATAGAGATCGTGGTCCTTAAGCCGTTGGAGAATCTTCTTTGTTCGGTCGGCGTGTTTCCTGGAATCTTGAGAGAAGATCAAGATGTCGTCCATGTAGATTACTACCCATCCTTCGTCAATCAGATCTTTGAATATTTCATTCATCATTGCTTGGAATGTGGCTGGAGAGTTGCATAGGCTGAAGAACATAACTGTTGGTTCAAACAGTCCTTTGTTCGTTTTGAAGGCCGCTTTCCATTGGTCTCCGTCCTTTATCCTGATGTTGTGATATCCCCATCTGATGTTGAGTTTAGTGAAGATTTGTGCTCCTTTTAATTTGTCAAGGAGGTCTCCGATCAGGGGTAAGGGGTAGGTATTCTTGATCATTCCGTTATTCAGGTACCGATAGTCTTGGCAGGGTCGAAGTGCTTCCGCGTCTTTCTTTGCTACAAAGAAGAACGGCGAGGCCATAGGTGATTTTGACGGTCATATGTATCCTTTTGCCAGGTTTTCCTCAAGGAATTCATCCATTTTCTGTTGTTCGACCGGGGTGAGAGGATAGACCTTGCAGTCTTTCGGTATAAAGTCCTCTTTTAGGTCTATGGGAGTACTTTACACTCCCCCACCTAACCCGATCGGAATCTGAACGGAACACTCGGATTCCTAGGAGTCCGTTCGGACTGAGCTAGGAAATTTACTGGCAGAAAAGCCTGCTAAATTTCCGTTCCTAGTCCGAGTTCAGTCCGAACGGAGTCCTAGCAGAGTCCGAGCAACAGTGCTCGGACTAGGATTTCCTAGTGTGGAGTCTGTTAGGACTCCGCACAGAAACCACACGGAACGTTAGGAACATTAGGAACAGACCGAACATAGTTGGTCCTTATTATATATCATTACATAATATGTAGGAAAAAGAAATGTTCGCGCAAAGGATCAAACACTTACACTCACAGGTAAGTATTGTAAGCAACACCATAACATTTAACCACTAGGCTGTAAGGTCTTGGTTGGTATGGGGGCCTTTAGGCTTGACATACTGTCAGCCCCAACCTGGTTTAGGGTGGGTAAACATAGCCTGGCCGCACGTCCCTTATCGCCACATCATCAACGTCTCTTATCACCATCACCCACATCCACCCCCCCATTTCCAACGTCTCACCACCACCTCGACATGCAAACCCGAGCGAATACCAACACTCCGAGGACCAGAAGCGGTCTGCGCCGCAACGGCTCGCCCCCGCCATCAACTGCATCGACAATGCGCAAGCGAGCCACGTCAGCAGCCGATGCTGATGCCACAGCAACGAAAAAAACTCGAACAACGGCTACAAACGAAGAAATCGACGGAGCAGCAGGTGAAAAGAAGGGAGGGAAGAAACCAACGAAGAAAGTGAAGGCGCCCAGGCAAGTGCCCTCCTCCATCACCCCTTCCCTCGCTGACAGCGTCCCTCGCTTCCACGTCCCTCGCTGACCCCGTCGTCCCTTGCTTACCCCGTCCCTTGCTCCCCGTTGCTGGCTGGCCCCGTCCCTTGCTGACCCCGTCCCCTGCTCCCCTGTTGCTCCCCATCCCTCGCTTCCCCGTTGCTCGCTGGCCCGTCTCTTGCTGACCTCGACCCTTGCTTCCCTGTCCCCTGCTGACCCCATCTCTCGCTGCCCCGTTGCTTGCCCCCCCCCCCCCGTTGCTTGCTGGCCCCGTCCCTCGCTGACCTATTCTGTAGGAAAACCGCGGCTACTCGAGCTCGCGAAGATGCAGCTGCCAGCACACCAACTCACCTCACGCCGTGAGTTTTTTCTTTTTTTTTTCTTTCTTTTTGAACAACTACTATTTTATATTTTACAGGACTGAGCAAGTGCTCACTGATAGCGGGGTCCCTATTGCTCCGCCCGAACGCACACGCTCCGTAAAAACGAGCTTCATGCCTCCACCACCGACCAACTCCAGCTCCCGAACACGTCGATCAGACACCAAGCCCGCTACAGGCAAGCCAGAGCCCAACGAACAAACGAGCAAGAACCAGGACAACAGCGGCGAAGACAACGACAAGGACAAAGACAAAGACAAAGACAAAGACAAAGACAACGACAATAATGAAAACGATGACCACGAAAACGACGGCAACGAAAACGACAACGATGGAGCCCACGACAACGATGACAACGAAGCCAACAACGACGACAACGAAGCCACCAACAACGAAGCCACCGACAACAAAGCCACTGACAACGAAGCCAATGCCAAGGACAACGACGAAGACGAGGACGAGGACGAGGGTGACGAGGGCAAGGGTGGCGAGGGTGAGGGCGACGATGACCAAAAGGAAGGCACCCGCGACTACAACGAGGGCACAGGCGACTACGACGAAGCCGCCAACACCAGTACTGCCGCCACCAATGCTGATAACACCCAGGCCAATGCCGTCAGTGCCACTAGCAAGCCCAACAAAGGTGCCGAGGATGCTATGAACACCCCTGCCGCTGCCACTGCACTGCTAACTGCTGCCACTACTGCCACTATCCCCAACTCTATGCAATCTGCTGCTGGGACTGGTGAGGTTTCTAATCAACGTACGGGTTTTTATTATTATTATTATTATGTTGTGCTTATGTGTTACATTATAATTTATAGTCAACAAAGGTAGGTTGAATATGGTTTTAATGTATTTAGGTTATAGTTTAAATATTATTAATCTAGATGTTGATATTCGGATGGCGAGTCCTCCAACCAGTCCACCTCGTCACACATTGCAAGGTGCTTCATGTACGACAGGTGGAGTATTTCGTGGTAGAGCACGGGGGAATGTTTTTAATCACGCAGATGATATGGATGCTATGCTTGAGCCTGGCCTGCGTAAGGGTAGGGTGCATGTCTATACCTCGCATCGCGACCCAGAGGCTCACAAGCCTGACATGTCACTTACATCTGAGGTAAAATCCACCCTCAAGCCAATTCTGCAAACACTTGCAAGAAATTATTCCCCAGTTTGCAGTAAGCATGCTCAGTCTTACTCTACTGCTTTTTGACACCTTTTGGTAGAATTCAATCGTCGTGTTTTTGTTTATGAAGAGGATCTTTGGGCTGTGAAAGGTCAATTTGAAACTGCTCTTGAGAATGATGATGATGTACTGTGGGCACATGATAATGGCCAGGATATATTGCGACTTCTCATTGTAAGTCCATTATTATTTAATTTCACTTTTTTTACTAACCTTACACAAATATGAATTATAGACTGATGATAATCCTGGATCTTCAAGTACTGCTACCACTCCTTTTCCTCACTCAGGTTCTCTGTCACGCACGTCTACTCCTGCTACTTCAGGACTCCCTTCTGTGAATCCTAAAGAAGTAACACTGGGCTTACTTGGTGTTCCTACTTACCTTTGTGATCACGCCGATCGTGGTCTTCATGTGGCATACCAGAAGTACAAGGCACATCTTGAAGCATCTCATGTGTATGACCAAATGGTTGCTGATGGAACCTGGATTGGCAGCAAGTTAACTGCTGTGGACCTGATCGAACTTTTTGTTTCAAAGTCTTATTTCCACTCACACTTCAAGAAATGTTTCTCCAAGGTTTCTAATCATCCTCTTATGGTGGAGTGGCTAGAAGGTGATCCAGGAAACCGACCTTCTGATCTTGATGTGTGGGGGGTAGAGAAAGTGGTCTACAACTTCAAAGACTTGACTGCATATTTGGAACAGGCAGATGGGAAGGGCAAAAAGAAGGGCAAAGTTGTGAAAGAAGTTGGAGGGAATGTTAGTAATAAGAAGAAGAAGAAGAAGGGGGAGGGGAAAAGTGGGAATGGTAGTGCTAAAAAGCAAGTCAAGTAGATAAATAAACTTTGGTGCATGTTCTAAATTTCTTTTTTAGTTTATGGTTCCTTTGTCATCTGTGTTTTTTTGCCATTTCAAACATTGTGCAATCTCAGCATCTAATCTGGTACTTTATTATACTTGCTCTGGTACCAGGAGTTGCTGCACATCCAGAGGAGAGCCCGTTTCCTGATATTCCATTCAAGGTGTTCAGTCACTTTGTGAAAGAGAACTTCTGTTCCAAGATTACACTTTCACAAGTTCTTCTTGTCCTGTTTACTATAACAGACAACTCCGATTTGTTGGGCTTGCATGCAAGACAACAGAATCCAGAATTTTCAGATGAACTTCGCTCTACAGATTCTGGTTGGATAAGAGGTCTTGCACGTGCATTGCAGGAAAAATTAGAAAAGGACCATGAAAGGCTATTCAAGGATAGAAATGATAGAAATGCTGATATGAAAATTATGGCTATTGGAGAAAAGCTTGATATGCTAGCCAAAGTCTTGAATCTATATCCATATGATAAAAATGGACAATTTCAAGGGAACCTCAAGCCTATTTCCCATAAATCAATTCAAGCAGCTCAAGTTATCTGTCCAAATGCTGTGGTATGTGAAACCAACAGCTGCAACCCCCGCTCTTTGCTCCAAATAACCAAAATACGGGATATACCAAGAGTTACCCTGATTAAAGGCTCTGACATATTTGAAAATGTTCAAGTCCTTACTGGAAGGTGTCCCAAGTGCAAAACAAATTATCTGGCAGATAGAGAACGTGTAATTGGACATGACAATAAAAACATCCGAATATACTTGAATTCTGCAAAATATCTCAAGGTCGGACAGAGCATATGGGTTGATTGGGCTTTTTCAAATGCAGTTCTAAATGGAATGTATAGCTTCCATTCATCTGCTGCTGCTTATACAGAATTTTGGAATAACAGTTTCTGGAAATTTGATTCTGGGAATTCCACAAAACTCTCTCGGCGTCACATTTGGCAAGCATTTGTTCAAGAGTCTGTCCGTACTCTTGCTTCTGCAAGTAACATCAACCTGGAATTTCAAGATGGTCTTGCCATCAATGATGTAACCAGACAAGCATTTTCTGTCTTACGTGAAAATGGAGTCATTCGTGCTGCAGACCAACATTCTTGTAAAGAATGTACTCAACCATATAAAAGTACTGCAGATATAATTACTGGGGATGATCCTGCAGCACTTGTAGGGATGGATGAAAATAGAATTGTACCTGCACTAGTTGGAGAAGGTGCTGATTTAGCAGCTGAGGCAGCTCAAGAAGCAAGACAACATGCACTGCAGTCAGCTTCTACCACTGATCAGGAGATGGATGTTGATAGTCCATCAGCTCACACTTCTTATACAACTATGGTTGTTGTAGATGGGATTCTTATATCTCCACCAGTATGTATGCTATTAAATTTATTGATATCAGCTAATTGGGATTTTAGCATTGTGCCTATGATGACTGTACTTCAGAACTTGCAAATTCTCGGGGTGGATCATTTTGTGCTCTACATGAGAACTTGCATGGATCTAAATGCCGGGTGCATGGTTGCAATACCCAAAAGATTGTTGGCACACAAGCATGTGAAAGACATCAAATTCAATGGAATAGGCATGTTCGAGGACATAATCGGCATACTATGGCTGGAGCTAGAAGAATGTTGCAAAGACCGGGGGAACGCTTGCCTTGGCAACCAGTAGCACAGACCAATCAACAACCTCATGATGAGCCTACTCCTGAGGTACAAAGAGACAACTATTTTACTCCAAACCATTTCTATTGTGTAGAAACAATATGTGCACCATGTGGTGTTGTTATTGCATGGGCAAAGTTTGCCAAATCAGAATCACCAACAAATATTCTGGCATTCCTGGAATCAGTTTATCCAAATGAAGAGTCACGGCCGGACTATATCTGCATTGACAAGGCTTGTCTGGTACTTCGCACAGCCATAACCAATGGTAGCTGGGATGCAATATGGAAAAACACAACACGATTTATAGTTGACTCCTACCATTACATCAACCATTGCACAACCGATTATTTGTGCCGAAAATGGTGTAATCCAGCCCCATTGAATGGCTCTGCCCCCAATCTTGTCATTGTGGATACTGATAATCAAGGTCAGCAATACTATAAACGAGCCTTTAATACACAGGTATGGCATTTATGATATAGTAATAATTTTATAAGTTGCTGATTGAAATGAATATAGGCATGTGAACAGCTGAATTCCTGGCTGGGTGGCTTTGAATCAATCCTCAAAAGAATGACTCCAAGCAATTTTAACTGGTTCTTACATGTTATGCTATTCTATCACACAAGACTAGTACTTGAGAAACAAGCAAGCAAAGCAAGTAATATTGAAGACAAAGAAGATGATGATGATAAAGGTGATAATATTGACTAGTCTAGTTTGTCTACACTCTATGTATCTTAATTAGGAATTGGACTTGCAAACTTTTTTATTTTTCTCAATCTGAGCTCGGACTTTGCTAGGATTCCACTTGGACAACACTCAGACTCATTAGGAATTGGACTTGCAAACTTTTTTATTTTTCTCAATCTGAGCTCGGACTTTGCTAGGATTCCGCTCGGACAACACTCGGACTCATGAGGAATGGGACTTGGCAAACTTTTTATTTTTGCTCGGACTCACTCGGACTGAGCTCGGAATTCACTCGGAATTTGCACTTCAAACTGCTAGGAATTCACCCATTTCAACAGTCCGAACGGAATCCTAGCAGTCCGAACGGAATCCTAGCAGTGTGCTAGGACTTGACTAGGATTCTGGTTGGAATCCTAGCATTCCGAGCGTTCCGTTCGGAGTCCGTTCGGACTAGGTGGGGGAGTGTAAAGTACAGGTCTATGGTGTGGTCCTATTGTTTCGATTCGGGGAATCTTTCAGAGGCTGTTTTCTCGAAGACTCTGTCGTATTCTCGGTATTCCGGTGGTATGGTTGCTCTGTCCTTCTTCTGATCTTTCTGTTCGTCATGTGCCAACTGTTGAGAGATTGATGTCTTGGCTCGGATCAAGGTTTCTTCCAATCTAGCGATTGGGGTGTGTTCCGTGGTGTGTTTCTGCTCAAAAGGGGTTCCCTTCATGAGCTGCCGTGTCTTGGCTACTGCCCATCGGGTGGCTTCCAGTGATCTGTTCTTTCGGTATTGCAATGTCCCGATTTCCCAGTTGATCAACGGGTTCTCCTTTTGGAGCCAGGGGAGTCCTAGGATGATTGATTCTTTTCCTAGTCCTGTGACCATAAACCGTATTTTCGATTGTCTTCCTCTGATGTCTACCGAAGCGGTGGTGGAGTGATTGATGGTGCCTAGTTTATTTTGGGTGCCATCAACGTTCCTAGCCCTGATCGGCTTCTGGAGGGGAGTGAGCGGGAAGTTGTACATTTGCGCAAAGCCTTTGTCCATGAACATCCCCCCTGCTCCTGAATCGAGGAGGGCATCGGTTTCGACGATTTCGTTCTCAACAAATAGCTGCATAGGTAATCTCATAGATTGCTTTTCCATGTTAGCTATTAGTACACTTGAGACCGTAATTTCAGCGGGTCCTGACGTCGGGGCAGTCCGCTTTCTTAAAAACCCGACTCTTCCATGAGGTTGAGGTTTCTTCTTTTGCTTCTTCATCTAGCTCGCCTAGGAGGGCTCGTATTTTTCCATAGGTGTCTTTACCGCTTGGTTTCTTGGTGGTAAATCTTCTGACGGGTCCAGGTAGGAACTTTCCCGTCTTCTTGTCTTTGTGGTTGATGGCGCGATGTCCTGTCTGATGACAGACAAAGCACATTCCTTTGCGCATGTGTTCAGCGCGATCTTGTTGTGTCATATTGTCGATTTCCATGGCGTTTGGATCGATGTTGGGGGCAGCGGAGGGAGTATAAGCCTTAGAGGGTGCTTTGCTTCCTCTAGCTTTTCCCGTGATTGCCTGTGCTCGTTTCCACTGTCCTTTGTACTTGGCAGCGGCTTCGTACCATCCGTCAATGGTGGTAGGCATCGTTTCTTTGAGAAACACCTTCTCGAGGAGTTTCGGTTTCAGCCCGTCCATGAAATATTCGATGAGGGCGACGTTTTCGACTATTCCTGTGCCCGCGGCAAGGATTCGGAAGTCGGAGATGTAGTCTTGAACATCTCCTGTCTGAACTAAATTCTTTAGCTCGGTTTGTGCGGTTCCTGCGTCATCTACAGGGGAAAAGGCGGCGGAGACGGCTGTCTTGAATGCTTGCCAGCCGCCGAAGTTGTTGTTAGCCAAAGACTCTCTGATCTTGGCTTCTTTCCATCCTGCAGCCGCTCCTCCTATCATGAACGAGAGGGCGAATGCGATTTTCTTTTCATCGGTGTCGTAGGTGTTCAGGTTCACCCGGATGTAAAGTTCTACTTCTTGTAAGAACTTCGTCGTCTTTTCTCTTTCTCCAGAGAAGTCGGAGGGGACTCGGATCTTTACTTCGGCATCTCTGTTGTGTGCCATTTCAAAGTAAGTGGGGTCGAGTGAGTCTTCGGGTTCGGATTCTTCGAGGGTTTGTGAATACCCTGTTCGTTTGTCTGTGATAGAAGAGGATGCTTCTCTTCTAATTCTTTGTGGCAGTCTGCTGTCTTCGGGTCTACCTTCGGTGAAGTAGTGGTCGGGTACGTATTCTGTAGAGCCTGTGGTATCTGCGAAGTACCAACTTCTTAGGCTGTTACTGTATCTGATTCGTCGTCTGTCTAAACGGAAGAATTCAGAGGTAGCAGTGGGTACTGCTGTTCGGGGTGGTCTGTCTGCGAAGTGTCTGTTCTTGAGCGCGTGCGTGAGCTTGGGTGCCACAGTGTCTGTTGGGTGCGCCTAGACTTGTGACAAGTCGGCAGGTTCGATCAGCTTGACCTTTTGTTAAGATTGTCTCTTAACTACTCAGTAAGTTCGAGACAACAAGGTGCTTCCTTGTGTCGAGTTCATTGTTAGACTCTGAGGTACTTCATCAGGTCGAGTTCTCTGTGAGCAGTTTAAAGAGTTTATATCTTTAGGTCAAGCTGAGGCCTTGACCGACTATCTACTACAGCATATATAGACTATTGGTTACTCTGGTCTATATAACGATTGGCTGTTATGTATAGCAGCTATCTACTCAGGTCTTTTAAGGAGTCATTTCAGTAAGTAAAGATGCGCCAGCTGTCAAGTGCGATAGAATCGTAACAGTGTTTGAGGATTGTAAAATGTCCAAGCTTTCTTCTCAGATGCATACCCAACAAAAATGCACTTCATTGCATGTGACTGCTGTGCCTTTCTCTTCTTTTTCTTGATTAGGACATATGCCAAGCATCCAAACACACAAAAATGTGAGAGATTGGGTTTTTGACCTGTCCATTGACTGAAAGGTGTGGTATTTGGAAGTGGTTGTGTAGGACACCAATTTTGGACATGAACAAAGGCAGCAACCACTCGCCACCAAAAAGAGGGGGGAAGCTTTGATTCTGCTAGAAGTGTCTCTGCACCTTCAATGATTGTGCAGTTGGTACATTCTGCAACACCATTCTGGTAGGGTTCAGTTTGTCTGTTTCTGTATGTCGTTGTTGAATACCATGATCGAGACAGAATTGGATGAAGGCTTTTCCAATATATTCACCTCCTTCATCATCTTGAAGTTCGATGATGTGGAGGCCAGGTAGTGTATTCTCAGCATAGGCCTTGTAGACCTTGAATGCCTCAAATGCCTCACCTTTTGATTTGAGGGGATACACACCCCAAAAACGCGAAGAGTCATCTATGAATGTGATCCAGTACCTGTAGCCTTCAGGTGTATTTTTTTTTTTTTTTTTTTGTTCAACAATATTTAACGTGGTGCATGGATGCAGTCCACGGCTATCTACCACAAGCAGGCAGCGGGTATACGACGTAAGTTTGAGGGGAAACTACAGCCCCGAGAATGCGCATGAGCGCGGAAAGGCTAGGGTGGAAGGCCGCGGCCCCGACCCTACAAGCCAAGCTACAGAACGAGAGCGCTCGGGCGCCTCCCCGAACCAGCACTGCCAGCGTCCCCCTCAGGCCCTACTAAGCCAGCCTGCCCCCCAGTCCGCCACCCCTCAGCGGCCCCTATTACCTGTGCGCGCCCACCAGCGCGACGGTGCAGGAATGACGATTACAGGGCTTCCCGCAAGTTGCCCAACCCACTAGCCATAAGGCCCAGTGGGGTCCGAGGTCCCCCGGTCGCCCAGGTACAACCCCACGCCGCTTAGCCCCCCCACGCGCGGGAGGGTACCCACCAACCGGTGGGCCCCCTGACCTTGCCGGCGACGAACCCAAGGTTCGGCGTTACCAACCAAGAGGATGCACGGTCCGCAGGACGGAGCAACCGTTCAGCCCCAAAAGGGGCCCCGACACACCAGATGGGGGTCATACGCCCTGCGCGTACCCCTCATCCTGGGTCCCACCCCTCAGGGGGGGCAAAGGCGAACGCCCTGGGGTTCGCCTCAAGTAACTCCACCAGGTCCGCGATGAATCGCGGTGCTTGGCGGTGTTTCTTTCGCTTCACGTGTGGGCACACGCGGAGCAGATGGTCCCGGTCCTGAAGGGGACGGGGGGGACAAGGGCAGCGAGCCTTCAGGTGTAGCAACTGGTAGAGGACCCTTTAAGTCTGAATATACACGGGCAAGTTTGGTGGAAAGAGGAGTGTGAGGTCCTTTGGGGATATTATGATGATGGAGTTTGCCTGATATGCAGGGTTCACAAATTGGATCCAGACTTGCCCTCCCTATACATTTCACTCCTGTCCCCAATTTATCCTCGATCATCTGACAGATATTATTAGCAGAGAGGTGCCCAAAACGCCGATGCCAAAGTCTGAGGTCTATTGGGCATGTGCTGGTCAAGCTAGAATTTGCAATAACCAAGGTAGAAGAGGCAGAGAAGACCTGGGTTTGTCCTCGTAAATATCCAATATTGTTCCGAGTTACTTCAGCCAAGAATCAAATTTTACCTCCATGAATGAAATTAACAGTAGGCCCTTCAATGTTGACACTATAGCCTTTTTCACGGGTGAGGTACAATGGGGACAGTAGATTGTTACAAAGGGCTGGTACATGCAGGACATCATGGAATTCAACTGGATCCATCTCCTCCCCATCCTTATCCTTTGGCCAGAAAACAACTAGCCCAATCCCTTCTGAATATATGCAAGAGTTATCGGCGAGACGGATAGGAACAACATGAGGTGTATACATTTTGAACCAGATACGATGAGGGGTCATGTTACGAGACATGCCTGTATCAGTATTCCAGTCAGACAATGCTGGGGATGATGGATCGACACTTGCGTGTTTGGCGTATTCCTCCTTTGTTTCCGCAGAAGCTCCCTTCTCATCCTTTGATTCACCACCAGGTTTTGAGTTTGACTTTTTTTCTTTCACTGCTGATGCTTGAGTTCGATCATGTTGTTGCAAATGTTTCTTTGTGTAGCAGTTGTCTTCGCTGTGGCCTGTACGAAGGCACCACATGCACTGAGAGGTTGAGGAGGGCATGGGCGAAGATGTGGCTTTCATGGCAACTGCAGGCAAGGTGGTCTCACGGAGCTGTGCATTCTGTTCTTGATTGTGGAAGGCAGAACAGAGGTTGGGTAGTGTAAGTTTGTCGAGCAAGAATAGTGAATCCACTATATTTGTCAGGTAGAGCATGGATAGCTGCCATGCATTGGAGTTCTTTGTCAAGTTGTTGGAGACTGAAGTGGGCAGGCCAGAGGGATTTGATGTTTGCCATACCTCGTGTGACACACCAGAAGAGGTCCATCAGGCTTTCATCAGCTTCTTTTCGGAGGTTGAAGAAGGCATTGTATGCGTTGAAACGCGGTCCTGGTTTGTGTTGTTGATAGAGTTCCTTCAGTCGGTCCCACATCTGTTCAGGATCACCTCAGCAGTCACGGACATGGTCCTTTTGGGACTCGTCAATGCACAGGAAGATGGTTCCCGCTGCTGAGTTCTTCGTCTCCTGCCACTCCATGTGATCTACCCTTTCCTGGCATGTGGGGGCATTGACATCTGCAAATTCAGGTTTGGGATATTTCCCGACAACTGGGAGCCATTCCCGATGAGTTTTAAGGTACGATTCCATATTCTCGCTCCAAGACATATAGTTGCTGGGGTTACTAGTGAGGTCATCAAAGTTCTTCTTCAAGGCATCGAAGCCATGCGCCATTTTTGACGTTTGTGAGAGTGGACACTTTTGAGAGTGTGAACCTGATGAAATCAGCTATAGGATATAATTCAAGCGCCTCCAGGGCCCATAACCTATTAGAGACGACACCAAGAGCTGAGAATCGACGGTCAAAGTTATATATATATAAGAACTTTAAGTAATGTAAGCTACTCACCTGAGAATCAACGGTCAAAGTTAAAAGAACTTTAACAGTCATCTCAGGTCTGTGATGTATGTGGATTATGTAATACTAGTAATCTATCTAGAGTTGTCTCGTCATACTACCTGGAACGCAACAGCATTGGATATCCTTCACTGAGTTCAGAACTGGCCACTCCTCTATCGCCTTTGTTTTCTCTCGGTCCATCTTGATTCCAGAAGGGGTAATGTGCAACCCCCGGAATTCGACTTCACTAACTTCAAACTCGCACTTTTCTGGTTTCAAGAATAGATCGTTTTCCTCTAACATTTTCAACACCTCTTCTACTATTTCATTATGTCCATTTTTGTCCTTTGTAAATATCAAGATATCATCTATATAAACTACTACTGACCCCTGATCAATGAGGTCCTTCTTCAGCACACCGTTCATCATGGTCTGGAATGTGGCTGGACTATTGCAAAGTCCGAAGTACATAACCAAGGGCTTGAACTCGCCCCTGTGGGTCGTGAACACCACTTTCCATTCATCCCCTTCTTTGACTCTGACATTATTATATCCCCATCGCAAGTCCAGCTTCGTGAATACTCGTACACTACCTACTCTGTCTATTAAATCACCGATAATCAGCAATGGGTAATTGTTATGGATTGTCCACATGTTTAAGTATCTATAGTCTTGTACCATCCTCTTTTTTTTGTCTTTTTTCAGGACGAAGAACACAACTGAGGTTTGTGGCGACTTGCTCTCTCTGATGTATCCCTTTTCTAATTGGTCATTCAGGAAGTCGTGGACTTTGCCTTGCTCCTGCAGTGACAACCGAATGTTCTTAGCTTTCTTCGGTTCATAGCCTGGTTTCATTTTGATCGCATGATCCCAGGACTTCTGCTTTGGCATGCACTCAGACACCTGCTTTGAGAAGACCTTCATCCACCTCTGAAATCTATGTGGAATCTTTGCTTCGATGTCCTGCTCCATCATCTGAATCTCGAGCTCCTCGTCATGGGTCAGGTTGGTGTTCCACTCCTGGGCAATCTCTTCCAAGATGCCATCTACATCTCTCATCGTTCCTCCTACTGAAATGAATGTGTCATCGTCCTCTACTTCCTCAATTGCTGGACGGAACTTCTGTCTCTCGGCCAACTTCCTCCTGGCCCTATCTTTCTTTGCTGCTCTAATGAATATGTTGCATTCCCATGGACAACACATCATCTTCACCTCACCAGTGTCCCAGTTAATGTGCGGGTTGTGTTTGAGTAACCACAGATGTCCTAAGATCACCATTGTCTTTCCTAGATCGCACACCTCAAAGACAGCCTTCTTCTTATGACCTCGGAATGACACCATCAGGGTGATTTCTTCTGTGATCAAACTGCCTTGATTTAAGGTACCACCAATGTTGTAAACCCTGATCGGTTGATCCAGGGTCCGAGTCTTAAGTCCGCTTTTATGTACAAACTCCCTATCTACAAAAAGTCTGGTAGCTCTGCTATCTAATAATGCCCTAATTGTGCAGGCATCATGTGTATCTAAGGTAGTGATTGTGATTGGTATCATAATTTTGTTTTTTATCTTATTCAATCTTACAAAATGGCATACCCCCTCTTTAGGCTTGTTGGTATCAACGTCTATTTTAGTAGCTATGGGTGCATGAGGAATTAAGCACGCCTCCGGGGCGCCAAGCCAATTTGAATTGATCCCCTCACCATTGTGACTAACTATAGTATTACTATCTAAGCTATTTACTGCAGTTGTGTCCAATTCTGTATCTGAGTCCGTATCTTGTACCGTAAGTCCTTCATACTTATTCTTGGAGGCCAGCGAGGGAGGTTTGTTGGGACAGTATACAAGAGTATACAGGCAAGCCAAGGCAGTTAGCATGGCCAAGGAACAAAGCCTGAATATGCTAAGTCACATGAACACATGCAAGGACAATTAGGGGAATGCACAGTTAACACATGTTAAGTGTATGAACCAGATATAGCATGTCTAAGGCCCAGGGTATGGAAGGTCTAAGACTTACCAAGTGATGATATCATAGGAGATACTATGACACCATAACTATAGGAGAAATGACATAGTTATTGGAACATTAACTAGTACAGGAGTTTATGACTTCATACCTCTTTTATATATTATAGGAGTGCATTACACTATACCTCCTAACAGTGTAGTATAAATATTGCACACTTTGTAGGAGATGAATGTAACATTGCTCTCTGTTGCAGACTCCCTCACTCACTTGCCTTTAAGCTTAACTTCATCATCTTAACCTTGTCCTCAACTCCTCCTGTCTCTGTTCACCATTATATTCCCAACAAGGTTTCACTGATCTCCAGCGGGAAAATCCTTCTTGGCTGCTGTTTCAGCCTCCTCTGCTAACTTCTGGACCCAGCACCCTCTGAGGTCCTTGTAGTTCATCACCTGGATATCCAGGCGGCTTCTGCAATCGCGGGCCATGTGCCCGGGCTTGTGGCACTTGTAAGGGTGGCCTTTTTGCCATCCTGTCGACATCCATGGCATTGGAGTCACGGGCCCGAGGGGTGTTCCCCTGTTGTTGCCCGGATCGTTGACCCAGAGAAGATGACAAGAGGGCTGGTTGCCCTCGCTGGTTCGGTACGAAGGGGGTCCTCACGTTCTGAGTCCCCTGTGTGGGTTGTTGGCATGTTCTGAACAACCATTCTTCTGCATGGGCCTGTCTCCATTGGTGGTCCATGCGCATTGCATTGGCGTACCACTCACTGATGGTGGTAGGCCGGTTCTCGAGGTTGTTGAGCCGCTCGCACAGTGCCTTGTTCAATGACCGCTTGAACTCATAGATCAGCAGTGTGCTGTTATAACCGGACTTGTGTGCTGCAATCTTGAAGTCCTGGATGCCTTGCACCATGGTTGTGATCTCAAAGACCTTGGTGTCTTGGATGTTGGGATCCCCAGATGATCCCCAGATGGTGGTCAAAAGCTCCCTCCCTGTGTCAAAGGGTGGATCTCTGCGCATCATCTCTTTCATGGTAACTCATGCCATTTGGCCGTGGTGCCTCCCTGTAAGTACGACAGGATCCAAACAATTTTGGCATCCTCTGATCTGAATTCATCAGGGCATCCCCGCATGTACATGTATACAGCCGTCTCAAAGCTGTCTAGCTTGGCGGCCTTGCCTGAGAATGGGAGTCGCCACGCTACTTTCGGCATGCACCTGCCCCTGTCGCTTCCAGGGGATGATGGTCTCTCCCAATCTCTTTTCTGCCTTAGCAGTTCCTCCATAAGCATGTTGCCCTCTTGCCAGCTTCTGCTAGCTGCGCTCGCAGCGAGGTCTCAGTGGGTGCCTCCAAGAGGTCTTCTGGGTTGGTGGGGGGAAGGAGCAGGGTAAGGTCATCAAGATGCAAGTCAATGAGGGTCAGGTCTCCAGTCATGATGCAAGGTGGAGTCGGAGGTATAGAAAATAGTCTGGGGCATGGAGAAACGATTTGGCCAGTCCAATCACTTAGGACGGGCAAAGAGTCACGGTAGGTGAGGGGGAATGCAATAGAACCTTGGAGCGGGCACATGACCTGCTGTGCTCCTTAGGTATGAAAGTTGGCAGCAGTGTTGTTCTCTTCAGGGTCAACTCACTCTGAGATCTCAATCTCTCACAAGCTCAATACGGCCTGAGATGGGCTCAATGTTTCTCAGATGGATTGAGACCAGAGTGGAACAACGGCATGTCTTGATCTGTGTGCTAGAGTCACTCTTCTCAGTAATACTACCGAGGAAAGGGGGAATGACAATGAAAAAGAAAGGAATCGGAGGGAAGAGGAGGGGTTCAGCAAGAGGTGTGAGAGTAGAATGTAGAGTTGGGGCGACTGTACCGTCATCTCCACAACACTCAGAAAACAAATGTTCTCCCCTAGTGACATCCGACATATACGTAAATGTGCGTAAGTCCGCCCAGTGAATGGAAATGTGACCATGAAAATGAAGAAGGCGTGATGGAAATGTAGGAGGTGAAAGTGAAACATAATCCTATACAAGGGCAATGGATCTTTCTCTGCGCATCGAAAGGGTGTAACACCAGAGGATGAATGTGTGTGAGAGAGTGCATGAAAGGGAGTCGAGTTCTTCTGTTAGGACAACACTAAACACTAAGGTCTAGCGCTGGCTCTCACAGTTGACACTCAACAAAGAAAACTCAGAGACTGCTGCACTTTTAGTGAGTATGCCTAAGAGAACTTGACTAGAGTTCCTTAGTGTTGTATTAACTTACTATATACTATGATACAAGAATCAGCCATGAGGTAAACACATGTACTACATGAGGCATCTCAGTCGTGCTTGAGTCATGAGGTAACTGGGCACCATGTGTTCGCCATGTGTCTGCTAACTCTATAATAATGTCAACATGTACAAATAAAGGAAAGAATAATAGAAATGAAAATCACACTCATGACACATCACCTGTGCCCCAAGCAGGCATGGAGTACCATCTGACACATCCCCTCAACCCTACTCATCTGACAGATTGGCCTGTCAAGTAAGGCATGACTAGCCGTGGAAGGAGGGAATGTGTCAATGAGCTGGATTTTGAAAGAAGTCCAGAAAAACTAGAGTTTTAAAGTCCGGTCGGGTCCGGTTTTTCAGCCATTTCAGCCCCAACTGGACCCCAACCGGTTGGTTATTCACATCAAAAAGTACCAACCAACAACCGAACCGGCTACAACCGGTTGGTGTCAGTTGCTCAGGCAGTTGTGACCAGTTGAGACCAGTCACAACCCAACCTGGTTACAGTCGGTTGCAGTCGGTTGAGACCAACCACAACCGACATCTACGTAGTGACTTGAATACATACTGACTACTATCTATTATTTATTCTACTGTAATTTGAAATACAATATAAAATACAAATAAAATGAAACATTCCCCCCCCTCAAGGTGAAGGGGATGGGGATGGGGAAGACTGTTGAGGCAAGGGATGGCAGAGGATAGGAGAAGGGAGAGGGGGCAGTGGCTGCACGTGGTGAGGGATGGTGGATGAAGGGGGCGGCCATCCCGTCGAATGGTGGCCATACTCGCTGTTGAGGCGAGGGATGGCGGACAAGAGGGGAGGACTGTGGACAAGAGGGGGGGACTGCGGACAAGAGGGGGGGGCTGCGGATGAGAGGGGGAGACTGCAGACAAGAGGGGGAGGGACAGCAGACAAGAGTGGGGGACTGCAGACAAGAGGGGGGGGACAGCGGACAAGAGGGGGGGATGGCGGACAAGAGGGGTAGGCGGCAGACAAGAGGGGGGATGGTGGTGGTTGGAAGACAATGACATGTGTTGTGTCACGGTCATATGGCAACAAGAACTGCCCCTTTTTTGATCAATGGATCAGCGAAGCCATGAGCCGATCACCCAACAGGCATGCCGGATCATCAATATGCAACCAAACAAAGCCCGCCAAGCCTGGTCACGGTCTGAATCATCCCCGACAACAAGCTGCTATTCTACCCATTCCTGACCCCTTCCCTTCATTTTTTCAGTATATAACACCTGTGTATATATGTATAGTGTCAATAAATAACCATTTCCGCTTTTAATGCTATATTTTAATAATATTTGGTCCATAATTTAGTACTTTCCTTCAGTTTGAGGAAGAGAGGCCTCTTCTTCTCACTCAGGGGTTCTACTTGTTGGGAATGGAGTGGTGAACAGTGACAGGAGGAGTTAAGGACAAGGTTAAGAAGATGAAGTTAATCTCAAAGGCTAGTGAGTGAGGGAGTCTGCAACAGGGAGGAATGTTATTATCATCTCCTACAAGATGTGCAATATTTATACTACACAGTTAGGAGGTATAGTGTAATGCACTCCTTTAATATATAAAGGAGGTATTCTGTAATAGACCCCTGTACCAGTTAATAATGGAATAACTATGTCATATCCCCTATATAATTCTCCAGATAGACTTGTCTATCATTGTATATTATAGGGGGTTTCCCTGGATAGCATAGGAGACAGTCTTGGCAGTCTTTGTAGTCTTGGCCAGTCTATTCCTGTATAGGAGACTGCCATTGCTCTAGGGTTAAGGGTTGCAGCTGCTAACCCTAACCCTAAGCTTAGGACTTGTATTCCATCTCCCTAGGCTTGTTAACTGCCTTGGCTTGCCTGTATACTCTTGTATACATAATCCCAACACTACTACATACACAGGGCTACATAATGATGTATTTAGATCAATATATGACATAGGAAGGTTTCTACAAGGGTAGGGAAGAGGGGAAGTACACAGAAGTGAGGGAGTAGCACTGGCATGAGTAGTGGTTTGCAAGGCCCGGCCCAAAGCCCTAAAGCCTGGGCTGCCGAGCCTGAAAAGCCCGAGCCGAGCTGAGCCGTCACACAGGGCTCAGCCCAGGATTTTGAAAGCCTGAGCCGGGCCCTTGGGCCCTGGCTTTTAATAGAAACTTTGTATAAAATGTAACCACGTCATGCCGCTCGGCTTCATCCAACTGTACAGTTTTTCAGCCACCCTGACAAAAATGGTACAACAGATCCGAGTACACGGTAACTTCTTCTCATGGCGAAGGCTTCTACATCAGTGCCATCAGTGCCATCAGTGCCATCAGCGCCCCACCCAAAACGGAGTCTCCATCCAGCGAGCAAAGTCGTCGACCCAGAAAACAGCTCGGAGTCAGAGACCCAGGAACAAGTCGAGGGAGGTGTCGAGGGAGGTGTAGAGTCTGGGGGTTGGGATGATTTGATTGGAGATCTTCAAGAGGATGAGGGGTTTCACGATTTCGACGATGACGAGGTTTTCGTTCAAGGTATCGTATAGGTATGATATCAAATGAAAATCGACGCGTTTTCCCCCTTGAGCCGCGGCCTAAGCCTGAGCCAAGCCTGAGCCAAGCCCGAGCCCTCTACCTCGGCTCAGCTCGAGGTATAGGAAAGCCCGAGCCCCACTAAGCCGAGCCTAAGCCGGGGTTTTTGAGCCGAGCCGGGCCCTGCAAACCACTAGGCATGAGACAGGATACTATCAAGGATACTATCATCTACTGGGTTTGCACACCACCTAGGGCCAAAGAGATATATTTCTATGTATATATAGATCATGATGTACTGTATATATAGATGGTGAGATACAGAACAGTGAATTTGATCGAGGGATTCGACGATTCTGGCGATGATCGATGATGAATGTCATGATGCCCAATCATGCAATTCATCAACACTTTCTTGAGCACTCTGCCTCTACCCCTCGATGGATTCATTCTGAACTTTTTCCATTCTATGTAATTTATCATTCTCTATCTACCCTCACTGTCCAACTAACGGCGCGTTGAGTCTATGTTGAACTATCTTCGGTTTATTGCCTTTTTGGGACTGCTTGGTTCCACACACCTTCTCATGCATCCTATGGCCTCTTCTGCTATCTGGATGGCTCCCAACTCAAGGGAACCTGTCTCACCACAGGATTATACCAGTATCTCTATACTACATTGAGATATAGAAATTCTGTAGGCCTTGCCAGTGGGTGAGTGACTGCATCCCAACTTATTATACTGACTATCTACCTCTCTTGGATGGACTTGTAAATCATTCCATTGTGCTAATTTGACTTAATGTACCTTGGTATGCATAGGAATAAGGCCACTAGTAGGACCTACAAGTTGGCATGGAGTAACAGCCAGATTAGGTGAGTAGCTGAAGTTCTTATCTTGTAGGGTGAATTATTAACTATGTGGATCACTTGTAGGCCCTAAACGAGAGGCATAGGACTCCTATAGATATCTAGAAAGAGTTTTTGACAGCAGGTGAGGTGTGTGATGCATGGTGAGCAAAGTTCACCTTTGCTGATGGGGAACTCATGTCCTGGTGAGCCAGAATCTTCTCCCCCTGCCATAAACTTTATTAACCCTTATTATACTTTTATGTTAGACCCATTAATTGAGGAAAGCAAACGTTTTGGTCCCACAGATCTCCCTGGGTAAGTAAACCTTCTCCTGAGTACATGTTCTCTTTTATGTCTTTTCTAACCATGGCAGGGCCTTTAAGGGGCCTATCATGTCATTTATTAGGGCTATTATACACCATTTCCATGTGCATTTTGTAAGGGAAAGGCCTGGGTATGCAGGTAAGTAACAACCTCTCACCCCTCCTCATACAGGTGCATTGACAATGGGCCTCTTGTTCCCAGCTCTTCCTATATAATTCCCCACCTATACATACATCTGTATATACATAGACATATATTTCTTTGGCCCTAGGTGATATACAAACCCAGTAGATGATAGCCTGTCTCATGCTACTCCCCTCACTTCTGTCTATTTCACTACTTCCCCTCTTCTCTACCCTTGTAGACCTTCCTATTTCATGTATTGATCTAAACTCATCATTATGTGGCCCTGTGTAGGTAGTAGGAGAAGAGACCTCTCTTCCTCAAACAGATTATGGGTTAAATATCATTAAAATATAGAATTAAAAGCGGAAATAGCCATTTATTGACACTAAGTATATATATATATATATATATATATAATATACAGAAGTGTTATATACTGAATAAATTAAGGGAAAGGGTCAGTAGTGGGTGGAGTAGCATGCTCGTCGTCAGGGATGATGTCCAGGCTTAGTATGCTTTGTTTGGTCATGTATTGATAATCCAGAAATCGGTTAACAATCCATTGATCAAAAAAGGGGGTCCAGGTTCTGTTGCCATAGTCATTTACTTCCATGTGAACATGTGCAAGGTCAATGCGTCATTGTTTACTTGCACATGACATGTGCAAACATGTGCAAATGGGCCAAAGGTATATAAACCTTTGCCCATCTGCCGATATCGCTCGGGCATGCCCCACTCTTGTGAAGTAAATAAGTAAATAGTAAATAATATAGTTTAAGTTAAGTGTATATACAGTATGTTTAAGTGGATTTCAGCTAAGTAGTAGCTGAAAGCAAGCAAGCCAACTGGCCGGTTGCAACCGGTTGCAGTCGGTTGTCAACTGGTTTGAGTAGCTCCTCGAATCTGGCCAACCGCAACCGTGTGATGCCCCCATGAGGCCAAACTGCGACCGGAAGTCTGGTTGCTTGTGGTTGCAGTCCAGTTGGGTTGCCGGTTTTGTTTGGTTGCTGCAACTGGACCTGTAAAGACTAAGAAAAACATAATAAAATATAGAAAGAATAAAAATGTGATCCCAGTCCATGTAGCTCCCCTTTACAAAGAGGCTAGTCACATCAAGGAAAAGGTGTCGGCTGGTAGAGGAAAAGGTGGAATGATAGGCAAGCACATATAAGTCACGTTGGGGGTGTTACAGCTGTCTGTGAAAGGCCTGAAAAGTCAAAGTAAATTGTCATCATTATAAAATGGAAGCAAAATAAGTAGAAAGGGTTCATCAGGTAATAAAATATACAATCCCAGGTTTTGGGAGGCCACCACAGAAGATCCTCAGAAGGGGAGAATCAACAGGTGTGTTGGTTTGCCCTTCCACACTGGAACAATGACAATGATGGTGGTCACCACCACCACCACAGAACCCCCAACTTCCACCGTGAGCAACTGCTGGCATGGTGGAACAGGGGGAGAGGGCTGCTAGCAGCTGACGACAAGGGACAACTGGCGGGGCAATGAGACAGGGTGGTGGTTTGCTGTTTATGTTCTCCCCCTTGTGGTGTGTCATCATCATCATTCCTCGCGTCCCCGTCTCCTTTTCATCATGCATTGTTGCCCATCCTATTGCAAGTCCATCATTGTCCGATGTCATTGTCATCCCTTCATCCCTCACATCCACCACCATTACCACCACCACCACAGCACCCCCAACCACCACCGTGAGCAACTGCTCGCAGGATGGAAACAGGGAGCAACAAGACAGGATGACAATGCCAGGTGCCAGGGACAGAGAGGGGGACAAACATCAATGAGAGAGGCAATGACAATGGCAATGAGGAAGAGGACAGCAACGAGGCAAACAAAAGGCCCAAGAGACGTTGGTGTCTCTTGGGCCATAGGTATGTTTTTTTCTCCTCTCATATTACTAACCAAAAGAAATTAGATAGTGATTTTACTATTGAATGACGATAACTGGTGCTCCCTGACCCACCCCCACCACTGCCATGAGCCCCTGCTCGTGGGGTGGTTACAATGACCGGATGGGGAGGATGAGCCACCACCAGTGTCCACAGGGCTCAGTGGCAACAGCAACAGCAATGAGGAGCTGCCACCACCACCACCACAGGCTGACATTGAGATGGCAGGACAGGGACACGGGGGCAGGAGGACCAGACCACCACAGTGGAGGGAGGGGAATGACAATGACGACAACACAATGGCAGAGAGGGTGGGGCCAATGGGAACAATGGGGTGGCAGGGGTGGTTGGGAGGATACAACAGGACAATGACAATGGAGCAATGACCTGCATCCCTTCATTGCTCGTCTGGAGTGGAGGTGTCTTTTTTTTTATTTTTACTTTCCAATGTTCAGAAAAAAACATAAGAAAATAGCTTAGGTATGTATATGGGGTGTAGTTATGTTAGTCAAAGGGCCATACAATACAAATACAGGATATTTAACAACATAGAATCTCAAATACAATGAAAAATATTGTCAAAATTATGGTGTATATACATGGTGTCCCACCTGCAGTGTTTCATGACAAACCATGGTAAAAACCTGTCACTGCAGGTGCAGTGTTAGGACAGGTGTGGTGTTGACAGGTGCAGGTGCGGTGTGTGAAATTTTACCCACAGTGTGACCTATGATGAACCATAACAAATGAAGGTTGCATAAGTTTCTTGTTGATAGTATCTAGGGTCAAGGGATAGTATTGGGAGATGAGTTCAAGAAGTTAACTGGAGGCCTTAGGATGAAGGGGGGTGATCCTCTGGGTGTCTCAGAGGTCAAGAAGAACTGTCTTAGACTAGGCTATACATGTAGTATATATACTACAGAATATTTAAGTCTCAGTAATTAATACTATTATTATTACTGTCTTGGATATAGCCTTATTCCAATATTATCCCAATACTCCTCCTCAAGCCAAGGCTGTTTGGGCAATAATTTAGTCCTAGTCTTCATTCCCCTTTTAAAAGGATGGAATGGTTAAATATATAAGTCATTACTCCCTCTGAAGTCTAGGGTGGAATAAGTTTCATCCAGGTGCATTAAAACCTCTGTATGATGGAAAACTATTGAGATCAGGAAGTTGAGCACAAGATGAGGACGAGGTTTTTGAGGTATTGAGTTTAAGTCAAAGATAAGTGTATGAGGGAGTCTGCCACAGGGAGGAATGTTATTATCATCTCCTACAAGATGTGCAATATTTATACTACACAGTTAGGAGGTATAGTGTAATGCACTCCTTTAATATATAAAGGAGGTATTCTGTAATAGACCCCTGTACCAGTTAATAATGGAATAACTATGTCATATCCCCTATAACAGTGTCAATAATAGTGACATATGATATCATGGCTTGGTAAGTCCTAGACTTCCTGCAGGGTGTGTAATAGACACTCTATCCAAGGCTCTGTCTCTGATAGCCTATGATAGACATGGCTATATCTTGCCTATCCTATGATAGACATGCTGCAGGATGATTAATTAGCATGTATTAACTGTGGATTCCCCTATATGTCTCTGCATGTGTTAACCTCTGTTAAACATGTGTTAATATGACTTAGCATATTCTGGCAATATTCCCTAGGCATGTTAACTGCCTTGGCTTGGCTGTATACTCTTGTATACATAATCCCAACAAAAACCCCATGGGAAAAACCAACCCACATGCAAGGAAAGCTGTTGGATTAATTTGACTGAACTCCCATCTCATCCCTATGTCGTGTAAATTTAGGCTTTGGCAGCGCCTTTGTTAATATGTCTGCAGTTTGCTCCAGATCATGACAGTTTTGAATATTTATTGATTTATTGGCCATGAGATCCCAGACCCAGTGATAGTGTATTTCAATGTGCTTTGACAGCTGATGAAATTGAGGGTTCTAAGTTAATATTACTGACCCTTCATTATTGCCTTTAATCACTGTTGGATTTTCCTGTGTAAATCCGAGTTCTTCATATAAATTTCTTAGCCAAATGGCTTCATGTCTGGCATCTGATACAACAATATATTCAGCTTCTGTGGAAGATAATGCAATTATGGTTTGTTTCTTTGATTTCCATGTAATTGCTCCCCCTGATGCTAGGAAAATATAGCCAGTGGATTTAAGATCTTCAATATTAGCAAATGAAGCATCAGCATATCTGTGGAAGAGGTTATTATTTTCAGCCTCATCTTGGGATTTTTTATAAATTATCCTGAGAGTTTTTGTACCTGCTAAGTACCTGAGTATCCGCTTTATTGCATGTGGTGTGGTAGCTGGTAATTCATAATTCTGTGAAGTTAAACATTCTGCATTTCCACATTATAATATTTCACTGCTCCAGCACCAACATCATATCTGATGTAAGCGCAGCACTTTGATTTAGAAAGCTTTTCTTTTTCCTTTCTCTAACCTTGTAATAGGATCCACACTGGTGCTCCAAATTCTCATAATTGCAAAACATCCAGTTGTTTATTATGCCATCCCTCATAGGGAGTTAATTTCCAAAGGTGCTTTGTATATGATTGGTTGCAGAGATAAGTGGCATGGATAATGGCATACTCCCAGAGGTATTCTGGAAGCATGCTCACAGTTAACATTGCATGTGATAATTTGACAAGTGTCCTATTCATTCTTTCTGCAATTCCATTTTGCGATGCAGAGTATGGTGCAGCTAATTGAATTTGTATCCCATGTTCTTTGGAATAATTCTCCAATTTATCATTGACGAATTCTTTTCCGCAATCGGTGTCCGGCTAGTCTCATCACCAAGCCATTGAGGAAAGAACCACATGCATGTGTGGAATTACTTTCCTGAACATCCAGAGGCACATTACCATGACCGAACACAGGAGAATTTCAAAGTCTGACCATGCCTATATATGGTTTGCACACTCCACCTCATGTACATTATTAGTGCAATATCACTGGGTTTCATGGAAATAACAATGTCTTTCTCATGCCACACCAAGGGATGACCCAAGAATCCCCAACCACTATTCCCAGCAGGCCTCTGAAACCCTACAAGGAGGACATTGATCTCCAGCACCGTTCATCTTTGGCAGAGGCCAGGCTGGGTGTAAAGCCTTTTGAATTCCAGCTCAAGATCGCAGCTGCCATCCTAATGGGCAAGGACATTATCGCAGACATTGTCACAGGAGGGGGGAAGACTTTATGCTTTATTCTTCCCATCCTACTCAGTCAGCAAGATATTACAATCATTGTTTCACCCCTGAGTGCGCTAATGATAGACCAAGTCAGTTTAATTGCAGACCTTGTTGTTGTGAATGTTAACAGTTATGCAGGCTAAAACATCCAAGGTTTCAACTGTGGCTGTTTGTAGTGAAACATTGGGAGAACTTGGGACCAAAAATGTATATAAGGTCAGGGACATTGTCTATCTATTTTGTCTTGCTCTTCAGCTTTGCCCAGGCAATTGTGGAAGGTAAATTCCAAGTTGTCATTGTCTCCCCAGAGATAGCTATCTCAATGGCCTTCCGCAATGCTGTACTTTCCAAGCCTCAATTTTATTCAAAACTCCAGGCAGTTTGCATTGATGAGACACACTGCATCAGCAGCCCAGTAGTTTTGTGTAAAAAGGAAAGTATCAGTTCTGAGACCAAAGTAGTGCAGATCACCCAGCAAAAGTCTGCAATGTATAGGGTAGATTATAGCGGTATTAATGAAGCCCTAGGTGAGGAAATCAGATGTGTGATGAGGATGAAGTGGGCACATCGCATTGCGTTCAAGGATGCTCATGTCACGGTATCAAACACAGCCATGCTTTCCTGATAAGGTCCTGGTCGGAGCTTGAATTTCTACTGTACTCAGGTATAGTAATGTGCCTCCAGTCTATATAGGTGGTATTACCAACCATGCATTCCCTTACGCTGATGGTACTCAGTCCGAGGAGACACCTGGAAATGACACACCAAATGTACTCCAACTAGACTAGAGGAAGGTTGCGAGGTGGCTTTGGGTTGGTGTTTGTCACAAGGTAGAAGGATGAAAGGTTGAGGGAGAATACAATAAATGAGACTAGAACTGGGGTTGCTGAGATGAGATAATACGATAGGACGAAGCTAGAATTGAGCTCTGTGCTCTAAACGATGAGGGGAAATGATTTATTGCTCATTGCTTTCTATCTACTAGATGTCTTATATAGATATTCTAAGTGGGGCCAGGAAATTGAAGTGGGTGAAGAGGACCCAAGTAAAATGAGAAGGAATCAGATGCCAATGAGAAGGGGGGGGGAGGGGTAATGGAATAAGGAGTGGGTAATGGAATAAAGAGTGGGTACTAGGTCAAGAAATCTACCTGGTGTAAGAAATCTACCTGGTGTAATAGGACTTGTCTCCTATCCAAAAATGCGTTCAGTGGCTTGTCAGGCAGGTGATAGGGACTGGAGAGGATGATGATGTAATCCTGGGAACTTTGTCATGTGACCAAAATCATAGGACTGTTGATAATACCATTCCTTGCACTAGAACCTTACACCATGATCTCTAACAATATCTCTCTTGTCCTTTTCTTCTTCATCATCCTCTTGATTATGTGCATCCTGATGGCCTACCAATGGAGATGCGCTATTGTGTGGGGACGATTCTCATCAGAGCTCAACACAGAAAATTTGCCTGTTGGAGGAGATGATCCCATTATCTTCTGTGACCCATTACGATGGAGCCTTGACTGGAGTGAGTGAGATATCTTCTTCCTTTGCCAACAATGAGTTGAATAATATCAAGTGCGACCAGAGGACAATGCGGTGGTGTTAAGATTGTCTCTTAACTACTCAGTCGATTCGAGACATCAAGGTACTTCCTTGCGTCGAGTTCGTCGTTTAGACTCTAAGGTACTTCCTTAGGTCGAGTTCTTTGTGAGCAGTTTTAAAGAGTTAATATCTTTAGGTCAAGCTGAGGCCTTGACCGACTATCTACTACAGTTTATATAGACTATTAGTTACTCTGGTCTATATAATGATTGGCTAGTAAGTATAGTAGCTATCTACTCAGGTCTTTTCAGGAGTGTTTCAATAAGTAAAGATGCGCTGGCTGTCAAGTGAGCGCATGTCAGAAAGTAAATATAGGTGACACGATAGAATCGTAGCAGGTGGTGACCCAAACCAGGAAAGAAGAGAGTGAGGTGGATGACGGAGTGGGCCAAGAGGTGGAGGTCGATATAACTGATGTGGGAGCTAAATATGAAGAGTTTTGAGGCTGCATAGTAGCATGAGTATTGGTAGTAATGCGTGTGAGATCCTATGACGATTGTAGAATGTGGCATGAGGAGGTGTCGTTTAAAAATGTGAAAATGGGATGGTTCAGAGCTTTGGACGCTCCTGATACCTATCAACGCATCTGTCCTGCCCAATTTTCCCTCTCCCACAGCATTGTACCTAGTAATACTACCTATTAGCTGGTCATGAGTCTAGTGTCTAGCCTTATATTTTTAAATAGGCCAAATAATACATCACCCCCTGTTGGGAGGTGAGTCTGGAAGCTAACTGAAGGCCTTTGGACGAAGGGGGGTGCTCCTCTAGGTGTCTCAGAGGTCAAGAAGGGTTGTCTTAGACTAGACTATACATGTAGTATATATGCTACAGAATGTTTAAGTCTCAGTAATAAATATTATTATCATTACTGTCTTGGATATAGCCTTAGGCTTGCCATCCGGATATTATCCCAATACTCACACACAAGGAAAGCTACTGGGTTATCTCAACTGAACTCCCATCTCATCCCTATGTCATGTAAACTTAGGCTTCAGCAGTGCCTTTGTTAATATGTCTGCAGTTTGCTCCGGATCACGACAGTTTTGGATTTCTATTGATTTATTGGTCACGAGATCCCAGACACAGTGATAGCAGATAGCGATGTGTTTTGATCGCTGATGAAATTGAGGTTTTTGAGTTAAAATTACTGACCCTTCATTGTCGCCTTTAATCACTGTTGGAAGTTGTTGTATAAATCCGAGTTCTTCATATAAATTTCTTAGCCAAATGGCTTCACGTCCTGCATCTGATAACGCAATATATTCAGCTTCCATGGAAGATAATGCAATTATGGTTTGTTTCTTTGATTTCCATGTAATTTCTCCCCCTGATGCTAGGAAAATATAGCCAGTTGTGGATTTAAGATCTTCAATATTAGCAAATGAAGCATCAGCATTGTTAGGACAACACAAACCAAAGGCTCGTGCTGGCTCTCACAGTCAAACAAGGGAAAGGAACAAATCAAATAGTCTTTTGGCAGCCACATGGGTTGTGGGTATACCTAAAAGAACTCGAATAGAGTCCCTAGGCGTAATATTAACAGTTTAAATACTACTATACATGAGTCAGCCATGAGGTAAAAGCATGTGCTACATGAGGCATGATGACCATGCTTGAGTCATGCAGTGTGTGTGATGTACGGACGCCATGTGTTTACCATGTGTCTACTAACTCTATAATAATGTCAATGATTGTAAAGGAAGGAAAATGCATACCTAAATAGTATTAATTGTCTTGGAAAAGATAATGAAAATCGTACTCATAACAAGCATATCTGTGGAAGAGGTTATTATTTTCAGCCTCATCTTGGGATTTTTTATAAATTATCCCAAGAGTTTTTGTACCTGCTAAGTACCTGAGTATTTGCTTTATTGCACCGTGGTGTTGTAAACCTGGGTTAGTGGTGTAGGCAGCCAGCTTGTTAACTGCAAAGCTGATATCAGGCTGTGTGGAATTTGATAGAGATTGTAAACATTGTAGTAATTTTGCATAGGAATTACTCCTGTTCAGTTCATTATAATCCGGTGGAGTGTTGTGGAGCGACCCTCCAGGCCTTCTGAGCATGCCAGTAGAGCCCTGTTCGGCTGTGTTTAGCAGTAGCTTTAGAGCTTAGTCAGCATGTAGCTTGTGTAGCATCAGAGCAGGTTCCAATCATAATCCAGCTTTGCATGCATCCCCAGGCCTTGGGTGTCAGCAAGGGCAACTCCATCTGGTGACAAGAGTGCAATTCAAACTCTAGCAAGCGCATTTTTACTTTTACGGGCACATTTTGTGGCCCCCTAGTTTTTTTTTATAGCTTTTTTCGCACAACATCTATCAGCCAAAAATTTTCCAAGTTCATCTGAGGCCTGCCTGGAAGTCTACATAACATACCACAGTCTAGTCTACAAGCAGACCCCCAGCTTTTCCTCCATTTCTATCAGCCAAAATCATTTTTAGAGCCCAGTACAAGTTTAACAGATCACTCAAAGTCTAAAGTCTATAAAGTCTAAAGCTACACTGAAATGGCACCAGGAAATGGGAACAGCCACAAAGGCACGAAGACGAAAAAGAAAGTACACAAAGCTGCAAGGGCCCAATAAAAGCATCCCCACCCAACGAATCACCAACTACCACCGATTTTGACCCAGCAGATCCATTTCACGCATCACCTGTGAAGTACGCAAGCTCACGTAACTGTGCCACCGCATTACACGCACTATGGGATTTGGCCATGGAGATAGGCCAGGAAACAACATCTACAGAGACACAAGATAGAAGTTTCACAGAAGGAATGGAAGAAGGAAAAGAACTAGGATTTGACGAAGAGAAGTTGATGGCAATGGAAGAAGGGTTAGAACTGGGAAAGGTTCTAGGGAGACAAGAGGCAAAACAAGGTTTTGCCAAGATTACAAAGAAAAAATGCCAGCGAGGGTACCAGATCAGCTTTGACGAGGGACAGGATACCCAACTTGCAAAGCAGAAGAAAGCCAACGAAGCAAGGATTCTCCCCAGTGCCACCCCAAGCCATCATTCTGTAGCCCTCCAAGTGACACCGCTCGATGACGAGCACCCAGGACCCTCCACAGTCACGAAACAGGCTGCCAACTTGAGCATCAGCACCCAGACCACCCCTACCACCACTGTCAACTCCATTACCCAGACTGCACCTGACGACGAGCTGCTGCGTCCACTGAGTGACGTGGTGACATCTACCGACCCCCCCTGCACTCATGAGACCAGCATACAGGCCAACAATGGCCCCCTGTGCCCTGTACAATCGCCCCCCACATCCCACAGCCATGCCATGTCACCTGTGGTGACCACTGCACAGCCACCATCACTGCCACCATCAACAACAACAACATCATTGACAACGGCCACCACCGTTGCCCCCCCAGCTTTAGAATCAGCCCCAGCACCTCGCAAATGGTACTGTTTGCCCCCAGCCTTCCCACAGCCCTCCAGACCACTGGCCAGCCCTGCACCAGACTCCACAACAGCCCTCAGCCTGTGCCCAGATGGCCGTCCCCAGACTACCTCTGGGGCCCCCAGGACGATGGCACATGCTTCTGCCATCCCCCAGCTCACTCCTCCAGCCCTGGCTACCTCCCTAGAGCCTGCTGCCACCCCTGCCACCCCTGCTGCCTTCACGGCACCACAGCAAACCCCCTTGCTGCCTTGGACATGCCCACACCCACTCCCTGCACCCAGAACAGCTGAATGGCCACGCGTTCGATGCTGAATGCCCCCTGCTACCCCTGCCATGCCACGCTCGACGACGCCTGCCTACCCCCACCTCTCCAGTCCTACCACCACCCCCTGTTCACCCTCTGTGTCCCCTGTTCCCCCTGCCCAACCCCTGTTTGCCCGTAGATGGCCAGTGTCGCCCTGACCACCTTCCCTGCCTGAGCCCCTAGCCCCCACTTGAACAGCCCCCGATGGCCCCTGCCCCCTTACCCATCCCTCCCGCGCGCTTTGACTGGGCTGACGATGCAGAATCACTACCGATCAGCCCCACAACTTTCATTCGGGATCTTTCTGGACTTCATACAAACTGTGAAAGACCATTCAGAACTCTATGAAAACAAACTCTGCAACATTAGGCACCATGATGATGGTACTACCACCCTCAGCCACACCACCAGCAGCCCCAAGTTCCCCCACCATGCCACCTACCTGCCCCCATACACCATTACCATGCCCCACCACCACCTTTCTATCCAACTCTCAATTGGGATCAAGACCCTTGACTTCTTGATCTTGGGAGGATACTGAGGAGTCTAGGATGGGTTAGAGGTTGAGGAGAGAGTCTGTGGGATTGCAGCGGGACACTGCTATGTTGGAGGGAGTTGCATGGAGTGTTGTGGAGCGACCCTCCAGGCCTCCTGAGCATGCCAGTAGAGCCCTGTTTGGCTGTGTTTAGCAGTAGCTTTAGAGCTTAGTCAGCATGTAGCTTGTGTAGCATCAGAGCAGGTTCCAATCATAATCTGGTTTTGCACACATCCCCAGGCCTTGGGTGTCAGCAAGGGCCACTCCACCGGATTTTCCAATAATTTAATATTGGGATCCATGGGAGTGCCAACAGGGTTTACATCATTCATCCCTTCTTTATGAAGAATATTCTCAATATATTTCTGTTGAGATATTTTGATTGCATCATCTTGGCATGTAATTTCTATGCCGACAATTTTGCTTGGTTCCCCGAGGTCAGTTATTTCCCATTCCATACTGAGCATATTTTTCATATGTTCCATCACAGTATTGGAGGATGATGGATCTGCAAATAAGCATCCATAATCATGAATTTTGAGTTTACCATCAAATTCATTATTCCACTCTCACCCTGCCTGCTTTAATCCATAAAGCAGTTTCACTAATCTACATACTCAGCCTGTTCCATCTTCTTGTCCTTCACATTGTTTCATATATATTGTTTCCTTTAATGTGCCATTGAGGTATGCACCCTTTACATCCATCTGTTGTATTTTTAGACCATTCCTTTATGTGAGCACTAATACTGCTTGGAGTGTGTCCATCCAGACTACCAGTGAGAAGGTATCTGTATAATCATATCCTGGACATTGGGCGCATCCTTTTGCAACTAATCATGCTCGGTATCTGATTATTGCCCCTTGTTTGTTTCTTTTCCAGATCAAAACCCATTTATTAGCAATCAGGATCATGTCAGGAGGTTTCTGGACCAATTCCCAAATCCCCTTCTCTTTTAATAGGTTTAGTTCATTTTGTATGGCTGTTTGCCATTCTGGCCAATCAAGGGAGATCCGCACATCTTTCAGAGTGTTTATTTCATCTCCAGTGATTATTGCATAGGCCTCATCATTATCTAGGAAGGTGTCAACCTCTTCCTCTTCTGTAAGGTTTAGTAAGGGTTTATAATTGGAAGTTTGGAACGAACTCCACGCATTCGACACAGTTCATTCTTCTGCATTGCACACATTTTGCACGGTTCATCAATATCAATGCAATCATTTATTTCATCTTGTTTCCATTTCTGAGATTGCTTCTTCGGAGTGCAAGGTTCTTCCAGTGCTTCTCCAATCAGTGATACAGCTCTGATCAGAGGTTCTTCTGTTGTGATCAGTGGGGCTTCTTCGGTTCCCGATATATCTGTCGGCAGCATGTCTCTGTTAGACTCCCCCTCACATGTCAAGGGTATCAATGTAATGTCTTCAGAAGGTTTGGGATGTGGTTTGGTAGCCAGTAGTTCATAATTCCATGAAGTTAAAACATTGTGTGTTTCCAGGTTGTAATATTTCACTGCTCCAGTGCTGTCATCATATCTGATGTAAGCATGGCACTTTGATTTAAGAAGCATTTTCCTTTCCTTTTTCTGACCTTGTAATAGGATCCATACTGGTGCTCCAAATTCTCATAGATGTGATACATCTGGTTGTCTATTATGCTATCCCTCATAGGGAGTTAATTTCCAAAGATGCTTTGCATATGATCGGTTGCGGAGATAAGTGGCATGCATAACAGCATGCTCCCAGAGGTATTCTAGAGGCGCGCTCACAGTTAACATTGTGCATGATTCCTATTCATTCTTTCTGCAATTCCATTTTGTGATGCAGAGTATGGCATGGTTAATCGAATTTGCACCCTGTGTTCCTTAGAATAATTCTCCAATTTATCATTGACAAATTCTCTTCTGCAATCAATTTGAATCCCTTTCGGTGTTTGGGCTTGTGTTTTTAAATAGGCCAAATAATTCATTACCCCCTATGCCGCATCGCTTTTTTCTTTTAGACAATCAATGGTAACATACCTCTTGGCATCATCAATGAATAATGTTTTCCATTGATAGATTTCATGGAATATTTTCCCCATAAATCTATATATGTTAATTCCCCAGCTTCTGTATTCTGGTTGACTGATTTTGGAATGGGTTAATGTGTTGTTTTGCAGCTATACATGTCTTGCAATCTGGTTTGTTGGTGTCCAGATCAACATTAAAACCTTTTACCATTTTTCTGTCAAATAATAATTGTAATCCAGAATATCTGATATGTCCAAAACATCGATGCCAAGTTTCCCAACTGGGTAACTTTTCATTTCCACTGACAGTTATATTATTCCCATCATTGTTGGAAATGTCACTTGGGTTTCTAATAATTATTTCCATTTTATAGAGATGATTATTCATTTTATTCCCATGTACAATGGATTTTCCATGTTTATTAACAAGGGTTATTTCCCCTTTTCTGCCTATATATTTTCCTCCTGCTGTGTCCCATCTCCCCAGTGAAAATAAATTATTTTGTGTTCCAGGAACATGTAGAACGTCTTGTAAATGAAGAATATATTTCTCTTTGTTGCATGTCACAACTAAATCGACAGTTCCTTGTCCTTTTATTTTTGCCTCCTTTCTGCCCACACCTGTTATGGAAATATTCCCATAGTTGTGTAGGAAGTAAATGCCTCTCTTTGATGTGTTACATGTGACATTGCCGAATCAGCCAACCAGTCATAATAGATCAGATGCTCATCAATTATGGCATCATTATTACATGCATCAAAATTATAACCTTCTTCATCTGTTGAAAAAGTTGTATGTTCTTCTATCATCATTCAATTATCTCTGGGCTTCTTCTCTTTCTCTTTCTCTTTCTTCTTTCCCCAACAATTCTTTGCTAAGTGTCCAAATTTCCCACACTTACAGCATTTGTTCCCATCAAACTTTCGGCATTTATTCTTCCAGCACACTTACAATGATCACAATAAGATTTGATGGAGGATTTCCTTTTGGCGATACAATTTTTGAGGGATTTACTAGGACCGGTAGCTTTCTGGGTTTTCACCAGATTTACACTTCTGCTGGTGCTATTATTATTCCCATTTCTGTTCAGCCGAAGTTTATACTCCTCCCGTAATAATCCAATAAATGCATCTGATGTTAAGTGGCACTTGGGGTCAATGTCATTGGGATCATTAGCATTGCCATTATATGGTTCCACATAAGTTTGCCAGGACGATGGTAGAGATGCCGATATTATAGATTTGAATCAGGTGTCAGAAATATGGAATTCTGTATTAGGAAATCTATTGATGTGGTTGCCATATGATTTTAGGGTGTCCATGTGCTTTAGAAGTTCATTGGTAACATCGGCCTTGGTCTTGTACAATAGGCACTGTATGTGATTTACAGTTTGATGTGCCTTATTTTTGTGAGTGGTGGATAGTGTGGAATACATTGCTTCTGCCATAGCTTTTGTACCAAACATGATTCGTTTGCAAAGAGGTGACATTATGTATGATAACTTGCTGTGCCCAGGTATAGTTCTTGTCCCAATTACACACCCCCTCGGCATCTCTGGATTCTTTTGAGTATTTTACAGCCCCATTAATATATCCAGTTATATCACAATTAATAAATACCCTTTTCATTCTTTCTCTCCACTTGTGCCAATTTTCATCAGTGAGATGATCCTGATCAGAGATCTTGGTCACATTGGAATATTCCTTGGTATGGATAAGGAGGATTGTGGATTTCTTCTGTTTAGGGGTCTTTTTTGTGTTGGGCACTGCTTCCCCTACCATTGCATTCCCAGAGGCAGATGGTGACAGCCCAAATAATTCCATATGGTCCCCTAAGTCCTGATCATATTCCTGGATGTATTCCTGGGGATTTTCATTGTCACTGTCAGGGACAAATTCTTCGTTGTTGTTAGGTGTTGGGATACAAGCCTAGGGAGATGGAATACAGGTCCTAAGCTTAGGGTTAGGGTTAGCAGATGCTACCCTTAACCCTAGAGCAATGGCAGTCTCCTATACAGGAATAGACTGGCCAAGACTACAAAGACTGCCAAGACTGTCTCCTATGCTATCCAGGGAACCCCCTATAATATACAATGATAGACAAGTCTATCTGGAGAATTATATAGGGGAAATGAGGTCACTATGAAGTCATTGCAGTATAGCTCCTTTATGTATTAAAGGAGTGCATTACCATCTCTTCTTGACTTGTTACCGCCACCATGTGCCGTGGGAACTTTCTGTACACTGTCTGGCTCGTCGTCCAGCAGTCTATCCCCTGGCCTGATCTTTGATCAGACCAGCCTATCCCACTCCCCAGGAGTCGTTTGGGAGCTATCCCAACCCCCCTGGCGATTGGCCTGACCGATCCCCACGGATCGTGCACGGATGCCCACTCAGAGGGTGTCCTACTGTCCGCCATCTTTCCCTACCTGGGCTCGATGATCCTCGGCTCTGGGATGGGGCACCTTCTGCCAATCGGTGGGGGGGTTCGACGGTGAAGTAACACTGCCGGCTTAGGCTGGGGTTCCCGTTCTGGGGTCGGGGGGAGAACATGCTTAGGGGGGGGGGCGATCCTTTGGATTGCCAGATCCCTGGAGAGGATCTAGGGACCTGGTGCGTCTGCTTTCACTTCCTTTTAGGATCTTAGCTACTCTACGACTACAGGACACTGCCTTCTCCCTGTGGGTGGGTCCTTGCCTCGCACTAGGGGTTTGCGCGCCGGCGCTTCCCCCTACCACGCTTCCCTTGGGCACCCATGCTCTGTGCAGGTGCTCTGGGGACAACTTATCTGCTCATCCAGGATGCGCAGGGCTGGCAATCCCTGCTGCTTACAAGAGACCGAGCCATTCCCACTGTCCACCTGTTAGCAGGGGTCAGCGGAGTATCTGCGATCATTGAGATCAGACAGCAGAGGGCAGGGGGAGACGCTCCCCCAGCACTGCTCTTTATGGCCCTACAACACTGTGTGTTGGGGACCACACGTATCCTCCCCGGCCGCATTCGTTAATGCGGCCTGTGGATCTTCTGGACGATCAGGGAGCGGGCCTGCTGGGGCTGCCACTGAGACTCCAACGGGGCCCCTTCCCCGCCGCTGCCATCGTCCACGACGGCGGCACAACTGATTGATCGATCGGCGACGCCATCGACCTCTCGTGCGTCGGACCAGGGGGGGTAACACCCCCTATCCACTGTCGGCAAGCTGCCTGTCTGGATACAGGCGGCGCTACCACGCACCCCATCGCTATGGATGGGGCGCTCCTGGGGCTCGTCCCTGGGGTTGTCATGGGCATACAAGTGGGGGCCTTGGCCGCCCACGGGTGTACCCATATCCACAGGCTTTAGGCCCACTGGGTCTCGGCCAGGCATCCCATCGGACGGCAGGGACGCCGGTCTGGTGGCCCATTTCTCGATGAGGGGAGTGGTTCTCCCCTCTGCCTGTTAGGGAACTCGGTTAACCTCCAGGACCTTCGGGGGCTGGGGGCTTACGGTGAATCAACACCACTCACCGGCTGGCTTCGGCTGGCCGCGCGTGGGGGGACCGATCTAGCTGCGGGTGGGGGGTCTTCCGGCATGCGGCGGCGCAAGGGCGCGGCTCTGCCTTCCCGCTCCAGCGAGCATTATATGTGGTCTATCTGCCCGCCTCAGAGGTTAAAAGAGAGAGGAAGGTCTCACACCGGCAGGGGTCTGGTATAGTAGAGCGTAGCTTACTCTAGTATGTTTGTACTTCGTGCCCGCGGACTGTGTACGTACACCGCGCTATAAATTGTTGAACAAAAAAAAAAAAAAAAAGGAGTGCATTACACTATACCTCCTAACTATGTAATATAAATATTGCACATCTTGTAGAAGATGATAATAACATTCCTCCCTGTGGCAGACTCCCTCATACACTTACCTTTGACTTAAACTCAATACCTCAAAAACCTCGTCCCCATCTTGTGCTCAACTTCCTGATCCCAATATTAGGTGCTCTTGACATGTTACATTATTGATGGCACATAAATTGATGGTATTTTCTGGATTAACCCTAAGTAACCCTAATTATGGCTGCAGGGCCCATAACTTCACATCATCAACAACCCATCTTCATCCACCCACAATCGCAATCACAGCTTCCACAACACAAAACCCCTATGAGCTCAAATGGCGTGATCTATTCACAGGTCCCATTCTGTTGCAATTGTTCGCGATACAAAGTGAGAATCCAAGACAAGTCAACCCTTTGCATCTAAGCCTGTTCCACTACATTCCATTGCAAGGAGAGTCCCAAGATGATGTTAGCAATATGGGCAGTTGGTCAGTGAGGCTGAGGACAGCCTCGATTTCAAGTCAGGAGGAGGTGATATCCCCTGACTGAACTCAGGCATGAAAAACACTTTTTTCTCATCTTTCAGGATCACGGTGCAATCCATTATGCACCCCATGTCCTTTGTTTTAGCATCCAAAGCGATGTGAACTACTATTCAACCTAGCTAAGTCCTTACTGGACACGCGCAGAGTGTCCTCAGCCTATGGCTATGGCTGGACTCACCTAAGGGTTTTCCCCATGACTACCACAGTGTGACTGTCTAACTGTCTACTGGTCACATGATCGTGTGGATGCCCACATCCACTACTCCATCTGCCCATCTCCCAAATGGTGACATCCTCGTCACCTCGAACAAAAAACAAAACAAAGAAAACAGAAAACAGAAAACAGAAAACAAAAAAAATTAGGGGGGTGTCCATCCCAGAGCACGAAGAGCTCGTGATAGGTCCACAAGGCGGGGGTCCCAGTCCCAATTGAGCACTGGGGCAGCACCAGATGTTTGCTGTCGGAAGGGGAAAGCTTGTGAGCATGGTGGATGGGCGGCAAATGGTGGCGGCTGCAGAGAAGGTCGTCGCAAAGCTGAGAAGGGGCGGGGGGGTGGCCGTCGTCGCCTTGTACGTCTTCGGAGTGTCCCGAATGGGGTTGGGCAGCCTGTTGTCAGGCAGGATAGGTCTCATGGGGGAGCACCAAAGCTGACAGGCAGTGAGGCGGCATCCTTGGCCCAATCGAAGTGCGCAGGAGGTGGGGGCGAGGGGGCAGGGGCCGTCGGGGGCCGTTCGGATGACGGGGGGGTTCGGGCAGGGTGAACGGGGGATACGGGGAGCAAACGGGGGGTGGTGGGCAGCTTCAGGGCACGGGGGAGGGCCGGCGTCATTGAATGCGATGTGGAAGGGGTAGCGGGGGGCGTGCGGCGTCGAACGCGCGGCCGTTTGGCCGTTCTGGGGGCAGCAGGTGGGTGTAGGTGCGTCCGAGACAGCGGAGGGGTCGGCTGGGGTGCCAGGGAGGCAGCGGGGGGCAGGTCAGGCAGCAGCAGGGTAGGGGACGGCGGCGTCGTCGTCTGTGATGTGACATGGCCGGTGGGGGGGTCTGGGGACAGAGCGGGGGGCATGCTGGGGGGTGCTGGAGGCCTGCGTCGCTGTCCTAGGAGTGCTAGACGCGGTCCGGGGAGTGCTGGGCCATCTGGGGGGCCGTTCATATAGTTGGGGGTCAGGGGACGCCATCTGGGGCGTGCGTGACGTGGCACCAGCCTTGGGGGCTGCGCTGGGGGAGCTGGGGGCACAGGGGACGTGCAGGGGGTTGGCTCTGGTGGACGCCGTCGTCCTGGGGGTGTTAGAGGTGCCCCGGGGGCGGCCGTCGCTGGTGGGGGCCTTCTGGGTGCTGTCAGAGCACCATGGCTCGTCGTTCTGCCTGAGGCAGGGCTGGGCAGGGGGCTGGAGGGCTGGGAGTCAGCCTGGGAGCGTGCGCTGTCGCTTCAGAGGTGCTTGGGGTAGTTCCAGAGCTGGGGTGGTGGTGGTGGTTGTTGTTGAAGATGTTGCCATCGTTGATGGCGGCTGTGCTGGCGTTGTCAGCGATGATGTGGCAGGGCTCTGGGATGCAGGGGGTGGTGGAGCAGGTGGCTCGGGGACGTTGTCGGCCTGGGTGGTTGCGTCACAGGTGGTGGGCACGGTCTGAGTGCTGGCATTCGACGTGGGGGCCGCATTCGCTTTTTTGGAGGGTTGTGGGCATTCATCATTGAACGCAGCCATTTGGACAGCGGCAGAGCGGTATCAAGGGGCAGGGGCGGTCTGCGAGGCAGTATCAGAGGTAGGGGGGGTTGCCTGGATGGCTGCGTCTTTGAATGCGGCGCTCCATGCTTTTTCTTCGTCTTCCTTCCTTAGCATCTCAAAGGCGTCATGCAGCTCGCTTTCGCTAGCTGCCAGCCATCCTTCGTTGTACCCCGCATACAATCCTTCCTTTCTCCCTTCTTCGAAGGCCTTAGTCCTTGCATTTTCGGTCAGCTCGAGTATCACTGTTCTGAGTAGGTCATTGTGGACGACTGCTGATGCTGTCGCAGTTGCAGGGTTGCAGAAGCGTCCAATCTCGGGCATGGTAAGCAGTGTGGGTAGTGTGGAGCTAGCATGCCTTGCGTTGTCCGAGGTTGCGGTGTGGTGTTGCCAGGTGGCGGCGCTGTTGATGGTGTGGCTATTTTTGTGGTGGGGGCTGATGTGCTCGATCCCATCATTACAGTGTTTACAGCAGCGATGTTCGCATCGAAGTTTGACGTGTTGTCGCGCCACTTCTTCTTTTGGGTGCGTTTGCCTTGTCCTGGGCCAGGCATCGTTGTAGGTAGTAACTTCGGGACTAAAACTGCTAACTTCGGGACTATGAGTGGTAACTTCGGGGCTGGTACTTCGGGACTAGAACTGGTGACTTCAGGACTGTAATAGACTGAGAATAAGACTGCTACGAGAGTGTAGACCTGAGAATTGTGACATGGTTGACGATAACTGAAGCCCAAGATAGCAAAAACAAGCAAGCAGTAGCTAGAGCTTCGAATCACGCTCTCTTCACCAAGATGGACACGTGCGGAGTGTCCTCAGCCTATGGCTATGGCTGGACTCGCCTAAGGGTTTTCCCAGTGACTACCACAGTGTGACTGTCTAACTGTCTACTGGTCACATGATCTTGTGGATGTCCACATCCACTACTCCATTACTTATTGTTTATTGCAACCTTCACAACCTCGCATGTACTTCGCATCCACTGCCCCACATTGCATGCATCTGGCTTTACTCGGGTTACCTAGAAAGAGTTTAGTGTAGGTAGTCCATAGGCGATGGACTTGGATATGGACTTGAGTAGCAGAGTATCCACTTACCCTCACACTTGTATAAAAACTATGGTAGTAAACTCAAGAAAGAGAGTCATTCTCCCCTCTCAACTTGTGTGTTTAAAGATCATCTTTGCATCTAGACTTCAGAGCTTGTTTCATTGCTCTCATCGTTTCTCTTTGCAACTACTTTGCTTATTTCAGTATTGTCTTTGCTATCATCTTCCTTGTCGATTCACTATTTGTTCATGATTAACTTCGCATTCTTCGCATTCACAGATACGTACAGAATCCATGCCAGAACACTACTTCACATTATCTTGTGCGCTCCCCTTTGCTTGAAGAGGAAGGTTTTGAGACCCTTTAAGCTAACTCCTCTGTTTCTTTATCAGTGTCTCCTGCAATAGGAGATCTACTGAAACACATCAATGCATGCAACTCAGAGGTTGGTGGGGGAGAAGCATCCCCATATATGTATTCATAGAGGCCATTGAGGGCGAGAGCAATGGTAACATCCTCGCACCACTCTTTGTAGTTGGACTTCGGTTTGTCAAGTTTGACCCCTGCATACTGGATTGAGAGTTTGATCAGGGGAACAGAAACTATGTTGGAGCCAAGGTTATTAGTCATGATTATGAAAAGTAAAGCATCATAGAGTGTTTGGATGGAAATATGAAAGTAACAAAGAGATCAGAGTTATGCCGGAATGGCTACCACAAAGGGGACTTCTCCATGATCTGAGATGATGATTGGAATTTGATTGAGATTGGGTGACATCAACACACATTGAGTGGCTAGGAGATCTCTACTGCTGTCTCAATGATGGAAGTGGCCCATAACCTGTAGGGAATTGATCCTAGGATAAACAAGGCTACACTCAGTCCTTGTACAAATGACTGAGTTCAGATGTATTGTACCTAGAATAAACAAGGCTGTACTAGGGGTACAGTAAGTAATCATCATAATGCTATGTCTAAGATCATACTCACCTCAGTCCTGTTAGGAAAACACCAAACACAATGGTCTAGTGCTGGCTCCCACAGTTAAACCCAACAAAAGAAAGAAGGAAGCCTTATAATCAAGAGTCAATCACACTAGTTTAGTGGATTACCCAAGGGAACTCAACTAGAGTCTCTGGGTAATATATATACTACAAGTACATGAGATAAACATGCCTACACCGTGAGGCACTGTATACATGTGTCAGCCTCATGCATACAGCCTTGCACAACCTCCCATGCTCTTAGTGGGTGGTGCACATCACCATGTGTCAACCATGAGTCCGATCATCTACCTACCCTTGGCCATGTGTACATAAAAGTGTCCATAGAAGCAAACAATGAAAATAATAGTAAATAATAGGATAACCCTAAGTAACCCTAGAGTCATAAAAATTGTACTCTTGACAAGTCCTTGTACAAATGACTGAGGTGGCAGATGGTCTACCTTTTCCTGATGCGACAGTGAGCAGCACTACCCATTGTTTCCTATCTGATATTGTTCATGTGGCTTCATCCCTGGATTTGTCAACTATCAAATTTTCATGGCCCACCCAGCTCTCCCTTTTTGTAGTATTGTACCCATTCTGCTACATTCAACATTCTGTTACATTGGTCATCATAAAGTTCTCCTTTGTAATTCTTAGTTAGCTTCATTTCTTCAGTCTTGTAACTGTAGCCACATGTCCACTTCTTTGCCTATGAATTTCGGAGTCCATCGCAGGCAGACTTCTGTTTTCTGCCAAATGTCTTTCACCATGAGCATGCAGCATAGGCTCATTTCTAACGTAGCACGAATTTCCTCCTCTGGGGGAGATGTAAAGTATCTTGTTATTTTACTAAACAGTGTGATTTCAACAACACTAACGACATGTTCAAGAGCCACAAATGAATGTTGTATTTAACCCCATATTTATGGTATATATACCGCGGGGACGACCCCTACCCAAATGAAAATCAACATGACTCTAGATGATACGATCCCAAGACAGGATCACAGTATTTGGTCAAATCGATAGTACGTGTCATCACTTCCTTGACTTTGATCTGCAGCTAAACATTTGCACGTCAGACAGGAGAGAAAGAAGAACAATAATTCACTCACAGATCTGACTTTATCTCCCTATAGATAAGCACCACATTAACACAACATCCACAAATGTCAAGAGTACGATTTTCCGAAGACATTTAAAACTATTTAGTTACGCATTTTCCGTTATTTACACTTGTTGTAGTTATTATAGAGTTAGCGGACACACAGTAAACACATGGCGTCCAAGCATCACGCACGCCGCATGATTCAAGCATGGTCATTACGCCTCATGTAGCCCATGCTGTTACCTCATGGTTAACTCATGTATTGTAGTATTTAAACTGTTAATATTACACCTAGAGACTCTAATCGAGTTCTCTTAGGTATTACCCACTAAACGTGCGGCGACGCCTCTGACTATAAGATTTCCCCTTTCTTTGTGTTGGGTTTGACTGTGAGAGCCAGCGCTAGACCTAGTGTTTAGTGCTGTCCTAACAGAAGAACTCGATTCCTCTCCTGCGCTCCCTCTCACTTCTCAACCACTCTCATCATCTTTACCCGGGCCTCACTTGAAACGACGCGCGCAAGCTTGCGCCGCCACTGTTGAAGTCAAGATGCCTTCCACCTTCCACCGCTCACATTTCTGCTCACCTCAAGATTGAGTGTACTTGTACACTTTCGTTTGCACATATTTCAGACAGACAATCATTCTAAAAGTAAGGTGGAGATGACGGTACGCCCGACCCCATTCCACTCTCTACACTCACTCCGCCCGCTTCACGCGGCATTCTTCCCCAACCCCCATTCCTCGTTCCTCTGGTGTTAGCACCATTGAACAGTCATAGAACAACCGTTCACCTGGGTTAATCCCATTGAGCATCCCCTCAAATGGACCAAGGACCACTCGACACAGACATTTGTGGGATGCCACCCGATTGTTCTGAGAGCGCGCATGTAGTGTGATTGACCGTGGCTCTACGTCACGCAAGAGTCCTTGACCTTATTTTTTCCTCACGTTGCCCCAAAAGCGACATCTTCCCGTTTTCAATCCCAAGGAGCACAGCAGGGTCGTGCGCCCACTCCAGGGTACTATTGCTTTTCCACTCGCCCATCGCTCCGCATCACCCGCCATCAGCGATTGGACCAGACATTCCTTCTCTCCATGTGCCCGACTCCTCTCCACACCCCCAACACCCCTTCTCCTCCCCCCTCCACTCTTCCCCATGACCGAAATTGACAACGTCGAGGTACCGGCACCTGTCAAACCTCCCCCAATGCAAACTCTAGAGGAACACCTCGCACAGGCACACACTGAGCGTGACCAGCTGCTTGAGATCCTCATGGAGCAGAAACGAGAGAAAGAGCGCGCCGATGAGGCAACGCGCGCAGAGTCCACAGCGGCTGGCGGAAAGTCCTTCCGCACGCCCAAAGTCGCCACCCCCCTCCCCTTCTCCGGCAAGTCGGACGAGCTCAACAGCTTTGAGACGGCCGTGTACATGTACACGCACGGTTGCCCCGACAAGTTCTGATCAGAGGATGCAAAGATCATCTGGATCTTGTCGTACCTCCAAGGCGGCACAGCGGTGAAGTGGCGCGAGGTAACAGTCAAACAGATGATGCGCAGAGCCCCGCCCTTTGCGAATGCAGAGGAGCTGATGATGGCTCTGTGATCATCTTTCGGCGATCCCAACGTCAGGGACACAAAGGTCTTCCAACTGACCACGATGGTCCAGGGAGACGACACCGCGGACGAACACGTCCAGAACTTTAAGATTGCGGTGCACGAGTCAGGACACTTGGACACCCCGCTGATCTATGAGTTCAAGTGATCTTTGAAGGCGCCATTGCGAGAGCGGCTGAACAATCTCGACCATCCCCCGACCACCATCGACGAGTGGTACGCACAGGCGATGAGGATGGACCGACAGTGGTGACAAGCCAGGACAGAACAGAGGCTGTTTGCAGGGCGCTTCGGACAGAAGGCCGCATCAGCAGCACCAACAGCAGCGGTGGGGCGCACAGCACCGCCACCACACCAGGCAGGCAAACAACCACCCGCGAGGCAACAGTGGGGCCAGCAGGCTCAGGGGAATTCAAACCCCCCTCGAGCACGTGACCCAAATGCGATGGACGTGGACAGGAGCACGAAGCGCCCGCCACTTATTTGTTACAAGTGTAGGAAGCCAGGGCACATGGCCTGCGACTGCAGATCGCGCCTGGACATCAGGGCGATGAACTACGAGGACTTGCGCGGGTATTGGACCGCGAAGTTAGCAGAAGAGGCCAACGCAAAGGCCAAGAAGGATTTTCCCGCCAGAGGCCAGTGAGACCCCCCTCGCTCGCTTCCCAGAACAAGTATGACGGACTTACGGTAGACAATATGGACTCTGATACGGAAACGGACACGGCTACAGTAGTTAGCCACAACGGTGGGGGGCCCGACACAAGTCGGCTTGGTAGCCTGGAGCTATGCTTAATTCCCCATGTACCCATAGTTACTAAATTAGACACTGTTACCGACAAGCCTAAAGAGGGGGTACGACACTTTGTAAGATCGAATAAGATAAAGAACGAGATTATGATACCGATTACGATTACTACTCTAGATACACATGACGCCTGCACAGTCAGGGCATTATTAGATAGCGGAGCTACCGGACTTTTTGTGGATAGAGAATTCGTACACCAAAGCGGACTTAAGACCCGAACTCTGGATCAACCAATCAGAGTTTACAACATTGATGGGACCTTGAACCAGGGCGGCTCGATCATTGAAGAGATCGTCCTGATGGTATCATTCAGGGGCCACAAAGAAAAGGCAGTCTTTGAGGTGTGCGATCTAGGAAAAACAACGGTGATCTTGGGACACCCGTGGTTGTGCAAGCACAACCCGGACATCAACTGGAACACCGGAGAGGTTAGAATGACGTGCTGCCCTCGGGAGTGCAACGTATTTATCAGAACAGAAAAGAAGGATAGGGCCAGGCGGAAGTTGGCCAAGAGACAGAGATTTCGTCCTATGATCGAGGAAGTAGAGGATGAAGACACATTCATTCAAGCAGGAGGAACAATGGTAGACGGAGATGGAATCCTGGAAGAGATTATCCAGAAAGAGAATGCGAATCCGGTGCATGATGAGGAGCTCGAGATCCGAATGACGGAGTCGGAGATTGAGGCGAAGATTCCCCAAAGGTTCCGGTGGTGGATGAAGGTGTTCTTGAAGAAAGCGTCTGAACGTATGCCGAAGCGGAAGCCGTGGGATCACGCCATCAAGATGAAACCCAGCTACGAGCCCAAGAAAGCCAAGAACATTAGGCTCTCACCGCAAGAACAAGGCGAAGTCGACGACTTCTTGAACGACCAATTAGAAAAGGGATACATCAGAGAGAGCAAGTCGCCACAGATGTCGGCCGTGTTCTTCATTCCGAAGAAAGACAAAAAAAAAGAGGATGGTACAGGACTACAGATACTTAAACGCATGGACAATCCGTAATAATTATCCGCTGCCGCTTATCGGTGACTTAATAGACAGAGTAGGTAGTGCTCGAGCATTTACAAAGCTGGACTTGAGGTGGGGATATAATAACATCAGAGTAAAGGAAGGGGACGAATGGAAAGCGGCGTTCACGACCCACAGGGGCGTGTTCGAGCCGTTAGTTATGTATTTCGGACTTTGCAACAGCCCAGCCACGTTCCAGACCATGATGAACGGTGTGCTGAAGGACCTCATCGATCAGGGGTCAGTAGTAGTATATATAGACGATATCTTGATATTTACAAAGGACAAAAATGGACACAACGAAATTGTAGAAGAAGTGTTGAAAAGATTAGAGGAAAATGATCTATTCGTGAAACCAGAGAAATGTGAATTCGAAGTCAATGAAGTCGAATTCCTGGGGCTGCACATTACCCCTTCAGGAATCAAGATGGAACGAGGAAAAATGAAGGCGATAGAGGAGTGGCCGGTCCCGAGATCAGTTAAAGACATCCAACGCTTTCTGGGTCTCGCAAATTTCTACTGACGCTTTGCTGAGGGCTTTGCCAAAGTAGCCGCGCCCATGAATAAATTATTGAGGAAGGAGCAGAAGTGGGAATGGGGGACGGAACAACAGGAGTCGTTTGACGGACTCAAGGCGATCTTCACACGGAACGTGATCCTTGCTACTGCGGATCCTTCCAAGCCCTTGCGAGTCAAAGTGGATGCTTCTGGAGTAGCGACAGGGGCAGTGTTGTGGATGAAGACGGAGGACGGAAAGTGGAGGCCATGTGCTTTCATTTCCAAGTCATTAAATGACGTCGAACGAAACTATGACGTACATGATCGGGAGATGCTTGGCATCATCAGGGCACTGGAGGCATGGCAGCACCACTTAGAAGGTGCGACACATAAGATCGAGTTTTGGATGGATCACTCCAATCTCCAATACATTATGACGTCAAAGAAGTTGAACCGGAGGCAAGTGCGGTGGGCGCTTTGTTTATCTAGATTCGATTTCAAGCTGGTCAACAAACCTGGCACGGCAATGGGAAAGGCCGACGCCTTGTCCAGGAGACCAGACTTCAAGAGAGACAGGGAGCACAACAACGAAGACGTGACACTGCTTAAGCCGGAATTCTTCGCGATCAAGGCAACGCAGCACGGTCACCTGTTGATTGAAGGCTCCGAGGAGAAGTTGTTGAGCAGAGTGCGGAAGGCGAAAGAATGGGATGAGTCGGTGGTAAAGGCAGTGGAAGAGTTGAAGAGATTGCCGACGAAACGGCTAAGAACGGAGGAATGGTCCGAAGAACAACGGTTGGTGTTGTTCAGGGGAAAGGTGTACGTACCAAAAGAGGTACAGTTGAGACGTGAGATCGTGAAGTTACACCACGACTCGGCAATCACAGGGCATCCAGGGAGGTGGAAGACCTTGGAGTTGGTGGCCCGTAACTATTGGTGGCCGAACATGACAAAGTTCGTGTTTGAATATGTAGACGGCTGCAACAAATGCCAGCGGCACAAGAATGTGCCAAAACCTCCAGCGGGCAAGCTGAAACCGATCGACTCCCCTACGGAGCCGTGGAAAGCAATCTCCACGGACTTCATTACGGGGCTGCCAGAGGCGCAAGGATACGACGCGCTCTTAGTGGTAGTCAACCGGGCCAAAAAGCAAATGCATGCAATCCCCACAATGGGGGAGACAAGCGCGCTTGGCCTGGCTAAGTTATATCGTGATAATGTGTGGCGGTACCACGGACTCCCAGACTCAATCATATCTGATCGGGGTCCTCAATTCGCAGCTGCGCTGATGCGCGAATTAAATAAATTATTAAAAATACAAACAAAAACGTCTACAGCTTATCACCCGCAGACTGACGGACAGACCGAACGAGTCAACCAGGACGTTGAGCAGCACCTGAGGCTCTTTGTTAATCATCGGCAGGACAACTGGCCGGAATGGATCGTGTTGGGCGAGTTCGCCTACAACAACCGCATCCACTCGGCAATCCAAGTATCGCCGTTTTATGCTAATTATGGCTACAACCCCAGGATGGGTTTCGAACCGAGAAGGGAAGGAAAAGTCAAAGCAGCGGATGACTTTGCAGAGCGAATGAAGAGAGTGCATGAGGAGGCGCACGCTGCGCTAACAAAAGTGCGAGATGAGATGAAGAGGTACGCGGATCAGATACGGGGAGAAGCTCCGACCTACAAAGTAGGTGATAAGGTATGGCTGGAGTCTGAGGACTTGCAGTTGAATCACCCCTCGCGCAAATTGGCAGAAAAGCGCTTGGGCCCCTATTCCATCACGGAGATCGTATCCTAGAACGCTGTGAAACTCAAATTACCGACATCGATCAAGATCCATCCGGTGATCAATGTGTCCAGGGTCAGGCCTCACACGGCTTCAACGATCCCGGAGCAACGAGCCGAAGCACCGCCACCTGTAGAGATAGAAGGAGAGTTGGAGTACCACGTGGAAGAGGTACTAGATTTGAGGCTGTGCTACAACCAGCTGCAGTACTTGGTGAAATGGCAAGGGTATACCGAGGAAAACAACACCTGGGAGCCCGCCGCAAACCTTGAACATGCAACGGATGCTATCGCGGCATTCCACAGAACGCACCCCGCCGCCCCGCGTCGACTTAGGTTGTTGGCGCACTTTCAATTCCGCCCGTATGAAAACTTCACAGAGACTCCGGAGGGCCTTGTGTCTCGTCTGGAATCCGAGCCCTAAAGAGGGGGTGATGTCAAGAGTACGATTTTCCGAAGACATTTAAAACTATTTAGTTACGCATTTCCCGTTATTTACACTTGTTGTAGTTATTATAGAGTTAGCGGACACACAGTAAACACATGGCATCCAAGCATCACGCACACCGCATGATTCAAGCATGGTCATTACGCCTCATGTAGCCCATGCTGTTACCTCATGGTTAACTCATGTATTGTGGTATTTAAACTGTTAATATTACGCCTAGAGACTCTAATCGAGTTCTCTTAGGTATTACCCACTAAACGTGCGGCAACGCCTCTGACTATAAGATTTCCCCTTTCTTTGTGTTGGGTTTGACTGTGAGAGCCAGCGCTAGACCTAGTGTTTAGTGTTGTCCTAACAACAAAAGTTAGGGCAGGGGAATTGAAAGATAGGACATACTGAACTGCTTCTGCTCAAATGCCAGAAGTCTGGGAGACCAGCACACTCTTCGGATATCGACCGACACAGTGGAGGTGGCTTGAGGTGTTTCCTCGTGTTTAGTCTTTATTGACATGAATTAACAAGCAGAAATAATCAATGAGAATCACGATGTACGTCGCCATCAGAGAGTTTGCATAAACTGTAAATGTAGCAGTCAGAGAAAAATCATTGGTAATGGGAAGAGAATGTACATTTAGGAATAACAAAGTGCAAAGCCATGAATATAAGATTGGTTGGCATGACAATCCACTGCAAAAGACAATAATCATGTCAGGGAGACAATCGTTAATGGTAAAGTGACCTACACAAATCATGGAAATGACAGCAGCAGCACTGGTATGGTTCAACATCAAGTTTCTCAAGTTTCTTTTTTGGAGAAGCATCGAGTGATTGTTTACCCAGTCAGGGCCCCAAGCTCGAATGCATAAAGCATAATAGAATCCAGAATGTGATTGATGCTAGTAATGAAGATCAGATGTTGCATCAAGAATAAGTGAAATAATGACCTTGAATTATTTGTACACCCATTCATTAGCAGGAAGCATAGTGATGCAGTAATAAAAACATCTAGCAGACATGACAGTGCGAGCCCCAACGTGAATGACCACTTCAGACGTGGTTAACTCATAAGTGTAGTGATGGAACATGGTACATTAAACTCACAGTGTACCCCCCAACAAACTCTGCGAAACTCCGTAGCCCAATCCTGTAATAGATATTATCAGATGTAATTCACAAAGGGCTGACTGACAACATACAGTTTGGTCATAGTCACTGAATCCAGGGACATGTGAGCATTGTGAGCCCTTGGATCAAGCCTGACAGGAAAATGGAGTGACATACAACAAGCAAAGCCTAGGGGAATTGGATGAGTTGGTGTTGCAACTCTGAATAATGATCTACCCAAGGCCCACTCACTAAGATGTAGACAAGCAATGGTGCCCTGACATAAGTATGTCACATTTGTTGGTCCTGAGCCGAACAGGAGAAACAGGATCGACATACTAATGGAGCTGTGATGTACAAGTTTTCCAGGCTAACTAAGGCACCCTATCAGCAGTCGTACTTAGTAACAAAGTTGATGAGCGCCTTACGTTTGTGAATTCTATGGACAAAGAAACTATGCCATGATCAAGATGGAATCCAGAAGGCGGATAGGAAGGGATGAACCAGTGGACTAAAAATGTGAGTATTGCCTGTGGGCCAAAGGTAATCAGCGCGGAAACATGTCATGTACATAAAATGACCTACTGTAACTGCTATCATAAGCTACCAAGCATTACGGTGAACAACGGATATATGGCGACATGTAGAATAGAACGCACTGTGAGGCTCCTAAATGTTACAGTGCCAAGGCCCAACTGTCAAATCTGATCACCCTTTGATAACATCAATGACATACCATGGAACGAAGTCTACTTGAGCACTGTCCCCATAATGCATGATCAAATAGTCCCATAACGAGAGATTAACGAAGGTGGTGTGGCATATATCAAGCAAGCTGTGTGTAGTATTTTGTCAGTGCCAGAATAGAACAAGGGGTCAGCGGACATGCAAAACTATAACGACCTGGATCGAAGAATGATTGAGAGGAATGTGGCAGAAGGGGAGAGCGCCACAAGTAATTTGACTCTCAGGAGGTCCAGTGGATAGTGTCTAAAGTAGATGAAGGTCTGTACAGCAACGACACTGCAAAAACGTTTCCATGTCAATAGACGAGCTGGATGGATGGGAACGAATAACTCACATGGACACTATAAGGCCCCCGATTAACAATGCCCCAAGAGTCTTCGAAACGTCAACCATTGAAACAATACTAAACGAAAGAGGGAGGAAAGTGAGCGCGACTATAAATCGGTCTAAGTATCTTATATAGATGCCAGCGTGCCAAGCAGGAAAATTCGAGGTACAATTCGGTTCTTCTTCGGTTTCCAACAGTCCCAACCACCGGCACGGAGGATCTACAGTTGGGGACAGTCAAAAGCATCCAATTTCATAGCACCTGATCCTGAATTTTTTGAGGAAATCTGATATCATATTTGAACTCTACAGGTCTGAAAACATCCAAAAACACCTTCAAATTAAAATTCCCATGAGGTTTTAGTGGCGCCATATTTTTTGGGGTCAAAATCTCCCCAATACCCCCACTGGTAGTTTACTTGGGGTTCAGGATGGCATCGATGGCCATCATGGCGCGTTGTGACACCGAACGGTGTTGCTTTTGCTTCCATACAGCCCACTCGGCTGCCTTTCCAGTCAAACCCAACCAATAGGCACTCATAAACTGCCATGACTGATTTATGAACTGTCGAATCACCTCCGTCGGACATGCATCAAGATATTGTTGTGTGGCAGCCTTGGCATCTTTGAATGTTTTCTTCTCGGCCTCACGGTAACGGTATTTGCACCACCCCCAATACTGTAGTATCATATGGATCAATGATTGACTTCAAAAGAAAGAACATACCATTTCAATTGGATTGAGCTTGCAATGGAACTTTGGTAAGAAGATGCAGTAGTGTCCCTTACTTTTCATTAATGTTTCAAGTTGTGAGGGTTGATTCATGAAGTCGTCCTGCTGGCTGAGAAGATGAGCCATGCAGCAATTCTTGTTTTCAATGGGACAAACAGGGGAGCATTTGGCACAAAGTTTTTGGAGGTCCATGAAACCGCGCTCCTTGAGAACAGTTTGGAGACCTTTGGGCTGGCCATCAGAAAGCGTCATCGACTGGGGTTTGCTGCATTGTTTGACGGAGGGGTTGGACATGGGGATGACTGTATCTTGTTGTTTTCGTTGTTTCCCACCATCCGATTTGTTCATCTCAAATGCCTTCAATGTGTCAGGTGGGAGGGAGGCATGAGCTGACAACTGGTTGAAAATAAAGAGTGCCTGTTTGTTGGGATGTGCCACCTCAAAAATATCAATCGCGTCTTCCATTTGCGCGAGTAACTGCTTAGTGTCCCACCAAGGATCACCATCAGAACCTGGGTAAATAATCTTATGAGCATCGCGGGCAATATTCCCCTCTGCGTCGCGAATGGTGAGCCTGCCGTTTCTGGGTTGATAAAGTCCGAAATATGAATGAGCCGGCCATGTCCCTTCTTTTGTATGGGCTCCATCCTTAATCCTTTAATAACACATTTATTCTCTCAAAGTCAAAATATCAAACCTGACACTCACCATGCGTGATCATTTGCATGGAACAAGCATTCATCATGAAATTCAGGAATGATCTCTTTCTCGCCCTCTGCTAAAGTTGGCTCCACTCGTTTCATTTCAGGTCCCTCATAGTGAACCATCCGAGCTTCATACTGTGCCATGAGTGGCAGAAAGACATGTGTCTGATATTGAACAACATCAGCTCGCTCATGTCCATCCATATAAACACCTTTTTTTTATCATCGAGTGTCGCCATCCCAGCTTGATTAGCCAATGTCGAGCTGTCCGAATACTGAGCAGCTTCTTGGGCTTGAGGCCGTGCTCTGGGAAGATCATGTCATTGACCTGCCTTTGTAATGATTGGGGTGTGACTTTCCCAGTCGGCAGGTTGTTCAGGTAATCAAGAACACTCTTCTTCACCACCTCATCATGCAACCATGACCGTATAGCACAAACCCCTCCTCTCCTCTCCTGTGGCAGTTGCTCAAAGATCTGATAGTGACGAGCAAGAGCACAAACTCGGCGAGCAAACCATACCCCTTGGCCTGGATGCCATTGCCTCGCAATCTCGACACTGGCCTGGATACGTGATGCATCTTTTAGCTGAAGAGTGGCAAAGTTGGAGAGAATCATGAGTTGGTTGAGTTTGGACACCGGTAATGTCTTTACATGTTTCTTCAGATCTGCTTTGATCTGACTTTGTAGCTTCTCCCAACTTGATTTCAATATTTGGGTCACGAACATTCGAGTCAAGCTCATCCTCCCAGACCTCCACATCATCATCACCAAGTGGTTCTCCCAAGCACTGAGCCTCGATCTCCTGAGGTTCTCTACTCGCTTCTGACTCAGAGTCAGACACAGTCTCAGCACGATTGGGCTCCTCCAGTACTGGTGTTGTAATGCTCTCATATTTGTCAACTGACATCACTGCATCAGGACTTTGAGCTCGCGATGTGGGCTAGGCATATGGGATGCTCACGCTGTGTGGGCTGTGTGTGTCACAGCTGGTGGGCAGTGTCGGGGATCGGGGTCATTTTTTGTTTAGCATACGGGGTGGATTTTTGAACGACGTGTGCACAGCTGCTTCCCAGGATGTTGAAGCATCGAGACCATTCACCGTCAAGCCCAGGTAAGCATTGAGAGTCTGCTGGCCTTTCCATGTTGATGCATAACGTTGTCGAGTTCTGAGAGATTTACTCATGACATCAGGTCCCTTTACATACACCTGTGGATGTCCTTAGGATAAAGGATTGGTTAGCAAGTGTTCAGAAATATGCCAGCTTTTCAAACCTGGGCTTTGACTTGGTTTTCATTGCAACCTTGGAGGTACCCAGTCAGAATACTTTTCATCCTCTTTCATTGCCATATCTGCCATCTTCTGAGCAAACTCGATATCATCCAAATCCATATCCTCCTCTTCCATGTCAATATCTGAGTCACCGTCCAACTGGGTAGCTTTTTCCCAATCAACTCTGATGCTGTCAAAATGAATTCCCAACTTGTTCGCATGACTGGTGGCTGATTCTCCCAAAGGAGATGTGGATCGTGGAGATTGGGAAGCAATCCTACAGTGGTTTCGCAAGCCTGAAGTATTTTTTGTCTTCTGCTTTTTGGAAGGGTGCCCTCCAGGCATGTTTGGCTGGAGGGGAAAAATGATTTTTTAAACCAGGAACCACTCTTTTTTTTTTCTTTCTGATTTTTGATTCAAAGATATGATTGAAAAAGGAGTCAAATGGCGATTTTTTCGACTTTTTAGCTACTTTTTTGTGCACAAGCCAATTTTTTGACCCTCGGATAACCTATATTAGGCAATCTACAGGAATCAGCTCATGCCAAACCCTTCATTAGGTCTAATACTATCACAGAAAACATTCATGAGGCTGGTTTAGCAGTGTTATGACACTACATAAATCGGGTAGAAAAATTCACCTAAGTGTCCCACCTTACATAACATACTAGTTGACGTGATCTGATCACTGATTGCAAACCAATATGTAATACTTATTGTTGATTTGCTTACCCGCCAAGAGCACCTGTGGAGATTTCCCCCTTCAACAATCTGAATTGTGTTGGACCGCTCCTGCCATTGTACCGACATCAGAGCGCCATCAAACTCATTCCCACACCTTGTCCACATCATTCTGATGCCTGCCACCCATCATACCAACATCATTGAGGTACCAATGTATTCCCACGGCTTGTCAATGCTCTCTCAACACTTCCTGCCCATCGTAGCGCCCTCTCACAGCCTGTCCGCCACTTCCACCCATCTAACCTTGTTCGCTTCTGTCCCAGCAACTCTTCCTGCCTGTTGTAGCACCTTCTCACAGCCTGTCCGCCACTCCCTGCTATCCCTATGTGCATCATTCTTGTTCGCTTCTGTCCCAGCAACTCTTCCCGCCCATTGTAGCGCCCTCTCACGGCCTGTCCGCCACTCCCACCCATCAACCTTGTTTGCTTCTGTCCCAGCAACTCTTCCTGCCCATTGTAGCACCTTCTCACAGCCTGTCTGCCACTCCCTGCTATCCCCACGCGCATCATTCTTGTTCGCTTCTGTCATAACCCTTCTCACAGCCTGTCCACACCTCCCCACTATCCCCGCATGCCATTTGTGTTCGCTTCCGTCCTTCCCTGCCCGTCATAGCAACCCCCCACCTCACTGCACATGCCCCCGCGGCCCTTCCAGGACCGTGATCACCTGCTCCGCGTGTGTCCCCACGTGAAGCGCAAGAAGCACCGTCAGGGCCCGCGATTTATTGCGGACCTTGTCGAACTTCTCGAGGCGAACCCGCGTGCGTTCTTCGCCTTTGCCCCCCCGGAAGGGTGGGACCCGGGATGAGGGTTACGTGCAGGGCGTATGACCCCCGTCTGGTGGCCTGGTGAGCCTGATGGCCCGCCGAACGCGCGCTTGGTTGATCCGAGCCTGTGATGTCTCTGTCGGTAACGCCGAACCTCGGGTTCGTCGCTGGCAAGGTTGGGGGGCCCGCCAGCTGGCGGGTACCATCCCATGCATGGGGTGGCTAAGCGAGGAGGGGCTGTACTCGGGCAACCAAGGGGCTCCAAACCCAGTCGGGCCTTATGGCTGGCGGGTTGGTCGACCTGCGGGAAGGCCTATAATCCTCATTCCTGGCCGGTGCGTCGGTGGGCGCGCACGACTAATAGGGGCTGTGCAGGGGCTTAGCGGGGGTAGGATGCTGAGAGTGTTAGTACGCGCCGTTGGGAGTGCCGGCGAGCTGGTTCGGGGAGGCGCCCGAGCGCCCTCGGCCTGTAGTCCGGTCATGCGCAACAACCCTAATCCTAGGGTGCACCGACCTTCACGCACCTCTGTGCATTATCGGGGCTGTAGTTTCCCCTTCAACTTACATCGTATACCCGCCGTCTCATGTAGTAGATAGCAGTGGACTGCGTCCGTGCACCACGTTAAATATTGTTGAACAAAAAAAAAGAAAAAAATAGCAACCCCCCACAGCCTGTCCACCCTACTATCCCCCGTGCGCTGTTCGTGTTTGCTTCCATCCACACCACGGTCCGTGCTTCCTGCCTGTCGAAACGACTCTTGCTACTGACAGTCTTTTTGCTCTTATTACTTAATCTGCACATTAGGGTATGTGAGTTTCATCTTTGATATATTCTGACATAACGATCAATCTACTAGTATACGTTATATGTCCATCTAAGTATTGTTAGTTGTGCACAGGTATTCACCATTTCCCTGTATGATTCTGCCCACTAACTGTCAATAGCAAGTCCACTCCTTGTCTACAAGTATGTCTCGCAAGGGCAAGGGGCTTTCAAATGGAGTATCAATCAGCTATGGTGGCCGTGGGCTTCGTCGAAGAATCGCACCTTCACAAACAGTGCGTTTGAACAAGTCTGCTCGCCAGATTGCAAGCACAAAAAAGTTGCAATGGGATCATCTTGCAGGTAGATTATAGTTGTGTTGATTAGGATGAGTGCTAACTTTTCCGCAGCGCTGAGCTTCTCTGAACGCGAAGAATTTGTCATATCCCATGCAAGCACCCCTCGGAACTCCGCCTCGGAACTCCGTAGGAACTCCGAGTATTTCAAATTCCTCATTTCAAATTACCTCTCCTGTTTTACTTACATCACATCTTCTGTAGTTTACTCAAGTCTGTTCTTCATCATAGATATCATCACGAAATTTGTACTCGGAACTCCGCAGAACTCCGCCGCAGCTACACCGAGTACTAGCCTTAGTATAAAACTACTTTACATACTTTGTATTCTGGAGTTCAAATATTAGTTGTTATCAACTTATCATTTGTCAACTTTAAGACCTCAAACTTCTATCTTAATCTTCGGACCTCCGGACCTCTGCTTTGTTCCTGTCCCTTACTTCGGACTTCCTAATCGGAACTCCGCTTTTGCACCTTTTCCTTACCTCGGACTTCCGCACGGACTTCCGGACTTTTCAGTTCCTTGCAAATTGGACACCGAGCGTAGAGAAGGGCGCAACCTCTTAAAGGTTGAAGCCAAGTCCTCGTCGTACATCGGAACTCCGCCGGACTCCGCCGATTTTCCGCGCCTTAGGATCAGTTCTTAACAGAATTACTCAACTTGAATCTCACAGGTAATTCGGATAGCAACAACCTTATGGAAGTCGATGATTGGGAAGACATGGAAGACTCGGAATTTCGCCCACCTCCAGGTGATGAAGGATTCCTTCAAAGCCATGCTGGGGGGGAAGCCATTCTCCATGAAATCCTTGATGGGATGACTCCTAAGTATAATTTTCAGGTTACAAGTTATTCTTAATGTTACCGTTTGTCACACAGGATTACAGAAGATCTACGGACATGCAAGGATCACACACAAGAATGCGTAAACGCCTGGCGAAGACAGCTTCCATTTCTCACAGCTGCGTATCTATTGTGGAAGCATGAAGGACCACTGAGTATGAGGGATGACTTGGAGAGTGGGCTAGGTAGCCATGGAGATGCATGGTCACTGTTGACCATGGGTTTTACAGGTTCATACCCCCCAGTGGACTCTTCCTACTAGCCTCATATGACTTGACCATAACACAGCACGTCAGCCCACTATATTTTCCCACACTTCCACTGCTAGGTCAGTCAATGAGACTCTTGCAAGCTATGGGTTCCTTGGCGGCTCTCCTGAAAAACCTGTTATTGCATTTTCATTCTCTTTGTTTGAAATCTATCGTCAAATCCACCATGTCTGTCTGCGCTTTAGCATTGACGCGCTTGCCAAGAGTTTATGTCATTTGCACCAGGTATATTCTCCCTTCCATTTTGTGCTGTGTATTTGAGTTTTCTGTCAGATTTCGTACAATTTCTCTCTTTCCGATCAACTGAGCACTGCATATGATTGCTATCTCGAAGTTATGCATGAAGTTGCTCAAAGAGTCGATTTGGCACTTGGACGTAGTCCCCGGTGGCAACAGCAAAATGTCTGTGTACCCTGCCTTTACAAGACCATTGAAGAGCCACCTCTCAAGTTCTCACTTCTTGCGTGTATGGATGGCAACAATTCATTGAAACTCGTGGATAGCACTTTCAGATCAGGAACGCCGCGAACAGATGATCATGTTTCAGCTTCACTATGATGGATAACGCCGGAGGAAGTAGACCACTTCAAAGATAGTATGAAATACCCAATTGCAATCGTTGATCGCCTTCTTGAACTCTATGGGTCCAACATCGGCCTTGCTTATGATATCATGTGTGCATTTGTCAAAACTGTTACTAGAAGTAGCTTGGGGGCTAAAGTAGTAGGATTACACCTGCGTGGTGTGGTACCCGCCTTTCACGGACATGCCCATAATCGTGGATGCCAGATCAACTTTCTGCTGCTCTATGTCGAGGGTGCAGGACTAGAAGATTTTGAAGAATGCGAACGAACTTTCAGCAAGTCCAACGAACTGGCCAGCATCACCCGATTAATGACTCCATTCCATCGCCAGCAACAAATTGATGAGCACTTCAAATTCCATGACAATGATAAGCATGCCTCTTCAGGTAAGTCTCAATCAAACTTACCATAATATATGTATCACACTCAGCTGACTGTATTAGGAAACTTCATATATCAAAATTATCGACAAGCACATATCTCCAAAGCGAATGTGATTATCTCAAAAGTCTCCAAATGGAACCGATTGAGATCACTCAGACTATCAACTATATGGAGCTATTGATTAAGCTTTACCACCTTCAGTATGTGTCGTTCTGGATACAGATTATCAGCATTAACGTCAACCCATGTAGGCAAGAATCTGATGAAGCCAAGCAAGCATGGAATCGACTCGATTATGATATTATTCACAATGGTTTCACTTGTACACAGATCACCAATGTTCGAACCCAGTATCGTACCACGCACTCTCGTTGGACTGCTTACAACGAGGAGGTCTGCCGATATGAAGAAGAACACAAAATTGAAACTCAATGGGTGCCTGATTCTCCGGAATATAACGATGCGCTCCATCTGTGCACTGATAGAAAATATTGTTGGGCTGTAGATAAGCTTGAACGGCTTGTCGTGCAGCGTCTGTTTGAAATGACAAAGTTAGGGATGAATGGTGTTGGTATGTCATAGCTCTTTAACTGTCATTCGGCCAATTAATTTTATTAGGATATAAACTTTGAGAGAAAGTAGGGAAGGCACTGAAGACACGTGCCGAAGCGATTTGATGTGCATTGAACAACTATAATGAGGCAGCTGCACAGCTTGATCATCCCCAAGACCGGCTGACATGGGAGAAGGTAATCAATGCTGTCACACTTGCTGACTTCGATGTTCTTCGTGACACATGGATGGATATTCAATCGCTTCCCTGGACTCAGCCTGCACGTCAGGAAGCCATGAACTTGCACTTTGGGATTGTCCGTGCAAGAGAGGAGATCATGTGACTCAACGTGGAGATTCGTTGCCTTCTGACTTTCATGATTGATGATCATGTTGACTTTTACCATGCTGTCACATCAAATCTTTTTAGGAACCCATCTCTAGCTTATGAGCTCTCATGCCAGTGGGAGTACCGCACCCATATTCACACTACCATTGCACGGAGGCTCCGGCTAACAAGTGAGTTGAAAGGCTTTACAGGGACATTGTTGCCTGGGTGTCGAGAAGGGCGCAATCCCAATTTGAACTGCAGTGTCCCACTTCCTCCGTGGGCGGATGTTCTTGGACTAGTTGAAGTTCCTGGGGATGTGGTAGTTGATGCATCATGGAGGGACGAGTTGGAAAGTGGTAGGATGGACCGTCTGGACAATGATGATCACTTTACCTCGTGAACTTGATGTCGATACAGATTTAGTCATTCAACTCATGGAACATATCAATACCACTGCTAGTTTAGATGATATTTCTATGTAGATCTTTATGTTTTGTCAATTTGTTATTGTGAATGCCAATAATTGCTTTTCAAGTACTAGGATGACGAACCTAACACTCGTTCAAGTGGTGAAAGTGATGAGTCTGGGTCATTGACTTCTAACTTGAAATTTATCAACCGTTGTGCTTGATCACCTTGTATTCAACTGCTCAAGATGATAAATGTATATCTATTATCATATGTAAATGTTACCAAGTTGTAGTCACAGTATCGCAACTTCAAGTTGAAGTGTCAAAACATGATATCAATATACTTGCAATATACTTACAAAAGTTACAATAAGTTGAATGTCACAGCTGATGCTCAATAACTTGGTTTTATATTATTACGCATGAAGCATTATTAGTATTACTTAATTTTTCAATTAGTAACTTCAACTGAACTGTTGCGACTGGAGTGTTGAGAATTCATGCACTGGCACTTGACTCAAGCTAGTACTCTGATCACAACTTACGCAGCTACTCAGCCTACTTACTCTCCCTTCCGATTCTAGTCCTGGCATGGTATTCTAATCTGACTCTATGTACGCCTCATACTACTAGTGGATTGCCAAAATTTAAGTTGAAACTCTTACTAGGTCGGACTCAACATGTACATATACATATCGTTTGTCAGTTTCAACTTCAACACCGGTGTACTGATAGTTCATCACAACAACACAATGTTCTCTAGGTCCATTACAGAGTCTTTGATCTCGGACTCCAAATCTTCAAGGCTCCAAGTCCCACTACACTCAAGGCAACTTTACATCATATGCAGCACTGCAGATATTCCATTCAGGTAGGAACTAATCTTATCTAACCCATATCGGACTCAATTAAAGGTACCGATTACCCCACCTGTCCCTGCCTTTTTCGATTGACCCTTACCTCAAGCATTACGGTATATAACCCTCTGTATGTGCAACGGTGTTTACCGCAGGCATTCTTCATGTCATCCAAAATCTCAAAATCCACCAAGTTCAAGTGGGGTGTTCCTGTCACTATCCCAATTCCACCCTTTGGCGATGGCGAAGTACCATCCTGGTCTGACCTCAAGTTCAATCCGCTCGGTATCTACAATATTTGTCGCTGTATTGGTGCTCTAGCCAATGAGCCTGGGATCTTCACTTGCTATCAGCATCAATTTGAGGCTGCCGATATAGCTTGGTTTGCAGCTGGTACCTCCGAAGATGGGAATCATCATGTTTCTACCGATACCTTCCACCATGCATTCAATGTTGCCCGGAGTGAATTACCATCTGGCGACAAAGGCGGCAAGTGGCGTAAGCTGTTATGGACTCGACTTATGAAACTTTTATTCAACGTGGTGTGGCACATTTTTTTATTGTTTTCTTCCAGTGTTCACACCTACTCAGGCAACCCTATGGGATCATGCTTTTGGAAGTTCGACCATGATAATTCACATTGAAGGCTCGCATACTCCTGGAGCACCTGCTATTCCGGAGTGCGTGAAGGCTGAAGTTTACCTTCCTCCTGTCATTATGAGGGAGCATCTGGAGGCTCACGCGGCCGTTGCTCAGATTGTTCAAACATTTATTGAGGCGGTTGGTATTCCAACCATCCAACGTTGGACTCGGACTGCCAAAAAACATGGCTGGTCCCTTGCTCAATTGGGACACGTGTATACAGAATTAGCTCCTTCTAAATGTCCGCTTGTCCCTGCGCCACTTCCAGGAACTTCACACTATCAGTTTTACCGCCGCCCATATGGCAGTCTCTCCAAATCTATGACCTCTGATCATTCTCACACTAACTATTCGGACTCTAACGATTCAAACTCTGACAATAACGTGGATTTACGTGCCCGGCCCACCATGTCTCGGGAGAGCGATAGGTCCAGCTCAGAGCCATTGAGCCAAACCATGCTCGACTTTGCTAATTTATTGGAGGAGATTGAAAAGCTGAAGGCAGAACTTTGTGGTGCCAAACTTAGAGAAGACAGCTTTATACAGCAAATTCATACGCTCTTCAACCATTTACAGAAAAAAGAAGAATAAATTGCTCACTTTCAGGCCCAGTTAGCTGCTGGGAGAAATTCACCATCGATTTCTACCTTCTCGTTCATAAGCAGCCTCATTACATCACATGCTCAGACTCCTGAGCTACACACTCAGACTACCAAGCCATGCTCTCCACCCAAGACTGCCGAGCCACGCGCTCAGACTGCTGAGCCACGCTCTTCACCCAAAAAATATCTCCGAAGTAATCTCATGCTCCAGTTTCCAATGTTAGACTAGGCACAATTGCCAAAACTGTCTCCGGTGTGACAACCCTGCCATCAATCTGACTCCTCACCTCCCACTCAATCAACATCTCATAATTGGGAAAACCGAATGTTCCTTTTTGCTCCTCCGCCCAGTCCCAGCTCTTCACGTGGTCATTATCATAATGATATTGTTTGGAGGCAGGCGCACACACTTTCTCTGGGCTCATATGTTCGGCAATTTCTTCAAGAGCATGGGTTACAGGAACAGCTTGGAGATGTCATTACGGTCATTTATAATACACCAGTGCCTGGCTGGTTCAAGCTGATTAGCTCACTGGAACTCACTGAAACCCAGCGAGTTGAATTGTTTACGGCACTAACTAATGATTGGTCTGCAGAGGGAGCATACTAGTAGTGAGTAGTGTACCTTTTTTTTCTTCCGAACTATTCCATATGTGTTTTACAGTTTACCATTCCATATGTGTTTTTGATTTGTACAGTTGCCTACCCTGTAATGTTGGTTCGGCTATATCATTTTTTCTTGAGCCAATTACTTAAGTTCTACATCCCTCAGACTTATGAATGTAAGCCAATGCCTCCTACTTTCGCTACAATCAAATCTGCAAGTGCACGCCATGTCCACCATCACCCTGCTCACAAGTCGGCGCCTATCCCTGCCCAGCAGCGTCGAGAAAAGGAAGAAGCGCGTCAAGAAAAGCAACAGGCAATTGACAATGCAGTCAGCGAGTGGTATTTGTACACGATCACCAAAGCCAACGACCTTGCCCATCGCTTCAACAAAAAACCGCAATACTTTTTGGATGCATTTTTTCAAGGCGGTGCCCACATGGTAAATCACCACTCCAAGGTGAACGCACACAACACATTCAAAAGCATCAAAGCCCAAGAGTTACATGAGGATAAATTTATTTTTTTGTAGTGCAGGCAAATGCTCATCAGTGCTGTTTGTCAGATGGGCATCCATTAAGACTCATCAAACTGCAAGACGAGTACAAAGAGGAGTATGAAAATCTTACCAGAGAAGAACGTGAAGAGCTCATCGAAGAATTTACTGCACAACGAGATGGGCGCACGAAGCTCAAGCGCGCAACCCCTAAGGGCCGAATAGCCAATGTTGCCAATGTGGTTTGAAATATGCAGCTGTTGGTATGTCCTTTTGCCTAGAATTCAGAATTAATGTGTCAGTGACACACCTGGTACAGATGACAGGCCTGAATCTCCGTGTTGGCATTGAGGGCTATTTTTGCATTGTCAGAAACACACCTGAATATCACATGAAACCCCACTGGCATTTTTCTTCGCCTGAACTTGAACAATATATGCATGTTGCTGTACGCAAAAAGTGGGATACATCAGAGGTTGGTGCACATCTCGAAGCTTTTGCTGTGGCTGGGTGTAGTGTGGTTAGTAAGTACTGATTATTCCATTGCTTCAAGTTGTACAATAATTTGAATGACAGAACAGATATGATCCGAACCTCAAAGCAGAAGGCCGATCATATGAAAGCAGCTATTCGGGACAAAATGAGTAATATGTTGGGTGCGTGCCATGAATAACATTATCACCTTGTCATCACTGATAAGATTTGGTGTGCCTAAAGTTGAGATCACTGGAAATCAAAAGGCCGTCATGCAGTATGTAAACTATGAGGAGGACATTGTCTGGCGCTATGGAATTGTTCTTGAAGGGTGGACATTCAATAAGTTTGTCAACCCAAGTGAGCTCAGCACTGCCCTTCCTCCTCTGCAACAATTACTGGATGCCCTTAACAATGGATCCTGCAAATTTGTCAGACTTACACAAGAGCAGCGTCAAGCACGTGAAAAGGAGTATCACACGAAACTTGCATCTGGGGAAATTCAGGTACATCAGAGGAAAATGAGGAAAGATGCTGGAAAGAAACGGAAACAGAACACATCAAAAAAAAAGGCGAGTGGTAGAAACAATTCAGACAATGATGATGGATTGACCACAGAGTCCAACAATTCAGATGATAGCACCAAGTTGAAGAAGCGTCATTGTTCAGCCAAAAGTTTGCCCATCATTGATTCAAGTGCTGACGAGGATAGCTCTACTTAGTGCCTGTTGCCTGTATGTCTTATTATGAAGATCTTTGCACATATAGCTTGTCAGCATATCATTACATTGACATGATACCGCTACAAATGGTTGACAGCTTGTATGATGAGAAAATGTAAGCAGAAATGAAAATGTAAGCTGAAACCAGCAAGCAAAAAGACCATCGGTAGCAAGAGTCATTTCAACAGGCAGGAAGCACAGACCATGGTGTGGACGGAAGCAAACATGAACAGCACGCGGGGGATAGTAGGGTGGACAGGCCGTGGGGAGTTGCTATGACGGGCAGGGAAGGACGGAAGCGAACACAAATGGCATGCGGGGATAGTGGGGAGGTGTGAACAGGCTGTGAGAAGGGTTATGACAGAAGCGAACAAGAATGATGCGCGTGGGGATAGCAGGGAGTGGCAGACAGGCTGTGAGAAGGTGCTACAATGGGCAGGAAGAGTTGCTGGGACAGAAGCAAACAAGGTTGATGGGTGGGAGTGGCGGACAGGCCGTGAGAGGGCGCTACAATGGGCGGGAAGAGTTGCTGGGACAGAAGCGAACAAGAATGATGCACATAGGGATAGCAGGGAGTGGCGGACAGGCTGTGAGAAGGTGCTACAACAGGCAGGAAGAGTTGCTGGGACAGAAGCGAACAAGGTTAGATGGGTGGAAGTGGCGGACAGGCTGTGAGAGGGCGCTACGATGGGCAGGAAGTGTTGAGAGAGCATTGACAAGCCGTGGGAATACATTGGTACCTCAATGATGTTGGTATGATGGGTGGCAGGCATCAGAATGATGTGGACAAGGTGTGGGAATGAGTTTGATGGCGCTCTGATGTCGGTACAATGGCAGGAGCGGTCCAACATAATTCAGATTGTTGAAGGGGGAAATCTCCACAGGTGCTCTTGGCGGGTAAGCAAATCAACAATAAGTATTACATATTGGTTTGCAATCAGTGATCAGATCACATCAACTAGTATGTTATGTAAGGTGGGACACTTAGGTGTATAGACAAATTGATTATCTAACAATATAGCTATTATATAAGCATGCCAGCTGTAACATTGAAGCAAACAGCTTACCTATCATCTATGTTGTTATATAAGCATGCCAGCTGCATGCCAATTGCTTATCTAACATTATATACTCTGGCTGCATGCTCATTGCCTAGTCAGATCATAGTTGTTATGTCAGCTTATCTACCAAGATAGTAGTTATATATAACAACACAGATGGTATGTAATCTAGCCAGTATCTCTTGCCAGCTTATCCAGACAGCTTATCTAACCATGTTGTTCTAGCCAGCTTATGTTGTTATGTAATCTGGCCAGCTTGTCTTGTTGTCATATAATCAGCTCAGCTTATCTAACCACAATGTTGTTATATAATCAAGTCTTGTTGTCATATAATCAACTCAGCTTATCTAACCACAATGTTGTTATATAATCAAGCCAGCTTGTCTTTTTGTTATATAATCTAGCTATATAATCTAGCCTATAATCTAGCCTATAATCTAGCCTATAATCAAGCCTATAATCTAGCCAGAACATACACATAATAGCTTTGTTACTAACTGTCTATCTCCTTGGCTTTGGGCTTGTCATCTCTCTGAAGCCAATACCACAGCACCAGCTCTAAACCATTGTAAAAATTGCCTTCTGTATCTCCTGCTTTGCACCAATTAGCAAACTCTTCAACTGTCATTATAGGCCTCAATCCTGGTAAACACTGGACTGCTTTCTGCCACACTTCTGGATCATGTTTGATGAACCAGATGATGAGAACCACAAAGTCTGACAAGGGACAGATCACTCTCTCTCCTTTTTTGAATAAAGGATGGCAGGTTGGCTGCAGTTTCTGTTCCTCAGAGAGCCCACAAGTGAAGCAATATTGATACAACCTTGCTTGTATGATTTTCTTCTTGAATGCTATCCAACCATAACCATGGTAAATATATCCATCAGATGGCTCCTTACAGTCCAGGAATGGCCTGTGTTTGGGTGTTCTGCAAATGATCTGGTGCTTCCAGGCCCAACAAACCACACAGTTTCCATATAGCAGACCTGCCATATTGCTGATAATCTTGGCTTTTTTGGCTTTCTTTTCCTGCTCAGCAGCAAGCATAGCCAGATCCAGCTGCACTGCCATAGAGGGGCTAGCATTCAATGGTCCAAATGATAAAGTGGATGGTGGGCCATTCACTGCCATAGAGGAGATAGGGGGTGGTGGCATAGAGGAGATAGTGGGTGGTGGCATAGCGGAGATAGTGGGTGGTGGGCCATTGCTGTCTATCTCCATGAGACTAGAACTGTTGCTGAGATCTATAGCCATTAGAGTAGCATCATCAAAATCATTGAAACATGCAAAATCTTCTGTATCCTCTCTTGTAATAGGTTTATCAGGAATGAGGACTTGGGCCTCTTGGAGTAGCTCTGTATGTGGATCACAAACATCACATAGCTGAGAGGTTCCAAGGTCATGGCAGGTCACCTCTTTACCATCCATAAGGAGAGACAATCCAGATCGGCGGCATTCTGTTGTATTCATCAGCCACTTGGTGCCTTCTGTCCGACATTCATAGTCCTCCTGACTAGGATGTGCAGGAAGAAAAACAATGTTGTTGGTGTCAATAAGAAAAGCAACAGCAGGTTCGCCATTGCACCCAGCACGTCCAGCACCCTGATAGACATTCACAAGGCCATAGGGAAGCTCCACAAATATGACAGCTCCCACATTTGGATGGTCAATCCCATGGATCATCCCAGTGGTTGCTGCAATCCACTGATGGAATCCAGCATACCATGACTCTTCATTATGCTTGCGGTCAACCACTGGCAAGTCAGAGTACGAAACACATTTTGTAAACCGTTGTCCAACAGAGTCTGCTTCTCCCCGAGATGTGCAGAAAATGATGCCTCTCTTTGCAGTACCTAGAACCTTTCTTGTCAGCAGCTTCGCTAGATCAATGGCAAAACACAGGGTGGTTGTGGTCTTGGCCTCCACATGAAGAACATGATAACGGATCTGGGGCTGGTGTGCAGCAGCACGGATAATGGTGGTGGAATGCGACAAACACAGCTCAGTCAATAGCTCACTCTCCATACGCATCGGAAGTGATGCTGTCAGACAGATCTTTTGAACAGGAAGATCAGCCAAGCGACAAAGCTTTCCAAACTGCGGTCGGTGACCTCTGCTGGTCAAAGCTTCATGACACTCATCCAGAACGAGATGCAGTACTTTGTCCTCGTTGTAAGCATAGAATCTGTTATAGAGTTAAATCAGTTTCATAAAGTTATGATAAACACTTACAATCTAAACGCAATGGAGGTGGCTGTTTCCAGTGCCAAAAATAGGATCCTAACATCTTTCTCCAGTCGCTTGGTTTGAGTAGTCCATTGCATGCATTTAATTCCAGCTGCTTTGGTTTTGCAGATGTGATCGTTTAAAAGAACCTTGTGTGGAACCACCACAATGGTGTAGTAGTTGGGCTCACATAGTGCAGGGAGCATAAACACCAGACTTTTGCCTCCTCCAGTCGGAAGTATTCCCACAAAGTTTCTTTCCCGTGAAACAGCCAGTTCACATATCCGACGCTGTTCAGGGCTTTTAAACTGCCGATTGGGATCTTCTGGGAAAACCTGTTTTAGCAAAGGCTGCAAAGGGTCGATGGTCTCTGGTGGATCCATATACATCTCTTCAATATCAGGTGGATAACCCATGTCCATCATAGGAGCATTCTCTTCAGTGCTAGGCATAGGCATGGGTTCCAAGGGTTGGCCAGGTAACACCAGATTGGAAGCGCTAGGGCTGGCCATCATCATTTGAGGAGCTGGCTCACCAGTGAGATCTGGAAGCGGGCCTGAAGGAATCAGCTTCTTTTGCAAAGCTTCAGCAATGCCCACAGCAACAGACTGCTGTATTTGAGCAGCCAAAGTGGCCTTCAGCTTTCCAATCTCATCCACCATGGTAGCTGTCAGCTGTTGGATGGTAGCTTGATGATCAATGGCCACAGGGTTAGAAGATCCACAGCAGGGAGCAGCAGATGATGTGATCCTATGGCATTGTACCAGTGGAAGCATTGGAGGGCGGCCTGGCTTGAACCCAGTCACTTCCCACCAAGCCTCAGAGACTCATCCAAACTGCAGAAGCTGGTCACTAGACATGCAGTGCAGATGACCTACCTCTGTGGCATAGCTAACCCTCTCTCTAATCCAAGAGTGACCTCGTTGCGCTGCTAGCATGTCCTCCTCTTCATCGTTCATTTCATGCTCTGAGCCAAGAAACACACAACCAACTTCTACAACCAGCTGTCGATAATCATGACCCCCAACATCACAGTCCACTTTGGTCTTCATAAAGTGCCGGAGATGTTGGCTAAAGGTTGTGTCTGTCATCCGCCTGCCAAGATCCATATAAAGGTACTCCCTGTAGAGTATTAGCTCTTCTTCACCCCATAGAATGTAGGCAAATGCCTGCTCCATAGGCCGCACAATGAGCAGATAATGTTCCATCAGACTCTGAACTTGGGGGCTGCTTTTGATGGGAATAAATGCTTCTCTCTTCACAAACTTTTCCCACTTGACACGTTGTGTGACCATCCAAAGATCACCGCTGCTTCGCAACACAGTTCTAGGTCACGTCGAGTTGGCAATCTTGTGATCAATAAACTCTGCCATCCGAGGGTCTTGTCCATCTATGGTAAAGGATGCAAGACCAAGCTTTGAATTGATGGAGGCTCCCTTTTTCATGCAAGTTTGGATGGCATGCATATTGTAGATTACGTTGCCAGCATGGTCAACAGTGGCAAGACGTAGCTCCTTTTGTTGCATCAGACGATGTACAAGTCCATGCGCTCGCTGAGAATATTCCCCATTGGTAAGCCAGCTGTATCCTCGGCTAGTATTGGTCCAATCATCAGGTGCATTGTCTGGAACATGGAATGGAAGCTCATCAACTGAACCACACAAGTCATCCAGCTCTGCTTCAATCTCATTGCAAAGCAAATCAAGTGCACTTTGCCATTTGGAAATATGCAGGTTGTGCTCCTTGTAGGAAATGGTCATGCCATCTGCAGATACACAAGTCGTAGGAGGATTTGATGTGGAATAGGCCAGACTGGAGGTAATACACTGATACTCCATCACTATGTTGTAAGGAGAAATAATATCCAACACAAGATGTTTATCAGCTTGAGCAGCAACAGCCCTAACCAATAATTAGAAATGAATAAAAGCAGCAGTAGACACATACTTGTACAGATCATAGTTGTGATCTCCAATGTGCAGTGAACCCTCATAAAGAACAGCCCCCCGAATCCCATATATAACATGGGCAAATGTTTGGGTGATTTCATGAGGCTGTCGAAAAGTCCCATCATCTTGAACAAAATAGACTGCAAAAATACATTCAAGAATATGGCTCCACTTGCTATAATCCCTCCTGTTGGGCTCCTTCTCTGGACTGAAAAAGAGTGGCTTAATAAAGTGATGAAAGGCAGCTGAAGCATTTCCTGCAGCTCCATTGAGGATAGCCATGAGGTCACATGCAGCAGCTGCTTGTGTGTCTCCAACTGGAAATTTGTATCCACTGTACCCATTTTCCAGTGTTCTGAGAATGGCTACAGCACAGTGATAAAATGTTCTTCCATAGTCATGTAGAACTCCATCCTGGCTATGGGGTTCCCACCAATCTGGCTTTTTAGAGACACTAATAATATTAAGTATTAGCAAGAATGAACATTTTTATTTAAAAAAAAATCATTATACCATGGCCACTCCATTAAAATACAGCGAACAGCAAATGGGGCATTGCATGCCATCTCTCAAACATCCTTCATGTGGCGGATGCAGTTACCGTGTGCGGTCCCGTCACGGAGACCTTCGAGGCCTACGGCCCTGAAAGTCAGCCTGGCGCTCGCTTCGTCGACCTCTTCAGAGATCGTGTCAACCTTCACCGTCCGCCCCCCAAGGGGTCAGACGAATACAAAGAGTACACCGGGCGACTGGACCGAGTGCTGGCGGAGGCCAGGTCAGAACAGTCCACCCTCATTGTGAGCTGCGACGGGTCAGTACCCAAAACAGCCCATCAAGCCGTGGCGGCTTCACTGGTCTTCAGAGGAAACCAGGAGGTACGCCGCGTCATCACGGCGGCGGGACGAACTTCTTCGTCCGACGTCGAGCACATGGCACTCCAGATTGGTGTGGCTGCGGCGGTCGCCGCTGGCTGCACGAAGATGGTTATCTTCACCGACTCCCTCGCTCTCCTCGAGACGTGGTCGGACTGCTCCCCTAAAGGGGGCCAACAACACGCCATTAGGGCGTGCAGACTTTTGCGTCCCTGGCTCGGTCGAGTCCAGGACCGCTCAATCCACATATGGTTCGTCCCCTCCAAAGCGGAGTGGGCAGTCCACAAACTCGCTCATGATGCGGCGGCATCGCTCAGGGTTCCGCTGGGGGCATCCCCCCGCACAACCCGCAATTGGCTAGCAGCCTCATTTAACGAGACAGCCGACACGGACTGGAGGGCCCGCTTTGCGGACCCCAAGTACCGCGGCCGGAACTTCCTGGACCTGAGGGCCCAACGGAAGGGACCAGCACTGCCCACTACCTCCGGTAGGGGGCCCTGGCTCAAGGAAACTGCATACGACTGCAGCTTGACGGCCCGGCTTTGCCGGTGCATTACGGCGCACGCCCCCATTGGGAGCTACCGCGCGCGCTTCCACCCCAGCGAAGAAGATCGCTGCCCCTGCCCCCCGCATCCCTTACAAGACCGGGACCATCTGCTACGCGTATGCCCACACGTGAAGCGCAAGAAACCCCGCCATACGCGACGCGCAGGGCGTATGACCCCCGTCTGGTGTGTTGGGGCCCCTCTCGGGGCCAAACGGTTGCTCTGTCCTTCTGGACCGTTTAACTTCTTGGTTGGTAACGCCGAACCCTAGGTTCGTCGCTGGCAAGGTCAGGGGGCCCACCGTATGGTGGGTACCCTCCCGTTCGCGGGGGGGCTAAGCGGCGTGGGGTTGTACCCGGGCAACTGGGGGACCTCGGACCCCACTGGGCCTTATGGCTAGTGGGTTGGGCGACTCGCGGGGAGCCCTGTAATCGTCATTCCTGCACCGCCGCGCCGGTGGGCGCGCACAGGTAATAGGGGCCGCTGGGGGGTGGCGGACTGGGGGGCAGTCTGGCTTAGTAGGACCTGGGGGGAGTTCCGGCAGGGCTGGTTCGGGGAGGCGCCTGAGCGCTCTCTTTCTGCTGCTTGGCTTACAGGGTCGGGGCTGCGGCCGCCCACCCTAGCCTTCCCGCGCTCATGCGCATTCTCGGGGCTGTAGTCTCCCCTCAAACTTACGTCATATACCCGTTACCTGCTTGTAGTAGATAGCCGTGGACTGCGCTCATGCACCACGTTAAACATTGTTGAACAAAAAAAAAAAAAAAAAAAAAAAAAACATCCTTCATGTACTGATCAACCACTGTGAGAAGCTTGCTTAGTGGACCTTTATCCTGAACCTTTGGCAATTGCTTCAAGGATATGAGGTCTCGGATTAGATGTCTATCTGTGATGTAGTCTTTCAAGTGCAGATGCCATTCCACAGCCTGGAGCAGCAGTGGAATTTCTTTGGAGGTAGAGGGCGAAGGAAGAATAGGGACAGACAGCATTTTGGGAACTTCATTTTGGAGATAAATGGAGAAGGGTTCAGAGTTGGAGAGTGAGGCAAGTGCTGGATTGACTTCAAAATAGTCCACAGGATTGATGAAAAATGTCTGTATGGCCACCCTTCTGCAGCCATGTTTTGCAGACAAGTCAATGTCCTTGTGCTCCTGTGACCAGTGGTTTTCAAACGTGCGATAGGCCAGCTTGCAAACATTGCAGGCTTGGCAGGCATATCCTTCAGGGTAGATCACTAGGCCCTCTACAGGAGGGCCTCCTGCTGATGGTTTACCTACATCTGTTCCATCCCTAACATCATACTTTTGAACGACCCCTGCTAGATCACCAAGTTCCTTGCTGGACAGTCTCTTGTCATGAGAATGATGAAGGTGCTCAGGCATAGAATGGGGGGTTTGAGCTATCTCACAGGCCATGCAGTGAAGGGTTTTAAAATATTTATGAACCTGAAGTGAGTGAGCAGTCAAAAATTCATCAGATAGAAGGTATGAATGGGCACCATCCAAATAATGGGCTTTATCTGTTGAAGGAGCAGAAGTTTGGCCTTGCATGTTGTAGCTGTCATCACAAGGGTTTGGAGTCATAGGATTTTCAGATGATCCATCACCCAATTCCAATGTCAATGCATCTGTAGGTGCATCAGGTGCTACGCTGCCAGATGGATGTCTAGAAGGGTACGGCTGAGATGATGAGGATGGAAGCACATTTTTAGAAATGGTGCTGAGCACTTGACACCACCTTGTACAGCTTTCTTTGAGCTGTCAGATACCTCTAAAATACGAATGGAAACTGAGGTATTGTGTGTTGATCCTATATGACGCCCAAGAGTACAGTCATCTTGACTAGAATATGTGCATCCAGAAATAGGGCATTCTAGAACTCCCTCATGTCTGGGTATACTATACTCCATGCCTGAAAATCAATAAATAGTCAATGCATAGAAAAGCAAAAAAAAGAGGACTACCATCTGTCTGGATTATATAGTGAGTTGAATGACAGTGTCTAAGATGGCCTCCTAAAGCCTTAGTGGTGGTGGGAGTCTTGCAAATAGAGCATGCAGGCCTAATCAAGTATCTCAACCAACACTACATTGATAATGAAGATATTTCTCACATTGTAGTCTGGCTAGATGGCTGGATGGAGATAGAGATGATGCTGTAAGGGGAGTGGATGGGAGAAAGAAGAGAAAGAATGCAGATGAGAAAAAAAAAATTCAAACTCAACATTGATTGATTGATTGATTGAAAAATCACATGATTGGTTCATTCAAATGCATTACATAACAATTCTGTTGTTATGTAATATATAGTACAAGCATAATACTGGAGCAAATACACTCATATCATATAGTACTTGAACAAATGCATTTCAGCCCTAACAATATTTGGACAGATACCCTATGTAATATCTGTATGATTATATAATGCACAGTACTGCTATGAACCATACCAATATCCAGATACATCACTTGTAGAGTATAACAATTATGTGGTTGTATTAGGACACAGCTGCTATCAGATGTATAACATGTGTGTTGTTATATGATCTAGCCAGGACATAGTTGTCATACAATGTAGCCAGCTTATGTAGCATCATGGTGGTTATATAATCAAGCCAGCTTATGTCACAATATAGTGGTTATATAATCTAGCCCAGAACATAGTTGTCATTATCAGCAACATAGTGGTTATATAATCTAGCCAGAACATAGTTGTCATTATCAGATATAAAACAAGTGTGTTGTTATATGATCTAACCAGAACATAGTTATCATACAATCTAGTCAGCTTATGTAACATCATGGTGGTTACATAATCTAGCCAGAACATAGCTGTCATTATCAGATATAAAACAAGTGTGTTGTTATATGATCTAGCCAGAACATAGTTGTCATACAATCTAGTTAGCTTATGTAACATCATGGTGGTTACATAATCTAGCCATAACATAGTTGGTATATGATCTAGCCAGAACATAGTTGTCATGCAATCTAGTCAGCTTATGTAACATCATGGTGGTTACATAATCTAGCCATAACATAGTTGGTATATGATCTAGCCAGAACATAGTTGTCATGCAATCTAGTCAGCTTATGTAACATCATGGTGGTTACATAATCTAGCCATAACATAGTTGGTATATGATCTAGCCAGAACATAGTTGTCATGCAATCTAGTCAGCTTATGTAACATCATGGTGGTTACATAATCTAGCCATAACATAGTTGGTATATGATCTAGCCAGAACATAGTTGTCATGCAATCTAGTCAGCTTATGTAACATCATGGTGGTTACATAATCTAGCCATAACATAGTTGGTATATAATCTAGTCAGAACATAGTTGTCATACAATGTAGTCAGCTTATGTAACATCATGGTGGTTATATAATCTAGCCAGCTTATGTAACCTTGGAGAGATGGGCCTATATAGCAACCATGTGACTATATAAGGTGCAGCACTGCTATAAGTAATAACCACAAGTGAGCCAATACTATATATAACATCTGGATTGGTTTATTGTTGGGATTATGTATACAAGAGTATACAGGCAAGCCAAGGCAGTTAACATGCCTAGGGAATATTGCCAGAATATGCTAAGTCATATTAACACATGTTTAACAGAGGTTAACACATGCAGAGACATATAGGGGAATCCACAGTTAACACATGCTACAGGATTAATCATCCTGCAGCATGTCTATCATAGGATAGGCAAGATATAGCCATGTCTAGTTCAGGGTCAGGGCCCATAACCTGTTGGGAATGGAGTGGTGAACAGTGACAGGAAGAGTTAAGGACAAGGTTAGAGGATGAAGTTAATCTCAAAGGCTAGTGAGTGAGTGAGGGAGTCTGCCACAGGGAGGAATGTTATTATCATCTCCTACAAGATGTGCAATATTTATACTACACAGTTAGGAGGTATAGTGTAATGCACTCCTTTAATATATAAAGGAGGTATTCTGTAATAGACCCCTGTACCAGTTAATAATGGAATAGCTATATCATATCCCCTATAACAGTGTCAATAATAGTGACATATGATATCATGGCTTGGTAAGTCCTAGACTTCCTGCAGGGTGTGTCATAGACACTCTATCCTAGGCTCTGTCTCTGATAGCCTATGAAAGACCCAACACTCCCCCTCAAGCCTAGGCAGTGTAGGACAATGAGTGGAATGGTTCTGTGAATGTCATCACTCCCCCTGGAGTGGTTAATAATTTTCTTTCAGGTGCGTCAAAACCTCTGTGGATGGAAAACCCATTGGGAAAAACCAATCTCACCAAGGAAAGCTACTGAGTTATTTTTGACTGAATTCCCATCTCTTCCCTATGCCGTGAAAACTTAGGCTTTGGTAAAGCCTTTGTTAATATGTCCGCTGTTTGTTCCGGATCACGACAGTTTTGAATATCAATAATTTTGTTGGTGACTAAATCTCGGACCCAGTGATGCCGTATAGCGATATGTTTCGACCTCTGGTGAAATTGAGGGTTATGGGTTAAAATTACTGACCCTTCATTATCGCCTTGGATAATTGTCGGATTTTCTTGGGTGTATCCGAGTTCACCATACAAATTTCTTAGCCAAGTGGCCTCGCGTCCAGCCTCAGATAGCGCCACATATTCGGCTTCCATTGAGGATAGTGCAATAATTGTTTGTTTCTTTGATTTCCAAGTTATTGCTCCCCCTGCTGTCAGGAAAACATATCCTGTGGTGGACTTGAGGTCCTCAGAATTTGCAAATGATGCATCGGCAAATCCATGGAAAAGATTATTGTTTTCAGTCTCATCCTGGGATTTTCTGTAAATAATTCCAAGAGTTTTCGTACCTGCTAAGTACCATAGTATCCACTTTATTGCACCGTGGTGTTGTAAGCCCGGGTTTGCGGTATATGCTGCCAATTTATTAACAGCGAAGCTAATGTCAGGTCGCGTGGAGTTTGCAATGAATTGTAGACATCCCAGTAATTTGGCGTATGAATTGCTCCGATTTGGCTCATTATAATCTGGGTTTTCAATTAATTTAATATTTGGGTCCATTGGCATTCCAACAGGGTTTGCATCAATCATGCCTTCTTTACAAAGGACATTCTCAATATATTTTTTTTGAGATATTTTGATGCTATCATTGGCGCACGTAATTTCTATGCCCACGATTTTGCTAGGCTCTCCAAGGTCGGTGACGTCCCATTCTGATGTTAACGCATTTTTCATATGCTTCATCATTTTATCTGCTGATGCAAAAAGCAGGGTGTCATCTACCCATACCGTTATGATGCCTATATTTTCTTCATCCCGTCGAATATATGCGCAAGGATCTGCCATTAATTGTCCATAATCATGAATTTTAAGTTTACCATCAAATTCGTTATTCCACTCTCGACCTGCCTGCTTTAATCCATAAAGCGGTTTAAATAGCTTGCATACTCGGCCTGTTCCATCATTACATCCTTCAGGTTGTTCCATGTATATAGTCTCTTGTAGCGTGCCATTGAGGTATGCGCCCTTTACGTCCATCTGTTGTATTTTTAGACCTTTCTCTGATGCGAGTGCTAAAATCGCCCGGAGTGTGTCCATTCGTACAACTGGTGAAAAAGTTTCCGTGAAATCATAACCGGGTCTTTGTGCATACCCTTTTGCAACTAGCCGCGCTCTGTATCGTACAATTTCCCCTTCTTTATTTCGTTTCCGAATAAATACCCATTTATTTTTGATTGGAACGGCATCTGGAGGTTTTTCGACAAGTTCCCAAGTACCCTTTTCTTTGAGCAAGTCTAATTCAATTTGCATTGAATCTTTCCATTCCGTCCATTCCGGGGATTGTTTTGCGTCTTTGAGACTGTTTATTTCATCTCCGGCTATTATTGCATAGGCTTCTTCTATATTTAGAAAGGTTTCGTCATCTTCCTCTTCCGCAAGGTGGTAAAGATGTTTGTAGTCGGTACGAATTCCACGAGTTTTCCGTGGTTCATTATCACTTGCACGCTCTTCCGTGGTCTAGTGATATCTATGTTTCCCTCATTTTCATTCCGTTTACGCTTCCGAGGCTGCCTTGCCGGTTCCGTGATCCGTTGATCGGAGTTACCCGTCGGCGGCACATTCGGTGTTTCCCCACCAGACTCCCCCTCCGTCGAGGGTGTAACATCAGTGTCTTCGGGAGGCTCAGGTTCATCTCTAGCGTCTATAAGTCGGAAGTTCCGAGAGGTGAGAACATTTCTTGTTTCGGCATTGTAGTATTTTATTGCTCCCGCGCCATCGTCATAGCCGACATATGCACGACGCTTTGATTTAGGTAGCATTTTTCTTTCTTCTTTCTGGCCTTGTTATAATACCCATACTGGGGCTCCGAATTCACGTAAATTTGATACGTCCGGTTTTTTATTGTGCCAGCCTTCATAAGGTGTTGTTTCCCGAAGATGTTTGGTAAATGATCGGTTCCGGATATAGGCAGCGTGTAAGACTGCAAATTCCCATAAAAATTCTGGAAGCTAGTTAGCAGCCAGCATTGCTCGGGATAGCTCGACCAGGGTTCTGTTCATCCTTTCCGCAACTCCATTCTGTGATGGTGAGTATGGTGCGGTAAGTCGATTTTCTATACCTCTTTCTTTGCAATTTGCCAGAATATGCTAAGTCATATTAACACATGTTTAACAGAGGTTAACACATGCAGAGACATATAGGGGAATCCACAGTTAACACATGCTACAGGATTAATCATCCTGCAGCATGTCTATCATAGGATAGGCAAGATATAGCCATGTCTTTCATAGGCTATCAGAGACAGAGCCTAGAATAGAGTGTCTATGACACACCCTGCAGGAAGTCTAGGACTTACCAAGCCATGATATCATATGTCACTATTATTGACACTGTTATAGGGGATATGACATAGCTATTCCATTATTAACTGGTACAGGGGTCTATTACAGAATACCTCCTTTATATATTAAAGGAGTGCATTACACTATACCTCCTAACTGTGTAGTATAAATATTGCACATCTTGTAGGAGATGATAATAACATTCCTCCCTGTGGCAGACTCCCTCACTCACTCACTAGCCTTTGAGATTAACTTCATCCTCTAACCTTGTCCTTAACTCTTCCTGTCACTGTTCACCACTCCATTCCCAACATTTATAATTCAGGTAGCAAACACTACAACAAACAGCTTAAGTAACAATTATACTATACACTATAGCTCAAGAAAAACCTTAGGTATCAACCAAGTTGTTATATAATCATATCATAGGACTACAACTCTAGACCAAATAGCTTGAATAACAACTGAGTTGTTACACAATCATGGCACAGACTACAAGGCTAGACTAAACAGCCCAAGTAACTGTAATGAACTCTGTGGGATGGATGACAAGCCTTAACTGTTATGCATATTTTGCATCTAGCTTAGTGAGTTACTCTGTATCATGAAATCTAAATCTGACTGCATTACAATTTCAAAATTTGCAAAAATAAAGCCCCCCCAACCCCCCAAGGGGGGCTGAAGCTCCGCTCTATAACCCTGACAAGCTAACTACCTCACCACTAACGCTAAGCAGCTATCTATGAAGCACTAACAGAGCTCACCTGTTGGGCTCGCTAATAGATATGTACTTATATTGTGGATTTTATTGCCTACTTAGGGGGGGTGGAAGGCAAATAATGTAGAGGCATCAATTGTCAGGGGGAAGATGGGGCCCCTCAGATTAGGCCTGTTTTCATACCCTGTGAATTTGATGGTGACCTCAGTTGACCATCGGAGGTGAACTGAGCTCACAACCCCCCTTTGGAACTATAAAAACGTGAATAATGTCAGAACCAAATGTCACATGACCTTGTCAGTCTCCCAAAATGATCTTGGTGATGAGGCCAAGGATCCCAAACACTCACTTGGAACAACTTGCCACTACTTGGACAGATGACCCTTTGGCCCCCTTATAGGGGGGGAGAACGATGACAGCGTAGAGACCCCAAATTTCAGGGGCCCGATGCGGCCCCTCAGATTAGGCCTGTTTTCATACCCTGCAAATTTGATGGTGACCTCGGTTTGACTGTCAGACAAGAACTGAGCTCAAAACCCCCCTTTGGAACGATAAAAGCGTGAATAACGTCGGAACCGGTGGGCAGATGGGGCTGCGATTTGGGGAGGATGCTCCCCTGGAAGAGGCCCAGGAACCCAAACATTTGTCTCACAGCACTTTTTGGTCAGAGGTGAAAAGGTGGTCTGGTCATCACGCAGAACAGCCTGCAGAGGGCCAGGATGTTGGAGGCCCCGAGGGGCCTCCTGGGAGGGGGCTCTGGTGGATGAGGCCCCACTTTTGCTCAGCCAACCCTAAGCGATTGGAGGTGAAACCGCGGAGCTCATCACTGGGCGGCCCAGTGAATGCAGATATGTATGAGAGGAATAATGAATAATAGGGATGAATAAATTAAGATTTAGGCAGGGTTCATCATTTGAGTACTTGTGAGGATGATAGCACATGAGCCTCAATGCAAAAGCACATGCAAGTTAGTAGTTTTTAATTCAAGCAGGAGCTCATAGGTGTGGGATTGAGTAAGGTGCACTGCAGAATCAGTGACCTGTGATAGGAATAAATCCATTGGGGTATGGCATTTGTCACCAATGGTTGCCCTCCATTTTATAATCAAGCCATAGAAATTGACAAATGACTGTTATGAGATAAAAATAAAGGAATGAGAAAGTGGTGTCATAATTTAAATTTTGCTTACATAAATATTGAATGCCATACACATCATTGTTTGTACACTGCACTATAAATACCCCATCTTTTCAATTTTATTTTCCCACCCTTCCTTCTTCCCCCCCACTATCCAAGCACACAACTATGTCACCAGATTGGCTGTCATTGGGAGGCATTTTTCAGTGTCTCCAGTGCTTGGTACTTGTCAGCTCAGTTGCAACAATTCTCACATTGGCAGTCACCAGATTGGCTGTTTGATGGTTGGCACTTTTCAGTGCTTTCAGAGCTTTGTTCACTGCAGCATCCTTCCTCCTTTCCCTCCTACTATTCATGCAGATAGTTTCAGTCACTGGATTGGCTGTCATTGGAAGGTATTTGCCAATGTCTATTGCTTGGTACTTTTTAGTACTGGTGGGGCTTTGTTCACTGTAGCATCCTTCTTTCTTCTTTACCCCTACTTTCCAAGCAGACACCAGATTTGGTGTGCACTTTCAGTATTTTCTAAGTGTTGTTTACTGTAGCATTTTATATCTTATATTCCATTATATTATTTGTATTATTTGTTATCTAAATAGCTAGACTCTTCTTGCATTGGTTGACCTCTGTGATATACCACAGGGGGATTCTTTGCTATGAAGAAGAGAATGCTGTGCTATATCTGCAATTTTAAATATTTATTTTGCATTTAGAGCATTATAGGGACAGTCTATGATACATATAAGGATGAGATAACATGGTTCTCTCCTGACTAATTGATTATTATTGGGCTTGAATCAATCATCTAAGTCAATAAATCTGAATTGAGCAGCATGTTGGCAGAGCTCTTAACTCTTCAGCCAGTCCTGAGTAGTTTAGTTATCCCTCTAGGGTAGTATTCTGTTCTGCTTGTGAAAACCCTCAGAGCAAACTTGTTACTATTGATGTCACTTAGTATTGGGATGAGGACTTTAAAGAAGTGACTGAAGTATCACACAGATTATTCAGTTAGAAAGTGAGTACTCATAATCTTACTACAATGCTTAGGGCACTGGGTGGAGGGCACAATACCTTGTGGGAAATATGCAAGAAGTATATCTTGAAGGTACATATAAATGTTTTAACATAAGAATTCTCCTCAAATATGGCAGCATTGTAGTTATTTAAAATGTTAGGAGTACCTTTTACTCAATACTTATATTAGAGTATTGTGCCCTGCACCCAGTGGGAGGTATGGTGGAATGTACTCCCATAGGCTAGGAGGCATTCTGTCATAGACTCCTTTACTGTTGGACTATTAGTAATTCTCTTATGCACTCCTATATATAATTGGATATGGCCTTGGCTTGTGTTATTCACTGTCTTGACTCAATTTGATAGATACCCTTCAAATTTTTGTAAAGTAATCTTTTTTCCAATTGGACTGCAGAATGCAGTGTATCAGTTTTTAAGCAGACTGTAGAACATGCACATATAATATATATCACATAGTGATGCCTCATGATGCTCACCATCTTCCTTTCTCCTCCCCTTTTATTGATATTACCTCTTCGTTCCTTCTTATCTTCTGTAAGGATACCACCAATACCTCCTCATCAATATTATCTTCCTGTTTCTTTCTTTTCCATTCATTCATCTACTACTCCACTCACACTCTCATTTTGTATTATATGTTGTAGTTAATGATCATTTTGAATAACACTTCTTATTGATCTTTGAGAAGAATATTGTATTATGTCTTAACAAAGTCAATTAATTTGTTTTAGATGATTCTAATTTCTTCTTCTCCCTTCTAAGAGGGATGGGAGTCGGAATTTGTTAGGACAAGGTTTTTTTTTCTCACCATATATAAAAAATATATTTTGCCTGTATCTCAAAAACCGGTCTGCCAATTTTATTCATATTAGTTCCAAACAACTTCTAATGAGGTTTACTTTGCATTAAAACTTTTTTGGAATGTTTTAAAGGTGGGCAATTTTGGCTAGTTTGCTGTAAATGGGTCCCTGAATGCCATCGGTCCTGACTCACAAGCATGAGCAGTTTGCTTATACATATATACATAATGGCAATAATTTACACTCCCCCCCCATTCCTTGTGGATTCCTGAGGATTCCTGGTCCATTCCGTGGATTCCTCATCATTCCTAGGGAGTCCTGGTCCATTCCTATCCCACTCCTGATTCATTCCTGATATGGGTGTGGGGGTAGTATGGGAATGTAAAAGTGTGGGAAAACAGGTGTAAGAGTGTGAGAAATGTAGATAGGGGTGAATATGATGGATTGGTAAGAAAATGTGGGAATATATGTATGTGAGAATGTGAGGGATGGTGAGTGTGGGAATGAGGGAGTGTGGGAATGTGAAGATGAGGAAGCATGGGAACATGAGAGATGGTGAGTGTGGGAATGGACAAGGAGAAAGTTAGGCAGATTTAGAATGTATGGAGGAGGATATGAGGGAGTGTGGGAAAGCATGGGAAAGTGGGAATGTGAGAGTGTGGGAATGTGGGGATGAGGGGGTGTGGGAATGTGAAGATGAGGGGGTGTGGGAATGTGGGGATGAGAGTGTGTGGGAATGTGAGGATGAGAGAGTGTGGGAATATGAGGATGAGGGGGCATGGGAATGTGGAGATGAGGGGGTGTGGAACTGTGAGGATGAGAGTGTGTGGGAATGTGATGAGGGGGCATGGGAATGTGGAGATGAGGGGGTGTGGGAATGTGAAGATGAGGAAGCATGGGAATGTGAGAGATGGTGAGTGTGGGAATGGACAAGGAGAAAGTTAGGCAGATTTAGAATGTACAGAGGAGAATATAACTTAGTTGATATTCCAACTGAGAACTACTAGAGGGATACAAACAACTTATATACTACTAAGACAATAGTTTAGGGTTATACTTCTTCATCACTACCATCTTCTGACTCTTCATCTTCATCTTTTTCCACCTTTTTCTGAATCACATATTTGGTATGATAAAATAGCATTGTATGTAGGAACCAATCAAAATTGCTTGGTGTCATTCGTTTTAGAATAGTTTCAAATCCACCAATCCAGGCATTTAATTGTTCACATGCCTGTTAGAGTAAAATCAATCTTGGAAAAGTTAATATAACTCACTCCTACCTGAGTATTAAAAGCTCGTTTATAGTAAGTTCGACCCTGATTATCAGTTGCAGCTACTACCAGATTTGGAGCAGATCCATTTAATGGTGCAGGATTACACCATTTGCGACACAAATAATCATCAGCTCGATGATTAATATAATGGTAGCTATCAACTATGAATCGGGTGGTTTTTTTCCATATTCTGTCCCAACTCCCATTTAAAATGGCAGTACGAAGAACTTGGCAAGCTTTATCAATGCATATGTAATCGGGTCTGGACTCCTCAGTAGGATAAACGTTTTCCAAGAATTCTAAAATTTTGGTAGGAGATTCAGACTTATCAAATTTAGTCCAAGCAATAACAGCACCACAGGGAGCACAAATAGTCTCAACACAGTAGAATCGTGCAGGACTAAAATAATTTTTAGGCATTGGTGCCTCTGGCTCAGGTTCATCATGTGGTTGAGCAACTTGTTCAGCTCTTGGTTGCCAAGGAGCATTTTCACCAGCTTGCCGTAATACTCGTCTCATGCCAGTCAAAACTGCTGGATTGCGATTCAATTGATGTTTTGACCACTCTTCTCTATGTTGATGACAAGCTTGTGTTCCACTAATTTTTGGAGAAGAACAACCCTGCACTCTGCATTTGGCACCATATTCTGTGTTATGAAATGGGCAGAATACTCCACCACAAGAATTTGACTGGTGCTGGCTCAGTATCCATATGATCAACAGATATATTTTCTGTCTGTTGATTATGTTGTACATTCTGTTCAGAATTTGGATTTCGAAGGGGTGGTACAGTTCGGTTTTCATCTATTCCAACTACAGCAGCAGGATCTGCACCATTGACAATATCTGAAGTAGCTTTATACTTCTGTGTACATTCTGAGCATGAATGCTGATCAGCAGCTCTGATTAATCCATTTTCACCAAGTATATTAAAAGCTTCTTTGGTGACTTCATCAATTGCCAATCCATCCTTCAGTTCTAAATTTAAATCTGATGCAGCTGCTATAGTTCGTGTAGATTCCTGAACAAATGCTCGCCATACTTGACGACAACTAATTTTGAATGGTTTGTCATGTTGATGTACTCCAAAGCTATTGTTCCAATATTCCATATAAGCAGCAGCTGAAGCATGAAAACTGTATATTCCATTGATGACAGCATTTGAAAAAACTCTGTCAACCCAAAGATTTTGTCCAACTTTTAAATATGTTGCTGAGTTCAGATACACTTTTCGATGATAGGTTTCTCCTTCTGTAACACTTTCAGTCAGACGTTCATGGTCTGCTGAATATAAGGTCCCACATCTGGTGCATTCACCACTAAGCACTAGGGTATTTTTAAATATTTCAGAACCTTTTATTAGTGTCACCCTTGGTATATCTCGAATTTTGGTAGCTTGATGCAAAGCCCATGGTTGGCAATTCATATCTTCACAAATAAAACTGTCAGGACAGATTACAAGAGCAGGTTGAATCTCAGCATGGAAAACAGGTAGCAATTTTCCCTGAAACCTTCCTTTTGTAGTGTAAGGATATAATTTCAGAAGTTTAGAAAACTGATCAAGTTTTCCTCCTAACGAGGTAACTTGTGTATTGTCAGTACCTGTAGTATTCTTTGGACTGTCTGGTTGCAGAGTATGTTGTTGTGCACCAAGCTTTTCATTTAGTGCACGTGCCAATGACTTGATCCAAGCACTGGTTTTGATGTGGTTTTCACCTTGAACTTCAGGGTTTTGTTGTCTTGCATGAAGTGTTAAAAGCATTGGGTTATTTGTAAGTGTGAATAACACTGTGAGAACAGTTGCTAGTGAGACATCAGAGCTAAAGTTTTCCTGGATAAAATCACTGAATATGGCAAAGGTAATATTTGGAAAGGCACTCTGATCTGGAAGAGCAACTGTTGTAGGTAATACAGCAAGAAAAAACACAACCCAAAGCATGGTAGTACACATTTTCAAAGCAGACAACAAAACACCGATCACGGTAGGCAAAAACCGTATAGTACAAAACATCAAAAGACTGTAAACATACTATTAAACCTGAAGAAAAAAAAGGGGGAAAAAAAACTACTTTTTCTTTTTAGTAATTTTCTTATCTGCTTCCTTGGCTGCAACTCCCTTCTTTGCCTTGGCTTTCTCCTTTTTATCCTTCATCTTCCTTTTTTCCAACCATTCTTTTAAATCTGAAAAATGGTAAATTGCCTTCTTTGTTCCCCACAAAGCTTCATCGTCATCATCATCATGGCTGTTGTTATCATTGTCTTGGGGGGTGTCAAGCCATGCCAGCATTTCCTTGTATTTCGAAATATCCTGAAAACAAGGCACATATTGTGCATGATAGACAGACTTGGAGACAAACAGCTGCCTGATTTCTGTCACAGTAACTTTCTGATATTCACTTGGCCATAACCCCTCAGCTATAATGTGTTCATATGATCGAACAGCTGCAAGGCAACCCTTGTATTTAGCCCAAGCAATGCGAAGACTCTTGCTTTGAGAGTCAGCTAAAGACCCATTAACTTCCAGAAGGTCTTTAAGTTCCTGCCTGGGCATAGGAACAGCATTTCCATCTTTGGCAGCAGATTTAACTACTGCTGGGTTCTGAACTTGTAAAGTAGTTGCTGGAATCTGAGAAAGAGATGTAGATGGTAGAGAAGTATTCAAATCTGTAGTGTGATCAAATGATGTCTAGAACATCATAGTCAGAAAAAATAAAGATTAGAATATCACATAAATTTACTGCAAGAAGTGAAATGGAGTAATTGCCATTCTTGATGTCCCAGTTGATTTTGGTGTTGTAAAAGCTTTTTCAAAGTGGCCTTTTACCAACCAATCACCATGATCATAAACATAGAGACGCTGTTTCTTGTCTAACAAAAATTAGAGCAAGTCCAGGTTTGAAAAAAAACCCTAACCTCTAATAGGGGAATAGTCATCAGCCAGGGCATCAAGGACAGGCTGAATGGTGCCAGTGACTGGAGCCTCAGCTGTCATAGAGGGCTGCATGGCACTAATATCCAGGGATTGTGGATTACTACCAGAAACATATAATTTGATCTTTCCCATTTGAGTTGGCAATTCCTGTTCAAAATCCTCAATAGGGGACATGTCAGCCATGTTTGGGGCATTCCCTATAGCTTTGCCTCAAATAATGCCACCTGTACTAATGGTAACAAGTTTTTTGAAGATAAAAACCACAATATTACCTGTAATACATGCCTTGCTCTACCCCTTCGTCGCGTCCTTGGGGTTGGTCTCGTCGCTGTCATTGTCCTTGCCGCTGTCGTTCTCGCGATCGGCGTCGTCTTCCTCGTCGTCCTGGTCCTCGTTGTCGCATTTGCCATCGTCCTCGTCGTCGTCCTGGTCCTCGCATTCGCCATCGTCCTCATCGTCCTGGTCCTCGCGTTCACCCTGGTCGCGTTTGCCCTGGTCCTGGTCCTGGTCGCCATGCTTGTTGTCGCCTTCCCCATCGTCGGTGTTCTTGGCCTCATTGTTGTCACCACCCTGGCTATCGCTCTCATCCTTGTTGCTGGAGGCCTTGACGATAGCCTGTGGGAGGTCTGATCGGCGTTGCCGTCCTCCGGTAAGTTTCACCTTTGGTGGCAAGTGGGAAGCGCCAGCAGGACGGGAGCGCTTAAGGGGCACTACACTCGTCCTGCTCACTTCAAGTATTTCTTCGGCACTAAATTGTATTAGTTAGTAATAGGAAGTGAAATGGAACCAAGAAATAGGAAAAGAAAGCGAAAAAAAAAGGAGCGGATGATGGGAAGAGGAGGGAGGGGGGGTTGCTTACGGAGTTAGGTGGTCGGGGGGACCACCAGCGTCGATGAGAGCGTCTTTGGCTGCCTTAGCTGCAGCCGTTTTCCTGTTATCGAGAGTCAGTGAGGGGGGGGTGCATCGCTTCTTGACTTATTACCACCACAATGTCCCATGGGAACATTGCTCACAACGCCTGGCTCGTGGCCTAGCGGTCCATCCTCTGGCCTGATCTCTGATCAGACCTGACCTTTGGATCCTTGGAGAGATGTTTGGCAGTAGCCCTGAGCACCCTGCCAATCTGTCTGTCTGATCTCCTCGGATGTCTCCCGGTTGACCGCCTCAGGGGTCATCTCTTTATCTCTCTCATTCCTGCTCTGACTCGATGATCTGAGGCTCTGGGATGGGGCATCCTCCACCTAGGTGGGGGGGCTTGACGGTGAATTAACACTGCCGGCTTCGGCCGGAGGTCCTGCCCTGGGGTCGAGGGGAGAACATGTTGGGGTGGGGGGGGACACTTAGCGGGGCTGCAGGATCCCTGGAGAGGATCCTTGGCTCCAGGTGTGTAATGTACATCTGTGCATCGACACTGATTACGGGGACCCTCATTACAGGATCTCTAGCGCCTTGGACTCGAGCCAGCGACTCCATTCTCCGGTGGTAGCGGGGCATGCCTCCCACTGGATCTATCTCTCTCCCTCTCTCTGCGCAGGCCTGGGGCCCTGCTCACTCCCCCCAAGCGATCGCTGGGATGCCACACCCTCTCGCTTTTGGGCGTGCTGGACGCACTTTTCTCACACTAGGATCTTGGTCTTAACCATCATCTTTGCTGAGTCCGCTTTTACATTTTCTATGGAATACAACACTGATTACTTTGATCTCGACCATCTGTTTGACTCCCTCACTGGGGATCCCTTCTCTGCCCTCCGCTCCCTCCAGAGGAGAGGCGATCAGTCCAATCAAGACTCATCATCTTGGTCTGACGTCGACGACAGTGACGACAAGGGGGTCTCCAACCCCTTTGATCATCCGTTGTCTGTGGCGCATGAGGCAATGGACGGCCCCATGCTCCACCGTGCCCGGCACATCCTGGCCCTTCCAGGCCATGTTCTCCAATGTCAGCGTGCCCTCAGGCACCAGGCGGACTGCTCCCTCGCATATACACTGTGCGATACATTTATGGGAGAGGGGGACTATGCATCCACCCTCCCTCCTTCTTCACTGGGGTCTGCCCCTCCCCTGGGGGGCTCCTCAATTCCTCCCACTCCGGCAGCAATGCGCCAGGCATCAGATGAAGCTGAAGCGGTGGAACACATGCTGAGTACCGCCATCCAGTGGATGGAGTGTATCTCACCTGACCTGCTGGCTTCTGGGATTCCAGAGCGGCTCACCTACCTGGCTGGGGCAACTCTTGCCTCCGCCCTCCGTTTCCCTCAAGCCGAGGACGTGATTAATCACGTCCTGGCAGGGGGGACCTCTTCCTCAGCCCCTGTCACAGGCAGCACCCGGGATCTATCTGGAGTGTTGGACAGCTTGCCACCAGGCACTGACACCTCTGAGGGGCCCCTCCCCCCGCAGCGTCGCCAGCGTCGGCGACATCATTGACCTGCTCGTGCGTCGGACCAGGGGGGGTAACACCCCCTATCCATTGTCGGCAAGCTGCCTGTTTGGATACAGGCGGCGCTACCACGCACCCCGTCGCTATGGATGGGGCGCTCCTGGGGCTTGTCCCTGGGTTCGTCATGGGCATACAAGTGGGGGCCTTGACCACCCACAGGTGTACCCATATCTACAGGCACCATTTAGGCCCACTGGGTCTCAGCCAGACATCTCATCGGACGGCAAGGATGCCATACCGATGGTCCATCTCTCAATGAGGGGGGTGGTTCACCCCTCTGCCTGTTAGGGACTACGGTTAACCTCCAGGCCCTTCGGGGGCTGGGGGCTTATGGTGAATTGACACTGCTCACCGGCTGGCCTCGGCTGGCCACGCATGGGGGGACCGGACTAGCTGCGGGTGGGGGGTCTTCTGGCATGTGGCGGTGCAAGGGCGCGGCTCTGCCTTCCCGGCTCCAGCGAGCTCTATATGTGGTATATCTGCCCACCTCAGAGGTTAAAAGAGGGAGGAAGGTCTCACACCGGCGGGGGTCTGGTATAGTAGAGCATAGCTTACTCATGTCTATACTTCGTGCCCGCGGACTGCTTACGTGCACCGCGCTATAAATTGTTGAACAAAAAAAAAAAAAAAAAAAAAAAAAGTGAGGGGGGGGTGCGTTGATTTGATGACGCACCGGGGAGTGGGCCCTTTAGCTGTCTTTTTCTTCCCTTCTCCCTTTCCGCCCTTTCTGCCCTTGCCCTTGCTCCCTCCCTCCTTTGGTTTGACCACGACGTTGGGCTTTGCTTTCTTGCGTTGCGTTCCGGCGTCAGTTGTCGAAATCGCCCGCTTCCAAGTCTTCAAAGTTGGCGGCGAGGCTGTGCGGGGGTTGGCTCGTGTGGCGGCGGCAGCAGAGCGGGTAGTACGAGTCATAGCGGAGCGTCGATGGAGGGCGATGGCTGGCGTTGAAGGTGGTCGATGGGTGAGCAGATAAACAAACGACGCACGCATTTCCAACCAACGTGTGACAAACCATGTGCCAAAACATGTGGCAATGAGGCTGTGTGGCCTGGTGTTGGTGACTAAATCTCGGACCCAGTGATGCCGTATAGCAATATGTTTCGACCTCTGGTGAAATTGAGGGTTATGGGTTAAAATTACTGACCCTTCATTATCGCCTTGAATAATTGTCGGATTTTCTTGGGTGTATCCGAGTTCACCATACAAATTTCTTAGCCAAGTGGCCTCGCGTCCAGCCTCAGATAGCGCCACATATTCGGCTTCCATTGAGGATAGTGCAATAATTGTTTGTTTCTTTGATTTCCAAGTTATTGCTCCCCCTGCTGTCAGGAAAACATATCCTGTGGTGGACTTGAGGTCCTCAGAATTTGCAAATGATGCATCGGCAAATCCATGGAAAAGATTATTGTTTTCAGTCTCATCCTGGGATTTTCTGTAAATAATTCCAAGAGTTTTCGTACCTGCTAAGTACCATAGTATCCACTTTATTGCACCGTGGTGTTGTAAGCCCGGGTTTGCGGTATATGCTGCCAATTTATTAACAGCGAAGCTAATGTCAGGTCGCGTGGAGTTTGCAATGAATTGTAGACATCCCAGTAATTTGGCGTATGAATTGCTCCGATTTGGCTCATTATAATCTGGGTTTTCAATTAATTTAATATTTGGGTCCATTGGCATTCCAACAGGGTTTGCATCAATCATGCCTTCTTTACAAAGGACATTCTCAATATATTTTTTTTGAGATATTTTGATGCTATCATTGGCGCACGTAATTTCTATGCCCACGATTTTGCTAGGCTCTCCAAGGTCGGTGACGTCCCATTCTGATGTTAACGCATTTTTCATATGCTTCATCATTTTATCTGCTGATGCAAAAAGCAGGGTGTCATCTACCCATACCGTTATGATGCCTATATTTTCTTCATCCCGTCGAATATATGCGCAAGGATCTGCCATTAATTGTCCATAATCATGAATTTTAAGTTTACCATCAAATTCGTTATTCCACTCTCGACCTGCCTGCTTTAATCCATAAAGCGGTTTAAATAGCTTGCATACTCGGCCTGTTCCATCATTACATCCTTCAGGTTGTTCCATGTATATAGTCTCTTGTAGCGTGCCATTGAGGTATGCGCCCTTTACGTCCATCTGTTGTATTTTTAGACCTTTCTCTGATGCGAGTGCTAAAATCGCCCGGAGTGTGTCCATTCGTACAACTGGTGAAAAAGTTTCCGTGAAATCATAACCGGGTCTTTGTGCATACCCTTTTGCAACTAGCCGCGCTCTGTATCGTACAATTTCCCCTTCTTTATTTCGTTTCCGAATAAATACCCATTTATTTTTGATTGGAACGGCATCTGGAGGTTTTTCGACAAGTTCCCAAGTACCCTTTTCTTTGAGCAAGTCTAATTCAATTTGCATTGAATCTTTCCATTCCGTCCATTCCGGGGATTGTTTTGCGTCTTTGAGACTGTTTATTTCATCTCCGGCTATTATTGCATAGGCTTCTTCTATATTTAGAAAGGTTTCGTCATCTTCCTCTTCCGCAAGGTGGTAAAGATGTTTGTAGTCGGTACGAATTCCACGAGTTTTCCGTGGTTCATTATCACTTGCACGCTCTTCCGTGGTCTAGTGATATCTATGTTTCCCTCATTTTCATTCCGTTTACGCTTCCGAGGCTGCCTTGCCGGTTCCGTGATCCGTTGATCGGAGTTACCCGTCGGCGGCACATTCGGTGTTTCCCCACCAGACTCCCCCTCCGTCGAGGGTGTAACATCAGTGTCTTCGGGAGGCTCAGGTTCATCTCTAGCGTCTATAAGTCGGAAGTTCCGAGAGGTGAGAACATTTCTTGTTTCGGCATTGTAGTATTTTATTGCTCCCGCGCCATCGTCATAGCCGACATATGCACGACGCTTTGATTTAGGTAGCATTTTTCTTTCTTCTTTCTGGCCTTGTTATAATACCCATACTGGGGCTCCGAATTCACGTAAATTTGATACGTCCGGTTTTTTATTGTGCCAGCCTTCATAAGGTGTTGTTTCCCGAAGATGTTTGGTAAATGATCGGTTCCGGATATAGGCAGCGTGTAAGACTGCAAATTCCCATAAAAATTCTGGAAGCTAGTTAGCAGCCAGCATTGCTCGGGATAGCTCGACCAGGGTTCTGTTCATCCTTTCCGCAACTCCATTCTGTGATGGTGAGTATGGTGCGGTAAGTCGATTTTCTATACCTCTTTCTTTGCAATTTGCCAGAATATGCTAAGTCATATTAACACATGTTTAACAGAGGTTAACACATGCAGAGACATATAGGGGAATCCACAGTTAACACATGCTACAGGATTAATCATCCTGCAGCATGTCTATCATAGGATAGGCAAGATATAGCCATGTCTTTCATAGGCTATCAGAGACAGAGCCTAGAATAGAGTGTCTATGACACACCCTGCAGGAAGTCTAGAACTTACCAAGCCATGATATCATATGTCACTATTATTGACACTGTTATAGGGGATATGACATAGCTATTCCATTATTAACTGGTACAGGGGTCTATTACAGAATACCTCCTTTATATATTAAAGTAGCAGCCAGCATTGCTCGGGATTTTCTATACCTCTTTCTTTGCAATATTTTTCCAGTTTTTCGTTAACAAATTCTTTTCCACAATCAATTTGTATACCCTTCGGCTTCTTGCCTTTTAGCATCATCCACAAATAGGAGATAATAATATTTGCCATTAATAGATTTGATGGTGTATTTTCCCCACAAGTCTATGTGGGTTAATTCTCCTGGTTTCGTGTTTCTTTTTGTCGACTTCGGAAAAGGCTCCTTATGTTGCTTTGCACTGATGCAAGCTTCGCAATCCGGTTTAGGACTATTTTTGTCGACATTGAAACCGATCACCAATTTTTGGCTCAATAATTGTTGAAGTCCAGAATATCCTACATGTCCAAATCGTCGGTGCCAAGTTTCCCAACTAAGTGGTTTTACGTTTCCGACGAATGTTTGATTAACGGCAGGAGTTTTAGACGGCTTGCTTGAATTTTTTAATACCATTTTCATCTTGTATAAATGGTTATTAATTTTCTTTCCTTCTGCAAGTTGTTGTCCGTCTTTTGTTGTGAGGATTAATTTTCCTTGTCCTCCAATATATTTTCTGCCAGCCGCATCCCATCGCCCCAACGAAATTAAATTATTTCGTGTTCCAGGCACATGTAGGACGTCTTCCAGATGAATATTAAAATTTTGATTATTGCATGTTGAAATTATTTCAACAGTTCCTTTGCCTGCAATTTTAGCTTCCAATCCACCTACCCCAGTTACGGAATTATTTTTCATTGGAGTGTATGTTTTGAAGGCTTCTCTTTGATGCGTGACATGCGATGTTGTTGCTGAGTCAGCCAACCAGTCGTAGTAGATCAAACGCTCGTCCATTACGGCATCGTTATCGTTACAAGCATCATAGGAATCAAAATTATAATGTTCTTCTTGAGCTGAAAATGCAATAAATTCCTCCACAACGTTGGACTGTTCCACAGGTTTTATTTTCCCTTTTTCCTTATCTTTCTCCTTTTTCTTCCCCCAACAATTTTTTGCCTGATGTCCGATTTTTCCGCAATTATGGCATTTATTGCCTTGGAATTTTCGGCATTTACTGGACCAATGTCCAGGGCACTTGCAATGATCACAATATGGCTTCAGGGATTTTTTACGATCGGTAAGACGGTTTTCAAGGGTTTTCTCCTTTTGGGCGGTCGTCTGGATTTTAGCCAGGTTTACAATTCCGCCGGAGTTATTATTCCCGTTATTCCGGTTAAGCCGTAATTTGTATTCTTCCCTTAATAATCCAATAAATGTGTCCGAAGTTAAGCGACGCTTTGGATCTAAGTCATTTGGATCATTTGCGTTTCCGTTGTAGGGCTCGACATATGTTTGCCAAGAGTTTGGTAAGGATGCCGAAATGATCAATTTAAATTGGATATCTGAGATATGGAAATCTATATTTGGAAACCTGTTGATCCGGTCTCGGTAAGACTTCAAGACGTCCAAATGCTTTAGGAGGTCGTCGGAATTATCAGCCTTTGTCTCATATAATAAACACTGCAGTTGATTAACTGTTTGATGTGCCTTGTTTTCATGAGTAACCGATAATGTGGTATACATAGCTTCTGCGCTTTGTTTTGATCCGACGTGATTTATTTGCGAGGAGGTGACGTTGTGGATAATGACTTGTTGTGCCCAAGTATCGTTTTTGTCCCAGTTGTAAGCACTCTCCGGATCTATATTTGGATCCGGTCGGTTTGTCTGCCCAAAAACATATCCCGTTATGTCACAATTAATAAAAACACACAACATTCTCTCTTTCCATTCGTGCCAGTTTTCATCCGTCAAATGATCGCGATCAGCGATCTTGTTTACGTTTGAGTATTCTTTGGTCCGAATTAAGGAAATAGGTATTCTTATAACCGGATCAACCTCTGGTGTATTGATCCGTTGTCTGCGCTTCTCTTGTGCTCTGGAAGTATATACTCTTCCTGATCGTTTAGGGGTTTCTTGTGCTGGGGGTTCCCCAAATAATGATATATGGTCGTCTTCTTGGTCCCCTTCATAATCCATGTCTAGTTCAGGGTCAGGGCCCATAACCTGTTGGGAATGGAGTGGTGAACAGTGACAGGAAGAGTTAAGGACAAGGTTAAGAAGATGAAGTTAATCTCAAAGGCTTGTGAGTGAGGGAGTCTGCAACAGGGAGGAATGTTATTATCATCTCCTACATGATGTGCAATATTTATACTACACAGTTAGGAGGTATAGTGTAATGCGCTCCTTTAATATATAAAGGAGGTATTCTGTAATATACCCCTGTACCAGTTAATAATGGAATAACTATGTCATATCCCCTATATAATTCTCCAGATAGACTTGTCTATCATTGTATATTATAGGGGGTTCCCTGGATAGCATAGGAGACAGTCTTGGCAGTCTTTGTAGGGTAGCAGCTTGGGAATTAATATTATTCCCTGTGGCTGTGTTGGATTCTACCAGTGGCAGATCCTAACCCTAACCTTAAGCTTAGGACTTGTATTCCATCTCCCTAAGCTTGTTAACTGCCTTGGCTTGCCTGTATACTCTTGTATACATAATCCCAACACCTGGGTCTTACATAATTACCTAATTCACAAAGATGTACAATGGTTCCATAGTCTAGTGGTTATATTGTCCCGGTGTCAACTTTTGATCTCTGAAAGCTTGGGTTCAATTCTTGGTGGTACTGCAGATTTTTAATATATATTCCCATTTATTACAATTTAATACTGAAGCCCAGGAATGGACTGGGATTCCCATGGAATATTCCTTACATCCCTTACAGACCTAGGAACAGACTGGGAATGAACTAGGAATGGACTAGGAATGGACCAGGACTAATACAAGGCAATTCTATTCCATTTCTACTACCTAGGAATCAGGAATCATTCCTGGTTCATTCCTGGTTCATTCCTAGGATTCCTAGGATTCCTTAGGAATCCGCAGGAAAAGGGGGGGGATCGCTTGCACAGCCGCATCAAGCAGTCCCGAGAAGTGGTTAGGGCACATGAGTTGGTAGAGTCCCACTGTTAGACTCCTTTCCAATTCACTCACAAAGTATTGCAGGCTCTAGTCTTGGAGTTCAATCACACTGATATCAAGCTGACAAAAAACCTGCAGGGATGAAGAAAAATCCCCTGACCTCTTGTTCTCCTGAACCAACAAACCAGCGACAGTGCTTTCCACAAACCACCGGAGCTCTGCCCAGCCATGTTCCCAGTCATTCTGGGAGAGGTTCTCATTGCACAATTCTGGCATTTGGTGATCTTGTGCATACATTGGGCCAAGGTTGGGAGCAGGGCCAGCCCTGGAACAGTGTCGAGCAGTCAGCAACGAACCCACAGTAACAGAATTATGAACCTTATACCATGAGATTCAAAGGCGTCACATTGTCGAGAACCTCTATGCATACATTGCCTTTGCTGTCCACCCATGTATGGACACAGTGGAACATCCTAGTGCCCGCAACAAAAACACGGAGCTCCCCTTTCTCTTGCAAAGCTGGAACATACCGCTGGGCAAACCATGTCGGGCAAGGCAAACATCTGATATTTCTGTACATCTCCTGGGTCTTTTTCCATTGGAGCTGTGTGTGCTCTATCTGTGCTGGGTCTGCTCGTACTAGCAGGTGAACATTGCAATCACTAAAGTCCCGCTTGACAACCAACTGCTGGCTGGAACATGCTTTCAGGAACTCTTCACGGTTCTATAATGCCACAGTCTGAGGATAAGCCGTCTTGGTTGTTTCGAGAGCTACCAGCATGAGGTCATTGTCACGTTAGAGCTTGGCTGCAGAGGTGACAAGATCCTTTGGATGTGGAAACATCAGTTTTCTGGAGGCAAACAGCAGCAGGTTGCTCCAAAAGGTGTCAAATGTAACTCCAGTCAAGCCAGGGTGGTTGGTGCTGGTGTAAGAGTTCATGTGAGCACAGCAGTTATTATTTTTATTTCAAAGAGAGTCCTACAGGTAATCAGTGGCCAAAGAGAGGCCCCCTACCACAAGGTTTACACCCTGCAGCTCTATGCAGGATTCCCAGGTGGCATTAAAAACCACTTGATAAAATGTCGACCACTTAAGCCAGCGAACAGTCCAGTTGTTTAGGATGAAAGTAATTGTCCAGGACACCTATATTTGATCATTCAGTGGGTTAGCAATTGAGGTCAAAGGAATGCATATAACCAACTGGAGTGGTCATTAGAGCTTCGTGAATTGCAGCACTGTTTTCACTTGGAGAGGTTTGCACCCCATCCACATAAGTGAAGAACCCTAGCAAATCATTGGACTCCACCAGAGTTAAGAACCGGCCGCCAATCCTTGGAGCCTTGATGAAGCAAACCATTCGTCGGGCACCAAGGTCTGCAGATTCTGAAGAGGTGGGCTCTTGGGGGGGGATGGTGGACTACAGGTGGTAGCTGGGGAGTGGGAACGCTCAGCTGGGGAAGGATGAGGGGAGTGCCTGCAATGGATGAGGATGGCTGGGAGATGAGAGGAGGGGTTTGAACGGGAGACTGAGAGGAAGCAGTGTTGGGCAGTGCAGTCAAGGGGTGAGTTGGAAAAGCACCCTCATAGTCTATTTAAGGCTCAGCTGGGAACAAGTGATGATATTTCGTCGGGATATGATGATGAAGCTCTTGGGCATGCCTAAGATGGGGTGTCCAAGCCCTATATTCCTCATCTGTGAGATCCCGGCCATTGCCAGGGTTTCCAAAAACAGGGCAGTGGGGGCCACATTGCTGGTGCCACTCAGCTTGTGCATTATGGATCTTACAAGACCCTCCATCCCTGAGATACACTGGAGAAAGCCTCAAGAATTTTGGCTTACGACGACCTTTTGTTAATGCATTACTGGGGGCCACACATCCACATGTATAAGAACATATTTCAAGACCTAGTTCAGGTTGACCTTGACGACTTCCAGTTGGTGGGTGTGTTCTGGTTGGCATGGTGGTAGTGGTGATAGAGTGTTTTGAATCTTGAGCAGAGCTGGGCAGAGTTCCGCCGATGTTTGCTGATGTTCACACGTGAGGTAATCATCACCAAATTTGGAAATGCTTGGCAAAGTTTGGTATATAAAGGCTTCTTGACTTCTTAAGAATCTTAACCACCATGCCGCCAAAGCACACCCCTATCTCTATAGACTCATTCAGAGTAGAACATGGAGGAAGATGGCGTGATGTGGTAGTTGACGCAAGGTATGTCAGAGCATTATGCAATGCCAAGAATGTTGTCATAAGCCATAAGCTAGTGTCTATATTCGTGTTGAAGGGAAATCTGACGAGGATGATCCCTGGCATACCCATGTGCGCATCTTCTTGCCTGGCAGAGCACAGGTAAAATCAAAGAGGTGAAGTTCTTGCCATATCTTGACGAGCCGAAATTGCTCAAGTGGCGGTGAGTTCATAATGTGCATTGAGTACATCAGTGCTGACATATATTTAAAAAGTGAGGAACTGGTTGAGGAGAACGGGGAGGATAAGATTCCAACAGTGGTATAAGCTGGAACTTGCCGATACCTCATTTGTATACTAGGATAGCCCAGACATCATAGAGGGTAAGCAAACCTTTCTACCCTCCTTTTTGTGCATGCAGTAACCTTTTGGAAAACCTTGTAGATACAATGGGTCCCAACCTGGTTCACTTTGATGACAGCCTGGAGTGCCCAGAGCGTGTGGAGGCCTGGACATGGTATACATGCACCCGAACTAGCAGCTATCGCTGCCAGCATTGATATGACCCCTCTCTTGATCATCAACAATACTGCACAACCTGCGAGACCTGGTCGAAGGTTCAGTGCATTCGACCTGTGGATGACGGTGACAACCTGGACTTCTTGGTGATTGATTCCGACGACTCTGGCGAGTCTGAGGTATCCCAGTCTGACAATGAGGATAAGGCAAAGGTGTATAAAATTCCTAATGAAAAATCAGAGATAGCTAACCCTTGTCCAAAAGGTATTATTTCCCAACCTAATAAACTGAATACTAATGTAGAAACAGGTGCTAAATAAAATAATACTTTATTGGATTGAAATGGTATTACAGTCTCCTTAAGAATTAATTTTAGAGCATCAGCAAATGGTTAAAGCATACCATAATACTCTACTGTATTGGGTCGGCTATTTGGCACCTCGATGTCGACTCATCCTATCCTCCGGGGGAAGAAGCTTGGAAGGGTTCGGCTGTTCGCCGGTTAAAAGGGTACGTGGGCTATAGACATGTGACAAAAACTTTTACAAAGTAATGCAAAACCAGACCTATAAACTATTGCTATTGTTGCAATTTAGTTATTAATTTTATTATTAAAGAGTCAGAAGAAATAGCTAATCATTATAAACGGATTGTCACCTGCACTTTTAACATTGCTACCAGTTTTTATTAAAACTAACAAACCACTATTCATTGTTGACAGTGAGAGGTATCTGGGTATCTAATCCTATTTCCTGTTCTCACCTTTGTTTCTCAGCGTCAATCAATAGTAGATAAAAAGTTTTCACCTTTAATATTCCCCTTAGTATCTACGGATATAAGCCCTACTCTAAGTATTATTTGGTTTATCCTCAATTTGATCCTAGCTTTAATTCATTTATTTCTTTACTGATACATGGATATTTTTTTATATCATTTAATTTTTTTTTATTAAATTTTATATACTACAATCAATTTTTTTGATTTAACTTTATTATTATTATTATTTCAAATTTTATTATGTAGCAATACGGTAAAAGAGCTATTACAAAGAATTAAACTTTAAAAGCAGCCTACAAACCAGTTTATACAAAAATAAATAAGGCAATATTTTATTCTATTTCTTCTTTTAAAATTGTATATAAAAGTAAAAATGACAATATTTTAATAATATTTAAAGACTCATAATGATATAGATGGAAAAATATTCTTGAGACCCATTAGTTTGCTAATAATTTAATTAAAACAATTATATTAAACTAATCTAGTTAAAACCCTTTATAATTTATTTTTATTCTTTGTAGAATAATTACTTGATTTTTTATCTTGGCTGTATAAATATATAAAAATACAGTGATTTTATTAATAATTTTATATTTAAAATATAATAATTCAAATGAAAAATTAACAAAATTAACAAAAAAACAAAACAAAAATGATAACTGGTATAAACATCTCTAAATTAGATACAGGAATTATTACAACTTATTCACTTTATATCATTCATTTATTATCAGTTATTATAATCTTTTTAATAAAAATATTTTATGGGATTTATGAGCTAATTTATCATTTTAATGAAAATTCACCTTTAAATCAGCTAGCAACTCAATTAGGTAAAATTTTCTGTGAATGCGGCCTCATAAGGACCAAAACCAAAGTTTTGGCTGATGTCCATTGATTTTTATTAATGGACCTGCAATTGAAATTGGAGGTTCTTGGCCGAATACTCCAACACGCTGCATCTGAGGGAAGAACAAGGCTACCAAATAATAAGGAGCACAGTTTGGAGCATTGGTCTACAATCTTGAATGCCTGGATACAAAATTTGATCATAACAATGAGCAAGTTGCTAGTCATATGAAGGTTACAATCGCTGTTAAGATTGTCTCTTAACTACTCAGTAAGTTCGAGACGTCAAGGTGCTTCCTTGTGTCGAGTTTGTCTTTAGACTTTAAGGTGCTTCCTTAGGTTGAGTTCTTTGTTGAGCAGTTTAAAGAGTTGATATCTTTAGGTCAAGCTGAGGCCTTGACCGACTATCTACTACAGCTTATATAGACTATTAGTTACTCTGGTCTATATAACGATTGGCTAGTAAGTATAGCAGTTATCTACTCAGGTCTTCTAAGGAGTGTTTCAATAAGTCAGATCCAGACGTGTGAATGTCTGAATGATTGCGCGACAGGGGGGAGCGGTCAAAGTTTGACGTTGACGTCGATAAACGGTGTAAGGGTAGATGTGGGTATAAGTCTCTACAGGGTTCTCCCATGATATTTGCCCACGCTGCATCGTCTCAAGTGTCGTCGTAATCGTTTTCAGGGGGAGGTCCGCAGACTTGATCTAATAAGACCCGATTAAAACTAGCGTAAACGGGTAGTGCTGACGCGCGTCGTCGTTTGGGACAGGTGACAGGGTAATGTCCGGGTCTTCTCTTCTTGCATATACTGCAGATGAACTGGTCGCAATACGTCGCAAAATGGCCGATCATATACTGCAGATGAACTGGTCGCAATACGTCGCAAAATGGCCGATCTTTCTACATTTGTAGCATTTCTCTGCTTTCATATGTGGTGGTGTTGGGGTTCTGGGTCGGATGTTCATTGGGGTCAGTGGGCGTTGTGGCTGAGAGGTGGGTGACGTGAGATCGATGATCTCAGGTACTGGTGGCAGGGTCGTTTTGATTTTAATGATGCCGGGAATAGAAGTCGACGAACGTCGCCCCTTTCCAGTCGGGAGAGCTTCGTTTGAGATCATTTTCTTTTGGGGTGAAGAGGTCAATAACCCAGTTGGGGAGTCTTTGAGTTGGGTCGATTGGAAGGAGTAGTGGGGGGATACTGAGGTGGTGGTCGGTTGGGTGAGAGGAGTAGACTCATCATTGTTGCGAGGGTTTCGTCGGCGAGCCGTTCTTGGTCTCGTATCAGGTCAAGGATGGCGTCGTAGTGGTGAAGGAGACTGTTTAAGACGTCTTGGTCGCGATTGACGAGGTAGTGGGCGAGGCGGGCGCGGTTGGTGGGATTGATTAGGAAGTTCTCGACGAACTCAGCGAGAGGTGGAAGGTTCTTTTGGGCAGAGGAGGAGGCGGTTGTGTTGTTGGTATGCATGGTGTGTGAGTGTGTTCGATGTTTTGTTCTAGAGGTTTTTCCTTTCTTTATATAAGTTGAGGATTTCTTCGGCGTGTTTTAGGTGTGACTCTGGTTCCCATGTGTTTTCAGAGGTTGGATAGCCTTTCCATTTCACGAGGTAAACGTATTTTGATCTGCGCGGTTTGTGGGCAATGATGGTTTCTACTTTGTATTTGTTTTCTCCCTCGATCAGGTCGGGGGGAGGCTTCAGGTAGTTTGGGCCATGTGTTTCTGTTTCAGAATACAGAGTGAGGAGTGCTGTGTGAAACACTGCGTGAATCTTCCATTGAGCCGGTAGTTTCAGTTTGTAAGAAAGCGGTGAGAGAACCCGCTCGATTGGGAATGGTCCTTCTCTTTTCGGGGAGAGTTTCTTGGTGTGGGGGTAGATCTTCAGATTTCTGGAGTCGAGCCATACTTTTTGACCGAGGAGGAACGGGGTGAACTTTCGGGTGATTCTTTCTGCCATGAGTTGTCAGGCCAGTTTGTGTGCGGCTAGGGCTTCATTTTGCGCTCTTTGAAGTTGGACGATTCTTTTCTCTGCAGCAGGTACATCGCTTTTCTTGTAAGGTGTGGGTATTGCATGTGGTTCGTACCCCATCATGAGGTAGAATGGAGAGTGTTTCACTGTAGAGTGAGTCCGTTGATTGTGGGCGAATTCTGCGGTGGAGAGGAGTTTCACCCATGTCTCAGGTTGGTTTGTACAGAACATGCGAAGGTAGGCTTCAATTTCCTGGTTCATTTGTTTGGTTTGTCCGTCGGTTTGTGGGTGGTAGACTGTGCTCATAGCCAATTTGATTCCCAAGAATTTTCCTGGTTCTTGAAATAATCTGGATGCAAATCTCGGGTCTCGATCGGATATGATTTTGTCGGGGAGACCAAATTTGGTGAATACGTTCTTCAGGTAGAGATCTGCTGCTCCTAGGGCGTCGATGGTTTTGTTACAAGGTATTAAAATTACCCCCTTTGTAAGACCATGGTCTACCACGACCATTAGGGCATCATGTCCATCTGATTCTGGTAAGTTCGTAATAAAATCGGTTGTAACCAACGCGAACGGTCTTGTCGCGGTTGATTTAATCGGTGTGAGGGGTGGTGTCGTTGGGTGGGTGTTAACCTTCATCTGTTGACATAGTCCGCATCCTTGTACGAAACTTTTGTCTAGTGTTTGAGGGTCCAGTTGCTGCAACCGAAAAAAGACCAGGACTCAACTGGACTGAACCGGTCATGACCGGAATTTTCGGTTGCAGTTGTGACCAGCTGTCGACGGTCGTGGTTGCAGTTGCCCCAAATCTGCTGGGCTTCCAACTGGGTTGCAACCATCCTTAGTTAGGGCTTACTATTTCATATCTAATTTAATTTTCGTAAATAATGTGGGGCATGCCCAATGTAAATAATGTGGGGCATGCCCAACTAAAAATGAGTGGACAAGCAAGGCTTTATATACCTTTGACTAATTTGCATATGTTTGCACATGTATTGTGCAAGTAAACGGTGACGCATCATGACACGTTTATGTTTGCATGTGCTTACACATCAAAGATCAACATCAATGTTCAACTTTCAACATTCAACATTCGACGTTGTCCCACAACCACAACCACCCCCCCTGTGTGTGCCTTTCCCTGCCCCACCTGCATCCCCCTCTTGCCCTCTTGTTCCCTGCTCTCTGTCTGCATCTGCAAATGTTCTTTTTTTTTTTTTTTTTTTTTTTTGTTCAACAATATTTAACGTGGTGCACAGGCGCAGTCCACGGCTATCTACTACAGAAGACAGCAGGTATACGATGTAAGTTGAGGGGGAGACTACAGCCCCGATATTGCACATGAGTGCGTGAAGACCAGCGTGCTGTCTGCCAAGGCAGCGCGCAAGGCCGGACTACAGGCCGAGGGCACTCGGGCGCCTCCCCGAACCAGCTTGCCGGCACTCCCAACGGCGCGTACTAACACTCTCAGCGTCCTACCCCGCTAAGCCCCTGCACGACCCCTATTAGTCGTGCGCGCCCACTGACGCACCGGCCAGGAATGAGGATTATAGGCCTTCCCGCAGGTCGACCAACCCGCCAGCCATAAGGCCCGACGGGGTTTGGAGCCTGTTGGGATTATGTATACAAGAGTATACAGGCAAGCCAAGGCAGTTAACATGCCTAGGGAATATTGCCAGAATATGCTAAGTCATATTAACACATGTATTAAGCTAGGACAACACTAGGGTTAGGGCTATGTGCATTAGCCCTAACCCTAGGGAATGGACAGTTAACACATGCAGAGACATATAGGGGAACCCACAGTTAACACGTGCTACAGGATTACTCATACTGCAGCATGTCTATGATAGCCTATCCAAGACAAAGCTATGGATAGAGTGTCTATGACACACCCTGCAGGAAGTCTAGGACTTACCAAGCCATGATATCATATGTCACTATTATTGACACTGTTATAGGGGATATGACAAAGTTACTCCACTATTAACTGGTACAGGGGTCTATTACAGAATACCTCCTTTATATATTATAGGAGTGCATTACACTATACCTCCTAACTGTGTAGTATAAATATTGCACATCTTGTAGGAGATGATAATAACATTCCTCCCTGTTGCAGACTCCCTCATTCACTAGCCTTTGAGATTAACTTCATCTTCTTAACCTTGTCCTTAACTCCTCCTGTCACTGTTTACCACTCCATTCCCAACAACCAACACAAGGGCACTACCCCCAACAGGGGCAGGTGCAAGGACAACAAATGGGTCAGCAGCAGACCCAGGGGACTTCAACCCCCCTTGGGCACGTGACCCTATCACAATGGATGTGGACAGATTCTGGCCCTGAAAACACCACACCTACTATCACCAAACCTATCTACCTATCCACAATATTTGGATAGCAAGGCTAAGGCTATATCCAAGACAGTAATAATAATAATAATAATTACTGAGACTTAAAAATTCTGTAGTATATGAGGTATGGGACATCCACATCCTGCCAATGTTATGTGGTGTTACTATTTGTGTGACTCTGGTTCCAAATCAGGAACACAAACCTCAAAAGGGCCCCTACAAAGTCCAACAGATCATTTTCACAAGATATTTTCTATATAAGTTCTTCTACATGATATCAGGATATAAAATCCCTGACGGTTTGCTTGAGTGATGTAAATTGAGGGAAGTGATCCAAATTTAAGATATACTACTGTGATCACTATGCTGAGTGCTGTGTAAAACCATAGAAGTAACGCAAATATGTACTGTTTAAATTATATACTTATTAAATATATTGTAATTATAGTGTCAGTAGTAAGAGGTTGTAAGAGGTGCCTTATCGAGATCATTCATGAGGCTTTCTGGGGATACATGGCCTAGGTGTCCTCAATACTTCCTTGCTGCCCATGCAGCCTGTGTGGTAGGGTGATGAGCCCCATGCATTAACTCCACCTTTTTGTCACCCTTCATCAAGCCCCAATATTTTGTTGCAACAATGCCACCTAGGCATAATTACTTGAATCTCACACATTTCCTATGCATTTTGTGTTACTAACAATTTTTATTCTATTTTTACTTCATAGGCTTTTCATACCAATATCATGCAATAGTCAACATTTCTCCTTTCCCTTGGCATCTATGCAGACAGTGTCAGACCGTGAGAAGAAATGGATGGGCCGACTTTGATTGTTTCTTTTACTTCTTTTGATCTATTAAAATTCATTTGTGATGACAATCTGCCACATCAAGAATCACTGACACAGGCACCTCAACATCCAAATCGGCAGGCCGATCTGCTGGATGTAGGGTGGAGAATCTCCATTTGGGTGCCTTCCACGCTTGAGGGGGACAGGCAATGTCACATCAATAGAAGGCCCTGATAATGAGCCTCTCCCCAAGCCATTGCCAGCAGTGAAAACCCCTAGATGAGGACTCGAGAAGGCCTACACATCAACTTTGCAACATCCAGGATTTCTTTTATTTCCTTGTAACAGATCTTCTTTCCCTTTTTGATCTTAGCATACTTTTCCAGTTGCTTGAACTGGTCATCTCAAGAGAATGTGAGTGATCAGTTTTTGGTCCCTAACTACTTGTCATTTGTATATAAGGTGTCCTTCCACCTCTTGAATGGAGCAGTGCATCTTTTTATTGATCCCCATGTCGCTCAGTCTTTTTAACTCCCCATTGGTCGCCTCAAGTTTCCAAGTTATCTGCACATCAAGGTGCAGAATTACAAGTTAAGTTCTCAAGTTATTTATGGGGACATTCGTCCATCTATTCCCAGTTTTAGCGCCTACGAACACTTCAGTTCTGTTAGACAAGGCCCTTCTAGTTATCTCGATGCGAACATCACATGACTCCATTGATCATAATTAGATCATGTTATTTTCCCCTTCATCGATTATTCGGTGCTAGATTATCTACATTTTGGTCCACAAGGGCCACCTCATCCTTTTGTCGGCTGTCCCCTCCATCCTCTGTACTTTTATTCTCTCCTCTTCCCCTTGACCTAGCTTACCCCAGCACTTGTGACATGACTACTCAAGTCAATGAACTACCAACACACCTTTTCCCCTAGAACACCTGTTGTCCATTTAGCCCCTTATCATAGGCATTCATAAATCAGCTGGCTTGGTTTGGAAACCTTTGGTGACAGGTCAACATCCTGATTTGGCCAGATGCATCTGAAAATTTGACTTACTGGTGCATTGTCTCAACCAGAATTGAATTGAGTGCAGCTAACACATTCTGTTCCAGATGATCTTCTCGAGTGAAATTAAGTTCACAGTGGAATTTTGGAAAAAATATAACCTTGAATCCATGGGCATTGCAAACTACTTCAAGAGTGTCAACATTGATATGCCTTAGAAAGTTCTAAGTGGTGATCACCAGAAATTGATCAGTCAACTGCTAGCAAAATCCCCAGGGACCTGGGGAAACTAACCTATCATTCATGCACCAAAGGATGAGCTTTAGGATAAGAGCAGCGGGACTGTGGGAGTTGGGAAGTGTCAAGTGTGCATTGAGTGCCCGATCCACAGCCGTTCCTGATGCCAGGTGTTGATGAAGTATACAAATTAATTGACAGATGATGGCAGACAGACACAGCCACCCAAACAACGGCTTAGGAGCCCATAGCAATGGCAGATCAGCTTAGCATATCAAGAATCAAGATAAAAAGATCAACATCATACCTGATTGATGGCATGACAGGACACCATAGGAGGTGTAGGCTGAGCAACAGAAGCCATTATGCAACATAAATGCAGCAAGGTTTCTATCTTTTAGGATAGCACAGTTGTGCTATTTCCAAAATACCATATAAAGGACTATTTCTTATCTATTTCATATTTCGTACTTGTACAAATACTAGAGGTAGTGGAGATGTGCAGTAGAGAACTCAGACCCCAGAATGTACCTCTCTCACAAAGTTTCATATCGTGCTCATCATGGAGGTCTTTACAGTGCCCCATATGTTCCACGTGGATCCACGCGGATTTTCACGGACTCCGAGTTAGTCTGTACGGACTTCTGAGAAATTCATTTGACTTGTAGTCCTGCTTAATTCCAGATTTTGAGTCCGCGGGGATCCGTACGGATTTTTTCTTTTTTGCCCGGATTCCACGGAATTATTCCGTCTGAGTCCAAGTACAGCACAGGTCGGACAGCTCAGACGTCCGAGCCCATCCGAGGGAGTAATTAATTTTTTTAATGAATAATTAATATTTTTATTATTGTAAATCTCTAAAAGGTAGGGGGGCAGGAGGATTCGAACCCACGACTGCAAGGCCACGTGAGTGTGACAGGTAAGCAATTAACCACTAGACAAACAGACTGTATAAGCCATGCCAACATGTGCCAATTTACTGGGCACCGTTGTCACCACATCACCAATGTCACCCCGTGACTGCCAGCTCATCACCCTCACCACTACCACCCACAACGCCGCCTCGCTCTCCCTCCTCCCTCCTCCGACCCTCCCCCTCCTCCACTCCACCAATAGGGGGCCCTGTGACCCCATATTTAAGTTTTTTATTAATATTTAGCTGATTCTTTTTTTTCCAGGGTTTCTACTGTCCATGCAACGACGGCCCCCATCCCCCCCCCACTTCCGGCTCCCCCCCCCTCCACCACTGCACCATTCTGGGGGCCTGGGGCCCCCATAGTAAGTGTTTTTATGTTCTAATCATTTTTTATTAAGCTAACTAATTTTTTTCATTGCTTCTATTGTACATGCAACGACGGTCCCCCAACGGCGCGCCCTCCTCCCCACTGAGCTGGGAGGGGGGGACTCAGGGGAGGATAGGACAGCCCGAGGGAGGTCCCGGGAGGCCTGTGGAGTTGGGTACCCGCGAGGTAAGACCCGAACGCACCCCCTGCACTGCCACGTCACTGACGCCGCCCTCCCGCTCCCCCCCCCGCCCCAAACAGCCCCCCACACAGCCCTGCGAGCCCCTGCCCGCAGGGTGTGTGGGGGGCTCCACTTTTGTGTCACCATCACCAGCCAGCCGCGACGATCGCCCCCCCCCCCCCCCCCCCCCCCCCGCGACAGGAGCCGACCAGCAACGACGCCAACACCACCAGCCATGCCACGTCACCACCCGCATGCGAGGCAGCACCCACCCCCACCGCCATGAGCGACTGCTCGTGAGGTGGATGGGTGGGTGCACTTGGGACATAGCGAGGAGGGAGGGGACGCGCTGGGGCGACAGGGGACACGTCAGGGAGAGAGGGGACACGTCAGGGAGAGAGGGGACGTGTCAGGGAGCAGGGCAATGCGCCAGTGGGGAGGGGTAAGCGCCAGATGCCCCAGGGGTGCACGGAACCCACCCGAACTGCCACGTCACGAGCGGCCCCACCCAGTGCCACGTCATCACTGCCGTACAGCGTCCCGACGACCAGGGGAAGCACGGGATGCGCCAGACGCCCCAGGGCGGACGCCAGCCGAAGGGGGGACGCCCAGACGACAGGGGACACACCACAGAAGGGGGGGATGCCAGGGAGACGAGGGATGATGGGCGAGGGGAGGGAACCCAACGACGACACACCACCTGCCCCCAGCCTCGCGAGCGACTGCTCGTGGGGTGGAAGGCGGGTGGAACGATGACGAGGGGGACGCCCAGACAAGGGGGGGGGGCGGACGAGACAAGGGTGGGGGGGCCGATGAGACAAGGGGGGGGACACCCCAGAGTTTGTAAATTAGGATAATTCATTTAAATATCTATATAAAAACTACAGAGCCTAAGGGAATCCACACGGACTAGCATGGAGTCTGTGCTAATCCGCGCAGACTAGCACGGAGTCCATGGACTCCGCATGCAAATCATGTGGAGTCTGCGGATGTCTGCATAGTCCGCGTGGATCCGCGCAGAACATATGGGGCAGTGTAAATTACTGTCATCATGTGAGACAATGAGCTCACTGAAAGTTTTGCTGAGGACTCAGGACTAAGGATAAAGGACATAGGAAATCAGGCATGGGATGTCTCTCCCTGGCACTTTGAGGTTGTTAAAGGCATTGTTGCTGTAGACAACATCAAGCTTGCTGAGCTTATTAAGGATCAAGGATTAGGAACTAAGGACAAGGACTAAGGAACTAAGGAACAAGGTTTAGGATCTTCAGGCTTTGGGTTGAGGATTGGGAAACCAAGGCTCAAGGATTAAGGACTAAGAATCAAAAGGATTTAGGAATTATAAAGGACATAGGAACAGGACAAGGACATTAGGACTTAAGGATCAAGATGACTTAGGAACAGAGAACTAAGGCTTAGAAAATCAGAGCTTAAGAATCTTAGAAAACAAGGAATCACAAGTCAACAATAGGGCAGGTCTTAGGAAGGACTTAAGAATGACAAGGATATTCTGAGGCAGTCAAGCTTAGCAAGGGACATTAGGAATTATTGGTTTGGTAACAAGTTCTGCAAGGGAACTCTTTGGCCCACTCTGAACTATTCAGATAGTGCGATTGTGTACATTTTGTGTTTGGTTTTGGGTATTGGATTTTGGTGTCAGATGCACACTGCACGTTTCAGTGATGTGTAATTTGACGTGCTGCTGTCAATATTGATGTATTATGGGATCTCCTCATTGGCATAAGTAAAGTAATAGACAGTGGTCGTGTTTCGCCTGTATTTGGGCTGTGTGATGTTCTATGGTCGTGTGATCTTTGAGGGTTGTGTGACTTAAAGTAATAGAGATTGGTCATGTTACCTACTGTGGGACTGATGAGAGCCGTGGGATGCTGACAGAGAGATGACAAAGAAATTGACTAAGCTGCTTGCACCTGACCAATGTCTAATGGGGGGTACAGCCACACCCCTGGGGGGTGTGATGGTGTGAGGGGGAGGGGGAGGGATGTGAGGGGAGGGGAGGGGGAGGGATGTGAGGGAGAGGGGGAGGGATGTGGAGGAGGGGATGTCAGAGGGGAATATGAGGAGGATCCAATGGGGAGGATTGGAGAGGGGGGGGTGAGGGTGAGGGATGTGCATCAATGGGCTGGAGGAAGGGGGGTGAGGGGTGAGGGAAAGGGGTGTGAGGGGTGTGAGGACAGAGAGTGAGACAGACAATAAAGGAGGGGTGAGTGATGGGTGAAGGGGGTGAAGGGGGTGAGGGAGTGGAGGGGTGAAGGGGGTGAGGGTGAGGGTGAGGGGTGAGGGAGGGGATGTGAAGGCAAGGGAACAGACAGTGAAGCAGGGGAGTAGGCCCTTTCTATGCAAAAAACCCTCCTACACATGGGTGGGGGGTGAGTAAAAATTAGCCAATTATGGGGGTTATTCAGGCAGCTACTTTGCAATGATTTACAATGACACCACCCCCACACAGGCAGGGGCCTTTGGTCCCTGACTGTGTTGTCTAAATGAGTAAAATTTAAATTTAAAAAAATCAGTAAATTATGGGGGTTATTTAGGCAGCTACTTCACAATGAATGACACCACCCCCACACAGGCAGGGGCCATAGGTCCCTGGCTGTGTTATCTAGATGAGTAAATGAACATGGATGTGCAAAGAATGCAAGCAGGGGATTCGGGGGGTGCAGCCCCCTGACAAGTTGAAGAAGCGAGCTGCAGGAGTGATGCAAGCAAAGCAAGCAGAGTGCCGGAGGCACACTTCAGAAACTTGTCAAACCTTATTGTATATTTAATTACATAGCCACTTAAAATAGGTGATAGGAACAAGGTTAATTTCCAGTTTTTTTCCACCCGATTTGGGTTTGTCACACCTAGTCATGAGATGTTGGTGGGATGGTCCCATACCTTATACTACATGTATAGTACCTAGGACAATTTGTTGGGATACAAGAATAGAACAGTCTAGGGTCAAGTTTACCAGTGGTAGTAAGGAATACAGCCACAGCCTCCTATCATCTCTATAGGGACAGACAGGCCAAGGGAGCCAAGGATATCTCCTATGCTATCCAGGGATCCCCCTATAATATACAATGATAGACAAGTCTATCTGGGGAATTATATAGGGGACTATGAGGTCACTATGATATCATTACTGTGAAGCTCCTATGGACATTATACTATACCTCCTATATGCATTGTAGTATATATATGCTACATATTACAGGAGCAGAATAGACACTCCCCCTTGCTCTTGTCCTCATCCTTCCTCTGTGTGATCTTCCACTCACTCTCAGTAACTTGATCCCAACACAATTCCTTCTTGACCTCTGAGATACTCAGTGGAACACCCCCTTCATCCTAAGGCCTCCAGTTAGCTTCCAGACTAAACTTCCAATAGGTTATGGGCCCTGGCTCTATTATAAAATAAACTACAACTCACAAAATGTCTGGAGCACAAAGGGATGACTATGTAATTCCAGAGAGTGACAAAACAACAATTGTCTGGAATATGTCCTGGAATATGATAAGGACCTAGTGGACCATCACCACCCACCTCAAATATTCTAATGTCAACAAGATCTCAGATCCCAATCATCTTACGAACAAGAATTGGCATGAGTGGAGAGAAAGGATGAAAAGGGTATTTATTAATTTTGATATAACTGGATATATTAATGAGGCCATAAAATGCCCAAAATAATCCAGAGATACAGAGGGGGCATGTAACTGGGACAAAAATGACACCTGGGCACAACAAGTTATTATTCATAATGTCACTTCTTTGCAAATGAATCACATCAGATCAAATATATTCTGCACTATCTGTCACCCACAAAAATAAGGTGCATCAAACTGTAAATCATATACAGTGCCTATTATACAAGATGAAGGCCAATGTATCCAATGATCTCCTAAAACATATGGACACCTTGAAGTCATATCATGACCGCATCAATAAATTTCCTAATACAGAATTTTACATTTCTGATGCCCAATTCAAATCTATAATTTCAGCATCCCTACCATTGTCTTGGCAAACATATATTGAACCATATAATAGTAATGCAAATGATCCTAATGATGTAGACACAAAGTGCTGGTTATCATTGGACACATTTATAGGGGCTGAACAGAAATGGGAATAATAATGGTACTGGGGGGAGCCTAAACCTGGTGAAAACCCAGAAGGCTACCAGTCCCAGGAAGTCCCTGGAAAATCTTATCACCAAAAGGAACCACCATGAAATCCTATTGCGACCATTGCAAGGATACCAGGCACTGGACAAGTAAATGCTGAAAATTTGATGGGAAAAAATGCTGTAATTGTGGGAAATTCGGACACCAAGCAAAAAGTTGTTGGGGAAAGAGAAAGAAGAAGGCAAAGGAGAAAAAGCCTGGAGATGCATCAAATATGATAGAAGAACATACCACCTTCTCAGCAGACAAAGAAAGTTATAATTTTGATACATGTAATAATGGTACTGTGATTGATGAGTGTCTGATCTATTATGACTGGTTGGCTGACTCAGCAACAACCTCACATGTTATGCATCAAAGAGATGCATTTACCTCCCATACACTAATGGGGAATATTTCTGTAACGGGTGTGGGCATCAAGGAGGCAAATATAGAAGGTGGAGGAACTGTTGATTTAATTTCAACATGCAATGGAGAAAAATATATTCTTCATTTACAAAATGTTTTACATCTTCCCAGAACATGAAATAATTTAATTTTGTTGGGGAGATGGGATGCAGCTGGAGGACAATATATAGGGGGAGAAGGTGAAATAACCCTTGTCACCAAAGATGGTAAATCCATTGCACATGGGAATAAAATTAACAGTTGGTCAAACAGAACACTGAGGCCAGAGAATTGACACATATAGATTTATGGGGAAAATGCTCTGTCAAATCCATCAATGGAAAACATTATTATTTATTGTTTGTTGAAGATGCCAGGAGGTATGTCATTGTTGATTGTCTAAAAGAAAAAATGATGTGGCACAGGGGGTAATGAATTATTTGGCCCATTTAAAAACCCATGAGGTCTTTACTCCCCCCCCCCCCCCAAGTCCTAGATAATAGAAATGGAACAGAAATCCCTTGTATTAGTCCTAGTCCATTTCTGATCCATTCCCAGTCCATTCCCAGTCCTGCTAGGAATGCCAGGAGTATTCCTTAGGAATAGTCCCAGGCCATTCTGGGCTGTCATTATTATTATTAATATATTATATTTCACACCATTGAGGATTGAACCCAGGCTCTGGGAGACTATTGGTAAGCACAAACACAGCAATATAACCACTAGACTAAACAGGTTACATAGATTAGGTAAACTATGTAATGTTATGTCCCAGGCCTCACAGCCACATCTGCACATGTATCATCACATGTTGGTTGGAAACATGTGGCCATGTGCAACTGTTTTGTTTATCAGTGACATGCACTGCCACCACCACCAACATTGACTGCGCTGCTACCACTGCCACCTCCCTCACACATAAACCACCACCACCACCATGTCTGTCCACAACCCCCAACCCCACTCACCAAAGATGATCAATGTGCAACAAAGACCCCCAATACCCACCACACTGTTAAGCCCCCCCCCCCAAATGTGCCACATCACTGATCCTCCCCTTACACCAGGAAACACCCCTGTGACCAGGGACAATGACCCCAGCACCCCCTACCACCTGGTAAGCCCCTTGCCCCCCCCACCTCACATGTCACATCACTGACACCCCCACCTCTCCCCCCCCCAGCTGTCTCCCCCTCCCCTCCTCCACTACCCATCCATGGGGACCTGTGGCCCCCATGTTAAGTATTTTTTACCATATGGTCGTGCAAAGTAGAGGGCAGGCAGAATTGGAAAACACACAGGGATTCTGAAGGGGAACAAACGGGACTTGGCTTCAACTTGTAAGAAGTTGCACCTTCCTCTTGATCCGGTTGTCCCTGATTTCAGGGGTTAAGTTCACGTACATGGAAATGTGTCAGGGGTTCTGAGGGAGGATGATCTAGAGAGTTGAACTGGAATTCAACTATAGTTAACAAATCAATATTCAAACTGGACAGCTTGACCTAATGTACAAGCTTAAATGCTATATAAAAATGTTTCTACAATAATCTAGCATAGTCTTGCATAGTAGGATTGGTAAGAAAATTGCTAACTAGTTACTAATATGTTGGGCATCACAACCTGTAAGGTCTGTCTCAAGGCCAAGCAGAAATGTGAGGCCCTTTGGGACGAGCGCATGGCGGGTGTGAGCAGGGTTTCCGCCTTGGGTTAGGCAGGAATGAAGTTATTTGAGAGGCTGGTGGTAGAGGTGGAAAGGATGGGGCCGGAGTTGGAGAAGATAAATGGGAAGCTGGACTGGATCAGGGAGGTACTGTGGAATGGCACAGTGGACAAGGCAGACGAGCTCCAGGACGTGGGGCTTGATGACTAGTGGTACAACAAGTGGCAGGATGAGGAGATGGCAGAGGAACTCCAAGGGATGGAAGAGGAAAACTGGGAGTTCCAGGAGTTCCTACAGCAGCAGGAAAAAGAGTCCGAGGATGAACACAAGGATGACTAGAGGTCTCAGGTCCAGTTGCAGGGACTGCAAAAACCAGAACTCAACCGGACCACAACTGGTTGCAACCAGACCTTCAGTTGCAGTTGGGCCTCAGAAATGTAGGCATCAGTTGAGGTTGGGCAAATTTGGACAGGTACTGCAACTGGTTGCAACTGGTCACCTCGCATGTTACCTATCTTATGTACTACAAAATATATATTATCTACTTTATTAGGGTTTATATATGTTTGACCCATTTGCACATGTTTGCACATGTCATGTGCAAGTAAATGATGATGTGTCACAATTTGCGACACATTTGTGATTGTTTGCACATGTTCATGTAAGTAAAGGGTGACATTGTTGACACGACACATGTTGTCTTGCAACCACCAACCCCCCATTCGTCGCCTGTCCCCCACTTGTCAAACTTCACCTGTCCCCCACTTGTTGCCTGTCCCACCTCACTTGTTGCCCATCCCCCACTTGTTGCCTGTCCCCCACTTGTTGAATGTCGCCCATTGCCTGTCCCCCACCTGTGCCAGTCCCCCACTCGCGCCCATTGGTGGCTCTGGCTCTCTCATCTACTCTCCCCTGTCCCCCCCTTCCTCACCTCAAAGGGGGGGGGCATGATTTATTTTGGTTTTACATGTTATTGAATTTAAATTACCATGTACATATATTACTTAGTAGTTGTAAAGTACTGTTAGTTGCAGTCTTGACCGACTGCAACCGACTACAACTGAGTCCGGTTGTGACCAGTTGTGACCGGTTGGAACCAGTGAAACAACCGCACAGCAACTGCAACTGCGGTTGTGGTCGCGGTTGGAGCCTTTGTAAGTGAATCACCAACCGGTGTGGAAGGGTAAGTAGACACACCCGTCGACTTCCCCGTTCCGATGTATTTCCTGTGGGGCTGCAAGATATTTGGATATTCATTGAGTATATGTATAGTTTCCTTCTTTCTTTTGTTTATTGTTTAATCATATATCTAATCAACCCCCTCTCCAACTTCGAGACACAGGTAGAAGTCAATGACGTCCTTGAAGGTCTACAAATGCCACAACATGTCGATCTCTTGGGTTTATCATTCGTCGTGTGTCCTCAAGACTCTCGTCAAGATTTGTATGCCCAACTTGAAGGGCTGGGTTTTGGTTTTGATTTTATTTTCCTTTCTTCAAGCACTTTGATTTATTCTTCACACTTCCCTTTGAGAACCAAGATTCCGGCATGTACCCCCTCCCATGGCTAGCTGTTTCTGACTCGACGGGCTGATCTGTCAGATGAGTAGGGTTGAGGGGGCACACTGGATGGTACTCCGCACTTGCTTGGGCCCCAGGTGACGTCTCGTCAATAGAGGGCCTCAGTGCTAGTCCCCTCCCTGAGCCATTCCTGACAGTTGAGGCTCTGAGAGGTGGACTCGACGATGCCGGTCCGACAACCACTTGTTCTTGCATTTGTTGAGTGATCTATTTTTATCACCACTTCCTTTTTTGTATATTTCCGCCTCTTTCTTATTTTATTATTCATGCCTCGTGTTCTGATTGGCGCAAGAGTACACGCGCAATCACATGTGCATATAGCTAGAACTTGTATTTTGTATATAAGGTGTCCTCCCACCTTTCGAATGGAGCACGTTTCTTCCCCTCTCTCTTCTTGGATTCTGTAAGCTTCCCTTATGACGGCCCCTCAAGATAACTACACACGACGTGTAGTTTCCAAGTTAAGTATTCTTGTTTCTACGGTTACTGGGCACCACGGCCCTTTTCTTGTTCATTCCTGATTAGACCAACGAGTCCATTGTTTCCTGTACCACGCCCACGCGCGTATTCTCACATCGAGTGCCTTCGGCCTCAATCTCATTGTCTCGTGTCCCTTTCCCACGCAGTTCGATCATCGATCGATCCAATCGCAACACGTCGTTCACGAACACGTCCACTTTGACCCCTTGGCTCTCAGGTTCTTGACTCCTTTCGAGAACTCTGTGTCTCGTCTCTTTTCCCTTTCCACCACGCGTTTGACACTTTTGTCACGCGTTTACCCCCTTTAGCCTTACCTTTGCCAGCACGACGTGACGACCCGACCGATCGACCTCAAGAGGGCCGAGACCCCGTCCACACCGGTTGAGGTCCAGTTGGGGCTGAAATGGCCGAAAAACCAGACCCAACTGGACCTGAGAACTCTAAGGATAACAGTGTCGAAGGTGAGTCGATCCTCCGAAGGTTCTTGGAACCTGTGCGTCCTGTCATGGCCTCAGGGTGAGTGTAAAAGGGAAAAGGGAAAGGAAACACGTCAGAATGTGCTCAAGAGGTAAGGGAAGGGAAGAGCGGACAGTCCCTGAGTAGTCCTGGAGGACAAGGCGAGTCAAGGAGAGTGGGAATCGCTGTACACAACGGTCAACAGAGCTCGTGGGAATTACCTAATAAGGTAACCCATTGAGAGAGTATGAGATTTCCCACGTCAAGTGACGAGCCCAGTAGGTACAGGAGGTTCAGACAGTATAAACTCAGTGCGGTGAGTGAACACCACAGAGGAAGAGCCAAGAAAACAAGAAGGAGGCTAGCGAAGTGAAGACTTAGCTGAGAGACTACACTGTTGTGTATCGGGAAACCAAGAAACTTGAGACTTAGCAACACAGAACGTGAAAGTCAGGGGAAACAAAAGGTGCTCCATTCAAGAGGCTCGGGGCCTCCTTTTATACAAACTCAAGCTACAGACTATATGCACTTTGATTGCATGCGTGCTCTCGCGCTGACAAAACCTTTGGGGATGACAAACAAAATAACAGAAAGGTTCAAAATAGAAAAATAAGGAGCCCAGATAAAAATAGAATTCTTGAAGCCTTTAGTCGGTGCACGATTGTTGGTCCAGCATAGTCAGGCCTGCCTCTTGGGGGGTCAACTGCCAGGAATGGCTCGGGGAGGGGACTAGTGTCAAGGCCCTCTATTGACAATACATCACCTGTGCCCCAAGCAGGTGCGGAGTACCATCCGACACATCCCCTCAACCGTACTCGTCTGACAGATTGGCCCATCGAGTAAGGCATGACTAGCCGTGGAAGGGGGGAATGTGTCAATGAGCTGGATCTTGAAAGAAGTCCGGAAAAATATAATAAAATATAGAAAGAATAAAAATAAGATCCCAGCCCATGTAGCTCCCCCTTCCAGAGAGGCTGGTCGCATCAAGGAAAAGGTGTCAGCTGCTAGAGGGAAAGGTGGAATGAGAGGCAAGTATGCATAGGTTGCATTGTGGGTATTGCAGCTATCTGTGAAAGGTCTGTAAAGGCAAGATAAATTATCAATACCGAAACAAGGAAGTAGAAAAAAAAGAAAAGGGTTGTCAGGCAGCAACATAAATAAACAGGGTGATGGGGAGGCCTTCACAGAAAATCCTTGGAAGGGGGAGAGTTGACGGGTGTGTTGGCTCACCCTTCCACAACAGGGTAGAGGTAGCAGATGCGGAGTAGGGAATGGGAATGTGTGGGAATGCTGTATGAAAGTGCAGAAAAATTGTTTGTGAAACAAAAATGTAAATAGAATAGAATTTTTTGTAATTGACTTGATATCTTTTAAATTTGGAAACTAGAACAAGATAAAAAGAAAAATCAGAGCAGTAATGGGCCAGGTTTGCACGGGTAACGCACATGGAAGTCTGAGACTAGTTATTGGGCATGATCAAGTGCTGTAGCTGCTAACCAAGAGTTTTCTTCATCAGTACCTTCATACCCTGTCCATTGGACATAGTATAAAAGTTTGCATTTCCTACGATTATCAATCTTGGAGTGCAAGATCTCAGCCTTCTCATACTCGAGTTCATTGTCAATTTCAATGGGTGGAGGTGCAGGTTGTACCCGATTTGGAATGTTCAGGGTTTCCAATCCCAATTGGGAATCATGGAAGACTGGGTGGATAGCACACAAATGCTCGGGTAACCAAAGTGTAAACAAATGTGTACCAGGTTGAGCGATGATTTCAAAGGGACCAAGGTATTCTTCAGAGAGTTTCTTGGAGGGTCTAGTAGTGTGAATGTGTTCTGCAATAACAAAGACTTTTTGTCTGATATGGAAGTCTGGAGTGGGTAGCCATCAGCAATCTGCAGGACGTTGATTTTTTTTCTGTGTGGTGGAAATTTGTGTACGGAGCTCTGCATGAAGTTCATCTATGTCCACAACAAATTCACGGGCGCGCTGAGAAGCGATTTTGCATTCAGGGTGGATGGTATATTTGGGTGGTAGCCTTTATTGGCATAGAATGGTGAAACACCAGTGGTAGCACTTGGTGCATTGTTGTAAGCAAACTCCACTAGTTGTAAGAGTTTGGACCAGTTATCCTGCTGGTAATTGCAGAATATTCTGAGGTACTGTTCCAGGGTCTGATTCAGGTGTTCTGTTTTCCCATCTCCTTCTGGGTGATAGCCTGAGGTGAAGTGAATTTTTATATCTAAGGCTTGTCCTAGGGAGCAGAAAAACGCGGAAACAAACTCAGAACCACGATCACATGTAACATGCAATGGAACTCTGTGCTTTTTAAAAATGTGGATAATAAACAATCTAGCAAGCTGTGGGGTGGTGATTTTGTCCACAGTGGGAATGAAGATTCCTTGCTTTGAAAGTCGATCCACTACAATGAGGATGGAAGTGTGGCAAGATAATGTGGGTAGATGCTCGATAAAATCCATTGATATGGAATTCCACAGCTTTTCCGGGACTGGGAGTTGTTTAGAAGTCTGCATGGTTTATTTCGAGGCACTTTAGGGTGTTTTCAAGTTGTACAAGAATTGCAAAAATGCTGTACAAAGGTTCGGAGGTCTGGCCACACATAGTCTCATCGTACAAGCTGGAGTGTTTTATTTTGTCTGAGGTGTCCTGACAGGATGTGATCATGTTTGTACTGTAGGATCTTGAGTCGGAGGTCATTAGCATCTGGGACATAGAGGCGGTTATTGTGACATAGTAGACCACTATCATCAATGGTCCACTTGGGGTTGGATGTGCATGGGAACTGTATGGAAGTTATGGGGTGTAGGGAATAAGAGTCTCAGATGGTTTTATGGAGTTGGTCAATGTCCATAATAATGGCTGTTCTAAGGATTGGAGAGGTGAAATAAGTGGCCCATAATGAGGAAACAAGTTGCTCAGTAGTGAATATGTGGTGCAGATTGCTTGGATTTGCCATGGTGAAGTTGCTATTTCCCCCTTTGCGGTAGATGTCCCATTGTCTAGTTAAAGCATCGGGCTTAGCCCCTAGCTTACCAGGACAGAATCAGATGACCATATTGAACTGTGAGAGATACTCAGACCATCGGTCTTGGTGTTGGGTCAGCAGCTTGGTAGTGGTGAAATATTCCAGGTTTTTGTGATCAGTAACCACATCAACGGGAATTGTGCTGCCTTCCAAATATTGACACCAGTGTTTGAATTCCTCAAAGATGGCAAGTAATTCTTTGTCATGAGTATCATAGTTCAATTTGGTGGGATTGAAAGAGCAGGAGTGGAATGCAATAGGGTGAATTTCTCCATCAGCAGTGTGGATTGAAAGAATAGCAGCAAGCGCATAATTCAAGGTGTCGGTGTGGTAGGGTGGTGAGTCCTGCTTGTCAACCTTACCATTTTTTTTTTTTTTTTTTTCATCTCTTCTTGACTTGTTACCGCCACCATGTGCCGTGGGAACTCTCTGTACACTGTCTGGCTCGTCACCCAGCAGTCCATCTCCTGGCCTGATCATCGATCAGACCAGCCTATCCCACTCCCCAGGGGTCGTTTGGGAGCTATCCCAACCCCCCTAGTGATTGGTTTGACCGATCCCCACGGATCGTGCTCGGATGCCCGCTTAGGGGGCGTCCTCCTGTCCGCCATCTTTACCCACCTGGGCTCGATGATCCTGGGCTCTGGGATGGGGCACCTTCCACCAATCGGTGGGGGGGTTCGACGGTGAAGCAACACTGCCGGCTTAGGCTGGGGGTCCCACTCTGGAGTCGGGGGGAGAACACGCTTAGGAAGGGGGGCGATCCTTTGGATTTTCGGATCCCTGGAGAGGATCTAGGGGTTTGGTGCATCTGCTTGTACCTCTTTAATGATGTCTAGGCTACTCTACGGCTACAGGACACTGCTCACTCCCCATGGGTGGGTCCTTGCTCCGCATTAGGGGTATGCGCGCCAGCGCCTCCTCCCACCATGCATCCTCTGGGCACCTGCACTCTGCGCTTGTGCTCTGGGGACCTATCTGCTCACCAGGATTGCGGCGGGGCTGGCAACACCTGCTGCCAACAAGAGATTGAGCAACTCCCGTCGTCCACCTGTCTGCAGGGGGCAGCGGGTTATCTATGATCGTCGAGATCAGACAGCGGAGGGCAGGGGGAAACGCTCCCCCAGTGCCGCTATTTCTGGACCCACAACGCATCGCGTTGAGGACCGCACTCTACAGCAATGGACGCACACCACGCACCAGCTGTTGCCTAGGCTGCCATCCCTGGTGGATGGCCCCACAAGTGGCCCCTTCCACCTCGACCCCGTCCTCTGTTTCTATGAGGACCGCATCATGTTTGGGGTACACAGCGCATTGCTGCTGTCGCTCCCGTTATCTTGAGGCTGGGGCTGGCTGCGGCTATCCCCAGCCCGTGTGGTCAGGCATCCCGCCCTCTAAATAGGGGCGGGGCCCTTCACACACCTTGCCGCTACGGGTAGAGTGTTCCTGGGACTCGTCCCGGGCCTGTTTGGATGAGCAGGAGAAGCGGGTCGTTACCAACCACCCTCTTCCCCCTGCTTGCCCACCTTCACCGGCGTCGTTTGGGCCGTACACGGTCACAGCCAGGTGCCTTCATGGGACAGTGTCAGCACTGGGCCCATGGTCCGCTGCTCACGGGCAGCGGCCACCGTTCTCTCTCCGGACGGGGAAACGGTTAACCTCCAGGCCCTTGTGGTCTGGGGGCTTACGGTGAATTAACACCGCTCACCGGCTTCGGCTGCACGTGGGGGGACCGTGGTAACCACTGGGGGGGGAGTTTTCTGGTTCACGAGCCGCATAGATGCGGCGGACCTTCTCGCCCCTGCGGGCATTATCTGTGGTCTCACCTGTCCACCTGAGCGGCTACCAAAAGAGAAAGGGGTATCACACTGGCGGGGGTTAGAGTATGATCGAATCGTAGTGTACTAGGTTGTATTTTACCTCAGGCCCGCGGACTGCGATCGTGCACCGCGTTATAAATTGTTGAACCAAAAAAAAAAAAAAAAAAAAAAAAAAAACCTTACCATTTTTTAGATTTTCTTGATGCCACTGACATTATGCCATGATGACCTGGGGTCGCTTTGTATCCTGATACACCCTCCTTTTCTTATGCATTCTATTCTATCAAGTTACTGATTAATCTTCTACACTTTCAAGATCATTGACTCTGCCCTGAGCGACGTTCCGTCTGGATAACAGCGGGTGTTTGGACATGTTTATCCTGTCGGATACCGAACTGATGGAACCAATGAACTTAGCCTAGTGTTTGAGGGTCCAGTTGCTGCAACCGAAAAAAAACCAGGACCCAACTGGACTGAACCGGTCACAACCAGAATTTTTGGTTGCAGTTGTGACCAGCTGTCGACGGTCGCGGTTGCAGTTGCCCCAAATTTGCTGGGCTTCCAACCGGGTTACAACCATCCTTAGTTAGGGCTTACTATTTCATATCTAATTTAATTTTTGTAAATAATGTGGGGCATGCCCAATGTAAATAATGTGGGGCATGCCCAACTAAAAATGAGTGGACAAGCAAGGCTTTATATACCTTTGACTAATTTGCATATGTTTGCATGTGCTTACACATCAAAGATCAACATCAATGTTCAACTTTCAACATTCAACATTCGACGTTGTCCCACAACCACAACCACCCCCCCTGTGTGTGCCTTTCCCTGCCCCACCTGCATCCCCCTCTTGCCCTCTTGTTCCCTGCTCTCTGTCTGCATCTGCATGTTCCCCCCTCTCGTCCGCATTCCCCCCCTCTCAGTTGTAGTGCCCCCCTCTCGGTTGTAGTGCCCCCCTGTTGTCCGCGTTCCCCCCCACTTGTCTACATTCCCCCCCCTCGTTTCCCTCCCCTCCCTCTCATCCGCGTTCCCCTCCTCTTGGTTGTAGTGCCCCCCTCTCGTCTGCATTCCCCCCCTCTCGTCTGCATTCCCCCCCTCTCGTCTGCGTTCCCTGTTGGGAATGAAGTGGTGAACAGTGACAGGAGGAGTTAAGGACAAGGTTAAGAAGATGAAGTTAATCTCAAAGGCTAGTGAGTGAGGGAGTCTGCAACAGGGAGGAATGTTATTATCATCTCCTACAAGATGTGCAATATTTATACTACACAGTTAGGAGGTATAGTGTAATGCACTCCTTTAATACATAAAGGAGGTATTCTGTAATAGACCCCTGTACCAGTTAATAATGGAATAACTATGTCATATCCCCTATATAATTCTCCAGATAGACTTGTCTATCATTGTATATTATAGGGGGTTCCCTGGATAGCATAGGAGACAGTCTTGGCAGTCTTTATAGTCTTGGCCAGTCTATTAAGGGTAGCAGCTTGGGAATTAATATTATTCCCTGTGGCTGTGTTGGATTCTACCAGTGGCAGATCCTAACCCTAACCTTAAGCTTAGGACTTGTATTCCATCTCCCTAGGCTTGTTAACTGCCTTGGCTTGCCTGTATACTCTTGTATACATAATCCCAACATTCCCCCCCACTTGTCTACGTTCCCCCCCCCTCATTTCCCTCCCCTCCCTCTCGTCCACGTTCCCCCCCACTCCATTGTAGTGTTCCACCTCTCGTTCCCCCCCCCCTCTCGTCCGCACTTCCCCCCTCTTGGTTATAGTCCCCCCCTCTTTAAGTTCCCCTCCCGTTTGTGTTTTTTTAAGTAATTAAATTAATTGGTAGACTACTTTAGATAAAATTAATAACTATTAGTAGGATGGTTGCAACCGGTTTCGACCGAGGTGCAACTGGTAAGCAACTGGTCCTGACCGGTTGGCCGCAGTTGCGGTTCCGGTCGGGAAGTTTTTGTGAGCAACCGGTCGCGGTTCCAGTTGCAGCCAAAAAGGGCCGCGACCGCAACTGGACCGGACCTTCAAACTCTAACTTAGCCGGAAGAGAAGGGCCGGACCCGATTTTTAATTTCTTTTTGAATTCTTGGATCTTTGATTGTAAAGACGACGATCTGTCAATTCTTGGACTTCCCTGGCTAGCTAATCTCCGAATCAAAGGGTCAGGCAGCTGGAAGGTAGGGTCGAGAGGTGGTGTCGAAGTGCTCTCCGCACTTGCTGGGGATCAAGTCGTGTTCCATAAATCAAGAGCCTTGATGATCAACCCCTCCCCGATCAATTCCCAGCTTGTGACACCCCGAGACAAGGAGTTGACTATGTCAAGCCAATCCCACGCACCTCATGGCTACCGATCTTCTTACAGAGTTCTTTTTTTTTTTTTCTTAAAACGGTCACTTCCTTACCCTTTTTATCCCTCATCTTGTTGTTTGGCCCCATCAACGCAAGAGAACGTGTGCGATGGGATTTTGCATTAGTACGCTCGTTTGTATAAAGGTGTCCTCCCACCTGTCTAATGGAGCGTCGAATTTGATCCCACCTTTCTCTTACACTTGACTCGTTACACCCCAGTTTGCCCTCAAGTTTACTGCACACCATGGTGCAGAATCTAAGATAAGTACTCTAGTTTGTGAAGTCAGTAGACTCCATTTGTTTCTCTTTACTAGAACATCATTCCCCATATTCCATAGCACAGTAACGGTTTTCCTTGCGAACACCACGTGACCCCATTGATTGTTCTCACGGCTGAAGTAGCTAGTAGCTCATTCCCTCGTGTCGCGTTGATCAGCCCTCTTTCTGTGTCGTATATATTTTTCCCTGTGTGTATTCACATCTAGATACATTCCCCTCTCACCCCTTGTGAAAAACTTACTCTATTCCTTGCGACGTGATGACCATCATCAACGTACCTCCAACAGATCATTTCCCCCACAACATCGGTTTCAACCATCATCTGAGAGTCAGGTACCCAATCAGTGAGTAGGGCATGGGTGAGTTCTTCTTTCAAATGGTTGAAAGCTGTTTGACAGGTGTCATTAAAATTCCAAGGTGCATGTTTGCTTAAGCAGGTAAGGGGTTGGAATTCACATTTTGATGCTCTGGCAAAAAGGCTGTTTGCGTGCAATCTCCGAAGTACTTCTTTAACATGCTTCTTGTGTTGTGACATGTCTTTGGAGTAAATCAGGATGTTGTCAAGGTAAATGGTGATGCAAACATCCAGGAGATCATGGAAAATGTCATTCATGAAAAATCGAAATGTTTTGGGTGCATTTGTGAGGCCGAATGGTACTACTAACCATTCAAACAAACCATAGCAGGTGCAGAAGGTAGTTTTCCACTCTTCTCCATCGGCAACATGCACCAAGTGATAAGGGTGATGTAGATCAATCTTGGTGTACACATGGACTTTTTTCGGGGTGTCTAAAAGGTCAGAAAGCAAAGGTAGAGAATACCTATCTTTCTTGGAAATCCAATTGAGGCCATGGTAATCGATGCAAAGCTGTAATTCTCTGCTCTTCTTTTTAACAAAGAGAATTGGTGCTCTGTGAGGGGATTTTGAAGGCCAGATGAACCTGTTGTTTAGGTGTATCAATGAATGTGCAAAGTGCCTCCAATTCAGTAGGGGATAATGAATACATGCACCCAGGAGGAGGTGATGCGCCTTCTTCTAATTTGATCCTTACTTTATAAGACTGATGGGGAGGAAGGGTATCAGCCTTCTTCTTGCTGAAGACATCAGCAAACTCATGGTAGTCTTCTGGGATTTTAGAAAGATCCACAGCGGGTGCAATATCGGAATGCACAGCACTTCTGGATAAGGAGTCTTTAGTGAGGGATAGCTGGAAAACTAAGGATCCGGGTAACCGAGCAGCATGTAGGTAATTTGGAGCATTGATCAGAGAAATGTGTGTTGGAGATGTAGGAATGGGGTTTGGAATTAACACAGGTTTCCAGTCAGAGGGGTTCAGAATGGGTTCAGATGGATCAGGCAGCGAGGCTGCTTCTCCGGGAGATGTCAGGGGAGCTGGACCTCTATATTCAGCAGAACGGAACACGATATGGCATGTAGACCAGTCAACCAATGGGTTGTATTGTCTAAACCAATTAAAACCTAGAACTGCTGAACAGGAAGAGTCAAGCGATGTTACAAAAAACTTGAGGACTAGTGTGACACCAGTCAGGAAAAGTATTGGAAGTTCTGCTGCTTGGGTAATAATTAGCCTTTGAAGGTCCAGTCATATAAACTGCAAAATAACTGCAAACTGAACTGAACTGAACTGCTGAAAAACCGAACTGCCAGTCACAGTTTTCCACATTTGGGAATGAAAAACTGCCTAAAACCGGACCAGTTGAGACCGGTTTTGCACAGCCACATGTACACCCCTCAAAACCACTCAAAAATGACCAAAAAATGACCAAAAAAGACCGTTTAGTGGTCAATTACATGCATAAATGGTAATATTTGGGTAGTATTTTTGGAAATACATCATTGCTATCTTTGGAATGCATATCATAGGTGTTAATAATGTATTTGACATGTTATTTCATATGCTAACCCATGCATAATTGCGCAAGATGGCTAGTTTGAACCAGTTCTTTCCCAGTCCTGACCAGTTGTGACAGGTTGAGGTTTGAACTGATTTAGCCCAGTTTTTTGGCAGTTCAGTTCGTTTTTGGACCTATTTCCTTTTATGGAAAACCAGTTCAGTTTCAGTTTTGCTCAACATATGCTGCAAAACTGAACTGAACTGGACCTTCAAAGACCAGTAATAATGGAATTACAAGTTCCATCAAACAAGCGGAGTTTGACGGGTGGAACCGCGAAGGTAGGGATGTTATGGTCATTCACAAACATAGTGTCCATGAAACAATGAGAGGAACCGGAATTGAGGAGAGTTCGGACAGATGCGGAAAATGAAGGGATTGTCAGGTTGACATAAAGGGATTCAGACTTGGAAAGAGTGGACACATTGAGTCATACAAATTTTGCTACATAGTAAAGGTCAATGCAACCCTCAGCCCAAATAGCTTGATCCATAGGGTTGCTGATTATTTTTTTGAGTCCGTGCAGTCCGTCTTGGACTCGCTGGATGTAACTGTAGCAGCACAGGCTTTAGCCACTTTGGACTTTGGACAGTCCTGAGCTACATGACCCTTTTCTCCACAATAGAGGCAAAGGCCTTCCTTCATTCTGCATTCTCGTTCTTCCATGGTGAGCTTTCCATTTTTGCCCACTTTGGTAGTATCTTTAGACTTCTCCTTTGAAGTCTTTGGATTTGTTTTACTGCTAGAAGATTTGGAAGTCGTCGGGTTTCCCAAGTGGGATGCATTGTTGTTTCCTGTTTTTGAGTTATTCTGGTTGTTGGATGATTTATTATCTTTTTTGGAGGAAGCCTTGGTTTTGTGATTCCCTTCTGTCTTCATCATCCAATAAATTGCATCGGCATCTTGCGCCTTAAGGCACAGAGCACTAAGTGTAGTGGGTTTCCCACCACAAAGAACTTCAGTGCATAAATGCAATGGAAGTCTGTGGAAGTAGGGCACAGCAAGCGCAGATTCATTCCAGTTGAGTTGGAAGCAAGTTTCCAGAACTCAACATTATATTGGAGGATATGGGATCCTTCCTTCATTGATAAATCAGTGAGGGCCTTTTTGGTATCACCGACAGGGTTGTGAGGGCCGAAATTGGCTTCTAATTCATTAATGAATTCCATAAAGTTACACATACAGTGAGTGCTGTTTGTCGGGTCCATGAGACCAGGCTCAAACCAATTAATTGCTGCTACCTTGAGGTAAGAGAGGATGAACAAAATCTTCTTTTCATCAGAAGAGAAGACATGGGGATGGTCTTGGAAATGCAAATTGCAAGAGACAAGAAAGTCTCACAATTTCCGTGGATCAGAGCCATCAAAGGTGTCAGGTTCCTGAACTTTGACCTTTTCAGGTCTTGGGGCGGGATTGGGCTGGCAGAGTGTACAAATGCCTGTGGCAAGATCAGACATTACTTGGAGGAACCTATCATTTTTGTTTTGAGGTTTGTCATTATCTGATTCATGGTTGCTGGGGTCATTGGGTGGATCACCGTTGTCACCATCACCAGAACCTATAGGACGGAATGCAGAAATGACTTGTGCAGAAGTACCAAATGTTGTACTGCTGCATCGTATTTGGTTTAATCGGGAATGTTGCTGGGAGGTTAATCCAGCACGTTGAGAATTTTGGGTGGTTTGGGGTTGGGTAATCATTTGAGTAACCAGGTTTGAATAATAAAATTCAGATCAAAATGTGAGTTTGAATATACTGTTAAGGTTGTGCAAAGTGGAGGGGGGGCAGAATCTGAAAACGCACAGGGATTCCGAAGGGGAACAAACAGGACTTGGCTTCAACTTGTAAGAAGTTGCACCTTCCTATTGATCTGGTTGTCCCTGATTTCAGGAGTTAAGTTCAGATATGCAGAAATGTGTCGGGGGTTCCGAGGGATGAAGATCTAGAGAGTTGAACTGGAATTCAACTAGAGTTAACAAATCAATATTCAAACTGGATAGCTCAACCTAATGTGCAAGCTTAAATACTAAGTACAAATGTTTCTACTATAATCTAGCATAGTCTTGAATAACGGGATTGGTAAGAAGATTACTAACTAGTTACTAATATGTCAGGCATCACACAGTGTCTCCAAGGTCTGGAATATTCTACACCTTTCTTTATCTTGGTTTCTGAGTCATCCTGTACTGCAATTGAATACCACTTTTGGATTGATCATGTGAGTACCGCTTGGGGTATCCATCAGTAAACCTGTCGGGTTTTGCGTAGTCAGCGGAATGGTGCATGACAGGTGGTATGTACTTGAAGAAATGGTTATAGTTTCCTATTGTGGTGGTTCCATTAGATATATAATGTTAGGGCAACACTGAGACTCCCACCAATCCAGGCAGCACACGTGCAGGCTCTACAAGGAGCAGCAGCAAGATGGGATGGGAGGTTATATTTAGAAGTCAGGGGAAGTGAGTTTGTGTTGAGATAGGCATGTCACACCAAACATCCTAAGAGAATACAACTAGTGTGCCACTAGTGTACATTTGTCATTATATACTAGGCTACAGTTGTTGTACACTATTTCTGTAGGTAACAATGATATCATACTACATAGGTGAATAGTTTGTTCTCATATACTGGGTAGCAGATGTTACAATTATATGTAAGTAATGTGCCAACAATTTCTGCATGTAGTACTCTGCCTCAGCCTTGTCTTGCCTGTCCCAACTGCTTGAATGGTGATTTACATTCCTCGTTGCCACTTCAATTCCAGTTGTTCCCAAAATGGTTCCATGCATATCATGAATGTCATATAAGCTGTGATGGACACGAAGGAACCATTATGATCATTCCCAAAATTAGCAGTTACGAGCTCTGAGGCATTATGATGTGATACATAACTTGATGATTATGTTGTGTTCTTTGGATACTGAGGTCAACATGGTGCCATATATCTTGGCAGCCTCCTGTGATGGATTGGTAAATACTGAAACTAGTCATGCAAATCTGTATTTACAATTGACTCAGACCATGTGTGAAAACATCACAATTGGACAATGCGCTCATGATATGGTTTTGTTGCGGGTAATTTTATTGAGGGTGAGGCCTATGCATCTATGGAAAGTAGTAATGGAAGGTAGTCTCATTATCACAGCAACTCCATCTGGTGGGTGTGAATGTACATTTAGTAAAAGGAAATAATGCCTCTGAGATGTTCAGGCAATGGAAATCTGGATGAAGCCATGGAATGGGCATATTTTCATCAAGATGTGGGTTTATTCGATGAGTCTGAAGCACTGCAGTACCACTTCAACAAATGAGTTATTGGGAAAGAAATTAGAATGGCTTGATCTCAGTCATGATATCCACTGATAATTACATGTATCATATGGTTAGAATCATGATGTCAGGAGTACAATTTTTGATATCTATTACAAGTCATTTCTTATTATTTAGTTTCCTTTGTTTGGTGCTGTGGTCGCTTTTATGTACACACGGCTAAGGGTAGGTAGACGATCGAACTCATTGTAGACACATGGCGCTGTGCATCACATGCTAAAGGCATGGGAGGCTACTCAAAGCTGTGCGCATGAGACTTACACATGTGCACAGTACCTCACAGTTAAGGCATGGGCTACACATGGTTACCGCATGTATAGTATATAAACCACTGAGGAACACTAGTTGTGTTCTCTTGGGTTATCCATCAATATTGGTGTGACCACCTCTGACTACTAGACTTTCTTGTTCCTTTGTTGTTGTTTGTTTGTGGGAGCCATCATCTTTGCCTTTGGGTATTGGTGACGTCCTAACACATGAGACTCGGGCAGACCTCTGTCACTCACCAATCATGATTGAATGGTCAATCATTGATGCTGATTATGATCAACATTGGACCTTAAAAATGATCCTCAGGTCCATCTCCTGATCTGTCGTCTCATAACCACCCCCATCACACTCCCATCACTGCTTTGGAACCCAATCTTGTTGAAGTCAAAGGTAATATGACAAGTGAGAGAGAGTAGAGCATGTCAGATAACCCCAAACACAGCTAGGAGTGTGCTGAATGAGATGTGGATGAGACACCAATGATTTGAGTGTAAGTAACTAGAGAACACATCAGTATCACTAGTTACTTATATATCAGTCTCTTATCTAGGATTACTATGTGCTAATGAGTGATATCTGATGATAGGAGTCCAATAGATAGGACATAGTAAGCATAATGTAGTAATATAGATAAGAAGGGCCTTGGTGAGTAATAAGGAATTACTAACTGTGCATAAGTCCATAAGATTAGTTTTACCACATTCTAACAAATCTTCGCCTGAATATGTCTGAACTTCCTCAAGTCCCTCTTGAGCTTGTACGATTCAAACTGACCATGGAGGATATAGCCTGCTTGCATGACTGGAAAGAACAATGGCAGGCTGCCAATAGTAATGACCGATGGAAAATTGCCTTAAAGGTGTATGAGGACTTATTGGGATTGAGAGTGATAGGACTGAGTGAATAATCCCAGAGCGAATTGGGGCACAGATGAGTGGTCTGAGCAAGCACTCTCTCTGTGTCTCATATGCCTACACTATGATATCATACATAGACAGCATAGCATAATATAAATATAATATAATATTTGGGTGGCAGCGCTGGACCTTACTGTCCTTGGATTGCCTATCCCAACAGGACTTGGAGAAAATTTCACCGCATTGGTCAGAGTCTGACAGAAAGCTGAAGAAAGAGGTAAGCTGTACACTGTGTCTCATGGAATAAATTCTCAATGCCCTAACTCATGGTTACAGGGTATTTACACATGGTTTCACACTTATGGATGGAAAAGGGAGTCCATCAAAATATTCCGGGATGTGAAAAAATGGACAGCAAGGAAGGTTCTAGGCGTTGAGGCTGATGGTGACCTCAAGGACACCATCTGGAAAATGTCAGGTGGATGGAATGGCTCAGAGTCTGCCAAGGCAGACAACCAGCATGCATTCGGCATGTGCCAGGCAGAACTGACAAAGGTATGGGATTGGATGTTGGATGAGGAGAAACAGCACCTGGAATTGGTGGCTGACTTGTGGAACCAAATGGGGCCACCGGCAGCCCAGCAAGCAAAGTAAGTCAATTGATGTCGGTTATTGTCATGATGTGAACCAGGTTCTAGGAGTGCCACCAAGGCATACAAGTATGTCCAGTCATTCTGCATAGTGTTGCCACAGCTGAGTCATGACTCAGGTGAAGTATTTTCACAAAATGGCTATTGCCCTTGGAATACAATTCATTAAAGTATGAAAATATTTAACAGGATAGCAGAGATCAGAGGCTAAAGGGAATGCCTTACCAAGGGATTGGATCACCCATTCCTGAGTTATTCACATAACTTTGCTATGACTTGGAATTTGAGTCAAGTCATGGAGTCATAGCAAATTTATGTGAATAACTCAGGAATGGATGATCCAATTCCTTAATGGTAAGGCATTTCCTCTGACCTCTGAGCTCTCTTACCCTGTTAAATATTTTCATACTTTTAGGAATTTTATTTCAAAGGCAACAACCATTTTGTGAAAAAACTTCACCTGAGTCATGACTCAGCTGTGGCAACACTAATTCTGCAAGGAGATGAAATGATCATGCAGCATGGACTGCATGATCCTCAGCTTCTATCAGAATGAAAATGGGACAGTGGTTGTTAATGGGTAATGTGTACTATTTTACTCTTTTAAATCATCAGCACTGACTCGTCTTTTAGGCAGGAATATATGGAACAGCTCGGCAGGACATCATTCTTTAAAGCGCATCCGGATTGGGAGTCCAAGCGGTTTATAGCACTTTTGAGCCAGCATGCAATGGAAATGCACAGTGAGTATTGTTAATTATATCTACTGTAATCTACAGGTGACATGGATCTGCAGACACAAATAATGCCATGACGATGACCTCTGGCAGGATGAGCCGGAAGCCATACCAGAACCTTCCAACTGATGCTGAAGGCCACCCACTACTCCCGGACCCATCACAATGGCCAAAGAAGGGGATGGATAAAAAGGCCTTGGTATGGTCTTATGTTGCGGTGGCATACAGTGAGTAAACACAGTGTTCCATTATCCCATGGCTAATCCCTGCATGTTCAGGGCATGCAACCGGCAAGCAAGCCGGAATACCACTGTGGACATCCATTGTTCAAAATCCGAGTGCTTACTTTGATGCCAACCAAGTGCAGGATGGGTTCACTCTTGTTGATCCCTCTAAACTGAAAGGGCCGCAATTAGAGGAGCTTCTCGGTTATTGGTATTCAAGGCAGGAGGGCAGCAAGAACGGCATTGGGTTCTAATTCTATATGGAGGGTGAGATCAGTCTGGCAAGGACAAGCAGGCCGGTGACCCCCCTCTCTCCTGATCTGCCAGCAAGGAAGTCAACAAGAGCCAAGGGGAAGGCAAAGGCAGTGGAATCATGGTTGGACCCTGTAGCCCCAGATTCACAGAGGAGGAAGAGGAAGATGTCGGTGGGGTCCGACTCTGACTCAGGGGAGGCATTTGACTTTGGCCCAGTCGATGCAATGGACGACAGTGATGATGAAATGCCAAATCGTCCTTCAGGCTCCAGGCAGACACCGAATCCTCCAAGAGGGAAGGCAATTCAGTTTGAATCAGAGAACAGGGAATCAGGTGAGCATTCCTCTGGTGTCTCGAGTAAAATCCTGGTTATCAATGTTGAAATTTCAGTGGTCCAGCAGAGCACATTTGGCCCAAGGAGCAAGCAGAAAGATCTCGACATCATCTCAGTGCCACGGACTGCCGATCAGGGTCCTGACAAGGAGGCGGCATCCCTAACCAACTGGCTTGCCTCGACAACTATCTCAGAGAATCTCCACCCCCAAGGCTGTCCACCAAAGAAACGCACAAAACAACAAGCATTTCACATTGATAGTCCTCCACCCCCTCTCCTGGGAGCAAACACGAGGGCAAGGATTGCTGCAGCTGCAGCCACAGTGACCCCTCAAGTGGCAGTTAGTGCTAAATCAGCTTCCATGAGGTTTCAGAAGTCACGGATGGTGAAACGGGGTCAATGGAGATGACTTGACTCCCAGGATTGGGATGTTGAAGACTACATCTTGCAGTTCAAGATCCTGAAAGGGAGATTGGGAGTGGTTGAAGACATTCCCCTCATTGGATATTTCGTTGATGGACTAAACCCTAAACTCATAGAAAAAATCTACAACATGGAGACAGTCCCAGTCACCCTCGAGAACATGATGAAAGCCGCCACAAAGTACGATGGGCAGTGGAAGAGAGCACGTGCCATTACTGGGAAGATACACGCTGCCTATCCCACATCTTCCACTACCACCATCAAACGCGAACCCAGCTTCGATCTCAACCACTTATTGAACTCCGAATGCATGGAACACATGAGAAAGGGGTTATGTTTCATTTGCCACAAGCCCGGACACCGCTCTGGAGACCACAGAAAAGACGGGACCGTCGCCACCACATCTGCTGTTGAAGGATTAGTGATCCTCCGGAGGTTCTTAAAACATATGCGTCCTGTCACAGCTACAGGGTGAGTGTAGAAGGGCAGAGGGAAAGGAAACACGTCAGAATGCGCTCAAGAGGGGATGATTGGATAGAGTGGTACGATCCCTGAGTAGTCCCGGAGGACAAGGCGCATCGAGAGGGGAGGAGGAACAACGGAGCGTCAAGCGGAAGTCACTGTATGTGATAATCAACAGAGCTCGTGGGAATTTCCCGATTAGGCAACTCATTGAGAGAAGACGAGAAGGGGCGCTTTGAGCAATGGACTCTGAAAATACAAGAGTCTCAAGTGAAGGAGACTCGGGGAGTAGAGAATATTCCTAAGGGAGAGAGTCAAGAATACAGGAAAAAGACTGGTGAAGTGAAGACTTAGCCGAGAAACTACACTATTGAGTGTGGAGAGTTCAGGAAACTTGGAGCTTACAGATGGGGAACGTGAGGGTCAGAGATCACGAAGATGTATTCATCGAGAGGGTCCAGGCCCCCTTTTATACAAACTGGAAGAAGTACAGACTATATGCACTTTGATCGTGCGCATGCTCTCACGCCGACCAAACCATTGGGGATGACAAACAAAATAATAATAAAACATTCGAAATAGAAAAATAAAGAAACCAGATAAAAATAGAACTCTTGAAGCCTTTTGTCGGTGCACGATTGTCAGTCCAGCATAGTAAGGCCCGCCTCTCGGGGAGTCAACTGCCAGGAATGGCTCAGGGAGGGGGCTAACATCGAGGCCCTCTATTGACAAGACAACACCTGTACCCCAAGCAGGTGCGGAGTACCATCCGACATGCCCCCTCGACCCTACTCATCTGGCAGATCGGCCCGTTGAGTAAGACTTGACTAGCTGTGGAAGGGGGAATGCATCGACCAGTCAAGTCTTGAAAGAAATCCAGAAAAATAAAATATAATATGGAAAGAATAATAAATAAATAAAAAAGCCCAGCCCATACAACTCCTTCTTTCAGAGTGGTCGGTCATGCCAAGGAAGGGATGTCAGCTGTTAGAGGAAAGGGCAGAATGATAGGCAATCACATATAAGTCATGTTGTGGGTGTTGCAGCTTTCGAGGTCTTTACTGTGCCCCACAAGTTCCGATCGGAACCGGTCGGAATCTGAGCGGAATCCAGTCGGAAATTTTTGATACAACTGCCTGCCAACTGGCTTGCCATTGTTTGAAATTTTCCGACCGGAATCTGACCGGAATCAAGAATCCGATCGGTACTGAGCAGAATTTTTCTGACCGAATTCCGAGTGGAACCACTTGGAACCAATTTATATTATTTAACCAGCAATTTATGTTATTTAAATTTATAATTTGTAAAATAAATGCAACAGCAGTGAATCGAACTCATGTTTCGGGGACACAAATTAATGCAAGCAATTAACCCACTAACCCACTAAGCCAACCTGCCATATATTGTGCTAGGTATTTCACACACTATAGACCCCTCAAACGTGACATCACATGTCAGCCTCCGGCAATCTCTGGCTGCTTGTGTCGGCGGCAACCCCCGGTTTGTCGTGAACGTGTTGACGTTGCCACGTCACACACCGTTTCTTCCCCCCCCACTCTCTCTCCCCTCTCATCGACCATCGCGACCATCGCCGACTCCCCCCACGACGCCATCAATGCCAACAACGACCCGTTCCAGCCTCCCAACCACCCGGAGTGGCCTTCAACGAGGCGACCCCCCCCGTTCCAAGCGCAAGGCTTCCAATGCGGACGAAACGGCCCAGAAGCGCCCCAGGACTGAGGAAGACGACGAACCGGAATCGAGAGGGAAGGGGAAGGGGGGCCGAGAGGGGAAAAAGGAGCAGAAAAAGAAGAAGGGGAAACGAGCACCCAGGTAAGCGGCCATGACCGCCTCCCTCTTGTTTACTCACGAAGGCCCAACGCCTCAGGAAAACAAGCGCCGACAAAGCAAAGGAGGAGGCAGCCGCACAGGCGGCTGCCAAACATCTTTGGTGAGTAGCTCAACACTCTCCACGATGGCTACCCACGCCTCCTGCTAGGAAAACCAAGCATAAGCTTGCTCGGAGCGGCATTCCCCACGCCCCCCCTGGCCGACCTCGTCGTTCCACCTCCGCCCAGCTGGCAACCAGCAGCAGCCACCAACGACGCTCGGACCTGCGAGGAGACCATGAGACGAGTACCGACACCTCTATGACCGGCCATAGCGAGACTGATACCTCTAGGACCAGCCGTAGCGATACCGACGCCAACAGCAGCGGGTCTGGAGGTGGCAGCACCACCTCGAGTGACGACGAGGCCGACCCTAAGGCCAGACGCAACACCCCGTTGAGTGACGATGGGGCCGACCGTAAGGCTAGGCATGACTCCACCCCTTCAAGCAAGGACAGTGCCGACTCTAAGGCTAGGACGGCGGGTGCTACGGCTGGAGTCGACCCTGCCGACTTGAGTGACGACAGTGCCAACCCCAGGGCTAGGGCAATAAGGGTTACTGCAGGACTTGACGACACTGCGAGCGATGGTGGTGGGGCTACAGCCAGACTCGACGCGGCTGATGCCAATCTTGCTAAAGCTGGCAATGATGCCAACCACCTGGCAGCTGGCGCTGAGGCTGGAGACGACGGCACCCCCCTGAAATCTAAGGCTGTGGGTGCTATGGCTGACCCCATGAGTTTGGACGAGGACCAACCTGCTCCGTCCTCATCAGGTAAGGACTCTCATGCGGACCTACCTGATCAAGGTACACCCTGGCATTTTATTTTAATTATTAGTAGTTTTAATATTACCATGTTAGATACACAAATGGGTAGTCCACTGCATCTTACTCAAGTTGAGTTACAAGGCGCTTCTCGCACCACTGGGGGGATATTTCGTGGCAGGGCCCATGGCAATAATCCTAATCTTGCAGACCTTGCTGAGGACGACAACCCTGTTATTCCTGCTATTGGGCAGGTCTACTTGTACATCTCTGCAGAGGATCCTGCTTATGCCAACTGGGACATGGCAACAATGAACCGGCAATCATTTAAACATGATGTAACCAATTCTCTTGCCCATGTTCTGGAAGAAATAGCTGACAGACATTCTCCTGTGCGACGTAAGAACCAATTCTAGATCTCTCAATTAATATAGACTTACTATGTGCTAGGCCATAACCAACGTATCTACACCTATGAGGATGGCGAGTGGATGATAAAAGGGCGATATGAGCTGGCCATTAGAAAGAACGAGGATCTGATCTGGTCAAAGGAGAATGAAGAATACAAGACTCGAATTCTTATTGTAAGAATTTTCTTTAATTTCTCAACATCAATGCAATAATATATGCTTCAGAGCACCCATGATGGTACACTGTCTGCACCAGGTTCTCTGCCTGCTACATCTGCTACGCCATCTACTATTCCCTCTATTGCTCCATCAGATTCAGGGATTGATGCTCAGTTTAGTGAGCATGTCACCAATAATCCTGTTTTGGTGCAAGTTGCCAATGCTTTAGACATTGATCCTGCTCTGACGTACCGCAATGACTCTTCCCTCCACCTCTGGTACAAGAAGTATACCGCATATCATCAGGCTGTTGCTGAATTGAACAGGTTGAAGGCCAATAACCAATGGACTCTGGCATCTATTGGTCGTACAGAGATGATCAACCTTTTTTGTGGGTGCTCATTCTGGCATTCTCATGTCAACAGTGGTTTTCGTGATATTCAGAATTACAAGGACATGGTGGAGTGGCTGGAACGAGGGGAGAATGACAAGGAACCTTCGGATCTTGAGGTTTGGCATCTTCAAAAATCTCATTATTCATTCAAGGACTTGGGAATCTGGAAGAAGGAGGGGACTTTGCATAGAGCTTATCAGAAGCGGTTGAAGGATAAAGAAAAGGAGAAAGCAAGAAAGAAAGAACGGAAGGAGAAAGACAGAAAGGCTAGGCAGGATGATAGTTTGGATGGGGGTGGGCCATCTAAGAAAGCAAAGAAATCAGCTCGTGGGAAAGGTGGAAATTCTTTGAAAGCTTCTAGCTCCAAGTCCCGAAAGTAGGTTACAATTATGTTCTGTACTTGTATCTGATCATTTTATGTTGTCTTTTCTTCCTCTTGTATAGCTGTGTTCCTGTACTACTATGGCACATTCTACTGTTGGCATATTCTGCTTTCAGTTGTAGAATTGTGGTGCTATTGATCCTGCTTTTAAGCATACCACATGTGGCTGCAATGTCTGATGTACAGCCCTTTCCAAATATCACATTCAAAGTTTTTAGTGACTTTGTCTCTCAAAACTTTAGTTCTCGTATTTCCTTGGCCACAGTACTTCTGGTACTGTTTAGCTTAACAGACAATCCGGATCTTCTAAATTTGAACAGCCATCAAAAAAATCCATGTATTCAGGGAGAGCGAAAAGAAACATGTACTGGGTGGATCAAAACATTGGCTAGAGCTGTAGAGGATCGCTTGGGCATTGATGCTAAAACCTTGATGAAACACAAAGAAATTCCACAAAACATGGACGATAATGCACTGGTTACACCAATAGCTGCCAAGCTTGATAAAATGGCCAGTATTCTAAAACTGGAGCCTGTTTTTTCAAAGTCTGGAAAAATAAAACGGAGACTAGTTACCATCTCTCATCAGGACATTGCAGCAGTTCATGTAATTTGTCCAACTTCATTTGAATGTGAAGATACCAATTGTCAACCACTTGCTTTACATCAAGATACTCGTCCTCAAGATCTTCCTAAAGTGACTTTGATAAAAGGAACTACAATTCATAAGAAAGTCTATGCCATGACTGGAAAATGTGTCAAGTGTGATACAAAATATCATGCTGATCATGAAGGCCTCACCCAGCCATCAGGCAGGAGAAATAGAATCTATCTGAATTCAGCAAGATATATAAAGATTGGCCAACATATATGGGTTGACCGTTCTTTTTCAAATGCTGTTGTTAATGGCATGTATAGCTTTCATGCTTCAGCTGCTGCCTATACTGAGTATTGGAATAACACATTTGGTCAAATTGACTTGAACTATTCTGCTAAACTTGATCGACGACATATATGGCAGGCATTTGTTCAAGAGTCAATTCGAAGCATTGCTACTAATCAGAATGAATATTTGGAACTAAATGAAGATCTATCAATTGATGATGTGACTAGAAATGCATTTGCAGCTCTTGGAAAAAATGGGGTTATGCATGCTGCCAATGGTCATGCTTGTTTGGAATGCACACAGCCTTATAAGCATTCATCAAATGATAATGGAGACAATATGGATGTTGACAATGCAGATGTAGCCATGCATGTTCTTGATGGAATAGTAATGGGTCCAACACACTGTGCATATCAAAATTGTGATGCTGATCTTTTAAATGCTCATGGTGGTGCATTCTGTGCAGTACATGAACAGGAATATGGAAGTAAATGTCGTATAGTTGGTTGCCAAAATACTAAGGTGCTTCCAACTCAGGCTTGTCAACAGCACAAGAAGGAATGGGATAAGCATATTCAGAATTGAAGCCCAGGTGCACTAGCAGGTGTTCGCCGGATGTTAAGAAGGCCCACTGAAAATTTGGAATGGCTTCCAAATATCCAACGAGAGTCCTTGCCTCATGATGGACCAGCACCACCTGAAAGAGATAACAAACATTACTTCAGCCCTAATAGATTTTACTGTGTTGAAACTATTTGTGCTCCTTGTGGAACTGTTATAGCCTGGACAAAATTTGACAGATCTGAATCTCCAACAAATATAATGAAATTTCTGAATAGTATTTATCCAAAGAAAGAAACATGGCCAGCCTATATCTGCATAGACAAGGCATGTGCAGTACTGAAACACATTGTTGCCAATGATGACAATAATGATTGGCTTGAAACCACTCGGTTTATTGTAGATTCATACCACTACACAAATCATAAAGCAACTGACAATTTATGTCGTACCTGGTGTAACCCTGCTCCAACTGATGGCTCTGCACCAAATTTGGTTCTTTCCACTGTTGATAAGCATGGAAATCCATGTTATAAACGTGCATTTAACACACAGGCTTGTGAACAGTTGAATTCATGGCTAGCAGGTTATGAATCTATTCTTAAGTGCATGACTCCTGGGAACTTTAATTGGTTTTTACATGCAATGCTTTTTTATCATACCCAACATGTGTTGAACAAACAAAAGTTAAAAAAAGAAAAGGAAGAAAAGGGAATTCAGGATGATACAAGTGATAATGACCAAAATAGTGACTCTGAGTAAAAGAATAACTTAATTATTACATTGTAGTGATATGATGAATAAAAACTATATTTCACTCCTTGCTCTGAAAAAGAACAGAAATGCCATCAACCTCTAAGATACATCCAGTTTCAACAGAAATACACCATCAACCTCTAAGATACATCCAGTTCCAACAGAAATGCACAATTGCTTTCCGATGTATAGCCAGTCCAACAGAAATACAGTTCCAACAGAAGTGCACAATTGCTTTCCGATGTATAGCCAGTCCAACATAAATACACCATCAACCTCTAAGATACATCCAGTTCCAACAGAAATGCACAATTGTTTTCCGATGTATAGCCAGTTCCAACAGAAATACACCATCAACCTCTAAGATACATCCAGTTCCAACAGAAATGCACAATTGTTTTCCGATGTATAGCCAGTTCCAACAGAAATACACCATCAACCTCTAAGATACATCCAGTTCCAACAGAAATGCACAATTGTTTTCCGATGTATAGCCAGTTCCAACAGAAATACACCATCAACCTCTAAGATACACCCAGTAAAGTACAGATGTATAGCCACATTCACACCAATCACCTCCAATGTATAGCCTCTTCCAACCAGATACTCCAAATCACCACCAATGTATAGCCACATCCAATCAGATGCACCAATAACCATCCAATGTATAGCTCTTTCCGCTCGGAACCACTCGGAACCACTTGGAACCGCTTGGTTCCCATCGGAACTTGTGGGGGACAGTAAAGTACTGCAGCTTTCCATGAAGGGTCTGCAAGGCCAAGATAAATTATTAATACTGAAATGAGGAAGTAGAAAAATAAAATAAAAGGGAGGTCAGGCAGTAACACAAATAAATCAGGCAATGGGGAGGCCACCACAGCGTGTCGGCTCTCCCTTCCACAGGGCTCCGAAACCCGGGCAGAAGAAGACTGGTGAAGGGGTCTACAAGAATCTCCGCTCCATGATGGCAGAGTTAGACAAAGAAGAGAGGGAGAAGGCCCTCACTATCCTTGAAGACAAGGGTCATCCCTATTAAGCTAGGAACGGTACAGGGGTCTATTACAGGATACCTCCTTTATATATTATAGGAGTGCATTACACTATACCTCCTGACTGTGTAGTATAAATATTGCACATCTTGTAGGAGATGATAATAACATTCCTCCCTGTTGCAGACTCCCTCACTCACTAGCCTTTGAGATTAACTTCATCTTCTTAACCTTGTCCTTAACTCCTCCTGTCACTGTTCACCACTCCATTCCCAACAACCCTTGATGATCTATTACCAGAACATTATCAAGACTACAAACGGGTCTTTGAGAAAGCTGCTTCAGAACGATTCCCCGAATCCAACCCATGGGACCATGCTATCGACCTGAAAGATGACTTTGTACCAAAAGACTGCAAAGTCTACCCACTGTCGCCACCGAACAAGCCAAGATGGACAACTTTCTTGAAGAAAATCTCAAGAAAGGCTACATCCTCCTGTCGAAATCCCCAATGGCCTCCCCCTTTTTCTTTGTCACAAAGAAAGACTCAGAAGCCCTCTGACCATGTCAAGATTATCGCTACCTGAACGGTGGAATGGTTAAGAACACTTACCCCCTTCCACTAGTCAGCGATCTTCTCGACAAACTCAAAGGAGCGCAATGGTTCACGAAACTCGACATTCGATGGGGATACCACAATCTTCAGATCAAAGAGGGCAACCAATGGAAAGCAGCCTTTAAAACAAATAAAGGGCTGTTTAAACCAACGGTGATATTCTTCAGACTGTGCAACTCTCCCACTACATTCCAAGCAATGATGAATGAGATTTTCAAGGACATGACTGACAAAGGATGGATAGTCATCTACATGGACGACATCCTCATCTTTTCGAAAGATCTCAAAGAACATCAGGAACGAACTAGATGACTCGAAGAACACGACTTGTACCTGAAACCGGAGAAGTGCAAGTTCAACGTGCAAGAAGTCAAATTCCTTGGCTTGATCGTCAAACCGGATCAGATATTAATGGATCCAACAAAACTAGCAGGAATCAAAGACTGGTCGGCACCAACTAACATCAAAGGAGTGTGATCCTTCTTAGGATTTGGAAACTTCTATCGAAGATTCATCAGGAGATTTGCTGAATTAGCAAGACCCCTGAATGACCTCACTCGAAAAGATGTCAAGTTTGAATGGACAACGGCATGTCAACAGTCTTTTGATGTGCTAAAAGCGAAGTTTGCACAGGCACCAACCCTACAGATGCCAAATACGGAACAACCATTTACCATCGAATCCGACACCTGGAAATTCGCAACCAGCGCTGTGTTACGACAACAGGGAGCCAATGGGGAATGGCACCCATGCAGTTACATTTCCCATTCCCTCGATGCAATGCAACAAAATTATGAGATCTACGATCGAGAACTCCTCAGGATCATATGCGCACTAGAGACATGGAGACATTACCTTCAAGGAAGCCCACATCCCATCACGATCTTGTCCGATCACAAGAACCTGATGTATTTCAGGACCGATCAGAAGCTGAACCAAAGACAGGCCCGGTGGAGTCTGTTCTTATCAGAATTTGAACTACAATTACTACACGTTCCTGGATCACAGATGATACAATCCGACGCCCTCTCTCGAAGAGAAGACTGGGGCAAAGGAATAGAAAATGACAACAAAAACATTACGCTCCTCCCGGAGAATGTCTTTGTCAATGTCATCAATACAGAAATGCAGACGGCACTTGTCCAAGCCACAATGAAAGATGAACTGGTCGCTGATGCAATCAAGGCACTAAAAGACAACGGAACACCCCTGATCAAATCTGATCTAGCTGATTGGGAAATTAAAGATAACATCTTATTCTTTAAAGATCAATGTTACGTCCTGCCAAATGCTGATCTACGGAAATGGATTATCAAACAGTATCATAATTTGTTACCCTCCGGACATCCAGGACAATTCCAGACAGTCATCGCTTCTTGATCTGTAACCACGACGTGCACAGCCACACCTCTACAGCTACTCATTGTCCCATCTGTTCTGTGGCCTTCTGCTCGTCTCTGATCCCTTTGATCTGGTACTCTCTACACTGCTAGCAGTGCATGTCAACGCCTTCCCAACCCACACGTGGATCGGGCGGCGCGATCCGGGGCAACCCGCGCATCGAGCCCCCCACTCCCAGCAGACCTCCCCCCTCCTCTATCTCCTCGCCGGTGGCCTCCAGGCCCACTGGGAGGCCCCCAGTCCCCTCGCGGGCCGGCCCAGTCCGCACACCTTGCTTGTCTCCCTTGCCGTCGCCGTACAGCCACAGCCAGGACACCCCCCGTGCGCCGCGCATATCCAGCGCCTCGCAGGCTGCCTCCAGGGCTTTGACTGTTGTCACTGGCGGTCCCCCCAGCACCACCCCCTCGTCTGACAAAGAGGACGGGGACATGTATGATGTTGAGCCTGTGACCGAACTCGAAGCGAGAGTCTTGGTCGAGTCGATTATCCAGGGGGCCAATACCCTTGGCTCTCTTGCCTCGTGGGGCACTTCTGAGGAATTGCTGCAGGGCAGCACTCCTGATCTTGTCTCCATGTTGTCGGGCCTCCTGCGGGCAGCCGACAACTTTGGAGTACCCTTGGCCCTGGTCATGGACCCCCTCCGGTCCATGTCCTTCGATTCCTTTGTCGACTCGTTTGATCGAGAGGCGACCCCTGCTCCTATCCAGGACGTACCCATGCCCCTCGCGGCGCCAGTGCACCCTGCTCCCCCACCACCACGCAGAGGGGGGTTGGCCAACCGCCTCCCCCGTGCTTCCCGCCCCAAGGGTGGGCGCCCGCTCCCTGCCATTCCGCAGCAGAGACCCCCCACGGCGAGACCTGGCCCCCCCCAGGCTCCCACATTCGCACAGGCTGCTCATTTCAAAGGTGGCCATGTCCCCACCTCTTCAGTGGACAGCCTGGTCCGCATGGCCAAGGCGTTCCCTGAACTCCCCACCGCCAGGCTGGCTGCTATGCACCAGCAGGCCAATCCCACTGCGGCGAAGCCCAAGGCCTCGTCCACCGTCCATGGCCCGTCACGTCGGCAGGTCATCGCCATCGTCCACGTGATCCCAGGGGAGGGCGGTATGCCCCCCCCCCCGGTCGTCCTCGTCAAGAGCCACGAGATCCTGGAACGGGTCCGTCTGGCCCTATCCCTTCACCGATCCACCCTACGGGCGGAATTGGTCTCTCTGGCATATGGAGGTTACTCCATCGCCACCGACGCTGTGGCCTCTGCAGATGACCTCCGCATTGTCCGACAGGTGATCGCTGCGGCGTTCGTCGGGAATCACCTCCGCGTCACTGCGGAGCTCCCATCCTCCACGTCGTATATGAAGATCGATGTGCCGTTCTTCCAAGACCACTGCCCCACCACTGTGGAGTCGGTGCTCAACTTCATCGCCAAGTCTGGCCTCAAGGGCTTGGTGGTCCTTAATGCTCCCCTTCGGATCATCCGCAACTCCAAGCAGTCCAATACTGCTATGGTATACATGAACGTCTCTGACTCAGTCAGCAGCGCACAAGCCAAGGCGCTTTCCAAGCGGGCGGTCCAGTTTGGACCGTACATTTGTCCTATCCGCTAGGCCCGGGCTAATCCCGGCGTCTCCCTCTGCCAATGGTGCTGGAAGTGGGGTCATCCGACCAACACTTGCCGCGCCCCGCAGATCCGCTGCCCCATTTGCAGCGGCCCCCACCGCAAGGAGCACCATTGCACCTTAGCGGGCTGTTGCAAGGGCAACGCCAAGGCGACGCCCCCAATCCCCCCCACGCTGGAGAATTCCCCATGCCCCCATCCACCTCGCTGCCCCAACTGCCGCAAGGAACACGCAGCCGACGACCGTCGCTGCAATTTCTGGAAGCACCGTTTCAACGGTGACTGGATCAAGAAACGCTATGCCGAGGTACGTGAGCGTCGCACTGCCCGCACCCTCTTATCTGACCCCTTTCCCACAGGACGCGGTGGGCGAGCGTAAATGAGTCATATCTGGGATATATCTTATTTAAAAGTCATGTGTCAAAATGTATCGCAAAGTGATGAATTTCACATTTTGCTTATCCAGGAACCACCTTGGAACCTGATTAGACACGCGCCCTCGTCCGCAACTCGGGACGGGGAGGCGGTGATTGGCGCCCCTATGCACCCCAACTGGGGATGCATGGTCCGACAGGCCGGGACAGATACTGCCCCGGCCCCTAATGATGCCGCTCCGCTCCCTAGGAACGATTGCGGGGAATTTCCACGCGTCGCTGTCTACTTTGATAAGCGGCTGCAAGCCTTGAGGCCCAGCTACCGCCGGGATCTCGTCGATCATTGTGACGTCATCATCTTCACCTTGGGTGCAGGCGACAACCTCATTTTCCTCGCCAATGTCTATTCGGACAGGAACCACACCAGGATCCGCCTCCTCTCCGAGGGAGCGGAGACATGGCCTCATCACTTGCACCTCATAGGGGGGGACTTTAACTGCCGGCACCGCCTCTGGGATCCCCAGGGACCGGTGGCCAACATCCACGCCTACCGCCTCCTAGCGGCCACCACCCGCCTCAGGTTATTTATCAACTCAGTGGACAAGGCAGTCACTGAGCACACAATCTTCCCGGAGCACCGTGGATCCTCGGATCACGCGCCCCTCCTGGTTAATCTTTGGACCCCCTTCTACCGCGTGCCACTGCGGACGAAAGGGATTGCTCCGGACTCAGACGAGGAGATGGCCTATTTAGAGGACATCTCTGCCTGGCTTTCGGCCCTGTCCAACTGGACGGGCCACTCACTGGCAGAGGTGGACGAGGTGGTGCAAGCCATCTCAGAAGCGTTTGCAGCGGTGTGGCGTACCCATGCCCGGTCTAAAGATATCTGCAGCCACTCCAAGGAGTGGTGGTCGGACGAATGCCACACAGCCCTCAAGGAGTTTCGGGAATCCCGGGACCTGGAGGACTGGAGCATGTTCAAGCAGGCTGTCAAAGCCGCCAAGCGGGAGTTCTTTGATGCGCGCATCAAAGAAGTCTCATTCACCAATCAGCGCCCCTGGGATTTGATGCCATGGGTCAAACAACGCAACCTCCCGTTGTGTGAGGCTATCTCCTATGGGGGTGCGCCTTGCAATACATTGGAGTCGCTCTGGACAGCACTGGATGGCACCTACAATGTGGCTAATGACCGCCCCGTAGACCTCTCAGTCCTGGACGACTACGAACCCCTCCCCCCCCGGGAGTGGATCCCCTTCTCCCTGCTGGAATTGCGGGAGGCTCTCAAAGCGTGCTCATCACGCTCTGCCCCAGGTCCGGACCATGTCACGTGGTCGTTTCTCAAACACTGGGCTGGCAACATTGAGATTGCCAACCTCTTCGTCCGCATTGCAGAAGCATGCGTCACGCTGGGCCACTGGCCCTCGCATTTCAAGGAATCCACGTCGGTCATCATACCGAAACCTGGAAAACCCAATTACTCTACCCCGAAGTCATTCAGGCCAATTGTGCTGCTGAATACCCTCGGGAAGTTGGTTGAAAAGCTGCTGTCTAGACGACTCCAGTTTGACGGCGTGGCACACGGCGTCTTTCACCCCAACCAGTTTGGGGGCATCGCCCAATGTTCCACTGAGGACGCTGGTGTTTACCTTACCCACCTCATCCGCGCGGGGTGGACAAAGGGACTGCAAACGAGCGTTGTCGCCTTCGACATTGCTCAATTTTTCCCGTCTCTGAACCACCAGGTGTTACTGACGATCATCGAGAAGTCGGGGTTCCCTCCATGTGTGGTGAACTTCTTCCGCTCATACCTGGTAGGCCGATTCACGACCTACAAATGGAACGCCGACAGCTCGGGCAGATTTTCTGCCGACGTCGGGGTGGGACAGGGCTCGGCCTTGTCCCCCGTCTGCTCGGCGCTGTATATTGCGCCCGTGATGCGCCTCTTTTTCGCCCACGCCCCCCGGCCGCTGGCGGATCTGATCTCTTATGTCGACGATGGCACCCTCATCGCGCAGTCTAAACAGGTGGAGGACAACCTCCCCAAACTTGTGGACGCCTATAACGAGGTGTTCCGCCTCTTCACGGCCCTGGGACTGGTGTTGGAACACGCCAAGTCTGAGGTCTTCCACTTCTCCAGAGCACGGGTGGCGCCCAACCCCCCCATCGACCTCGGTGTCGCCCCCTTCACGGGGGCCACCCCTCTCAGGCCCAAGCCGATTTGGCGGTATTTGGGCTTTTTCTTTGACCGGAAGGTGTCCTTCAAGGAGCATGTCCGATTCTACACGACGAAGGCGTTCACGACGGTGAGCGCCATGCGTATGCTTGGCAATTTGTCCAGGGGACTCTCCCCGGCAAATAAGCACTTACTCTACAGGTCCTGCATCATCCCGGTGGCGACATACGGACTTCGTCTCTGGTTCTGCCGAGGTACTCGTACCAAAGGCATGGTAAAGGCCCTGTCCCAGATGCAGCACACCGCTGCCCGCTGGATCATGGGTTGTTTCCGTACGACCCCCGTGGGGGCTATGGAATACCTCGCAGCCCTGTTGCTGATGCCACAGGTGCTGTGCTGCTTGGCGGACAAGAGCTGTCTTCAGACGGCTACTTTAATGCACACCCACCCCGTCCGAGCCATCTTGGAAGGGGATCTGGTGGGAGACGCCCCCCGGCATGCGCTGGGACTTCAGGCCCTCCCGCCTGGCACCCGCCGGAAAATCATGTCCCCTGCAGCAGATGCGATCACCGTCTGCACTCTCTCCGACGAACCCTTCGAGGCCTACGGCCCTGAGAGCCAACCCGGAGACCGGCTGATAGATCTGTTCTCGGACAGAATCTCCCTCCACCGCCCACCCCCCAAAGGGACGGACGAGCGCAAAGACTATACCGACCGTCTGGACCGCGTCCTGGCTGAGGCCAGGAATGATCCAGAATGTCTGGTTGTAGGCTGTGATGGGTCTGTACCCAGGACAGCCCACCAGGCCGCGGCGGCCGCCCTTGTGTTCCGCGGGAACCAAGAGATCCGCCATGCCACTGCGTTCCTCAGCCGTGCCTCAGCGACCGACGCCGAACACCATGCCCTCCACCTCGGGGTGTCCACAACCGTGGCTGCCGGATGCAAAAAGGTGGTGGTCTTCTTGGACGCCCTCGCACTCGCTGATGCGTGGGTGGACTGCTCCCCGACGGGAGGCCAACAGCACGCCCTCCGGCTGTGCCGTCTCTTATGACCCTGGTTCAAGCTGAGCCAGGATCGCCGAATCCACTTGTGGTTTGTCCCCTCCAAGGCGGAGTGGGCGGTCCACAAGCAAGCTCACGACGTTGCGACGTCACTCCGTTTGCCTCTGGGGATTTCCCCCAGAGCCACTCGCAATTGGCTGATCACCTCTTTCAAGGAGACGGCGGAGAAAGACTGGGTAGCCTGCTTTGCGGACCCCAAATACCGAGGGAAGAGCTTCCTGGACCTGAGGGCCCAACAGAAGACCCCCACGTTGCCCACCGCCTCTGGCTGCGGGCCTTGGCTCAAAGAAACTGCACATGACTGCAGGTTGACGGCCCGACTATGTCGGTGCATCACGGCGCATGCCCCCATTGGGAGCTACCGCGACCGCTTCTTTCCTAGTGAGGACACTCACTGCTCATGCCCCCCCCCCAGCCCTTCCAAGACTGAGATCACCTGCTCCGCGTGTGCCCACACATGAAGCGCAAAAAGCACAGACAGGGCCCGCGATTTATCGCGGATCCCGTCGAACTCGAGGCAAACCCACGCGCGTTCGCCTTTGCCCCCCCGGAAGGGTGGGACCCGGGATGAGGGTTACGCACAGAGCGTATGACCCCTGTCTGGTGGCTTGGTGAGCCTGATGGCCCGCCGAATGCGCGCTCAGTCTCTGAGCCTGCAGTGTCTCTGTCGGTAACGCCGAACCTCGGGTTCGTCGCTGGCAAGGTTGGGGGGCCCGCCAGTTGGCAGGCACCGTCCCATGTGTGGGGTGGCTAAGCGAGGAGGGGCTGTACTCGGGCAACCGGGGGGCTCCGGACCCCGTCGGGCCTTATGGCTGGCGGGTTGGTCGACCTGCGGGAAGGCCTGTAATCCTCACTCCTGGCCGGCGCGTCAGTGGGCGCGCATGAGTAATAGGGGCCGTGCGAAGGCTGCACGGGGGTAGGGGGCTGGGTGAGTTAGTACGCGCCGTTGGGAGTGCCGGCGAGCTGGTTCGGGGAGGCGCCCGAGCGCCCTCGGCCTGTAGTTTGGCCATGCATGCAGCTTGAGTGGGCAGCACGCGGGCCTTCACGCACTCACGTGCGATATCGGGGCTGTAGTCTCCCCTCCAACTTACGTCGTATACCCGCTGTCTCCTGTAGTAGATAGCCGTGGACTGCGCCAGTGCACCACATTAAATATTGTTGAACAAAAAAAAAAAAAAAAAAAAAAAAAAGGACAATTCCAGATGATCGAACTCATTCGATGAGACTACTGGTGGCCGGGAATGACAACATTGATCAAGAAATGGGTAGAAGGATGCACAAAATGCCAACAGATGAAAGTCAACATTCACCCAACGACACTGCCTTTGACGCCAATCAAAAGCACAGTGACACGCCCATTTGTGCTAGTCACAACAGACTTCATCACTGATTTACCCATTTCAGATGGATTCAACTCAATCATGGTCATGGTAGACCATGGTCTTACAAGGGGGGTAATTTTAATCCCATGCAACAAGACTATTGATGTATTAGGGGCAGCGGATGCATATCAAAAAAACATCTACACCAGATTTGGGCTACCAGACAGGATTATTTCCAATCGAGACCCTCGATTCTTGTCGAAACTCTACCAAGAGCTTGGAAAACTCCTTGGGATCAAACTGTCGATGAGTACCGCATTTCATCCTCAGACTGATGGAGAAACAGAACGGGTAAACCAAGAGGTTGAGGTCTACCTTCAGATGTTCTGCACCAACAACTCTGAAACGTGGAGGCAACTTCTGTCCACAGCAGAATTCACACACAACCAGAGGACGCATTCAGCGGTGAAACATTCCCCATTCTACCTAATGATGGGCTATGAACCGAGGGCCATACCGGTGGCATATCAAAAGAGTGACGTGCCCGCAGCTGAAAAGTGTTTCATCCAGTTATTAAAAGCACGAACAGAAGCGTTGGCAGCGCACAAGCTGGCTCGACAGGTTATGGTGGAATGGGTCATGAGAAAGTTCTCCCCATTCGAGAAAGGACAGAAGGTCTGGCTGGACTCACGAAACCTGAAACTGACAGATGTCACAAGGAAGATCTGTCCAAAAAGAGAAGGACCCTTCCCTATTAAGGAAGTACTGTCACTGCTCTCTTACAAGCTGAAACTTCCTCATCAGTGGAGAATCCACCTGGTGTTCCATGCCGCCCTCCTGACCCCCTATCGCGAGATGGACATTCATGGGCCTAATTACCTGAGGCCACCACCTGACCTCATCGGCAGACAAGAGGAACACGAAGTAGAAGCGATCATCGCACATAAGAAGTGTGGATGAGGACATGTGTTCTTGGTGAAGTGGCTAGGTTACCCCACCTCAGAAAACACCTGGGAACCTACAGACAATTTGGGAAATGCTGCGGACCTCCTTAAGGCATATAAGGAGAAGAAACATCTCTGAAAACCGACCAGCAAACCAAACTGCAACCATCACCTCGAACAACCAATCTAACATGTCTACCTCAATCCACGCCAGCACTCGACCTCTCCCCATTCCTCCCCCTCTCGCTCAATCTGTACAGAACTACCTCTCCGACCCTGCAAACCGGGCTACGCTCATCCACAATCTCCTGAATGATGACCTTGAAGAACCCCTTCGACAATACGACCTTCTCCTTGAAAATATTGTCAGCCTCAATCGTTTAGCCCACAGCATGTTATGTCAGATGTTGGAAAGAGGGTTATAATCCGCAGTTAGCAACTACAGAAACCGGTATGATCCCCCCGTCCCATCCACCAGTCGCCCCCAACCCAGAATAGCAAAGAAATACACCAGTCACTCCGCCGGTCCATCTCACTCTCGAAACAAATCATCCCCTTCTGGATCCGCGACCTCTCCCGCTCACAGACTGTCAGCCCGCGAAGTATCTGGCAGTGCATATCAGCCTTCACGCAGCCTGCAAGCTGCACCCCTCTAGTCATCCCATCAATGTGACTCTCTTCCACCCAGCCTAGCTCAGAAGTACCACCACACATGCGTGGAGAATATTGCTTCAAATGCAAAGGATAGGGGCACTTCGCCTCCTACTGCAACCTCTACCAATGCATCCACTGCAGGAAGAGAGGACCAGGCCATTACTCCTGAGACTGTGAGCTGAACCTAAACCTACCTCCTCCTAGATACTGTAATACCACACCCAGACAGATCCCCATCGACGATAGATCCGATCAGGAACCAGCCGCCGAATTTCTAGCGACGTTTGATGGAGACGCATGGGCTAACGTTACAGGGGAACCCGACCCTAGCTTTCGCCAGTATTAAAGAGGTGAAGCAAAAGCTGACTTGACAACCCAAACAACCCACTATGCAGATTTCTAACATCCTCATCCTGACAATCTTCCTTTTCTTCATCACTTGCTGGTTGATCTTTCTCTTCCTCGCTCTTCAGTCCATTTGCTCTACCGAACGATCGGTTCACGTTGATAGAGACCTCCTCCTTGTCAACCTCAACCGCAACCTGACACCTCCACCCGGCCCCATCTCGATCATTAGAGAAAAAGACCTCATCGTTGTTCCTTTGGAACCTATCTTGCTCCCTGAAGACGCCTATATTCCTCATTGTCTGAATCATTCTCCTCCGCCACCTCCAGTCGACCAACCAAGAGACGCGCATTTCTGGATTTACAGAACGCCAAACACATCTCGATTGACGGTAGATGAATTCTGAGGGGTCGCAGTCGGAAACTTCGATGATAGAAGGGGGGTGATGTTATGATTTCCTTTTCTTTTACTTTACTCTTTTTTCCTTTCTGATACTTAGCAGATACTGACTCATTGGGCAGTGCCCATTAGATACCATTTTTTGTAGGGCAGCAACAAGCGCAGCCTCTTACACTATAGTAGATACAGCTTTCCATAGTATAACAGCTATCTTGCTGTGCGCGCAGTAGGTAGTACTTGTCGACATACTATTGGACAATTAGCTAGATACCAATAGCTATATAAACTGTAGTAGTAACAGTCAAGGCTCCTCAGCTTGACCTAGGCAATCCAATACCTTAACTGCTCATTGACACAAACTCAACCTAAGCGGAAAGCCTCCTTCTTAGTGTGATTGAACTTAGCAATGAAAGCTTCATCGTTAACGAACTCGATAAACTCGAACTTAGTAGTTGAGGCTCTGCCTTAACACATGCACCGTTCCGCCGGCTACACAAAACCCGACGGGTTTACCAATGGATACCCGAAGCGGTACTCACATGATCACTCCAAAAGTGGGATTCAAGGCAGTACAGGAATGACTCAGAAACCAGGATAGAGAAAGGTGTAGAATATTCTAGACCTCGGAGACACAGCGCATTGCCCGACTTATTAGTTACTACTTAGTAATATTCTTACCAATCCCTCTATTCCAGACAATGCTAGATTATAGTAGAAGCATTTGTACTTAGTATATAATAAGCTCGCACATTAGGTTGAGCTATCCAGTTTGAATATTGATTTGTTAACTATAGTTGAATTCCAGTTCAACTCTCTAGAACTTCCTCCCTTGGAACCCCCGACGCATTTCCGCGTACCCAAAACTCACTCCGGAAATCAGGGACAACCGGATCAATAGGACAGCACAACTTCTTACAAGTTGAAGCCAAGTCCCATTTGTTCCCCTTCAGAATCCCTGTGCGTTTTCCGATTCTGCCTGCGCTCTCTTTGCATGACCTTAACAGGGTGTCACCGACGATGACTACTGCCAACCAGGAGTGATACAGAATGGCCGCTCCTGCTCACTGCCACTCCCATTCACTGCCAATCAAGTACACTGCTGGTCCATCGCTCCCATTCACTGCCACTTCCATTCACTGCCAGTTCACCGCCATGTCCCAGAGCTCCAATACCATGCTGTTTAATGTTGCTCCTGTGCCATGAAATGTCCTGTGTATTTAAACAGAGCATCGAGTTGTGGACCACCCACTTTCACCCATCCACACCAAATGTTCCCTGAAAACTCTGTGTTCTATCTTACCAATGCACTGGCCACATATGTTCAACAACGGTTTTGTTACATTCTCTCTTCCACACCTCCCATTCCACCAGTCCAATTAATGGCCACACCATCACCGATATTTATGGAAGGAGGCCGGGAAAGGCCGCCTCACTAAGTTCAGTCAGGCAGACAGGACAATGTTATCTTTGTTGCACGTAGGAAGAGTCAGTAGAATACATGAGTGAGCAATAGTAACTATACCTTTGTTGCACGTAGTAAGAGTGAGGCAACAAAGGGGAAAAGATCATATATATATGACAGGTTTGGACCGTGTTGGAAAGTGTCCAAATCCAGCATCTCAACCATGGCCGCATCAAGCGTAGTTCTCATATCGGGTAAGTGGTCAGGCCACCGGTATCTGTACGCATGTCCAGCTATGGGTATTGGGTTGCCGGTGATGCAACATGCATGGGTGGTGTCAGTAGCGGTGCACCAGTCGGTGATGTTACCGATTGGTGAAGCCGTCTGTCGGTGTGTGCAGCAGTGTGCGTCGACAGTGGTACTGACCGGCAGTGGTATGCGGTTGCCTGTGGTTGCCTGTGGTCGTCTGTGGTCATGCCTGTGGTCGCCTGTGGTCGTGGCTGTGCACTTACCGATTGGCTGTGAGCATCGGTATGTGTGTGCATCGGCAGCAGTGTGCCATTGGTATGCATCAGTTTGGTGTCGGTGCGCCTGTGTGCATCGGTGTGCACCAGTCAGTGTGCAGCGGTGTGCATCGGTTCGGCGTCGGTGCGCCTGTATGCATCGGTGTGCATCGGTCAGTGTGCAGCGGTATGCATGTGTTCGGCATCATGAGCCTGGGGCCAGGCTTACAATTTACGCCTTGCAACCCTGGCCCAACTCCACCTCTGAATCTGCCGATATCATTGGTCAAGGATGCTGATAAAGGCAGCTGGCAAACCAATCTGGCATACTACAAACCCGTGGGCAGCTGTGCCCCACAACCCGGTAACATTAACCTCTCGCCACATGGTTTCAGCAAGCCCATGATGTGAGTCTAGTTTAATTCATCATTGCAGTCAGGCTACTGATCAAGTTATAGACAAAAGAATTCTTGCCAGAGATCTCTGCAACCCTCAAGCCTGGAAGCATCAGCCCGGGAACAACATCCTGGCTTTTCCACACTGCTGAGTCATTTGCACTGATGGGGGCCTTCCTATCAATTGTCCACCCTGACCTTTATCATGCTGGTAGGACGGTCTTTGAAAAAATCATCAGTAATCCTTCACAGGTCAAGTAGTCTTTGAAGGTCCCGTTCAGTTCAGTTTTGCAGCATATTTTGAGCAAAACTGAAACTGAACTGGTTTTCCATAAAAGGAAATAGGTCCAAAACCGAACTGAACTGCCAAAAAACTGGGCTAAATCAGTTCAAACCTCAACCTATCACAACTGGTCAGGACTGGGAAAGAACTGGTTCAAACTGGCCATCTTGCACAATTATGCATGGGTTGGCATATGAAATAACATGTCAAATACATTATTAACACCCATGATATGTATTCCAAAGATAGCAATGATGTGTTTCCAAAAATACTACCCAAATATTACCATTTATGCATGTAATTGACCACTAAATGGTCTTTTTTGGTCATTTTTTGGTCATTTTTGAGTGGTTTTGAGGGGTGTACATGTGGCTGTGCAAAACCGGTCTCAACTGGTCCGGTTTTAGGCAGTTTTTCAATCCCAAATGTGGAAAACTGTGACTGGCAGTTCGGTTTTTCAGCAGTTCAGTTCAGTTCAGTTTGCAGTTATTTTGCAGTTTATATGACTGGACCTTCAAAGGCTAAGGTCAAGTAAGGGGAGGCTGTGTTAGAGGTGTTGAAATTATGGAAGTCACCATTTTCAGGATACGGAATCATCAGCAACTGCAAGACCCCCCTTCACCGAGATAATAACTTGCAAGGTGCATGGTTTGACTTACTTACAACCATTGGACCATACTCCGGTTCCAGATTAATTCAGCAGAACTTAGGGTTAGAGATCAAGTATGAGTCCAGGATGATGGTTGCCGTCTTAGGAAGGATTGTCAGGCATGGCACCATGTATTGCAATGGGAGCAGAGTATGCATAGCGCAATACATGTGGGATAACATGCTAGACCAATCAGTATTGACTCACCAGGGTTTGTTACCGTCAGACACTATATCACTTCCATGCAGCTGAATCTTTTCTCTCAACTTACTTTGCAGCCTTCATGAATTCCTTCTTGGTCTATTGTAACTATACATCATGGAATTGTCATACATATTTTCCATTACAATTGTAGATTTGAATCTTCATCCTGTTCTTCAGCCATCAGCATCTGTACCACCTGCTCCTTCAGCCCTGGTAACATGGATTGGGCATGCGTGAGAGTTTCGTATGATTTGACCAAGTCCGGGATAAGTGCACTTGATGCAATGGCGAGACTTGGCTGTGGTGGGATCCCTTGATTCTACAGAAATCTTAGTAGTGAAGTCGCAAGTGAATGAAATAATCACCGACATGATATTTGAGGACAGCCAGAGCTTCTTCAAGTGGCCCAGCCCAGCTTGCCTCATCATTGTGAACATACCAGGGAAATTCATTCAGCCCCAGGCAGGTGGGGTCCTGATCACCATCATCCCAGAGATTGATCCCTTGAATAGCCTGGGTCCCATCGTCGCTGTCCTCGCCATACACGCTACGGACTACTTTGGTATAAAATGTGGATAGTTTGATATCAAAGCCACTGATGTAGCATCAGCCGGCAAACTTTACTCTGGCAGTCTGATGTAATCTGAATGAGGTTTTGCTCCTAGAACAAACATAGAAGGGTACATACCAGTTCATTTTGAATTCTATCATAACAGTCTTGACGATCAGTGCCATCAAGCTTATGAAATCTTCTGCAAAGCTCTCGCATCCTTGCAGCCAAAAGATCAGCGAAGCATTGTGCCTCAGAAGTGGAGCCGAATGGGAAGGAATTACATGCCTACAAAATGAAAGGGGAGAGACTATGCCATTCCACCAACTGTATCTTTAAGCGAGCAAAATCCATGGTGAAGATGCTGGTTCAGGTCAAAGTTGAAATGATATTATGATCACATGCTTCAGGATCAATGAACCGGTATCGGCGGTGATCCCGGCTTGTCATGGAAGTTCCTGCATTGATGTTACCCAAAACCACTTTGTAGTGAGTTTGGAGAAATGGCAGATCATGTATCTGGCTTCCAGAAGGGTATCATTCATAAATCAAGATAATATCATATTACTAGTCCAACAGCTAAACTTCTGGAATCTCCCTGTCACCGGCTCCCTCATCCCCATGTTCTGGATCATCAATGCATCTGAACATTACCTCTCTTTTTTTTTTTTTTTTTTTTTTTTTGTTCAACAATGTTTAACGTGGGGAAACTACAGCCCCGATAGTGCACAGAGGTGGGTGAAGGCCGGCGCACCCTAGGGTTAGGGTTGTTGCGCATGGCCGGACTACAGGCCGAGGGCGCTCGGGCGCCTCCCTGAACCAGCTCGCCGGCACTCCCAACGGTGCGTACTAACACCCCCAGCGTCCTACCCCCACTAAGCCCCTGCACGGCCCCTATTAGTCGTGCGCGCCCACTGACACGCCGGCCAGGAATGAGGATTACAGGCCTTCCCGCAGGTCGACCAACCTGCCAGCCATAAGGCCCGGCGGGGTTCGGAGCCCCTCAGTTGCCCGAGTACAGCCCCTCCTCGCTTAGCCGCCCCATGCATGGGACGGTACCCACCAACTGGTGGGCCCCCCAACCTTGCCAGCGGCGAACCCGAAGTTCGGCGTTACCGACAGAGACATCGCAGGCGCAGAGACCGAGCACGCGTTCGGTGGCCATCAGGCGCGCCAAGCCACCAGACAGGGGTCATACGCCCTGCGCGTAACCCTCATCCCGGGTCCCATCCTTCCGGTGGGGCAAAGGCGAATGCGCATGGATTCGCCTCGAGAAGCTCGACAAGGTCCGCGATGAACCGGTGTTTCTTGCGCTTCACGTGTGGGCACACGCGAAGCAGATGATCCCGGTCCTGGAAGGGCCGGGGGGGGCACGAACAGTGAGTGTCCTCACTGGGGAAGAAGCGGTCGCGGTTGCTCCCGATGGGGGCATGCGCCATGATGCACCGACATAGTCGGGCCGTCAACCTGCAATCGTATGCAGTCTCTTTGAGCCATGGTCCACAGCCAGAGGCAGTGGGCGTTGCGGGGGTCTTCCGCTGGGCCCTTAGGTCCAGGAAGCTCCTCCCTCAATACTTGGGGTCCGCGAAGCGGGCTACCCAGTCTTTCTCTGCCACCTCCCTGAAGGAGGCGATCAGCCAGTTGCGAGTGGCTTTAGGGGAGATCCCTAGAGGCATCCGGAGTGACGTCGCGACGTCATGAGCCTGCTTGTGTACCGCCCACTCCAACTTGGAGGGGACGAACCACAGGTGAATCTGACGGTCCTGGCCTAATTCAAACCAGGGCCAAAGAAGGCGGCACAGCCGGAGGGCGTGCTGTTGACCCCCCGTCAGGGAGCAGTCCACCCACGCATCAGCGAGTGCGAGGGCGTCCAAGAATACTACCACCTTCTTGCATCCAGCAGCAACGGCTGCGGACACCCCAAGGTGGAGGGCTCGATGCTCGGCGGACCTCTTGGTTCCCGCGGAACACAAGGGCGGCCGCCGTGGCCTGATGGGCTGTTTTGGGCACAGACCCGTCACAGCCCACGATGAGACTGTCCGGATCGAGTCTGGCTAGAGCCAGAACGCGGTCCAGACGGCCGGGGTATTCCTTACATTCGTCCGTTCCCTTAGGGGGCGGGCGGTAGATGGAGATTCTGTCCGAGAACAGGTCAGTTAGTCGCTCTCCGGGTTGGCTCTCAGGGCCATAGGCCTCAAAGGGTTCGTCGGAGAGGGTGCAGACGGTCACCGCGTCCGCCACGGGGGACACGATTTTCCGTCGGGCGCCGGGCGGGAGGGCCTGAAGTCCCAGCGCATGCCGGGGGGCGTCTCCTAAGAGGTCCCCTTCCAAGATGGCTCGGACGGGGTGTGTACACGTCAAAGTAGCCGTCCGAAGACAGCTCTTATCAGCCAGCCGACGCAACACCTGTGGCATAGGCACCAGGGCTGCGAGGCACTCCATAGCCCCCATGGGGGTTGTACGGAAGCAACCTGTGATCCAGCGAGCAGCGGTGTGCTGCATCTGGGACAGGGCTTTGACCATGCCTTTGGTATGGGTACCTCGGCAGAACCAGAGACGAAGTCCATACGTCGCCACTGGGATGACGCAGGACCTGTATAGGAGGCATTTGTTTGCCGGGGAAAGTCCCCTGGACGAATTGCCTAGCATGCGCATGGCGCTCACTGTCGTGAACGCCTTTGTGGTGTAAAACCAGACGTGCTCTTTAAAGGACAGCTTCCGGTCAAAGAAGAAGCCCAAGTACCGCCAGATCGGCTTGGGCTTGAGGGGGGTAGCCCCAGTGAAGGGGGCGACACCGAGGTCGATGGGGGGGATTGGGCGCCACCCGTGCTCTAGAAAAGTGGAAGACCTCGGACTTGGTGTGTTCCAACACCAGTCCGAGGGCCGTGAAGAGGTGGAACACCTCGTTGTAGGCGTCCACAAGTTTAGGGAGGTTATCCTCCACTTGTTTAGATTGTGCGATGAGCGTGCCATCGTCCACATAAGATATCAAATCCGCCAGCGGCCGGGGGACACGGAAGAAGAGGCGCATCACTGGCGCAATGTACAGCGCTGAGCAGACGGGGGACAGAGCCAAGCCCTGCCCCACCCCGACGTCGGCAGAGAACCTGCCCGAGCTATTGGTGTTCCATTTGTAGGTCGTGAAGCGACCTACAAGATAAGAGTGGAAGAAGTTCACCACGCAAGGTGGGAACCCCGACTTCTCGACGATTGTCAGCAAAACCTGGTGGTTTAGCGACGGGAAGAATTGAGCGATGTCGAAGGCGACAACGCTCATTTGTAGGCCCTTTGTCCACCCCGCACGGACGAGGTGGGTAAGGTAGACACCAGCGTCCTCCGTGGAACGTTGGGCGACGCCATGTGCCACTCCGTCGAATTGGAGCCGTCTAGACAGCAACTTTTCGACTAACTTCCCGAGAGTGTTCAGCAGCACAATCGGCCTGAACGACTTCGGGGTGGAATAATTAGGTTTTCCAGGCTTCGGTATGATGACCGAGGTGGACTCCTTAAAATGAGAGGGCCAATGGCCCAGCGTGACGCACGCTTCGGCGATGCGGACAAAGAGCTCGGCGATTTCAGCGTTGCCGGCCCAGCGCTTGAGGAAGGACCACGTAACGTGGTCCGGCCCTGGAGCAGAGCGTGATGAACATGCTTTGAGAGCTTCCCGCAGTTCCAGGAGGGAGAAGGGAACCCACTCCCAGGGGGGGAGGGGGTCGTAGTCGTTGAGCACCGAGAGGTCTATGGGGCGGTCATTGGCCGCGTTGTAGGTGCCATCTAGCACCGTCCAAAGCGCCTCCAACGTGTTGCAAGTGGCACCTCCGTAGGAGATGGCCTCGCACGACGGGAGGTTACGTTGTTTGTCCCAGGGCATCAAATCCCAGGGTCACTGATTGGTGAAGGAGACTTCTTTGATGCGGGCATCAAAGAACTCCCGCTTGGCGGCTTTGACAGCTTGCTTAAACATGGACCAGTCTTCGGGATACCGGGACTCCCAGAACTCCTCGAGGGCTGTGTGGCATTCATCTGACCACCACTCCTTGGAGCGGCTACAGATGTTCTTAGACTGGGCATGGGTGCGCCACGCCGCTGCAAACGCTTCTGAGATGGCTTGCACCACCCCGTCTACCTCTGCCGGTGAGTGGCCCGTCCAATTAGACAAGGCCGAAAGTCGAGAGGTGATGTCCTGCAAGTAGGCCGTCTCCTCGTCAGAGTCCGGAGCAATCCCTTTCGTCCGCAGTGGCACGCAGTAGAAGGGGGTCCGAAGATTAACCAGGAGGGGCGCGTGATCCGAGGATCCACGGTGCTCCAGGAAGATTGTGTGCTCAGTGACTGCCTCGTCCACTGAGTTGATAAATAACAAGTCAATCACAGTGGGATTGAGCTCGTTGTTATAAGGATAATGGGTGGGCTTTGCCTCATCGGGACGGCAGAGCGACAGCCCGAGGCGAGTGGTGGCTGCCAGAAGGCGGTCAGCGTGGATATTTGCCGCTGGTCCCTGGGGGTCCCAGAGACGGTGACGGCAGTTGAAATCTCCCCTGATGAGGTGGAAGCGATGGGGCCAGGTCTCCGCTCCCTCAGAAAGGAGACGGATCCCAGTGTTGGTTTCTGTCCGAATAGACATTTGCCAAGAAGATGAGGTTGTCGCCTGCACCCAGAGTGAAGACGATGACGTCACGGTGATCGATGAGGTCCCGGCGGTAGCTGGGTCTCAGGGCTTGCAGCCGCTTGTTGAAATAGACAGCGACACGTGGGAATTCCCCGCGGTTGTTCCTAGGGAACGGAGCGGCATCATTAGGGGCCGGGGCAGTGTCTGTCCCGGCTTGTCTGACCATGCAGCCCCAGTTGGGGTGCATGGGGGCGCCAATCACCGCCTCTCTGTCCCTGGATGCGGACGAAGGCGCGTGTCTAATTAGGTTCCATGGTGGTTCCTGGATCAACAGAATGTCTAATTCGTCACTCTGAGACTCAAGCAACGTGTCCAATAGTCCGTAGTTACGGTTTACATTTTGGCACATTATACGTAAAAATGAAATATCCCAGATATTACTCATTTATGTTCGCCCACCGCGTCCTGCGGGGAAGGGGTCAGAAGAGAAGGTGCGGGCGGGGCGGGCGGGGCGGGCGGGGCGGCGCTCACGTACCTCAGCGTATCGCTTTTTGATCCAGTCACCATCAAAACGGTGCTTCCAAAAATTGCAGCGACGGTCGTTGGCTGCGTGGTCCTTGCGGCAATTTGGGCAGCGAGGTGGGTGGGGACACACGGAGTGTTCCGGCGTGGGGGGGATCGGGGGCATCGCCTTGGCGTTGCCCTTACAGCAGCCCGCTAAGGTGCAATGATGCTCCTTGCGGTGAGGGCCGCTGCAGGTGGGGCAGCGGATTTGAGGGGCGCGGCAAGCGTTGGTCGGGTGACCCCACTTCCAGCACCGTTGGCAGAGAGAGACGCCGGGGTTAGCCCAGGCCTCACGGATAGGACAAATGTACGGTCCAAACTGGACCGCCCGCTTGGAGAGCGCCTTTGCGCGAGCGCCACTGACCGAGTCAGAGACGTTCATGTAAACCGTAGCAGTGTCGGACTGCTTGGAGTTGCGAACGATCCAGAGGGGAGCGTTAAGGACCACCAAGTCCTTAAGCCCGGACTTGGTGATGAAGTTAAGGACCGACTCCACGGTCGTGGGTCAGTGGTCTTGGAAATACGGCACGTCGATGATCTTCATGTACGACGTGGAGGAGGGGAGCTCCGCGATGACGCGGAAGTGATCCCTGACGAACGCCGCAGCGATTGCCTAATGGATGATGCGGAGGTCCTCCACAGAGGCCACAGCGTCGGTGGCGATGGAGTAGCCTCCATACGCCAAAGAGACCGACTCCGCCCGAAGGGCGGATCGGTGAAGAGACAAGGCCAAGCGAACCCGCTCGAGGATCTCATGGCTCTTGATAAGGACCACTGGGGGGGGGGGGCATGCTGCCCTCGCCAGGGATCAGGTGCACAATGGCTATGACCTGTCGGCGTGACGGGCCATGGACAGTGGACGAAGCCTTGGGCTTCGCCGCGGTGGGTTTGGCCTGCTGGTGCATAGCAGCCAGCCTGGCGGTGGGGAGTTCAGGGAACGCCTTGGCCATACGGACCAAGCCGTCCACCGAGGAGGTGGGGACATGGCCGCCCTTGAAGCGGGCGGCCTGCGCAAACGTGGGAGCCTGGGCAGGGCCAGGTCTAGCCGAGGGGGCTCTCTGCTGTGGGATAGCAGGGAGCGGACGCCCACCCTTGGGGCGGGAAGCTCAAGGAAGGCGGTTGGCCAGCCCTCCTCGACGGGGTGGTGGGGGAGCAGGGCGTACCGGGGCTGCGAGGGGCATGGGTACGTCCTGGTTGGGAGCAGGGGTCGTCTCTCGATCAAACGAGTCGACGAAGGTATCGAAGGACATGGACCGGAGGGGGTCCATGACCGGGGCCAGGGGTACTCCAAAGTTGTCGGCCGCCCGAAGGAGACCCGACAACGCGGAGATGAGATCAGGAGTGCTGCCCTGCAGCAACTCCTCAGAAGCGCCCCTAGAGGCGAGGGAGCCAAGGGTGTTGGCCCCCCTGGATGATCGATTCGACCAGGACCCTCACTTCGAGCTCAGTCACTGGTTTGACATCATACATGTCCCCGTCCTCTTCATCGGACGAGGGGGTGGTGCTGGGGGGGCCGCCTGTGACGACGGTCGAGGCCCTGGAGGCAGCCTGCGAGGCGCTGGATATGCGCGGCACATGGGGGGTGTCCTGGCTGTGGCTGTAGGGCGACGGCGAGGGAGACAAACGAGGCGTGCAGACTGGGCCGGCCTGCGAGGGGACTGGAGGCCTCCCAGTGGGCCTGGAGGCCACCAGCGAGGAGATGGAGGGGGGGGAGCTCTACTGGGAGTGGGGGGCTCGATGCGCGGGTTGCCCCGGATCGCGCCGCCCGATCCACGTGTGGGTTGGGACGGTGTCGACATGCACTGCTAGCAGTGCGGAGAGTACCAGATCGGAGGGATCAGAGACGAGCAGATTGCCACAGGACGGATGGAACGATGAGTAGGTGTAGAAATGTGGCTGTGCACGTCGTGGTTACAGATCAAGAAGCGTGAACATTACCTCTAGGTCCACATTGTGTACATTTTTCATTGCCAAAATTGATATGAGATGAGAAAAGACCACATCACGGTGAAGTTGATCATAAAATGATGCAGAGACCACATGGTCATAATGATCTCCCTGCTGCATGGTATACTTAGCAATATTGTATGTAAAATATGCCAGAATACCATACCTGAGCCATAAAGTTTGGAACGCCCCCCAACAAGAACATTGCATCGGTGTCAACCGATGGTTTATCCCACCACGGATCAATGTACCGATCAACTACACGGGTTGGATCCATCGGATTACAAGTTGGATCCAATGTCATTAAAGCTGACTTTAGATCCAGGAGATCCTCGGCTGCATAGACCACAGTATGGAGCCTCTTGTAGAACAGCGCTATGTGGTTGAACCGTTCAGTCATGACCAGATACCCAATGATGACTTCAAATGCTTCCTGGAAAGCAATTTGGTTAAGAGGGATCACAAGTGTTAACTTGGTTATGAACTTACTATGTCCAACTTCATTCTTGCATGCCTGATTGCATAATACTCATCAGGACCATTTTGTCATCTGTCTGAATTGGCTTTGATCACAACCGCATGTGCATGAGAACAGTAAAAGTCAACAACTGCCTGAGAGGACCCAGAAATCGCTTAGAGATAGTGTTGGTCTACTGGGAGTCACCGGCTTGTCCTATATACTTGAATTCACATGATCGGTTCCATGGAACCAATGGCTAGATTAATGGGGAATAGTAATGCACATGCCGCCTCCATTACTCATAGTTCCCATTGCCATTGAGTCTGGCATTCTGTTGCACTACTCATTGAGATCACCATGGTTTTTATCTGTTGCACCTATGATGCCACCTCTCAGTATCAATGCTGGTGTCACTGCTGGTACAGTATCACTGCCGTTTAGTCTTGCCACTGGTGTTCACACTGCTCATTCACACCATTGCCATTATGTATCACTGCCGGTCAGTCAGACCTTGACGGTAGCACTCCCGGTTGGTAGCACACCATGAACTATCATTGCCGGTTAGTCCCACTGCTTGTCAGTCCAACTGCTGTTCAGTATCACTGCAATTGATTTCTCCCTGCAGGTTTCACTGCTGCTCATTTGCAGCACTGCCATTCTGTATCACAGCTGGTTGGTAGCAGTCCTTGTCGGTACCACTGCCAGTCAGTCCCAGCACTGCCGTTTTGTATCACTACCGGTCAGTCGCAGGATGAACATTACATGTGCTAATGAACAGTTTGCATGTGCTGACGAACAGTGATGCTGTAGACATCAAATGCACCAGAGGCCTTTTGCTCCTGTCACTCCGATAATTCAATAATGACCAGGTTCTATTGAGGCTCAGAGTCAAGATGACTACAGGGCCTGCAGAATGCACACACCTTCTGGCACCCCACCTTGTCCGGACAGAACAGTTCCTGACTGGCAGTGTCTCAACAGCAGTGGTACTTACCGGCAGTGATACTGACCGGCAGCAAGTCTCAACAGCAGTGGTACTGACCGGCAGTCTCAACAGCAGTGATACTGACCGGTAGTGAGTAGCCAGTCAGTATCACTGCCGGTAAGTACCACTGCCATTGAGACACTGCTAGTCAGGAACTGTTCTGTCCGGACAAGGTGGGGTGCCAGAAGGTGTGTGCATTCTGCAGGCCCTGTAGTCCATTGAGATTCCTGGTCAGTATCACTGCTGTTGAGACTGCTGGTCAGTACCACTGCTGTTGAGACTCACCGCCAGCCAGTATCACTGCCATTGAGACCCACTGCCAATACTCACTACCAGCCAGTATCACTGCCATTGAGACTCACTGCCGGTCAGTCTCACTGCCGATACTCACTACTGGTCAGTATCACTGCCATTGGGACTCCAAGTCATGCAATGAGCTAGTTACCCTACATCCTTCAGTCCCACCTGATGTCCTGTTTCAATGCTAATGTCAATATCAGCTCTGTAGTATATATTGGATGTTTTTGCACAATCGATTTCCAAATTGACATGCCCTCCAAGCATGACACCACATGTGATCGGGAGTGGAGTTGATAACTCACAGCATAGGGACTTGTATAGTTATCTTTACACAGAGTAGAAATAAATAGAAACCATTGAGACTCACTACCGGTTAGTATCGCTACCAGACAGTATCACTGCTGGTCGGTCACTCCCTCGGTAGTACCTGGTCAGTGCTACTGGCATTGAGACTCACTACTGGTCAGTATCACTGCCCCTGAGACTCACTGCCAGTCAGTATCACTGCTGGTGTCATTGCTGATTCTGATGCCGGTTCATATCACTGCTGTTTGGCATCAAACTCCACCTCCCATTTGGTAGCACTCCCGTTCAGTAGCACTCATTCCTCACCATCCAAGTTCCTTCTACAGCCATTCCCATTCCGCTTCATTGATCTGCCCTTCCTGCTCATTCCAGAACGGTTCCCGCTCATTGACGGTAGTCAGGAAACAGGGGGGACATTGTAGCTAGATATGTTGCCTTGCCTAATGGCTTCCAGTGGAGACATGCAGTCTCTAGCAGAACACAGACAGAGGAGACCACGGAATGCTCAGACACGATCAGACACATCAAAAGGCAAGGATGGAATGCTGTGCTACAGTGTCTACACATGCGGATATCAACATGATCATGTGATCTCTACTCTGTCTGTGTAGTCTGCTATGGTCATGCTGCACGGTTACACCGGCATGTTCCCTGAAACTTTCAGTGGCAAAAGGGATGGAATGGGTGATAGTGAATGAATTATATATGAAGTATGACTGACTTATGCAACATACCTGATAACCAAACACAACCTTGGATCACAATTTTGTCCGACATAGCTGGGAGTGTTTATTTAGTGTGCGCAGTTACAGTGATGGCACAGGAATTTCTTACTGCACTCTATAACAAAGTCTTGTATCTGATAAACCCTGATTGATTTTGTACACATAGCGGCACTTTTGGTAGATGTACAAATATACATGATAATCTAACTGGGATCAAGCATTAGTCGAGGTGAAGGATATTTAATAACAGAATGAAAAAGTATTACTTACCTATACAAGACGCCGGATATTACACAAGTCAACAACGATTTCTCGCTGATCGTCAAAGACTATCATCCCTCCGATGCATCGTTGCTCCTGCTATCCCACCAATATCAGTAAGGAAAAGAACCAAAACAGAATGAACAACTTACCAATCTCAGCCGACACTGCCCTTCCCTTTGAAAGGTATGCTGAAGCGTATAGTTGTACCGGTCAAACCTTCCTCTCCTCCACTGACCGCTCACCCATGCCTCAACTCACTGGCCACACTGTTGTGATTCAAATAAATGTTTACATATCAAAAATGAAGAATGGAAACTTACTCTAAATGGCTGGCGTTGTGGAACAATTGGACGGCTAGTGTCTTGAGGGGCCATTGAGTAGACAGATGAGTAGATGGATGAGGTATGAAAAGCGCTGACTGTGGATGTGAATGTCGCGGTGGGGGTGTCGGGACTTCAAGGTTCAAACAGGAATGCAAATGATGTGTGCAAAGGGCAAGGCAGTGATATTTCCCATTTGAAAAACATTGAATGGCACAGGCTTAATCTCAGCTTAGGGTGCTTATTGGTTGCTAAGCACAAATAACCCAAAAATAAGAAAACAACCTAGCTTACTGCTTAGCAAGTACTTATTTGGGTTTGGGATTCAAAATTTGGTGATCCAAGCATGAAATCTGGTAATCTAAGTTGAATCAAGCATGAACCAAGTTCATTAAGTTGCAAATTGAGAATGAGTCTGTTTAAGATTGTTGGGAGTGAAGTCTGGTAGCTCAGAGGAGACTTTAGGGTGAGGTGGGGTGTCTCAGAGGCCAGGCTATTATTGTCTTAGGTAGACCTATACATGTAGTATATATACTATGGAATGTTAAAGTCTCAGGAATTAATATTATTCCCTGTGGCTGTGTTGGATTCTACCAGTGGCAGATCCTAACCCTAGAATGGGACTTTGGCCTTGGCTTGCCTATATCCCAACAATAAGTTCTGCAAGGGAACTCTTTGGCCCACTCAACTATTCAGACAGTGCATTTGTGTGTGTGTTTTGTGTTGGTTAGGATATAGGATTTTGGTGTTAGATGCACACAGCCCATTTCACTGGGGGTGCTACTGACTGGACTGCTACCCACTGGCAGTGAGTCTCAACCCCAGTGATACCAACTGGCAGTGAGGCTTAATGGCAGTGATACCGACTGGTGGTGATACTGACCGGCAGTGAGTCTCAATGGTAGTAGTACTGACCGGGGGTGCTACCGACTGACTGCTACCAACAGGCAGTGAGTCTCAACAGCAGTGTGATGTGCTGCCTCAGAGGCTACATTTGATGTGGCTTCCATGAGCAGACTAATTATGCTGAATGTGGACGCTTTGTCACACGGTCAATCTTTCATGTAGATATATCAATTCACAACCTATGTTCCCACTTCTGGTCAACATAGGTATAGGAAATATTAGACTATTGGAGTAACTTACATTCTGACTTCCATGCAACAAAGACCATTTGATCCTGTCCCTCCAGTCCATCTTAGCGTAGGCCACCCAACCAGGCAGCATTCCAGCAGGCCAGTCGGGAGCAGTCCTCATTGGCAGCACTCCTGGTCTGTACCACTGCCATGGTCTGTACCACTCCCTGTAAGTACCACTGCTGTTGTGTATCACTGCTGGTCAGTACCACTGCTGTTGAGCATCACTGCCATTGAGCCTCACTGCTGGGTGGTATCACTGGCATTGAGACTCACTCCCAGTCGGTAGCAGTCCAGTCGGTAGCACCCCAGTCAGTACTACTGCCATTGAGATTCACTGCTGTTGAGACTCCTCCAAATCATCCAATGAGCTAGTCACCCTAAGTCCTTCATTGTCCCACTCGATTTCCTGTTTCAATGCTGATGTCAATATCAGCTCTGTTTTTTTTTTTTTTGATTCAACAATTTATAACGCGGTGCACAAACGCAGTCCGCGGGCACGAGGTAATGACACAATCTAGTACGCTACGATTCGACTACGCCCTTGCCCCCGCCAAGATGACGCCCATCCGTCTTTTGGTAGCCGCTAAGGTGAGCAGGTGAGACCATGGATACTGCCCAGTGGGGCGTGAAGGCTCGCCGCGCACGCGTGGCACATGAGCCGGAAAACTCCCCCCCCAGTGCTTCGGCGGTCCCCCCACGCGCTGCCCCAGCCGAAGCCAGAGCCGGTGAGCAGTGTCAATTCACCGTAAACCCCCAGACCACAAGGGCCCGGAGGTTAACCGCTTCCCCAATCCGGACAGAGGAATAGTGGCCGCCCCCTCATCGGAGACGGACCGCTGACCCAGCGTCGCCGCTGTTCAACGAAGATGCCTGGCCGTGACCGACGAACGGCCCAAACGATGCCGGCGGGTGCGAGTGTACAGACAGTGAGCCAGAGCCCCCAGTCCACCCACCCATGACGAGCCCGAGGACAAGTCCCCAGGAGCACCCCATCCGTAGCGACAGGGTGCGTGAAAGGCTCCGCCTCTGACCAGAGAGGAGGGGCGCCTGACGATGGATGGAGGGTGTTACCCCCCCTAGTCCGATGGATGATCCCAAGGGATCAGAGGTGTCGTGGTCGCGGACGACGACGACGATGGGGAAGGGGCCCCGTAGGAGGCTCGGTGGAGGTGGCGGCCGTGGGCCCTCCACGCAAGCTGTCAGTAGCCTCGCGGGCGCCGTTGACAACAGCGGCCAGGGAGGATGTGTCCGGAGCAGTCGCCAAGGCCGTGGCCAATGGCGAGTCCGAGAAACGAACGGTGGCAGAGACGAAAAGGTCCCATGCCGAGCGCTGTATGCTGTCCCTAACCTCTTGTGAGAGGGGAGATAACGGAACGTACTCCGCCCAATAGGTGGCGTCGTCCAGTAGGTGTTCCAGGGCGTGCGCATCGTTAACAATGGATGCGCGCTCGCGGCTGGATGGATTGTAGCCCTCATCACCCCAGCCTGGCAGCCGGGGAGGTGGGACCGAAGGTGCAGAACCTGTCTCCGCCATGAAGGTATCGTTCAAGGTGAACGGATCGTACTGAGATGTGGAAGCGCGGAGTTCTTCGCGCTGCCACCGGGTGTCTCGGATGGGCATCATAGAGGCCCAAGTTCTGAGGTTGAGCTCCGGAGAGCAAACAATGTGACGAGGGCAGGGGAGACTCTCCTCCTCATCCTCGGTGACATCAGACCAGGAGGACTCATTCTCCTGATCTGAGAGATCTAGCCTGCCCCGGCCTAGGCGGGGGACAGAGAGCGGGCCCCTCCCCATAGGGGAGAGGAAATCGTCAGGATCATAGAGATCAGGGTAGTCAGAATCGAACTGCATTGAAAAGGAATGTTGCGCACGCGTAGAAGGTGATGGTATGAGACCAAGACCCTAGTGTGGGAAAAAGACGTCCTGCGCCTAAAAGGCGAGGGGAGGGAGTTGCCCAGGGATCGCTTGTAGAGGGAGCAGAACACCAGGTCTGCTAAGAGGGAGGGGAAAAGAGAATCTCGCTTAGACAGGGAGCGGCCTGACAATTGGGAGTGGAGTTGATAACTCATAGCATAGGGAATTGTGTAGTTATCTTTAGGTGGAGGAGTATAAATAAATAGGAAGTGCATTGTGAAGTGAAAGAAATATACTGACTTGTCTGCCACCTGTGGCAATGACGTTCTTGAGGCACTTGATGTCAACAGTAACTTTTGGTGTGATATAAAACATCTTCTTCCCAAATAACTTGCCCTTCAGCTCCTTTGCCCTTTTGACAGCTTCATCCAGCACAAAGCCATACTTGCACTCACTGTTCTTATCATGAAGAGCATAGTCCTTTTCATCTAGGCCAAACTAGTCAGGATAGGGCCATGAGTAGCACTAATCAAAGTACCTACCAAGTAGCTTCTCAGCAGCAGAATCTGTTGCCCATTTCTCCATAAGGATGAACGGTGCTACTGCTAGTGCACAGAGGAACTTTTCTGTCCAGACAAAGTGGGGTGCCAGAAGGTGAGTGCATTCTGCAGGCCACATAGTCAGCTTGACGCTGAGCATCAATAGAACCTGGTCATTATTGAATTATCAGAGTGTGACAGGAGCAAAAGGCCTCTGGTGCATTTGATGTCTGCAGCATCAAACTGTTCATCAGCACGTTGTGGAAGTGGATTCTGCCCTCTTGAGGTCAGAGTTGTCACGTTGTCACGTTGTGCTGGCAAAGATAAGTCTGCATGGGGAAAACACGTGACAAAAGTGTCAAACATGTTATCAGTGTAAAATAGAAATGGAAAAGAGAGTTCTCGAAAGGATTGAGGAATTGAGGATAGAGAAATGGAGAAAGAGCTTGCCCGTGAACAACACATCGCAATCGGGTCGATCGCTGATCAAAACTCGTGGGAAAACGACAAGAAACAGTCAACAGACAGCAAAATTGAATCTAATGAGACTCGAAGAGGGAATATGCCACGTTGGCGGGAGACTGGAGTCAGAGGATATGATTATCCACTTCGAGCTTATATGAGAAAAGGACTGTGTTGTCCAATTACTGAAGAAACTAAAGGACTTAACATAATTGTTACATGTCGTATGTAATCAATCTTGATGAAGTCGAAGTCGTCAAGTGGAGTCTTTACAGACAGCAAGAAAATGCGGAGAAGAAGATGTCTACTCTTGCGCCAATCAGTCCATTGGGGATGTTCAACAAAGTAAAAGAAAGATCAAAAAAGGAAATTTGAGATCTCATACCAAATTCAATTGTGTCATGGTGTCCAAAGATAAATGGTTGTTGGTCTGGTGTCATCACATCCGCCTCTCAGAACATTACCTGCCAGGAATTGCTTGGGGAGGGGACTAAAGTCGAAGGGCTCTATTGACGATACAATGCTCGGACCCCCAACAAGCCCAGAGCACCTTCAAACACATCTTCTCAACCCTACTCATCTGACAGGTTCTGTTGGGATATGGCATACAGGCAAGCCAAGGAGTTAACACATGTAAGGACTATTAGGGGGATGCACAGTTAACACATGCTGCACAGTGAAACACATATAGCATGTCTATGATAGGCTATCCAAGACAGAGCCTTGGATAGAATGTATAAGACCCATACTGCAGGAAGTCTCAGACTTACCAAGCCATGATATCATAGGAGGTACTATGACACTATTGTTATAGGGGAAATGACATAGTTACTCCAAGATTAACTGATACAGGGGTTTATGACAGAATACCTCCTTAATATATTATAGGAGTATATTGCACTATACCTCCTAACAGTGTTGTATAAATATTCCACACTTTGTAGGAGATGAATAGACATTCCCTGCCTGTTCCACACATTCACTACTTCATCTGAGTGATCCCCCACTTGCTCTCAAAGACCTAATCCCAATAGGTTCCATTCATCGAGTTGGAGACGACTAGCCATGGAAGAGGGTAAGAGCCAATGAGTTGAATAACAATAGAAATTTGAGAAAAATGACGAAACACAAGAAAATAAGAAAATAAAAATGAAAATAGCCTTCTCCCATCAAGATCCATCAGGATGAGGTCAATTACGCCAAGGAGAAATGAGGGGAAGGCGGAGCAAAAATATTTGAGTTGGGCACATCAATTGATACTCTTGAGTTCAGGGCTTTCATAAACAATTCTGTAAAGATCTGAAAGTTTAGAATAAGGTATTAATAGTCTGCTGTCAAAGTGAAAAGACATGGAAAACAGAATCAGAGGGTCAGGGGGAATACTGTGGACCAAAATGAGGTTATCAAATAAAATGTCCTGGAAGGGGAAAGTTGACGGGTATGTCAACTTTCCCTTCCACAACATGCAAACCTGTTGGGAGGCAAGTCTGGAAGCTAACTGAAGGCCTTAGGACGAAGGGGGGTGTTCCTCTGGGTGTCTCAGAGGTCAAGAAGAATTGTCTTAGACTAGACTATACATGTAGTATATATACTACAGAATGTTTAAGTCTCAGTAAATAATAATATTATTATTACTGTCTTAGATATAGCCTTAGGCTTGCTATCTGGATCTTATCCCAATACTCCCCCTCAAGCCGAGGCTGTTTAGGAAATAGTTATTCATTCCCCTTTTTAATAGGTTGGAATCATTACTCCCCTGAAGTCAAGGGTGGAATAAGTTTCATCCAGGTGCGTTAAAACCTCTGTATGGTGGTAAAAACCCTTTGGGAAAAAATCCAACTCACACGTGAGCTACTGGGTTATCTTGACTGAACTCCCATCTCATCCCTATGTCGTGTAAACTTAGGCTTTGGCAGTGCCTTTGTTAATACGTCTGCAGTTTGCTCCGGATCACGACAGTTTTGAATTTCTATTGATTTATTGGCCACAAGATCCCAGATCCAGTGATAGCATATAGTGATGTGTTTTGATCGCTGATGAAATTGAGGGTTTTGAGTTAAAATTACTGACCCTTCATTGTCGCCTTTAATCACTGTTGGGAATTGTTGTTTAAATCCGAGTTCTTCATATAAATTTCTTAGGCATATGGCTTCACGTCCTGCATCTTATAGCGCAATATATTCAGCTTCTGTGGAAGATAATGCAATTATGGTTTGTTTCTTTGATTTACACGTAATTGCCCCCCCTGATGCTAGGAAAATATAGCCAGTTGTGGATTTGAGATCTTCAATGTTAGCAAATGAAGCATCAGCATATCTGTGGAAGAGGTTATTATTTTCAGTCTCATCTTGGGATTTTTTATAAATTATCCTGAGAGTTTTCGTACCTGCTAAGTACCTGAGTATCTGCTTTATTGCACCATGGTGTTGTAAACCTGGGTTAGCGGTGTAGGTGGCCAGCTTGTTAACTGCAAAGCTGATATTGGGTCATGTGGAATTTGATAAAAATTGTAAACATCCTAGCAATTTTGTGTAGGAATTACTCCTGTTCGGTTCATTATAATCCGGATTTTCCAATAATTTAATATTGGGATCCATGGGAATGCTGACTGGATTCGAATCATTCATTCCCTCTTTTCGAAGGATATTCTCAATCTATTTTTCTTGAGAAATTTTGATTGCTTTGTTTTGGCACGTAATTTTTATGCCAACGATTTTGCTCGGTTCCCCAAGGTCGGTTATTTCCCATTCTGTACTGAGCATATTTTTCATATGCTCCATCATTTTATCGGAGGATGCAAAGAGTAACATGTCGTTGACCCAGACAGTTATTATTCCTAAGTCTTTGTCGTCCCCTCGAATATATGCACATGGATCTGCAAATAAGCGTCCATAATCATGAATTTTGAGTTTACCATCAAATTCATTATTTCACTCTTGCCCTGCCTGCTTTAATCCATAAAGTGGTTTCACTAACCTACATACTCGGCCTGTTCCATCTTCTTGTCCTTCAGGTTGTTTCATATATATTGTTTCCTTTAATGTGCCATTGAGGTATGCACCCTTTACGTCCACCTGTTGTATTTTTAGACCCTTCTTTGATGCGAGCGCTAATACTGCTCAGAGTGTGTCCATCCGGACTACTGGTGAGAAGGTATCTGTATAATCATAGCCTGGGCGTTGGGTGCACCCTTTTGCAACTAATCGTGCTCGGTATCTTATTATTTCCCCTTGTTTATTTCTTTTCCGGACGAAAACCCATTTATTAGCTATTGGGATCGCATCAGGAGGTTTCTGGACCAATTCCCATGTCCCCTTCTCCTTTAATAGGTTTAGTTTATTTTGTATGGCTGTTTGCCATTCTGGCCAATCAAGGGAGATCCGGGCATCTTTGAGTGTGTTTATTTCATCTCCGGCAATTATTGCATAGGCCTCATCATTATCTAGGAAGGTATCAACTTCTTCCTCTTCTGCAAGGTTTAGTAAGAGTTTATAATCGGTATGAACTCCATGCATTTGACGCGGTTCATTTTTCTGCATTGCACATGTTTTGCATGGTTCATCAATATCAATGCAATCATTTATTTCATCTTGTTTCCGTTTCCAAGATTGCTTCTTCAGAACGCATGGTTCTATTTCTGTTATATCCGGTATGTCCGGTACATCTCTGATTGGTGTTACGGCTCTGATCAGAGGCTCATCATCTGTGATCAGCAGTTGTGGAAGTGGCTGTGCATCTTTGTGCCGCTGGCAGACCCTAACCCTAGTATTTATATTTGTTTCTCTTGACAGAGCGTCTCTGTCAGACTCCCCCTCACGCATCGAGGGTATGAATGTAATGTCTTCAGCAGGTTCAGGATGTGGTGTGGTAGCTGGTAGTTCATAATTTCATGAAGTTAAAACATTGCGTGTTTCTGCGTTGTAATATTTCACTGCCCCGGCGCCTTCATCATATCCGATGTAAGTTTAGGAAGCATTTTTAATTCCCTTTTGTGTCCTTGTAATAGGATCCATACTGGTCCTCCAAATTCGCGTAAGTGTGAAACATCCAGTTGTTTATTATGCCATCCCTCATAGGGAGTTAATTTCCGAAGGTGCTTTGTATATGATCGGTTGCGGAGATAAGTGACATGTATAATGGCATACTCCCAGAGGTATTCTGGAAGCGTGCTTGCTGATAACATTGCACGCGATAATTCGACAAGTGTCCTATTCATTCTTTCTGCAATTCCATTTTGTGATGCAGAGTATGGTGCAGTTAATCGGATTTGTATACCACGTTCCTTAGAATAATTCTCTAATTTATAATTGACAAACTCTTTTCCGCAATCAATTTGAATCCCTTTTGGTGTTCGGCCTTGTGTTTTCAAATAGGCCAAATAATTCATTACCCCCTGTGCCACATCACTTTTTTCTTTTAGACAATTGACAGTGACATACCTTTTGGCATCATTAACAAATAGTGGATAATAATGTTTTCCATTGATGGATTTGACGGAATATTTTCCCCATAAATCTATATGTGTCAATTCCCCGGCTTCTGTATTCCGGTTGACTGATTTTGGGAATGGTTTAATGTGTTGGTTTGCAGCTATACATGTCTCGCAATCTGGTTTCTCAGTGTCCAGTGGTTTCTCAGTGTCCAGATCAACATTAAAACCTTTTACCATTTTTCCATCAAATAATAATTGTAATCCAGTATATCCGATATGTCCAAAACGTCGATGCCAAGTTTCCCAACTGGGTAACTTTTCATTTCCAATGAAAGTTTTATTATCGGCAATGTTGCTGGAGACATTGTCTGAGTTTTTAATAATCATTTTCATTTTGTATAAATGATTATCAATTCTGTTCCCATGTGCAATGGATTTACCATCCTTGGTGATAAGGGTTATTTCACCTTTTCCCCCAATATATCGTCCTCCAGCTGCATCCCATCTCCCCAACGAAATTAAATTATTTCATGTTCCGGGAACATGTAGAACATTTTGTAAATGAAGAATATATTTTTCTCCATTGCATGTTGAAATTAAATCAACATTTCCTCGGCCTTCTATATTTGCCTCCTTTCCACCTACACCTGTTACAGAAATATTTCCCATAGGTGTATAGGAAGTAAATGCCTCTCTTTGATGCGTTACATGTGAGGTTGTTGCTGAGTCAGCCAACCAATCATAATAGATCAGACGCTCATCAATTATGGCATCATTATTACATGCATCAAAATTATAATATTCTTTGGTCACATGATCTGTCAATGTTTGGAGAGGTTGCTCATTCATTGAGAAAGTTATATGCTCTTCCATCATATTTGACGTGTCTCCAGGCTTCTTGTCCTTCACTTTCTCCTTTTTTTTTCCCCAACAATTCTTTGCTTGGTGTCCGAATTTCCCACAATTATGGTATTTGTTCCCATCAAATTTTCGGCATTTGCTCATCCAGTGACCGGCACGCTTTTGGTGATACAATTTTCAAGGGATTTACTGGGACCGGTAGCTTTCTGGGTTTTCACCAGATTTACCCTTCTGCCGGTGCTGTTATTATTCCCATTTCTGTTCAACCAAAGTTTGTATTCCTCCTGTAATAAACCAATAAATGCATCCGATGATAATCAGCGCTTGGGGTCCATGTCATTGGGATCATTTGCCATTATATGGTTCCACATAAGTTTGCCAGGACGATGGTAGGGATGCCAATATTATAAATTTGAATTGGGTGTCGGAGATAGGGAATTCTGTATTAGGAAATTTATTGATGCGGTTGCGATATGATTTCAGGGTGTCCATATGTTTTAGGAGATTGTTGGTAGCATTGGCCTTGGTCTCGTACAATAGGCACTGTATGTGATTTACAGTTTGATGCACCTTATTTTTGTGAGATCCGACGTGATTCATTTGCAAAGAGGTTACATTATGAATAATAACTTGCTGTGCCCAGGTATTGTTTTTGTCCCAATTATGCGCCCCTTCGCCATCTTTGGATTCTCTTGGGCGTTTTACGGCCCCATTAATATATCCAGTGATGTCACAATTAATAAATACCCTTTTCATCCTTTCTCTCCACTCATGCCAATTTTCATCAGTAAGATGATCCCGATCGGAGATCTTGTTCATGTTAGAATATCATGTTAGAATATGGATTTTTCTTTTTAGGGGTCTTTTTTGTGTTGGGGACCTTGGGCACCGCTTCCCTTACTGGCGCATTTCTGGTGGCAGATGGTGACGGCCCAAATAATTCCACATGGTCGGCTAAGTCCTGATCATATTCCTGGACATATTCTTGGGGATTTTCATCATCACTATCAGGGACAAATTCTTTGTGGTTGTTTAGTGCTTCAGACATGTTGTAATATGTTGTAGGTCCACTGTTGGGAGGTTATTTTATAAAAGAGCCAGGGCCCATAACCTGTTGGGAGGCAAGTCTGGAAGCTAACGGAAGGCCTTAGGACGAAGGGGGGTGTTCCTCTGGGTGTCTCAGAGGTCAAGAAGAATTGTCTTAGACTAGACTATACATGTAGTTTATATACTACAGAATGTTTAAGTCTCAGTAAATAATAATAATATTATTACTGTCTTGGATATAGCCTTAGGCTTGCTATCTGGATATTATCCCAATAAAACCATCCATTAGCATGTGTAAAATGTTTGTCCTGCTACCAACCAGTAGTGATACAAAATGGCAGTGCTGGAACTGACTGGCAGTGGTACCGGCAAGGACTGCTACCGACCAGCTGTGATACAGAATGGCAGTGGTGCAACTGAGCAGCAGTGAAACCTGCAGTGAGGCTCAACAGCAGTGGGACTGACCAGCAGTGATGGTTCATGATGTGCTACTGTTGGGAGATGAGTCTGGAGGCTAACTAAAGGCCTTAGGACAAAGGGGTGCTCCTCTGGATGTCTCAGAGGTCAGGAAGAATTGTCTTAGACTGGACTATACATGTAGGATATATACTACAGAATGTTTAAGTCTCAGTAATTAATACTATTATTAGTACTGTCTTGAATATAGCTTTTAGGCTTGCTATCCGGATATTACCCAATAGCTACCAACCGGGAGTGCTACCATCAAGGTCTGACTGACCGGCAGTGATACATAATGGCAATGGTGTGAATGAGCAGCATGGACACCAGCAGTGAGACTAAACGGCAGTGATACTGTACCATCAGTGACACTGGCATTGATACTGTGATGTGGCATCATAGGTACAACAGATACAAACCTGTGGCGAGCTCAATCACTGGTGCTACAGAATGCCAGACTCAATGGCAATGGGAACTATGAGTAATGGAGATGGCATGTGCATTACTATTCCCCATTAATCTAGCCATCAGTTCCACAGAACCGATCATGTGAATGCAAGTATATCAGACAAGCCGGTGACTCCCAGTAGACCAACACTATCTCTAAGCGATGTCTGGGTCCTCTCAGGCAGTTGTTGACTTTTACTGTTCTCGTGCATGTGTGGCTGTGATCAAAGCCAATTCAGACAGATGACAAAATGGTCCTGATGAGTATTATGCAATCTGGCATGCAAGAATGAAGTTGGCCATAGTAAGTTGAGAACCAAGTTAACACTTGTGATCTCTCTTAACCAAATTGCTTTCCAGGAAGCATTTGAAGTCATCATTGGGTATCTGGTCATGACTGAACAATTCAACCACATAGTGCCATTCTACAAGAGGCTCCATAGTCCATACTGTGGTCTATGCCGCAGAGGATCTCAAGGATCTCAAGTCAGCTTTAATGATGTTAGATCCAACTTGTAACCCAATGGATCCAACTAGTGTGGTCAATCGGTACATTGATCCATGGTGGGATAAACCATTGGTTAACACCGATGCCTTTAATTCACACTCCTGAACATATTCCGGAAATTCCGGTTGAGTCTGGAATTTCTGGACTCATTTTTTTTGCCCCCCTTGTTAGGACAACACAGCCCAAAAGTATCGCACTGGCTCTCACAATTGAACAAGGGGAAAGGAAGAATCTAATAGTCTTAGTCTGTCACACAATGTTGTGGATAAACCTAAGAGAACTTGAATAGAGTCTCTAGGCATAATATTAACGGTTTAAATACTACTATACATGAGTCAGCCATGAGGTAAGCGCATGTGCTACATGAGGCGTGATGACCATGCTTGAGTCATGCGGCGTGCATGATGTGCAGATGCCATGTGTTTACCGCGTGTCTACTAACTCTATAATAATGTCAATGGGCATAAATAAAAGGAAATGCATAACTAAATAGTATTAATTGTCTTGTGAAAATCGTACTCTTGACATCACCCCCTCTTTAGGGCTTGGATTCCAGACGAGACACAAGGCCCTCCGGAGTCTCTGTGAAGTTTTTGTACAGGTGGAATTTAAAATGCACCAACAATCTAAGTCGACGTGGGGTGGACGGGTGGGATGCGTGAAAGACTGCAATTGCCACCGCTGCACGTTCAAGGTTTGATGCGGGCTCCCAGGTGTTATTTTCCTTGGTGTACCCTTGCCACTTAACCAAATACTGCAGCTGGCCATGGCACAGCCTGAAATCTAGTACCTCCTCCACATGGTACTCTAGTTCTCTGTCAATCTCCTCTGGGGGTGGTGCTTCGGTTCTCTGTCCTGGGATCTTGGACTCCGTGTGGGGTCTAGTTCATGAGATGTTGATCACCAGATCAATTTCGGTAACTTAAGCTTAATGGCATGTGTTGACATCAGCTCGGTGATGGGGTAAGGGCCAAAGTGCTTTTCTGACAGCTTGTGCGAAGTGCGTTTCAACTGCAAATCATCCGCCTCTAGCCACACCTTTTGCCCGACTTTGTAGTCCGGGGCTTCTCCTCTGATCTGATTGGCATAGCGCTTCATTTCGTCGCGCTCTTCATTCTTATTGCGAAGTCATCCACTGCTTCAACTTTTCCCTCCCATCTCGGTTCGAAACCCATCCTGGGGTTGTAGCCATAATTAGCATAAAACGGTGACACTTGGATGGCTGAATGGATTCTGTTGTTGTAGGTGAATTCGCCCAACGCGATCCACTCTTGCCAATTGTCTTGCCGATAATTTTTGAAGAGTCTCAGGTACTGCTCAACGTCCTGGTTGACTCATTCGGTTTGTCCATCAGTCTGCGGATGGTAGGCCATAGACGTTTTTGTTTGTATTTTTAGTAACTTATTTAATTTGCGCATCAGCGTGGCTGTGAACTGAGGACCTCAATCAGATATGATTGAGTCGGGAAGTCCGTGGTACCACCACATGTTGTCACAATATAATTTAGCCAGGCCAAGTGCGCTTTTCTCCTCTGTTGTGGGGATCGCGTGCATTTGCTTCTTCGCTCAATTGACTACCACTAAGAGTGCATGATATCCTTGCGCCTCTGGCAGCCCCGTAATGAAGTCCACGAAGATTGCTTTCCACGGCTCCATAGGGGAGTCAATTGGCCTCAGCTTGCCTACTGGAGGTTTTGGCATGTTCCTGTACCTCTGGCATTGTCACAGCCATCTACATAATCAAACATGAATTTTGTCATGTTCGGCCACCAATAATTATGGGCCACCAACTCCAGGGTCTTCCACTGCCCCGGATGCCCTGCAATTGCCAAGTCATGGTGTAACTTCACAATCTCGCATCTCAACTGTACACCTTTCCTCTGAACAACACCAGCCCCTGCTCTTCACTCCATTCCTCCGTCCTTAGCCGTTTTGTCAGCGATCTTTTCAACTCCTCCACTGCCTTTACTACGGACTCATCCCACTCTTTTGCCTTCCTCACTCTGCTCAGCAGCTTCTTCTCAGAGCCCTCGATCAACAAATGACCATGCTGTGTTGCCTTGATCACAAAGAATTCTGGCTTAAGCAAAGTTATGTCCTCGTTGTTGTGCTCCCCATCTCTCTTGAAGTCTGGCGTCCTGGACAGGGCGTCAGCCTTTCCCATTGCCGTGCCAGGTTTGTTGACCAGCTCAAAATCGAACCTTCATAAATAAAGCGCCCAGTGCGCCTGTCTTCTATTCAACTTCTTTGATGACATAAAGTATCGGAGATTGGAGTGATCCATCCAAAGCTCGATCTTATGCATCGCACCTTCCAAATGGTGCTGCCATGCTTTAGATGATGCCAAGCACGCTGCAAAGGCCGGCATTTGGCCCCACAACCCAGCTCGAGCCTCAACAGACTCACAGACAGCCGCCACCTCTGACAGCCACCCCTAGACTGCCTCTAGCCCCCCCAGGACGACGGCATCCATCAGCGCCGACCCCATGCACACTCCCTGCAGCCCCAGCTCGCCCAACACGTCCCCCAAGGCCAGTGCCACATCACAGATGCCTGGGGTGACGTCCCCAGCCCTGCCCTTGCCACCCCCACTGTTGACGGCCCCCTGCAAGTCCCAGACAACCCCTAGACTTCCAGTGACACCCAAGGAGCCTGCTACAGGCCCTAGGACAACGTCCCAGGCCTCCGTTCAATGCTGACTGCCCCCTGTCATCCGGGCCACATCACAGACGACGTCGCTTGCATCCTCAGCCCTTCCTTCGCCGAGATGGCGCTCTGCACCCCTCAGCCCACCCCAGCTGACTCTCAGACGAGCTACAGCACCCTGAGAGCCTCCCCCTGTCCCCAGACCAATGAAACGGCCCCCTAGCGACGCCAGGACATCGCTCTTGACAATGCCGACTGCCCTCTGCCCTCCTAGACCACCTGCCACCCCCTGTATTGGGATCAGGAAGTTGAGCACAAGATGAGGACGAGGTTTTTGAGGTATTGAGTTTAAGTCAAAGATAAGTGTATGAGGGAGTCTGCCACAGGGAGGAATGTTATTATCATCTCCTACAAAGTGTGCAATATTTATACTACACAGTTAGGAGGTATAGTGTAATGTACTCCTATAATATATAAAGGAGCTATACTACAATGACTTCATAGTGACCTCATTTCCCCTATATAATTCTCCAGATAGACTTGTCTATCATTGTATATTATAGGGGGTTCCCTGGATAGCATAGGAGACAGTCTTGGCAGCCTTTGTAGTCTTGGCCAGTCTATTCCTGTATAGGAGACTGCCATTGCTCTAGGGTTAAGGGTAGCATCTGCTAACCCTAACCCTAAGCTTAGGACTTGTATTCCATCTCCCTAGGCTTGTATCCCAACACCCCGTCTACCCACTGCACTCCCCATTCCCCTTGGCAGACCCCTGCTCACCTGTAGAGAAGCCCCCTCGCTGCCACTTGTATTCCCTGGCCGCCCTGCGTCACCGCTGACCCCCCACAGACCCTCAATGCCCCCAGCTGCCCCCAGACCACCCTCTCTGCCCCCCAGGCCCGCCCCTGCATCACCCCCATCGAACGCCGGGCCCTGAACGCCGCTGCCGCCTCTCCCGCCTCTGCCCCCAGCCCCACGGTCACCCGAACGGCCCCACACGGCCCCTGCCCCTTCACCCCCGCCCCCCGTGCACTTTGACTGGGCTGATGATGCCGTGTCACTGCCCATAGCCTCAAGCTTCCCCCTGCGCAACCTTTCCTGCCTGCAAACAGGCAGCTTGAAGCCATTCGGAACCATCTGACAACGGCCTTGCCGTGGCGCTGCACCATCAATGCAGCACTCCAAGCCATCTCTACTACCTGGAGTCTGGCTGCCTCATTCTTGAGCTCAACGTCAGCCCTCTGGTATTCCCACACCACTGCTATATGCTGCGAAACTTGACTGGGAGGGCAACCCCCAGCTTGCTGACCTATCCCAAGCTCTCCATGCCCTGGGATGGACACCCCCTTGCTGAGTCCCACATTTTCTCTTTGATACATTTTTTCTCTCTTTTTTTACCATCAACCAAAGAATTTTTTGCTACTGTCTAGAATTTTTTTCCTTTCTTTTTCTGTTTTGTTTTTGTTTGAGGCGACGAGGACGTCGCCATTTAGGACATGGGTGGATGGAGTGGTGCAGGGTGCACCCCTCCAGGATGTCACGTGATCAAGTAGTCAGTAGCCAGTCACATGTACATAGTGACACAAGCATTGCTATACCATCCCCTCCACTAGGCTTTGTGAGGGAGAACAGCTGGGCCGTCTCCAGTGGTGATTTCAAACACCTTGGTGTCTTGGGTGTTGGGATCGCCGAATGTCAGCCAGATGGATGCTAGGAGGTCCCTTGCCGTGAGGAAAGGTGGCTCTCCATGCATCATTTCTTTGATGGTAACCTCGCGCCATTTGGCCGCGGTGCCTCCTTGTAGATACAAGAGGATCCATACGATTTTGGCATCCTTGTCAATGAATTCGTCGGGGCATCCCTGCATGTACATGTATACCGCGGTCTTGAAGCTGTCAAGCTCCGCGGCTTTTCCTGAAAAGGCAAGCAGACATGCTACTTTTGGCATGCGCCTGCCTGTGCTTCCTGAGGGTGTGGTTGCCGCTTGTTCTCTCTTCTGTTTCAGCAATTCTGCCATAAGCAGGTCATGCTCTTTGCGAGCTTCTCTCAGCTGTGTCTCCAGCAAGGACTCAGCGGGTGCCTCTAAGAGGTCTTCGGGGTTGGTGGGGAGAGGGAGAGGAGGGATATCATCAAGGTTCAACTCCTGAAGGCTTGCCATGATGTGAGGTGGTGTGGGCGGGATAGAGATTAATCGGGGGTGTGGGGAGACTGATTGTCTGGTCCAGTCGCTAATGGCGGGTGAAGCAGATCAGTGGGCAAGAGGAAAAGCAATAGCACCTTGGAGTGGGCGCGCAACCCTGCTGTGCTCCTTAGGATTGAAGACCGGAAGACGTCGCTTGGCGGGCAATGTTGGCGAAGAATATGGAGGCAGGGGAACGACAGGTTTGTCGGCGGCATACTACTCGTGCTTCGTACGTGCAGCTGGCAAACGATACCACAATTACATAGTAAGTCGTCTGGTGATGGTGGGAATGGGAGGTGAGGTGGAAGAAAGAAAGTGCCGTCTTGTAACAGGTTTAGGTGTGTCTGGCCGGGTAGCCTCTTGCTGGTGAACTCACGTCGAGATCTCAATCTCTCGCACATTCAGAATGGCACAGGATGGGCTCAACATTTCCTATGTGGTCTGTCACCTGAGTGGGCTACACCTTCCTGTTGTGGCGTTCTGAGAAAGTCTCTGCACAAGGCACGAGGCTTAGAATCAGACGTGCAACGTCACGGATTTGGAATGTAATGATTGGAGGGAGAGAATCGTGAAAGGGGAAACGGGGCTGGGTGCTTGTACCTTAACGAAAGCAGCGCTGCATGCACACGTCATTTCAAGCGAGGCCTGAGTAAAGATAATGAGGAATAAGGTGGGTGAGAGGGAGTGCAGAAGGAATTCGAGTTCTTCTGTTAGGACAACAAAACCCAAAAGGATTGCGCTGGCTCTCACAGTTGAACAAGGGGAAAGGAAGAATCTAATAGTCTTAGTCCGTCGCACAATGTTGTGGATAAACCTAAGAGAACTCGAATAGAGTCTCTAGGGGTAATATTAACGGTTTAAATACTACCATACATGAGTCAGCCATGAGGTAAGCGCATGTGCTACATGAGGCGTGATGACCATGCTTGAGTCATGCGGCGTGCGTGATGTGCAGATGCCATGTGTTTACCGTGTGTCTACTAACTCTATAATAATGTCAATGGGTGTAAATAAAAGGAAATGCATAATTAAATAGTATTAATTGTCTTGTGAAAATCGTACTCTTGACACCCCTCCTGTGCCCTTTCGTCACCCTCACCTATTGCACCCCCCTTCCGCCATGCGAGCAGTCACTCGCAGCAGTGGTGGGGGGTGCTCTGGTCCCTGGGTGTTGTGTGGTTGCATGTCTGGTGCATCCCCTCGATCTGACAGTAGCATTTATACTAATTAAAATAGCGTATAAATAAAATTAAAGGGGAGGGTGGAGGAGTGGGGTGCGGCGAGTTGCTGTGGTTGCCCCCCTTGCCTGCCCCCCCCCCATCCATTACCCTTGCCTATTGCACCCCCTCCACCCTGCGAGCAGTTGCTCGCAGTAGTGGTGGGGGGTGCTCTGTCGCCCTGGGTGTCGTGTCTGGCGCATCTCCCCTCCCTCCTATGGCATCCCCCAGTCCCCCCACGTGTCCCCCCTCCACCCTATGGCATCCCCCCCTCCCCTGTTGCTCGCAGGGTGGAGGGGGGTGCTCTGTCGCCCTGGGTGTTGTGTCTGGTGCATCTCCCCTCCCTCCTATGGCATCCCCTGGTCCCCCCACGTGTCCCCCCATCCCCTGGCATCCCCCCTCCCCCCAGGCGCATCCCCCTGTCCCCCCATGTGTCCCCCCACCCTCCTGGTGTGGGTGGTCGCAGTCTGTAGCATCCCCCTGTCCCCTCTCGACACATCCCCCTCCCTCTTGACACATCCCCTCCCTCTTGACGTGCCTCCCACCTACTGCACCCCGCCTCTGCCCTGTGAGCAGTCGCTTGCAGTGGTGGTGGGGGGTGCTCTGTCGTGCTGAGTGTGGTACGGTCGCGGTCTGTCATGCCCCCCTGTCCCGCCATGTGGCTGTGGGGGTTATCCCTGGCTGGGGGAGGGTGCTGGGTTGGTGGGCGTGACGTGGCAGCGGCAGTGGGCGTTGGTGAGGTGGCGGCGACGGTGGGTGCTTGGTTGGAAGGGAGGCGGTGCTAGGGTGATGTGGCAGCGCTGGGCTTCATTGATCGGCGGTGTGTGGTGGCATTGGTGACGTGGCAGCTGTCGTCATTCCCCCTTCCTTCCCTGGCAGGTCCCTGGCACCTTCTCTCATCCCATGAAGCCCCCCACCTCCCAGCTAAGTGGCGAGGAGGGGTGGTGTGTTGTTGCATACAAAAAACTGAAAGGGAAAAATAAATATTTGATTAGCTTTAAATAAAGCTGAAATAGATGAAATAGACCTTAAAATACTTACCATGGGGGCCAACATGGGGGCCATAGGCCCCCATGTTGTGCTAGAGGGAGGGAGAGGGGCAGAGGAAGGGGGGCAGGGGAGAGGCTGTCATCGTGATGGTGGGTGGAAATGCATGAGCTGGCAGTCATGATGCATCATGGTGGCAATTGTGGCCATGTGACATGTGTCCAGTTAGTTCAGTTAGTTCAGTTTTTCCTGGTTCGGGTAAATTCGGAAATTCCGGTCTAATTATTTAAACCGGAATCATCCTCTACAGTGAGAATTACACTCAAAAAAAGTACAACCGGAATCCGGAAATTCTGGCCGGATTATGGGGAGTGTAATGTACTCACCAATGCGATGTTTTTTTGGGGGGGCATTGAAGACTTTATGGCTCAGGTATGGTATTCCGGCATATTTTAGATACGATATTGCTAAGTATACCATGCAGCAGGGAGATCATTATGACCATGTGGTCTCTGGGTCATTTGATGATCAACTTCACTGTGATGCAGTCTTTTCTCATCTTCTATCAATTTTGGCAATGCAAAATGTACACAAGGTCGTCGGAGAGGTAATGTTCAGATGCACTGATGATCAGGAACATGAGGATGAGGGAGCAGGTGACAGGTTAATTCCGGAAGTTTGGCCTTTTGACTAGTAATATGATATTATATTGATTTATGAATGATACCATTCTTGAAGATAAATACACAATATGCCATTTCTCTAAGCTGTGGACACTAAAGTGGTTTTGGGTAACATCGACACAGCAACTTCCATGATAAGCTGGGATCACTGCTGATACCAGTTAATTGACAACAACTTGTGATATTTACACCAACTCTTTTGTGCCTTATATGTACTATAAATATGCATACATTGAACTCAGAACACCACGAAAATAGTGGTTGTGGCCAGTCTCAACCAGTTAGTCACTGGTTCAATTTGTAACCAGTTGCAACTGGTCATGTAACTGCACTGTAACCGAAAAAACCGGTTACAAATGGTCTGGTTATGGACCTTCCTTATTGGGAACATTATGTAACCAGTTTTGGTCTCAGTTACATGCCAAACAAGCTTCTGAAGCATGCCTCCAATGCTCTGCTCGCTTCACTTGCATCACTCCTGTGTCTCGCTTCTTCAGCTTGTCAGGGGGCTGCGCCCCCCAAACCCCCTGCCGCCATCCTTTACACATCTAGACAACACAGTCAGGGACCTTCAGCCCCTGCCTGTGTGAGGGAGGTGTCATTGTAAATCAATAGCAATAGTAAATAGTAAATTAGTAGCTATGTAGTATTTTACTTGAGTATCTACATTTAAGACTATTTCTACATCTCTATATACATTAATATCTACATCCAAAACTATTTCTACATCCCTATATACATTAATCTAGTAGCACTTCATTATATACAATATTCTTCGTCATAGCATTTTCACCTTCACCTTCCCATATTGCCTTGATATTGTGCAGACTTCACCCATGACACTGCCACATAAAACTGCCCATGTGTAAACACTGCACTCCTGAAATCCAACCCCACATGCCACACTGACTGTCCCTGTGATTTGTTGATTGACATTGAGAAGCAGAGTTGAACTGGAAACTGGAACCGAATCATTGTAAAAGGCAGCTGTCCCTCCATTGGCTGAAGGTGCATCCGAGGAATGAATATCTTGTCTCCAGCATGATCTCCAGTAATCAACCATACCTCCAACACCCTGTTCCTCATCCGAGTCACAATTCCTCTTGTCCCATTGCATACCCATCCCTCCAAATTCAGGTTCCACAGCACCATCACAGGGCAGCCAACCTTTAGAGCCAAGTGTGCCAATGGTAGACCTGAACAATTCAGAGAGTTGAGGTATTCAGTAGGGTACAACAGCTCATCCATCCCATCATTGGCAATAGAATCTGCACTGTGAAACACTCGCTCCTGTCCAGGAAACTTCTGAAGCACAGTATGGTTCAAGTCATCCACATCGTCATTCCGGCAGGCCAGAATCACCCTCTGTGAGAAGTATTCATCTGGATGCTGATGGGCATTGGAGATCCCAGGATAGATGGTGTTGATGAGGGATGAGACAGTGTTTTCAGGACACTTGAAATGGTCAGGAAGAGTGATGTTGCAGTTGTTATCTGTATGGCCACCCTTTCCCACTTCCAGCTGCCACTGTGCAAAGTCTTGCTCCTGAGCATTGGCGGTGTTGAGGCGCATGTTGATTTTCAGATGGAGGACCTTGATGTTGTGCCAGAGAACAGAGCGCTGCAAGGAAGCCCCCACTAACTGAGCTCGAGAACCCCTCTCAATCACAGGCAGGATTTGGTGAAAGTCCCCTCCAAAAACCACAGTGATTCCACCAAATGGCCGATCAATCTGACGGATGTCCCTCAGACTGTGCTCAACAGCTTCAGGGATGTGACTATGCTGCATGATGGCTTCATCCCAGATGATTAAGTCAGTTTGATTCAGAAGGCCAGCCTTGAGTGTACCTCTGGAAATGGAACAGGTGGTGGACTCATTGATGTTTGTTGGATGGATGTTGAAGGAGGAGTGGACAGTGCGACCACCTGGGAGCAACAGTGCAGCAATTCCTGAAGAGGCAACACAGAGAACAATCTTTCCCTCAGAGCAAAGTCGATGGCAGAGAGTGTTGTAGACATAGGTTTTGCCAGTACCACCTGGGCCATGAAGGAAGAATGTCTGGCCAGTCTTTTCACGGACTGCATGGAGGATCTCCTGGTAAGCTGTTTGCTGGTCTGCATTGAAGTTCTGCTCATTCCCTGCTGCCAACACTGCCTGCTCCTCTACATCATATCTGCACTGCTCCAAGATCAACCTGTTTCCCAAATCAACTTCCCAGTTCTGAGTAGAGTGGGGCATGTGCGGCCAATTGGCCTGAAGGGATTTGTTAGAGACCTTCAGGATTTCATCAATGAGAAAGAGACCATAATCCTGGACATCATGGTGCTAAAGCTGGTGTCATCACAGATGTGGGGCCAGTATGTGTTCCAAAGATGGACAGGATCAGAGGGAGCACATTCACGAAGGATGGTGGCAAAAAGATTGCAGAGTTGATGACCTGTTGCCATGTTCTTTGCCTCCTCCAAACACTGCACCCACTCCTGGTCATCCTCCAACAGGCCACGTGCCAGACATGCCTCTCTGAATGAGGGAGCAATGTCACCCTGAAAAGTGCGAAGGTTCTCATAGGAAGTTGCCCCCTTGACTGCAGTGAGAAGAAGCCGGAGATAGAAGCATTCACCGGCAGTGGGTTGAGCATAGTACATCCTCCCCACTGCAAACCCTCGCTGTCTGGGCTTCCACTTGTGATGCCTCTGGTCCCACACAAACTTGGCCTTGAAATAGGCTGTGAGAGTGGTATCACATGTTTCAGCCTGATCAATGACATCCTGGATACTCTGAGGGCCATTCTGATTCCAAGTGACATACTGCTGGTTTGGGAGATGCACCTGAAGCCTGACAACATTGGGGAAAATGCCATGCATAGGAAAATGGAAGAGACACCGTATGCTCTCACAGGATGAAATGTAGTGAGCATCCAAGTACTGCCTGACTTCATTGTTGCAGGTTCCAAACTGCATGGTGGTGCGGTCATGGCCCTTGTAGACATACTTGAAGATGTACTTGAGAGCCTTGATGGATGCAATGGATTCTATATTGATATGGCAGTCATACTTATAGATGAGGTAGGCACAGAAAGTGATGACCCAGCAATTGTTGACCTGCTTTCCACAAATGTTATGTGTGTGGCCAGTGTCCCGACGCCTGGTAGAGGCATAGGAACCCTCAGAAACTGAGGTCTGATCTCTGAAAGGCTTGGGAAAGTTCTTGGAGCACTTGCCATTCTGCATGCATGGAGCATTTGGATTCTCAGCACCACAGGGACTATGTACCATGAACTTCTTGATCTTTTCCAACAGCTCAGGATTGTCCTCAGGAAACTCTGAAGAGAGGAAGCTGTCTATCTGCTCAGAGGTGCAGAGCTTGGAATCAGGATGGAGAAAGATAATGCAGTGCATGTGAGGGAGACCACACTTCTGGTACTCAATGGTAAAGACATGACCAAGGGCATTTCCAAAGATGCCTGCCTCAATATCCTTAATGATCTGCTTCTGCTTTGCAAAGAATGCACGAACGACTACATCAGGACGATCAGCTGCTGTCTGACCTGGACCAAGCTCATTTACAATCTCTGGCCATTTAGGATTTGCTGTAATGGTCATAAAGAGATCACCTCCTTTGAAATAGCGGTTGATGGCCATTGCATCCTGGAGAAGCTGCTGCATGTGAGGTGTGCTTCCAGAAAAAGAAGAAGGCAAAATGATCCTTTGCCCCAGAGACTCGGCATTGGCATCCACATTTGCAGCAACAGCATCTGCCAATCCAGCATAGACCTCACCCCAAATTGTGTTCTGGTTCATTGCAATGAAGCGCAGCCTTTCGGACCTTTCCTGCTCTGCCATTGCCCACTGATCGCAAATGAACTCCTGGAAGAGCTTTCCACTGAGGAAGATGTGCTGAGGCTCAATGGCAGGTGGGCGAGGATGCAGGCGATAGCAGTAGAACTCTGACTTGGTGACATGCTTGCGACCCCTTTGAGCACCTTCTTGACCATCACCCATAGCATTGGGATTTTCCACAGCTGCATACTCAATCTGAGGATACCATTGAAGCTGGCCAGTAGGGAAGAGCAGGACATAGTGGAGAGCAGGATAGAGTGGATGAGCATCTGTGATGCGCTGAAGTGGGGGACCTTCCCTGCGGTAGAGAACAATATCCCGGACTGCCTCTGGCTGATCACTATCACCTGGAAGAATGACAGCAATCTCATCAGTGGCTGCAGTGGGAAGGTTGTATCGATGATGGTCACAGCCTTGGTCAACTGCTCTGGAGGCATATTCCTGGTGAGCTCATAGGCCTGCTTGTACATCTGAACAGCTGGATGATGGCGGTAGACCATATCCTGAAGAGTGACCAAAGTGTGATGATCCAAATTTCTGTTCCAGGTATTGGCTGTTCTAAAGTTCACAGCATCAGCAGGATCATAGATATAGAGCTGAGCATAGACAGGAGCCTCTCCTTCAGCTGGCAAAAGAGATCCACTCTTATGTGAAAGTTCACCATGTAGGCTAAAGACATATGGACCAGCACCATCATTCAGATTTTCATGCTCCTCCATCCTACGACCTAGTGATGTCATAGCCAGAGCATTGTTATAAGTCTGAATATGGTCACGGAACCTTTTGGAGACATCATCCTGGGCAGTGAGCAACTGCAAAAGCTCTGGGGGAGGTGGGTGAAGAGGAGGCAGGACAATCTTTCCACTAAAGCTGCACATGCCAAATTTGGGATTAGCATTAGAAGATGCAGTGAGATGCTCAGCCATCCAATGAAGAGCATGACAATTAGGACATTGGACATCCATTCTTCCCAGATTATGAGCAGGCCAATCAGGACTAAATGGCCGGCATGCAGGTGGTAGCAATACTGGAGCTGGTAACACAGGCAATATTGGTGCATGAGGAACTGGATCAGCCAGAGGATGAAGATAGTGTATAAAATGTGGAAAGGGACCATTAGCAATTGGGACTGGTGGAGCAGGAAATGGAGGATGAGCCTGAGCAGGAGGATCAAAAACTGGAGGGGCAGGAGCAGGAGCAGGAGCAGGTTAAAATTATTTTATTTTATTAGTGAAATTTATTCTGGCCTAAAGTCATGCAAAACAGAACAAACATATGGAGGAAGGCCATTAACAGGAGCAGGAGCAGGGGGAGGTAGAGCAGGAGCAGGAGCAGGAGCAGGAGCAGGAGGGGCCAGAGCAGGAGCCAGGAGAGCAGGCTAAAGCAAAAGGTGAGTTCTCACATAAGCCTATGGTGGTAAATATATATATAAGAACATACAGCAGGAGCAGCAACAGGATGACCTCTTCCACAACCTCTTCCACAACCTCTACCACGCTGTGGAAGGGGAGGCAAAGCAGCCAACTGCTGTGCCAAATGGGCAGGAAGATGAGTATAAAGAGGAGCAGCAGCAAAAGGATCATTATTATCAACATTAGAAAGATGAGGTAGGGGCAGTGGTAGTGGTAGAGGAGGCTGGGCCATGCACTGCATACGAACATGATGTGGGGTGCGATGATGGGAGGGACTATTATTGGGATCAGGAAGTTGAGCACAAGATGAGGACGAGGTTTTTGAGGTATTGAGTTTAAGTCAAAGGTAAGTGTATGAGGGAGTCTACCACAGGGAGGAATGTTATTATCATCTCCTACAAGATGTGCAATATTTATACTACATAGTTAGGAGGTATAGTGTAATGCACTCCTTTAATATATAAAGGAGCTATACTGCAATGACTTCATAGTGACCTCATTTCCCCTATATAATTCTCCAGATAGACTTGTCTATCATTGTATATTATAGGGGGTTCCCTGGATAGCATAGGAGACAGTCTTGGCAGTCTTTGTAGTCTTGGCCAGTCTATTCCTGTATAGGAGACTGCCATTGCTCTAGGGTTAAGGGTAGCATCTGCTAACCCTAACCCTAAGCTTAGGACTTGTATTCCATCTCCCTAGGCTTGTATCCCAACAACTATCCAAGACCCTTTGCTCCCTCTCATTTTGCTGAGCAATGGTTCGGACACGCTGAGGAGTATTAGGAGGAGTCAAGTCCCTGAAAGGTTCACATGAGACCTTTTATCCAAAAATGAGAATGACAACCAAAAACATACATGGTGCAGCAGAAATAACAGACCACCCAAGAAAAACAGGAGGAAAGAAGGGAGCTCTTTTACTGCAGCAGAGAAGTCCAGATCCTTGCAAGCAGCAGTGACATCATCCACTGACACTCTAAGGACCCAAACAGACCCAGGCTGGAAAAGAGTGCCCCCAAAGTCTACTGATTCACCAAGAATGCAGTGACAGGAAAAGAGCACCCCAGAGCCCAGACAGTGACAGAGAGCAATGAAAAAGACCCCAAGAATAGTCTACTGATTCACCAAGAATGCAGAGACAGAAGAAGAGTACCCCAGAGCCCAGACAGTGACAGAGAGCAAAGGGTCCAACCTGGAGAAGAATTCCAGGGTTGGAAAATCCAAACAGCCCAAGAAAAGAGGGAGAAATGCAAAGAAAGTACTCGAAAAAATGGCCTGGGAAGTGTGGGAAGAAAAGTGTGATGGACACTTGCTGGATTTGAGATGTGGCTGTACCCCACATTGGACAAAGGTCAGGTGCGAGGTGCTTAGTCAAATTACTGGAAGTTGAGGTCTCCCACGGTGCCAAAAAGAGATGAAAAACGTGACCATTGTCTATTACTTATGTACAACCTTCTGAAGTGCGCCTCCGGCGCTCTGCTCGCTTCGCTTGCATCACTCCTGTGTCTCGCTTCTTCAGCTTGTCAGGGGGCTGCGCCCCCCAAACCCCCTGCTCGTGTCCTTTGCACATTCATGTTAATCTACACATCTTGACAACACAGTCAGGGACCAAAGGCCCCTGCCTGTGTGAGGTGGGTGTCATTGTCAATCGGTATAAAGTAGCTTAATCCCTGTAATTTACTTATCTCCACATTTTTGTCATAGAAGGGGCAAAGAAGTAGAAGTGACACCTCCTCCTCTGCCCCCTCACACTAATACTCAGCCCCTCCCCCTCCCCCGACCCCAACCCTCTGTATCCATCTTCCCCATCACCCACTTCCCCAAGCCCCAGGAAAACGTAAATCTCTCTGTCCCATAGAAGGAAATGCCCCCATCAACCCTCATCCACATCAAACATGATCCCATCAATATTGCAATATGAGGAAAACATCACATCACCTGCTTCCTTGTGTGATAGAGGCATTGGAATAGGTGGGTTGTCAGAACATAGCAGTTAGTATCAGCTATTATCTTTTATCAGTTGTCTTTCTGCATGTCTGACTGTGAAAAAGACACTCAGGTGTCTGCTCATTTCACTCACAATCATCTCTACAACACACTTCTTCAGCTTGTTGAGTGGCTGCATCCCTCAAATCCCATGCTGCCATCTTTACACATCTTGTCAACACAGTCAGAGACCTTTGGCCCCTGCCTGTGTGTAGGAGGGTTTTAATAGGGCTACCTCCCCCTCTCCCACCACTCTCTCACTCTCCCCCTCCCCTGCCTCCCCCTTCCCTCCCCTGCCTCCCCCTTCCCTCCCCTGCCTCCCCCTTCCCTCCCCTGCCTCCCCCTTCCCTCCCCTGCCTCCCCCTTCCCTCCCCTGCCTCCCCCTTCCCTCCCCTGCCTCCCCCTTCCCTTCCCTCCCCCTCCCCATCCCTCCTCTCCCCCTCCTCTCCCCCTCCCCCTCCCTCCTCTCCCCCTCCCCTCCCCCTCCCCCTCCCTCCCCTCCCCCTCCCCATCCCTTCCCTCACCTTCAGATCCCCTCCCTCACCCCTCCCCCTCTCCCCCTCTCCCCCTCTCCCCCTCTCCCCCTCTGTCCCTCACATCCTCTCTCCCCCCCCCTCACATCCCTCATCCTCATCCTCCCCTCTCCTCCCCTCTCCTCCCCCTTCCCCCTCCCCCTCACACCCCTCTCCCACCCCCTACATCCCTCCCCCTCCCCCTCACACCCCTCCTCACACCCCACTCCCTGACCCTACCTCTTAACCCCTCACATCCCCTCTCACCTTTACATCCCCCCCTCACTGTCACATCCCTCATTCTCTACTCTCCCTCTCCCTCATCATCCTCACCCCCATCACCATGATCCTCATCCCATCCTCACTCTTCCTGGTCACTCAGTCAGAACTCTAACCCAAGCTACAAAATAAAAACATCAACTTACATCTTGACTTGCCATTCTTTTTGGAATTTTTCGGACTGTAATACTCAGATGCTTGTTACTCATTACTTATTGCTTTGCTTACACTGAACTGATTTATTTACTACTAAAGGCTTGCTTTGGATTACAGTTGCTTAATTGACCTTGCTGAATTCACTGATTTATTTGCTTATTTCGGACAGACTCATTGTGTTACTTAGTGGCCTTACTTCACTTGCTTAGGGTACTTGGTTGCTTAGCTTACTCAATTGCTGACTGACAGTAGGTGGTCATGTGCTGGGGTCGTGAACAGGTTTTTGCATTTTGTTGAGCCCACGGAGTTGTGGCTGTACCCCCCATTAGACATCGGTCAGGTGCGAGCAGCTTAGTCAATTTCTTTGTCATCTCTGTGTCAGCATCCCACGGCCCTCATCAGTCCCACACTAGGTAACATGACCAAGCTCTATTACTTGCAAGTCACACGACCCCCAAACGTCACACGGACCATATACAGCTGAAACATGACCGATCTCTAATACTTAATGATACGGCAAAAGACTAGACTGGATCTAACCTTAAAACACTATTCTCCACTGTCTGCTCTCAATGTGGGGCACGTCGTGTCCCCTCACTGCAGGTCCCCCTCTTCCCCTGGTGCCATGTTGTGTCAGCCTGCCAGTGCAATGTAGCACCCCTTTCCACCCCACAAGCAATGGCTCATGGCAGTAGTCATGGGTGCTGTTGGCACCGTCATCACCCCCCCTCTTCCCTTTCCCCCCCTCTTGCCACCAGCCCATCGCACCCCATCTCCACCCTGCGAGCAGTGGCTCACAGCAGTGGTCAGGGGTGCTGTGTCACGCTGGGTGTTGTGTGGTCACCATTGCCCCCCTCCCTTCCCCCCCTGTGCATCCCCTCGGGCCCTGTTGTTCCACCAACGAGCCATAGCTCATGGGGCTGGGCCAGGTGGTGCTGGTTGCATCACCCATGGTCTGGTGTGTCCACCCATTCTGTGGCATCCCACACCCATCCCCCCCATTGTCTAGTGTCCCCCCCATTGTCTAGCAGCTGAGGAATTGGCTATAATGAAGCAGAGGTCCGGAGGTTCGAAGATTAAGACAGAAGTTTGAGGTCTTAGAGTTGACAATTGATAAGTTGATAACAACTAATATTTGAACTGAAGAATACAAAGTATGTAAAGTAGTTTTATACCAAGGCTAGTACTCGGTGTAGCTGCGGCGGAGTTCTGCGGAGTTCTGAGTACAAATTTCATGATGATATCTATGATGAGGAACAGACTTGAGTAAACTATGGAAGATGTGATGTAAGTAAAACAGGAGAAGTAATTTGAAATGAGGAATTTGAAATACTTGGAGTTCCTACGGAGTTCCAAGGTGGAGTTCTGAGGGGTGCTTGCATGGGATATGACACCCAGTCGAAATGTAATATATGTATGATCCTTTTTCCTTTGTTGCCCCATTCTTACTTCATGTGACAAAGGTACAGCTACTAGTAGCTTTCTTTTGTACCTTAGACTGACTCTTACTTTGTGCAACAAAGACAACATTGTCCTGTCCGTCTGACTGAACTTAGTGAGGTGGCCATCCCGGCCCCCCTTCCACTTTTTTTTTTTTGACATTGACACTGTCTTGACAACTGTCAACTCCTACCACCTCCTCACAAGGAGAGCTCAATGACACGGGGGTCACCACAGACTTCCACACCCTTACCACCAAACCTCATCGGCAAGGACCTTACCAGCAGGACTCCGCCCCCAATCCACTGTCACCAACACTGTCCACCAAGACAAGTACTTCCGCAGAATCCACCGTCAATTCCACCACCCCTGTTAACTGCCGGAAAAACATGTCCCAATGCACAGGAACACACCACATGGCCAAAGTCGAGGTCACCCAAATGAAGGACTGCCCTATGCCCACTGCCAGCCGCACCAACCCTCTCATCATGCAAGCTTGGTCTCTCACCTGTCAGCAATACATGAAGCATGATGGGAAGATGGCAGCCAAGATTGTCAGCTTTGTTGCTGAAGGCATGTTCAAGCCCCAGCTCATTGGCTGGTACCAGGCCGACCAGACCCAGATAGATCCACTTACCCTGGATCAATACCTGGCCGAGCTCGCAGGGCTTGTCATAGAAAAGAACTGGGTGCACCATGTCCTGGAAAAAATACTGTCCTCCAAACAGGGGGGACAGACCTTCATTGACTGGAAGATTGAGATGGAAAATCTGAATGCCATCCTCACCACTTCCTCCCCCACACATGTGCTCACCAAGGCGGTGCTGAAACTCCAGCTCCAGTCCAACCTCCACCCAGACCTCTGGCTCAGCCTCTGCAACAAGCCCACCCCTGCTACAGACCTTGCCGCATGGTCTGTAGAGATCAAGAAACAGGATGACTGAATGCAGGCAGAAGATCGGCCCACTGAGGGGAGAAGAAGGATATCCTCTCCTGGCTCATGGATGCACCAAAGACACCCTCTTCCCCCTCTGACAGCTGGCCCAACTCCAGGGGAAACAAAGGGAATGCCGCTCGCGTTCCCCCCCTTACTTTGGCCAAGTGATTGCTCCTCTCCAAGCACAAAGGCTGTTACTGATGCCACTAGTTCTATGTCAACCACTGCAAGGACACTTGTCCAATGAAGGCCAATGACACCTGGCCAGACCCTGCCACCTATGTCACACTCACCCCTGGCATGGCAACTGCCACTGCCCCACAGGAATGGGAACAAGAGCCAGCAGCAGCAACAGGAGCAGCACATCTGGAGGATGTGGATACTGACTTGTACGTCCCTCCCCCTGATGAAATGCCTTTCACCGTCCCAGATCTCTATGCACAGTTGACTGCCACTGGACCACACATCACTGAGTTCCCGATCTCAATCAGAGCGCTGATCGACATTGGATGCCCCTCCACAGTGATTAGCTCTGACCTCATCGAAAGAGTAGGTCTTCGAAGATACCCCCTCTGTCATATCCCATGCAAGCACCCCTCGGAACTCTGCCTCGGAACTCCGACGGAACTCCATAGGAACTCCGAGTATTTCAAATTCCTCATTTCAAATTACCTCTCCTGTTTTACTTACATCACATCTTCCGTAGTTTACTCAAGTCTGTTCTTCATCATAGATATCATCACGAAATTTGTACTCGGAACTCCGCAGAACTCCGCCGCAGCTACACCGAGTACTAGCCTTAGTATAAAACTACTTTACATACTTTGTATTCTTGAGTTCAAATATTAGTTGTTATCAACTTATCATTTGTCAACTTTAAGACCTCGAACTTCTATCTTAATCTTCGGACCTCCGGACCTCTACTTCATTCCTGTCCCTTACTTCGGACTTCCTAATCGGAACTCCGCTTTTGCACCTTTTCCTTACCTCGGACTTCCGCACGGACTTCCGGACTTTTCAGTTCCTTGCAAATTGGACACCGAGCGTAGAGAAGGGCGCAACCTCTTAAAGGTTGAAGCCAAGTCCTCGTCATACATCGGAACTCCGCCGGACTCCGCCGATTTCCCGCGCCTTAGGATCAGTTCTTAACAGTATATTTGAACTCACACTTCTTACGCTCCTTATGACAACCCTCATTCTAATTATCCTACTCCCAGACCATGCACACTCGTAGCAGACTTCAAGTGATACGTCGTCCATCTAGGCATTCATCATCTTTTGGTCAACAACCCATTTCAACCTTTGCTACCACTCCTAGATCGTCCAGCATGCCCCCAGGAATTAGTCTTATCAATACCCAAAACTCCGAAAATTCACCCTCTACAACATTGCCCATTCCCCACGGAATTTCCGTGAACAATCGTTCTGGTAACCATGATCCTGATGGTAATGATCCAGACGATAACCCTGACCATTTTTCGGACTCCGCCGCGGGCTCCGAGCCTAACAATAACTTAATGTCCTTTACAAACTTGCAGAAAGTATCCGGACTTCAAGTCAATCCCAGAATCAGAAAATCAAGGTCCGAGTACCTGATACATTTGATGGATCAGACCCCCGCAAACTCCGAGATTTTCTCATTTCATGTAACCTCCATTTCCGTGATCAACCTGCACTTTTTTCCTCTGATGAAAAAAAGATCTTATTCATTCTATCTTACCTCAAAGGCTCTGCCCTTGGTTGGTTTGAACCAGGTCTTATGGACATCAGCAATAGTTCCCATTGGATGTGGAATTTTGAAGCATTCATCAATGAACTTGAAACCAATTTTGGCCCACATGACCCTCTCGGAGATGCCGAGAAATCCCTTTTTGCTCTCAAGATGAAGGAGTCCTCACACATCATCACATACAACGTCACATTTTGGAAATTAGCTGCTAGAGTCGATTGGAACGATTCAGCACTCCGTGAAGCGTATTTCTGTGGACTTCCGCTCCGACTCCGCACTGAAGTCCTCCGAGGAGGCAAGCCAACATCCCTGCAATTCCTCCGTCTCAAGGCCCAGGATGCCGATGAAGTTTATTGGATGCAAAAGGACGAAGATACCACTGACAGTGAGTCAGACACTGATGCATCAGATTACTCGTCCTATTCCGACGGAATATCCGCTACCTCCGCTAACTCCGCCGACTCCGCCGCTTCCAATACGACCCCTGAACCTACTATTTACAATGACAACTCTGGTGACATAGCACCTTCCATTCCCAACAAGCTAGGGAAAGATGGAAAGCTTACCGGAGATGAACGAGCCCGCTGTTACAGGGAAGGCTTATGCCTTTACTGTGGGATTGCCAGACATGAAGCTAGGGATTGTAGCAAGGCAGCAAAAGCTAAGGCTCGTGCTACAGCTATTATTAACCCCGGGGAACCCACGGACTTTTCGGCGGCCTCCGCAGACTCACAACATTGATCCCCTCACTAGTCCCTCCAGCACGTACTTACTGGTTGCATTATTACCAACGTGCATTTTTCGGAGATCCGCCGCAACCCCGCCATTCTTATACACTTCCTATCCCTCTTATGACTATTTATTATCCATCTATGATCACCCTTTCTGACTGCGGCTCTCCTCATTATTAGATTCGTCTATACCTCCGATCGGACTCCGCCGCTTTTACCGGCATTTTAATGCAACAAGTAACATTGTGGTACTTTTTTTTTTTTTTTTTTTTGTTCAACAATTTATAGCGCGGTGTACGTACACAGTCCGCGGGCACGAAGTACAAACATACTAGAGTAAGCTACGCTCTACTATACCAGACCCCTGCCAGTGTGAGACCTTCCTCCCTCTTTTAACCTCTGAGGCGGGCAGATAGACCACATATAAGGCTCGCTGGAGCCGGGAAGGCAGAGCCGCGCCCTCGCGCCGCCGCATGCCAGAAGACCCCCCACCCGCAGCTAGATTGGTCCCCCCACGCGCGGCCAGCCGAAGCCAGCCGGTGAGCAGTGTCAATTCACCGTAAGCCCCCAGCCCCCGAAGGTCCTGGAGGTTAACCGAGTTCCCTAACGGGCAGAGGGGAGAACCACTCCCCTCATCGAGAAATGGGCCACCGGACCGGCGTCCCTGCCATCCAATGAGGTGCCTGGCCGAGACCCAGTGGGCCTAAAGCCTGTGGATATGGGTACACCCGTGGGCGGCCGAGGCCCCCACTTGTATGCCCATGACAACCCCAGGGACGAGTCCCAGGAGCGCCCCATCCATAGCGATGGGGTGCATGGTGGCGCAGCCTGTATCCAGACAGGCAGCTTGCCGACAGTGGATAGGGGGTGTTACCCCCCCTGGTCCGTCGCATGAGTAGGTCAATGACGTCGCCGACGCTGCCAACGCCGCGGGGGGAGGGGCCCCTCAGAGGTGTCAGTGCCCGGTGGCAAGCTGTCCAACACTTCAGATAGATCCCGGGCGCTGCCTATGACAGGGGCCGAGGAGGAGGTCCCTCCTGCCAGGACGCGATTAATCACGCCCTCGGCTTGAGGGAAACGGAGGGCGGAGGCAAGAGTTGCCCCGGCCAGGTAGGCGAGCCGCTCTGGAATCCCAGAGGCAAGCAAGTCAGGTGAGATACATTCCATCCACTGGATGGCGGTATTCAGCATGTGCTCCACCGCTGCAGCTTCATCCGATGCTTGGCGCATAGCTGCTGGGGTGGGAGGAATCGAGGAACCCCCCGGGGGAGGGGCAGACCCCAGTGGAGAGGGAGGGAGGGTGGGAGCGCGGTCCCCATCCCCCATAAACGTGTCGCACAGTGTATATGCGAGGGAGCAGTCCGCCTGGTGCCTGAGGGCACGCTGACGTTGGAGAACATGGCCTGGGAGGGCCAGGACGTGCCGGGCACGGTGGAGCATGGGGCCATCCATTGCCTCATGCGCCACAGACAACGGATGATCAAAGGGGTTGGAGACCCCCTCGTCGTCACTGTCGTCGACGTCAGACCAAGATGGTGAGTCTTGATCGGACTGATCGCCTCTCCTCTGGAGGGAGCGGAGGGCGGAGAAGGGGTCCCCAGTGAGGGGGAAAAACGGATCGTCGAAATCGAAGTAATCAGTGTCGTATTCCATAGAAAATGTAAACGCAGACTCAGCAGAGGTGGTGGTTGAGACCAAGATCCTAGCGTGGGAGAAGTGCGTCCAGCACGCTTTAAAAGCGAGAGGGTGTGGCGTCCCCGCGATCGCTTGAGGGGAGTGAGCAGGGCCCCAGGCCTGCGCAGAGGGAGGGAGAGAGATAAATCCAGTGCGGGGCGTACCCCGCTACCGCCGGAGAATGGAGTCACTGGCTCGAGTCCAAGGCACTAGAGATCCTGTAATGCGGGTCCCCGTAATCAATGTCGATGCACAGATGTACATTACACACCTGGAGCCAAAGATCCTCTCCAGGGATCCTACAGCCCCGCTAAGTGTCCCCCCCCTACCCCAACATGTTCTCCCCTCGACCCCAAGGCAGGGCCCCCAGCCGAAGCCGGCAGTGTTAATTCACCGTCAAGCCCCCCCACCTAGGTGGAGGATGCCCCATCCCAGAGCCTCAGATCATCGAGTCAGAGCAGGAGTGAGAGAGATAGAGAGATGACTCCTGAAGGAGTCATCCGGGAGACATCCGAGGAGATCGGACAGACAGATCGGCGGGGTGCTCAGGACTGCTCCCAAACATCCCTCCAGGGATCTAAAGGTCAGGTCTGATCAAAGATCAGGCCAGAGGACAGACCGCTAGGCGACGAGCCAGGCGTTGTGAGCAAAGTTCCCACGGGACGTTGTGGTGGTAACAAGTCAAGAAGCGATGAACATTGTGGTACTGGCGAGTCAATGCATCACCTTTGTCACCTGGCTTTACTCTTCCTGCTCTTCCGTCTTTTGGACTTTTTGGCTTAGGCAATTACAATCCGTTGATTGGTTAGCCCTATGGTCAAATCCAGACTTCTGAGTATAGAGGTCTAGCACTGTTAACACCCTTGGGTAATGCTATACCATTTTTTGGGAGCTAACCCTCTTACCCTCGAGCCGGGTCAACCCTCGGAAAGTGCGCCGGAGTTTCCGCGCACCTCCGATATTTTTGTGTTCAACATTCTTATCCCTTCCCCAATCCTATCGACCACTTATCGTTCCACTTCCAAACCCCCACGGGACCTCCGCAAAACCCTGCTCTTACCTCCGATAATAACCTTTCTATTGCCCTCATCAATATCCAATACATGCCACGGACTTTCCATGGACTTCTGAAATCATCAATTCCTCCTCCGTCTTTAACCTCGTACCACCATTAGACTTCGTGAAGCATTAACTGGACATCCGCACGGAGCTCCGAGGGACCTCCGCTGTGGACACCGATAATGTTAAGGCGAGAGCCTCAACTACTCAGTACAAGTATCGAGTTCGTTAACAACGAGGCTTTCGTTGCTAAGTTAAATCACGCTAAGTCAGAGGCTTTCTGGCTTAGGTCGAGTCGCGCGTTCGAGAGCAGTATAAGGCTGTTAATTGCCTAAGGTCAAGCTAAGGAGCCTTAACCTCTGTCTACTACAGTTTATATAGCTAATTACCTGGCTACGTGTCGAATACCTGTCTACACGTATTGTAAGAGTCAGTAAACTATCTATGGGTGCAAAGCTGTAGAATGCGATGTAAGCGGACAGCTATCTACTCGGTGTCTAATGAAAAAGGGAATATGGGCACTGCCCGACGAGTCAGAGATAAGGGGACGAGTCATGGTGAGCACTGCCACGACGAAGAAGGAAAGAGAAGAGGAGAGACGAGTCATGATAGGCACTGCCGCGACGGAGAAGGAAATAGACGTGAAAGGAAATTGTAACACTACCCCCCCCCTATCTTCGAAGTTTCCAACTTCGCTTTATTCTAACCCCTTTTCCACCCGGTCTGTAGATTTGTTAAGCGGTCGATAGACCCATAACTCTTGGTCGATCGGTAAGAAGGTAGGTGGCGTTGGCGGTGGTACACGCGGTACAGGTGGGATGTAAGCGGGCGCGGGGACGGCAATGGGGGTCGAGTCGAGTAGGGCGTTCGAGGGGGTCGGAGAGATGTGGGAGAGGATTTCGCCGAGTTCGTATATGTTGTGTCGACGTTCAGTTTCGCGAATAGAGATGTAAGAGAGCGATAATAGGATCATCCAGCAGGTGAAGAAGAAGAGCCCGAGGGCGAGGGCGATTATTTGCATGTATGTCATGGTTGGAGTGGGGATTTCTGGGGGTGCTGGGGAACGTCAACGAGCATCTGTCCTTTAATAGGGGTGGAACGACCCTGGTCCGGGTTCACCGGTCGAATTCGCCCAAGCGCTATCATCGAAATTAGAGAAGTATTCGGCCGCTGTATATGCCGTTTCTTCTTCGCTCCCACTTCGCTTCTGATCAGGGGTGATTGATCGCTTCTTGTTCCGGGGACAGTCTTTGGGGTAGTGCCCTGGCGCTCGTTTCTTGCAGATGTCGCAGGTGAAGAGGTGACAGTAAGACGCAAAATGTCCCAGCCCTTTGCATCTGAAACAGGCTTCGTTTTTCATGTGGGGCGGAACTGCGGAGGGTGGTTGGTTAGCGGTCAGGGTCATGCTTCGGACGTAGAAAGGTGTCGGAGGTCGTTCTTTTCGTTTCGGGGGAGAAGGTTGCCAGGCATTGGCGGATGCGGCTCGTGCAGATTTTCGAAGGTGGTAGGAGGAGGAGGAGGTCGCGGATCCAGATGGGGGCGTTTGCAACGCGTGTGTTTCTGCTCGGGTTTGTGTCGGGGCGGTGGAGGTGTTGGGCTTTGCGTACTTTAATTCGTAATTACTAACTACAGAGGCCATTCCTTTTTCTAACATTTGGGACATCATACTATGGGCGAGTTGTTCTAGGTTTGAGATGGTATCGAGGGTGAGGTCATATTGTCGGAGGGTTTCTTCGAGGGGTCGGTCGTGGACCTCGCGGAGGATTTCGGCGCGATGTCCGGGGTCTTGGAGGTAGTTGTTCGTGTATTCAGCGAGAGGGGGGAGAATGTTCAGGGTTTTGAGGGCGTGAGAGGAGGGGAGGTCAGACATGTTCGTTTGATGGTGATGGTTGCGGATGAGTTCGCTGGATCGGTTTAGAGATGTTTCTTCTCCTTATATGCAGCAAGGAGGTCCGCAGCGTTTCTTAAATTATCCGTAGGTTCCCATGTGTTTTCTGACGTGGGGTAGCCTAGCCACTTCACCAGGAATACGTGTCCTTTACCTCGTTTCTTGTGGGCGATGATTGACTCCACTTCGTGTTCTTCCTGTCCGTTGATCAGGTCAGGGGGTGGCCTTAGGTAATTGGGGCCGTGGGCGGCGGTTTCGCGATAAGGTGTGAGGAGGGCGGCGTGGAATACAGGGTGGATCTTCCATTGATGGGGGAGTTTCAGCTCGTAGGAGAGTGGTGACAGAACCTGCTTGATGGGGAAGGGTCCCTCTCGTTTCGGAGAGAGTTTCCTTCATCTCTTCTTGACTTGTTACCGCCACCATGTGCCGTGGGAACTTTCTGTACACTGTCTGGCTCGTCGTCCAGCAGTCTATCCCCTGGCCTGATCTTTGATCAGACCAGCCTATCCCACTCCCCAGGAGTCGTTTGGGAGCTATCCCAACCCCCCTGGCGATTGGCCTGACCGATCCCCACGGATGCCCACTCAGAGGGTGTCCTACTGTCTGCCATCTTTCCCTACCTGGGCTCGATGATCCTCGGCTCTGGGATGGGGCACCTTCCGCCAATCGGGGGGGGGTTCGACGGTGAAGTAACGCTGCCGGCTTAGGCTGGGGGTCCCATTCTGGGGTCGGGGGGAGAACACGCTTAGGGGGGGGGGCGATCCTTTGGATTGCCAGATCCCTGGAGAGGATCTAGGGACCTGGTGCGTCTGCTTTCACTTCCTTTTAGGATCTTAGCTACTCTACGACTACAGGACACTGCCTTCTCCCTGTGGGTGGGTCCTTGCCTCGCACTAGGGGTTTGCGCGCCGGCGCTTCCCCCTACCACGCTTCCCCCTACCACGCTTCCCCCTACCACGCTTCCCTTGGGCACCCATGCTCTGTGCGTGGGCTCTGGGGACAACTTATCTGCTCATCCAGGATGCGCAGGGCTGGCGATCCCTGCTGCTTACAAGAGACTGAGCCACTCCCACTGTCCACCTGTTAGCAGGGGTCAGCAGAGTATCTGCAATCATTGAGATCAGACAGCAGAGGGCAGGGGGAGACGCTCCCCCAGCACTGCTCTTTATGGCCCTACAACACTGGGTGTTGGGGACCACACGTATCCTCCCCGGCCGCGTTCGTTAATGCGGCCTGTGGATCTTCTGGACGATCAGGGAGCGGGCCTGCTGAGGCTGCCACTGAGACTCCAACGGGGCCCCTTCCCCGCCGCCGCCATCGTCCACGATGGCAGCACAACTGATTGATCGATCGGCGACGCCATCGACCTCTCGTGCGTCGGACCAGGGGGGGTAACACCCCCTATCCACTGTCGGCAAGCTGCCTGTCTGGATACAGGCGGCGCTACCACGCACCCCATCGCTATGGATGGGGCGCTCCTGGGACTCGTCCCTGGGGTTGTCATGGGCATACAAGTGGGGGCCTCGGCCGCCCACGGGTGTACCCATATCCACAGGCTTTAGGCCCACTGGGTCTCAGCCAGGCACCTCATTGGATGGCAGGGACGCCGGTCCGGTGGCCCATTTCTCGATGAGGGGAGTGGTTCTCCCCTCTGCCCGTTAGGGAACTCGGTTAACCTCCAGGACCTTCGGGAGCTGGGGGCTTACGGTGAATCAACACCACTCACCGGCTGGCTTTGGCTGGCCGCGCGTGGGGGGACCGATCTAGCTGCGGGTGGGGGGTCTTCCGGCATGCGGCGGCGCAAGGGCGCGGCTCTGCCTTCCCGCTCCAGCGAGCGTTATATGTGGTCTATCTGCCCGCCTCAGAGGTTAAAAGAGAGAGGAAGGTCTCACACCGGCAGGGGTCTGGTATAGTAGAGCGTAGCTTACTCTAGTATGTTTGTACTTTGTGCCCGCGGACTGTGTACGTACACCGCGCTATAAATTGTTGAACAAAAAAAAAAAAAAAAAAAAAAAAAAGAGAGAGTTTCCTTGTCACATCTGTCAGTTTTAGGTTTTTCGAGTTAAGCCACACCTTCTGTCCTTTCTCGAATGGGGTAAATTTCCTTGTGATTCGTTCCGCATTGATTTGTCGAGCTAGCTCGTGCGCTGCAAGTGCTTCGTTTCGTGCTTTTAATAACTGAATTAGGCGTTGCTCTGCTGCGGGTACGTCGCTTTTCTGATAGGCCGTGGGTATCGCTCGGGGTTCGTATCCCATCATGAGGTAAAACGGGGAGTGTTTCACTGTCGAATGCGTGCGTTGGTTGTGGGCGAATTCCGCAGTGGGAAGGAGTCTTCTCCATGTTTCGGGGTTGTTTGTGCAGAACATCCGGAGGTAGACTTCGACTTCTTGGTTTACATGTTCTGTTTCTCCATCAGTTTGTGGTGAAAGGCGGTGCTCATTGCGAGCTTGATTCCGAGGAGTTTTCCGAGTTCTTGGTAGAGTTTTGATGCAAATCTGGGGTCTCTGTCGGAGATTATCTTGTCTGGTAGTCCGAACCGGGTGTAGACATTTTTCAAATATGCGTCCGCAGCTCCTAATGCATCAATCGTTTTGTTGCAAGGGATTAAAATTACCCCCTTAGTAAGACCATGGTCTACCACGACCATTAATGAATCGAACCCGTCGGACAGGGGTAGGTCGGTGATGAAATCGGTTGTCACGAGTGCGAATGGGCGCGTTGTATTGCTTTTTATTAGTGTGAGCGGTGGTGTTGTCGGATGTGTAACAACCTTCATTTGTTGGCATTTTGCACAGCCTTCTACCCAGTTCTTGATTAATACCGTCATTCCCGGCCACCAGTAGTCTCTGTGGATGAGTTCGATTGTCTGGAATTGTCCAGGGTGTCCGGATGGTAGCGAGTTGTGGTATAATTCAATTATTTTCTTTCTGAGTTCGGTGTCGGGTGGTACGTAACACCTGTTCTTAAAAAAGATTAGACCGTCTTTTACTTCCCAGTCTGTTAGATCGGATTTGATCGGCGGGGTTCCGTTGGTTTTGAGTGCTTTGATTGCGTCTGCGACTAGTTCGTCCTTCATTGTTGCCTGAATTAGGGCTGTTTGCATGTCGGTGTCGATGACGTTTATGAACTTCTGGGGGAAGGAGTGTAATATTCTCGTTGTCGTTTTCCGTCCCTAGATTCCAATCTTCTCTTCGTGATAGTGCGTCGGATTGTATCATTTGCGATCCTGGTACGTGTAAAAGGTTTAGTTCGAATTCAGATAAGAATAAGCTCCATTGAGCTTGTCTTCTATTTAGTTTTTGGGCGGTGCGGAAGTATGTCAAGTTCTTGTGGTCGGATAAGATTGTTACTGGGTGTGCGCTTCCTTGGAGATAATGGCGCCAGGTTTCTAGGGCGCGTATGATGCCCAGGAGTTCCTGATCGTAGATTTCATAATTCCGTTGCGTTGCGTCGAGCGAGTGTGAAATATATCCGCAGGGGTGCCATTGTCCGTCGGTACCTTGTTGTCTGAGTACCGCACCGGTGGCGAATTTCGAAGTGTCTGATTCGATTGTGAAGGGTCTTGCCGGATCTGGCATTGACAAGATTGGTGCTTGTGCAAATTTAGCTTTTAACCCATCAAATGACGTTTGACATGCTTCTGTCCATTTGAATTTAGTATCTTTTCAGGTCAGATCGTTTAGCGGTTTGGCTAGTTCAGCAAACCTCCCAATGAATCTTCGATAGAAGTTTCCAAACCCTAAGAACGATCATACTCCTTTGACGTTTGTCGGTTCCGGCCAATCTTTGATTCCTGCTAATTTTGTGGGGTCCATCAGAATTTGATCCGGTTTGACAATTAGCCCGAGGAATTCGACTTCTTGGACGTCGAACTTGCATTTTTCTGGTTTGAGGTAAAGATTGTTCTCGAGTAGTCGTTGTAAGATTCGTTGCGTCTGTTGTTGGTGTTCTTGTTTGTCTTTTGAAAAGATGAGAATGTCATCCATGTAAATGACGACCCATCCTTCGTCGATCATGTCCTTGAAGATATCATTCATCATACCTTGGAATGTAGCAGGGGAGTTGCATAATCCAAAGAACATTACCGTTGGTTCGAACAGTCCTTTATTCGTTTTAAAGGCTGCTTTCCATTGATCACCTTCTTTGATTCGGACGTTGTGGTAACCCCATCGTATATCGAGTTTCGTAAACCATTGCGCTCCCTTCAGTTTGTCAAGGAGGTCGCTAACCAACGGGAGTGGGTAGGTGTTTTTGATCGTTCCGTGGTTGAGATATCGGTAGTCTTGGCAGGGTCGAAGTGCTTCGGAGTCTTTCTTTGCGACGAAGAAGAAAGGTGATGCCATAGGTGATTTTGACGGTCGGATGTATCCTTTCTTCAGGTTTTCTTCGAGAAAGTCGTCCATTTTCAATTGTTCTGCTGGTGTCAGTGGGTAGACTTTACAATCTTTTGGTAGGAAATCATCTTTCAGATCGATTGCATGATCCCAGGGTTTCGATTCAGGGAACCGTTCCGATGCTGCTTTTTCGAATACCTTTCGATATTCTTGGTACTGTGCTGGAAGGATATCATCGAGTGTCTTTGTCTTTTCTGGGTTGTCCGTTTGATTGTCGTGAGCGAGTTTCTGCGAAATAGAGGTTTTAGCTCTGATCCAGATCCCTTGTCCAAGGCAAAACCGTGGCGAAGTTCTTGATGACATTATCCTCGATATCCTTTTCGTGTTGTTCGAGTATGAATATTTCGGCGCGTCGTATTCCAAGGTGAGGGGCGGTTCGGTGGTGGTAGGGTCGATGACGGGTTCTCCTTTGATGTAAGCAATGACGAGGTTGTCTGTTGGTTCAGTTTCAACTTTGTCTGACGTAAATGGGATGTTGTCCGGGGTTCCGCTGCTGTTGTCTTTGATCGGGTGTTCTTCTTTGATAGGGGTGATTTTCCTGATCTGTTCCTCGGTGCTTTGTTTGAATGCCGTGTCTTTGATCATTTCCCTAGATTTAGCAACGATTCTCCGAATTTGGGCGAATTGTTCTTCTTTGTCAGGGAAAGTGATCGTACCCTTTTTCCAGTTGATATCGGGGTTTTCTTTTCTAAACCAAGGTAATCCCAGGATTACTGACTCTTTTCCCAAGCCAGTTACCAGGTATTGTTCGTCCGTTTGTCTTTCTCCGACGGTGAGTCGGGCCGTTGTAGAATGAGTTGTTCCTTGTTTGTTCAGTGTCCCGTCGGCGTTCCACGTCTTGATTGGTTTAGCCAGGGGGGTCATTCGAAATCTGCGATTGCGTGCGAAATCTCGATCGATAAAAGTTCCGGCGGCCCCTGAGTCAAGGAGCGCCTCTGTTTCGACGATTTTGGTTCCTGTTTCTAGCTTAATGGGTACTCTCATGGAGCGTTGTCTCATATCAGCTACTAATACAGATGAAACCGTTAACTCAGCGGGGTCTGACGTCGTTCCAGTCCGCTTCTTTAAAAACCCTTCTCTTCGAGGATTGCGAGAGCCTTCTCTTGTTCTTCTTCGTCTAACTCTCCCATCATGGTGCGGAGGTTGTTGTATAACCCTTGCCCTGTCTTCTTCTGCCAAGGCTTGGGGGAGGGAGATGTTGTGATCGTTCCATCTTTCTTGTGATCGCCGGAGCGGTGTCCGGGTTTGTGACAGATAAAGCATAGCCCCTTTCGCATATGCTCCATTTGTTCGGTGGTGGTTAGTCGGTTGATATCAGTGGCTTCTCTTTTGATCGAGGGAGTAGATCTGGGTTCGTAGATCGTGCGCGTTTTTCCTGCGATGGCGCGCGCTCTCTTCCATTGACCGTCGTACTTTGCGGCTGCCTCCATCATGTTGTCGAGGGTGGTGGGGACTTTCTCCATGTTGTAGATCTTCTCTGTTAACTTGGGATGTAATCCGTCAATGAAATATTCGATAAGGGAGACATCTTCGTTGATCTTGGCCCTTCCTTTCAAGATTCTGAACTGGGCAATGTAGTCTTCGACCTCTCCGGTCTGTCTGAGTGCCTTCATTTTCTGTCGTGCGTCTCCTGCATCATCGATTGGCGAGAACACGGTTTTGAATGCTTCTTTAAATTCTGCCCACGTCCCTAAGGCTGTCTCTCCTGCTTTCAACTCTGCCCATCCTGCTGCTGTGCCCCCGTTCATAAACGAGAGCATGAAGATGATCTTCTTATCGTCGGTGTCGTAGATATCTTCATTTGCTCGGAGGTAGAGTGAGACTTGAGAGAGAAACGTGCTTGCTTTCGTTCTTTCTCCATGGAAGTCGGTGGGCGCGCGGATCTTGATCTCTTTAGACGTCATGTCGTAAGCGTCGGTATCGGTGGTGTCAAGGAATTGATTTGTGGGTTCTGGTTCGGTTTCTTCGTCTGGGTTGGTTGGTTCGAATTCTTCGTCAGGGATGTATCGAGGTGGTTCAGTGTTTGTTCTCTGGCTGTACCAGCGTTCAGAGGGTTCAGAGTAACGTACTAGTCGACCTTTGTGTCTGTACCAAAGGGTGTCGGGTTCAGGGGTGGCGCCTTGCGGCGGTCGATCGGGGGAGTGTCGGGTAGGTCGTCTGGAGAGAGGGGAGTCTGCTCTTGAGTAAGAGGACGTTGTGGATCAGCTTGACCTTTTGTTAAGGCGAGAGCCTCAACTACTCAGTACAAGTATCGAGTTCGTTAACAACGAGGCTTTCGTTGCTAAGTTAAATCACGCTAAGTCAGAGGCTTTCTGGCTTAGGTCGAGTCGCGCGTTCGAGAGCAGTATAAGGCTGTTAATTGCCTAAGGTCAAGCTAAGGAGCCTTAACCTCTGTCTACTACAGTTTATATAGCTAATTACCTGGCTACGTGTTGAATACCTGTCTACACGTATTGTAAGAGTCAGTAAACTATCTATGGGTGCAAAGCTGTAGAATGCGATGTAAGCAGACAGCTATCTACTCGGTGTCTAATGAAAAAGGGAATATGGGCACTGCCCGACGAGTCAGAGATAAGGGGACGAGTCATGGTGAGCACTGCCGCGACAAAGAAGGAAAGAGAAGAGGAGAGACGAGTCATGATAGGCACTGCCGCGACGGAGAAGGAAATAGACGTGAAAGGAAATTGTAACAGATAATTTCGACCCCTACTTCACCGTCTTACATTACTTACATCACCTACTTCACCTTCAGACATCCTATCACAAACAGTACTTTCATTCAAGAACGAAGTCGTTCAATACCTACAAAACAATGTCACTCCTTTTTACGTATGTGTCACCTTTGCTTATAATTTACTTACCAAAACCCTGCACCATTTTATGATCTACATTCACCCTCCTTATGACCATTTACCTTTACATTTTACTACAACCCCACCATTCCTTTCATACCTTTCCCAACCCATCACTGGCAGTATATGGCCTCGAGGGCTCGGCCCAAAGGGGGAAATACTGTCATATCCCATGCAAGCACCCCTCGGAACTCTGCCTCGGAACTCCGACGGAACTCCGTAGGAACTCCGAGTATTTCAAATTCCTCATTTCAAATTACCTCTCCTGTTTTACTTACATCACATCTTCCGTAGTTTACTCAAGTCTGTTCTTCATCATAGATATCATCACGAAATTTGTACTCGGAACTCCGCAGAACTCCGTCGCAGCTACACCGAGTACTAGCCTTAGTATAAAACTACTTTACATACTTTGTATTCTTGAGTTCAAATATTAGTTGTTATCAACTTATCATTTGTCAACTTTAAGACCTCGAACTTCTATCTTAATCTTCGGACCTCCGGACCTCTACTTCATTCCTGTCCCTTACTTCGGACTTCCTAATCGGAACTCCGCTTTTGCACCTTTTCCTTACCTCGGACTTCCGCACGGACTTCCGGACTTTTCAGTTCCTTGCAAATTGGACACCGAGCGTAGAGAAGGGCGCAACCTCTTAAAGGTTGAAGCCAAGTCCTCATCATACATCGGAACTCCGCCGGACTCCGCCGATTTCCCGCGCCTTAGGATCAGTTCTTAACACCCTCCCAAAACAGGAGGACAACCTCTCATCCCTTTCGGACTTGCTGCTCCTCTGCAAAGAGTATGTGAAGCTGGAACTGCAGTTGGGCACTGGTCAATGGAAGTCAAGGGTGATGAGGATTAAAGTACATGTCAGACTACCTGTTCCTCTCATTTTGGGAATGCCATTCCTTTCAGCCAAGCACATTGTGATTGACAGCCATGCAAGGACAGCAATTGATAAGTGCATGGGGTATGACATATTGAACCTGCCACCGTGTGTGTCCCAACTGATATCAAAACCATGGGTACCAATGCTGCCTATGTCAAAGGCTGCCAGGAAACCCAGACAGGCCCTAGCCCAGACAGCCATCCGCCCTGCCCTGGCCAGCTGTGTACTCCCAGCCCTGATAATGGCTGCTGTAAGGGACCAAATTGAATCACTTGCCTTCCAGGACCTCCTGGCAGAAAAAAATGAAGCAATGAAAGCAAAGTACACTGATTGATTCCTGGTGAGACTCCTGGACACAACCACATCTACCATCACATCTGACTCAGGGACCCTTCCAAGGTCACCAGTGGCCAGGGATATGCCGCCCCAAAGGAATATCAAGAGGCTTGGAAGAGGCTCCTTGATAAACATCTGGCAGGGGGCAGAATGCGACTGTCAGTATTGGAATATGCCTCTCCTGCCTTTTGTGTCCTGCCTTTTGTGTCCTGAAGAGCCAAGGTGGGATATCCGACTTAATTGTCAACCCCCATTGGGTAAATGAATACCGGACACTCAACAGCAACACCGTCCAGGACAATTTCCCCTTACCCTGCATCAATGATTGTTGGGAATGGAGTGGTGAACAGTGACAGGAGGAGTTAAGGACAAGGTTAAGAAGATGAAGTTAATCTCAAAGGCTAGTGAGTGAGGGAGTCTGCAACAGGGAGGAATGTTATATTCATCTCCTACAAAGTGTGCAATATTTATACTACACTGTTAGGAGGTATAGTGTAATGCACTCCTATAATATATAAAGGAGGTATGAAGTCATAAACTCCTGTACTAGTTAATGTTCCAATAACTATGTCATATCTCCTATAGTTATGGTGTCATAGTACCTCCTATCATATTATCACTTGGTAAGTCTTAGACCTTCCATACCCTGGGCCTTAGACATGCTATTACTAGCACTGTCTGGGATATCCTATCACAGACATGCTATATCTGGTTCATACACTTAACATGTGTTAACTGCATTCCCCTAATTGTCCTTGCATGTGTTAACTCCTGTTAAACATGCGTTAATGTGACTTAGCATATTCAGGCTTTATTCCTTGGCCATGCTAACTGCCTTGGCCTGCCTGTATACTTTTGTATACTGTCCCAACAATGATATCCTTGCCGACTGTGGAAAAGGGAAGATCTTTGAGAAGATGGATATGACCAACTCTTTCTTTCAGATGCAAGTCCACCTCACATCCATCCGAACACCCTGGGGCCTCTATGAATGGACAGTCATGCCTCAATCTGGGTGCAATGCACCAGCAACACATCAGCATCAAATGACCGATGCCCTCTGGGAACACATTGGCAAGATCTGCCATGTGTATCTAGACAATATCATCATCTGGTCACAAACCCTTGAGGAACATGAATGGAACTGCAAAACCATGCTTAAGGCTCTCCGCACCTCCAGTATCTACTGCAATGCAAAGAAATCCAACCTGTTTGCCACTGAACTATTATTCCTCAGCCACATTGTCTCAGCCGCCAGGATCAAACCAGACCCTCTCAAGACTGACCGGATCGTGGAGTGGCCACAGCCCACTACTGCCACTAATGTCTGGGGATTCCTTGGCATATCACCACCTTCCTGCCTGCCCTCGCCAAATACACAAGCATTTTGACCCCACTCACAAATAAAGAATGTGACAAGAAGTTCCTGGACTGGACCAACACACACCAGAGGGCATTCAAAGAGATTAAACAACTGGTCCTCTCTGGCAATTGCCTCACTGTCATTGATTGTGAGGACACCAATTCCTCCATCTATGTGATCACTGATGCCAGTGACTGCTGAACAGGAGCTGTCCTGAGTTTTGGCAAGACATGGGAAATGGCTTGGCCGGTGGCATACAATTCCTGCCAGCTCAACACAGCTGAAAAGGACTACCCCACACACAAGAAGGAACTCCTTGCCATTGTCATTTCCATTCCATTTCTACTATCTAGGATTCCTGGTTCATTCCTAGCATTCCTAGGAATCCTAGGAATGAACCAGGACTTGGGGGGGGGGGGGAGTAATGTTGGGAGTGAATTCTGGTAGCTCAGAGGAGACTTTAGGGTGAGGTGGGGTGTCTCAGAGGCCAGGCTATTATTGTCTTAGGTAGACCTATACATGTAGTATATATACTATGGAATGTTAAAGTCTTGGGAATTAATATTATTCCCTGTGGCTGTGTTGGATTCTACCAGTGGCAGATCCTAACCCTAGAATGGGTCTTTGGCCTTGGCTTGCCTATATCCCAACACTGATCACTTAGTGTTCAGAGAGGACCCATTGATTTTTGGGGTTGTAGATCTACCCAAATATTTACAGACTTTATGGGGATTGTTATTGCCATTGGCTCATTTTTTTTTTCCAAACTGACCAGGAAAAATGAGTTAATGGCAATAACAATCCCCATAAATTCCAAAGATATTTGAGTAGATCAACAACCCCAAAATCAATGAGTCCTCTTTGAACACTAAGTGATCAGAGCACATGGTGTCTAGGTATTTCCAAAATACAAAAAAGACACAAGCTGGTCAAGGTAACACTACATACAAGTAATTTCACTAGCCTAGTGAGTTCGATTTCTTTGTCTCTTGGGCAATGCAACAACCTGCCAGTTGTATTTGCATTCTGGGGATTTTCCTGTTCTTTCCACTGCTTATGTCCAAGTAACAGACTGCAATATGATAAACAGTGCCATTAGTTCATAGATATGTAGGATAGTCAGCATGAGGTGCACTGCACAGTCTACATTACTTGGAACTGACTCGGAAGCTCTATGAATGGAAAATATAGGAATTAATGTATTTTGTTATATTGCCCAGACAGACTACTGAGATTTGTGCATGCAGATCAAGTGTCCAGTGGGGTTGACAAGTGAAATAACTGCTGAATCTTCAGACTTGGAAGCTTGCATTACTATGGGTATTCTGTTTTCAATCTGTGGGCCTGTAGCAATTTCAATTATTTTCTCTGAATTAAAATTTCCACAAAACCAGGTTGCCAATACTTGCAGGGTACAGCAGAAATATTCAAATTTGTCCAGGAGATGGTAACCAAGAAAATTCCCCTTGCATGACTTTCTCACTGAGTTTTACAATATGTTGCCAGATGCCCTCTCAATTTGTAAAAAAAATTCATTGTCAATTTTATCTCCCACAGCTGGGACTAAGAAGGAATATACAGAATGATGCATGTAGTCAATTATAAGGCCCAGAGGCATAGGATCTGATAACTTGATAATATACTCATTACCATAAAGAGCCTGGTCTTTGATTTGAGTGAGGGTGCATAGCTTGAGATGAGGATATTATACATATTGATAGTATTGTCATCACACAACATTCTTTCAATATGTACTGCCTCATCATCTAGCACCTCCAGCAGCACTCAGATCTAGGATAGCAAAGTGGCAGATTGGATGCTCTGCAACATTTATTGGTGTGTGGGAATTATTATTAAGAATGCCCCAGCCATTTTGGGCTGTGGAAATAGCCGAAGATGATGTTATAGCGATGACAAATGTGTACAGTAATCATGATTTGTCATTTTCAAAAGCGGCTCTGGCCAGAGCCAAATCAGGCTCTGGCTTGTTCCAGACATGGCACTAGACCCAAATATCTTAGTCGCGACTGTTGTTGGACATTTGGCAACAGCCTCTGAACGTCTCATCTTCAAAAGTTCGATTGAATACTCATCTCCTCCAAGTCATCGACGTCGTGTTCTGGGCTAGCCCCAAACGCAGCAATCCTTTTTTGTTCCTATCTGATGCCCTCTCTCTTCTGTTCTCTCTTTATTCCTGCCGCTTCGGCGCTTGCTTTGGAAGTTCTCCAGGCAACGCTTGTCTCTGCTCACGTCCTTGGCCCTCTATTGTCACTGCTTGTCAATACCTTACTGTGAAATGAATCTATTCTTGTCAGTCAGTGTCTGAGGAACCTTTCATGGAATGGTTTCTCGCATCCCGACCCGCAGGCGGCTATCAGTTAGTTCTCCATAAGATACCTGTGCGATACCATGCATCAACGACCTTTTCTTAGCAGGGTTTGCGGCCTCATCGAGGGGAATGCCCTGTTGTTTAAGTGGGCAGGGGATCTGCACTCGCATGTGGGAAGAATATCCCCTGTCCGTTGTCTGCTGTGGTTGCATGCTGTCATGATCTGTTGTTTCTTGTGCCACTGGGATCTTTTCAGCGGTAGGATGATCCCGTTTGCTGTATCACACCTGCTCACTCACCCTCCCAGTTCTGCTTCCTCCTTTCTAGTCTGCTTCCCTTTGTGCCGCCTCCAACACCTCTCCACGCTCGTGCTCTATGCCCTCAAATGACTCACTTCCCATTGATGTCAGCCTGTACTTTCCACGCGTTCACCAATCCGGAAGAAGAAGTTTACGAACGTTGAGTTCCACCACACCCACAAGGCTGCGTTGAGGCCGCTAATCATCAAGAAGATCAACGCCAAAGTTGTGATCGTCAAAATGATGATCAAAACTTTGTTCATCGGCGGCTGGACACCCGGCATTGGGATGACGAGTACATCTACGCTGAACCGCCTCGTCATCAGCATAACCACCTGCAGCAAGCAAAGGAAATCGCAATACCTGAACGCCAAGAGTCGAAATGGATGGCAATGATGACGAAGCCGAGTCACCTCTACCACAAACTTATATCCTGTTTAAATGCTTGAGGAAAGCTTCATGAGGGTGCGTTATCCATTTTCCTCTTGTCATTCCAAGTCATTAATTCTTTCACAGCTGTAGATCTGATTCCATCTGCTCATGCTCGTTTGCACTCAGGTCCAGTATCCCCTTCTGCTTCTCTCCGCTCATTCTTCCTATTGTACCCTGTCTTTCTTGTGTCTCGGTGCTTTGATTACTTCTCATTGTTGTACTAAGTATATGCTTTAGTGTAATAAATTTGTTAAATGCAAGTCTTCGTTTGTATTGTATGAGTAATATCCATATCGGCTTGCACATCCTCCCAGGTGATGCATTTCTGATGGTCAGTTGTATGGCAACCATCATCTCGACTTTAACTAAGCCAAGTCTGCTCACGCTTTTCCTGCCAAACATCATCAAAACAACGCGTCCGCATCCACAACCACAACCACAACATAGCGTTCTGGGCTTGCCCCAACCACTACAAACCTCTTAATGCTGTAGCGTTCTGGGCTTGCCCCAACTGCTACAAACCTCTTAATGTGTTTCTTCACTCTGGAATTGTTTATCTTTGCTTCATTTGACACTCAGTGTTTGCTATCTCTCCAGGCGTCACTCCCTCCTCGTTCGTCTCCTGGACCCTTGGATAGCAAGTTTGATTCTGCAGTGGAGTTAGCTTGTTGGATCCATTCATTCTTTAATATTATTCCCCTGTACATCGACTTGCAGAGGATGGCGCATGGAGGTAGACTGCTGTATATTGGCTGTCAGGCTTTCTGGATTACGCTGGCACGATACCATGCACTTGTGACCACAGCAGGGTTTGCAACCTCATAGAGGGGAATGCCCTCGCTGTTGAAGTAGACCGGGATTTGCAATCCTATGTGGGATGAATGTCCTGGTCTGATGTCCGCTGTGGCCGTGACTGCTCTAGACTTCCTGTTATGTTGATCGACAACACGTCAAGCACCACCTATGCTTACTCTTGGAGATCCATTTCTGGTTATGAAGAGTTTGATGCAGAGATGAGGCACAAACCACATCCTCCTCCTCATTCGCTACTGGTGAGAACTTCAACCAGAATACTGCCAATGAAGCATGCTTCGGTATCACCAAAGCTTGGTTGCGTTATGTTTTCACCTGAACAAGTACAGTATGTGGCTCCCTTGTCAGGTTAACCAAAAAGCTCATATGCAGTCTAGAACACTTGCCGATCAATCATTGATAATAGGCCTCTCTATAACATTTGGAAGATGTGATAAAAGTTTCTTAGTGACCGTAAAGACTGCTGCTGCTGCTACTGCTACTACAAATGCTGTACGAGCCCATATTCTGCCACTTTGAACAGGAACACCTCGAGACCCTTCCAATACTCTCCCTGGTTTGCGAGGTCGGTGTTCAGCCACTGGGCCCATTCTTCCAATGTCATGGTGGTGGGATCATCTGATGTTGTGAAGGTGAAGTGCGGGAGGAGCTCCTCCATGGCTTGGCGGTCAAAGTATAACGCATACACCGAGGCTGGGATGATGTTGCCCCAAGGGCACTTCCCCAATGTACCAGGGCCTGCATTTTTGTCTTTCAGTTTGTGGCAGGCTGACTCACCTCGCCACTGGACATGGCACCCTGGCTCCAGACCGTCGCCCTTCAGATTCTGCAGCATTGCACAAGTCCAGCAGTACCGATACCGGGGTTGGAGTTGGATGTTCTTGCGAAAGGAGAAGAACTTCGACAAACTGGGATGTTTCCCAGGTCCCAACAGTTTGTCGAATGGGCAGTCGAAGAAAGGACGGTGTTCAGTGTCTGAAAGCTCCTTATAGCCGATCTCATGGCTTCTCACCCTTTTCCCAGTCAAGATGAAGCAGACCGGGCAGTGGTTGATCAACGCAGGCATGAAGCTGTCCAGGAGTTCTGACTTGCGCCTCTTCTCCAAATTGGAGGCTGAGTTGGCGGTGGCGGCCTGAGTAATAGCATTGCCCACTATGCTGCTTCCGCATCCCCCCTGGGTGAAGTTAGAGGCAGGAGTGCTGGGCGTCAAGGAATACCTCTCTGATGACAGTGAGCTGGCCAAATCATCTCTGCCTTGCCGAGCCATGGCCGCTGAACAGCACCCTCTTGATGATACTGAGCCCAAAAGACCTTGTCTTGGCGCACTTCCTTGTGGAGTCAAGGGACCCCTGTGTGGGTAGGAGGCTGAGGCGGGGCTGGAGCATGCACCCCTCGATCTGTTCTGTTCCAATCTGGGTCTCTTTAGCTCACACACCTCTATCCTGTCCAGCTCTGCATAGAAGGCCGGATGGCAGCTAGGGTCCCTATCCCAGGCCTCTGAAAAAGTTGAGAGGTTGCCAGCTGGCCGCTTACAGTTGCCCTCCTGCTGAGGTTGGCCTGCTTCTCTGCAAACAACCTGTGTGGCGAGTAGCTGGTAGTCATCCGTCAGCGAGCAGTTGTCGCATTTATAATGGCCCTCTATTCTCCTGCAGTTGGTTTGGACCCCGTTGAAGTAGCTGGAGATAATGCCGATGCGGCATCCCCGTGTGCTGGTGAAGTTCCCACATGCTGCCCCTCCTTCTATATCATCAGGGCGGTTCTTAAGGTAGAATCCACCTCGGGGGTCGAGAACAGTGAAAACGTCACATCTCAGTCCTGAACAGCCTCCTCTTCCAGCGCCTTGATAGTAGCTTATCAGGCCATAGGCTCCCAGGTGAAATACAACAAATCAAACTGAAGGGTGATCAATCCCTTGAATGAGGGCTGGAGTGGCAACGATCACATTTGACTGTCCTTTTACCCAAAGGGAGTGGTTACGATCCTTGACTTTCGTGCCTGTGCCTGCATGCTTCCCCTTGCCCCTGTCCATGTCCTCTTGCTCCGGAAGGGAAGAATGGTATTGGGGGCAGCCTATGGTTTTGCTGAGAAGGTCTGCATCTGGCACCTGCATGACGAAAACAATCATCCGCTGCTCAGGCTCAAGGAGGCTTCGGAGCATCCGAGCAAGTTTGGCAGTTACATCCACTGTGGACCTGCTGACTGGTAGTGAATCTGGTATGCTGAGAACATGGTGGGCCAGTTCAGGGCGGGAGGTGTTCTGATGAATAATGATGTAGGAGGATGGGGTGCCTGCCAGGTTTACCTTCCTTGCAAAGACGTCGATCAAGCTGACTGGAATGGTGGCGGAATCAAACACCTTTTGGACAGGGAGCTTTGAGATGAAATTGAGCATCTGCTGGTACTTTTCATCTCGGTCTGTATGGGCACCGAAGTACTCTTGGCATTCATCGAGCACCAGGGTACCTACCCTCTGCCACGTTTGAGATTGTGTTAGCCTGTGAAAAAAGACATGTCAGTTTACGCTCCAGCCTATGGTTTATCAGTTTGCTTACGTGCGGAAGGCAACAGAGTCCATGCTCTCGACAGCCATGAACAGGAGGCTTGCCTCTTTTGGGATGTTAGCTCCACATGCTGCATTCCATCTGATCGTGTTTATCCCATGGTCCTGAGCCCTCTGTAGATGCTGGCTCAGCAGTCGCTCAAAGGGAACCACGACAATGGTAATGACCTCTGGCAATATCAGTCCAGCAACCAGCCAGGCTGTAGACTTTCCTGCGCCTGTTGGGAGAACTGCAATGACATTGTAATCCTTATGTATTACCGCTTCACACAGATCCAACTGAGCTTGAGACTTAGGGCAAGTGTCTGGGCCATACAATGTGCGGAATGCTTCCAAGATCTTTTCCCTAATGCCTTCTCTCGTGTTTCTGCTGGTTGAAGGCAATGGAGTTGCAGGGGATGATGTTTCTGCGATGAATGCTTCTGAGTCCAACATCTCCCAGTCTATGTCCTCTGCAGTGCTCAACTGGGATCCTCTGAAGAGCCTGTGGTGGAAATTGTCCTTGGGCTTGGGCAGGCCAGCAGCAGCGGCAGCCATGGTTTGCCGGAAATATGAATCTGGCGCAATGGAGGAGGATGGGGTTGATGAGAAGGAAGAAATGGACGATGATTGGACAGGAGTCAAATGGGAGTTGGGCTGTGATGGTCGTTGCCTTTGCACTAGCAGTGGAGCCAAATCCAAAGCAGGGGGATCAGAATCTGGAACAGGAGATGAGAGAATAGCTTGCTGGGCATGTGATGACTGCACCAGGGATTGGGCCGGCACCGTCAAAGGGTTTCTCACCCCCATACTGATGGGCACCCCAAGTGGCGGGTCAGAATCAGAGACTTGGGTTGTTGATGAAGGCAGGTGCACCTCTCTGTCCCCAAACGGTGTCACAGTGATTCGGGCTGGAAAAGTGGAGTTGAGGCGGTGCATGGCATCCATTGAAGTGGATGGCTCTGCAGTGGTAGAGCTCTGGGAAGCACCTGCTACCGCTTGTAGTGTTGCCTGGACTTCTGCCCGTATCACCCCACGGAGCTCACTGACCAGCGCCTGTGCCACAGACTGTTTCAGCTCACCAACTAGAGCTTGTAAGGCATTTTGAACTGTGTCGGTGACTGTTGCAGAGAGGCGCTCCTCTGTTAGTGCTCCACAGAGGCGAAGAGCCACAGGTGGGGGCAAGCTGCCAAATCCTAACACGGCCTGGTACTGAGTGTCAACCCAGCACTGCTCATAAAGCTCGTCGGAAGTTGCAAAGTCAAACATATCATGGTCTCGGCTATAGTGGTTCTTAGTGATGCTAGAAGAGTGGCCCATGCCTTTGTCTGAGCGCCTCTGGGCTACCAGGAAGTGCTCATCAACAAACTCCCTGGTGATTGTGGCCAACAGCTGGCGACACCTGTTCAACTGGATATCGGCACCACAAGTCCTCCTAAAGAAGGCACCCAACAGTTCTGAATTGTCTTTGGGGCTAAGGCGGCGGCCTCGTGAGGCATATAGATAAGTGTCATAAATGGCGGCAGTGGCATCTCCCCATACCACACGACTAAAAATTACTTCTATAGGGCAAACCACAGCAAGGTAGTGCACGAGAGGCTGACTGACATTTTCAGCGACCTGAGTGGGGAGGAACGAGTCTTGTCCTGTCAGGTTGGAGGTCTTTGTGTACAAGCTACTAAGAGCATTTTTTGATGCTGAATGTCCAGGTTCTGCCGACGTGAGCGGGTATTGCAGATTTTGGTGTCACCAAGTTCTGTGCTCCTCTTTGCGCACATGATCTCTTTGATGGGCATGACTGTCTGGAGGACTTGCCCTGAGAGAGAGAGGGAACGAAGAAGGGCTGATATATTCCACATCCATCTTCCACTGTTGTCCAGCATTCCAACTCTCCACTCTGGGCTCTCCACCAGTCGTTTCAGGAGGGGAAGATGTGCATTTGAGAAATGTGGGTCGCTGAGGAAGGAGTACCCTGTTGCATCCTCTCGGGGCCTATCTACTAGCGGTTGGGGACCTGCCAGCCAGTCTGGGATTTCTGTTTCCCCAGTAATATCAAGAAGGAGGCGTTTAAATGTAGCCACCTGGCCCTGAAGGCCCTCTCGGAGGTGGTCAAGCGCAACTTGTTCTCCATCGATAGACACAACATCCATGGTTGAATTCCATGCCACTCTAGGCGGTTGTGGTTGAGCGACAATAAGGCTAGCGGTGTAAGCGCTGAGCTTGCAAATTTGGCTAAAGGGCTTGAGGCTTTTTGGCTCAAGGAAGTCCTCGACAACAGCTGACACAGCGCTGTGAAGATGGGGATGTAATGTCAGCCAGCAGACTATGGTGTATCACAAACAAATAACATGCTTACTTGAGAATAGATTTGTGCTTTTGCTGTATCTCAAGTGCCTCAACCATGCAGAAGCTTCTTGCGCCATACTTCAGATGACTGAGGAACGGGGAGAGTCCATCAGGCTCCATCAACGATCCATCCTCATGCAAAGCAGCAGCAGCCAAGAATGCCATCAGATACGTTGAACGCCCAGTCGTTGGTCCATCCAGTACTGGCGCTTCCCAAAGCCTCCTCATCAAGTCATGAGGGCATTTCCACCCAGGATGACCCTGTACCAGGGTCTCGAGGAGGTGCTTGGCATCTTCCCTCCCAGCAGGAGTTATGGGGAGTTCAAATACAGGGTCCTTGTCCAACGCTCCACGAATGTAAGTTGTGATTGCCTGAGCTATGTCTCTTGAATATGTGTCGAGAGACTGATCTGTTGTCAGATCTTTCCAGTAGGTTCTTCGGCTGTCCCTATAACAAGAAACGGTGTTGCAATGATCAGACTAACTGTGAGGCAGGGGATGGAGAAAAGAGCAAGAGCACAACAAAATACTTTTTAAAAAGAAAAAGAAAAGAGAGGCTGATATTGATGGCAAAGTCCTAAGATCTTGCCCAGTCCAGCTTCATTCCGAGTGGGAACTGTGGCAAGAGTGATGACACGTCGGCGACTCTCCCTGCTATCCACCACACTGCCTAGCATATCCCACCATTGAGTTACCCTATGGAACGGTGGGATTTCTCTCCCCTCCACAGGGACTTCCTGCTCCAGCTGTGGCAGTAATGGCAGGATGGAGCTGATTAGTACAGAAAACGGACTTTCAGATGAGTAGCCAGTAAGGGAAGGGTTAACGACAAAGTATTCTTTTCCGACACTGGGGAACAGTGTCTGCACCATGGCTTCCACTTCTCTCTCGTATCCCCCTGGTCGATGCACCTCTCGACGATGTTGTGATATAGTATTCTTGGCAAGCGCCGCATAGGAGCAAGACTCCACTCTGCACATAAATCCATGGTGGACACGCACAAGTTCAACAGGAGGGCCGTGATTGGATGGCAATGGTCCATTGATTGCCTTTGTGACGAGGTTATAAGAAGGGACAAAGGCTTGGAAGGTCATCTTGTCATCAGCGGAAATATGGGAGAATGAATGAGCCTTGTGTAGGTGGCCAAGCATGTCTCAAGGGATGTGCGCTTCACCACACTGGATGCACAAAATCATTTGGAGGGCGGAGTGGATCCTGAGCCCCAGACCGTCCAAGAAGGGGTTGGAGACCAGATACGACACATTTCCCTCCAGCTGGATGACTAGAAGACAGAGAAAGGCATGGGGTATAAAAATAAAAGAGAAAGGAGCATTTGGATGCTTACGTTTACGTGGTGAAGGTTTTGGAAAATGAACTTCATCACCAGAATGGGAGCCAGCAGCAGGAGGAGGAGGAGCGGTCATGCTACAGTGGGCCAGAGGTGAGAAGGAGGAGGGAGCATGCATATTTATAGTTACATGCCTAAGACCTTGAACTTTGAAAGTGCCATGGGAGGCACTGTGGGCTTTTAGTTCTGTCTTATCAGCAAAAGTTGCATGGCAGAAGGAACACATCAGTGGGTTGGGAGGCATGACGGTTTGTTAGAAGGTTGGAGTGTGCAAGTATAAGAATAAAATGAAGAGGGGGGTTCCACTTGATGATGACTGAGCGCCAAACCCTGTAGTTACTATTTAACCATTTCAATTGATCATTTTTTTTTCCTTCATTTTTTTTTCTTTTTCTGGAGTAGCAGGTAGCAGAGGAATGCGCATTACCTGATGGTGAGCAAAACGGGGACCTGAACGCAATAATGCAATTTCAAAAGATGGGCGGCACAGAAAAAGCTCCATTTGGGTTCTGAGCTTGGGTTCAATCATCAGTTTGTTTTTTCTTCGTCTTTTGGGATGAGCGGAACCTGATTATAGCGGCTTCACTCACTTCCTTTTAGAGCGTATCTCTGTCATATCTAATATACATTTCAAATGGATGTATATATATACATGCACATGCATGCACGCATGCGCACGGCCTTTCCATTTATGGTTTGGCCATGGGAAAAATCTAGATTAGGAAATGAGGGCTCAGAACAGTGAGGCCAGTCTTTACTGTTTTTGGTTTAGTTTTGGTTTAGGCAATAATCCAGGTTGGCAGGTCTTTGCCGTTTATGGTTAGACCACGAGAAAAAACCTGGATAAAGAAATTCTGGGGCCGATAGCATCCCCGGGATTTCAAATGGATAGGGTACGCCCCCCAGCGGGATGTTTCTGCTGCCTTACAGCAGGGGACGGGCTGACCCTAACGGGTGCCGTAAAAAGCCGTGGGATGGCGCGAGCCATCTACGACTCTGGACAGCTTAATACACTATCGCAATGCGAGAGTCAAACTGAAGAATGATCTTCCACGCTGTTTTTGAACAGTACTCTGACTGAGCCAGGATGTGATACCATCGGTATTACACTCGCGCCGACTCAGGCCTTTCTGGGAGCCAAGGCGGCCTCTGGCCACCTTGGTACCTGCGCTTTGGCAAGCGTGGGAGAATTTTCCTGTTCTGGAAAAGTTGCGCTTCGGCCAACTTAGTACAGGGTGGGGTGCCCGCCGGCCCAATTGGGAAGGCGGGTACCGCCTGGACGCGAGTCCAGCGGCTAAGGTCCGGTGGCCCCCCTGTTAGGCGCAGTGGGTGGAAACCCTTGGGAAGCATGGCACGGCCCTGTGTGCTAGGCACACAACGCCGATGCGCTGCCCTCCCTCATGACTCAGATCAGAGATAAGGAAGTCAGGTGAGTCGGGAAACCGACTCATGTTCTGTCTTGTGATGACAAGGTGTTAGCGGATCTTGTCAGATCGACTTCAGATGACTCATTGCTGTGCGTTTGCACATGGTGATAAGAGCCTTGAGGCTCTTATCTGTGACTCGGCAGGTGCTGGATCAGGGCATGGCCCTAACGCCTTAGTACTCCTGAGTCAGATGTTGTTCCAATGCGTTCGGCATTTGACAGATGGCGGGAAAAGCTTGGGTCATGGTGTCCTCGGCGCTGACGAGCTTGGCTTGGCGCCAGTCACATGTCGCATAGTCTGGTTGACTATAAAAACCCAGCAGAAGTACTGAAGAGGCTACAAGCCAAAACACATTCTCTGAAGCGATTCAGAGATTTGTTTACTTTCTGCTACCCTCTTCACACAAGATAACTCGCACACCTTCGGCATGCTCGTTCTCTAACCCTATAACCCTATAACCCTAGGAAAGGCGAGTAACCATAGCTGCATCCCTCCATTAGAATTTCTTGACCACCAGTTGAAAAGGATTCACACATTTATTTATGATGGCCTCCTGAAACAGAAGTCATCTTGTGAAAAATCAATCTTCTCCCAAGAAAGGTGAATAAATATGGCCCTATGCCTGCATTAACACTTCTTCCTATCCAGCTGGAATGGAATTTGATTCATCAAAAATGTCTCATCTGCGGAGAGAAACATGTTTCTGCTTATTCACATGTATAGAAAAATAAATAACACTGTAAAATATAGTCACTTAATGAAATATAATATTTGCATGCAATATGTCTGCAAAAGTGCGCCGATGTTCGCCGATGTTCACTTTAACACTGCCGATGTTTGCCTATGTTTGCCGATGTTCGCCAAAGTTCATTTTAGAATTGCCCAAGTTTGTTGCAGGCCACCATAGTCCTGCCCAAGTTCGTTGAGGTCCATTAGACAACTGCCTATGTTCGCCTATGTTCGCCGATGTTCATAGTACTCCTGACCAACTTTGCCTAAGTTCACCAAACTTCATTATAGTCCTGCCCAAGTTCACCAAAGTTTATTATATATCTGCATAAGTGTGCCGATGTTCGCCGATGTTCGCCGATGTTCGCCTATGCTCGCCAAAGCTCATTTTAGAATTGCCCAAGTTTGCTGAACATCACCATAGTCCTGTTCAAGTTCATAGAAGTTCATTAAACAACTGCCCAAGTTCGCCGATGTTCGCCGATGTTCACCTATGTTCGCCGATGTTCGCCTAGGTTCGTAGTAATCCTGACTAAGTTCGCCGAAGTTCATAGTATTCATGCCTAATTTTCGCCTGAGTTCGCCAAAGTTCGCCCGAGTTTGCCTGCGTTCACATGGGGTGGCAGATCAAAAAATGCTCATCTCTAGATAATCCAGTGGGTAACAGCCAAGACATGTGTAGGGCCTAGAATTCTATCATGGTGCACCAGGAACAAGGATAGATTGAAGAAGAGGAGAAGAACATGAAATAATTTCTAAAATACCAACCGCCGAACGGAATCATATAAACCCAGGTACCATTAGAAAGAGGAGATCAAGACGATTCCGAATAATCAAGAATTGAGAGATTCGATGCCACGGTTCCCAAGATATTACTAAAGCAAGATAAAAAGCGAACATCAAACATGTGGAGGAAGGAGAGGGCATGCCGAGTCAACAAGGCAAGAAAAGAACCTGCTTTTGAAGGGAAACATGGTGAAAAACTGAGCCAAGTAAAAGGTATGCTCGTTCAGAATGTATGGCCCAATGGTGCTGCACAGAGCAACACCAAGGCCTACCGAGCTCAAGAAAAGGCTCGTAGTATCACCGGGATGGGATAAATGAATGATTAAGATCCCCAGATGGTGAGAAGGTCCCACCGGGCCCAATGTTGGTAACACCAAAAAAAAAAAAAAAAAAGTGAACATAGGGCGTGGAACACTGACCACTGACCCGAATCATGTAAACCTAGATACCGTTGGAAAGCGTTCATCGAGCCCATTCCGAATATTCAAGAATCAAGGGAATCGGCATCACGGTTCACGAGATATTGCTGAACCAAGGTGAAAAAGCGAATATCCAAGATGGGACGGAGGGAGGAGACATGGAGAGACAACAATGCACGAAAAAGCACAGTTTTTGGAGGGTAACAAGATCCAAAAGAGACCTAAGCAAACGCAGTCCTCGTTTCCAAGATATGGCCCAATGATGCTGCCAGCACATCCAGACCACCAAGGCCTACAAGCTAGCTGACTACCAAGGCCTACAAGCTTAAGTAAAGATTCCTAGTGTCACCAAGAGAAACCCAATAAAAGAGTGATAGCCCCAGATGCTGAGAGAAGAGCCCAGTGCATGAGAAAAGCCAGAGTGACGGTTGAAGTTGTGATAGTGGAACATGATTATGTAAACACAGTTGTGATTTCAACAGAGTTGAAAACATGATACCATTGAACAGAGCCATCTCCTTTAATCAATAGATGAATCTTCAGGGTAACTAGGCACTTCCATACTGCATATTTGGGTCCTACATATATTATTTATTGTTTCCCTGGGCAGCCCAGGGATGTGCTCCCTAGTTTCAACCCCATTTGCTTAGGTCCTGGTGAGCTAAACCTGGGCCACCTGAGTCACCTCCATGAAGCCTATTGGGATATATTGGCATAGCAAGCCAATGGGCATGGAATGGGTTATAGGCGACTCATTGGTCCAGTTAGGACAAGCCCAAGAAAAGGGCTGTGATGCCCTGTAACCATAACAATAAGAACACTTAGCTTGGAAATTACACCATTGTGTGTATTGGCCCAAGTTCATTTTAGAAATGTTCACCAAAGTTCACTACAGCTGCCGATGTTCGCTGATGTTCACCAATGTTCATAGTACTCCTGACCAACTTTGCCCAAGTTCACCAAAGTTCACTATAGTGCTGCTCAAGTTCATAGAAGTTCATTATATATCTGCCGATGTTCGCCCATGTTAGCCCATGTTCACTGTAACTCTGCCAATGTTCGCCGATGATCACTATAACTCTGCCGATGTTAGCTAAAATTTATTTATAATTGCATGAGTTATATTATAATTGCATATGATCACCAAAGTTCACTGTGACTCTGCCGATGTTCGCTGATGTTTGCCATAGTTCACTATATCTCTGCCTATGTTCGCCAATGTTCCCCTAAAGTTATCTCCCTCTACAGAAAGGTTCTCCTGGTCTCATTCATACGGTTTCACCAAAGTCTAGATCATCATTCTCTACTTGTCTTTATACACGCTTAGCTTTCGGTGATGACAGATCATCGTTCCCAGATGACCCAGATGGTTTCTTGTCCTTCCCTTTACCTCTTTTTGGTGGCACTCGTTTGTCTTTTGCCCTGCCACTTCGATATTTATTTTTCTCCTTGCTTTTGCTTTCTTTTGCCTCCTTCATCATAGGTGCTTTTGGTGATGACAGGTCCTCTGCCCCAGAAGTCGAAGACTTTTGGGTTCGTATTTGCAGTTGGATTCCGTTGCCTTTCTCCCTACCACCTCTTGCTGGTGTGACCTGCAAATTCACATTGGCTACCGGCGATTGTGTCTCTCCAATTCCAGACAACAACCCTATGGCTTTCGCTCCTGCTTTCCCCTTTTTCAGTGCCACTCCTCTCCTGGCACTTCCATATTTCTTTCTAACCCCACCTTTGGCCACTTTTTTCTCCAGGTTCACCGCCTGCTTAGCAACCCCTCTAGTGTAACCCTTCATCTCTAGCATCCTCCTCTTCAGCTCCATCTTGCCTGTGTAAGTGTTTGCTTGCCAACTTGTTCTGCCTAACCCCGCTCCTGATCCAATCCTCACCAATTGGTAATACTTCGGATTCGCAAGGGTTCTAACATGCTGTTGTCGGTCAATTGACCACACCTCTGTTTGATTGCTGTCTGGAAGGCAATGACAGAACATGAGAATCATGCCCAGTGCTTCATCCATTTCCTCTACTTCAAAGTCCTCCATTCGCTTGCAGGCCTTGACATAATCAGCAATATAACCCGGGTCTGTGGCAAATGCCTGCCATTTGGTCTTCTTTATAGGAGCTTTTGGGAAGTATAACTCAACCTGTTCTTGAAAAGCATTGACCTTCTGCTCGTCAATCGGACCTTCCAGATCTGCATTGCAGGCAACAAACTTGGTCGCCCGCACACTGTTGAAAATGCTCGGCACAGTCCAACATTTCAGTGCCTCCTCAAGGCTCCTTGGGTTGACTAGCGCAGTCTCCACCTTCCATGCCTGGTTCAACCCAGCAAATAATTGTCCAGTCATGGTCATGAACAACTGGACAGCCTTCTGCCCAGGCAACCCTTCATCTGCCTCAACATGTTGGTCTAGCTGTTCTGGCCAGGTCCATTCCCGCATCAGATTCCAAGGCTCACTCTCTAGAGCCTTTTTGATTTCAGCCCAAGTGGGCTCCAACCCAATCGGAAACATACCAGAGGGAGCTCTGGCACTGGGCACTGATCATGCTGGCCTGAGAGGCTTCTTCAGTGCCTTTAAAACCATGGCATCATCTCATTGCTGTACATCCCCAAGGATCATGGGGTCTGTGAGGTCCCAATCATGCAAGAAGAACATTCCAAACCTTGCAATCGTGGATGCATACCAGAGTGCTGCTAAGGAGAGGGTGACATGGCTTTCAACACGAGGTGGGGTGAACATGATAGATTGCTGCATGTAGGTGAGAATGCCAGTGAGTACCCCCAAGTTGGGTGGGTCCAAATGGTAGATGGCACTTTGGGCATCAAACAGCGCAATAGCTCACTGTCGCAGAAATTGAAACCAGGTTGATGCCGGAAGCCATAGGACTCTTCCTCCCTCTAGCAGTGTTCTTATGTGGTCATCAAGGGCTGGAGAATCTTGCTGAAGCCTTGAATACCAACACGGAATTCAATGCGCACACCATATGAAGTGTTGCCCTGCATGGCTTCCTCATAGATCTTTGTCAACTGGTGGTGCTCATCAATATAGTTGTCTCCCAGCCCATATGCCTCTGATGCCTTGAAAAGGTTTCTGTTGTTGTCCATCTTGCGTGTCACCTCATATGCCAGATTATATGCAGAGAAAAACATGATGTGTGTTCTCTGACTCCTTGCTTCTTTGAGTTCTGCTTGCACCCCACCAAACTGGTTCAGAGTGTTAAGCTGATGATGGGACCCTGCAACATAACCAGATGCCCCAAGACTAGCCTCAAGATATTCCAGGTCCAGTAGCCCCACCAATGGTGTCTCTGGTTGACTAGGGTGCATAGTTATACCCCCATCAATCTAGAGTTCTCCATTCTGGCGAGCTTCCATGTATGGGATATCCAAAGCTGCAAATTCTTCGGCAAACTGCTTCCATGCTCTTTCCATGCCATCTTTCAGCATGGTTACAGACCCACTGGCTATGATCTTAGAAAAGCCTTTTGATCCCTTGAGCTCAGCCACCCAAAATGGAGACCCAAATTGGGCCAGGTCTTTGGCCTCTGCGATCTGAAAAATTCAGACAAGGTCACTATACATTGATAACCCTGCACACCTGCTCTTTGATGTGTTTGATCAATTGAAGGAATTGTGTTGTAAGGAAGGGGTAGCTTGGTGTTGCTGATCCACGCTTGAACTCAACTCTAGTACAATCCAGTCCAACATATGCATGGGAGCTTTCATGCATTGCCTGTCGCATGCATGGGATCAGGACTTTGTCCCACAGATGTTGCTGGATGTGAGAAGGGATGCAGGCAATCCAGCGATGCATGTATGGGTGCTGATGTGCCATGCGTGGGAAGAACATAAGAACACAAGGTATGTCAGAGCATTATGTAATGCCAAGAATGTTGTCATAAGCCATAAGCTAGCGTCTATATTCATGTTGAAGAGAAGTCTGACGAGGATGATCCCTGGCATACCCATGCGCACATCGAGAAGATTCTTGCCTGGCGGAGCACAGGTAAAATCAAAGAGGTGAAGTTCTTGCCATACCTTGATGAGCCAAAATTGCTCAAGTGGCGGTGAGTTCATAATGCGCATTTTAAGTACATCAGTGCTGACATATATTTAAAAAGTGAGGAACTGGTTGAGGAAACGGGGAGGATAAGATTCCAACAGGGCGGTACGAGCTGGAACTTGCCGATACCTCATTTGTATACTGGGATAGCCTAGACATCATAGAGGGTAAGCAAACCTTTCTACCCTCCTTTTTGTGCATGCAGTAACCTTTTGGAAAACCTTGTAGATACAATGGGTCCCAACCTGGTTCACTTTGATGACAGCCTGGAGTGCCCAGAGCATGTGGAGGCCCAGACATGGTATACATGCACCCGAACTAGCAGCTGTTGCTGCCAGCATTGGTATGACCTCTCTCTTTTTTTTTTTTTTTTTTTTTTTTGGTTCAACAATTTATAACGCGGTGCACGATCGCAGTCCGCGGGCATGAGGTAAGAATACAATCTAGTACACTACGATTCAACTACACTCTTTCCCCCATCAAGGTGACACCCCTCCGTCTTTTGGTAGCCGCTAAGGTGAGCAATAAGTCCACAGATAACGCCCTTGAGGGCGTGAAGGCCCGCCACACTCGTATAGCCCATGAGCCGGAAAACTCTCCCCCCAGTGCTTCCACGGTCCCCCCACGCGCAGCGCCAGCCAAAGCCAGAGCCAGTGAGCAGTGTCAATTCACCGCAAGCCCCCAGGTCCGAGGACCCGGAGGTTAACCGCTTCCCCTATCCAGGAAGAGAATGGTGACCGCCCCCTCACCGGAGGCGGACCGTTGACCCAGCGTTGCTGCTGCCCAACAAAGAAACCTGGCTGTGACCGTGTACGGCCCAAACGACGCCGGTGAAGGTGGGCAAGCAGGGGGAGGAGGGTGGTTGGTAACGACCCACTTCTCCTGCTCATCCAAACAGGCCCGGGACGAGTCCCAGGAACACTCTACCCGTAGCGGCAGAGTGTGTGAAGGGCCCCGCCCCCCTTTAGAGGGCGGGCGGGATGCCTGACGGCACGGGCGGGGGACAGCCGCAGCCAGTCCCAGCCTCGGAGTGAAGGATAAGTTATGCCGCCATCGTGGACGATGGCGGCGATGGGGAAGGGGCCCCGTTGGAGTCTCAGTAGCAGCCTCAGCAGGCCCGCTTCCTGATTGTCCAGAAGAGCCGCGGGCCGCATTAACGAACGCAGCTGGGGGGGGATAAGTGTGGTCCCCAACACACAGTGTTGTAGGCCCATAAAGAGCAGTGCTGGGGGAGTGTTTCCCCCTGCCCTCTGCTGTCTGATCTCAATGATCACAGATACTCCACTGCCCCCTGCTAACAGGCGGACAATGGGAGTGGCTCGGTCTCTTGTAAGCAGCAGGGATCGCCAGCCCTGCGCATCCTGGATGAGCAGATAAGTCCCCAGAACACAAGCCCAGAGTGCAGGTGTCCAAGGGAAGCATGATGAGAGGAAGCGCCGGCGCGCAAGCCCCTAAGGCGAGGCAAGGACCCACTCACGGGGAGAAAGCAGTGTCCTGTAGTCGTAGAGTAGCTAAGATCCCAAAAGGAAGTGAAAGCAGACGCACCAGGTCCCTAGATCCTCTCCAGGGATCTGGCAATCCAAAGGATTGCCCCCCTCCCAAAGCGTGTTCTCCCCCCGACCCCAGAGCAGGACCCCCAGCCTAAGCCGGCAGTGTTACTTCACCGTCAAACCCCCCCACCGATTGGTGGAAGGTGCCCCACCCCAGAGCCCAGGATCATCGAGCCCAGGTAGGTAAAGATGGCGGACAGTAGGACACTCCCTGAGCGGGCATCCGTGCACGATCTGTAGGGATCGGTCAAGCCAATCGCCAGGGGGATTGGGATAGCTCCCAAACGACTCCTGGGGAGTGGGATAGACTGGTCTGATCAACAATCAGGCCAGGGGATAGACTGCTGGGCACCGAGCCAGACAGTGTGGAGGATGTTCCCACGGCACACGGTGGTGGTAACAAGTCAAGAAGAGATGGCATTTGATGACCCCTCTCTTGATCGTCAACGATACTGCACGACCTGCGAGACCTGGTGGAAGGTTCAGTGCATTCGACCTGTGGATGACGGTGATGACCCGGACTTCTTGGTGATTGATTCCGACGACTCTGGCGAGTCTGAGGTGTCCCAGTCTGACCTCCTCAGGCTTGACGACCCCAAGCAAATTGCAACCATTTTCTCTCAGTTTTCTTTGTCGAGCTGGCATCCGATCGTGCGTGGGTTCCAGGGAAGGTATGAGGAGGACAACACTTGGCTCATCAGTGGCAGTGGGAGACAAGTACAGAGGTTGAGAGAGTGGGCAACCACAGGTGAACCTCCCAATGACTGGGAGGAGGTCTTGGGCAGAGGATTTCTGACTGATTTTCTGGGTAACAAGGAGTGGGTCGTTTATCAATGCCCCGATCGTAAAATTAACATCTGAGACTGTCACCTCCACTTTCTTCGCCCCCCCCCCCCTCCCTCAAAAAAATATTTACTGCTACAACTCTCATCTTGTTCTTTTTGGCCCTCTTTGAATATTTTTTTTGTATTTCGTTCTGTCTTGGAATATACATTGTCCCCATCTAGAGCTTATCTCGTCATGAAATACTATCCAAAGTTTTCTCTTTCAGGTCACAATTACACAATTACTAACCAGAGAAGAAGATGGCTTATTTCTCAAAGTCGAGTGGTGATTGGTGGGTGGGAGGGTCATGAGGTCCTTCCTACTTGGTTCATGTGCCTACTCAAGAAGACAGCTGCAACACAACCCTTTCCTATCTGTGACTGCCTTGGAACGACACAACTTTGTCCAAAACGGTTCCACCCGTTGGTGTGTTTGTACACCATGGTGGTAGGAGTTAGAGTGCATTTAAATCATATGCAGCAGAGCTTGGCGGAGTTCATCTGTGTACACCGATGTTTGCCGATGTTCACATGCCACAACATAAGATCAAAGCTTGCCAAATTTGGGGAAAGCTTGACAAAGTTTGGTATATATGTACCGCCCAACTGATCTTTGATAACCACCATGCCTCCTAAGCAAACACCTATCTCTGTCAATTTTATTCCGAGTGGAACACAGAGGAAGATGGCGCGATGTGCCAGTGGGCACAAGGTACATCAGATTGTATTATGTAAAGCTGATTTGATGTGAACCATGAACTAGCGTTTACATCCATGTGGAAGGACCCTCTGCAACAGAACATGTATATACCCATGCACACGTCGAGAAGATTCACGCCTGGCGAAGCACAAAAAAAATAAAAGAAGTAAAATTCCTGCCATACCTTGATGAGCAGAGATTGTTGCACTGGCGGTGAGTCCATAATATGCATTAAGCTCATGAGTGTTGAATATTTGGAAAGGGAGGAACTGGCTAAGGAGACAGGGGAGGTCAAAATTCCAACAGGGCAGTACGAGCTGGAGCTTGCCGACATGACTCATGCATACTGGGATAGCCCAGATATTATTGAGGGTAAGCAACATTCATACAATTTTGTGATTGTAGTAATGCCTCATAGATACAATGGGTCCCAACCTTGTCCACTTCAATGACAGCCTGGAGTGCCCAGAGTGCGTGGACGGTCAGACGTGGTATACCTGCACCTGGTGCCCAACCTGCTGCTGTGATCATTGGTATGATCCTGCCCTGGATCGCCAACGTTACTGTGCATCCTGTCAGACTTGGTGGCAGGTTGGGTGCATTTGACCCAAGGAAGATGGCAATGACCCCGACTTCTCGATAGTAGATACTGATGACTCTTGTGAGTCTGGTGAGACCCATGCAGACCTACTTTGGCTCGACGATGCCACCAAAGCGGAAATGGTGCTGGCAGAATTTTCTTCATCTAACTGGCATCCTATCGTGCGCGGGTTCCATGGACAATATGACGAGCACAATACATGGCTCATCAGTGGCAGTGGGAAGCAAATTCAGAAGTTGAAAGCCTGGGTGACTGCAGGTGTACCTCCCAATGACTGGGAGGAGATCTTGGGGAATGGCTTTCTGACTGATTTCCTAAACAAGGAGTGGGATGCTTATGATTGCCCCACTTGTCATATTCAGATCTAACTCCATCGTCCTCGCCACCATTTTAAAAAAAGGATTGCGCCTGGCCATGTTTTCTTTGTGTATATATGTTGTGCCCATCTATGGCTTTCTCATTCTTCTTGAAATGGCTGACCTGATATTCTTGGTTGCAATTACTCTCCATATAAAATATAAAAAGACAGCTACTTTGTTGAGTATTGATTTAAGGGTGAGAGGGTAGCAAGTTGCAGTGGGAGTGAATTTAATTGTGCTGATATCTCAAGTTTAAATTCACCTATATAAAATATGCCCATGCAATGACTGGATTGCTAAATGTCGCCGATGTTCACATGAGTTGCCGATGTTCACACAATGGTGTCACAGTCCCAGCACAACACAACTTTGTCCCTTTTTATCTCCAAAACGGTTCCCCCAATCTCTTAGGAATTTAGGCCCTAGCATGACCCTCTATATACCCTTGATTTGAGATACTAAGCTTGCTGAAATTCAATGAAAAAAAGATAAGGGTACCCTCAGAAAAAGTGGGTATAATAGTGTAACCTCCTGCCTCGCCGCTCACTGTCTCCCGCCATCAAATACATTCCCACCGTCCCCCCGCCTGATGTACAACATCAATCTTTTTCTGGCATCTTCCCACACCTTGTCAACACCGTTCTGCTATCGCCGCTCCCTGTTCCCCACCTTCAAATACATTCCCACCATCCTCCCACCCATCGGGCATCATCAATCCGTTCCCATTGTTTTCCCACACCTTGTCATTGTCAACACTGTTCCATTGTCGCTGCGCGCCGTCTCCCGCCATCAAACACATTCCACACAATCCTCCCGCCTGATGTGCATCATCAATCCATCCTCACTGCCTTCCCACACCTCTTCACTGTTGCTGCTCGCTGTCTCATCGAAATCACTCCCACCATCCTCGTCAGTCCGTTGCCATCGCCTTCCCACACCTTGTCAATACTCTTAGACCCTATTGTCCTCCCACGCCTGTCATCCTTTTCAGCCAGAATCTATTATTAGCCGGTAGCCATTTTTAGACGTATCTCCGCAATCTTGGAACTATCCCCGATGACACGAATCCATTCGTTGCTGCATTCAAGTTGCTCGTCTTCTCTGTGGATGACCGCAATGCTAGGGAACAGCACGGGTTTGGCCAACCCGTGCGGGTTACGGGTACGGGTAGGCACGGGTACGGGTACGGGTCATGATTTAGGTACCCGTGACCCGCACCCAACCCGTCACCAAATGTCTATGTACTAACATACAGTTTTGTATTTACAGGTTTCGGCACTCAGATGAGTGTCGACAACCTTTTAATTACTTATGTACTATGTGTATGTACTAACTAACTTAATATATATATTATTTACGGGGGAAGCGACGCCCCAGAGGAAGGGGAAGCTTGTGGAAGCAAGGTCTTATATACCAGATAATGTTTATTACTATTTGGTTCCAGTAAACGAACGCGAACGTGACACGTTGTTTGCTGAAACAAGTTGATATTTACTAGTACATATTGTTTGGTTTAACTTTTCTGAATGTGATGTGTCATTTATTGAAACAAGTTGATAATTAATACTAGTATATAGTTGAAGTAAATGAATGCAGCACATAAACGAGTCGCGTTCGCATTTACTGAAACCAAACAATGGCAAACATCAACTTAAACGACGTGTCGCGTTCGCGTTCGTTTACTGGAACCAAATAGTAATAAACATTATCTGGTATATAAGACCTTGCTTCCACAAGCTTCCCCTTCCTCTGGGGCGTCGCTTCCCCCGTAAATAATATATATATTAAGTTAGTTAGTACATACACATAGTACATAAATAATTAAAAGGTTGTCGACACTCATCTGAGTGACGAAACCATTAGTTAAATGTATGTAACAAATCCAAGGCCCCAACAATGACGGCGACAACATGGTGTTGTCACCGTCATTGTTGGGGCCTATGCAGGAGGTGTTACACAATGGGAGACGGGGGTCTACCCGTACCCGCTGTGACCCGTGACTCGTGACCCGTGGGTTGCGGGTACGGGTAGACGCGGGTACGGGTACGGGTAGAGCTCTGGGTACCCGCGGGAGTACCCGTGCTATTGCCTACGCAATGCTACTATAATCACCTCCTGTCCTGTCCCTTACCCAACAGACAGCACTGTTCATGTCACATCGCAAAGGGAAAAAGGGTCTCTCAAATGGCGTCGCAATTGCTTATGGCGGCCGTGGGCCTTGTCAGATTGCAAAATCGCAAACTATATGCTTGAATAAGTCTTCTTGACAAATTGCGAAGGAGAAGAAGGCACAAGGAGACCATCTTGCAGGTAATGTATGTTTCACTACTGGCAGTCTTGCAGATGACAATTTTTGTGGTCTAGCACTCAGCTTCTCCGAACGTGAAGAACTGCTTCGTTCTGAAGGTGATGATGTGGATATGGTTGACCTAGCTGATTGGTACAACCTCAAGGATGACAGCCTTGGAACCCTGCCCCCTAGAAAAAAAGCTTTCCTTCAAAGCCATGCTGGTGGAGAGGCTGTTCTACACAAAATCCTCGATGGAATGACTTCGAGGTTTGATTTCCCACTTAATTAGATACCAAGTTTCTCTAGTAACAGGAAAACCGGTGATGTACGAACACGAAAGGATCGCATGCAGGCACGCATTAATGCTTGGCGACAACAACTTTTGTTCTAACGGATGCCTATCTGGCGTGGAAGCATGAGGGGCTTCCAGGTGTAGAGGAAGGGCTTGATGACAGCCACGGGCCAAGCGCTCCATGGACATTGTTGACCATGAGTTTTACAGGCAAGTGGGCTGTTCTTCCTATCTCCACAGCTGAAAATGTATGCTGGCGTAGCATGGGCCGACTCAATTCATACATCCTATCAACGCCAGATCCGTCAATGAAACACTCGCTCGTCACAGCTTCCTTGGCAGCTCTCCTAGTCTTTGCAGGTCCAGTTGCAGGAACCGAAAAAAACTGCAACCCAACCCAACTGCAACTGGAAGCAACCGGACTTCGGTTGCAGTTGGGCCTTTGCATGATGTCATGCAGTTGCAGTTGCTCCAAAACCATGCCTCATTGCAACCAGTTGCAACCGACTGCAACCGGTTGCAACCGCAGCACATGGTGCCTCGAGGAAGCCACCAGGTCATCTAAAATCTATATACAAGCATCCAAATGATTGCAGGCCGCGTGTTCTGAGCATTGTGAACCACAAGTACACAGCAATGATGCAACACGCATAGGTGCTACATAACACTACATTACCCAATCCCATCGGAAATGAACAACACGAGACAGGAAATGAACAACACAAGACATTCACACCAGTGGCTGCATGTGTTCAAACATATTGAGTTGATATAAAGCATTCAGTTCAGAACAATAGTACTCATACACACTTTCTCCATCCTATACCAAGAAAAGTCTTACCGTCACCAAATCAAAAGGTGGAGCATCACGATCGACCAGAAAGGGAAAGAAGCGTACCGCAGAAGATACCGAAGACAGTTCTGATGGGGGTGTCCAGCATAATGAAGGCTTCGAGGAGGATTCATCTCAGAAACATCGAAAGAAGAGAAAGATTTGTACTGCAGAAGAAACAGGAAAAAATAAAGGAAAGTAGAGAGCAGCTGTCGAGTAGGTTGATGACGATGAATCAGAATCAGAGAAAGAACCTGAGGTTGTTGAGGAAGAAGTGGAGTCGGACACTGTCGAGGGAGTAGAGGAGGAGAATGTAGTTCTGGTAAGTTCACAGCCTGATCATAGAAGATTAGCACTGACTTGCTGACTGAAAGAACCTCAATGAGCACCATGCCCAAGGAACCTGGATTGGCCACCCCAAAGAAGGATTCGACACGCGATCTTCTCACTATCTTCTCAGACAAGATCCAGGTCACATTCAAGAAGTTGAACACAGGACTGACCGAGACACTGGAGGGTCGATGGTGCTTGCTTTGCAAGTGAGTTGAAACACCACGTAGAATGTCATTTTTACTTACCTGGGAATGCAGATCAGTGACAGAACGGACAGTGGATGGGGGTAGACAACCGAAGAGAACGCTATGAGGATGCTTCCTACGTGGATCAAACTCGACATGTTGTGGCCACATTGCTAGCCACCACTTTGAGGAGTACGAGAAGCGGTGCAATGCAGCGACCCCAAAGATTGAGCTCAATTTCCGATGTATCCCAGGAGGTGAAGAAGATAAGAGAGGGGAAGGTGAGAGAATCACAGCAGACTAGCTTAAATTTTCAGGGGAAGGTGCCCAAAGAGTTCACATGAAGCAGAGTGTTGGAGGCAGTGGCAAAATACATTGTTTGTGATGATCAGGTCAGTTTGGAGTTCGAATCTGATGGAATGTTCTGAGCAGTGTCTTTAGGCCTTGATGCTTGCAAATAAGCCGACATTCCGGAACTGTCTGTTCATTATGTGGCCGAAGACAAAAGCAGGTGATCTGCCGAGCACCCATGACGTCAGGGTCTATCTTTGGAATGCGTTCGTTCAGCAGCTTAATCAACTGAAGCAGGATATTGAGGTGAGTCTATTCAGAATTCGCATTAGTAGTCCAAGTCAAATACTTACCACTGGCCCCCAGAATGCCCCAGGAAAAATTTCAACCACTGTCGATGGCTGGACTGCTGATACGACAAAACAGGGCTATCTTGGCATGACCGTGCACTGGATTGATGTTGACAAGATTACTAGAAAATGGACCCTTCGAGCCGAGGTTGTCGGCTTCCGTCTAATTGAAACTAGGATCGGGACAACTGGCATTTCAAGTTCACAATTGTTTCTCGCAACTGAGCATCTCGATTTTCTGTCTTATGCCCTAAATTCATACCCAGTTCTACAAGTTCATTCTGTATTGTGATACAGGTATGTATTTACGGTTTTCAAGTGCTTGTCAACTTGAAATTGGAATTGACTCTTCTACTAGTATGAGTCAAAGTAATCTTATCTTAGACCTATGGGGAAATCAGACCGATCCAAGGAACTGGTTACCTTCAGGTCTTGCCTTTTTCTGCCAATCCCGAGCCTGAGCCTCATTGCTTGTTTATATTACAGCCGTGAATTGTGCATTCTATCTCCCCACATTCTCCTCAATGGCACCCAGCCTCTTTAACTGGGGCACTCCTGTTGACATTACCATGCCACCCTCTGGGGATGGTGCAGTACCACCATGGACGGAGCTGAAATTTAATCCACTGGGGCTTTATAACCTTCGTCGTCGTATTGGAATTTTTGCTGGTGAACCGGGTATCTTTACCAGATACCAGTCGCATTTTGAGGCGGCCAATGTAGCTTGGTTTGCAGCTGGTGCATCCGATGATAATAATCATCACATTCCTGCCAACACTTTCCATCAAGCATTTTCCATCATGCGCAGTCATTTACCGTCTGGCAAAGAAGGTGAAAAGTGGTGCAAGCAGGTGCAGTCACATCTCCAAAAACTTATTTTTGATCTGGTGCATTGTGTTTCAAACAATTTTGTAGAACGTTACTTACCGACTGTGAAGGCCACACTTTGGGATTGCACTTTTGGTAGCTCTACAATGATCATTCACGTTGAAGGCGCGAACAACCCTGGCGCACCGGCTCTTCCTGAGCATATCAAGGCTGACGTTTATTTACCTCCCGTCATGATCAGTGAACACCCTGAGGCTCATTCGGCAATTGCCCAGATCGTCCAAACTTACATAGAGGCAATTGGCGTTCCTACAGTTCAACACTGGACCCGCGCTGGAAAAAAATGTGGCTGGTCACTTTCTCAGCCTGGACATGTGCACAACCCTAATCCTATTCCATGCCCTCTTGTCCCTTTGCCCCTTCCAGGCACTTTGCATTATCAGTTCATTGGCCGCCCATACGGCAATCTCTCCACATCTTCCCATGCTTCTGATCTGCTGAACAATCTGTCCAACCGGCAATGTCGCCATGGCGTGCTTCCGAGGAGCCTGAGCCTATGATTAGCTTGTACAATGTCATGGATGTTCTGGAAGAGATTTCCGATTTGAAGGCGAAACTAGCAGGTGCTGAACTTTGAGAGGGCGGTCTGATTTGCCAAGTTCATGCTCTTTTCGAGCGCATCCAGAGACAAGCTGACGAAATCACTCAACTTTGGGGGCGGGTTCTTGATGACAATAATTCATCATTACTTTCCAACATCTCGTCAACCACCAACCTTACTTCTAAATCACTGATCTCTAGTTCTCCCTCGAAACGTAACCCTGGGAATAGTTTGGCGCTCAAATTTCCAACGGTTGACATGGCATCATTTCCTAAACCTGCACCTTTGCGAACACAACCCTTTTCTCCCCGATCAACCCCGATTCCCCATTCTGCATTGCCCGCAACTCCAACATCTTCACATAATCTCACATTTCCCCATTTTGTGTTGCCCACAACTCCCACTTATTCATGTAGTTATTGTGGTCAGGCTCAATCCCTTGTCCAGGGTTCTCACGTCAACGAGTTTCTTCAAGAGCATGCACTGGGTGTAAACATGGCAGCTACCATTGCGGTCATTTACAATTCACCTGTCCCCATCTGGTTCCAACATATCTGTTCCTTAGACCTTACAGAAGACCAGCAAGGGGAATTGTTGGTGGCAATGACAAATGACCGGGCAGCTGGAAATGCGTAATCTAACTAATTTTTGTTACATATCTTTTGTACCAAAACTATTCTTTCCACATAAAATCTTAGGAGGTTCCTACCCTGAAAAAAATGGTTCAGAAATATGACACTGGATTGAATGTGGCCCACCGGGTTGGTTTCCTACCCTGAAAGACATGTCACAATTTTTTATGCCGTAGAATAAGTATTCTGAAAAGTGTTGGGATTATGTATACAAGAGTATACAGGCAAGCCAAGGCAGTTAACATGCCTAGGGAATATTGCCAGAATATGCTAAGTCATATTAACACATGTTTAACAGAGGTTAACACATGCAGAGACATATAGGGGAATCCACAGTTAACACATGCTACAGGATTAATCATCCTGCAGCATGTCTATCATAGGATAGGCAAGATATAGCCATGTCTATCATAGGCTATCAGAGACAGAGCCTTGGATAGAGTGTCTATGACACACCCTGCAGGAAGTCTAGGACTTACCAAGCCATGATATCATATGTCACTATTATTGACACTGTTATAGGGCATATGACATAGTTATTCCATTATTAACTGGTACAGGGGTCTATTACAGAATACCTCCTTTATATATTAAAGGAGTGCATTACACTATACCTCCTAACTGTGTAGTATAAATATTGCACATCTTGTAGGAGATGATAATAACATTCCTCCCTGTGGCAGACTCCCTCATACACTTACCTTTGACTTAAAACTCAATACCTCAAAAACTTATTAAAAAGGGGCACATGGATCAAGAATTGGAATATGTTGGGGACCGTGATGACATGGAGTCATTATTTGAAGAGCCCAGCACACCTTCAGCAACAGAACAAAACCCTACACAAGTTTATGTCTCCAAAGCAAAACAGAAACAAAGACAAGTGAATATCCCCCCGGAAATTCTTCAAAGAGCAGAAGAAAGGCGCCAAGAAAATAACGGCCCGCCAGGGAATATTCAATTACCTACGGCAATACCCCTAATTCATACCAAAGAATATTCAAACGTAAACAAGATTGCCGATCGCGATCATTTGACAGATGAAAATTGGCACGAATGAAAAGAAAGAATGTTACGAGTTTTTATTAACTGTGACATATTAGGATATGTCTTTGGACAAATAAAGCAACCAGAAGAAAACACAGACCTGGCCAGCGCATATAACTGGGACAAAAACGACATGTGGGCACAACAAGTGATATTCACAACGTCACCTCTTCGCAAATAAATCACGTCGGATCAAAACAAAGTGCAGAAGCTATGTATACCGCATTATCAGTCACTCATGAAAACAAGGCGCATCAGACAGTTAATCAACTGCAGTGTTTATTATATGAGACAAAGGCTGATAATTCTGACGACCTCCTAAAGCATTTGGACGTCTTGAAGTCTTACCGAGACTGGATCAACAGGTTTCCAAATATAGAATTCCATATCTCAGATACCCGATTTAAATCGATCATTTCGGCATCCTTACCAAACTCTTGGCAAACATATGTCGAGCCCTACAACAGAAACACAAATGATCCAAATGACTTAGATCCAAAGTATCGCCTAACTTCGGACGCATTTATTGGATTATTAAGGGAAGAATACAAATTATGGCTTAACAGGAATAACGGGAATAATAACTCTGGCGGAATTGTAAACCTGGCTAAAATCCAGACGACCGCCCAAAAGGAGAAAACCCTTGAAAACCGTCTTACCGATCGTAAAAAATCCCTGAAGCCATATTGTGATCATTGCAAGCGCCCTGGACATTGGTCCAGTAAATGCCGAAAATTCCAAGGCAATAAATGCCATAATTGTGGAAAAATCGGACATCAGGCAAAAAATTGTTGGGGGAAGAAAAAGGAGAAAGATAAGGAAAAAGGGAAAATAAAACCTGTGGAACAGTCCAATGCTGTGGAGGAATTTATTGCATTTTCAACTCAAGAAGAACATTATAATTTTGATTCCTATGATGCTTGTAACGATGCCGTAATGGACGAGCGTTTGATCTATTACGACTGGTTGGCTGACTCAGCAACAACATCGCATGTCACACATCAAAGAGAAGCCTTCAAAACATACACTCCAATGAAAAATAATTCCGTAACTGGGGTAGGTGGATTGGAAGCTAAAATTGTAGGCAAAGGAACTGTTGAAATAATTTCAACATGCAACAATCAAAATTTTAATATTCATCTGGAAGACGTCCTACATGTGCCTGGAACACAAAACAATTTAATTTCGTTGGGGCGATAGGATGCGGCCGGCGGAAAATATATTGGAGGACAAGGAAAAAAAACTAATCCTCAACAAAAGACGGACAACAACTTGCAGAAGGAAAGAAAATTAATAACCATTTATACAAGATGAAAATGGTATTAAAAAATTCAAGCAAGCTGTCTAAAACTCCTGCCGTTAATCAAACATTCGTTGGAAACGTTAAACCACTTAGTTGGGAAACTTGGCACCGACGATTTGGACATGTAGGATATTCTGGACTTCAACAATTATTGAGCCGAAAATTGGTGATCGGTTTCAATGTCAACGAAAATACTCCTAAACCGGATTGCGAAGCTTGCATCAGTGCAAAGCAACACAAGGAGCCTTTTCCAAAGTCGACAAAAAGAAACACGAAACCAGGAGAATTAACCCACATAGACTTGTGGGGAAAATACGCCATCAAATCTATTAATGGCAAATATTATTATCTCCTATTTGTGGATGATGCTAAAAGGTTCGTCACAATTGAATGTCTCAAAGAGAAAAGTGATGCAGCACAGGGGGTAATAAATTACCTTGCCCATTTTGAAACACATGGCAAGAAGCCAAAGGGTATACAAATTGATTGTGGAAAAGAATTTGTTAACGAAAAACTGGAAAAATATTGCAAAGAAAGAGGTATAGAAAATCGGCTTACCACACCATACTCACCATCACAGAATGGAGTTGCGGAAAGGATGAACAGAACCCTGGTCGAGCTATCCTGAGCAATGCTGGCTGCTAACCAGCTTCCAGAATTTTTATGGGAATTTGCAGTCTTACACGCTGCCTATATCCGGAACCGATCATTTACCAAACATCTTCGGGAAACACCTTATGAAGGCTGGCATAATAAAAAAACCAGACGTATCAAATTTACGTGAATTCGGAGCCCCAGTATGGGTATTATTACAAGGCCAGAAAGAAGAAAGAAAAATGCTACCTAAATCAAAGCGCCATGCATATGTCGGCTATGACAACAGCGTGGGAGCAATAAAATATTACAATGCCGAAACAAGAAATGTTCTCACCTCTCGGAACTTCCAACTTATAGACGCTACAGATGAACCTGAGCCTCCCGAAGACACTGATGTTACACCCTCGACGGAGGGGGAGTCTGGTGGGGAAACACCGAATGTGCCGCCGACAGGTAACTCTGATCAACGGATCACGGAACCGGCAAGGCAGCCTCGGAAGTGTAAACGGAATGAAAATGAGGGAAACATAGATATCACTAGACCACGGAAGACACGTGCAAGTGATAATGAACCACGGAAAACTCGTGGAATTCGTACTGACTACAAACATCTTTACCACCTTGCGGAAGAGGAAGATGACGAAACCTTTCTAAATATAGAAGAAGCCTATGCAATAATAGCTGGAGACAAAATAAACAGTCTCAAAGACGCAAAACAATCCCCGGAATGGACGGAATGGAAAGATTCAATGCAAATTGAATTAGACTTGCTCAAAGAAAAGGGTACTTGGGAACTTGTCGAAAAACCTCCAGATGCCGTTCCAATCTCAAATAAATGGGTATTTATTCGGAAACGAAATAAAGAAGGGGAAATTGTATGATACAGAGCGCGGCTAGTTGCAAAAGGGTATGCACAAAGACCCGGTTATGATTTCACGGAAACTTTTTCACCAGTTGTACGAATGGACACACTCCGGGCGATTTTAGCACTCGCATCAGAGAAAGGTCTAAAAATACAACAGATGGACGTAAAGGGCGCATACCTTAACTAATTAAACCGCTTTATGGATTAAAGCAGGCAGGTCGAGAGTGGAATAACGAATTTGATGGTAAACTTAAAATTCATGATTATGGACAATTAATGGCAGATCCTTGCGCATATATTCGAGGGGATGAAGAAAATATAGGCGCCATAACGGTATGGGTAGACGACACCCTGCTTTTTGCATCAGCAGATAAAATGATGAAGCATATGAAAAATGCGTTAACATCAGAATGGGACATCACCGACCTTGGAGAGCCTAGCAAAATTGTGGGCATAGAAATTACGTGCGCCAATGATAGCATCAAAATATCTCAAGAAAAATATATCGAGAATGTTCTTCGTAAAGAAGGCATGATTGATGCAAACCCTGTTGGAATGCCAATGGACCCAAATATTAAATTAATTGAAAACCCAGATTATAATGAGCCGAATCGGAGCAATTCATATGCCAAATTACTGGGATGTCTACAATTCATTGCAAACTCCATGCGACCTGACATTAGCTTTGCTGTTAATAAATTGGCAGCATATACCGCAAACCCGGGCTTACAACACCATGGTGCAATAAAGCGAATACTATGGTACTTAGCAGGTATGAAAACTCTTGGAATTATTTACAGAAAATCCCAGGATGAGACTGAAAACAACAACCTTTTCCATGGATATGCCGATGCATCATTTGCAAATTCTGAGGACCTCAAGTCCACCACAGGATATATTTTCCTGACAGCAGGGGGAGCAATTACCTGGAAATCAAAGAAACAAACGATAATTGCATTATCCTCAACGGAAGCCGAATATGTGGCATTATCCGAAGCTGGATGCGAGGCCACATGGCTAAGAAATTTGTATGGTGAACTCGGATACACGCAAGAAAATCCGACAATTATTCAAGGCGATAATGAAGGGTCAGTAATTTTAACCCATAACCCTCAATTTCACCAGAGGTCAAAACATATCACTATACGGCATCACTGGGTCCGAGATTTAGTCACCAACAAAATTATTGATATTCAAAACTGTCGTGATCCGGAACAAACAGCGGACATATTAACAAAGGCTTTACCAAAGCCTAAGTTTTCACGGCATAGGGAAGAGATGGGAATTCAGTCGAAAATAACTCAGTAGCTTTCCTTGGTGAGATTGGTTTTTCCCAATGGGTTTTCCATCCACAGAGGTTTTGATGCACCTGAAAGAAAATTATTAACCACTCCAGGGGGAGTGATGACATTCACAGAACCATTCCACTCATTGTCCTAGACTGCCTAGGCTTGAGGGGGAGTGTTGGGATACAAGCCTAGGGAGATGGAATACAAGTCCTAAGCTTAGGGTTAGGGTTAGCAGATGCTACCCTTAACCCTAGAGCAATGGCAGTCTCCTATACAGGAATAGACTGGCCAAGACTACAAAGACTGCCAAGACTGTCTCCTATGCTATCCAGGGAACCCCCTATAATATACAATGATAGACAAGTCTATCTGGAGAATTATATAGGGGAAATGAGGTCACTATGAAGTCATTGCAGTATAGCTCCTTTATATATTAAAGGAGTGCATTACACTATACCTCCTAACTATGTAGTATAAATATTGCACATCTTGTAGGAGATGATAATAACATTCCTCCCTGTGGCAGACTCCCTCATACACTTACCTTTGACTTAAACTCAATACCTCAAAAACCTCGTCCTCATCTTGTACTCAACTTCCTGATCCCAATAGTTCTTGACGAGTAAGGGGATCAGTGATAAAGATGACAGATATGTTACCAAGCATTGATCTGATCATGCCCACTTATACGTTAGGTAAGTTGGGACCCTTAGGTGGTGGTGTTGCCATAAATTAAGTAAGACCAACTTGTTACGTAGTTCATAAGTAAATAAATGGTTTTTGGCACTCATCTGAGTGTCAAAACATGTAATGCTTACTGTGCCTGTGAAAACTCCTGGGTACCCATACCCTTACCCATGAAAACCTGTACCCTCATGGAAGGGTAAGGGTTTTTTCAGGTAAGGGTACAGGTAGCCCCAAAATATTCAGGGGTTACCTGCGCCAATCACTACTGGCTCATGGCTTTGGGCTGGGCCTGGCACATCACTAACCACCAATGTGTGTGATCTACCTCAATTGATCTCACTCAGTTCTGGGTTGATTTTGGCTGGGGGCAATGAGTCAGATATAGTCAAATTATGTGGACTTAATTATCTTGATCCAGCTGAACCACCCTGCACTACATAAGTAAGGAACATCTGATCTGGACCACCCTGGGTACTGGGCCAATCTGGTATTTACAGTCTATTATCTCTATAGCATAAAAAATCTATGTATGCTTGAATTTGAAGAAGGGATGTACAGAAAGCTATATACAGCAGCAGACTGACCAGTGGTAATGTATGATGCTGGTCATGTGGCATGTTGGCCATTTCAGCATGTTTGCTAAAGTTGCCCAATATGGGAAAACCTCAACCTGAATCAGTAGATCACTTTGAGAAAGTTGCAGAAGTCATTGTTCTACTCTGTCCTTTAGCGATTCCCTTGATTTTGCAAGCATCATTTCATGTAAAAGTAATAAGATGAACCTACCTAGGCCATGACTGGCCCACTTCCCAGGTTTCATCAATTTCATAGTCACCATCAAATTCAAAATGTGTTCACTTGAGGTGCACCATCGCACAATCTGAACTTCTTCCTAATACCCCAGATGACCTACATTCCATGTTTGAAGACATACAATAATCTGCAGTCACTTGCACCTCATCACAAACCCTTAGGTGGTCTAGTACCTGACCTTTCATAGTAGGTTATTGGTGTCACCCAGACGACTACAGCATCAAAAAAAACGTCCGTCAAGACACCACACAAAGCACGCCAGCCGCACGCACATACATCCATCAGCTGGGATATTGTACATATGTAGCTACGTCAAACGGCAAACACTTCCGTATGCAAGCCAATTCGCCCCCCCATTCTCGTCCCCGCACACCTCGCAATTGCATTTGCCACATCTCTCGTCAAACTTGCCGGCCCACTGGCACACACTCCCAACCGACCATGAAACTTCACTCTCCCCCCAAGCTCTACGTCCTCCCCACGCTCCTCCCCCTGCTCCTTCTGCTCCCCCCCTTGGTCCCTTCCCTCCCCCTCCCCCCTACCCCGGATACCAGTATCCCCCATCAACGCACCCACAAATACTCCCATATCCGGGCGCCCGCCCAAGCGCACCTCCATCCCAGGGATAGCTGGAACCTCCTCCGGCACGCAGAGGCAAGTCACGTACACCATCATCCGCAAATACAGCCCACGCCTCAATGCAGCATGCGCAATTGCACTCAGCAAAGGGGCGAACCACCTGATCGACCCTATCATCCACTGAACAACCAAAAACCAAAAGGAAAAAAGGAAAACCTACCGAACGATCGAGTGCACCACACCAACTCCACTCTCTCCGTCTTCGTCTTCGTCACTCGATCTCGCTCCGCCCTCCTCGACGAGTAGCACGACCCAACGAGCTCATCCAGCAGCCCAACCGCAAACGTCGCCCCGCTCCCGCCCGCAACGAGCAGTATGCGCTCATAGCCCAGCAGGTCCAGTGCGCACCCACCATACGGCCCATCGAACATCACTCGCACCGGTATAGGCACGGGGGGGCAGTCACCGGCCTCCAACGATGGGCCCGTAGCCGGCGCGCTCTCGGACCGCGGGGAAACTTGAAACCGAACCTCCTCCCTGCATGACGCGAACTCGTTCAACGCCTTGGTCCAATCCCCCATAACGCTCGCACCGAGGAGGATACCCGGTGCATCTCCCGCCGTGAACTCTTGTTCCCGTGTCCCCCCCCTGGCGTTGTCTAGCAAGGGGGTGAGGTAGCTCTCCACGTCGCTCGTCCGCAGACATGAAAGGCCCGAGGGTGCACACATGATACTGAAGGGGTGTGCCTCGAAGACACCTCGTCCTTCAAAGAAGACTCGCAAGCGCAGGTGCTGGCCTGCATGGAAATCTGAGGTCACATCCGGGATGCGTATCTACATGGCATAAACATGAATGAAAGAACCACAGCGAGGTGAGGGGACGACGCACGACAGTCATTTGGTTATCGATCCGGATTAAATGGGCGTCCTTGATCCTGTATCGTAACTGCCGCATGACAATATCGAACGCATAAAATACCAGTGGGGGGATTATCCACGGGGGTGCGTAGATTGTATGGTAACACACTGTAATGAAGAACGACGGGAAAGCGAGGAAGCTATTCTGGTGCGTCAACTGCCACAATTCCAGACTGGGACCGTGAAACGTACTGTATCCAATAAAACAAACCCCACCACCACTGCCTTACCCACTTCAAGCTGCCGAACACCAGAAAGCACAGCACGCCAAGTGCCGCTACGCCACTGGTCTCCTTCTGCTGGCCCAATATCGGGATGCCCCACTCCAGATGGTTGCGTATCCACAACGAACCATGTATGACAGCGGCAACGAACAGAGAGCGACCGGCCCAGCGATGCAGGGGATTGAGGTGTGTGTACGAGAAGAACGGAGGGAAGATGAGAGATAGGAGCGAATTCTTGGTGCCAAGGAGAAATACAGGCGGGAGCTGGGCGAGGGCGAGGAAGCCTGCGCGATTGGGGTTGCTGATCAGGGGTGCCTGCATTACGATGCAAGCTAGGACGGAGACGAAATAGGCCATTATTAGGAATACTGCGGAGGAATATCAGACAAGGCGGCAAGGACGATGGAGGACTTTTACGTTGCCCCGCGTTCAGATTCACGCCAGGAACCGTCCAGTAAAAGACAACGCCGAGGCTGGAGAGTAACCTCGCAGCCACCCACTGACCCGCGCTCCTGCCACTGGCCTCGGCCATCCTAGTTGGCCTGGGCGCTTCACTGTCTGCGGTCTCCTGCTCACCATCATTCCCAATACGTTCGTATCGCGCACGCCCCCAATCTTCCCTGATGCCAAACACAGCACTAAACGATCGCATCCGGTGACGTAGGAGGTATGGCACATATAGTAGGATAGAGGCGGCGAGGATAGTGGTCCATGCAATCGTGAATTTGATTTGCCATTTCGGATCTTCGTTATATGAGCTTAAAATGAAGAGGGCATCAGTTAGAAGAGGGGGGGAGGGCAACTATGGTTGGAACTGACTTGTACTGCTGAAACTCGGTTGGGATTACAGGCACCGGCCCATGGTCTGACATCTTCTGAAATGGAGCAGTTTGAAGCAAAATATAGAAAAACGAACTGCCAAGCGTTGACCAAGGACAACAGGGGAGGAGACTTCGTTGAACGCTGGGGAAGACCAAACAGCCTGATAAACGTGGGAAAACGTAAATCGGATCATCCACAGGCTAGGAGCCGGTTTCGACAGTTTCGACAAATTGCAATGAATGAACTGGATTTGGGACTGGGTCGAAAAGACGAGGAGTAAACCACGAGAAACAAATATTTTTCTGCTCAATGATAACAGTGCTGGTGCTAGACACCCGGGAGGGCAGAACACGACACTGTAACTTCCGGGCCTGTGAGGATAAAAAAGTGGGTGTCGTGATTAACTGGAGCGATGGCTCGTATGCGAACTGCAGGATGGATGAAACGCTTTCAGGCTAAGGAAGAGGAATCAGGAATCAGCCCATGACAAGCCATTATAGGGGATAGATCCGTACCTGCCAACGGTGGGCAAAAAAACCATGGTCATGTGAACGTGGTGAAAGAGAAGGAACCCACACTTCTTGTAAAAAGGCCTATGCAGGGCAAGGGTGCAGGGACAGCCAAGGCCAGAAGATGATTGTGTGGGGGGGAGGGAGGTGTAAATGAGGAGATGGTGGGCGGGGTGACATCAGGAAATTGGGGGTATGAAGTTGGTATGGTAGAATTCATCCATAACCAACAAACGTCACGTGCTGTTACTTTTCCGTGACGCGCTCGTCTATAGCAGGAGAAAAGCGGCTGGTGAACTCGTTCCACCCCCTCTTTTCAAATTCTGCTTTCAGGGAACTATTGTAATATGTATTAAGCTGCTATGTACCAAGTGGTTTAGAATACTATTAGATATTCCACCACACCAACTTGGCATAAAAAGTAGAAATATACTACATATGAAATCAATACCTTAAGTGTTTGGAACATTACAGTCAGAAAGTCATCCCAAATTCATCTGTCCTTAATTCATCCATATATATTATGAAATCTGGGTTTCTGAACTAAACAAATAAAAAACAGGTCCCACTGGGTTCACGGTGGTGCATTGACATGATTTTATTGGCCTGGTCATCAAGGAAGAGCCTCATGTATAAGCTCTCATTCTTTTTTAGGTTCTCCGAGTCTTTGGTTTGATTGGCTGTGACACGTGACCTGTGACGCACGTTTGTGAAATCTATCTTCGTTCCTGGACCAAGACTTGTTGAACGCTTGTTGTCAGTGGTCACTGTCATATGTGTAGTGTTCATTGGATCCGGAACAGCCTTGCCCCTGGATTACGATAACCCTTAATGAGCGCTTGAATCTCCCTGACACGAATCAGGCAACATTCCACATTTACTGACGTCGATTTTGTCTTTCCCTCGCAATGGGCAACTGCGTGAGCAATACGTGCGCACCGTCTAGCTCTGTGTCTTTCAATGCGCTCAAACGATGTTCCAGCGCGAACTTTGAGCCCCCAGGGGAGCAGGCAGTCCGTCGCTTTAAGGCCGAATACGCGCTCCAGACAGACCCAAGGATGATAGCCCTCAGAGCTGCTCAAACTGAACTCAAGGTGCGGGATGCCGCTGGACCCATAGCAGGTGAGAGCGAGAAACATGGGGATTGCACTGGGCACTTGATTCGTACAAGGTCTACCCAAGTCAAAGGGCCCTAAATGTTCCATTTGCAAGAGCTATGTGGACAAAGTCCTCAATCCTTGGCAATCAACACGAATGTAAGGCTGTTCCTTCCCACGCTTTTGTATCAGACCGTGAACGACCCGTTCAGAGACCTCCTGGCCCTCGAAATGTCTGACGATTCAGATGCAGAGTCAGACGAAGGCGCTGGGCATCGGCGTCATGCTGGAGACAGAGCAGCAAGAGTAGAGCGCCGTCGGGCCAGAATGAAGAAACGCGGGATTGAGGTAATACCGTGTCTGCACATCTTCTGCGGCGTGAGTCTATTGCGGGGTTTCAACAGTTTCCATGATCTTGACTTAATATGCGCGATTTTCTAGGCCTGCTTTGCCGAATACATATATCGCAACCTCAACATCCCCTTCGATCCCTCAGCCTATGGTACCACATTGCGCCCGGCAACAGCGCGTACGACAGCAGCCAAAATCGAGTTTCCCATGGGTTGTCCAGTACATCCTTCACCTCTTTGCTTCTTACGTGGTGTTAATACACTATTAACTCCAGGAATGTCCCGTGAAGCCTGGAGAGAAGCTCGTCGAGATCGGCGATAAGACGGCGCAGTTGGTGTTAGGGGAAGGGAACATGGAGGAATGGAACCAGGCTCGGTTCATGTCGAGTTTGGATATTATGTATTGGTGCGTTATTATTACTTCTACTTTCTGTGGCAAACTGAACGAAATCCAGTCCATACAGAGGCTGTACCGAGCCCTTCGACGTAAATGATATCGCTCCTTCATTAACCGCCGGGAAGCATGAGAGATCTGTCGCCCAGGTCAGTGGTTAGATTCTCTCATACTCTCCGAGCTCACCACCACCGTAGTGCCCGCGGTGCAGGCGATCCCTATGCATCGACTGCAAGGTGCCCTGGCACGATAGTGTGTACCCGCTTCCCACTCCTCACGACATGGCGACCTATTTCTTCTATGCGCAGAACTAACATGTGCAGAGTTCCAAGCACTTCCGGAACACGAGCGTGCGCCGGAGGACTTAGCGCTTATGCAGCTCGCAAAGGCCCAGAAATGGAGGCGGTGTCCGAAAGTACGAATCTTCTGGTCTGCTTTACTACACTGCTCCTGAACTTGACTTTCCCGCCCGTGCAGTGCAATGCCATGGTGGAACTAAAGGTGTGCGATGTTTCACATTCTACTCACCCATGATATTGAACGCACTGCCTGTTATCTAGTTTGGGTGCAAGTAGGCCGGTTCCATTCATGTCCCCAGATTTCTATACTTACTCCCTATCTATCTTCCCCAGTCACATTACGTATGCCATATCTTCTCCCCCCCCTAACTCTTATGCTTCCCCCTCCAACAGCTGTACCTGCAAGCACCACGTATGTTTTTTCTTTTTAACTGTGCTTTCAGTGGTTCCGTCCCTTACCGCCTGCTCCAGTTCTGCTACACCTGTGGTGCCGACTTTGAAGTATGTTGTTTATCTCCTTAACACCTCCCTTCATAGATTTGCCTTTCCTACAGCACAAAAACGGGAAATACCGCTGTACAGGTGGTGCGTGACCTTTTACCTTCCTGATTGCCTTGGCATTGATGGCATCATCGTTTGGACAGGCAAAGGCTGCAAAGTGTGGGATGAAGCCCTATTATTGGAACAACGATAAACAAACGCCCCTTTCTTGGCTACTAACACTTCCGCCGAGCGAGCGTTGTAGCGCCAATTCCACCCTGCTTTGGTTCGGAGCTCAAACGCATTCTCTAATGTGCAATATGTAAATCCGATTCCCCAGTTGGATTGGGAGGCTGTGTATGTGGGTCTTGATTTATGTCGAGTTTTTGGTTGGAATAGCCACATACTATATGGCTAATGACACAACAGTGCATCCTTTTGGGAATAGGCATTGCCTTGTTCCAACAAACTATGTAGCGCGGTTTGCGGCCCGGCTACTAAAACACGAGCTGTCGATGTATCGAGTTGTTTACTTGAGTCTAATTACTGCGCGAGAATTGTGACTCCAGAGTTGTTATCTGCCCACAGCCTCCAGAGGCCAGTTGCCCAGAGACTGTTGGGTCTCGCCCTCTTTCTCTTGGCCACCTCATTACTAGGCTCAAGGGCATGTCCTCATGCTGCCATCACAATCTGAGACATGATGATGTCTCAGTTCATATTCTATTGAGGGATGTGAGACTCTGGCACCACTGACTGCCAGTTCTTGTTGCACTTAAGAGCTTGTTTGGATATGGCAAATGGACCTGAATGGGCTATGCAACATGTTGAGAAACACACAGGAAACACCAATTGTATTTGTTCAGAGTTAAAATCAGTCTTCCTCCTCATGCCATGGCCCACCATTGACTATCTACTTCATTGATCCACAACTTCATTGCCAAATTTGCTGCATGCTGCATACCAGCCTTGCTTTATCTCATCATGGATGATCTGCAGGCCATTGCAAATGGCCCAGATCTACAACAAGGTGAAGTTGCAGCATCATCAAAATCAGAGAAACCATGGTCTGAAGCTGAGGTCAATGATCTTGTTGACTTCCTCTTTGAACATCAGAGTCAGTCTAGTTGGTGGAAACTTCAAAGCAACAACTTGGAAAGGTCTATTAACACATCTTGAGACCAAGTACAAGAGCTCATGAAGTGTCAGTGTGCTCAAGAGCAAATTCAGTGTAGTGAGCAAAATACATGTTAAAACCTTTCATTTATCTGATGAACCTACAGTTGAAAAGCACAATCTTGGCGATGGATGACTTTAACAAGAAATCAGGGAGAAGTTCAATTGGTGGCCCCTCCTCACTCATTTTTGACATTGGTGAAGAAAACCTCTTTGACAATCACATCAAGACTATAAATCATAAAGTTGTACGCCGTGTAGTCTAGTCTAAATCTATCGCAGCATATGTTATATATAGATAACATATGCTGCGACCCGAATGTGGGAATGATTATATAAACTTGGTCAGCGTTAGTCAGGATTTGTCAGAACTGACCAATTATGACCAACCATCGTCCCATAGCTACCAGTATTACATAATCAAAAATGCGATATAGTGGACACCTACTTTCACGCCTCGCGGTTTTCGGGCACTGCCACACCAAACGGATGTCAATTCCTACTATGTGAAGAGAGAGACAGTAACACACAACATTGAACATTCAATTGAGTCATTGGCTACAGTATCCTCTCTTCACACAAGACTTGGGCACAAGATGATCAGGAATGGGTCCAGTGTCTTACAGAGGCAGCAGTGATGCAGCTTGGTTCATCTCTCAGATCACTCTTTGCCACCATTCTATTCATTGTAATCCAACATCTCCTGGCCTTCTTTGGGATCAGTTCAAACATCAGATTTGTGATGACCTCAGAGTCAGACTCCAGACCATCTATCCAGACAGGGAATTTACCAATGATGATGAGGTTTATATGTATGGCTTGCATCTCATTAATGAGATTCTTATCAGGTCAGAAAAGACCATGGCCCACTATCCAGACATGCCTGCCATCCAAGGCAACTGGCACATCAAGGTTCCAGGAAATAGGCTTTTGCAGCAACAATGGGATTACAATGTTGATGAGTTGGCTGCCACAGTCACTCACAATCTCCAGCTTTTCAACCAGCATCAGAGACAGGTCTATGATGCAGCAATCAATTCTGTTGCCAAAAAGAGGGGAGAGATTCTATTCTTGCACAGTGCTGGGGGTTGTGGAAAGACCTTTGTCTGCAACACCATTGCAGCAGCTGTTCATGCTCAAGGCAAAATTGCTTTATATGTGGCATCATCTGGAATTTCTTCTTTGCTGCTCAATGGGGGTCACACTGCACATTCAACCTTCAAAATCCCAACTCAAATAGATGAGGCCTCCCATTGCTCAATGGCCACAGGTTCAGATTGGCACCAGCTGCTTCAGGACACTGACATCATTATCTGTGATGAAGTTCCCATGCAGCATAGATATGCCATAGAAGCAGTAGACCACACTCTCCAGAATCTGTTGAAAAAGAATCGTCCTTTTGGTGGAATCACTGTTCTGTTTGGGGGCGACTTTAGACAGACTCTACCTGTTGTTTCTGGGGGTTCAAGGGAGCACATCATATCTGCATCCATCAGACGCAGCAGACTATGGCAACACATTGCCATTCACCACTTGCAGACCAATATGCACCTTGACAGAAATCCTGAAAATGATGCACATGCTGCCTGGCTATTAGACATTGGAGCAGGAAAGACAGTGGACAATGCAGACTCCATAGAAGTTCCAGAACACATGCTCTGCCAGGACATGGATTCCCTTATCAACTCCACATATCCAGGAATCAAACAAGGCAACAAGCCAGATCAGTATTACCTTGACAGGACAATCCTTTCTTGCACAAATGACAATGTTGATGACATCAACTCTGCAATTCTTGCCAGGTTTCCTGGACAACTCCACATATTCAACAGTGCAGATACAATCTTGCTGAGGGAGCAGCAGCTTGATAACTTCCAGCCTTATCCAACAGAGTATCTAAACTCACTCAAAGCAAGTGGCCTTCCACTTTCAAAACTGGCACTCAAGATAGGCTGTCCTGTCATGCTCCTGCACAATTTGGATGTCTCAGAAGGTCTTTGCAATGGAACTCGCCTTATCATCCTTGAAGCCAGAACATGTGTATTGAAATGCAGGATTATCAGCGGGGATGCAAAGTTTGCAGGAAAGATAGTTTTTATCCCTTGCATCACATTGGAGCCATCTGCAGAGAACCTGCCATTGCCATTGTGTCATCACCAGTTTCCAGTTCGCTTGGCATTTTCAATGACTATCAACAAATCACAGGGCCAATCTGTATCACACGTTGGTCTGGATTTACAGACATCAGCATTCTCACATGGACAACTCTATGTTGGACTCTCAAGATGTACATCTGCTGCAAGGATAAAGGTCCTTCTGAATCAAGGGAATGCAGGTAGAAGGACAGCAAACATTGTATAAAAAGAAGTGTTGAATGATGTTGTGCAATAAAAGTGAGTAAAAATACATTCAATAATAATAAAAAAGCTAACAAGAATTTGTAGTTAGAGTTATAGATAAATATAGACTTAGATTAGATTTGATTTTGTAATTGACTGGGTTTTGAACTGTATTTAATTTTTTGCACTTGAGGGCAGGTTGTTGTGACTTAAGTATAAAATTTGTTATACTTTTTTTAACTCAAGGGCAGGCTACTGTGACTTGGGGAAAAGTAAGAAAACCTACATGCCACTGAACACACCATATTGGGATTAGGTCTTTGAGAGCAAGTGGGGGATCACTCAGATGAAGTAGTGAGTGTGTGGAACAGGCAGGGAATGTCTATTCATCTCCTACAAAGTGTGGAATATTTATACAACACTGTTAGGAGGTATAGTGTAATATACTCCTATAATGTATTAAGGAGGTATTCTGTCATAGACCCCTGTATCAGTTAATCTTGGAGTAACTATGTCATTTCCCCTATAACAATAGTGTCATAGTACCTCCTATGATATCATGGCTTGGTAAGTCTGAGACTTCCTGCAGTATGGGTCTTAGACACTCTATCCAAGGCTCTGTCTTGGATAGCCTATCATAGACATGCTATATCTGTTTCACTGTGCAGCATGTGTTAACTGTGCATCCCCCTAATAGTCCTTACATGTGTTAACTCCTGTTAAACATGTGTTAATGATTTAGTATATTGGGGAATATGTCCTAGCCATGGTTACTGCCTTGGCTTGCCTGTATGCCATATCCCAACACACCACACTCTTGTGGCTCATGTGGTGTGTTCAGTGTAAGAAAGACTATTAATCTCACAACATGAGCAATGTGAGTGTTGTAGAGAGAAAGACCCCTGGACACACAATACAAGCAACACAAGTGTTGTGTGTCCAGTTCTCGGTCCTGGCTGTAGTAGGATTAAACATTGTGTAAATGGGGGGGGGTTGGGGGGCTTGCCCCCCTACGAGCTGAAGATGGAGTGCCGGAGTCATGGCTGAGCAACGCGAGGTCCGTGACAAAGGCATGTAAACATAAGCTCGTGATATATAATGACACCTCCCAGCAAAAAACAGCCCTTCAAAGCTTGCATGGGAAGAACTTCAAGCATTATCATTAAGTAATAGAGCAGGGTCACATTTTCGCTCTTTTTGGCACCGTGTGACCTTTTTTGCCCATGTAATAGAGCATGGTCATGTTACCCAGTCGTGGGACTGCTGACAAAGAGATGACAAAGAAAATGACTAAGCATGACAAACTGTCCTCTAATACATAGAGTGTACAGCCACAACCCCGTGGGCTGAACAAAATGCAAAAACCTGTTCACAACCCCAGCACATGACTACCATCAATTGTAGATAATGTTCAGTTTGAGTTTGAGTAAGCAAAGTCAGTCTGAAGTAAGCAATTGTAAGGTCAATTAAGCAACCAATAAGTCAGTCTGAAATAAAGTAATTCAGTAAGGTCAATAACCAGAGCAACAAGTAACAAGCACTGAGTAACAAATGAGTGAGTGAAAAATAAGCTCACTCAGTTAGAAAAGACTACATTACAGTGCAAAAAATTACAAAAAAAGTACCAAGTAAAGATGTAAGTTGATGTTTTTTTATTTATGGCTTTGAAGTTCTGAGTGAGTGTCCAGGAAGAGTGAGGATGAGATGAGTATGATGATGATGGTGATAGGGGAGAGAGGGAAGAAGAAGAAAGTAGGGAGAGACTCAAAGAGAGGGATGTGAGGGTGAAGATGAGGGAGGGGATGTCAGGGGGGGTTGAGGGGGAGGGGGAGGGGGTGGAGTGTGAGAGTGAGGGGAATGAGGGTGAGGGTGAGGGATGTGAGGGGGAGAGGGGAGAGGGGAGAGGGGGAGGGGGGAGGGGGGGAGGGGGGGAGAGGGGGAGGGGGGGAGGGGGGGAGAGGGGGAGGGGGGGAGAGGGGGAGGGGGGAGGGGGGGAGAGGGGAAGAAGGGGGGGCAGAGATGGGAAGGGGGAGAAGAGGGAGAAGGGAGAGAAGGGAGAGAGATAGGGGGGGAGGGGGAGGGGGAGGGGGAGGGGGAGGAGGGGAGGAAGGATTTACACCAATGGGCTGGAAGAAGGGGGGTTGGGTGTGAGGAAAAGGGGTGTGAGCATGAGGGGGATGGGCCAGGCAGTAGGGAGAGTGAGCAAGTGGGGGTGGTATGGGAAGGGGGAGGGGGGGAAGGTGGCTCTATCAAAACACTCCTATACATGGGCAGGGGCCGAAGGTTCCTGCCTGTGTTGACAAGATGTGTAAAGATAGTGGCAGGGGGTTTGGCAGGTGCAGCACCTCACTGATTTACTACAACTGCTGTAGGAACAATGTGAGTGAAGTGAGCATAGAAACAGATGATATAAATGAGACTCTGTCACTTTCAAGATGTGTGTGTTGGATATTAAATGGCTAATACTAAGAAAAGGCTGTGTGGGATTGGAGGGATTGAGGGAGATAGCCTGGCTCTGCTGTGTACATTGATTTCCTTGATTGGGATTTTGTTCTTAGAAGTATGTTATGTCACACAGGGTGACTGGACTGGAAATGGCTTCCATGCTCAGACACAGACAGGGGCCTGTGGTTGCTGACTGTGGTAATAAGATGTATGTGGGGATTTCTGATGACAAAGTCAAAGAAATTACTGGTGACTCCACAGCAACCAGCTGTCTTGCTTACTGGGGGACAAAATCCACCCTCCCACCCCCTTCCCACCCTGACCAAGATGAGCAGGAAGATCCACAGTCCCTTGGAAATGTGATCATGGGGATTGCTGGCCATTCACTGTCAGGACTGGCTAATGTCATGTCCACCAACACTGCATTCTCCAATCTATTATCAACTTCCACATTCACTGACTCCCTCACCTCTAATACCTCTGGCCCACCACCACCATCTTTCCTTGCTCCTGGGCCACCACTGCCTTCCGTAGCCACTGCTGTCACTCATCACACCCCTCTGCTATCCACTAGTGATCTTCTGCTGCAGCTCCTCCCAGTTGGCTGCCACTGCCCACTCATTTTGAGACCTTGCATACACTTTATCAACTTGCTTCATCAGCATCTACCATGAACATCAATCCAGATCCAACCTCATTATCCACACAAGAAACTCCATCAGCTTCTCATCATTGTACTCAGTAGCATTATCTTCTGTATCTGAGTCAAAATCTGTATCATGCCTGCCTTCTCTCAACCACAAGACCTCCTGGTAGTTCGTCCACATTTCCATGGTGATCCTGTTGCATCTGGCCACAACCTCATTGTTGGTGCTCTCCTCAAACCCAATGCCATGCTGGGTTAATGAATGCAAATAAAATTGTGAATGGCACAGAGAGCAGTGGGAATCTGGGCCTGAACAGAATATTGGTATTCAGGTCTAAGAAGTAGTATGTGAAAACAGCGCTTCAGCACACCAAACATTCTTTCAATGACATTGCAGGCCTATGCATGCCACAAGTTAAAAAGTTCTTGGGGGTTGCATGGCCTACACATGCATGCATGCAATCAGCATTCCAGAATAGGTGATGATGAAATCACATTACTGCACACTGGCCTTTCCCCATTCCTGTAAATAGTATCGGACACCATGGTAACTTTGGTAAGGAACCAACAGTTCCTTACAGTGTGGAAATTCTGCACAAGCAAGCAGATACCATCCATCAGGTATCTTCAAATCTGATTGGATGGCATCAGCATAGACTCTTGCATCAGCAGCTGATCCTTCTCATCCAGTGAGTGCATAATGAAGAGGAGATTGAATGAACAACAAAATAGGCAATTTTGGGAGATGAAACCCTTCCAATTGTGACAGGGATCACATATGAAGGAAGGGGCTGCAAGATTAATGTGGCTTCCATCAATGGCACCAAGTGCCCTCACAAAAAAATTTGGTTTGAGATTTCCAAGAAGGAGGAGAGAAGGCTAGTCATTAGGAGTTAATTGCTTGACATACTCAGAGTAGAATGGGGCACAGGCAAAGATTTGTGTCATTTTTTGGAAGTATCTGCATAATTGATCTGAGTCAAAAGCATAGAAAATAATTGATTAGCTTACTTTGAGATAGTTTCATTTGATCTCTGAAACTGCTTGCCAAGGTGGCAAACATTAAGACAAGTAACACATGCATAGAGAAAAATTGCCACCTGTTCTTCCAATGATACATACTTTGAATTAGTATGTCCCAGGGCCTGTAACTTTGATACTAGCACAAGAAAAACATGCTTGTGCATGCCAAGTTCAGTGCAAATACACTCAGGATGACCATCAAGTAGTTCATCAACCCAACCTTGACCTGTAAGAATTGATGTATGGTATGGCTCCCATACAAGATAATGTCAGATAATCTGTATGAATAAGGGTAGAACAGCACCAATGATAAGGGCTGTGATCTGAGTCACTTGCTGGTAGAGATTCTGTTGTGCTGCCTGTCAAGTACAATTTTGATCCATGGGGGGTTGGTGTAGATCATATCATATATTAGAATCCTTTACACTATCTGCAGCACAAAAATGCAGCTGTGTTGCAGATGAACATGCCAATCTGTCTGATGCCCATGATGGTGATCAACTTTGTTTCAGATACAGAATCAATTCAGAGTGGGCAACATCGCAGCATTGGCGCATGCAATGATTACACCTGATTGACACTGATCTAATCTTGGCACAGCTGTCAGATTCTCTATCACCAGATCTGAACAAGTTCTGGTTTTAACTCCAAACAAATACAATGGTGTTTCCCATTTGTTTCCCACATGTTGCATGGCCTATTTGGGTCCATTGGGCATATCCAAACAAGCTCTAACTCTCACTGCTGGTTCCCATATCATGCTCTACAGTACAGCCTTCAGCACTCTTATATATCATTCCTCCAATCCACTTTGTCATAGTTATTTCAATGACAAATCATGGTGAAACACAATCAGGCAGCTGAATGCTTTTGGAGTGAGACAAGGAAGGGTATTCACAAGAGAGTGGGCTTAGCACAGAAAGCATTGATGCATGCCTTGCTGTCATTCAGATCTGGTGACCTTTTGAAGGCAACAATGCAGATCCAACAGATACTCATCAGGAACAAGCTCAAAGAAGAGCCTTTCATTGTGGCTCTCAAGTCTGACCTCAAAATGCTTGACAGCTTTGAATGATACAGAGGTGGTGCTAGTAGACAGGGAGACACCCAAACCAAGGCTGGAGGGGAAACTACAGCCACAGAAAGGCACACAGATAGATACAGACTGAGCAGCAGGAATACAGATGGCAGAAATGCCATTGCTGAGTCATCTAATTGGTCCAGGTCATCACCAGAAGGCAGTGAACCTGATTGTCAGGAGTATGATTTTATTAAGACATGCTTTACTATTATTTTGATTGTTTACTATTGAACTCATTGTAGACACATGGCAGGCTGCATACATGAGGGTCAAGTGTGCCACAGTGCCTCATGCTTTGGGCATGGGTTACCACATGTATAGTAGTACAGTTGATTTGCTCATAATGCATGGCTTGAGGTGGGGACAAACTCAGTGCCAGCCAAATTATGCACAATTTGTCATAATGCATAATGCATAGCAAATAAGGGAATTTATGCATTATGGGGACATCCTTTTTGAGCATAAAGGGAGCTTGGTGAGTGTAAGATTTGGCTGAAAAATAATATACAAGTGTATTGTGACTGAACAAAAGCCCTTACACACTCCATTACTCCAATCTGTCTCTTTTTCACAATGCCTGCAAACAACAAACAAAAGTGGAAGCCATGAACCAATGTAGTGCCCTACATTCAACATGTCCCAAAACTTCCAGAGGGGGATGTGCCCAAGACTTCAGCCAAGAAAAAACCTAGACATGCTTGAGAGAATCTTACCCTCAATGACTGTCCATTCAGATGCTGAGGGTGTTGCAATATTGGAATTGCAGAAGCAGTTGAGGAAGTTGAGGGGTTATTTTCATTATGTTGAGGCTGCATCTCAAAGGCAGTCCACCCTTGACTCTTTCTTTGTCCCTCAAGACACAGAAATGAACTAGCTGAACTACCCAAGTGCATCACCCTCATTCCAGGCCCAGCTGATGCATTATTGGCACATATGCACAGAGAGATATGTCACAACTTGTGACATAATTGTGACTCATCCCATTGGGTTCTGTCAAGATTCAATGAAAATTATGAAAAATAAAGACATTCTTATGATTCAAGAATGTGTATGAGATAATCAACTGTATATAAATATTAATATATTGCCCAGAGACCCTAGTTGTGTTCTCTTGGGTGATCCAACACTACTGGTGTGACAGCCTCTGACTATGAGACTACCTCCTTGATTCATTGTTTGGGTTTGTTTGTGGAAGCCATTGTCTTTGCCTTAGGTTATTGGTGATGTCCTAACACTGGTAGTGGAGGTGGGAAGCAACCTAAGCTCAATGAAGATGTGTTACCATTGAACCTGTGCCTTGCAAGCAGACTAATGACAATATCAGCATCCTGTAAGCCTGGCTTACATACACATCATTGATGCTTACTTGTGCACAGTTCAAACTTGAGGAAGGCAAACACTACACACTCCCCCACTACAAATGCTGTGTTGACAAACTCCCACATGCCCATTGATTCAATCAACATGCATACATCCACTTCTTCTGCTCTTGTTGAAAACACCATGACTGCTGCATTGTCTAGTGCCTTGATACCCATCAATAGATTCAATGTGCATAGAGCCAACCCTCCCATCCCACCTCCCCCACCTGTTAGAATGCTTTGTAAGTGAAGTTCCTCCTCCTCTGATGAATACCACATCTCATTATTGATGTCAAACATGTCCTCCACCAGCACAACTGCATGATTACAACTGCACTCCTACACAGATTCAAACACCATGCATGTGGTTACTTGTAAAATAAAGATGGTCTCAATACTAAAAATTTTGTTGATCATATCATATACTCTTTTGAAGACCCACTATTCTCCAACTGGTACCAGTTACAACAAGACCTCTTGTCCCCCCTTTCATTCCTAAAGTTCATGGGTAAGGTCTGTGAACACTGGCAAATTCCCAAATGGTGGCAACAGGACCTTGCCTGGAAAGTTCACTCTATGAAGCAGAACAAAACCCTGTTCTTGGAATTCATTGATGTCTTGCACCATGACAACCTCCTGCTAAAAAATTCTCATTACCACATGTCTCCTCCCCAACTCCACATGAAGATTTAGTCCAATATCTCCATGGAACTTACTTCCACATTTGACTAATGGAAAGACAACCATGAGTCTTCCAATGATGAGTCAGACAAAGAGAACAAAGCCATGGATGAACCTGATGATGGCACTGCTGTGGCCATAGCTAAAATAACTTTGGATGCACTCAAGGCCAAGACTGAACTGCAGTCCTTCATCAATACCCTTATGAAACTTGATCAGAAGCTTGTTGAGGACTGCAATGCTCATATAGATGATGCTGAAGAGGTGGCCCATAGCCTGAAGCATTCAAGATCTACGGTTAGGTTGTCCAAGGCTTCATGTCATCCACCCCATGCTCACTCCCAGGGAAGCTCTTCTTCCTGCACACAAATGCCACCACCATCATTGTCCATGTCCCATCCTCCTAAGCTGATGGACCAAGAGAGGAAAATGATGATGGGTGTAAGAAATGCTGTGAGTTGTGCTTACTAGAAGGGCATCCCTATTGGGACCAGGTCTTTGAGAGCAAGTGGGGAATCACTCAGACAAAGTAATGAGTGTGTGGAACAAGTAGCCTCATTCCTCTCCTATAGTATGTAACACCATATACTATGTTGCTAAAAAGGGGCATAGTGTGATATATATATATAGAACTTGTATTCCATCTAGACTCTAGGCTTGTATCCCAACGCTGCCCCTCAAGCCTAAGATGGCTGGGTGGAATGGTTAATAAATTTTAAGTCATTACTCCCCCTAAAATTTTGGGCAGAATAGTTTTTGTTGTCATTCAGGTGCATTAAAACCTCTGTGTGGTGGAAAACCCAGTGGGAAAAACTAACTCATGTGTGAGGAAAGCTACTGAGTTATTGTTCCATGTCCTTTGCATTTCTTCCATGCCTGTGTTAAGACTTTCTCCTGTCTTTTTCATTTTTCTATTGCATTTTTCAGTTAATCTTTATTTTCCCTGCCCAATTGGCAGTGTGCTCCCACCCAACTCCCCCTTGCATGACATATTGGGTTGGCAGGGTGTCCTTTTTATTTGATGGTCAATAAATCAGAGAGTTGGAGTTCATAAGAAGTACTTATCCTGTTGCCATGTGACTGGTAGTCTCTTGGATTGTCCATTGAATTTAAATTTTGTGTCCATTGCCTGTTTTCCTCTATAGAGCATTGTGCCCCCATTAGACATCTCCCTTGCATTGTAATAAGGAGCGACCTTGATTCTCTCTGCAGGTGTGCCCTTCCTTGGAATGGTAGGAAATATCAGGTTTTTAATAATAAAAATATAAATGTTTCCCTTTGTATTTGAAGTGATGTCTGGTAGTCAGCATATCTTTGACATATAGTTTCAGATAAATGTCTTCCTCACCATGAGTCCTTTGGAATTTAATTGGACATAGTTGGCATATCTTTGATTTGAAAATATTTTGTTTTGTATAAAGTTGGCATATCTTCAACTTGAACATATCTTTGTTTGCCTTTAGGCCTTTGAATGCTCTTGTGACAAAATCTGTCACATGTTCCACATTTGGAAGTTCTAAGCTAGTGATAGTTATAACATGGCCAGGCTTTCCACAGTGCCTGCAATATATGCCAGAAAGTTTGTTGGATAATATATGGCTTGCCAGATTTTTCTTGTATGGCTTGGGCTTTGGTATTGAGATGAGGTGAATAATTTCCATTTTCTCCACTTTGAGTATGGTTTTGCCTCCTAAGATATTCTTCTTTAAGAATTCCTATAAATTCTTGAGATCCCATCATTTTTTTTAGGTCCATTTCTGTAATTCCATTTCTCCTGCTGATGTAAGAACATCCCAGGATAGGGGTAGCAACAACAAAATGATGACTTTGAAAAATATATCAGAAATTTTGAAGTCCTTGTTGCCCATTAAATTAACATGCTCCCAGTATGATTTGAGTTTATTGAGATGTAAACTGATATTTGTATTATCATTGGCCAAGGTGTGGAAAAGATTTCATATAATGGAAACAATTGTTTGATGCCCCTTTGACTTGTGTACTATTCCACATGGCCTTTGCAGTGGTGCATTGTCTGGCGTGAGCCATTTCCATGGAGGTGACATTGCCAATGGAGACACATGGTCTCACAGGGACAGGCTGGGAAGCATGTGGAAAAGCCAAAAGCACTGGGGCAAAAGCTGTATAGCAGTCACTCAATCCCAAACAGTGTCTACTCTACATGAACATGAACCTGACATCAGGTGATCATGTTACATGTACCCCTCTCCACAGTGGCAATGCCCTCATTGCCACTGGACTCTAACCAACAGACTCGGACGACGACGACGACACTTCGAGTTTTGTCTACACTCATGCAGAGGTGAAAATCCTGCTGGATGATGCAGGTCTTCGAGGATGGGAAGCAGGAGTAGAAGAAGGCCTCAAGATGGGGAAGGAGAAGATGGAAGAAAATGGGCAGAAGATGTGGGTGAAAGGGAGGAATATAGGGTACAGATACGGACTGAGGTGCAAGCTCCAGGATGAGGAGAACAGGCTGGCAGGCCGTCCGTGCGCCCCCAGACCATTCACCCCTCTCGCCCTCTGTTCCGCCGCCGTCCAAACGGCACCGCCAGTTGACGAGCCCCCCCCTATGCCGAAATGCGCCCAAACACCCACTACGTCGAACGCCGCTGTCCAGGCAGCCCCCCCGACCTCCGAAACGGCCTCACAGACCGCCTCTGCCCCACAGCACCTGTCGGCCGCCGTTCAAAAGACCGCGTTCGATGACGAACGTCCCCAACCCCCCAAAAATGCGAACGCGCACCCCACTTCGAACGCCGGCACTCCACTTCGAACGCCGGCACTCAGGCCGCTCCCTGCACATCGGACCAGGCGACGCAGGCCTCTGACGGCCCCCACCTCACCCTAGAACCTCCCGCCAACCGCGCCACGTCACCGTTGCCGACGTGTGCACAGCCGCCATCACCTCTGCCAGTAACCACCACCACCACTGCCGACGCCGTGTCCAAGCCGCCCCCCCAAGCCTTCGTCGGTGTGCAGGCAGCCCCTGGCACCGACGAAGCTTCGACTCAGGCCAGTGCCCACCCTGCTCAATGCACGGTAGCCGTGCAAACGGCCCCCCTGCCCTGTGAGGTCTCAGCCCCATCAGTTAAGGCCCGAACGGCCACCCTCTCGAGCGCCGGCACCCAGACCCTCCCCAGCATCCGCGAGACGGCAACGCAGGCCTCCGAAGGCTCCCGGTCGCCCCCAGAACCCCCCGTTCGACGAGTCGAACCCCCCGCCGCCTGCGCCACGTCACACACGACGCCGCCAGCAACGCCCGACCTGACACCCCCAGAACGGCGTCCCCCTGCCCCTGCCGTGTCCCAGCCAGCCCCTCCGTTGTCCCCAACACACCAGGACCGGCCCCCTGCCCCCAGAACGGCCGAACGAACATGCGTTCGACGCCGCACGCCCCTCACTACCCCTTCCGTGTCGCGTTCGACGACGCCGGCTCACCCCCACGCCCCCAGACCTCCTGACACCGCCCGTTCACCCCCGATGCCCCCCGCTCCTCTGCCCTTCCCCCCGCCGTCATCCGAACGACCCCCGACGGCCCCTGCCCCCTCGCCGCCACCTCCCGCGCGCTTTGACTGGGCTGAAGATGCCGCGTCGCTATCTATAGCTTCGAGCTTCCCCCCGCGCGACCTTTCCTGTCTGAAAACGGGCCGTGCGCGGCCGTTTGGGACTCTCCGAAGACGTACAAGGCGACGACGGCCGCCACCGCAATTCTTTTCAGCCTCACGACAAGCCTACCAGCTGCCCCCACCACGTTGGCAAGCATTCTCCCCTCGACGCCAGCCATTTGGTGGCCCACCAGTGCTCAATTGGGACCAGGACCCCCGCCTTGTGGACCTGAGTCGAGCTCTCCGCGCCCTGGGATGGACACCCCCTTGCTAAGTCCATGTTTTTCATCGATACATTTTTTCTCCCCTTTTGCATCAACTATAGATTTTTTTTTGCTAGTGTCTAGATTTTTTTGTTTTCTGTTTTGCTTTTGTTCGAGGCGACGGGGACGTCGCCATTTGGAAGATGGGCACGTGGAGTAGGGTGTGTGGTCACCTAGGTAGTCACGTGACCTTAGGTAGATAGAGAGTCACATGTAGTAGAGTCACACGATCACATCCTTGCTTGTCGCATCCACAGCATCGCCTGAGCGAGGACCGCCCATGGCGTGTCCAATGGTTGGTGGCAAGATGACTTGTCTATGGGCAAGTGGGGGTTGGGGAGGCAAGACAGGGGGCAGGGGGGGCAAATAGGTGGTGGTGGGAGGCCTGCAGAAGTGGGGGTAGTGAATGGCAAGGGTTTACAAACCCCTAGGGGTATAGGCCAAGGGTATGTGAGGGTAAGGGTAAGGGTATGAATTTCCATACCCTCCATATACCCTTACCCCTGAGGAGGGTATAAGGGTATAGAGAGTTAGAATCTGAAAAGCATAATAACCCTTGAATATTGGATAGATGACTTAATCATTGAACTGGGATCATTTCTATGATGCTCCCAGTCTGTTGAACAGCTTTTTACAAGTTGTCTTATTAATACCAGCACTAAACTAGATTGACTACACTACTGCCTTCTGTTTTTTAATATACCAGAAGCAGAAATATACATCAATAATGTAGGAAATTATCTTTTGCAATCATAGAGACATACTTTTCAATGAGCTCTTGCATCATTTCCTTAAGGGTTTTGCATACCCTCATACCCTTGACTACCCTTACCCTTACCCTCCAAAACCCTTACCCTTGCTCAAGGGTAAGGGTTTTGGAGGGTAAGGGTAAGGGTAGCAAAAAAATACCCATGGGTTACCCCTGCCATTCACTAAGTGGGGGGCAGTTGGCATTGTCAAATGTGACATGGCAGGGGTAACAGGGGGTGAGCGGCATTGAACATGGGGCCATTCAGCTATTATTGGTGCAGGGGGTGTGTGTAGGCATGTCTGAGGTGGCAGGGGGGTTGTCTGGGGTGCCATGGAGGCTACAGGGGGCATGGTTGGCAGGGACAGGCCCAGGGATGTGAGTGGCATTGTATGTGATGTGGCAGGGGCTTTTGGGGGTGGCCAGCATCAAATGGGGGGTGGTGCCATCATCCTGGGGGCTGTTGCAGGGTTTGGGGGTGTTGTTAGCTGTCTGGTAGTTGCCTGGGGCATGCTGGGGGCCATAGGGCTCCGATGGAGTAGCTGAGGGGGTGTGCATGCTGTCCAAGGCATTTGTGACATTGTATCAGCAGTGGTTGACTCTAGGGATGGGGCAGAGGACATGCAAGGGGGCTGGGGCTGGCAAGGCAGTGGGCTTCATTGTTTCTGAGGAGTTGGGGCCAGGTTTAGGGCTGGAGAGGTAGCTGCTGTTGTTGTTGTTGTTGTTGTTGATGGTGTTGACACCATTGATGGGGGCTGTGCCAGTGTCATCAGCAGTGATGTGGCATGGCCCTGGGATGCAGGGGGTGGTAGGACATGTGGCTTGGGGCCATGGTTGGCCTGGGTAGTTGCATCACAGGTGCTGGGCATGGTCTGAGTGGTGACATTCAAAGTAGCGGCTGGTGTTGCATTTTCAGGTATGGGGGGTGCTCATCAGTGAGTGGAACTGTTTGCATGATGGTGGAGAGGTACAGGGCAGTGGTGTTCTGTTGGGATACAAGCCTATAATTGCTATATCCAGAGCAGTAATTATGACATTACTAATTACTGTTACTTTAGCATTACTTCAGCATTATATACTATATATACTATATGTATAGTATATACTGAGACAATTAATTCCTGACCTCTGAGACATTCAGAGGAGTGCCCCCCTTTGTCAAAAAGCCTCTAGTCAGCTTCCAGCCATACCTCCCTACAGGTTATGGGCCCTGGCTTATTTTAAACAACCCAAAAATCTATTTACAAAACCTTCTACAACATGTCAAAAGCCCCAAGCAATATTGAAGAATTTGTCCTGGACAGTGACGAAGAAAACCCTCAAGAATACGTCCAGGAGTATGATCAGGACTTAGCTGACCATATGGAATTATTTGGGCCGTCACCAGCCGCTGCCCAACATGCTACAGTGGGAGCACCGCCAGCCGCGCCCAAGGCGGGAATCCCACCAAAACAAAAGAAGCCCACGATCCTTCTAATTCATACCAAAGAATATTCTAACGTAAACAAGATCTCCGATCGGGATCACCTTACTGATGAGAATTGGCACGAATGGAGAGAAAGGATGAAACGGGTATTTATTAATTGTGACATCACTGGATATATTAACGGGGCCGTAAAACGCCCAAAAGAATCCAGGGATGCCAAGGGGGCGCGCAACTGGGACAAGAACGACACCTGGGCACAGCAAGTTATAATACATAACGTTACCTCTTCACAAATGAATCATGTCGGATCAAAAACTACGGCAGAAGTGATGTACTCCACGCTATCCGTTACTCACAAAAACAAGGCGCATCAAACCGTAAATCATATTCAGTGCCTACTGTACGAGACAAAGGCCGACGCTACCGACAATCTTCTAAAGCATATGGACACCCTGAAATCTTACCGTGACCGCATCAATAAATTCCCTAATAAGGAATTTCATATCTCCGACACCCGATTCAAATCTATCATATTGGCATCTCTACCATCGTCTTGGCAAACTTATGTGGAACCATACAATGGCAACGCAAATGATCCCAATGACTTGGATACCAAGCGCCGCTTATCAGTGGACACGTTTATAGGATTATTACGAGAGGAATATAAACTTCGGCTAAATCGGAATGGGAATAATAACGGAACCGGCGGGAGCGTAAATCTGGTGCGAACCCAGAAAGCTACCGGTCCCAGTAAATCCCTGGAAAACCATATTACTGAAAAGAAAACCTCCATCAAATCTTATTGCGATCATTGCAAGCGCGCGGGGCATTGGATGAGCAAATGCCGAAAATTTGATGGGAACAAATGCCGTAACTGCGGGAAATTTGGACATTACACGAAGAATTGTTGGGGAAAGAAGAAAGAGAAAGTGAAAGAGAAGAAGCCCGGGGATACTTCAATGATAGTAGAAGAACATATTACTTTCTCAGCAGACGAGGAAGGGCATAATTTTGATGCAAGTAATAACGATGCCATACTTGATGAGCATCTGATCTATTATGATTGGCTGGCCGACTCGGCAACCACTTCACATGTAACACATCAAAAAGAAGCATTTACCTCCTATGAGCCTATGAAAAATATTTCCGTAACAGGTGTAGGAGGGAAAGAGGCAAAAATAGAAGGACGAGGAAATGTTGATCTAATTGTGACATGTAATGGAGAAAAATATATTCTTCATCTCAAAGACGTTCTGCACATTCCAGGAATGCAGAACAATTTAATTTCACTAGGAAGATGGGACACTGCAGGAGGAAAATACAAAGGGGGACAAGGGGAAATAACCCTCCTCAAAAAAAATGGTAAAGCTGTTGCACACAGGAATAAAATCAATAATCATCTCTACAAAATGGAAATGATTATTAGAAACCCGAGCGACACTGCCAACAACGCTGAAAATGATATAACTTTCAGTGGAAATGAAAAATCACTCAGTTGGGAAACATGGCATCAACAATTTGGACATATTGGATATACTGGGCTACAATTACTACTCGACGGAAATATGGTAAAAGGATTTAATGTTGATCTGGCCACCCCAAAACCAGAATGCGAGACATGTATAGCCGCAAAACAACACATTAAACCATTCCCAAAATCAGTCAAATGGAATACTGATTATTTGGCCTATATAAAAACACAAGGCCGAACACCCAAGGGGATTCAAATCGATTGCAGAAAAGAATTCATCAATGAAAAATTGGAAAACTATTCTAAGGAATGCGGGATACAAATACTATTGACTGCACCGTACTCTGTGTTGGGAATGGAGTGGTGAATAGTGACAGGAAGAGTTAAGGACAAGGTTAGATGATGAAGTTTAATCTCAAAGGCTAGTGAGTGAGGGAGTCTGCCACAGGGAGGAATGTTATTATCATCTCCTACAAGATGTGCAATATTTATACTACACAGTTAGGAGGTATAGTGTAATGCACTCCTTTAATATATAAAGGAGGTATTCTGTAATAGACCCCTGTACCAGTTAATAATGGAATAACTATGTCATATCCCCTATAACAGTGTCAATAATAGTGACATATGATATCATGGCTTGGTAAGTCCTAGACTTCCTGCAGGGTGTGTCATAGACACTCTATCCAAGGCTCCGTCTCTGATAGCCTATGATAGACATGGCTATATCTTGCCTATCCTATGATAGACATGCTGCAGGATGATTAATCCTGTAGCATGTGTTAACTGTGGATTCCCCTATATGTCTCTGCATGTGTTAACCTCAGTTAAACACGTGTTAATATGACTTAGCATATTCTGGCAATATTCCCTAGGCATGTTAACTGCCTTGGCTTGCCTGTATACTCTTGTATACATAATCCCAACACTCTGCATTGCAAAATGGCATTGCAGAAAGAATGAATAGGACACTTGTCGAATTATCACGCGCAATGCTATCCGCGAGCGAGCTCCCAGAATACCTCTGGGAATATGCCATCATGCACACCGCCTATCTCCGCAACCGATCATATATGAAGCATCTTCGGAAATTAACTCCTTACGAGGGATGGCACAATGAACAACTGGATGTTTCACACTTACGCAAATTTGGCACACCAGTATGGATCTTATTACAAGGTCAGAAAAAGGAAAGAAAAATGCTTCCTAAATTAAAGCGCCACACATATCTTGGATACGACGACGGTGCTGGAGGAGTCAAATATTACAATGCCGAAACGCATAATGTATTAACTTCGCGGAATTTCAAGCAATTGACTGGTACTCCAAAATCTAAACCTTCCAATGACAATACAATGGAACCCTCGACGCGCGAGGGGGAGTCTGATGGAGGCGCACTGCCGAGAATTCCAATTATAGAACCCCACCGTTGGCAGATTGAGGCACAGCCACCCCCACAACTGCCAATCACAAATGATGAACCTCTGATCAGAGCCGCATCACCGATTGGAGAAGAACCGGATATACCGGAAATAGAACCTCATAACCCAGAGAAGCAATCCCCGAAGTGGAAACGAGTTGATAATAATGATTGCATTGATATTGATGAACCGCGCAAGATGCATGCAATGCAGAGAAATGAACCGTGACAAACGCATGGAGTTCATACCGACTATAAACCCTTGTTACACCTTACAGAAGAGGAAGAAGCAAATACCTTCCTAGATAACAATGAAGCCTATGCAATAATTGCTGGAGACGAAATAAACACGCTCAAAGACACGCGGATCTCCCTTGATTGGCCGGAATGGCAAAAAGCCATACAAAATGAATTGAACCTATTAAAGGAGAAGGGGACATGGGAATTGGTCCAGAAACCTCCTGGCGTGATACCAATCGTGAACAAATGGGTCTTTGTCCAGAAAAGAAATAAACAAGGGGAAATTATAAGATACTGAGTGTGATTAGTTGCAAAAGGATGTGCACAACAACCAGGCTATGATTATACGGATACCTTCTCACCCGTAGTCCGGATGGACACGCTCCGAGCAGTATTAGCGCTTGCATCAAAGAAGGGTCTAAAAATACAACAGATGGAGGTAAAGGGCGCATACCTCAATGGCACATTAAAAGAAGAAATATATATGAAGCAACCTGAAGGACAAGAAGATGGAACAGGCCGGGTATGTAGGTTAGTGAAACCACTTTATGGACTAAAGCATAGGGAATAGCACGGGTTTCGTAACCCATGCGGGTTACGGGTACGGGTAGGTACGGGTACGGGTACGGGTCGTGGAGTGGTTACCCGCTACCCGTGCCTACCCGTCACCAAGAGGGAGGCGACGGGGGGTGGGGAACACAATATATATTAAATAATTTACATAAAGTCACATAACTACATATTAAAAAATAAATAGGTGGGGCGAGCCCAGCTGAAAACTTCGAAATAGGAGGGTTTATATACTCCTGGCATGCGCACGGGCCATTTGGCCTTGTGTGGACAAAGTAATCGTGTTTTCGTTGATTGTTCACGCGTTATTTATCTATGTTTTTTTTACTACACAGCCGCTTGCACAACCGCCTGCCTCCCTCATTCGTCCTCCCTTTCCCCTCCTCCCTCGTCCACTCCATCATTATGGGGCCACAGGGCCCCAATATTAAGTATTTTCATTTCATTTCTATGTTTTTAAACTAATAAACTATTTTTTTTCACACTCGCGTCACCATCAGTCACCACGCGTCACCACGCATCGTGACTGCCAGCTCACCATTCACCACCACCACCACTCACGACTAGGCAATAGCACGGGTACTCCCGCGGGTACCCAGAGCTCTACCCGTACCCGTACCCGCGTCTACCCGTACCCGCAACCCACGGGTCACGAGTCACGGGTCACAGCGGGTACGGGTAGACCCCCGTCTCCCATTGTGTAACACCTCCTGCATAGGCCCCAACAATGACGGTGACAACACCATGTTGTCGCCGTCATTGTTGGGGCCTTGGATTTGTTACATACATTTAACTAATGGTTTCGTCACTCAGATGAGTGTCGACAACCTTTTAATTATTTATGTACTATGTGTATGTACTAACTAACTTAATATATATATTATTTACGGGGGAAGCGACGCCCCAGAGGAAGGGGAAGCTTGTGGAAGCAAGGTCTTATATACCAGATAATGTTTATTACTATTTGGTTCCAGTAAACGAACGCGAACGCGACACGTCGTTTAAGTTGATGTTTGCCATTGTTTGGTTTCAGTAAATGCGAACGCGACTCGTTTATGTGCTGCATTCATTTACTTCAACTATATACTAGTATTAATTATCAACTTGTTTCAATAAATGACACATCACATTCAGAAAAGTTAAACCAAACAATATGTACTAGTAAATATCAACTTGTTTCAGCAAACAACGTGTCACGTTCGCGTTCGTTTACTGGAACCAAATAGTAATAAACATTATCTGGTATATAAGACCTTGCTTCCACAAGCTTCCCCTTCCTCTGGGGCGTCGCTTCCCCCGTAAATAATATATATATTAAGTTAGTTAGTACATACACATAGTACATAAGTAATTAAAAGGTTGTCGACACTCATCTGAGTGCCGAAACCTGTAAATACAAAACTGTATGTTAGTACATAGACATTTGGTGACGGGTTGGGTGCGGGTCACGGGTACCTAAATCATGACCCGTACCCGTACCCGTGCCTACCCGTACCCGTAACCCGCACGGGTTGGCCAAACCCGTGCTGTTCCCTACTCACGACGATGCCGCCTCCCTCCCTCCCTCCCTCTCCCTCCATCCTGTGGCCCTATGGTAAGGATTTTTATTTAACTTATCAATTTTGTTTCAAAAGTAATAAATTTTATTTTTCAGTTTCTCATGTTCAACAACGACGGCCGCCCCCCTCACAGCGCCCCCTCCCCCTCCTATATCCTTCCCCCCCTCTTGTACTCCAACTCTATGGGAGCCACAGGCCCCATTGTAAGTTGTTTTTACATTATCAATTCTTTTTTAGCTAACAAAAAAGAAATTCAGCCTTTCTATTTGTAACTACAAATGCCAGGCGTGCCGCCCCTCCTCCCCACTCAAATGGGATGTGAGGGGCCCGAAGGGGAACTGGGCGGCCCCAGGGAGGTGCCGGGAGGCCCGAGAGCGGGGTACCCGCGAGGTGCGCCCCGAATCGCAGCCCTCCTGTTGCCACGTCACTGACGCCCCCCCCCGCGCTCCCCCCTCCTTCCCCCCTCCCTCTAGCAGCCTCAAACAGCCCCTCACGCAGCCCTGCGAGCCCCTGCTCGCTGGGTGGTCGGGGGGCTTGGTTTTCGACTGAGGGGACTCCCACCCGACCTGCCACGTGGCACCCGGCCCAGATGACAGCGGGGTGAAGGACGACGATGGGACGCGACGGGAGCCCCCCAGGGCCCTGGGGACACCCCCTGGACGCAACTGGACGCGACGGGAGGCCCCAATGGGCGCCAGGGTGCACCAGGAACCCAGGGGATGCAAAGGCAGGTCCCGACAGCCGAGGGGACATGGCGGGAGGGCCCAGGAGCCCCACTGACACCACCCGGCCCAGCCTCACGAGCCACTGCTCGTGGGGTGGAGCGCGGGTGGGGTGACGCAGCGACAAGTGGGCCACATTCTTTTTTCCATTTTTCTTCTCCTTTCTTCTTTTCTTTTCTTCTTTTCCTTTTTTCTTTTCTTTTTTTGTTTCATTGGGCCCACCGGTGACCCCATGCCTACGAGCACCTGCTCGTAGGGTGGTTTTATAATTGTAGTTAAATATATAATTAGATAAATGTATTTTTGTTACTGCAACCCCTGACAAAACCCGTACCCGCCATGACCCGTACCCGCAACACAGGTACCAAAAAAAAACCTGGGGGTTACCTGTGCCATACACTACTGTCATGTTACCATCAACCATTAGAATCTGCAACCCACATACAAGCAGCAGTGGGGGGTGGAAAGATACAAGAACCCTGGCCAACTCATGTTTAGAGCAAGGGTGGGGGGTGTTGAGTCATGACATGTCATGCTACAGCATCTCATTTAGGTGAGATGGCAGCCCTACATAGGTTTAGGTGATCTCAATGATACAGAATGAAAGAAAAAGGTTAAAACTCACTTTTGGGGGCTCAAGGGGTTTCACCCCTTGAGCCTGTCCCTCTGCCTGCTTCCCCTGTCATCAACACTGGCACACCTCTGCTTTTGTTTGGAGAGAGGGAGGCCATGGCAGCATTGGGTGGTGGTGGTGTGGTTGTGGTTGTGGTTGTGATTGAGATTAGTGTTTCAAGGTTCAGTCTGGTCTTGTTTTTGGCCTTTTTCTGGCAGTAACCAGGACTGTAACCAGTTATAAAATTTCTATTTTATGAAGGGACCATAACCAGACCTTGCAGGACTGGTTACAGTCAGTTATACATCACTTTATGGACTGGTCACCTTGCAGTTGGGACCAACCATTTACAGGTCTACATATTCTAAGTAGATATATAATTACAATGCCCCCCTGCATGCTCACATGCAAGACAGGGGGGCAGCACTGATGTCATTGACAAGACAAAAGAAAAAAGAAAAAAGAAAAAAGAGGGGGAGGTGGTCACATTGGGGGAAGGGGGGGGGTTGGCATAGAGCCGGTGTTTTAGAGCCTAGAGCTATGCTCGTAAACTCAACAGCATAACGAGATCATGTGCCTGGACTGTTGATCGACACATGATCAGGCCTACAGCCAGCCCTAATGCTGAAATGCACGTCAAGCATGTACTTGTTGATAGCTCTGATTTCTTGTCATCCATTGATCTCCCCTCTATTCTACTAAAATCGCATCTCTCTTTGTGCCACCTAGTCCTTGATCAAACCGTCGCTCTTCACCATTATCCTCTCAATACCCTCTTTCTGCAAAGATGGGATGACCAGCCAAAGAAGACTTTGAAGGACAGACTGGCTTTCTACTTTTGACTTCAGGTGAATCCTTATTAGCACTCCACTTTGACACTTATGGCTCTAACTCTTTTACATACTGTCTTTTTCATTTGCGTCTGGGTGCCTCTACAGGATTCAGTCAGCTGGAACATTGGGCTGAGAGCTGCGATTTGGAGGGCACCACACTTGAAGAGGGCCAGGTTACACACATCAATAGTGCTCGCAAATCTGCGCGCAACTCCCTGAGTCATTGTCCAGTTGTCTGTCTTCGGCATGCGCCTGTATGCCTTACTTTTCACATCATTCACTTAGACCTTATGCTTTCACATGTCTCCTTCATGATCCTTTGTCCAGATTAGTTTACATTGCTGTTGAACAGTCTGACCGATGCAGGAGCACACATGTGGCCAAGTTCTGATCTCTGATTTGTATTTAAGGTGTCCTCCCACTTCTCAAATGTAGTATTGAATCATCAGACAAAAATCTCCCCACCTCTCCTTAAGTTCATCTCCTGCAAAGTGGAGACTAAGTTTTCTACACAAAAAGGTGTAGTACACGAGTTACTGTTCTCTATTCTGACTTGCTGGCTTGCCAGACCTCCCAAGGTTTCTAGTCCAGAGAATGTAGGCTCTTGTTTCCTCCCATAAGCCTTGAAAGTCCTTAGTTGCTACATTTCATCTTCGAATCGACTTCTATCACCCACTACATATCTCGTGTAAACGAGATCTTGAACTCAACCGTTCCATGGGCCTTCATGTTCTGTTCCATTTACTACTCCTCACTGGAGGCTCTCCTTTCACCCTTCCTTGGTTCTCCCTAGCTTGGACAATCAGAGTTTGACAACCCAAATGGAACCCAACCAACGCTCCTTCATTTCTTCCACACCGGGGAGGTGGTCGCATTGGGTTGGCATCATCTGGGTATCATTGTGCAACATGGGGGGAAAAGCATCTGGGGTTGAGGGGGGGTTGCCAAAGTAGGAGGGGGGAGGTTGTGAGGTAAACAGAGCCTCCAGCATTGAGGGGGGGTTGCCAAAGTGGGAGGGGAGAGGTCATGAGGTCAACAGACCATCTGGTGTCAAGGGAGGGTTGCCAGAGTGGGAGGGGAGAGGCCGTGAGGTTGAGGCCATGTTGCCAGAGTTGGCATCACCAGAGTTGGCCGTGGCATCAGGGGGGCAGCAGCATTGTTAATGGTGGTAGTGATGTGAAGGATGTGGGGGGGTTTGAAGTCTACAATGTCATTGTATGTTTAGTAGTGGAAAATAATTCATCAAAAAAAGATGGTAACTGTCAAAAAAAAAAAAGATAGCATCTATCAAATTGCCAAAAATGACCCTGAAAAGATGGCCCTAGCAAGCAAATAGGTGCAAACTCACTAGGGGTATATAAGGCCTCTAGATTCCGGGCTTTTGATTCCCTGGGCTTGTCCTCTCTTGTGTTGAAAAAGTAGAATTATAAAATTATTATAGTAGATATTAATACTAAGTATATTAGACCAAGTCTAGTTATTAACCAGTCTTAACTGGTCTTTGCTAGTTACATAGTATAATTAAATATCTTGTAACTGTAGAGGTCTTTAATCTCCCCCCCTGCTTCCTAGATAGTGTAAATGGAATAGAAATTCCCTATATCAATCCTAGTCCATTCCTGATCCATTCCTAGTTCATTCCTAGTCCTGCCTAGGGCACGGCACGGGTACAGGTAACACCGTATGTTTCCGCTTACGGGTATGCAGGGGTACGGGTACGGGTATGGCATTGCCCTACCCGTGCAACACCGTACCCTTACCCACGGGTTGACGGGTACTGACAGCCGGTCATGTGCGTGATCATATGATGTTGTTGATCACAAACAACACCAACATCAACAGCAACGATGACTACAACTATGACCACAACCCCCTCCCTCGCTCCAAGTGCGAGTGGGATGGGGGATTTTCTTTTGTTCTGGGCAACAATGACAGCGACGACCCCTCCCTCGCATCAAGCGCGAGCAATGACAACAACAACAACCTCCCTCCCTCGCTCCAAATGCGAGTGGGGTGGTTTGGCTTTTGTTCTGGGCAACAACGACGATGACGACCCCCTCCCTCACATCAAATGCGAGTGGGGGGGTTCTTCTTGTGTTCTGTGCAACAATGATGGCGACGGCCCCCTCCCTCGCATCAAACGTGAGTGGGTGGGCTCTTCTTGTGTTCTGTGCAACGACGACAGCAACGGCCCCCTCCCTCTCATCAAACGCGAGCAACGACAATGGCAACAACCCCCCTCCCTCGCTCCAAACACGAGTGGGGGATTTTTCTTGTGTTCTGGGCAATGACAACAACGACAACCCCCTCCCTCGCATCAAATGCGAGTGGGGGGGTTCTTGTGTTCTGTGCAACGACAATGGTGACGACGACCCCCTCCCTCACATCAAACGCGAGCTGGAGGGGATATCTTGTGGTTGTAGGCAACAACAACGACTCCCCCTCCTTCGTGTGTAACACGAGTTGGAGGGGGCTATCTCTTGGCTCTAGGCAATGCCGACGACAACTCCCTCTCCACCACCACCCCCCCCCCTCGCTGCAAACGCGAGCAGGGGGGGGGTTTCTCTTTTGATAAAGTAATTAGATTATCTAAATATACATATTCGTGCTGAACACCGTGAATAACCATGGGTAACCCGCACAACCTGCAGTAACACCGTACCCCTACCCGTGCAGGTACAGTGTTCACGGGTATGGGTAAGGGTATGAAGAAATATACCTGAGGGTTACCCGTGCCGTGCCCTAGTCCTCCCAGGAATGCCAGGAATATTCCTTAGGAATGGTCCCAGTCCATTCCAGGCTATTAGTATTAATATATTGAATATTTGGATTGCACCATCAAGGATTGAACCCAGGTTTTGGGAGATGATTACTCAGCACAAACGTGGCAATATAACCGTTAGACTAAATAGCTGATAATTGTTAGGTAAGCTAAGCAAATATGTTATGTCCCAACCCTCACAGCCACTTGGCACATGTTTGGTCACATGTGGGTTGGAAATGCATGGTCATGTGTGACCATTTTGTTTATCAGTGACATGTGCTGCCCCTCAACCACCACCCCCACTCACACTTGCCCAAGATGACCAACGCATGATGATGATCCTGATCACAACAGCGATCCTGACCACAACAACAATCCTGACCACAACAACAATCCTGACCACAACAACAATCCTGACCACAACAACAATCCTGACCACAACAATGATTCTGACACACTGGTAAGCCCCCCCCTCACCCCGATGCGCTGCACCACTGACCCCCTCCCATCCACCAGGCAACACCCCTGCGACCTGGAACAACGACCCCAGCACCCGCCAAGCCCCTTGCCCCCCCTCACCTCACGTGCAACATCACTGACACTGCCTCCCCCCCCTGTCTGCCTCCCCTCCCTCCCTCTTCCACTGCCCATCCATGGGGGCCTCAGGCCCCCATGTTAAGTATTTTTGATCATTGAATAAAATTTTAAGCTAACAAATTTATTTTCTACTTGTAACAATGGACACTCCTCGAGCTCCTCGCACTGCCCCTCCTCCCCACTCAACTGGGATGTGACAGAGTATCTTTTTTTCTTATTCTTTTTTTTTAAAGATAATATCAATTTTTTTCAATTCAGTTTTTGCTATTTATGCATCAACAATGAGCTCCCCACTGCATGCTGCCCCTCCTCCCCACTCAGCTGGGAGGTAGGGGCTTGATGCCTGATAGGACAGCCCAAGGGAGGTGCCAGGAGGCCTGTGGAGCAGCGTACCTGCAAGGTATGCACAGAATATACCCCACCCTGTTGGGATAATGTATACAAGAGTATACAGGCAAGCCAAGGCAGTTAACATGCCTGGAGAATATGCTAAGTCATATTAACACATGTGTTAAGCTAGGACAACGGGAACCCACAGTTAACACATGCTACAGGATTACTCATACTGCAGCATGTCTATGATAGCCTATCCAAGACAAAGCTATGGATAGAGTGTCTATGACACACCCTGCAGGAAGTCTAGGACGGACCAAGCCATGATATCATATGTCACTATTATTGACACTATTATAGGGGATATGACATAGTTATTCCATTATTAACTGGTACAGGGGTCTATTACAGAATACCTCCTTTATGTATTAAAGGAGTGCATTACACTATACCTCCTAACTGTGTAGTATAAATATTGCACATCTTGTAGGAGATGATAATAACATTCCTCCCTGTGGCAGACTCCCTCATACACTTATCTTTGACTTAAACTCAATACCTCAAAAACCTCGTCCTCATCTTGTGCTCAACTTCCTGATCCCAATACACCCCACTGCCACCACACTAACGGCTGCCCCCCCTCCCTCTGACAGCCTCCCGACAGCCCCCCAAACAGCCCAGCAAGCCCCTGCTCACAGGGTGAGTGGGGGGCTTGATCTTTGGCCAAGGAAGGCCACCTGTGACCCACCACGTCACCACTGGACAGGATGCCCCCCAGTGCCCAGGGCACATGTCTCGACGTGATGGGGCACCCGGACATGAACAACCCAGAGGGGGGGACATGCCTGCCAGCTGGGGGGGACATCAGATGATGGGAGGGATGCCAGATGACAGGGGGGGGATGCCCAGGGACGTGCCTGAAGCCCAAGGGATGCAACCAGCCATCAGCTCAAACAAGATGAGCTGAGGGGATGTGACTGGAGCTGAGGGGGATGTGACACAAGGGCCCAGGACCCAGCAGGACACAATGGCAGGCCCTGATGGCCCAGGGGGACATGATGGGTGGGCCCAGCAGCCTGAATAACACCACCTGGCCGAGCCTCACAAGCCACTGCTCATGGGGTGGAGCGCGGGTGGGGCAACAGCAATGCTGAGCAGGCCCCAGCCCCCCATGCCAGCACCCCCAACTGCTACCATAAGCCATCGCTCATGGGGTGGAACAGGGTGCTATGCAAGGGGCAGGTCACCGTGACATGACACAATTGCTAAGCCCCCCACCGTCTGAGAGACACAGGGGGATTTAATTTAGTTTAATTTAGTCATGTATTATATTAATAAATAATATCTCCCCCCTACCTCATAGCAAGTTAGGGGGTTTTTACACTTTTTGTTAGTATTTTTTGTTAGTATTGATGTTTCCATAATGGTAATAAATGCATTTATTATTTAAAATAATGACCTAGTACCTCCAGGAATGGTGGCTAGGAATGGTCTAGGAATGGCTAGGAATGGACCAGGATTCCTAGGAATGTGAGGAATGAACCAGGAATGAACCAGGAATCCAGGAATGGACCAGGAATGAACCAGGATTCCACAAGGAATGGGGGGGGAGTGTAAATACTTGCCTGAAGTCAAACCTTGAGAGGTACAGCACCCACCTCACCTGTCACCTGTTCAACTTCTTTGATGACATAAAGTAGCAGAGATTGGAATGATCTGTCCAAATCTCAACCTTATGTGTCACACCTTCCAGGTGGTGCCGTCATGCTTCCAAGCCCCAGATGATCCTGAGCATCTTTTGGTCATGGGCATCATAGTTCCATTTGATGTCATTGAGTGACATTGAGATGAAAGCACACAGCCTCCACTTTCTGTCCTCCATCTTCATAGATAACACTGCACCTGTCACCACTCCTGAAGCATCAGCTTCAACTCTCAGCAGTTGGGTTGGATCCATGGTTGCTAGGATCTCATTCCAAGTGAACAACATCTTGAGTCTGTCAAATGCTCTCTGCTATTTCTCTGTCCACTGAGACTTTTCATCCTTCCTCAATAGCTTATCCATTGGCACCACTACCTTTGCAAAGCCTTCAGCAAAGTGTTGGTAGAAGCTGGCTAACCCCAGAAAGTGTTGAATGTCTTTCACTGAGGTTGGCACCAGCCACTCTTTATCACCTTTGTTTTCTCTTGATCCATCTTGATCCCTTCCTGTCTGATGTGTGGTCCTAGGAATTCTACTTCCTCAACTTCAAACTTGCACTTTTCCAGCTTCAGGAACAGACTGTTCTCTTCTGACTGCTTCAACACTTCCTCCACAATTTTGTTATGTCCATTTTTGTTGACTTCTGCCTGGTCCATTCTTTCTTTGCTGATCTGATAAATACATTGCATTTATGAAGACACCTGGTCATCTTTAGGTTGCCTATTTCCCAGTCAATATTGGGGTTGTGCTTTCTCAGCCACAGGTATCCCAGTGTCCCTGTCATCTTTCTAGGTTGTTGAGTCGCTTGTGCAGCCCCTTGTTCAATGACTGCTTGAACTCATAAATGAGCAGTGTTCCTGTGTAGCCCAATTCATGGGCCATGATCTTAAAGTCTTGGATGTGTTTGTCCACTGACTTGTCTCCTTGGACCATGGCAGTGATCTGGAACACCTTAGTGTCCTTTACATTGGGGTTGCCAAATGACTCCCAGATTGCCACCATCAGCTCTTGTGCTGACACACAGGGCAGTTCCCTGTGCATAATCTCCTTTATAGCAACCTCATGCCACTTGGCCACAGTGCCTCCTTGTGGATATGACAGGATCCAAACAATCCATGCATCCTTGTGTCTAAATTCATCAGGGCATCCCCACATGTACATATAGATGGTGGTTTTGAAAGAGTCCAGCTCATCTGCCTTGCCAGAGAAAGGGAGGGGGCAGGCCACTTTAGGCATGTGCCAGCCTCTACCCTCTTCTGTTGTTTGTTCAACCAGTCTATCTTGCCAGTGTTCCTCTTCCATCAGGGCCTTGAGCAGCATGTCATGCTCCTCTTGTGCCTTGGTGAGCAACTGCTCCAGTGTTTTGCTTTGGCTGGGTTCCAGTGTGTCATCAAGTCTCAGGGCATCCAAGTCTCATAAGTTGCCCATGGTGATTGGGGAAAGGAGGGGTATGAATGATAGAGGTGTCAGGGGTGGAGAGCATGATGTAGGTGTGATGTCAGAGAAGACAATAGTGCTTTTCTGCCAGTGCATGACCCTGTCTTGCAGCTTAAGTGTGTGGGGCAGCAGTAGTGCATGGGCTCATGCTGGCAAACTCATGTTGAGGTCTCAACACCCTTGCACATTCAGTATGGCAATGAGATGGGCTCAATGTTTCTCATGTGGACTGTTGCACTGGTGACCCACTGCACATTTTGCAGCATCCTGTGATCTCTGCACCAAGCACAAGTTGTTAAACCTGTTGTACAACATCATGGGTTTGCAAAGGGGATGGGGGTAAAGGAGAATTGTGAGTGAGGGTATGGGGTTGGGGTTTGTCCCTTGTCAAGGCAGCATGGTTGTGTGTGTTGATTCAAGTGAAGCCTGAAGGAAAGATTTGATAGTGGGAGAGAGAGGGGGAGGGGTCATCAAAGGAAGTTGTGTTCTTCTGTCAGGATGATGCTATACCACAATGGCACAATGGCAACTCCCAAACAAAACAAACAGCAACAAAGATGGAGAAGGAAGTCTAGTAGTCAGAAGTTGTCACACTAGTATAGCAGATGACCCAAGAGAACATGACTAGTGTTTCTGGGTGATATATTAACATTTATACACTACTTTACATGTGGTAGCCATGCTTATGCCATGAGTCATGAACAGGTGCAGCACCATGCCTAAAGCATGAGGTGTGCAGCTACATGTGCCTACCATGAGTCTAATCATGCAGTCTATCACCCATGTGTCTCTACCTACCCTTAGCTGTGTGTTCGATTGTAAAGCCCTTGTGTGTTAAGATTGTCTCTTAACTACTCAGTAAGTTCGAGACGTCAAGGTGCTTCCTTGCGTCGAGTTCATCGTTTAGACTCTAAGGTACTTCCTTAGGTCGAGTTCTTTGTGAGCAGTTTAAAGAGTTGATATCTTTAGGTCAAGCTGAGGCCTTGACCGACTATCTACTACAGCTATTAGTTACTCTGGTCTATATAACGATTGGCTAGTAAGTATAGCAGTTATCTACTCAGGTCTTTTAAGGAGTGTTTCAATAAGTAATGATGCGCTGGCTGTCAAGTAAGCGCATGTTAGAAAGTAAATACAGGTAAAACGATAGAATCGTAACATTACCCCCTTACTAAGATCGAAGTTTCCAGCCTTTGATAACTCTTCTAAATGAGTACTTTGTCGCTAGGTTGTTTGGGATCTCTCCAGATCCAGACGTGTGAATGTCTGAATGGTTGCGCGGCAGGGGGAAGTGGTCGAAGTTCGACGTCGACGTCGATAAACGGTGTAAGGGTAGGTGCGGGTTGGCGATTTTGAATATGCCAATAAATGATGAAAGAGAAGATAACGAGCCAGCATAGAAGTATGAATGAGCAAAAGACAATGGCGAAGATAATGTGGCCGTCCATTTTCGAGGGGTTGTGGTTGTTGAGAGGAAAAGAAAGGTGGGGAGATGACTTCTTATAAGTCTCCACAGGGTTCTCCTGTGATATTTGCCCACGCTGCATCGTCCCAAGTGTCGTCGTAATCGTTTTCAGGGGGAGGTCCGTAGACTTGATCTAGTAAGACCCGATTAAGACTGGCATAAATGGGTGGCGCTGATGCGCGTCGTCGTTTGGGGCAGGTGACAGGATAGTGTCTGGGTCTTCTCTTCTTGCATATACTGCAGATGAATTGGTCGCAATATGTCGCGAAATACCCGATCTTTCCACACTTGTAGCATTTCTCTGCTTTCATATGCGGTGGTGTCAGGGTTCTGGGTCGGATGTTCATCGGGGTCAGCGGGCGTTGTGGCTGTGGGGTGGGTGACGTGAGATCGATGATCTCAGGTACTGGTGGCAGGGTTGTTTTGATTTTAATGATGCCGGGAATAGAAGTCGACAAACGTCACCCCTTTCCAGTCGGGGGAGCTTCGTTTGAGATCATTTTCTTTTGGGGTGAAGAGGTTGATAACCCAGTTTGGGAGTCTTTGATTTGGGTCGATTGGAAGGAGTAGTGGGGGGATACTGAGGTGGCGGTCGGTTGGGTGAGAGGAGTAGGGGATCGGACACTTTCTAACCGTTGTTTCTGGAGACGATTGATGGCTGATTCTATACCTTGACTCATCATTGTTGCGAGGGTTTCGTCAGTGAGCCATTCTTGGTCTCATATCAGGTTGAGGATGGCGTCATAGTGGTGAAGGAGACTGTTCAAGACATCTTGGTCGTGATCAACAAGGTAGTGGGCGAGACGGGCGCGGTTGGTGGGATCGATTAAGAAGTTCTCGACGAACTCAGCGAGAGGTGGAAGGTTCTTTTGGGCAGAAGAAGAGGCAGTTGCGTTGTTGGTATGCATGGTGTGTGTGAGTGTGTTCGATGTTTCGTTAGAGGTTTTTCCTTTCTTTATATAAGTCGAGGATTTCTTCGGCGTGTTTCAGGTGTGACTCTGGTTCCCATGTGTTTTCAGAGGTTGGATAGCCTTTCCATTTCACGAGGTAAACGTATTTTGATCTGCGCGGTTTGTGGGTGGTGATGGTTTCTACTTCGTACTCGTTTTCTCCCTCGATCAGGTCGGGGGGAGGCTTCAGGTAGTTTGGGCCATGTGTTTCTGTTTCAGAATACGGAGTGAGGAGTGCTGCATGAAATACCGGGTGGATCTTCCATTGAGCTGGTAGTTTCAGTTCGTAGGAAAGCGGTGAGACAACTCGTTTGATTGGGAATGGTCCTTCTCTTTTTGGTGAGAGTTTCTTGGTGTGGGGGTAGATCTTCAGATTTCTGGAGTCGAGCCATACTTTTTGACCGAGGAGGAACGGGGTGAACTTTCGGGTGATTCTTTCTGCCATGAGTTGTTGGGCCAGTTCGTGTGCGGCTAGGGCTTCATTTCGCGCTCTTTGAAGTTGGACGATTCTTTTCTCTGCAGCAGGTACATCGCTTTTCTTGTAAGGCGTGGGTATCGCATGTGGTTCATACCCCATCATGAGGTAGAATGGAGAGTGTTTCACTGTAGAGTGAGTCCGTTGATTGTGGGCAAATTCTGCAGTGCAGAGGAGTTTCACCCATGTCTCGGGTTGGTTCGTACAGAACATGCGAAGGTAGGCTTCAATTTCCTGGTTCATTCGTTCGGTTTGTCCGTCGGTTTGTGGGTGGTAGGCTGTGCTCATAGCTAATTTGATTCCCAAGAGTTTTCCTAGTTCTTGAAATAATCTGGATGCAAATCTCGGGTCTCGATCGGATATGATTTTGTTGGGGAGACCAAATCTGGTGAATACGTTCTTCAGGTAGAGATCTGCTGTTCCTAGGGCGTCGATGGTTTTGTTACAAGGTATTAAAATTACCCCCTTTGTAAGACCATGGTCTACCACGACCATTAGGGCATCATGTCCGTCAGATTCTGGTAAGTCCGTAATAAAGTCGGTGGTAACCAATGCGAACGGTCTCGTCACAGTTGATTTAATCGGTGTGAGGGGTGGTGTTGTTGGGTGGGTGTTGGATTAATTCCAGTGTCTGAAATTGTCCGGGGTGTCCTGCAGTGAGGGAATTGTGATACTGTTCGATTAACCTTTTTTGTAGTTTGTTGTTCGGTGGGACGTAGCATCTGTTTTTGAAGAAGAGGAGTCCATCCTTTACTTCCCAATCGGCAAGATCAGATTTGATCGGTGGCATTCCGTTGGTTTTTAGTGCCTTGATTGCATCGGCTACTAATTCATCCTTCATGGTTGCTGTGACCAAAAGCGATTCCATTTCCGTGTTGATGGTGTTGACGAATACTGTTTCTGGCAGCATTGTCAGGTTTTTGTTGTCCTTGTCCATGTCTTTTCCTAAATCTTCTCTCCGGGATAGTGCGTCGGATTGGACCATCTGCGATCCAGGTACATGGATCAATTTGATGTCAAACTCCGATAAGAAGAGGCTCCATCGTGCCTGTCTTCTGTTTAATTTTTGTGCGACCCTGAAATACATCAGATTCTTGTGATTGGATAGGATTGTGACCGGGTGTGGCGCTCCTTGTAGGTAGTGCCTCCACGTTTCTAAGGCTTGGATAATTCCAAGCAGTTCTCTGTCGTAACTTTCATAGTTCCGTTCCATAGGGGTCAAGGAGTGGGAGATGTACCCGCATGGGTGCCAGTCTCCATCGGGTCCTTGTTGCCTGAGTACCGCACCAGTCGCGAATTTAGACGCGTCAGATTCGATTGTGAACGGTTTGCTGGAATCTGGCATCAGCAGAGTTGGTGCCTCACTAAACTTAGCCTTTAATTTGTCAAATGACTCTTGACATTCCGGCGTCCATTCGAATTTGATGTCCTTTCTCATTAGATTGTTGAGTGGCCATGCTAATTCGGCGAAGTGTCCAATGAATCTGCGGTAGAAGTTTCCGAATCCGAGAAACAATCTTACTCCTTTGATGTTAGTTGGTTCGGGCCAATCTCGGATGCCGGAGAGTTTGGTCGGGTCCATCAGGATCTGATCCGTGATATCCCCATCTGATGTCGAGTTTGGTGAATATTTGTGCTCCTTTTAATTTGTCAAGGAGGTCTCCGATCAGGGGCAATGGGTAAGTGTTCTTGATCGTTCCGTTATTCAGGTACCGATAGTCTTGGCAGGGTCGAAGCGCTTCTGCATCCTTCTTTGCTACAAAGAAAAATGGTGAGGCCATAGGTGATTTCGACAGCCGGATGTATCCTTTTGCCAGGTTTTCCTTGAGGAATTCATCCATTTTCTGTTGTTCGACCAGAGTGAGAGGGTAGACTTTGCAGTCTTTCGGTATGAAGTCTTCCTTCAGGTCTATGGCGTGGTCCCACTGTTTTGATTCAGGAAATCTTTCAGAGGCGGCTTTTTCAAAGACTTTATTGTATTCTCGATATTCCGGTGGTATGGTCGCTTTGTCCTCTTTTTGATTTTTCTGTTCATCGTGTGCCAATTGTTGAGAGATCGATGTTTTGGCTCGGATCAAGGTTTCTTCCAATCTAGCGATTGGGGTGTCTTCTGTGGTGTGTTTCTGCTCAAAAGGGGTTCCCTTCATGAGCTGCCGGGTTTTGGCTACTGCTCGTCGGGCAGCTTCCAATGATCTGTTCTTTTGGTATTGCATTGTTCCGATTTCCCAGTTGATTAATGGGTTCTCCTTTTGAAGCAAAGGGAGTCCTAGGATGATAGATTCTTTTCCTAGTCCTGTAACCATGAATCGTATTCTCGACTGCCTTCCTCCGATGTCTACTGAAGCGGTGGTGGAGTGGTTGATGGTGCCTAGTTTATTTTGGGTGCCATCAACGTTCCTGGCCCGGATCGGTTTTTGGAGAGGGGTGAGCGGGAAGTTGTACATCTGTGCAAAGCCTTTGTCCATGAACATCCCTCCTGCTCCTGAATCAAGGAGGGCATCGGTTTCGACGATTTCGTTCTCAACGAATAGCTGCATTGGTAATCTCATAGATTGCTTTTCCATGTTAGCTATTAGTACAGATGAGACCATAATTTCAGCGGGTCCTGACATTGGGGCAGTCCGATTTTCCCATAGGTGTCTTTTCCGCTTGGTTTCTTAGCAGTGAATCTTCTGACGGGTCCAGGTAAGAACTTTCCCGTCTTCTTGTCTTTGTGGTCGATGGCGCGATGTCCTGTCTGGTGACAGACAAAGCACATTCCTTTGCGCATGTGTTTGGTGCGATCTTGTTGTGTCATTTTGTCGATTTCCATGGCATTTGGATCGATGTCAGGGATGGCGGAGGGAGTATAAGCCTTAGAGGGTGCTTTGTTTCCTCTGGCTTTTCCCGCGATTGCCTGTGCTTGTTTCCACTGCCCTTCGTACTTGGCAGCGGCCTCGTACCATCCGTCAATGGTGGTGGGCATTGTTTCTTTGAGGAACACCTTTTCGAGGAGCTTCGGTTTCAGCCCGTCCATGAAATATTCAATGAGGGCGACGTTTTCAACTATCCCCATGCGTGCGGCAAGGATTCGGAAGTCGGAGATGTAGTCTTGCACATCTCCTGTCTGAACTAAATTCTTTAGTTCGGTTCGTGCAGTTCCTGTGTCATCTACAGGGGAAAAGGTGGCAGAGACGGCTGTTTTGAATGCTTGCCAGCTGCCGAAGTTGTTGTTGGCCAAAGACTCTCTGATCTTTGCTTCTTTCCATCCTGCAGCCGCTCCTCCTATCATGAACGAGAGGGCGAATGCGATTTTCTTTTCATTGGTGTCGTAGGTGTTTGGGTTCACTCAGATGTAGAGTTCTACTTCCTGTAGGAACTTCGTCGTCTTTTCTCTTTCTCCAGAGAAGTCGGAGGGGACTTGGATTTTTACTTGGGCATCTCTGTTGTTGAGCCTGTGGTATCTGCGAAGTACCAACTTCTTAGGCTGTTGCTGTACCTGATTCGTCATCCGTCTAAACGGAAGAATTCGGAGGTGGCAGTGGGTACTGCTGTTTGGGGTGGTCTGTCTGCGACGTGTCTGTTCTTGAGCACGTGCGTAAGCTTGGGTGCCACAGCGTCTGTTGGGTGCACCTAGACTTGTGACAAGTTGGCAGGTTCGATCAGCTTGACCTTTTGTTAAGATTGTCTCTTAACTACTCAGTAAGTTCAAGACGTCAAGGTGCTTCCTTGCGTCGAGTTCATTGTTTAGACTCTAAGGTACTTCCTTAGGTCGAGTTCTTTGTGAGCAGTTTAAAGAGTTGATATCTTTAGGTCAAGCTGAGGCCTTGACCGACTATCTACTACAGCTTATATAGACTATTAGTTACTCTGGTCTATATAACGATTGGCTAGTAAGTATAGCAGTTATCTACTCAGGTCTTTTAAGGAGTGTTTCAATAAGTAATGATGCGCTGGCTGTCAAGTAAGTGCATGTTAGAAAGTAAATACAGGTAAAACGATAGAATCATAACATTGTGCCTACCCTTGACCATGTGTACATAAAAGTGTCCATATAACCAAACATTGAAAATAATGGATTAAATTGTCTTATGATAATCATACTCCTGACATTTCGTAGATTCTAGTACATATTACTCTAGTGATGACAGTGTGATGCACCCATAACACCCACCATCCATCCTGCAAGCAAGTGCTCATTGAGTGGATATAGGGGAGCAACTGAAATAGGATGGTTCAGTGGGTGATGACCCAAGACAAGGGGACAGGACAATGGCAGGGTAAGGAATAGGGAGACACTGACAGCCTACAGGTGAGGATGGGGGGGATGATGACAGGCAAAGAGATGGGTGATGACAGGGTATTGGGATTAGGTCTTTGAGAGCAAGTGGGGGATCACTCAGACAAAGTAATGAGTGTGTGGAACAGGCAGGGAATGTCTATTCATCTCCTACAAAGTGTGGAATATTTATACAACACTGTTAGGAGGTATAGTGTAATATACTCCTATAATATATTAAGGGGGTATTCTGTCATAGATCCCTGTATCAGTTATTCTTGGAGTAACTATGTCATTTCCCCTATAACAACAGTGTCATAGTACCTCCTGTGATATCATGGCTTGGCAAGTCTGAGACTTCCTGTAGTATGGGTCTTAGACACTCTCAAGGCTCTGTCTTGGATAGCCTATCATCGACATGCTATATGTGTTTCACTGTGCAGCATGTGTTAATTGTGCATCCCCCTAATAGTCCTTACATGTGTTAACTCCTGTTAAACATGTGTTAATGACTTAGCATATTAGGGAATATGTCCTAGCCATTGTTACTGCCTTGGCTTGCCTGTATGCCATATCCCAACACAGGGTGAGTGGGGACAAGGAGATGGGGGACAAGGAGAAGGAGATGGGTAGCAGGCAGGTGACAACAAGGGGAAGGGGGGAGGGGATGACGACAGCCACCACCACCATGAGCCACTGCACATGGGGTGGAAACAGGGAGCAATGGTGATGGCAAGGATGAGAAGGAGGGGGATGGCGACAGGGCAGTGGCAGGGTGAGAGGGGGTGACAATGAGGGGGACAATGATGACAGGGCAAGGGGGGATGGCAAAGGGGAGGGGTAGCAGCAGGAGACAACAAGGGGAGGGAGAGGGGATGATGTCCACCACCATGATGGCACCCCCAACTGCTGCCACAAGCCACTGCACACAGGGTGGAAATGGGGAATGATGGTGATGGCAAGGATTACAAGGAGAGTGCAGAGGATGGGGGATGACAGGGAAAGGGGGGATGGCATGCCAGTGGACTGGGGGACAGATGCCCAGCAAGCAGTGGCTTGCTGGGTGGGGAGAGGGCAGATAAGGGAAATGGCCAATGGCATAAACAAGGGGCAATGAAAAAGGGAACAAGAGGGACAGGGAATGGACAGGATGGTTGGCAATGACCCTCCAACTGCACCAGGTGTCTTTTAATATACTATCTATGCATCAGTTATAGCTGCCCCCCCTCATGTTCATATGAGGTCAATTTTAAGTTAATTCTATAAGGGATCCAGAGGGAACCTCAAACTGACCACTGGCAACTCACTCATGCAAAGGGCCAGTCATTTGAGTATACAGCAAAGTATTTTATTAACATAAGTACATAAATTGCTATATTAGGATCCCTTCCTGCTTTGCATTCTGAGTAAGGAGAGTGAAATAATTGCAAAATAAAACATAAAGGAAAACCTCCCTCACACATGATATTAAGAAATCTGATAAGAATGATCAGTTCAACTGATAAATTATGCTTACTTTTAGTGACACAAGGGTCCAACAGAGAGTAATATAAATTAAAGAAAATCAAAGAATTAAGCTGTTGAAGAGAGAACAGGTGATGTAATGCCCAAGCAATGCCAGACAAGCAGCCAGACAAACACACAAGTTCATCCAGGCCATTTTTGGATGGCTTAGCCGCTCTGTGCTGCTCTGATCCACTAAGTAGTGGATGTCCAGCTTGAGCTGGGGTGCATGAGAAGGGGAGTAGAGATACATGCAGTGTTTGAAGGTCCAGTTGCAAGACTGGAAAAAGACCAGAAACTATCAAGACCAATGAAGACCATAACTGTGGTCTGGTCTTCAGTCCATCACCATTTTATTAAAATAAAGACCAACCAAGACTGGTTAAGCATGCTTGTTAAGAACTGATCCTAAGGCACAGGAAAATGATGGAGTCTGGTGTTGGAGATTTGGCAATCCTCTGGGGGTCCTTTGAACTGATGTGTCCTGTCATGGCTAACAGAGTGAGTATAAAAGGAAAGAGGGGAAGAAACACATGAAAACATGTTCAAGAGGGGTCAGTAGTGGAAAATAGTCAGTCCACAAATAGTCTGGAAGGACAAGGCATGACGAGAGTGAAGGAGAGTAAGCAGAGGTCAATGGTCAATCACAATATGCGACAATCAACAGAACTTGTGAGAATTACCTGATATGGTAATTCTATGAGTGTGAATGGGATTAAACACATCAAATGACAAGTCTAGTGACCAAAGGTGGATTGAATGACAAGTACCCATTGCGATGAGTGTGTGCCAAGTGAGACAGGGACACTTGAGGCTCAAGAACAGGGAATGTGGGAGTCAGGGAAAAATGAAGGTATTGAGTTCAAGATGGTCAGGGCCCCCTTTTATACAAACTAGAGGTAAAGACTATGTATATGCACTTTGATTGTGCATGCTCTCGCACTGGCCAAACTGTTGGAGATGACAAACAAAGTAATAAAAAGTTTCAAAAGAGAAGAATGAAGTGTCTGTATAAAAATAGAATTCTTGAAGTAGTTGGCTGGTGCACGTTTGTTGATCCAGCATAGTCAGGGCCACATCTTGGGGAGTCAACTGTCAGGTATGGCTCAGGGAGGGGACTAACACTGAGGCCCTCTATTGGCAAGATGTCACCTGGGCCCCAAGTGGGTGCAGAGTACCATCCAATGTGCCCCCCCAACCCTACTCATCTGACAGATCGGCCTGTCAAATAAGACTTGACCAGCTGTGGAAGGGGAACATGTTGAAGAGTTGGGCCTCAAAGGAATTTTGGAAAAGTAAAATAAAATATGGAAAGAATAAAAAAATAAAAATCCAGTCCTTGCAAATTCCTTATCATAGAGGTCAGTCACATTGAGGAAAGAACATTGGTAGCCAAAGGAAGCAGTGGGATGACAGGTGAGCATGTTTAAGTCACATTGGGGGTGTTGTAGCTCTCTGTGAAAGGTCTGTCAATCCAAAATAAAATGTCAACACTGAAAAGTGGAAGTGAAGAAAGGGAAAAAGAATTATCTCACCCTTCCACACCAGTGGAGTTCTGAGGTGTGATGAGGACTTGGCCTCAACATTTAAGAGATTGCACCCTTCTCTATGCTTGGTGTCCAATTTGTAAGGAACTGATAAGAACTAGTGTTGCTGCAGCTCAGCTTGGTGTTTTTGCTAACTTGGGAAATAAAATAACATAAATTCTGAACATATTTGAGGAGCTAGATCATGTGAGAAGTCATGCCCACTCTAAGCTATCTGATTATTGGTTCATGAGTTATTTAACTGACTTGGGAGATGACTTGACAAGTCATTGTTTGAGTCAGTTAAATGACCCAAGAACCACTGATCAGATCGCTTAGAGTTGGCAGAGGACCCATCGACTTCTCACATGATCTATCTCCTCAAATATCTTCGGAATTTATGCTATTTTATTTCCCAAGTTAGAAAAAAAAACACCCAGCTGAGCTGCAGCAACACTAATAAGAACAGAAGTCCATGTGGAAGTCCAAGGTAAGGCAAATGTGCAAAGTGGAGTTCCAAGTAGGAAGTCCAGAGTAAGGTACAGGAACAAAGCAGAGGTCTGAAGTTTCAAAGGTTAAGACAAAGTTCAAAGTCTTTGAGTTGACAAGTGAAAAGTTGATAACAACTAATATTTGAACTGAGGAATACAAAGTGTCTAAAGTAGCTTTATACTAAGGCTATTACTTGGTATAACTGCAGCGGAGTTTTGCAGAGTTCTTGTTACGATTTTCCTTGTCTTTTCCTTTTTGATACTTAGCGAATACTGACTCGACGGGCAGCACCCATTAGATATCTTTGTTTGTAGTGCAGCAACAAGTGCAGCCGCTTACTTTACAGTAGACATAGCCTTCCGTAGTATAACAGCTATATCGCTGCGCGTGCAGCAAGTAGTACATGTTCACATACTATTAGATGATTAGCTAGATACCTGTAGCTATATAAACTGTAGTAGTTTACGGTCAAGGCTCTTTAGCTTGACCTAGGCAATCTTACCTTAACTGCTCATTGACGAACTCGACCTAAGCGGAAAGCCTCCGTCTTAGCGTAATTGAACTTAGCGACGAAAGCCTTGTCGTTAATGAACTTGATAACTTGTACTTAGTAGTTGAGGCTCTGCCTTAACAAAAGGTCAAGCTAATCCACAACGTCCTCTTCCTCAAGAGCAGACGCTTTATCTCGACGATCAAACCGACAAACCCCTGACCGCCCACCTCGTGGTGCCACCCCCGAAACTGACTCCTTGTGGCATCGACACAAGGGACGATTAGTATGTTACTCTGAACCCACAGAACACTGGTTTAGCCAAAGAACTGCCACTGAACCTTCTCGATATCTTGAGAACGAAGAATTCGAATCATCCGACTCAGAACCAGATCTTGACGAAGAACACCCCGACCCATTTATCGACATGGCCGCACAGAACCCTAAAGAAATTAAGCTTCACGCGCCCACCGACTTCCACGGAGAACGAACCAAAACTGGCAAGTTCCTCTCACAAGTCTCGCTCTACTTGAGGGCGAACCCAGACGTCTATGACACCGACGACAAAAAAATCATCTTCGCCCTCTCTTTTATGAATGGAGGAATGCAGCAGGATGGGCAGAAGTGAAGGGAGTACAGACCACCCCATGGGGGACCTGGGAAGCCTTCAAAACAGAAATCAGAAATGTGTTCTCACCAATTGACGACGCCGGAGATGCACGTCATGGGCTCAAAACCCTGAAACAGACTGGAGACGTTGAAGACTACATCTCGCAGTTTAGAATCTTGAAAGGGAGGGCTGGGATAAATGAAGACATTTCTCTCATCAAATATTTCATTGATGGACTGAACCCCAAACTCGTAGAGAAAATCTACAACATGGAGACAGTCCCAGTCACCCTCGAAAACATGATGAAAGCCGCCGCGAAGTACGATGGACAGTGGAAGAGAGCACGTGCCATCACGGGGAAATTATCCGCCGCCTACCCCGCACCTTCCACCACCACCATCAAATGCGAACCTGGCTTTGATCTTAACCGCCTGTCCAACTCCGAGCGCATGGAACACATGAGAAAGGGGTTATGCTTCATCTGTCACAAGCCCGGACACCGCTCCGGAGATCACAGAAAAGACGGGACTGTCGCCACCACATCCGCTCCGAAACCCTGGCAGAAGAAGACTGGCGAAGGGGTCTATAAGAATCTCTGCTCCATGATGGCAGAGTTAGACAAAGAAGAGAGGGAGAAGGCCCTCGCCATCCTTGAAGACAAGGGTTTTTAAAGAAGCGGACTGGAACGATGTCAGACCCCGCTGAGTTATTGGTTTCCTCTGTACTAGTAGCTAATATGGGCAAACAATCTATGCGCATCCCTGTTAAGCTAGGAACAGAAACCGGAATCGTCGAAACAGAAGCACTCCTCGACTCAGGAGCTGCAGAAACATTCATCGATCGAGACTTCGCACGCAGCCGCGGACTACGAATGACACCCCTATCGAAACCGATCAAAACCTGGAATGCCGATGGCACCCTGAACAAAGAAGGCACGACCCACTCCACTACGACCCGATTAACCATCGGAGATATGCAGACAAAGGGAAAATATTTGGTAACTGGTCTAGGGAAGGAATCAGTAATCCTCGGACTACCCTGGCTCCAGAAAGAAAACCCTCACATCGATTGGAAGAAAGGTACCCTCACCTTCCCCAAAGATCGGCTCACTCGTATTAGAAGGATTGTGGCCAAAACCAGGGAAATGATGGGCAAAACAGCATTCGGACAACAGATCACAGATAAAGCACAAGAAGAAGAATACATCATCACTTCCTCCATCACCCCTGAATCGGAAGAAAAACCGATCACGGAACAAACCCCAAACCCTCCTAAAGAAGACATCCCGCTCTGAAATGAAACTCAACCCGAAAAAGAGGACCTCGTCATCGCTTATGTCAAAGGAGAACCGGTCTTAGGAATCTTCGATCCCAACAACGTCACCGAACCACCCCTCAACAAAGAATACGAAACACCAAAATACTCCTACTCCAGAAAAACGACTAGGATATCAAGGATCGTATCTTCATTAACTACCCCACGGTTTTGCTTCGGACAAGGGATTTGGATAAGAGCGAAGACTTCCATTTCGCAGAAACTCGCTCACGATGATCAGACAGATAACCCAGAAAAAGCCAAAACCCTCGATGATCTACTACCAGAACATTATCGAGAATACAAACGGGTCTTCGAGAAAGCTGCTTCCGAACAATTCCCTGAATCCAAACCATGGGACCACGCCATCGATTTGAAAGACAATTTTGTACTGAAAGACTGCAAGGTCTACCCACTGTCACCCACCGAACAAACCAAGATGGACGACTTTCTCGAAGAAAATCTCAAGAAAGGCTACATCCGCCCGTCGAAATCCCCAATGGCCTCCCCCTTTTTCTTCGTCGCGAAAAAGGACTCAGAAACCCTCCGACCATGTCAAGATTATCGCTACCTGAACAATGAAACGGTTAAAAACACCTACCCCCTTCCTCTAGTCAGCGATCTTCTCGACAAACTCAAAGGAGCGCGATGGTTCACGAAACTTGACATTAGATGGGGATATCACAACATTCGGATCAAAGAAGGCGACCAATGGAAAGCAGCCTTCAAAACAAATAAAGGGTTATTCGAACCAACGGTGATGTTCTTTGGATTATGCAACTCCCCCGCTACATTCCAAGCAATGATGAATGAGATTTTCAAGGACATGATTGACAAAGGATGGATAGTCATTTATATGGACGACATCCTCATCTTCTCAAAAGACCTCAAAGAACATCAGGAATGGACTAGACGGGTTCTACAACGACTTGAAGAACACGACTTGTACTTGAAACCGGAAAAGTGCAAGTTTGACATGCAAGAAGTCGAATTCCTCGGCTTGATTGTCAAACCGGATCAAATATTAATGGATCCAACAAAACTAGCAGGGATCAAAGACTGGCCGGCACCGACTAACGTCAAAGGAGTACGATCCTTTTTAGGCTTTGGAAACTTTTACCGAAGATTCATCGGGAGATTCGCTGAACTAGCAAGACCCCTGAATGACCTAACTCGAAAAGACGTCAAATTCGAATGGACAAGGGCATGTCAACAGTCTTTTGATGCGCTAAAAGCCAAGTTTGCAAAGGCACCAGTCTTACAAATGCCAAACCCGGAGCGACCCTTCACCATTGAATCCGATGCCTCAAGAATCAGGATGGTTTCTAATTAAACACTGGCCTATCTGGATACCACACTGATTCAAACAGTTCAGATGTTCCAAACATCGTTTAAGCACCAATGGTAGCCAAAAACCACATATATCCAGCATGCTCTGACTGAAACTTGGTTTAAACAATATTCACAAAACAGTAATTGAAATAGGGTTTACTAATAAAAGAAACTAAACAATAATTGTAACAAAACAGTAATTGAAAGTGTGTTTACTAATAAAAGAAACTAAACAATAATTCTGCTGAGATTGAAACAGTGGATGGATGGGTCATTACCAACTGGTTCCATGTTAGAACACTGTTTGTAACCGAATCAGAAGAGGAATAGTGTTTGAAGCAGAGAGGTTTCAATCAGTGTTGTGATAAGCAGGAATGAACAGTGATTCAAACCTAAGTCAACCGTTTCTTGGCACGTGCCTTTTTCGCAGGTGGCTTTACCATGATGTCCTTGTCTGGTCGCTCAGGTTCTTTGCGTTTTCGGGAACCTCAGCGAATTTCGGAGGTCTCTATCATAGCTGACAATGTTGCACCCTCACTCGATGGACCAGGTTCGTCGCTTTGAGTATTTTTCGGTGTGGAGATGGCCTTCTTCCTTCGAGGTTTGCGTGCCACAACTGGGGCACTGATAACAGTTGGTGGTTCCATAGTTTTGTCTTTGTCTGTGGGCGTTGTGGCTGGCACCGGGTTGCAGGAAGTAGTCGGGGATGCAGGGATTGGTGCGCTGACAGCGGGTGATGGCTGCGTAGTTTTGCCCTCATCTTTGTTAGTAGGCACTGAGACTAGTTCAGGCGTCATTGCTGGTGTGGGGTTTTGGGTGGTAGGTGGGGGGGCAGGGGTTGCAGTGTCTGGCTCGATGTCCTTGTGAGTTTGAGAAGCAGACTGGTCAATGTCGAAATCATCCCCAGCAGTGAGATCCTTTATGACTTCGTCCTCACGAATGGACGTCAAGGCAGTAATGTCTTCCTTGGAGCGAAACAGAAGGGGGCTTTAGAAGTCCCCAAGACCATCAAATACTTCGTGAGGTTGTAGATGTCGACAGGTTCGTACAATTCCGGCGCTCTGAGTGCAGCTGGAAGAACGAACAGAGTGGTATCGTAAAAGTCGTCAGGGCACACAGAAATGTCGGCCCAGGGTATGGAAGGCATGCAATTATCACGGGGCCATGAGAAGGCTAGTTACGGGCATCAGATTGAAGTCCATCCAGTAACAAGAGAGTATACTGACTCCAAAGTGCGTTGAAATATTCCTTGAGGACCGTCAACAGTTGTCGTGGACTGCTAGCTTCTGACATCAGGTCGATAGTGGGGAAGATCGGATGCCCATCCTCGTTGAAAGGGATCCTAATGGTGGAAACGGCTGGTTTGCCTGATGAACCATATCAGAACAGAGCCCTTAACAGAGGCAGGTTACGTACGGGGAAGCAAACCATCAGTGTGGCACATCCATTTGTTTGAAAACTCTTCGCTATCATCAAGCTCGTGCTTGATATTGGACTTGGAATAGGTGTCAAATCCTGAGTAGATACTAAGATTCACAGGTGAGTAGGACAGCCAATAGATGAGCAGGTACGCCTACCTTCCGTAGTCAACACCATCATGGGCATCACGAAAAGCATATGAGAGCATAAATATCGCAGAGCCCAAGCGACCACCTGAGCAGATATTGTCGAGGGTCTTCGCCATTAGCAAAGGGAATTGTTCTTGGTTACTTGAGCACTGTCAGCGACACGCCAATCGTAGACGAGAAGAAACGCATACATGTGGATGTCACCAGCAAGGCTTTCGGCTTGCTTTTCCCAAACTTCCTGATCAGCCTCGCTCCAAAGCTCTTTGAGTGCAATATTCTGTGTGGCACCGGCGTTGAGACCAGCACGTCTACTCTGAACTTCCTTTGCGCGTATGAGGAGCACTGCTTCATTCTCGCTGGCGAAAAGCTCCCGTGCAGGAAGATCACCATTGAACATGACCTGGGCTTGTAGAAGCTTGTCGACAGAACTTTCAACCTTCTTATCAGCGGCAGTCGCAGGTATTCCCTTCATTTCCCGAGGTTTCATCTTGTTGTTAAAGTGATTCGTGAAAATCCGCACAATTGCCTACGACCAAAGATTGTGAGTGGCAGTCCTGATGTTCTAAATCGAGCATGCATACTGCATCCCACTGGCGCGTTGTATGGTCTCCCGTAGGTAGCTCGTTCTCCCCAGAGAAGAGAGGGTGTTGTTTGATTTTTGCCAATTGATCTTGTTTCCACTTTTTGATGTCCTCGTTAAACGGCAACAGCGTTGGGTTGACCTCGCGAACATATGCCTCGAAGTCAGGAAGAAGACCGGAGAGATATTGAGCTTGGTCGGGTGAAAAGACAAATTTCGTAGGCTGAGAACCGCGCGCCATCGTTGTCAGTAAGACGATGCAAATGGTAGAATACGAAAGAGAAAGTAAACATACAGAAAGTAAATGTATGAAAGAGAGTGGCCTGGCCACTGAGTGCCCATTGTCCGTGGCCAAACAGGTTACCAAGGCTTACACGCAGGGTAGAAACAACCGATGCATGATCAGGTCGTTAGGACGACGTTGTACATCTCGCCCAGGGATATGGAGGGGAAAGAGGAGGCCTCGGCCGATGGCTTACACGAGTGTCAAATTGGAAAAGATAACAACAGAAATGAACAAACGTACCAAAAAAAAAACGTTAAGCGGGGTTGTTTGAAGGGGTAATGAAAGGAACAAACAAAAGAACTTACTTGTTTGACGGAAGTTCGACGGTTTGACGCGTTTGGGAAGGTTGACGCGTTGACGCGTTTAGGTTTGGGGCGTGGGAAGGAACTGTATAGTTGTTGATGTCTGTCAACAAAACTTAAACTTTAAGTATTGTTGACACTCTGATGACGTCCGTTCCCTCCCAATCAGTCCCGCATCCTCACCCCTCCTCTTACCAAAATCACGTCCTCATGCCGACTAAAGTAAGTACCATTGACTCCTTAATGTGACGAGGCGCTAACGATCCAGTTCAGCTGGAATCTGCTGGATGAACCGTCGCCTGTCCCTCCACCACCCGACTTCGCTGGCGACTGTACGGTTACATGAAACTTTTGCGACCTCAACCACCTCAGCACAGCGGAGAATATTGTTGTATATGGTATGTATCATTTCATAGCTCATGTTCCCTTGGAAACTAATCGTTTCATTGGTAGTTTCGTTTCTCTTCCATGCCTCTCATGTAAGCCCTCTGCCGAGGCCTCCTCTCCTCCACACTCCCTGGGTGAGACGTCCAACGTCGCCCTAACGACCTGATCAGGTATCGGCCATTTCGAAGATGGCTGCCGAAACTGAAAAGAAGTTTATCGCTGCTGGATATGGCCATCGCGTGCTCAAACAAGGCGAAATTCTTGCTGATCATGTCGCCCGAGACCGCCAGGATATTACTGTAGGCCCTGGACCATTAATTCTCCCAGATGTTGATGATACGGTATGCCCCGAGGAGGTGATGTTGAATTGCATTACTGATTTGAGCACTTCCTTTCAGAATTGATTGTAAGGTTCAATTCAAACAGTATTGTTAGTTGTTTCAATCACTAATTGTTGGGTTCGAAACCCTAACAGATGCTTCAACCATGGTCTCCGAACACTATTCAAACATTGATTCTGTTTACCAATTTGTGAGTTTTAAACATCATTCAGTTTGTATCTAATCACTAATTACACTTGACTCATGTTTAAAGACTGTTCCGATCCATTCAGTAATTAGTGTTTCAATTTGTATCCCCTGCAGTAGCACCCAGCTATATATCTATTGATGTCTTTATCAATGTTTTAAACCGCTTGTCTGTTTGAAACTAAGTCCTATCCAAATAACGGGTTGTTTAAACAATATCTATACGGTTACGGTATACATAATCCCAACAAAGGCCTCTGTCATCTGCTTGAGTACCTTGTCATATCCCACATGTCAGCACTGTACTGTTAGAAGGGAAGGTTGAGCATCTGATGCAAGCTATTGATGAAGTGTGAGTAATGTTTGACAATCAAAAGCTCATCCTATTCACTACATACCAGGTCTCTGCCACCATCACAAGTTGAGAACAACAAAGTGATGACATGGGTGGCACCTAATGATCCTGCCAATATGGGGAATCTCCAGGCACCTTTGTGCCCTTCCCCAATTGATATGGATGCATTTGAAGATCTGTCAGCTGCTACATCAAGCAAACATCAGCAGGCACCAGTAAAACCATGTCATGGAATTCAAGTTAGCCCACCTCCTGGAAAAAGCCCCCACATGTCCTATTCATTTGGTGTCCATGACAAACTTGGAGGCCCCTGGGATTATGCTGTTACCAATGGGATCCTTGTCTTGCACTCCAAACTCTGCACATCAAATTCCTTGTCTGGGCATGAACATTGCCAAAACTGCATGATTCTTGCAAAGAACCCCTAACTAGAAGGGATTCTTCAGCATATGGAAATAGGCATGCATGAAAATACCCCTTTTGTGTACCATAGCATTGGGGGTCTCATCACATTGCTGAGGAGAAAACAAGGCAAAATCAAGGCTTTGCACCTGTGAAAACTGAATGATACACACAAGCTAGCTGAAAAGGCAATTGCAATCAATGATCTAAAGCAATGGGTGATGGCTGTCAGTAGTGGGAATGTGGAGCACATTGATCAATTGGTTCAGATTAACCTTGCGAGAAAAGGGGGGATTCAGAACTTGCTTGATATGTATGATCATGCAGCACAGCAAGTTTACCATCCATGGAACTATACTGAAAAGGATGAGCTCAGGGGGCTTCTGTTATGGCAACTACAGTCATCCACCACCATTTGGGATGACCAAATCAATTTGCCCTTCGGAATCGATTTTCAGACAAGGGCCAGGCAATCTGAAATGACTGATCTTTACTATGATATGTAGTCTAAGTTTCTATCACATTTCAATGGTAATCAGGGGAGGGATGAATGATATCTATGAGGATCAGTTGAAAAAGTCCTTATCGCACTGTTTTGGCCATTTGGGATGTGACCAAAATCACACCAGCAGTTGCGGCTATTACCCAATCCGATATCTAATCTGCCTCATCCTCGCCATCGCCTTCATCACCACCTTCATGTTCATCATTGTTGTTGTCCTCAATATGTTTCTTTGGCCTCGCCAATAACTTTTTTTCACCTGCCTTTGAGATTTGGCCTTGCCAGTCATCTGTTGAGTAAGTCCAAATTAGGCCCAAGGTCAAATTAGGAAACTGTGATGATGTAACCATGATTGACAGGCAAACTTGAAATTACTGTGTTCGGTGTATTCTATCATTCCTTGTAACCCTTCCTCATATCATGGCACTAGTAGTTGTGAAATATGACAGATATGCTAAGTAGTTTAAGTTGTACCACTTTTTACTGCATTGGATTATGTCATTGTTTGTGCGGCTCGAAGTTAAATTTTGTTCCCAGTGATTCTGTGCAATGATCATCGTCTCATAGTCAATCGACATGTTCCAGTGCCCCAAGAATTCTTTCATATATAGCTTTGGTATGCTGAATCAGATTACCAAAAAGTCTGAGGCCAAAATTTGCAAGGTTGGCTTGGGATTCTGAAATTTCCCAAATGGTCATAGCATCCAAAATGGTGGTGGATGACTGTAGGTGGAGCCCAAATTGCATTGATTGTGCACTGTGCATTACACTTGCCTTCCCTCAGCACCCTTCAACATTGAACAGTCATTCCTTGCCTCCAGGCTCCTGGTCTCCCTGTCAATGCCTATGATCTTGGAGATAGAAACAAATGTCTTGGCATGTTTTGAAAGCATCTCCAAAGTCCTCAAGAATGAACATGTGGTACACCAGGTCCTGATGCTTGACAAGTTAAAGGTGGAAGAATGACCACGTTTTGATGATGAATCCAGTGGGAATGTTGGTCCATGCCCTGAACATGGCAAAAATACAAGCCTTGAGTATAACTCTGAGAAGGAAGTTGAACTGCTGCTAGACACTATCAAAAGGGTGATGTTCATCTCGCAACAGAGGTGGGACAATGCACCTTGTTGACTGATGACCATTTTCTCACAAATGTCATTTCCATTTAGGCAACAATTGGAGCCCTGGATGTTCTAAGTGGTGAAATACACACATACAGCACATGCCCAATCCTTATATCAGGATCCTGTAAACATGAGACTGGATTGGAGCATGCCCCTTTTATCAATACAGAATATTAGGCTGGCCCCAAATCCAAGCTCAGAATGATCAGCATTGCCTCTGATGGTGAATCTTGATGTGGTGAAGCTCTCATATGATTGACTTTCAGGCATGAACTCCCTTACACATCCCCCATCTATGACTTGTTACATGTCCTTCCACTCATGGACCTGAGAGTTGGCAACAATTACCTGACTGCTGATAAGGACTACAAACATGTCTTCAAATGCCTCTGCAATCTCCTGCTTTGAGAAAAGGGAACAACTGTTCATGGGGTCTATCTCAAACCATCCATTATCTGCTCTCATTTCCAAAAATGTGACATGAACTCAACACAGATTGACTATCTGCTAAACCCAAATGACTGACAAGATGTCAAATTAGCCCATGATCTGCTTTGAGAAGTTTGGACCCTTCCTGATTCAGGACCCAATGCTTTACCTGGTTTTTGTCAAGCTCAGAAATCATTTCAAACACTTGGAGCACTTTTTGTCATATCACAATGTCCTATATCTGTATTGACCTCTCACTTTCCAAACAGCTGGTCCACCTTAGTGCTGCTGCACACCTTCTCATGGCACTGTTTGCAGAAGGTCAAACTGGTACAATACTGATGCCCACACAACTCTATATCAACATCATGATTATGGTAAAGAATGTCTATTTTTGTGTTGCAAAAACCAAGACTGATGATTCAGAAGGGAGTTTTTGGATTATCCTTCTTGGAACTGACTCCCTCAAAACACTGTATGGGATATTGCAGACCATGGTTGGAAACAATGCAAATCTTGACCTTCTACAGCTTGGACTTTGCCTTACTGGAACTACTGAGGTTGCTACAATCCTGGCAAAGCACCCAGAATGGGATTGGGCACCTCAATGCCTTAAACTTCCCCCATTCTCAAAAGATGGGTCTAAGGTTCATGCACATGTTGATCACATCAACCCCACACCTTGGTGGGGCAATGTCAAGGTCTCTCAGGTTGTCCTGCAGACCTGTTGGAAGTTAGGAAGACTTAGGATTGAGGAGGATTTGCCATCACTTGTTAATATTCTATGCTCTATCACTGAATCTTCATTTGACATGCTATCTCCACTTGGAAAGGATCTTGTTACAGCTCCATGTGCTGCTGATGACAACAATGATACCCTGGATGATACTACCAATGAACCCACTCCAAATCAGGACCCCCCACCTGGCCCCAATCTTGAAGATGCTGTCACAGAAGAATGCCCAGCTGGAAAACACAACCCCTGCTTCCAACTTGGGGCTCACTACCTCAACCAAGCATTCGAGAATTTCAAGAAGCCCAGCTCAACAGACCAATTGAAGCACATAGCTAATGTTCTCCAATACACTATGAAAACAGCAAATGTGTATAATAGCATGCTTGACCATGATCCTACATTGGGTGGGAATGTAGTGCAAATTGACTCACTGAATGCAACACTTGTTTGTTGTGGTAGTCATCTGTTCTTGTGCATTGGTGAAGTCAATGACATCACTGTTGATTCCTGGCATACTGACCTGGTTGGAGTGGAGTACCTCATGGAGCCATCAGTATACATATCATATCAGATGCTCATCCTTGTTCTGGCAACCATTGAGGATGACCCTGATCTCAAGAACATCTGGCACTGGACCAGTAAGCAAGACAAACCATTTTGGGTCTCTGGTTGCCTCCTCCAACCAATCAACCTGAGCCTCTCAACCAGAGAACCAGGGAATCCATATTACCTTTTTGAGAGCAGCACTCTTATGGCGACAGGATCCTCTATCCTTGAACAGCTCACAGAACATGCAGTCTCTGTTCCTAGTATCAAGAAATCAGAGACCTCCCCTTACCATGAAATGACAGGTGACATTGAAGGGAATTGCTTCACAACCACCTGACTGATATTTTTTGAAGGGAAAGCTTGTTTTCTGTGCAAAAATGAAGATGCAACACAGAACCTCGTGATATCACACAAATGCACAACCTGCGTCCCCCCTGTTGCACTGCCAAAGCAGGCACCAATAGTTCTGGAACATATGGCTGCTCATATCTTATTTGACCCATCAATTGGGAGAAGCACCAAGCCATGTTGCCTATGCCTTCACCCATCTCCTCTCTGCATGTACCACCTCAAGAAGGGAAAGGGGGCTGGGGCTAGTGAACAAGTTGATTTTGCAAGGTCTATCTGTGTGAAAAAGATACCATTTGCATACACTGTTGCTGCCACCTCAACCCCTGCTAGTCCATCATCTAACGTTCCAATATGCTGCCCCATTTACCCTGCAGCAGCTCCTTGTGTATGGTGATACAATCTTCCCCACAACATGTGATTGAAACATCTAGTCATCTCATTAACAACCTATGAATCACTCTGGCAGATAACAAATGCTGAGAAAACCCTGCTAAAGGAAATTTGGAACAATCACACAAGCAGAAGAAGATGTGAAAGTTGTGGAAGAAGAACTCATCAGGGTTGGAGATTACGGAAGCACACAGCTCATGCCTGGCTTTACAGCAACCATACAGATTCTTCATTCCATGGTTTGCACTGAGAGTATAATAGAGATGTTAGTGACAGAGACACCAATGCTGGAATGTCAGATTTGGAAGGACTGGGCCAATCTCCCAATGAAATTATGGGTGCAGCAAGCAGTGAGGAAGGTAGCAAGAGTGAGGATGAAGCAGATGAAACAGGATCAATTGTTTTGGAAAACCTGTTTCATGGACAAGCTTCAACAGGAAATGAGACAGGAGTTGAAGATGAGACCATACCAGCAATGCCACAATCTCCAATCCCAGTCCAAGTTCCCACTGAGTGCCGTTTATCAAGCACCCCTGCCCAGCTGAACTCACCAACCCTTGATGCTCTGTCAGGCAATCCATCTGCTGTCTATGCTCCAGGGACAAGAACCAGCCAAAAAGGGAACACATGAGACTTGCACACCATGCTCACAGTATGTGCATGTGGGGAGGCAGTAACAGGGAGTGAGAGGACCCAAGACAAGAACATTATCAAGTGCAGATGTGCTGGATGTGAAATAGGTTGGGTGAGTGAACTTGTCTTTTGAATGAAGAAGCAAGACTTATGGAGTGTCTAGTATCATCTCTAGTGTGTTCAGTTGGAATATAGGATCAGTGGGTGGATGTGCAAAGCCTGTGAAGCAAGTGGCAGTGGTCTGTGATAACAATGATGATGAACATGATGTGCATCCTTCCTAATATGGTAATTAGTCATGTGCATAGTTAGTTAGTTCCCTTATGGGCTGCTTAAAAAAAAATTCAACCTGGTATCAAGGGGGTGGTGGAACAGGAATCCCAAACTGTGGGTAGGGGGGGGTCTGGCCAGAGGCTGAAAAAAAAACTGACCTGTGCCCAAATTAGGCTTTCCACTGCCATTTGAGCACTGTAATTACTCTTTTTACTCTTTAGAAGCATTTGATGTTGACCAAAGTTCCCAATAGACAGTTAATATCTAATAATTGCTTGATAGCGTAATTTTTTACTGGTTTGTATTCTCTACAACCTCGAACCGTCGAGCTTAATTGTACAGCATGCCAAAGAAAAGGTACTTATTCACATCATTGAGCAGTAAAACGGACAAGCTAATGGGTAAAGCAGCAGAGCCAGTGAGTTCACAGAGGAGAGCATGCTACAATGTCCAGCATGTAGCATAGACATTCATGTTGGAACAGGCCGCAGGAAAAACCTTGACATTCATAAAGGTTCCAAAGTGTGTTGAACTGAATGCAATCAGCAGAGTGCTTCTGCTTGGCCCAGATCCAAGAAAGCCAATCAATCCTTGCATGCATTCTTCAAGGCGAAAGTTCCCCAAAACCCACCACTTGTATCGGCACAACCACCTATTTGTGCCTCAGAGTCAGAGATTCTGTCCAAGCAATTGCCACTGAAGAACAATGGTAGCACAGCTGGTTTGGAAGGACTATCCAATGCACCTTTGACAAGCACTGCAGAGCCTGCATCCAATGTTTGTCAAAATGCATTGGAACTTCTCTCCAGCCTTTGCACAGAGATCAAGTGAATCCCAGATGACAATCCACATGCAACTACAGAACATCGGCTGCAACCTTTCGGAGGAGATCCAGCTCAGTTTGTCCACCCAGATGTCGATGATTGGGAAGATCTGTTGAACCCGATGATGAAAAAGGCGTTTGGGTGGGGAGAGGAAGAAATGCACAATTCCGTGAAGGAGATGATCCATCATGGTAGATATGGGCTGGATGGATTTGTCGCATTCCTGCATTACTTCGTAATGCACTGTGGTTTGAAGGGTGGGATGTTTGAGTCCAAGGTCATGGCAGTAATGGAAGAGCTGAAATCCAAGTTCATGAGGATGAAACATGAAACCAAGCTCTAGACACTTACAAGATACCCACAGATATCTGTCCTACCAAATACTTCTGGAGGTAATTGATATCAATCAGATTGATGACCTGGCTGATAATGCAGGACTGTACATACTGGCTGTTCCAACTATATCAAGCGACATGGTTCTACTGGACAAAGAGAAGCATGTGTGTGGTGAAAATCTCATCATTTTCCCACTTGGCGAGAATCAGCATACATTGTACCCATTTGGCCTACATGGCGAGCAGATAATCCCATGGAACTACCATTCTATTGATGATAAGCTCTATCTACAAGCAAGGTCATGCATGAAGGAATTGGTGGATGAAGGAGAAGCTTGCCTTAAATGCAAAACCCTGAAATCAACATCCCTCTACAACGGCATTATACATTGAATGGAGCATGGTGTTCATGAAAACACGCCTCTTGCATGTCATGGAGTTGGGGGTCTGGTCGTGGCTGTCAGATGGAAGGTTGATCAAGTGCAGCAGATGCATTTGACAAAGCTGAACACTGGTCAGAAACTCTTGGGGAAAGTGGCGATGTCGGAGGACCACAAACAGTGGATTTTGGCGGTTGCGAGTGGCAGGGTGGATCACATTGCCTCACTAGTGCAAGCAGGTTTAGCACATCATGCAGGTGGCCAAAGCTTGATCCAGCAGTATGAACGCGCAGCGAACAAATTATACAAGCCCAAAGGTTATATGGAAGAAGACCTCATGCAATCGATTGTCATGTTACAACTTGGTGGTGCACATGTTGCAGAGTTCGCACACAGATCCTTATCACTACAAAGTCTCACAACTATCAGACGCAATACCATCATTCGATCTCTTATCATCTCACCATCTTGGCCCAATGTTGCAGAGGTTGAGACCAATATAATGTCTTGTTTTGATGCTCTCTCTGCCATTGAAGATGATGATGGCCCAATCCTCATGTTCCACAACCAATTGGAGATTGTCCAACATCAGGTTCTGATGCTCAATGAACTGGCAACTGAGAAACAGCTTTGATGGGATGGTCTGACTGACAACTTTCAGGGTACATGCAGGGAGCACAACTCGAAGATTTTGTTGAAGTTCTTATCTGAAAGAGAGTTAGATATGTTGTGTGATTCCCTAGATTCGGACAAGGTCCATCTGGCAAGTGAGGCATGTAATCCCCCAGGTCAGATATCAGCAGTTGAAACTTGAGGACTGATGCACCATTTGTTTCTAGGCAACAGTTGCCACACTGGGCATGCTCTCCAAAAAACCCCATGAATATAGCATTCGTCCGATCATGTTCTCTGGTACTTGCAAGAATGAAACAGGCACCCAACATGCAAAGTTAATCCAGACACTTCTTACAGCAAGTGAAAATCAGAAGAAACATGGTAGAGTCACTTACTGCACAGTTTCCATTGCATCAGACGGGGAAGCAAAACGTGGTGATGCCCTGGTCCATCTCACCATGAATTCTACATTGTTGTCAGATTCTCCAATCTATGAACAACTCAAAGGCCTCAAGTTCATGAATTTTCTTGTCGGGCCTGACAATATAACAGCAGACAAGGATCTTAAGCATATTTTCAAATGCCAGCGAAATCTTATGATGCGCAACAAAGGAAGTGTCATAGAGGGTTTCTGTATGACTCCATCCATCCTTTGTATATACCTGCAGTCCAATGGGGTCTCTTCCTTTCAGCTTAGGGCTCTTCTCTATCCGAACAATCAACAAGATGTTGTCCTTGGTTACTCTCTGCTAAAGCAAATATGGTCACTTCCTGCCACACCGGCTGGTTCTGATCCCACAGTTGTGCAGGCCTGTTGAGCTTTATATGTTTATGGACAGTTTGTGTGTAATCTTATGATGCCCTATATCTGTGCTGACCTCAATCTCAACGAGCAGCTTATTCAACTGAGTACAGCAGCACATTTGGCACTTTATCTTTACAGTGATAATTTGGCACGCACTAAATTCATGGCCACTCAATCCTACATCGACATCATGCTGATGGTTAAAAACATCTATTTTTGCATTGCAAAGTTCAAGATTGATACACCTCATAGAACATTCTACATCATCTTGCTTGGCACGGATTGTTTAGAACTCTTTTTTGGACTAGTGCAAACATCAGTCAGTCCTGGCAACAATGTCAATACAACGCAGTTGGGAAGTCATGCTTCAGGCCTTACCAAAGTAGCAGTTATATTGGCTCGTCATGATGGTTGAAGGTCCCTGTCATTTCCAAAGAGTCTGGTGAAATCACTGCCAAAGCAGATCACATCAACCTGGCCTCTTGGCATGGTGACGTTGAAGTTTCAAAGGTCAACCTTCAAACCTGCTGGATTCTCAGTCGTCAGAGAGCCATCGAGATTGTTCCAGAAGCTTGTGTAGCCTTTGAATGTCTTGGCAGCACTCCTGGTGTAGATATTCTATCTCCCCTTGGCGACATTCTGGTCAATATTCAAGATGCTGATGATGAATATGATTGCTCAGAGATAGCAGACATGTATGCTGGTAGTTTGGAGGCCCCATTCACTCACTCATCCAAACCTGTGGCTGGTGCATCTGCTCTGAGTACTGCATGTAATATTCCTTACACTCATGAAGGAGACATGGAAGATGCTATTGCCGAAGAGGTTCCTCAAAGTACAACAATCACATCAGATATTGTCATAAATGGACAGAAGACGACGAAAGCCAAGGCCCTGCGGCACAGGATGATGTATCGAACAAACCGCTCTTCAACTGATAGGTTGAAACGTGTCCAGCAGATAGCTTGTTTCAACACAGTTCCTTCATCTGGGCTTGACTCGGACATCATCTTGTCTGACAGTGCACTTGGTGCCCCCTGTCTACACATAGACAACCCAATCACCATCCTCATACAATGTGAAGGGCAGATATTTCTTGCCATTGCTCAAATTAATCGGTTACACTTTGCATCTGACAACAATCTTAATGAGATTTGCCTACACCACCTTGCTGATAGCTTGGCAAAAGTTGATTTCCAGATATTGTGTCTTTGTCCAGTAACTGTGGAAGACGATCCAACAAAAGAATATGACTGGTGCTGGTCTCTGCAGATGGACTGTACCTGTGATGGTGTCCCTGGTCGGTTTGCCCATCCAATCAATCCATCCATTTCTGTTTGGACGCCTGGAAAACTGACCTACCTTCTCAAGAGTTCTTTTTTGATATCATTGGCATCTAAGTTATATGGGGAATTGTTGCCACAGGACCATCATGAGATTCCAGTTGTGAAGCATTCTCTGTATTTCCCCTATTGACATGAGGGAAAGGCCTGCTTTGTTTGTCAGGAGGATGAGGCTAGTTGTTTTTCTGGTGATATCGGTTATGAAACCTCCGATTGTTCATTGTGTGGGCCAACAGTGCAGGTGAATTGATCAAATGGACAGTGCATTCTGGAACACATGGGCACACATATTCTTTTTGATGGCACTATTTCATTCCCAGGAGTTGTGTGGTCTCTGCCTCCGACCATCACCAATGTGCAGGCTTACCCTGAAAAAGGGATGTGGTGCTGGGGTGGGTTACAATGTCGATATCAATACCTCAACATGTATTAATTTGGTTCAGTTCAATTGTGCTACGGTGGCATGCTCATTGGAAGCATCTCCATGCTCAAATGTCCTAATCAACTGTCCTTTGTGTCCTGCTAAGACCCCTGCTGTTTGGATGTACAACCTTCACACTCATTTCCACAACTGGTGTTGTAGGACTACAAGATCTCCTCATAGACCTCACAGTTTGGACTAGTTCCCTAGTGCCCTATTTGCTGATGTGTGATCATGACAGGTGCCTATCCTAAAGCTGATGCAGGAGCCAAATGCATGTTTGTTCATTTGGTTAACTAATCTATGTATTTTTGTTGCACTGTTACCCCTGCTAATGTTACCCATATTACTGAGCTTACAGATCTCCACCGAAACTGTCTTTCACAACCTAATCCACAGGTTATCCTCCTTGATCAAGCTCAGAGCAATTAGCCAAAGAATCTGGATCTGATGGGCTCTATTGGGGATCTCAGACTCCTTCTATTTCCTTATCCTGTCATCAATTTATCACTTACTGTTCGATGGCTGTCATTCTACACTCTTTTCTCTACCGTATGTGTGCCTTACTGGATTCTGGAGTCTGGAACATAGGGTCAAGTGGCATCATCTGGAGGGTCCCGCGCTTGAACTGGGGCAGGTGATGCAAGTCAATAGGACCTACAGGTGAAGTTCGTCTCCCTGAGCCATTGTTCAGCCTCTCGTTTTTGGTGTGCATTCATATGTGTTCCTTTTTATGTGATCTTCCTGGACTCTTCTGGCTTCTCTTTTTTTCATTAGTTTAGATTGTCGATCTGCAGTTGGAGGCACTTTACACTGCATAATGGTATTGACGATCATAAGTGCCTGGGCCAACAGTGTCTGGTTTCCCTGCACTGAGAAAGTCTTCATCGTTGTCTAGTTCAATGTCAGAGTGCTCTCCATCAGATGAGAATTCATCTTCAGCAATATTCCTATGCATGATGTCAATAACAATGTAGCTTGATACATATATGTAGTACTGACTGGAGGGCGGCTCAAGAGCTGTGTGCTTCAGACAGTGTCAACACCTCTTTTTTTTTGTTCTTTAAGTTGTGAGACTTTGGGATATTGAAGTGTCCTTCCCAGATTTGACACATGCCATGTTTTTCTGATTCCAAGAGCTGAACCTTCTGTAGAAATTGTGCATTTGTAAGCTTATGCCGGTGTGGTAGGGTAAGCAGAGTAAATGAGGGTTCTCATCCAGGTCGTCGAAGACTTCTGGGGATGGATAAGGGAGGTCCGTAAAAGTGGGCAAACATGAGTTCTAGTGGGAAAGGAGGAAAATGTGGCCATTGGTGTTGATGGATGGATCTCGTCACCGTAAACAGTTACGAGAGGTCATCGATAGGTGAAGAATGGTAGAATGAGAGTGAGGGGGTGAGATTCCAAAGGCTCGGGACCCGATGTATGAAACTGTAGTCGACGCTTGCCAGATCCCAATTCTCAAGGGATCTGAAAAGTGAAGAGTCAGCTCTAAAAAAACTACTATACTAGCACTACACCGGTACAGAAGAACGAATATTGGTGTCTGGGCCATATCCGGGAAGGAGAGGAAGATGGTACATCTGGGTTTGTATTTGTAGTGAACTCAAACCTCTCTTGTAAAGGTTATAACTTAGAGGAATGGCGCAAAAAGAGGGGGAAAGAATCTGATGCTGCATTTGTGAGGTGGCAGGTCACCTAAATACAAAACGAGAGGAAAAATGGACCAACGTGCGTACTCTTGCATCGGAGGATGCGAGACTGAATGGGTATGTAAACCTCACCCTCATGGATTTTTCACTTACTGACTAGCCTATTCTCAGTACCATTGTGCATGTATGATGTACGATTTTGCCCCAAAAAATTGGTCATGCCCTAGTTGTAAAGGTAGCAGCACTACTTCAAAGCGCTGTCATGCACTGTGAACCACTTCTGAGATGGATGGCTACTTCCCACATCCTTCCATGTTCAATCGTCATGCCATATGCATAGTATACACAAGATTTATATTTAGTTCTTTGAAAAACATGTGCACATGACCTAAATTACCATATATAGAAGGAGGGGGGGGGGGGGGGGTCCAACGACGGCTGAAAAAAAAAACTGAGTGGATGTCGGATTTTCCTGTTCCGCCACCCCCTTGCCTGGTATGCTTAATTTTTTTCCTGAAACCCCCTTGACCTTTCATTGAGATAATTTGACTTTCTGGTAGTCATGAAGCCTACCTATCTTTTGAACCATGCATTGCATCAGTATAACTTTTGCAGTTGATGTAGTGTAATTTAGTGATCAGTAAATCGTGGTAAAACACTCGGTACGTGATACTAGTAGTAGAAACAAGCAGGCCAAGAATTGTCACGCTTTCCAGTCACACGGCTGGGTGTCACGCGCCACATGACATTAAGTATCGGCCGCCGTGTGGGACTGAATGAGGTACTGAAAGGGGATCACGATTATCTAAATGGAGCTGGAAATTTAATGAAATCGGAGTGATAAGAACATCTTCTGCATGGTCTTTTCCCTTGTGAGTCATTTGGCCGATTTCTTTTGTCATCGATTCTCACTGGCGTGCGACTGACGTATTCCTAAATCAGTAGGTCTGTCCAAACGGTGACATAAAATGGTGCTCCAAATTGGACATACGCCCCATTTGCCCCAATCTCAGCGCCTGCGACGTATGGGATTTTGGGTGTGACTTCCACCGTCGTATATCTCGCCTACCGAGCGTTCATCTCTTCCAAAGTTCGCTACCCCCCTGGACCCCGACCGTATCCCATCATCGGAAATCCTTTCGATATTCCTCCACAATTCCAAGAGGTAGCATTTGCAAAACTAGCTGAAAAATATGGTACGGCCCCTCTCCTCGACACACTCAGAGACTCTAGTAGCTCAAGTGACGATAATAGGCGACGTGATGTATTTGAGCGTGTTTGGGAAAGAGTTTATTGTTCTATCCACCTTCGAGGGTGCACGGGAGCTGTTGGATAAACGAAGCGCTATCTACTCTGACCGTCCACGTTTTGTTTTGCTCGTTGAGATGTGTGCATTTACTCCTCAAATAAGTGATGCATCATTTAATTCGCCATTTTTAGGATCGGCTGGGACCGATCCTTGAGTTTGCTTCGGTATGGTGACCAACAAAGAAAGCATAGTCGGCTCATACACGAAGGCCTGAGCCCTAGCGCGTTGCTATCATATCGTCAGTCGCAAGAATACGAGGTTACAGTACTTCTCCAGGAGATCGAAGCAGCCCCTGATGCATTTCGTGCCCATTTGAGGAGGTGCGGTCACCTACTGCTCCGAGTCTAACAATCTTCTCCGCCATCTTGTCTGAGGCTGGTGTTTCAGGTTTACAGCCAGCGTGCTCCTACAGTTGACTTATGGGCACCGCGTCATCTCTACCGCCAATGATCAATATGTCCAGTTGTCTGAACTTGCACTTCAGGGAACAGTCGATTCTGGGACCCCAGGTTTAATGCCTGTTGATGTTTTTCCAGTCTGTCAGCCATGTCTTCCTTTGTGTGAGTCTCTTCTCTGACTTTTCTTTTTGTGAGGATAGTAAGATATTTCCCATCGTGGCTGCCTGGAATGGGTTTCAAAAGACACGCTGATGTGGTCCGTAAAGATGTTCAGGCGATGAGATATAAACTCTTCGAAATGTCAAAAGAAAAGATGGTCAGGCTTACCTCAACACCGAACTGATGAAAGTGTGTCTCAATTTTTGTGTAGAAAACAGGTTCCTCAACATTTCTGGTTTCCTCGTTGATTGAGAGTTACAGCCGTGATGGGAATATATCAGAAGATGATGAACTGGATATCATGGGTGCTGCTGCTACCCTGTATGGCGGTAAAGTTATGTATTTCCTCGTTTGTGTAAACAGTCCTCATTCCTACGCCCCTCAGCCGGTCTTGATACTGTATGTTCATTTTCCTTTCCCTCATTTGATGGCTTCCTAGCTGCCATACAGAGTAACTCGCTCGTAGAATCATTTATTTTAGCCATGTTGCACTACCCGGATGTCTACCGCAAGGCTCAGGCGGAGATAGATCACGTCATTGGGAACGGACGACTACCCGAGATTGCAGACCGTGGTTCTCTTCCGTATTTCGAAGCCATCATGAAGGAGTTATATCGGTGCGTTGCCAGGAATCCTTGACCTATCCATCTGCCCTGAAGTCTCGACGCGCTCAGGTGGCACCCCCCTCTGCCATTAGGAACGTCAGATAGCCTACAGTTATTGCAACGCCTGCTAACATTGCTTCACAGGTCTTCCCCACGTGTTGACTAAGAACGACCATTATCAAGGTTATGATATCCCTAAAGGTGCACTTGTGATAGCAAATATATGGTCGCAAAGTTCTCCTGTTATTTCCGAATCATCAGCCCGCTGAGATCGTGTGCAGGGCGATCACCCAGGATCCAGCTGTATACGAGGACCCGCAATCCTTCCGTCCCGAGCGTTACATAGATGGTCAGCCTCTCGATGCGAGAGAGATGGTCTTTGGTTTTGGGCGCCGGCAAGTATCTACTTAACTCTATTTTTCGTGTACGTGCACTTACGACCTGTGTAAGTCTTTGCCCAGGTCAGGCTTTCGGTGATACAAATGTGTGGCTTTGTGCGGTGTCAATCGCCGCTGCATTCCAAATCTCTCGGCAATCACCTGATAAAGGTCGAAAATTGGATTACACTGCTTTTACCACAGGTTTCGTGTCGTGAGTTCTGCACTTTGAGATATTGTCTGGCTACATCCCAGTCATCGATCGCTAGCCGTCCCGAACACTATAAATGCACAATCACACCGAGGTCCGGGAAGATTCACGATCTGATTCTCCAAACTTCCGCTGCTCGGGAAGCGTAATTGAATGATTCGGACTTTGGTGGTTCTGACAACATGATGGGTGCCACTGGGATCCAAGTAGTGCGATGAAATCCTAACTCGTAGTTAACGACGAGCTGAATAATATCTTTAAAGTTCAATATGATGTTCAAGTCAGGGCATGCGCAAGGGAGACAGTCCATTTCCCGGGCCTATCCTTGTAGTCCTGGTAGTACTGTTCCTTGCTTTCTATGCAGATTTGTGGCATTGAAGGAGTGGGACCGGCCCGGCCGCCCTGATGCTACTTATTTATGACTCAATAATTAGGGTCGTTCACAGTAAGGTACTATCACTTACCGAGTGTTTCACCATATTTACTGATCACCGAATTACACTACATCAACTACAAAACTTATACTGATGGCATACATGGTTCGAAATATAAGCTTCATGGCTTCCAGAAAATATAATTATCTCAATAAAAGGTGAGGGTGAAGCAACAACAAGCAGTGGATGCTATCCGCCCAGCAGGTTGTGCCAGTGATGCATTACATAAGATGTCAACAAGGCCAAAATCAATAAGTAATAGAGCATGGTCACGTTTCGGCGTCGTGGGATCTTTTTTCGCCGTGAGAACGCCCTAACAGAGCATCCTCTTGCTTTCCTAATGATTACCTAAAATTTGACTAAGCATGACAAACCGTGCTCTATTACTTACACTGTACTGCCACCTGGCTGCATACCATCTCGAGCGCATCACAAATTTGTTCCCACGCTTCACAGGCCAATTTTTCGAGCTCTTTCTCTGCATTTCTCCCTCTTTTCTTGGGTTGGAATCTTCTCCAGTTTGGACCCTTTGCTCTCTGTCTCTCTCTGGACTCTGGGGGACTCTTTGAATCAGTAGACCTTTCTTGGGCTCTTTTTCAGTCTCTGCATTCTTGGTGAATCAGTAGACTTTGGTGGGACTCCTTTCCAGCCTGGGTCTGTTTGGGTCCTTGGGGTGTCAGTAGACCAAGATGAAGCTTCTGTGAAGTCCTACCTCCCTGGCTACTCTTTTGTTGATCCTGGCCTGCTGCAATGATGATGTGGATGACTTGAACCATACTGTGCTTCAGAAGTTTCCTGGACAGGAGCAAGTGTTTCATAGTGTGGATTCCATTGTCAATGATGGGGATGATGAACTGTTGTATCCTACAGAATACCTCAACTCTCTGAATTGCTCAGGTCTACCATTGGCACACTTGGCTCTAAAGGTGGGCTGCCCTGTGATGGTGTTGAGGAACCTGAATTTGGAGGGAGGAGTATGCAATGGAACTCGAGGAATTGTGACAAGGATGAGGAACAGGGTATTGGAGGTACGGCTGATCACTGGAGATCATGCTGGAGAGAAGATATTCATCCCTCGGATGCGACTTCAGCCGATGGAGGGACAGCTGCCTTTTAGAATGAATCGGTTCCAGTTTGCAGTTCAACTCTGCTTCTCTATGTCGATTAACAAATCACAGGGACAGTCAGTGTGGCATGTAGGATTGGACTTTCGGAGTGCAGTGTTTACACATGGGCAGTTTTATGTGGCAGTGTCTCGGGTGAAGTCTGTGCATAACATCAAGGCAATATGGGGGAGTGAAAGTGAAAATGGGATGACGAAGAATATTGTTTATAATGAAGTACTATTAGATTAATGTATATATTGATGTAGAAATAGTTTTAACTGTAGATAAGTAAGGACAAAGTAAAATTGTACATAGCTACTAATTTTGTATTAATTTCCTATTAATTTCCTATTTACTATGACACCTCCTACACACAGGCAGGGGCTGAAGGTCCCTGACTGTGTTGACAAGATGAGTCAAGGACGCGAGCAGGGGGTTCGGGGGGCGCAGCCCCCTGACAAGCTGAAGAAGCAAGCTGCAGGAGCGATGCGAGCGAAGCGAGAAGAGCGCCGGAGGCGCGCTTCAGAAGCTTGTCTATAACATATGCGATGACCGTTTTGTGGGAATTGATGCTATGATCCCATCAGTTTTTTTGTATGGGACGACTGTAATGTGGGAACGATTAGGTAAAATTGGTCAGAGTGGAGCATCATTTGTCAGAGCTGACCAATTTTGACTAAGCTTACCAATTGTGACTAAGCTTACCAGTTATGACAAATCGTCGTCCCATCCAAGCAGGTGGTATTAGATAATCGAAAACGCGATATAGTGGACACCTACTTTCACGCCTCGCAGTTTTCGGGCACTGCCACACCAAACAGATGCCAATTCCTACTATGTGAAGAATTGAGTAATTGGCTACAGTATCCTCTCTTCACACAAGATTTGGGCATTGGGTATAATAGTGATACTATTGCAATTGCTGTCTATTATCAATAAGCAATTTGTGATTATCATTACAACTTGAAAAAGTGTTATTACAATTGGGTATTGAGCAATTGGTTGGCTACAAAAATATTGGTCATATTGTGAGTGTTACTACAACTGTCTGCTAAGGAGTTGTTGTTGACCTTGCTTCAGCTGTTACATTATTGTTACAATTGGCTATTAAGCAATTGTTATTGGGATATACTATTATTAAACATGTGAGCTGTCCATGGAGAATGATTATGATTTGGAGACTGAGTGATGATTTTTGCAGGGATTCAACAAGACCTTCTACTCCTGAAGGAGAACGTGCTAGAAGAAGGGCTGCAGACCATTTGGAAAGGTTACAAATGACCAATCCAGATGAACATCAAAGCAGAATTAGAGAATGTGCAAACAATACTGGGCCTGTTGCCCAGCCCAACTTTGGAGCAGCTTTGGCTGCTCAAATACCTCAGGTAGCAATGCCTGCTGATTGGAATGCTCCCAAGGAATTTCCTATGCCTGTTGTGGCTCCTGTGCCAAGAAGGGATGCACCTTTGGGATATAGTGTTGGTATGGGGGGATTGAGGCCGTTGTGGGAAACCTTGGATTGGGGATGAATTTAGCTGCTATACCACAAGTGCAGCTGCCTGCTGGATGGGATGCATCTTTGGCCAATCCTATTCCTGTGGTTCCACCTGCACCACAACTGCAATCTAGAAGGGGCAGAGGCAGAGGCAAAGGCAGAGGCAGAGGCAGAGGGAGGGGATTGGGGCCTTTGCATAACATTTCAGATGGTCAGGCAGATCCTGCACTTAATGGTCTGCATAGAGGACATGTTGCATTGAGGGAAAGAACTGCAGAATATAATGCACACATCCTGGAGGTACAACAGCAGTCAGAGGCAGCTACACAGCATCAGCTGCAATTATTGCAGGAATGGAGAGCAGCTGAGGCTGCCAGACTAGATGCAGAGAGACAGAGGGATGAAGCTGAAAGAACTGCAGAATATACTGCACACCTTCAGCAGTTACAACAGGAATCTGAAGCAGCCAGGCAGTGTCAGCAGCAATTGTTACAAGAGATGGCTGATGAAAGGAAAGCAGCTGAGGCTCCTGCTGCCAGAGAGACAATGTTACAGCAGCTCCAAATGCAGAAAAGGATGAGGGAAGCTGTGGAAGCAGAACAAAATGCACAAAGAGATGCAGCTGAAGCAGAAGTGGCTAGGCAGCATAATCAACATTTGCTGCAGCTGGCTGAACAGGAAGTAGAGAGGCAGGCTGCTGCTCAGCAAGCTGCATTGGCTGTTGAACCTCTGTATCATGATCCACCATGGCATATCAATATTGATGCAGCAGTCCAAGAACGTAATAGGAGGGAACATGAATGGATTCAGAGGATGCATGAGATGTGGAGAAATGAAAGGCATGCAGAAGACCAGGTGCAGATAGATCAGCAGGAAGAGATGCAGCGGATAACTATTGAGGATCATAATTTGCATCAAAGGATGATTCGGTTGGAACAATTGGGGAACAGCATGTCCAGTACTCAGGTGGATGAATATAGGGCCCAAATAGCTGCACAGGCAGAACAAATCCAGATGGATAGAGAGGTGGCTGAAGCATTAGCAGCTGAATATGAGCAGCAGAGAAATAATGAGCTTGCTTTGAGGAGAGAAATGGATGAGAATGAGGATGAGAATGAGAATGAATATGATCAATTTGGAAGAGTATCTCCTTTGCAATTTCCATCTTCACCTATGCCTTCTGAATATGATCAATTTGGGAGAGTATCACCATTGCAATTTCCATCTTCCCCTGTTCCACCTGTGTTACAACTTCCATCAGCTGTCTTGCCACATATAGAACCACTGCCATCTGCTACATCTGCACCTCCTCTACAATTACCATTACCAGAGTTCCATCCACCACCTGTCCCTCATAGTCCATTACCACCAGCACGTGTTCCTTATAAAGAACCACTGCAGAGGCATTCACTTGGACCTATGAATGTGCAGTGCCCTGAGTGCCATGCATTCCATTTTGACTGTGAAAAGCTGTCAAAGTCTACACGGGCTGTACCAAAGTTTGGAAGCTGCTGCTTGCAGGGACAAATAAGGCTGCCACCATTCCGACCTGCTCCAGCTACATTGCGAGATCTGTTATGTGGGAGAAGTCCATTTTCAAAGGAGTTTAAAAAGAGTATCCGACAATACAATGCAGCATTTGCATTTACATCATTAGGGGTCAAGGTGGACACAGCTGTAACATGATCATCCGGGCCATACAGCTTTCGCATTCAAGGAGACCTCCATCATCTTTCTGGAGCACTTATGCCTCCTCCAGGACAGCATGCAGTATTTGCTCAACTGTACATTCATGATCCTTTGGGACAGCTTCGGCTTCGGGAAGGGAGCAATACAAATCTCAACTCTGTGATAATGACTCAGCTACAGGCTATGCTGAATGACACACATCCCAATGTGCCTCTATACAAGCAGGCATTTCAAATCATGAGGGAAAAGCCACCAGAAGAGCAGCAGAATGTGACTATGCGACTTAGAGCAGACAGAAACCAGGATATGCGTCGGTACAATCTTCCTACAGCCAGTGATGAGGTGGCAGCCATTATTCCAGGTGATGGCTCAGAGGAACAGTCTGATCACAGAGACATTGTTATCAGATTGCAAGGGGGAGGCCTGAAGCGCATCAGTCAGCTGCATCCATCATACTCTTCTCTCCACTATGTGCTTCTGTTTCCTCATGGAGAGGATGGATGGCACTTGGACATACCTGCACATCAAGGCGCAAGTGGAACTCAAAGGGCCCCCAATGTCAGTCAACGTTGCTATCATTCTTATCGACTACATTCAAGGCCAGGAGAACCGCCACCATTGCTGTGGGGTGGGCATCTATTGCAGCAGTACATTGTAGATGCATGGGCATCTGTTGAACAGAATACTTTGAACTGGGTCAGACATCATCAAAAGGAGCTGAGGGCTGATGTGTATTCTGGATTGAGGGATGCTGCAATGGGTGACAGGGATGACAACCTGAATCTAGAAAACCATGGGACTCGCATCATTCTTCCATCAACCCACATAGGCAGTGACCGACACATGAATCAGCTATTTCAGGATTCTATGGCCATTTGTCGTGCATTCCACAAGCCAGACATTTTTATCACTATGACAGCCAATGCAAATTGGCCAGAGATCCAGGATGCACTGTTGGAATTTGAATCCTCAGGAGAAAATCAAAATGCATGCAGGAAAAAACAGAATTCCTCTGACAGGCCAGACATTATTGCACAGGTGTTTGAACAAAAGAAGAATGCCCTGATCAAGGAACTCAAACAGGGCATTTTTGGTAAAACAGTGGCCAACATCCATACAATTGAATTTCAAAAGAGAGGCCTCCCACATATGCACCTCCTTCTATTTCTTGATCCTGCTGACAAAATTCATGATGCCAACGATATAGATTCCATTGTATCAGCTCAGATTCCAGACCCTGTCACACAGCCTATGTTGTATGAAACAGTAACCACTTGCATGCTTCATGGTCGCTGTGGTGATGCAAATAAGAAGGCCCAATGCATGGTAAATGGAAAGTGCAGCAAAAGATATCCAAAAGAGTTCCAAGAGCATACTCTGTTCACTGCAAATGGATATCCTGAATATGCAAGACCTGATAATGGTCGGACTGTGCAGAAAAATAGACATGTCTATGACAACCGGGATGTCATCCCTTATAATCCCTATCTCTCTGCCAAGTGATAAATTATTCAACTTTCAAATGAAATATATATATTGACAGTTCTGCTTTTAGATACAACTGTCACATCAACGTCGAGATCTGTTCTTCTATCGAGGCTGTCAAGTACATTCACAAATACATCTACAAGGGCCATGATCGAACCACAGTGGAGATCATGGATCAGGAGAGGGATTAAATCAAAGAGTATCTTGATGCACGTTACATTGTATCTGTTGAAAGCTGCTGGCACATGTTTGAATTTGGGATGCATGCAGAGAACCCTTCTGTCTATTGTCTTCCTGTCCATCTTGAAGATGAGCAGAGGGTTTACTTCAATGCAGAGGATCAGGTTGATGAAGTTTTGAACAGGGACAGTAGCAGGAAAACACGTCTTACTGCTTGGTTTGAAGCAAACAGGAAATATGAGGCAGCACATAGTGAATTTCCCTCGAGCATGGGTCTACAATGATAAAAAGAAACAGTGGACCCCAAGGAAGAGGGGTGAGCCTGCTGTTGGCAGAATGTACTTTGCTTCTCCTGCCCAGCGTGAAAGATTCTATCTCAGGATGCTCCTTACTGTTGTCACAGGGGCAACATCATTCCAGGATTTGCGCACAGTCAATGGCACAGCCTATGCCACATACAAGCAGGCCTGCATTGCAATGGGTCTTTTGCAAGATGATCAGGAATGGGTCCAGTGTCTTACAGAGGCAGCAGTGATGCAGCTTGGTTCATCTCTCAGATCACTCTTTGCCACCATTCTACTCCATTGTAATCCAACATCTCCTGGCCTTCTTTGGGATCAGTTCAAACATCACATCTGTGATGACCTCAGAGTCAGACTCCAGACCATCTATCCAGACAGGGAATTTACCAATGATGAAGTTTATATGTATGGCTTGCATCTCATTAATGAGATTCTAATCAGATCAGAAACAACCATAGCCCACTATCCAGACATGCCTGCCATCCAAGGCAACTGGCACATCGAGGTTCCAGGAAATAGGCTTTTGCAGCAACAACGGGATTACAATGTTGATGAGTTGGCTACCACAGTCACTCACAATCTCTAGCTTTTCAACCAGCATCAGAGACAGGTCTGTGATGCAGCAATCAATTCTGTTGCCCATAAGAGGGGAGAGGTTCTATTCTTGCACAGCGCTGGGGGTTGTGGAAAGACCTTTGTCTGCAACACCATTGCAGCAGCTGTTTGTGCTCAGGGCAAAATTGCTTTATGTGTGGCATCATCTGGAATTTCTTCTTTGCTGCTCAATGGGGGTTGCACTGCACATTCAACCTTCAAAATCCCAATTGAAATAGATGAGGCCTCCCATTGCTCAATGCCCACAGGTTCAGATTGGCACCAGCTGCTTCAGAACACTGACATTATTATCTGGGATGAAGTTCCCATGCAGCACAGATATGCCATAGAAGCAGTAGACCGCACTCTCCGGGATCTGTTGAAAAAGAATCGTCCTTTTGGTGGAATCACTGTTCTGTTTGGGGGTGACTTTCGACAGACTCTACCTGTTGTTCCTAGAGGCTCAAGGGAGCACATCATATCTGCATCTATCAGACGCAGCAGACTATGGCAACATATTGGCATTCACCACTTGCAGACCAATATGCACCTTGACAGAAATCCAGAAAATGATGCACATGCTGCCTGGCTATTAGACATTGGAGCAGGCAAGACATTGGATGATGCAGACTCCATAGAAGTTCCAGAACACATGCTCTGCCAGGACATGGATTTCCTTATCAACTCCACATATCCACAAATTGAACAAGGCAACAACCCAGATCAGTACTACCTTGACAGGACAATTCTTTCTTGCACAAATGACAATGTTGATGACATCAACTCTGTACTTCTTGCCAGGTTTCCTGGACAACTCCACATATTCAACAGTCTCACTGAGGGAGCAGCAGCTTGATAACTTCCAGCCTTATCCAACAGAGTATCTAAACTCTCTCAAAGCAAGTGGCCTTCCCCTTTCAAAACTGGCACTCAAGTTAGGCTGTCCTGTCATGCTTCTATGCAATTTGGATGTATCAGAAGGTCTTTGCAATGGAACTCAGCTTATCATCCTTGAAGCCAGACCACGTGTATTGAAATGCAGGATTATCAGTGGGGATGCAAAGTTTGCAGGAAACATAGTTTTTATCCCTTGGATCACATTGGAGCCATCAGCACAGAACTTACCATTGCCATTGTGTCGTCACCAATTTCCAGTTCGCTTAGCATTTTCAATGACCATCAACAAATCACAGGGCCAATCTGTATCACACATTGGTCTGGATTTACAGACACCAGCATTCTCACATGGACAACTCTATGTTGGACTCTCAAGATGTACATCTGCTACAAGGATAAAGGTTCTTCTGAATGATGGGAATGCAGACAGAAGGACAACAAACATTGTATATAAAGAAGTGTTGAATGATGTTGTGGAATAAAAGTGAGTAAAAAATAGATTTAATAATAATAAAAAGGCTAACAAGAATTTTTAGTTAGAGTTGTAGAGAAATATAGACTTAGATTAGATTTGATTTTGTAATTGACTGGGTTTTGAACTGGATTTAATTGTTGAACTTCAGGGCAGGTTGTTATTACTTAGGTATAAAAAATTGTTATATATATATTTTTACTTGAGGGCAGGTTACTGTGACTTAGAGAAAGTAAGAAAGACTACTAATCTCACAACATGAGCAATGCGAGTGTTGTGGAGAGAAAGACCCCTGGACACACAACACGAGCAACGCAAGTGTTGTGTGTCCAGTTCTTTGTCCTGGCTGTAGTAGGATCAAACATTGTGTAAAGTACGCGGGGGGGTTTGGGGGGCTTGCCCCCTACAAGCTGAAGATGGAGTGCTGGAGTCATGGCCGAGCAACGCAAGGTCCGTGACGAAGGCACGGAATCGTAAGCTTGTACACACTTGACTCAGACATGCATGCAAGTGCAACATTTCTTCATTTGCTTCCTAAGTTCACTAGTAAATTGCCAAATTTACATGTATTAAACTAAGCTACACAATTATATCTATGAGCAAGGAAGTTAGAAGAAAAATCTAGCCACAAACAAACAAACCTTGCACAAGACATGCGAGGAAGGGGGGCAGGGTCTTGGTGCCCCCTTGTGGGAGGGGAAATCTGTTATGATTTCCTTACTTGTCATATTTCTTCCTTCATTGTGGCAGTGTCTACCTGATTCATCTTTTATCTCTGACTCAGATACATGACTCTTCAGGCAGTGCCCATATTTCCTTTACTGTTATATACCGAGTAGATAGCTGACTGATTACCTCATGCTCTACAGCTTTTACATAGCCTTAGACAGTTTACTGACTCTTGCATATGTGTTGACACATACTGATACGTAGCCTTAGACTTAGCTATATAAACTGTAGTAGATATCGGTCAAGGCTCTTCAGCTTGACCTTAGGCAATCTACAGCCTTAAACTGCTCAACTGATATTCACAAACTTGACCTAAGCAGAAAGCCTCTGCCTTAGCATAATATAACTTGGCAATGAAAGCCTTGTTGCTAACAAACTCAATAACTTGAACTTAGTAGTTGAGGCTCTCACCTTAACACAAGGTCAAGCTGATCCACAATGTCCTCTTTTTCAAGAGCAGACTCCTCCCTCTCCAGATGATCCACCTGACAATCTCCTGACCGACTGCCATGAGGCGCCACCCCCACCAGATGATGGTAGTGTCCTGTACTTTACACTCCCCCACCTAGTCCGAACGGACTCTGAACGGAACGCTCGGAATGCTAGGATTCCGACCAGAATCCTAGTCAAGTCCTAGCACACTGCTAGGATTCCGTTTGGACTGCTAGGATTCCGTTCGGACTGTTGAAATGGGTGAATTCCTAGCAGTTTGAAGTGCAAATTCCGAGTGAATTCCGAGCTCAGTCCGAGTGAGTCCGAGCAAAAATAAAAAGTTTGCCAAGTCCCATTCCTCATGAGTCCGAGTGTTGTCTGAGCGGAATCCTAGCAAAGTCCGAGCTCAGATTGAGAAAAATAAAAAAGTTTGCAAGTCCAATTCCTAATGAGTCCGAGTGTTGTCCGAGCGGAATCCTAGCAAAGTCCGAGCTCAGATTGAGAAAAATAAAAAAGTTTGCAAGTCCAATTCCTAATTAAGATACATAGAGTGTAGACAAACTAAACTAGTCAATATTATCACCTTTATCATCATCATCTTCTTTGTCTTCAATATTACTTGCTTTGCTTGCTTGTTTCTCAAGTACTAGTCTTGTGTGATAGAATAGCATAACATGTAAGAACCAGTTAAAATTGCTTGGAGTCATTCTTTTGAGGATTGATTCAAAGCCACCCAGCCAGGAATTCAGCTGTTCACATGCCTATATTCATTTCAATCAGCAACTTATAAAATTATTACTATATCATAAATGCCATACCTGTGTATTAAAGGCTCGTTTATAGTATTGCTGACCTTGATTATCAGTATCCACAATGACAAGATTGGGGGCAGAGCCATTCAATGGGGCTGGATTACACCATTTTCGGCACAAATAATCGGTTGTGCGATGGTTGATGTAATGGTAGGAGTCAACTATAAATCGTGTTGTGTTTTTCCATATTGCATCCCAGCTACCATTGGTTATGGCTGTGCGAAGTACCAGACAAGCCTTGTCAATGCAGATATAGTCCGGCCGTGACTCTTCATTTGGATAAACTGATTCCAGGAATGCCAGAATATTTGTTGGTGATTCTGATTTGGCAAACTTTGCCCATGCAATAACAACACCACATGGTGCACATATTGTTTCTACACAATAGAAATGGTTTGGAGTAAAATAGTTGTCTCTTTGTACCTCAGGAGTAGGCTCATCATGAGGTTGTTGATTGGTCTGTGCTACTGGTTGCCAAGGCAAGCGTTCCCCCGGTCTTTGCAACATTCTTCTAGCTCCAGCCATAGTATGCCGATTATGTCCTCGAACATGCCTATTCCATTGAATTTGATGTCTTTCACATGCTTGTGTGCCAACAATCTTTTGGGTATTGCAACCATGCACCCGGCATTTAGATCCATGCAAGTTCTCATGTAGAGCACAAAATGATCCACCCCGAGAATTTGCAAGTTCTGAAGTACAGTCATCATAGGCACAATGCTGAAATCCCAATTAGCTGATATCAATAAATTTAATAGCATACATACTGGTGGAGATATAAGAATCCCATCTACAACAACCATAGTTATATAAGAAGTGTGAGCTGATGGACTATCAACATCCATCTCCTGATCAGTGGTAGAAGCTGACTGCAGTGCATGTTGTCTTGCTTCTTGAGCTGCCTCAGCTGCTAAATCAGCACCTTCTCCAACTAGTGCAGGTACAATTCTATTTTCATCCATCCCTACAAGTGCTGCAGGATCATCCCCAGTAATTATATCTGCAGTACTTTTATATGGTTGAGTACATTCTTTACAAGAATGTTGGTCTGCAGCACGAATGACTCCATTTTCACCTAAGACAGAAAATGCTTGTCTGGTTACATCATTGATGGCAAGACCATCTTGAAGTTCCAGGTTGATGTTACTTGCAGAAGCAAGAGTACGGACAGACTCTTGAACAAATGCTTGCCAAATGTGACGCCGAGAGAGTTTTGTGGAATTCCCAGAATCAAATTTCCAGAAACTGTTATTCCAAAATTCTGTATAAGCAGCAGCAGATGAATGGAAGCTATACATTCCATTTAGAACTGCATTTGAAAAAGCCCGATCAACCCATATGCTCTGTCCGACCTTGAGATATTTTGCAGAATTCAAGTATATTCGGATGTTTTTATTGTCATGTCCAATTACACGTTCTCTATCTGCCAGATAATTTGTTTTGCACTTGGGACACCTTCCAGTAAGGACTTGAACATTTTCAAATATGTCAGAGCCTTTAATCAGGGTAACTCTTGGTATATCCCGTATTTTGGTTATTTGGAGCAAAGAGCGGGGGTTGCAGCTGTTGGTTTCACATACCACAGCATTTGGACAGATAACTTGAGCTGCTTGAATTGATTTATGGGAAATAGGCTTGAGGTTCCCTTGAAATTGTCCATTTTTATCATATGGATATAGATTCAAGACTTTGGCTAGCATATCAAGCTTTTCTCCAATAGCCATAATTTTCATATCAGCATTTCTATCATTTCTATCCTTGAATAGCCTTTCATGGTCCTTTCCTAATTTTTCCTGCAATGCACGTGCAAGACCTCTTATCCAACCAGAATCTGTAGAGCGAAGTTCATCTGAAAATTCTGGATTCTGTTGTCTTGCATGCAAGCCCAACAAATCGGAGTTGTCTGTTATAGTAAACAGGACAAGAAGAACTTGTGAAAGTGTAATCTTGGAACAGAAGTTCTCTTTCACAAAGTGACTGAACACCTTGAATGGAATATCAGGAAACGGGCTCTCCTCTGGATGTGCAGCAACTCCTGGTACCAGAGCAAGTATAATAAAGTACCAGATTAGATGCTGAGATTGCACAATGTTTGAAATGGCAAAAAAACACAGATGACAAAGGAACCATAAACTAAAAAAGAAATTTAGAACATGCACCAAAGTTTATTTATCTACTTGACTTGCTTTTTAGCACTACCATTCCCACTTTTCCCCTCCCCCTTCTTCTTCTTCTTCTTATTACTAAATTCCCTCCAACTTCTTTCACAACTTTGCCCTTCTTTTTGCCCTTCCCATCTGCCTGTTCCAAATATGCAGTCAAGTCTTTGAAGTTGTAGACCACTTTCTCTATCCCCCACACATCAAGATCAGAAGGTCGGTTTCCTGGATCACCTTCTAGCCACTCCACCATAAGAGGATGATTAGAAACCTTGGAGAAACATTTCTTGAAGTGTGAGTGGAAATAAGACTTTGAAACAAAAAGTTCGATCAGGTCCACAGCAGTTAACTTGCTGCCAATCCAGGTTCCATCAGCAACCATTTGGTCATACACATGAGATGCTTCAAGATGTGCCTTGTACTTCTGGTATGCCACATGAAGACCACGATCGGCACGATCACAAAGGTAAGTAGGAACACCAAGTAAGCCCAGTGTTACTTCTTTAGGATTCACAGAAGGGAGTCCTGAAGTAGCAGGAGTAGACGTGCGTGACAGAGAACCTGAGTGAGGAAAAGGAGTGGTAGCAGTACTTGAAGATCCAGGATTATCATCAGTCTATAATTCATATTTGTGTAAGGTTAGTAAAAAAAGTGAAATTAAATAATAATGGACTTACAATGAGAAGTCGCAATATATCCTGGCCATTATCATGTGCCCACAGTACATCATCATCATTCTCAAGAGCAGTTTCAAATCGACCTTTCACAGCCCAAAGATCCTCTTCATAAACAAAAACACGACGATTGAATTCTACCAAAAGGTGTCAAAAAGCAGTAGAGTAAGACTGAGCATGCTTACTGCGAACTGGGGAATAATTTCTTGCAAGTGTTTGCAGAATTGGCTTGAGGGTGGATTTTACCTCAGATGTAAGTGACATGTCAGGCTTGTGAGCCTCTGGGTCGCGATGCGAGGTATAGACATGCACCCTACCCTTACGCAGGCCAGGCTCAAGCATAGCATCCATATCATCTGCGTGATTAAAAACATTCCCCCGTGCTCTACCACGAAATACTCCACCTGTTGTACGTGAAGCACCTTGCAATGTGTGACGAGGTGGACTGGTTGGAGGACTCGCCATCTGAATATCAACATCTAGATTAATAATATTTAAACTATAACCTAAATACATTAAAACCATATTCAACCTACCTTTGTTGACTATAAATTATAATGTAACACATAAGCACAACATAATAATAATAATAATAAAAACCCATACATTGATTAGAAACCTCGCCAGTCCCAGCAGCAGATTGCATAGAGTTGGGGATAGTGGCAGTAGTGGCAGCAGTTCGCAGTGCAGTGGCAGCAGCAGGGGTGTTCATAGCATCCTCGGCACCTTCGTTGGGCTTGCTAGTGGCATTGACGGCATTGGCCTGGGCGTTATCAGCATTGGTGGCGGCAGTACTGGTGTTGGCGGCTTCGTCGTAGTCGCCTGTGCCCTCGTTGTAGTTGCGGGTGCCTTCCTTTTGGTCATCGTCGCCCTCACCCTCGCCACCCTCGCCCTCGTCGCCCTCACCCTCGTCACCCTCGTCCTCGTCCTCATCTTCGTCGTTGTCCTTGGCATTGGCTTCGTTGTCAGTGGCTTCGTTGTCGGTGGCTTCGTTGTCGGTGGCTTCGTTGTCGTCGTTGTTGGCTTCGTTGTTGTCGTTGTCGTGGGCTTCATCGTTGTTGTTTTCGTTGCCATCGTTTTCGTGGTCGTCGTTTTCATTATCGTCGTTGTCTTCGTCTTCGTCTTCGTCCTCGTCGTTGTCTTCGCCGCTGTTGTCCTGGTTCTTGCTTGTTTGTTCGTTGGGCTCTGGCTTGCCTGTAGCGGGCTTGGTGTCTGATCGGCGTGTTCGGGAGCTGGAGTTGGTCGGTGGTGGAGGCATGAAGCTCGTTTTTACGGAGCGTGTGCGTTCGGGTGGAGCAATAGGGACCCCGCTATCAGTGAGCACTTGCTCAGTCCTGTAAAATATAAAATAGTAGTTGTTCAAAAAGAAAGAAAAAAAAAAGAAAAACTCACGGCGTGAGGTGAGTTGGTGTGCTGGCAGCTGCATCTTCGCGAGCTCGAGTAGCCGCGGTTTTCCTACAGAATAGGTCAGCGAGGGACGGGGCCAGCAAGCAACGGGGGGGGGGGGGCAAGCAACGGGGCAGCGAGGGATGGGGTCAGCAGGGGATGGGGAAGCAAGGGTCGAGGTCAGCAAGAGACGGGCCAGCGAGCAACGGGGAAGCGAGGGATGGGGAGCAACAGGGGAGCAGGGGACGGGGTCAGCAAGGGACGGGGCCAGCCAGCAACGGGGAGCAAGGGACGGGGTAAGCAAGGGACGACGGGGTCAGCGAGGGACGTGGAAGCGAGGGACGCTGTCAGCGAGGGAAGGGGTGATGGAGGGCACTTGCCTGGGCGCCTTCGCTTTCTTCGTTGGTTTCTTCCCTCCCTTCTTTTCACCTGCTGCTCCGTCGATTTCTTCATTTGTAGCCGTCGTTCGAGTTTTTTTCGTTGCTGTGGCATCAGCATCGGCTGCTGACGTGGCTCGCTTGCGCATTGTCGATGCAGTTGATGGCGGGGGCGAGCCGTTGCGGTGCAGACCGCTTCTGGTCCTCGGAGTGTTGGTATTTGCTCGGGTTTGCATGTCAAGGTGGTGGTGAGACGTTGGAAATGGGGGGGTGGATGTGGGTGATGGTGATAAGAGATGTTGATGATGTGGCGATAAGGGACGCGCGGCCAGGCTATGTTTACCCACCCTAAACCAGGTTGGGCCTGACAGTATGTCAAGCCTAAAGGCCCCCATACCAACCAAGACCTTACAGCCTAGTGGTTAAATGTTATGGTGTTGCTTACAATACTTACCTGTGAGTGTAAGTGTTCGATCCTTTGCACGAACATATCTTTTTCCTACATATTATGTAATGATATATAATAAGGACCAACTATGTTTGGTCTGTTCCTAATGTTCCTAACGTTCTGTGTGGTTTCTGTGTGGAGTCCTAACAGACTCCATGCTAGGAAATCCTAGTCCGAGCACTGTTGCTCGGACTCTGCTAGGACTCCGTTCGGACTGAACTCGGACTAGGAACAGAAATTTAGCAGGCTTTTCTGCCAGTAAATTTCCTAGCTCAGTCCGAACGGACTCCTAGGAATCCGAGCGTTCCGTTCGGATTCCGTTCGGATTCCGATCGGGTTAGGTGGGGGAGTGTAAAGTACTCGTAGTGTCTTGCAAAATATATTTGTAGTAGAACAATAATGTGTATGCATAATTACTTGGTGCTTAGAAGAGTGTTTTGCAAGGCATCCTTCTAACTAGGAGCCTCATTTTGCAAACTACCATTCTAATTAGAAGCCTCATCTTGCAAAATTATGGTCTAACATAAGGCACAACATGCAGGATGCCTGGCGTTCTTCCCAATTTGGCTATGGTGCCGCCTGCCATCCAGCTCAATGGTCGCCTTGTTCTAGTGTTTAGGGCTAATCTGCTGCCTTTCCTTTTTAGGTTCTATCCAGTGATGTTGTTGCTGGCTGTCTAGCTTGATGATGACCTCTTTCTGCATTAGGGCTGTTGAAATCATTTTGTTGCCTTTCCTTTTTAGGTTCAATCCACCAAATACCATGACATAGCAGTAGATGGCAGTAGTCGCTGGATCTGATGGTTGGATGGTTGTTCCAACTCTATGTGCATGCCCAATGCACTGGTCTGCGCATGTCTGGAAAAAAGGTTTTACATGTTTCATCTCTTCTTGCAGGAGCTCTACCTCTTCAGCCCAATGATCTGCACATGCCTTACTCCCGCAAAATTCCACAGAAAAAATCACAGATGACTCACTGTCCTGTAGTAGCTCATTGGTGTTCTCCAAGCTCCCCAGCTGCTTCCAGATCCATGAAATATCCCGATGACCCTCCGATTCACAGAAATTTCTATCTTGTTGACTACCCTGTGATGTATCCATCCTCCTCCATTTGGGTGTTGACATATCAGTTAAACCCTTGATATCGGAAGCATTCAGTATAGGAAAATTAATTGCCCACCTGACCTGGTTCAGTGGTGATGTGAGTGTACTGATAGCCTGTTGAGCCACATGATATTTTGCTGCTGCTGCATTCACCTTTACCTCAAGACAATCAATAATTCCACATGACTGTGTGTTATGGCATTGACCCTGCTGAAAGAGATCCTTGTCCATGAACATATAAGATCACAGACATAAACTGTCATGAAGTTCATGCAGAGCATCCTCTGCCTGAGCTTGACACAATTCCCATTCTAGCTGGCAAAGTCAATTGTCACACATGATGTTGGAGTCTAAAGTGATGGAGGAAGGGAGATAGAGTTTTATATCAGAGATGGGCTCCTCTGGCTGATTAGGTGGGAGGTGGTGGTCATCTCGTTCATGAAGAACATGGAGACTGGGCATATACAGATGTTGTATGTTGATCCAGGACATGATCTTCCTTTGAAGCACATTAGTACAAACTTGCAATTTTGTCTTCTGTTTATCTGTCAAATGAGGTCCCACCAAACAAAGATCAACTGCGATATGATGCCTTGATGCTTATGTTAGAATGACTGATGATAAGACCTGGTGATAGGTCTACGCACTGTTGCTCTTCAAAATCTAGACCCATCATGATCAACTGCGATGCTGATATTTCCTCATGTAAGACATACACAGTACCAGCAGTCATCTGCACAGCCTCTTTGACCACCAAATGTTTACATACAGCATCCTGGGTAATTTCTGTAGAAATGTTAGTGAGATTGATGGCTCTGAAGGGATTTGACACATACTCTTAAAATTCTTCTTGAAGGGGTTGGGTTTGGAGTGATCTTGTTCCCATTCACTAAGTTCTTGTTCCCATCCTTTCACTGAACTTTTGGGTAAACCCAAAACAAACTGGTGATTCAGAAATTTGTGATCATTGCATTTGACGACAGCTTCCTTGATCTTGCACAGCAGTGGTACAGCTATAAAAATTTCAGCCTGACAATGCTCTTGAGATTACAAAACTGAGGCTCACCCATTGTTGTCATTTTCCTCCAGTTTCCATCACCGAAATGGTCATCCAGTGCATCCCAATGGTGTCTAGGACCCATCTTGGCAGTGCTGGTTGCAACTGGATTGATCTGTGCCCAACTGCATTCAGGAGCTTCTCCATCTGTTCAACCAATGAAGCAGTTGAAGTTGAAGGAAAAGGTGGTCTGGCATGCCAAGATATGAGCAGGTAGGTGGAATTTCGGGATAAGGAAATAGAAGGTTTTGTTGCTGGCATGATCCAGGCACATCCAGTGAGGGTACTCGTTCATCCACTGCCAGATATTGACACTCCACTGGCAAGCAATGTCATAGGACACTACAATTTCAATAACCTCAGAACCCTGAAGGCTCAAGAAAAAAAAGTAGTCCATGTTCATGTAACTAGTTATACATAATACAGAGTGAGATTGAAGCTTTTCATACAAATGAAAAAAAAATGACCAGTTCACCCTGTAAAAGATCTCCAACAGCTACTGGGTGCTTCATGTCATGCCTTGTAGCAGCTAGGCCCTTTGTAGATTGTTCTGCATTGACTGCATTATGGTTTGAACATGTACTTGGCTAGAAATCTCAAGTTTACTAGGGGTGTTCGGTCACAACAAGGATATGGGGTTTACCTTCTGGATAATCAAGTCACTGAATTCTTGAAGGTATGCCTTGTACTGCTGTTCCAGAACAAAGTATGACCAGCCATTACTGAAGCTGGGGTCTGCTTCTTTGCTTGATACATTTCACCATTTGAGACGGAAGTTGGCATCAATGGTGATGAAGAGGTGGTTAAGATATCTATTGAGGATTGAGAAAAAGGAGAAAAATAAAATTGATGTACATACTGTCATTCTGGTGGTTGTGATTTCCAGTCTGGATCAAGATTCAAACCAGGGTGAGGACATGCTGGGCATTTTTTTTTTTTTTTGTTCAACATTATTTAACGTGGTGCACGGGCGCAGTCCACGGCTATCTACTACAGAAGACAGCGGGTATACGATGTAAGTTTGAAGGGGAAGCTACAGCCCCGATAATGCACACGAGTGCGTGAAGACCAGCGCGTCGCCTGTTAGGGCGGCGCGCAAGGCCGGACTACAGGCCGAGGGCGCTCGGGCGCCTCCCCGAACCAGCTCGCCAGCACTCCCAACGGCGCGTACTAACACCCCCAATGTCCTACCCCCACTAGGCCCCAGCACGGCCCCTATTAGTCGTGCGCGCCCACTGACGCGCCGGCCAGGAATGAGGATTACAGGTCTTCCCGCAGGTCGACCAACCCGCCAGCCATAAGGCCCGACGGGGTTCGGAGCCCCTCGGTTGCCCGAGTACAGCCCCTCCTCGCTTAGCCGCCCCACGCATGGGACGGTACCCACCAGCTGGTGGGCCCCCCAACCTTGCCAGCGATGAACCCGAGGTTCGGCGTTACCGACAGAGACATCGCAGGCTCAGAGACCGAGCGCATGTTTGGCGGCCATCAGGCGCACCAAGCCACCAGACGGGGGTCATACGCCCTGCGCGTGACCCTCATCCCGGATCCCACCCTTCCGGGGGGGCAAAGGCAAATGCACGCGGGTTCGCCTCGAGAAGCTCGACGAGGTCCGCGATGAATCGCGGGCCCTGCCGATGTTTCTTGCGCTTCACGTGTGGGCACACGCGAAGCAGATGATCCCGGTCCTGGAAGGGCCGGGGGGGGCAAGAGCAGTGAGAATCCTCGCTGGGGAAAAAGCGGTCGCGGTAGCTCCCGATGGGGGCATGCGCCGTGATGCACCGACAAAGTCGGGCCATCAGCCTGCTATCGTAAGCAGTTTCTTTGAGCCACGGCCCACAGCCAGAGGCGGTGGGCGTTGCGGGGGTCTTCCGCTGGGCCCTCAGGTCCAGGAAGTTCCTCCCTCGATACTTGGGGTCCCCGAAGCGGGCCACCCAGTCTTTCTCTGCCGTCTCCTTGAAGGAGGCAATCAGCCAATTGCGAGAGGCTTTAGGGGAAATCCCTAAAGGCAATCGTAGTGACGTCGCAACGTCGTGGGCCTGCTTGTGCACCGCCCACTCCAACTTGGAGGGGACGAACCACAGGTGGATTTGGCGGTCCTGGCCTAATTTGAACCAGGGCCGTAGAAGGCGGCACAGCCTGAGAGCGTGCTGTTGGCCCCCCATCGGGGAGCAGTCCACCCACGCATCAGCGAGCACGAGGGCATCTAGGAATACCACCACCTTCTTGCACCCAACAGCAACGGCTGCGGATACTCCAAGGTGGAGGGCGCGGTGCTCGGCGTCGGTCGCTGAGGTGCAACCGAGGAACGCGGTAGCACGGCGGACCTCTTGGTTCCCACGGAACACAAGGGTGGCCGCTGCAGCCTGGTGGGCTGTTTTGGGAACGGACCCATCGCAGCCCACGATGAGACAGTCCGGATCGAGCCTGGCCAAAGCCAGGACGCGGTCCAGACGATCGGGGTATTCCTTGCGTTCGTCCGTCCCCTTAGGGGGCGGGCGGTAGGTGGAGATCCTGTCCGAGAACAGGTCTATTAATCGCTCTCCGGGTTGGCTCTCAGGGCCATAGGCCTCAAAGAGCTCGTCGGAGAGGGCGCAGACGGTGATCGCGTCCGCTGCGGGGGACACGATTTTCCGTCGGGCGATGGGCGGGAGGGCCTGAAGTCCCAGCGCATGCTGGGGGGCGTCTCCCACCAGGTCCCCTTCCAAGATAGCTCGGATAGGGTGTGTGCGCGTCAAAGTAGCTGTCCGAAGACAGCTCTTATCGGCTAACCGACGCAACACCTGTGGCATAGGCAACAGGGCTGCGAGACACTCCATAGCCCCCACGGGGGTTGTACGGAAACAGCCTGTGATCCAGCGGGCAGTGGTGTGCTGCATCTGGGACAGAGCTTTGACCATGCCTTTGGTACGAGTACCTCGGCAGAACCAGAGACGAAGTCCATACGTCGCCACTGGGATGACGCAGGACCTGTAGAGGAGGCGTTTGTTCGCCGGGGAGAGGCCCCTGGACGAATTGCCTAGCATACGCATGGCGCTTACGGTCGTGAACGCCTTCATGGTGTAAAACCGGACGTGCTCCTTAAAGGACAACTTCCGGTCGAAGAAAAAGCCCAAGTACCGCCAGATCGGCTTGGGCTTGAGAGGGGTGGCCCCGGTGAAGGGGACGACACCGAGGTCAATGGGGGGGTTGGGCGCCACCCTGTGAAGAGGCGGAACACCTCGTTGTAGGCGTCCACAAGCTTGGGAAGGTTGTCCTCCACCCGTTTAGACTGCGCGATGAGAGTCCCATCGTCGACGTATGATATCAGATCCGCCAGCGGCCAGGGGACGCGGGCGAAGAAGAGGCGCATCACAGGCGCAATATACAGCGCCGAGCAGACGGGGGACAAGGCCGAGCCCTGCCCCACCCCGACGTCGGCAGAGAACCTGCCCGAACTATCGGGTAGGTCGTGAAGCGGCCTACCAGATACGAGCGGAAGAAGTTCACCACACAAGGTGGGAACCCCGACTTCTCGATGATTGTCAGCAAAACCTGGTGGTTTAGTGACGGGAAGAACTGGGCGATGTCGAAGGCGACAACGCTCGTTTGTAGGCCCTTTGCCCATGCCGCCCGGACGAGGTGGGTGAGGTATACTCCCGTGTCCTCAGTGGAACGCTGGGCGACGCCTCCAAACTGGTTAGGATGGAAGACACCGTGTGCCACGCCGTCGAATTGGAGCCGCCTAGACAGCAACTTTTCGACCAGCTTCCCAAGAGTGTTCAGCAGCACAATGGGCCTGAACGACTTCGGGGTAGAGTAGTTGGGTTTTCCAGGCTTCGGTATAATGACCGAAGTGGATTCCTTAAAATGAGAGGGCCAATGGCCCAGTGTGACGCACGCCTCGGCGATGCGGACGAAGAGCTCGGCAATTTCAATATTGCCGGCCCAGCGTTTGAGGAAGGACCACGTAACGTGGTCCGGCCCCGGAGCAGAGCGCGATGAGCACGCTTTGAGAGCTTCCCGCAGTTCCAGCAGGGAGAAGGGGACCCACTCCCGGGGGGGGAGGGGGTCGTAGTCGTCGAGCACCGAAAGGTCTACAGGGCGGTCATTGGCCGCGTTGTAGGTGCCATCCAGCGCCGTCCAAAGCGCCTCCAATGTGTTGCAAGGGGCACCTCCATAGGAGATGGCCTCGCACGACGGGAGGTTGCATTGCTTGACCCAGGGCATCAAGTCCCAGGGCCGCTGATTGGTGAAGGAAACTTCTTTGATGCACGCATCAAAGAACTCCCGCTTGGCGGCCTTAACAGCCTGCTTAAACATCTTCCAGTCCTCAGGGTCCCAGGACTCCCGGTACTCCTCGAGGGCAGTGTGGCATTCATCTGACCACCACTCCTTGGAGCGGCTACAAATGTTCTTAGACCGGGCATGGGTGCGCCACGCCGTTGCAAACGCTTCGGAGATGGCTTGCACCACCTCGTCCACTTCCACCGGTGAATGGCCCATCCAATTAGACAAGGCCGAAAGTCGCGTGGTGACGTCCTGCAAGTAGGCCGTCTCCTCGTCAGAATCCGGAGCAATCCCTTTCGTCCGCAAAGGCACGCGGTAGAAGGGGGTCCGAAGATTAACCAAGAGGGGCGCGTGGTCCGAGGACCCGCGGTGCTCTGGGAAGATTGTATGCTCAGTGACGGCTTTGTCCGCTGAGTTGATAAATAACAAGTCAATCACGGTGGGATTGAGCTCGTTGTTATAGGGATAGTGGGTGGGCTTTGCCTCATTGGGGCGGCAGAGCGACAGCCCGAGGCGGGTCGTGGCCGCCAAGAGGCGGTCGGCGTGGATGTTGGCTGCCGGCCCCTGGGGGTCCCAGAGGCGATGGCGGCAGTTGAAGTCTCCCCCGATGAGGTGGAAGCGATGAGGCCACGTGTCCGCCCCCTCAGAGAGGAGGCGGATTCCGGTGTGGTTCCTGTCTGAGTAGACATTGGCCAAGAATATGAGGTTATCGCCCGCACCTAAGGTGAAGACAATGACGTCATGGTGATCGATGAGATCCCGGCGGTAGCTGGGTCTCAGGGCCTGCAGCCGCTTGTCAAAATAGATGGCAACGCGTGGAAATTCCCCGCGATCGTTCCTTGGGAACGGAGCGGCATCGGTAGGAGCCGGGGCAGTATCTGTCCCGGCCTGTCAGACCATGCAGCCCCAGTTGGGGTGCATAGGGGCGCCAATCACCGCCTCCCCCTCCCTAGTTGCGGATGAGGGGGCGTGTCTTATCAGGTTCCATGGCGGTTCCTGGATTAACAGAATGTCGAACTCGTCACTCTGAGACTCAAGTAATGTGTCCAATAGTCCGTAATTACGGTTTACATTTTGGCACATGATACGTAAAAAGGAAATGTCCCAGACATGACTCATTTACGTTCGCCCACCGCGTCCTGCGGGGAAGGGGTCAGATGAGAGGGTGCGGGCGGCGCGGCGCTCACGTACCTCGGCATAACGCTTCTTGATCCAGTCACCGTCGAAACGGTGCTTCCAAAAATTACAGCGACGATCGTCGGCTGCGTGTTCCTTGCGGCAGTTTGGGCAGCGAGGTGGGTGCGGGCACACGGAGTGTTCCGGCGTGGGAGGGATTGGGGGCGTCGCCTTAGCGTTGCCCTTGCAACAACCGGCTAAGGTGCGGTGGTGCTCCTTGCGGTGAGGGCCGCTGCATGTGGGGCAGCGGATTTGAGGGGCGCGGCAAGCGTTGGTCAGGTGACCCCACTTCCAGCACCGTTGGCAAAGGGAGACACCGGGGTTGGCCCGGGCCTCACGGATGGGACAGACGTACGGTCCAAATTGGACCGCCCGCTTGGAGAGCGCCCTCGCGCGTGCGCCGCTGACTGAGTCAGAGACGTTCATGTAGACGGTAGCAGTGTCCGACTGCTTCGAGTTCCTGACGATCCGGAGGGGAGCGTTCAATACTACCAAGTCTTTGAGACCAGACTTGGCGATGAAGTTGAGCACCGACTCCACCGTGGTGGGGCGGTGATCCTGGAAGTAGGGCACATCAATAATTTTCATATACGATGTGGACGAGGGGAGCTCCGCTGTGACGCGGATGTGCTCCTCGACGAAAGCCGCAGCGATCGCTTGCCAAATGATGCGGAGGTCCTCCGCGGAGGCCACAGCGTCGGTGGCGATGGAGTAGCCCCCATATGCCAGAGAGACCGACTCCGCCCGTAGGGTGGAGCGGTGAAGAGATAGAGCCAGACGGACCCGCTCCAGGGCCTCGTGGTTCTTGATAAGTACGACCGGAGGGGGGGGCATGCCGCCCTCATCCGGGATCGCGTGGACAATGACAATGACCTGTCTGCGCGACGGGCCATGGACGGTGGACGAAGCCTTGGGCTTCGCCGTAGCGGGTTTGGCCTGCTGGTGCATTGCAGCCAGCCTGGCAGTGGGGAGCTCGGGGAACGCCTTGGCCATACGGACCAGGCCGTCCACTGAGGATGTGGGTACATGGCCACCCTTGAAGCGGGCAGCCTGTGCAAACGTGGGAGCCTGGGCAGGGCCAGGTCTAGCCGGGGGGGCTCTCTGCTGCGGGATAGCAGGGAGCGGACGCCCACCCTTGGGGCGGGAAGCGCGGGGGAGGCGGTTGGCCAACCCCCCTCGACGTGGTGGAGGGGGAGCACGACACACCGGGGCCGCCAGGGGCATGGGTACGTCCTGCTGAGGAGCAGGGGTCGTCTCTCGATCCATCGAGTCGACGAACGAATCAAAGGACATGGACCTGAGGGGGTCCATGACTGGAGCAAGGGGAACTCCTCAGATGCGCCCCTAGAGGCGAGAGAGCCAAGGGTATTGGCCCCCTGGATGATCAACTCGACCAAGACCCTCACTTCGAGCTCGGTCACAGGTTTGACGTCATACATATCCCCGTCTTCTTCATCCGACGAGGGAGTGGTGCTGGGAGGACCGCCAACACTGACGGTCGAGGCCCTAGAGGCAGCTTGCGAGGCGCTGGAGATGTGCGGCGCATGGGGAGTGTCCTGGCTGTGGCTGTAAGGTGACGGCGAGGGAGGTGTTCAAGGCGTTCGGACTGGGCCGGCCTGCGAGTGAATTGGGGGTCGCCCAGTAGGCCTAGAGGCCACTGGAGAGGCGACAGACGGGGGGGGAGCTCTGCTGGGAGTGGGGGGCTCAATGCGCGGGTTGCCCCGGATCGCGCCGCCCGATCCACATGTGGGTTGGGACGGTGTCGACATGCACTGGTGGCAGTCGGAGGAGAACCAGATCGGAGTGATCAGAGACGAGCACCTAGCTACAAGACGGATGGAACGATGAGGGGCTGTAGAAATGTGGCTGTGTACGTCGTGGTAACAAGTCAAGAAGCAATGGACATGCTGGGCATAACACCACGCATTCACCCGCCTTAGTTGCCAAAATACCCCCAGGGTCATATGCTTGCATGGCGTGTTTGAGCATTTTCAGGTGCTGGCATTGTTGAACCATGACAGAAAAAGAGTGATATCGATCCTAAGAATAGTTAATGCATGATGATTGAGTCCACAAGTTCGTAGCAGTTCACATACCTTGGGTTTGAATAGTCCAGTGTTGTTGGTAAGGTGTGATAAAGTATTATAAAATTCAAACATGTGTCATATCCCATGCAAGCACCCCTCCGACCTCTGCTATGGAACTCCAACAGAACTCTGTAGGAACTCCGAGTATTTCAAATTCCTTATTTCAAATTACTTCTCCTGTTTTACTTTTATCACATCTTTTACTCAAGTCTGTTCTCCATCATAGATATGATCACGTACTATATACTGTGGAACTCTGCAAAACTCCGCTGCAGTTACACCAAGTAATAGCCTTAGTATAAAACCCCTTTAGTCACTTTGTATTCCTCAGTTCAAATGTTAGTTGTTATCAACTTTTCACTTATAAACTCAAAGACTTCAAACTTTGTCTTAACCTTTGCAACTCTGGACCTCTGCTTTGTTCCTGACACTTACTCCGGACTTCCTAATTGGAACTTGGCTTTTCACCTCTTCCTTACCTCGGACTTCTGCATGGACTTCCGTTCCTTATCAGTTCCTTATGAATTGGACACCGAGTGTAGAGAAGGGCACAACCTCTTAAAGGTTGAAGCCAAGTCCTCATCACACCTCAGAACTCTGCCGGACTCCGCCATTTTCCTGTGCCTTAGGATCAGTTCTTAACAACATGGATGCTTTCAATTCGAAGTTAAGCATCTGGAAGTGTTCCAGGACAGCGAAAGTTGCTGCAGTCCTGGGACAATCAACTGTTGCAGGATATAAATCATATCACAGGAGCTGGATGAGGTGTGGCTTAGATGTTTTGCAGTCGCAGAAGTCAAGCCTGACTTCATGAATCCCATTGACGTTGATAATGACAAAATCATCACCTTGTTGCCTGTGTTCCATTGTGACACTTCTCTTGGGCCTTGTGACCGAGCTGAATGCGAAGGCCTAATTCCTTCAGAGTGATATTTTTGAAGTGAGAGTTGTTGGTCCAAAACTGTAAATGTAACAAATGTTATTATGATGCACTGCTAATGCCACAAATAACGCACCTCAATACGATAACATGGATTGCATTGATGCCCCTCCACAATGCAGGATTTGCACAGGAGCTCAGTACCTGCGCAGTCAATACAACAGTAGGCAGCACTTTGATTGATGTTTTTGCAACGATGGCAGATACTTGAGCTAGACATGATGTAGCGCATTCTGGAAGCCATTGTATCATGGGATTAACCTAAGAATGATGTTCAAGATGACTCATTCTAGGAGAAAAGATAAATACTCATGTAGGTTCGTTGATGTTTCCCAGATACTATGAAATCGTCATTGAGGTGCTCAATGTATGCTGGGTCAAGATGTAGTGGGGATTCATCTGGCAGTAGTTCTATATTTTCAGGTGCGCTAGTGGTTGCTTCAGATTGGTCTGGATCTGGTGCCACAATATGCAAAAGCCACAGAGGTGAGCCCAGATTTCCACTTGTTGCAAGATGATATTGCGTTGAGGGGACATTTTCAAGTTGAGATTGGTATGGGCTTGGGGCTTCATCATCTGAAGGTACACATGTCATGTGCATCTTCTTGGAGTACTTTCTATGTCACATTGCTGCACCAGAGCTCAGCAGAACCAAGGGGAAAAGCGGTAGGTGCCAGTCAAATGTGCAGTTCCATCTAATTCAACCCCCACACCCAGCTACCACCACATCATCCAGGTATCTCCCTTCCATGTCATTTCTCACAATCACTGAGCCCCAGCTACTGTCCAATGCTAAAAAATTTCATGTTCAATGATAAGACAGAGAATTGGTATGATGTGATTAGACATTACTAAGCATTTGAGGAAAGGCATCAATCACTTATCATGTCACATGATCTAGTCATGTTGCAACAAGGTTTGAATCAATGATTGATTAACAATGTAATTAATCCACATGTACCTTGTTCAAAGGATCTTTGGTCTTCGGTCTTCATGTGTCTGTGTGAAACTCTGGTGTCTGCATGAATCTCATTGCCATGTGGAGCTTGAAAGTATGCTCAAACAAAGAATTAAGGTACTGCCAGTATGATTCTTAAGAAGGGAGATAGTATTGTGAAATTGGTGCACACTCAGGCTGTAGGCTATTGTATTCATCATGGTCACAAACATGGATTATGGGGGATGCTTAAGTTGAGGCAGCAGAGACTATGCTGCTCCCTGGCCACACTCCGGGTCAATAATTGGATATGGCGGCATCTGTTTCAAATCATTATTGGGCCAACCCTGAAAAATCATTGAAATCAATATTGAAAACTCCATTTTAATTCAGGGCCCCATTCACAGTCATGCATCATGTCTCAGATTGTTGAACTAGTAATTTTTTGTTGCAAGTCAGCCTCTGTGTGAATATGATTGGACAGGAGACTTTGTGCTACTCTGCTGAAAAATGTGCACGACTGTAGGAAACAATGTGGTGTGATTTAGCCTGAGATCTGAGGGCTGAAATGCTTGGGCTGAAATAGTTTCTGCTGAGATTGTCAAAGTCAGATATCAGCTCCTCAGTAAACACTACATGGTGCCCTGTGCTACTCCCAAAAAATCCAAAGTTGGTAAAGATGGTCTAACAAGGAATCAGCACTACTATAGATGGTATTTTATAAGCTTTGTGTGAATGATGTTATGGGCTGCCACTGACTATCATGATTATAGGCTTCCAGAAATTAAAGAAAAAAGTTGAGAGCGTTGACGCAAACGGTGTGAGGAACTGTAAGTTGGAGCATTACATAGCAGCCATAGACTTGTGCCAAAGTGACCTTGTAGGAGACAGTCGAAGCTTGCAGCAGTTACACCAGAAGTATCATTCCAATCCCACAGTGGCATTGATGCCAATGAAACTCAACATAGTAACAAACCAACCAAGGCATCCCAAGTTAAATGTGCTGTTGAAATCCTTTAGAACCCCTTGGATCAAACCAGTCCCAAGCCACATCATAAAACCACTTCTGATTTTTCCCTGCATAGTCATAAGCACTTGGAAGCTTGCTTTGGTGAGGCAATGCAAGTAATTCAGGATGATCACATCATTGATCCTGTACCTGAGGTAACAGAGGAAATCGATCAGGTGGGGCAGATGACCAAGGTAATCATGAAATGGGCATCAGGCTGGGGGGGTGTAGCTTACTGGTCCATTTTGCTTGATGAGTCATTCACATGCACATTGGAGAAAGGTCAACAAGATCATTGGCAAGAGGAACTGCTCAGCCATGCTGCCACAGGATGGAAGGAGGCCGGGAAAGGCCGCTGTGGAAGGGGAATTTGCCCAGCTGGGGTCACTGTGTCGGGTCGTCACGTCGCGCTGTCAAAGGTAAGCGTAGATGGGGACAACGCGTGACAAAAGTGTCAAACGCGTGGTAGATGGGGAATGGAGAAGAGACAGAGAATCCTCGAAAGAGCCGAGAACTTGAGAGTCTAGGGGTCAAAGTGGGACGCATTCGCGAACGACGCGTCGCGATCAGATCGATCGATGATCAAACTGTGTGGGAAATGGACGAGAGACGGTCTGCAGACAGGGAGATCGAGGCTGGTGACACTCGATATGAGAATATGCACGTGGGCGTAGTATGGGAAACAAAGGACTCGTTGGTCCAATCAGAAACAATGCAGGAATAGGGCCGTGGTGCCCTGTAACCATAGAAACAAGAAGACTTAACTTAGAAACTACACCGTTGTGTGTAGTTGTCTTGAGGAAAGTGAGCCGTCGTGAGGGAAGCTTATAGAATCCAACAAATGGAAGGGAAAGAAGGGTGCTCCATTCGAAAGGTGGGAGGTTACCTTATATACATACAAAGCTTTGGGGATACACTAACATGTGATTGCATGCATGCTCTTGTACCAATCAGACCAAGAGAAATGATAAATAAAGTAACAAAGAGGCGGAAATGTACGAAATGGGAAGTGTGAATAAAAATAGAACACTCAATGAAAATAAAGGCTAGGTGGTTGTCCGTCCAGTGTCGTCGAGTCCTCATCTTGGGACCTCAGCATGTAGGGATGACTCAGGGAGCAGCCTACCTTTGGGGTGCTCTATTGACGGAACGCGACTTGGACCCACAACAAGTGCGGAGCACTCCCAAATATAGACTCTCGACCCTACCTTCCACATGATCAGTCCGTCGATTCAGATTTTGACTAACTGTAGGAAGAGAAATGAGCCGAAGTATCAATTCTTGAAAAAAAGACTGAAGAATAAATAAAAACATTCAAAGAAAGGAAAATAAAATCAAAACCAGAAGCCAGTCCTTCGAGTTGGGTGTACAAATCTTGACGAGAATCTTGAGGACACATGATGAATGATATATCCAACAGATTGACGTGTCGAGGGCACTTGATGACCTTCAGGGACGTCGTTGACTTCTATCTGTGTCTCGAAGTTGGGGAGGAGGTTAATTAGAAATATGAATAAACAGTAAAAGGACGAAAGAAGGGAATAATACAAATACTCAAGAATAACCGGCCATCTTGAGGATCCCATGGGAGAAGCTTCGGAAGTGGGAAGTCGACGGGTATGTCGTCTTCCCCTTCCACACCGCCTCACTAAGTTCAGTCAGGCAGACAGGACAATGTTATCTTTGTTGCATGTAGTAAGAGTCAGTAGAATACATGAGTGAGCAATAGCAACTATACCTTTGTTGCATGTAGTAAGAGTGAGGCAACAAAGGGGAAAAGATCGTATATATATGAGGGGTTTGGACCGTGTTGGAAAGTGTCCAAATCCAGCATCTCAACCATGGCCGCATCAAGCGTAGTTCTCATATTGGGTAAGTGGTTGGGCCACCGGTATCTGTACCCATGTCCAGCTATAGGTATTGGGTTGCCGGTGATGCGACATGCATGGGTGGTGTCAGTAGCGGTGCATCAGTCGGTGGTGTTACCGATTGGTGAAGCCGTTGGTCGGTGTGTGCAGCAGTGTGCGTCAACAGTGGTACTGACTGGCAGTGGTATGCGGTCGCCTGTGGTCGCCTGTGGTCGTCTGTGGTTGTGCCTGTGGTTGTGCCTGTGGTTGTGGCTGTGCACTTACCGATTGGCTGTGAGCATCGGTATGTGTGCATCGGCAGTGGTGTGCCATCGGTATGCATCGGTTCGGCGTCGGTGCGCCTGTATGCATCGGTGTGCAGCGGTGTGCATGTGTTTGGCGTCGTGAGCCTGGGGCCAGGCTTACACAGGATGACGCTTACTAGCACAGCTATACAGCATGGGAGGACGACTGCCGAAAGAGCCCTACAAGGTCAGAGAACTTTGGAGGATACAGGTGGAGCCTGTGGAGATATTGGTAATGGGTATCACAATCATCAATACTCAGTGCTCTGTGTTGGGATACAAGCCTAGGGAGATGGAATACAAATCCTAAGCTTAGGGTTAGGGTTAGCAGATGCTACCCATAACCCTAGAGCAATGGCAGTCTCCTATACAGGAATAGACTGGCCAAGACTACAAAGACTGCCAAGACTGTCTCCTATGCTATCCAGGGAACCCCCTATAATATACAATGATAGACAAGTCTATCTGGAGAATTATATAGGGGAAATGAGGTCACTATGAAGTCATTGCAGTATAGCTCCTTTATATATTAAAGGAGTGCATTACACTATACCTCCTAACTATGTAGTATAAATATTGCACATCTTGTAGGAGATGATAATAACATTCCTCCCTGTGGCAGACTCCCTCATACACTTAGCTTTGACTTAAACTCAATACCTCAAAAACCTCGTCCTCATCTTGTGCTCAACTTCCTGATCCCAATAGGTTATGGGCCCTGGCCAATATTTTAACTAACTTATTAAAGAGGGGCACATGGATCAAGAATTGGAATATGTTGGGGACTGTGATGACATAGAGTCATTATTTGAAGAGCCCAGTGCACCTTCAGCAACAGAACAAAACCCTACAAGAGTTTATGTCTCCAAGGCAAAACAGAAACAAAGACAAGTGAATATCCCCCCGGAAATTCTTCAAAGAGCAGAAGAAAGGCGCCAAGAAAATAACGGCCCACCAGGGAATATTCAATTACCTACGGCAATACCCCTAATTCGTACCAAAGAATATTCAAACGTAAACAAGATCGCCGATTGCGATCATTTGATGGATGAAAATTGGCATGAATGGAAAGAAAGAATGTTACGAGTTTTTATTAACTGTGACATATTGGGATATGTCTTTGGACAAATAAAGCGACCAGAAGAAAACACAGACCTGGCCAGCGCTTATAACTGGGACAAAAACGACATGTGGGCACAACAAGTGATTATCCTCGCAAATAAATCACGTCAGATCAAAACAAAGCGCAGAAGCTATGTATACCGCATTATCAGTCACTCACGAAAACAAGGCGCATCAGACAGTGTTGGGATTATGTATACAAGAGTATACAGGCAAGCCAAGGCAGTTAACAAGCCTAGGGAGATGGAATACAAGTCCTAAGCTTAAGGTTAGGGTTAGGATCTGCCACTGGTAGAATCCAACACAGCCACAGGGAATAATATTAATTCCCAAGCTGCTACCCTTAATAGACTGGCCAAGACTACAAAGACTGCCAAGACTGTCTCCTTTACTATCCAGGGAACCCCCTATAATATACAATGATAGACAAGTCTATCTGGAGAATTATATAGGGGATATGACATAGTTATTCCATTATTAACTGGTACAGGGGTATATTACAGAATACCTCCTTTATACATTAAAGGAGCGCATTACACTATACCTCCTAACTGTGTAGTATAAATATTGCACATCATGTAGGAGATGATAATAACATTCCTCCCTGTTGTAGACTCCCTCACTCACAAGCCTTTGAGATTAACTTCATCCCTTAACCTTGCCCTTTAACTCTTCCTGTCACTGTTCACCACTCCATTCCCAACAGACAGTTAATCAACTGCAGTGTTTATTATATGAGACAAAGGCTGATAATTCCAACAACCTCCTAAAGCATTTGGACGTCTTGAAGTCTTACCGAGACCGGATCAACAGGTTTCCAAATATAGAATTCCATATCTCAGATACCCAATTTAAATCAATCATTTCGGCATCCTTACCAAACTCTTGGCAAACATATGTTGAACCCTACAATGGAAATGAAAATGATCCAAATGACTTAGATCCAAAGCGTTGCCTAACTTCAGATGCATTTATTGGATTATTAAGGGAAGAATATAAACTTTGGCAAAATAGGAATAACGGGAATAATAACTCCGGTGGAATTGTTAACCTGGCTAAAACCCAGACGACGTCAGCAGCACATTTGGTGTTTCCCCACCAGACTCCCCCTCCGTCGAGGGTGTAACATCAGTGTCTTCGGGAGGCTCAGGTTCATCTGTAGCGTCTATAAGTCGGAAGTTCCGAGAGGTGAGAACATTTCTTGTTTCAGCATTGTAATATTTTATTGCTCCTGCGCCGTCGTCATAGCCGACATATGCACGGCGCTTTGATTTAGGTAGCATTTTTCTTTCTTCTTTCTGGCCTTGTAATAATACCCATACTGGGGCTCTGAATTCACGTAAATTTGATACGTCCAGTTTTTTATTATGCCAGCCTTCATAAGGTGTTGTTTCCCGAAGATGTTTGGTAAATGATCGGTTCCGGATATAGGCAGCGTGTAAGACTGCAAATTCCCATAAAAATTCTGGAAGCTGGTTAGCAGCCAGCATTGCTTGGGATAGCTCGACCAGGGTTCTGTTCATCCTTTCCGCAACTCCATTCTGTGATGGTGAGTATGGTGCGGTAAGCCGATTTTCTATACCTCTTTCTTTGCAATATTTTTCCAGTTTTTCGTTAACAAATTCTTTTCCACAATCAATTTGTATACCCTTCGGCTTCTTGCCTTGTGTTTCCAAATGGGCAAGGTAATTTATTACCCCCTGTGCTGCATCACTTTTCTCTTTGAGGCATTCAATTGTGACGAACCTTTTAGCATCATCCACAAATAGGAGATAATAATATTTGCCATTAATAGAGTATTTTCCCCACAAGTCTATGTGGGTTAATTCTCCTGGTTTCGTGTTTCTTTTTGTCGACTTCGGAAAAGGCTCCTTATGTTGCTTTGCACTGATGCAAGCTTCGCAATCCGGTTTAGGACTATTTTCGTCGACATTGAAACCGATCACCAATTTTCGGCTCAATAATTGTTGAAGTCCAGAATATCCTACATGTCCAAATCGTCGGTGCCAAGTTTCCCAATTAAGTGGTTTTACGTTTCCGACGAATGTTTGATTAACGGCAGGAGTTTTAGACGGCTTGCTTGAATTTTTTAATACCATTTTCATCTTGTATAAATGGTTATTAATTTTCTTTCCTTCTGCAAGTTGTTGTCTGTCTTTTGTTGTGAGGATTAATTTTCCTTGTCCTCCAATATATTTTCCGCCAGCCGCATCCCATCGCCCCAACAAAATTAAATTGTTTCGTGTTCCAGGCACATGTAGGACGTCTTCCAGATGAATATTAAAATTTTGATTATTGCATGTTGAAATTATTTCAACAGTTCCTTTGCCTGCAATTTTAGCTTCCAATCCACCTACCCCAGTTACGGAATTATTTTTCATTGGAGTGTATGTTTTGAAGGCTTCTCTTTGATGCGTGACATGCGATGTTGTTGCTGAGTCAGCCAACCAGTCGTAGTAGATCAAACGCTCGTCCATTACGGCATCGTTATCGTTACAAGCATCATAGGAATCAAAATTATAATGTTCTTCTTGAGCTGAAAATGCAATAAATTCCTCCACAGCATTGGACTGTTCCACAGGTTTTATTTTTCCTTTTTCCTTATCTTTCTCCTTTTTCTTCCCCCAACAATTTTTTGCCTGATGTCCGATTTTTCCACAATTATGGCATTTATTGCCTTGGAATTTTCGGCATTTACTGGACCAATGTCCAGGGGGCTTGCAATGATCACAATATGGCTTCAGGGATTTTGTACAATTGGTAAGACGATTCTCAAGGGTTTTCTCCTTTTGGGCAGGTAACTCCGATCAACAGATCACGGAACCGGCAAGGCAGCCTTGGAAGCGTAAATGGAATGAAAATGAGGGAAACATAGATATCACTAGACCACGGAAGACGCGTGCAAGTGATAATGAACCACGGAAAACTCGTGGAATTCGTACCAACTACAAACATCTTTACCACCTTGCGGAAGAGGAAGATGACGAAACCTTTCTAAATATAGAAGAAGCCTATGCAATAATAGCCGGAGACGAAATAAACAGTCTCAAAGACGCAAAACAATCCCCGGAATGGACGGAATGGAAAGATTCAATGCAAATTGAATTAGACTTGCTCAAAGAAAAGGGTACTTGGGAACTTGTCGAAAAACCTCCAGATGCCGTTCCAATCTCAAATAAATGGGTATTTATTCAGAAACGAAATAAAGAAGGGGAAATTGCACGATACAGAGCGCAGCTAGTTGCAAAAGGGTATGCACAAAGACCCGGTTATGATTTCACAGAAACCTTTTCACCAGTTGTACGAATGGACACACTCCGGTGCGGTAGGGTGCGCGGGGCTCTGGCAGGTTCTAGTTCCGGTCGTCGAAGACTCCAGGGAGGCAATACGCGAGGTCCAGGAAAGGACGCGAACGCGAGTTCGAAAGGGAAAGAGGGGAATGTGTGGCCGTGGGTGATGGTTGATGGATCTCGTCACCGTATACGGTTACGAGAGGTCGTCGTTAGGTGTAGGTACCGTAGAACGGGAGTAGAGGGATGAGGATCCAGAGAATTGGGCCCTGAAGTGAGGAACTGTAGTCGAAGCTCTCCAGATCTCAATTCTCGAGAGACCAGGAAGGCGAAGAGTCAGTTACTAAATACTAATCTGCTAGTACTACACCTTTGTGTGCAGTAGACTTAACCCTCTCTTGTAGAGGGTAAAACTTCGAGTCGAGAGGCGCGAAAGGGAAGAAAGAATTCTATATCGCATTCGACAGGTGGCAGGTCACCTAAATACAAAACGCGAGAGAAAAACGGGCCGCATGCGTACTCTTGCATCGGTCCGACTGCAGATCAACAAATTAAACTAATAAGGTTACAAAAGTCCAAGAGAAGCAGAAGATACGAGAATCACATAAAAGGGACACATACTAATGCACACCGAAAACGGGAGGCTGGACAATGGCTCAGGGAGACGAGCATTGCCTGTGGGCCCTATTGACTTGCGTCGCCTGCCCCAGTTCAAGCGCGGGACCCTCCAGACAATGCCACTCGACCCTACGTTCCAGACTCCCAAGTCCAGACAGACACGCGTACGGTAGAGAAAAGACCAGAGAACAGGAGACATAGCACAGTAAATGTCAATTTAATGATGAGAACACGAAGCAAGTGCGGTCCGAGATCCCCAGCACAGCCCATCGGATCTAGATTCTTCGGCTAGTCACTCCAAGCTTGATTGGGAACAAATGACGAGTGCACTGAGTAATAAAAGATGTAAACATCTATGGCCTAGGGCTCAAAGGTGGAAGGATCATTAGTATAAGTAACAGTACAATGGAAAGAGCATGAAAACTTAGTGGGAGCAATGAAACACAGTTTTGACGACACATCAGCTTCAGGATAAGCACCTGTTACAAACACATGTTGATTAGCAGATCTGTAGAGGAATGGTCCGAACTGTAAGGTCTACGAGCAGAGCTCGTAGCCCTACAACAATTCACGGATTATTAAAATGATGCCCCCATCATAACAGGAAAGGGGAGAGTCGAAAACAATCAAGCGGAAAAGAAAGTGTACGTGAACGTGAACTTGTAAGCAAGAAGGGCTGGGGATCGTGGACTCGGACATGTACAATGTCGCCCATGACTCGGACGGTTTGCGCACCCTCGTGCGCGTAGTTGAGATGACATGACAGCCAGTAACCTTCGAGCACGAGCCATAGCTACCTGGAAATGAATGCGAGAAAGAAATGAAGGGGAACTCTTCACGGAATATTTGTATCGCGCCTTCGTTGCAGAAAATAAAAATAAAAACCAAAGTAATTGACGAAGAAAGCTGAGTAGAAAAATTTGCGAAGAGAAGAACAATGGCGCAACGTGAACGAGAGAAACGAACGTGGGATGTTCACGGATTATTAGCCTGAAAGTCCCCACAGCAGAAGCAACGACGAAATCAAAGAAAAATTGAAAACCTTTATGAAAAAAATGCTCGGAAAAACGGCAGCGCGAGTGAAAGCGTGGCAGCCACTTCACGGATTTTTCGAATGATGTCCCCATCATAACAGGCAACACAGAAGACGAAAGCAAATAATGAGAGACAAAAACAAAAACCAGAGTACTTAGCGTTGGGGTTAGCATTTGGATGCTCGTTCAATAGCGGCGTCGGATTTGAGGAGAATGGATGCAGCGGAGCACAGAGCATGCCGCCCGACGATCGTGTAATAGCCCTAAGACGGTTCGTCAGTAACATAAATTGAACACGGCGCACTGGGGAAGCCTGATAAATCAGCCGCCCATGGGGGCAATCTGTAGTTCGTCGAGGTATGGCCTTGTGCTTGTTTCGTCCTGTGATCGAACTCCTAGTAGGTGAGCCGTTGAAAGAGGCAGCCCTTAATGCTAAGGTCACGGCGGTAGTCGAGGGCGTATTGTCCAGGTCAAAAATATAATCGTCCTGTCGACGGCTCATCAGTAACTTAATTAGAACGTAATGACACACCTGGAAGGCCCAATCTGTCCGTCGTTGTTGAACGGAACATGTAACTCGTCGACGATCAATTTGCTCGCGTCGTATCTCAACGCTCGCCTCTTGAAGCCGTTTGGTACCGATACCTACCGTTGCGAGTTTACTGATGAAGCCGGTTGTCGAACTTTTGAACGTGCCGAATTTTGGGCAGTGGCGTGCAGAGGACAGAGCGGTACTGAGGGCGTCGTCGTCATGGGCGATGGCAAGCTTGGGGAGAAGGCCGTTGGTCGAATGTTTGGTTCCAAGGGCTATGCTGATGACGTTGATGGTAACGATGTTTAGATATTGAATTTGAGGCTGTGTGGTAGAGTAGTAAACTTTGAAATACTTCAATGCAGGGGAGACACCAAGAGGAAACGGCCGGACTGGGCCGTGTGTTCTGATATGTTGAGTACGAAAATCTTGAGATGGTCGAAGCTTGGGCACGTTTTGAACTACAGTCGGTAGGCCCTCAGCGACGGCATGTGATAGCTCAGGAACTGGATAAGTGGTGGCGTTGATGGTAGCAAAGTTTTGAGCGCGTGATTGATTTTGAAGCTGGGCAAGTGATGCAAAATCTTGAGGTTGTTGAATGGTGGCCGCGCTATGCAATGTATGCTGTAGAACAGGGGAGTCAGCTTGTGCCATATCCAAAGGAGTAAGATAAAGGTCTTCAGGCGCCAGAATTTGCTCGTCGGCATTGATAGGCGTTCGCGTTCGCTTTCGATCAATCTTTGAGTTTTCGTGACGGAGAATCTTGTCGTGTAGTGACAGGGTCAAAGACCTCCTGATTCCGGGAGCTCTGAGAAATGCGGACCTAATAACAATGCCGTTAGCATGCAGCAAAGAGAGAGTAAGAAGGGAAAGAAGATCTTCAGGTATTACAACTTGGCTCGGAGGTCGTTTGTGAATGATGACGTGGCCGGCGCTAGCGCGGGCACAAGCGGTCGGCCTGGAGACGATGGTCTTCATGCAGTTGGGTGTCGTAGGCTGTGAGTCTTCGTTGCCTTGAAGAATGTCTTGAGCGCGTGGAATTGTGAGCGCGTTGTGAAATCTAGGAGCTTGCTGCTGGGCGACGTGTTTGTAATCGGTAGATTGGTGCCGACTCCTTCGCTCGATCTCTGAATTTTTGTGATGGGGAATTTGTTGAAGGCGTTGAAGGAGCAGCCGAGTTAAGGGCCTTTCGAATCCGGGCCCTCTAAGAAATGCGGATCTAATGATTACGTCGTTAGCATGCATTAAAGTAAAATGGGAAAGGAAATCTTCAGGTATTATAACTCGGTCGAGAGATCTTCTGTGAGCGATGACGTGGCCGGCGCTAACGCGGGCACAAGTGGTCGGCCTGGGAACTGTGTCGACACAATTGGTCTCTGGGCATTCAGATATTAGCAGTCTTGAGTCTTCGTCGACCTTGAGTGTTGGCGCTGTGTTTGTTGGCGGGATTCGAAGTTCGCGTTCTGTGGAGATCGACGTCGACGAGGCGCAATATGCAATGAGCTGTGGTGGGGAGACTGATCGACAAGGCGGTTGAATTCGAATGGGTGCTGGGTGATCGTGACAATGGGGGTCAGGAGTCGGCGAACTTGAAGCCATATCCAATTCTCTCGACCTTAAAATCTTGGCGTCTTCTTCATTGTTGGTGACTGTGGGAACGGCTTGACGACCTATAAAAATGTCGAAAAATTGATCTCCGCCGGCAGCCACTCCTTGCATCGTCTCCCGTCGATCAGCTTGTTGAGTACTAGGTTTGTCGGCAAGTGGTTGTGTTCGAATGAAGGATTTTTCGTGGGGCCTCGCTGATGGAAACGACTGTGATCGGGATGCTGATGAGCGTCGAGACTGAACTTGAGGAATTTGTGGCAGGTTTGAAGCTGGAATTGTCCGTTCGTATTTCATGGAGATTGGCGTAGCATGCTTTGAAAGATCTGGGCGCGATTTGCCTGTTTGAGGGTGTGTAATTGGTCTCTGGGCAATCGGTTGCCAGGCATGGGAAATGGGCGTAACAGATGGGACGGCGGAGACGTTGTGATCCAGAAGACTACGGCCGTTGAACTGTACACTTGCAACCTGAGAAGAGTGAGTAGAAAAGGATTGAAGCTCGTCATGTAGGAACTTAGCGACGCCGCCGTTTCCAAGCATATTTCTAGGGAGATCGGTACCATCCACACGGACGAGCCGGCCATTGGGGTTGAAGATAGCGAGGCCTTCGTTGACGAGCTTTTGAGTATCCGGGCAGCTGTGTACTCCTAGCCAATGATCGTAATTTCCGTCACAAATAAAACACGTCTGTAGTTCAGCTGAAGCGTTGGAAGGTGTACGCGCGGCCGCTATTTCTTGGAGTAGTCGTTGCTTTTCTTGGGCGAGTTCCTGGACTTGACGGTTCAAGGCCGCACGGTCAGGGATTGGAGTAGATTCTGGGGTGGCGGGGATGGTCGATTCCTTCTGCTTGAACTTGGATTTCACGCGTGCCATGTCATCAGGTTCGTCCACCTCCTCGTCTTCTGAAAACTCTTGTAGGTCAACTTCTCCTACCCCAGCGTCAATGTCCGTCTCGTCAAACTCCCGTCGTAGGATATCTAGCGTAACATCGATGTTGGGTGGGTTGGTGATCTTCAGGTTGGCGGATGGTAGCCGTTTGCGAATCTTCTTCCGAATATCGTCCGGGATGCCTTGATAGAACAGTAAGTTGACATCGCGCTGAAGAATCTCGTTCTGGGAAAGCAAGTAGTCAGTTTGGGTAATAAATTTTCGATAGTACTTATCAATGTCTGGTAAACACGTAAAGATGCCTTTCTGTGCATGTCTCTCAACCCATGCACGAAGTTTGTCACTGGTAATAAGCGGATCTCGGTCGGCAGATGCATACAGCTTGATGAGAAAGGCGCGAGCGGCTGTCCAATCGCTCCCTGTCCACACAGAATGACGACGGATGAGCTGTCGAACGCGATCACTGGAGTAACGAGGGACATAGCGAGGGAGCGATGAGTGAGGAAGTTGCGCGTTGTTGGCATGATCTTCGAGAGAGTCAAGAAAGTCTTCCACACGACGGCCTTTGAAGAGGGGAGCATGCTTGGAGCCCGGAATCGGCATGGGAATGGCAAGAAACGAAAGCGAAGATGTCGAGTTTGAAGCGGATGATGTCGAAGAAGTCATAACTAATGAGTCGGCGTGGCAAAGCAAATCCTGTGGTGCTGAAGAAACCTAGAACGACGCCTAGTCGGTTCTAGACGGACGACTACAAGTCGACTCCGTATCTGCGTGAGATAAGGGAGGCGAAATGTCAGCCGAATGAAAAGAAAGGTTGAAAAGAGACTGAGTGTATGCGCTCGACGTGGCAGCCGAACGTGAGTGAGGTGTGAAGTTGTCGAACGGAAAACCAGTGTAAAAACGTCCCCCTGTCTCGGTATTGCGGTAGGGTGCGCGGGGCTCTGGCAGGTTCTAGTTCCGGTCGTCGAAGACTCCAGGGAGGCAATACGCGAGGTCCAGGAAAGGACGCGAACGCGAGTTCGAAAGGGAAAGAGGGGAATGTGTGGCCGTGGGTGATGGTTGATGGATCTCGTCACCGTATACGGTTACGAGAGGTCGTCGTTAGGTGTAGGTACCGTAGAACGGGAGTAGAGGGATGAGGATCCAGAGAATTGGGCCCTGAAGTGAGGAACTGTAGTCGAAGCTCTCCAGATCTCAATTCTCGAGAGACCAGGAAGGCGAAGAGTCAGTTACTAAATACTAATCTGCTAGTACTACACCTTTGTGTGCAGTAGACTTAACCCTCTCTTGTAGAGGGTAAAACTTCGAGTCGAGAGGCGCGAAAGGGAAGAAAGAATTCTATATCGCATTCGACAGGTGGCAGGTCACCTAAATACAAAACGCGAGAGAAAAACGGGCCGCATGCGTACTCTTGCATCGGTCCGACTGCAGATCAACAAATTAAACTAATAAGGTTACAAAAGTCCAAGAGAAGCAGAAGATACGAGAATCACATAAAAGGGACACATACTAATGCACACCGAAAACGGGAGGCTGGACAATGGCTCAGGGAGACGAGCATTGCCTGTGGGCCCTATTGACTTGCGTCGCCTGCCCCAGTTCAAGCGCGGGACCCTCCAGACAATGCCACTCGACCCTACGTTCCAGACTCCCAAGTCCAGACAGACACGCGTACGGTAGAGAAAAGACCAGAGAACAGGAGACATAGCACAGTAAATGTCAATTTAATGATGAGAACACGAAGCAAGTGCGGTCCGAGATCCCCAGCACAGCCCATCGGATCTAGATTCTTCGGCTAGTCACTCCAAGCTTGATTGGGAACAAATGACGAGTGCACTGAGTAATAAAAGATGTAAACATCTATGGCCTAGGGCTCAAAGGTGGAAGGATCATTAGTATAAGTAACAGTACAATGGAAAGAGCATGAAAACTTAGTGGGAGCAATGAAACACAGTTTTGACGACACATCAGCTTCAGGATAAGCACCTGTTACAAACACATGTTGATTAGCAGATCTGTAGAGGAATGGTCCGAACTGTAAGGTCTACGAGCAGAGCTCGTAGCCCTACAACACCGGGCGATTTTAGCACTCGCATCAGAGAAAGGTCTAAAAATACAACAGATGGACGTAAAGGGCGCATACCTTATGGCACGCTACAAGAGACTATATACATGAAACAACCTGAAGGATGTGATGATGGAACAGGCCGAGTATGCAAGCTAATTAAACCGCTTTATGGATTAAAGCAGGCAGGTCGAGAGTGGAATAACGAATTTGATGGTAAACTTAAAATTCATGATTAATGGCAGATCTTTGCACATATATTCGACGGGATGAAGATAATAGGCATCATAACGGTATGGGTAGACAACACCCTGCTTTTTGCATCAGCAGATAAAATATGAAGCATATGAAAAATGCGTTAACATCAGAATGGGACGTCACCGACCTTGGAGAGCCTAGCAAAATCGTGGGCATAGAAATTACGTGCGCCAATGATAGCATCAAAATATCTCAAGAAAAATATATCGAGAATGTCCTTCGTAAAGAAGGCATGATTGATGCAAACCCTGTTGGAATGCCAATGGACCCAAATATTAAATTAATTGAAAACCCAGATTATAATGAGCCAAATCAGAGCAATTCATATGCCAAATTACTGGGATGTCTACAATTCATTGCAAACTCCACGCAACCTGACATTAGCTTTGCTGTTAATAAATTGGCAGCATATACCGCAAACCCGGGCTTACAACACCACGGTGCAATAAAGCGGATACTATGGTACTTAGCAGGTACGAAAACTCTTGGAATTATTTACAGAAAATCCCAGGATGAGACTGAAAACAACAACCTTTTCCATGGATATGCCGATGCATCATTTGCAAATTCTGAGAACCTCAAGTCCACTACAGGATATATTTTCCTGACAGCAGGGGGAGCAATTACCTGGAAATCAAAGAAACAAATGATAATTGCATTATCCGAAGCTGGATGCGGGGCCACATGGCTAAGAAATTTGTATGGTGAACTCGGATACACCCAAGAAGATCCGACAATTATTCAAGGCGATAATGAAGGGTCAGTAATCTTAACCCATAACCCTCAATTTCACCAGAGGTCAAAACATATCGCTATACGGCATCACTGGGTCCGAGATTTAGTCACCCACAAAATTATTGATATTCAAAACTGTCGTGATCCGGAACAAACAGCGGACATATTAACAAAGGCTTTACCAAAGCCTAAGTTTTCATGGCATAGGGAAGAGATGGGAATTCAGTCAAAAATAACTCAGTAGCTTTCCTTGGTGAGATTGGTTTTTCCCAATGGGTTTTCCATCCACAGAGGTTTTGATGCACCTGAAAGAAAATTATTAACCACTCCAGGGGGAGTGATGACATTTACAGAACCATTCCACTCATTGTCCTAGACTGCCTAGGCTTGAGGGGGAGTGTTGGGATACAAGCCTAGGGAGATGGAATACAAGTCCTAAGCTTAGGGTTAGGGTTAGCAGATGCTACCCTTAACCCTAGAGCAATGGCAGTCTCCTATACAAGAATAGACTGGCCAAGACTACAAAGACTGCCAAGACTGTCTCCTATGCTATCCAGGGAACCCCCTATAATATACAATGATAGACAAGTCTATCTGGAGAATTATATAGGGGAAATGAGGTCACTATGAAGTCATTGCAGTATAGCTTCTTTATATATTAAAGGAGTGCATTACACTATACCTCCTAACTATGTAGTATAAATATTGCACATCTTGTAGGAGATGATAATAACATTCCTCCCTGTGGCAGACTCCCTCATACACTTAGCTTTGACTTAAACTCATTACCTCAAAAACCTCGTCCTCATCTTGTGCTCAACTTCCTGATCCCAATACTCTGTCATCCCTCATCTCTGGTAGGTCAGGTGGCTACCACCAGCAGCATACAGTGATGAGTCCTACAGCGAAAGCTCGGATAACAGTGAGCCTGAAGAGGCTGATGACAAAGACTCAGAATATGGATCGGACTAGGTCTTGTTGAACATGTCGTATATTTTATATCAACAATTTAGAACAATTGAGACACAAGCAATAATGATCATCTAAGTAAGGAAAGTAGCATGCAATGGAATTATTCACAGAAGATGGTACACTTTGATACAACGTGAGTGACTTGAACCACTTCCCCACCATCAAGAGCTTCTTTGTATGCAGCCTGAGCAAGTTCCTCTGTAGCATAGCAACAGACAAAACTACCAGTTACTCCCGTAACATTGGAGGTGAGTTTATGACTGTCAAAATATTACTATACATGAAATGACGTTTTAAAAAGGCAACTCACAATCCGTTATACACTCCTGGGTTCCTCCCAACAATAACAGCATACCAGCGTGCTTCATCTTGAGTGGAGGCCATAGCTGCAGCTGAGGTGATCATGCTAGTGACTAATGGAGTGGGTGTGATAAATTAAATTACTACATACCAGGTGAACTAGGCAATGATGACAACTGAGAGGTAATTGGGGATCTAACCCCAAACTCTTGGTCCCAATCTGTGGACGTCATACAGATGTCGGTCTTCACATCGATATCCTGGGACATATATACGTTGGTCTTTGCGTCAATATCCTGGGACATATGCACGTTGGTCTTCACATCATTATCAGACATATGTACTTCAGGTGCAGTCGGAATAATAAGTGATGGTTCATCAACTAGGCACATGTTAACTGAGCTCATCAGATACTAGAAAGCATGTACCTTCCAGTATGTGATAGCCCAATTGACCATAGGCATCACAAAGCTTTTGTGGGATCTCCTCGACAGGGACCCTACAAAAGGGGAGATTGGCCTCTATGGTAAGGGTCAGACATGTTAGAAAGAGATCAAATTGGCACTTATGAGGAAGCAGAATGTGGATGAATCGAGCAGCTGGTGATCAAGAGTTAGTTCTAATAGAGAAATTTAACAAGGTAGTTGCCTTCAGTTGCTGTTTGCAGGGCCATTGATAGGATGATCAAGGCCTCTGCAGATGCTGCACATGAGTCACAGGGCTTTTGTGCATTCCTTGCAGTAGAGTTGGTCTGGGTCATCATGGATGGAAGGAACTATGCCTGGCAGTTTAAGTTTTCGAAAGACCCTTTTATTTGATATGAGCCATAACTTTGACGTCAGTGACATGGGGGCTTGGAGGGAACATTCCTGGTGGGTAAACAAAATGGTGACATGTTTATTCACTCCAAGTAGATCCACGCCCCTGGGCGATAGGAACACTAAATACAAAGGAGAAAATAAATTTAGTTTGCCATTATTTAGTGCCATGAGGTTAAGACAGCCTGAAATGAGTAACTGGCAGATCAATATGTTTTGTTGGTCCCACTTGAATATCTTGAGTGCTTTCTGAGCCTTTCTTAATTCCAGGGATGCAAGATCTTGCATAATTTGCATAATTGGCAGATCTCCTTATTGGCTGCAGTTAATCGCCTAGAGTTCATCTATGGCCTTCCTGAGAATAATGGTAGGGTTGCAAGATCTTGCAAAATTTTGCATATATCAAGTAAGCATAGTTAAAGACGGATTGCATATTGCAAGTGAGAATTCATACCACTTCTGAGTGCAGATGCACATCCTATCCAACAGTTATGCCTGTCACTTGGACTACTGATGAACAATGCAATTTCTTGAAAGCAGAGCTACCAGAATTCCTTGCAGCTCAGCGCCAGCATTGCATGCCTCGATTCTTGAAGGGGCTCGCTGAGCACTGGTTTGAGAAATGGCTGGAGCGAGATGTTCTCATCCCTGATACTGGAGAAACCTCACCTGCATTCTCAACCCCCAAAGACAAGGAGGGGCTTGCTGCTGCCGTCGTGGGCCAAAAAAGGTCAGATTTCATACCTTGGAGAAAGATACAGACTCACCAATAAGTACAACATAGCAATTAAAAACCTGGATGCAATGGAACTCGTCAAAAATGAAGCATACATCCACTAAACATGATCTGACTTGGTTTAATAGTGTCATTGGCAAGGTCAAACATACACATGCTCCACAAGCAATTGAGATTTATCAGCAGCATAAGAAGGAAGAGATCAAAGAGCGCATCAAAGCAGAGAGGAAAATAGCACCAAAACTCCAAAGGAGTGTATGACAATTCACCGCCAAGTTGTAGCCAAGATGTGGGACAATGAAGACAACAACATCATAGCTGAGGTCAAAGAAGCAGTAGAGAAGCAGAAGAACAAGCCAAAGGAGGAAGTGGGGAAAGATGATGAAGGTCAATCTCCTGAGCAATATAACCAGTATGCGAAGTTCCCTGCTCACGATAGTATGCCAGCTCACATGGCCTTCTACACAGAGCAATTTTGGCCTTGCCATCAATACTCCAGTTGGCGATACAATCTGTGGCTGAGGCAACTGGCTGGGTGTTTTTTGTTAGTGCAGGAGGTCCAAACCCAGCCAATGACAGTCATATCTACATGGAAAAGTAAGTGGAAATTACAGCTTAAAAATATATGCTGATCTGTTGTCAAACAAGCTGTTACTTCAGCCCAGTCACCTCTGTTGGTAGTGATTTTGAGAGCTCATATGTCGGATTTGAAAAGGGATTCCAGGAGCCATTTGCAACGCATGTCAAGTATTGCTTCTGTAAGTAATCTTCACCAAGTGCATCAATGCTAAAACTAATTGTTCTCCAGCCAAACACATTCATCAAGCACGCACCTTGAAGCCTAGCAACAGGAAGCACGTAGTTGATGAGGAAGGGAGCGAAGACGCAATCAAGAAACTCTCCTCAACAGCAGGTGAGGTTGGTGACCAGAATACCTCAAGTCCACAATCAAGTCTGGAAGTCCAGCCCCCAAGGTGTTTGGTGGATACGGAGGAAGATGACATGAGATTAGGAAACAATGCCAGCAACATTGACCTTGGTGACGTTGATCATGATCATATCAACAATAGCAAGCATGGGAATGTTGATTTTGACTTACAAATCATGCACACACCTCAACGACATGCCTTGGATCAACAAGCCATTGAGACTTGGACTTGGAGTACTCTGCTGACTTCCCCATCCCCTCCTCAAATTCCTTTTGCTCCCAATGGCCCAACCTCTCCAATTGAGCATGCATTTGCACATCTTGCTGCTAGTGCGACTACACCATTGATTCATATCCCCACACCTACTCCGCCATATGCATGTGATCCAAATCTTGATCCTAGATTGTTTGACAAGGAAAACAACCCTCCTGTGAACCATCCCCCACTTGCTGACTACCAACTTCCTGGTGTGACCATTGACAAGGCTCTTTCCATATCACCCTCTGTCCCAACTGCGCGTAAACAAGCCACGCATGCAACACCAAGAGCAGGGATTCCAGGAAGGTCAGCACCACTGCCCAGACTACAGCAGCCAAGAAACATGCAGCAATGCAGGCCACCAGCAAAGCGACAGAAAAAGCAGGGCTGCAGACAGCTGAAAATAGTACCAGGGGGAGGAAGCACAAGAATAGGCTCAACCCAGATGGTGAAGAGTTTGTGAAGCTGAAGAAGGCAAAGTGTGCCATGGGTGCAAGAATGCAGATATCAGTAGTGTAGCTGTGCTGTAAGCTGTAGCTAAAATGATTGTTCTATTGTCTGCTTTGAATATGTCCTAAGCTTTCATTGTATATGGGGTTTCCAATAAACGGCAAATAATGTATCAGGCGTGTGAGCCCAAGAAGGTAATTGTTTGATCACTGTGCATCGCGATGATCATCTCTTGGAGCTATCAGTAATTGACACCACCCAGAAAGGTAATGTTTTGATTGCTGTGATGGGCAAAGGGCAGTGGGAGTGGCAGGATTGCCAGCCAATTCAGAAAAGGAAGACACTCAGCAGGCATCTTGCAAAATTTTGCATGTATCAAGGTGCTTCTCAGTTACAATGGAATATGCATACAGTATTTTTTCTCACTACAATAGTATTTTGCATGCTAATGACATATATGCCTGGGTACAGCCAGAGAACGAGCACTGAACCACCCTGATACATTGCCAATGAAGAATTTGAGCTGTCCAACCCAGACAAAGAAACCGAACCTGAACCCACCAATTAATTCCTTGACAGCACCGACACCAACAATTATGACATGATGTCCAAAGAGATCAAGATCTGTGCACCCACTGACTTCCATGGAGAAAGAACTAAAACAAACACATTCCTCTCCCAAGTTTCCCTCTACCTACAAGAAAACGAGGACATCTATGACACCAATGACAAGAAGATCATCTTCATGCTTTCATTTATGAATGGAGGCACAGCAACAGGATGGGCAGAATCAAAAGCAGGAGAAGCAAACTTAGGAACATGGGCAGACCTCAAAGTGGCATTCAAGACTGCATTCTCTCCAATTGATGATGCAGGAGACACATGACAGAAGATGAAATTGCTCAAACAAACCAGAGATGTCAAAGACTACATTGCCCAGTTCAGAATCTTGAAGGGAAGGGCTGAGATTAATGAAGATGTTTCCCTCATCAAATACTTCATTGACAGATTACACCCCAAGTTGACAGAAAAAATCTACAACATGGAGACAATCCCCACCACTCTCAAAAAGATGATAGAAGCAGCCACAAAATACGACGGTCAGTGGAAACAAGCACATGCCATCATGGGAAAAACGCGCACCATCTATGTTGGGAATGGAGTGGTGAACAGTGACAGGAAGAGTTAAGGACAAGGTTAGAAGATGAAGTTAATCTCAAAGGCTAGTGAGTGAGGGAGTCTGCCACAGGGAGGAATGTTATTATCATCTCCTACATGATGTGCAATATTTATACTACACAGTTAGGAGGTATAGTGTAATGCACTCCTTTAATATATAAAGGAGGTATTCTGTAATAGACCCCTGTACCAGTTAATAATAGAATAACTATGTCATATCCCCTATAACAGTGTCAATAATAGTGACATATGATATCATGGCTTGGTAAGTCCTAGACTTCCTGCAGGGTGTGTCATAGACACTCTATCCATAGCTTTGTCTTGGATAGGCTATCATAGACATGGCTATATCTTGCCTATCCTATGATAGACATGCTGCAGATGATTAATCCTGTAGCATGTGTTAACTGTGGATTCCCCTATATGTCTCTGCATGTGTTAATATGACTTAGCATATTCTGGCAATATTCCCTAGGCATGTTAACTGCCTTGGCTTGCCTGTATACTCTTGTATACATAATCCCAACAATCTACAAACCCTGATCCACCCCTTTGATCAAGAAAGAAGCCACTGACATCAATTGACTATCTACCACCGAACACATGGAGTATATGTGAAAGGGGTTATGCTTTATTTGTCACAAGCCTGGACATTGCTCCAGAGACACAAGAAAGATGGGACAATCATGACATCTCCCTCTCCCAAACCTTGGCAGAAGAAGACAGGGCAAGGATTATACAACAACCTCTGCACCATGATGGGAGAGTTAGATGAAGAAGAATGAGAGAAAGCCCTTGCAATCCTTGAAAAGGAGGGTTTTTAAAGAAGCGGACTGGAATGACATCAGACCCTGCTGAGTTGATGGTTTCCTCTGTATTAGTAGCTGATATGAGACAAAAGTCCATGAGAATCCCTATTAAACTAGAAACAGAAACCAAAATTGTCGAAACAGAAGCACTCCTCGACTCAGGAGTGGCAGAAACATTCATTGATCGAGACTTTACAAACAGTTGCAGACTCCAAATGACACCCCTGGCCAGACCAATCAAAACCTGGAATGCTGATGACACTTTAAACAAAAACGGAACAACTCACTCAACCATGGCCCAACTCACCATCGGAGATAAGCAAATGGACAAACAATATCTAGTAACTGGTTTGGGAAAAGAGTCAGTAATCCTGGGATTAACCTGGTTCAGAAAAGAGAACCCTGACATCAACTGGAGAAAAGGTACCATCACATTCCCTGACAAAGAAGAACAAATTGTCTGTATTTGGAGAATCATTGCTAAATCTAGGGAAATGATGAAGAACACAGCATTCAAACCAACTACCAAAAATCGAACCCAGGAAACTCTCCCCGAAAAAGAAAATCCCATCATGAATGAAAACACCGTCCCTGAAGAAATGATTAGTCAAGAAAAAGATGACCCCTCTATTCAACTAATAAAGGACGACAATCTGAAACACAATGATGAAGATTTGGTAATTGCATACATTAAAGGAGAACTGGTCATTGGAATATTCAACAATACAAAACCAGAACCATCTGTCACCCAAGAATATGACTCACCAAAATATTCTTACTCCAACAGTACAGGAAGAATATCCAGGATTTGGACAAGGAATTTGGATTAGAGTCAAGACCTCCTGTTGGGAGGTAAAGCTGGAAGCTGACTAGAAGCTTTTAGACGAAGGGGGGCACTCCTCTAAATGTCTCAGAGGTCAGGAATTAATTGTCTCAGTATATACTATACATATAGTATATATAGTATATAATGCTGAAGTAATGCTGAAGTAACAGTAATTAGTAATGTCATAATTACCGCTCTGGATATAGCAATTATAGGCTTGTATCCCAACACTCCCCCTCAAGCCTAGAACGGCTGGGTGAAATGGTTAAATATTTTATCATTACTCCCCCTAAAGTCAAGGGTGGAATAAGTTTCTCCAGTTGCATTAAAACCTCTGTGGTGGAAAAAACCTGCTGGGAAAAAATCCAACTCACATGAGGAAAGCTGCTGGGTTAACCTGACTGAACTCCCATCTCGTCCCTATGTCGTGTAAATTTAGGCTTCGGCAGAGCCTTTGTTAATACGTCTGCAGTTTGCTCCGGATCACGACAGTTTTGAATTTATATTGATTTATTGGCCACGAGATCCCGGACCCAGTGATAGTGGATAGCGATGTGTTTTGATCTCTGATGAAATTCAGGGTTCTGAGTTAAAATTACTGACCCTTCGTTATCGCCTTTATTCACTGTGGGGAATTGTTGTGCAAATCCGAGTTCTTCATATAAATTTCTTAGCCATACGGCTTCGCGTCCAGCATCTGATAATGCAATATATTCAGCTTCAGTAGAGGATAGTGCAATAATAGTTTGTTTCTTAGATTTCCATGTTATTGCTCCCCCGGACGCTTTGAAAATATAGCCGGTTGTGGATTTGAGATCTTCAATATTAGCAAATGAAGCATCAGCATATCCGTGGAAGAGGTTATTGTTTTCAGTCTCATCTTGGGATTTATAAATTATCCTGAGAGTTTTTGTACCAGCCAAGTACCTGAGTATTCGCTTTATTGCACCGTGGTGTTGTAAACCTGGGTTAGCAGTGTAGGCGGCCAACTTGTTAACGGCAAAGCTGATATCGGGTCGTGTGGAATTTGATAGGAATTGTAGACATCCTAATAATTTTGCGTATGAATTACTCCTGTTGGGTTCATTATAATCCGGATTCGCCAATAATTTAATATTGGGATCCATTGGCATTCCAACTGGATTCGTGTCAAGCATTCCCTCCTTGGGGAGAATATTTTCAATGTATTTCTCCTGAGATATCTTGATCGCGTCGTCTTGGCACGTAATTTCTATGCCAACTATTTTGCTCGGCTCCCCGAGGTTGGTTACTTCCCATTCCGTACTGAGCGTATTTTTCATATGCTTCATCATAGAATCGGAAGACGCAAAGAGTAATGTGTCATTGACCCAGACTGTTATTATTCCCAAGTCATCGTCGACCCTTCGAATATACGCGCATGGATCTGCAAATAAGCGTCTGTATTCGTGAATTTTGAGTTTACCATCAAATTCATTATTCCACTCTCGCCCTGCCTGCTTTAGTCCATAAAGCGGTTTCACTAACCTACATACCCGGCCTGTTCCATCTTCTTGTCCTTCAGGTTGCTTCATATATATTTCTTCTTTTAATGTGCCATTGAGGTATGCGCCCTTTATGTCCATCTGTTGTATTTTTAGACCGTTCTTTGATGCGAGTGCTAATACTGCTCGGAGCATGTCCATCCGGACTACGGGTGAGAAGGTATCCATATAATCATAGCCTGGTTGTTGTGCACATCCTTTTGCAACTAATCGGGCTCAGTATCTTATAATTTCCCCTTGTTTATTTCTTTTCCAGACAAAGACCCATTTGTTCGCGATGGGTATCACGTCAGGAGGTTTCTGGACCAATTCCCATGTCCCCTTCTCCTTTAATAGGTTCAATTCATTTTGTATGGCTATTTGCCATTCCGGCAAATCAAGGGAGATCCGTGCATCTTTGAGCATGTTTATTTCGTCTCCAGTCATTATTGCATAGGCTTCATCGTTATCTAGGAAGGTATTCGCTTCTTCCTCTTCTGCAAGGTGTAACAAGGGTTTATAGTTGGTATGAACTCCACATGTTTGTCGTGGTTCATTTCTCTGCATTGCACGCGTCTTGCGCGGTTCATCAATATCAATGCAATCATTATTATCAACTCATTTCCGCTTCCGGGATTGCTTCTCCGGGTTACGAGGTTCTATTTCCGGTATATCTGGTTCTTCTCCGATTGATGATGCGGCTCTGATCAGAGGTTCATCATTTGTGATTGGCAATTGTGGGGGTGGCTGTGCCTCAATCTGCCTACGGTGGGGTTCTATAATTGGAATTCTCGGCGGCGCGCCTCCATCAGACTCCCCCTCGCGTGTCGAGGGTTCCATTGTATTGTCGTCGGAAGGTTTAGATTTTGGAGTACCAGTCAATAGCTTGAAATTCCGCGAAGTTAATACATTATGTGTTTCGGCATTGTAATATTTGACTGCTCCGGCACCGTCGTCGTATCCAAGATATATGCGGCGCTTTGATTTAGGAAGCATTTTTCTTTCCTTTTTCTGACCTTGTAATAAGATCCATACTGGTGCGCCAAATTCGCGTAAGTGTGAAACATCCGGTTGTTCATTGTGCCATCCCTCATAAGGAGTTAATTTCCAAAGATGCTTCATATACGATCGGTTGCGGAGATAGGCGGTGTGCATGACGGCATATTCCCAGAGGTTTTCTGGGAGCTCGCTCGCGGATAGCATTGCGCGCGATAATTCAACAAGTGTCCTATTCATTCTTTCTGCAATGCCATTTTGTGATGCAGAGTACGGTGCGGTTAATAGTATTTGTATCCCGCATTCCTTAGAATAGTTTTCCAATTTTTCATTGACAAATTCTTTTCTGCAATCAATTTGAATCCCCTTGGGTGTTTGGCCTTGTGTTTTTATATAGGCCAAATAATTTATTACTCCCTGTGCTGCATCACTCTTTTCTTTTAGACATTCGACAGTGACATACCTCTTGGCATCGTCAACAAATAATAAATAATAGTGTTTTCCGTTGATGGACTTGACAGCATATTTTCCCCATAAATCTATATGCATCAATTCTCTGGTTTCAGTATTCCATTTGACTGATTTTGGGAATGGTTTAATGTGTTGTTTTGCGGCTATACATGTCTCGCATTCTGGTTTTGGGGTGGCCAGATCAACATTAAATCCTTTTACCATATTTCCGTCGAGTAGTAATTGTAGCCCAGTATATCCGATATGTCCAAATCGTCGATGCCATGTTTTCCAACTGAGTGATGTTTCATTTCCACTGAAAGTTATATTATTTTCAGCATTGTTGGCAATGTCATTCAGGTTTCTAATAATCATTTCCATTTTGTAGAGATGATTATTGATTTTATTCCCGTGTGCAACGGCTTTACCATTTTTATTGATGAGGGTTATTTCCCCTTGTCCCCCTTTGTATTTTCCTCCTGCGGCGTCCCATCTTCCTAGCGAAATTGAGATGAAGAATATATTTTTCTCCATTACATGTCACAATTAGATCGACATTTCCTCGTCCTTCTATTTTTGCCTCTTTCCCTCCTACACCTGTTATGGAAATATTTTTCATAGGCTCATAGGAGGTAAATGCTTCTTTTTGATGTGTTACATGTGAAGTGGTTGCCGAGTTGGCCAGCCAATCATAATAGATCAGACGCTCATCAATTATGGCATTGTTATTATATGCATCAAAATTATGCCCTTCCTTGTCTGCTGAGAAAGTAATATGTTCTTCTACTATCATTGAAGTATCCCCAGGCTTCTTCTCTTTCGCTTTCGCTTTCTTCTTTCCCCAACAATTCTTTGCATAATGTCCAAATTTCCCGCAGTTACGGCATTTGTTCCCATCAAATTTTCGGCATTTGCTTGTCCAATGCCCCGCGCGCTTGCAATGATTGCAATAAGATTTGATGGAGATTTTCTTTTTGGTAATACGGTTTTCCAGGGATTTACTGGGACCAGTAGCTTTCTGGGTTCGCACCAGATTTACGCTCCTGCCGGTTCCATTATTATTCCCATTCCAATTTAGCCGAAGTTTATATTCCTCTCGTAATAATCCTATAAACGCGTCCGATGATAAGCAGCGCTTGGGGTCCAAGTTATTGGGATCATTTGTGTTGCCATTGTATGGCTCCACATAAGTTTGCCAAGACGATGGTAGAGATGCCGATATGATAGATTTGAATTGGGTGTTGGAGATATGAAATTCCTTATTAGGGAATTTATTGATGCGGTCGCGGTAAGATTTCAGGGTGTTCATATGCTTTAGAAGATCGTCGGTAGCGTCGGCCTTTGTCTCGTACAGTAGGCACTGAATATGATTTATGGTTTGATGCGCTTTGTTTTCGTGAGTAACGGATAGCGGGAGTACATCGCTTCTGCCGTAGTTTTTGATCCGACGTGATTCATTTGCGAAGAGGTAACGTTATGTATTATAACTTGCTGTGCCCAGGTGTCGTTCTTGTCCCAGTTGCGCGCCCCCTCGGCATCCCTGGATTCTTTTTCTTTTGGGTGTTTTACGGCCCTGTTAATATATCCAGTGATGTCACAATTAATAAATACCCATTTCATCCTTTCTCTCCATTCGTGCTAATTCTCATCAGTAAGGTGATCCCGATCGGAGATCTTGTTTATGTTAGAATATTCTTTGGTACGAATTAGAAGGATCGTGGGCTTCTTTTGTTTCGGCGGGATTCCCGCCTTGGGCGCGGCTGGTGGCGCTCCCACTGTAGCGTGTTGGGAAGCGGCTGGTGATGGCCCAAATAATTCCATATGGTCAGCTAAGTCCTGATCATACTCCTGGATGTATTCTTGAGGGTTTTCTTCATCACTGTCTGGGACAAATTCTTCAATATTGCTTGGGGCTTTTGACATGTTGTAGAAGGTTTTGTAAATAGATTTTTGGGTTGTTTATAATAAGCCAGGGCCCATAACCTGTTGGGAGGTAAAGCTGGAAGCTGACTAGAGGCTTTTAGATGAAGGGGGGCACTCCTCTGAATGTCTCAGAGGTCAGGAATCAATTGTCTCAGTATATACTATACATATAGTATATATAGTATATAATGCTGAAGTAATGCTGAAGTAACAGTAATTAGTAATGTCATAATTACCGCTCTGGATATAGCAATTATAGGCTTGTATCCCAACACCTCCATCTCTCAGAAACTCGCCCACGACAATCAATCTGACAACCCAGAAAAAGTGAAAACCCTCGACAATATCCTGCTGGCACAATATCGAAACTACCAAAGAGTATTTGAAAAAGCAGCATTGGAATGATTCCCTGAATCGAAACCCTGGGATCACACCATTGATCTAAAAGATGATTTTCTACCAAAAGATTGTAAAGTTTACCCTCTGACACCAACAGAACAATCGAAAATGGATGACTTCCTCAAAGAGAATCTAAAGAAAGGATATATCAGACAATCAAAATCACCCATGGCATCACCCTTCTTTTTCATCACAAAGAAAGATTCCAAAGCCCTCCAACCCTGCCAAGACTACCGGTACCTTAATCACAGAATGATCAAAAACACTTATCTGCCTCCGTTAGTCAGTGACCTCCTTGACAAATTAAAAGGAGCGCATTGGTTTACAAAACTTGACATCTGATGGGGATATCACAACATCCAAATTAAAGAAGGAAATCAATGGAAAGCAGCCTTCAAAACAAACAAAGGGCTGTTTGAACCAATGGTGATGTTTTTTGGATTATGCAACTCCCCCGCTACATTCCAAGGCATGATGAACAACATTTTCAAAGACATGATTGACAAAGGATGGGTTGTCATTTACATGGATGACATCCTGATCTTTTCACATGACCTTGAAGAACATCAATGGCGGACGAAACAAATCCTCCAATGACTTTAAGACAATGACCTATATCTCAAACCAGAAAAGTGTAAATTCAACATCCAAGAAGTCGGATTCCTTGGGCTAATTGTCAAACTGGATCAAATCTTAATGGACCCCACAAAATTAGCAGGAATCAAGGACTGGCCAGAACCAACAAATGTCAGAGAAGTATGATCCTTTTTAGGATTCAGAAACTTCTATCAAAGATTCATTGGGAGGTTTGCCGAATTAGCAAGACTGCTAAATGACTTAACCTGAAAAGATATTAAATTTGAATGGATAGAAGCATGCCAAACATCATTTGATGCACTAAAAGCCAAATTTGCACAGGCACCAATCCTACTAATGCCCAATCTGGCAAGACCCTTCACGATTGAATCAGATGCCTCAAAATTTGCTACCGGCACAGTGCTTCAACAACAAAGCACTGATGGACAATGGCACCCATGCAGATATATCTCACATTCACTTGATGCCTTAAAAAATCTATGATCAGGAACTCCTGGGCATCATATGCACCCTAGAAACCTGGTGCCATTACATCCAAGGAAGTGCACACCTGGTGACAATCCTATCAGATCACAAAAATCTGACATATTTCCGCACTGCCCAGAAACTGAACAGAAGACAAGCCCAATGGAGCCTGTTTTTATCAGAATTTGAACTAAAACTTTTGCACATGCCAGGGTCGCAAATGATACAATCTGATGTGCTATTGTGAAGAGAAGATTGGAACAAAGGAACCGAAAATGACAACAAAAACATCACACTCCTCCCTCCAGAGGTCTTCATTAACATCATCAATACAGGCATGAAAACGGCTCTACTCCAAGCAACGATCAAAGATGAACTAGTTGTAGATGCAATCAAAGCACTCAAAACAAATGGAATGACACTGATCAAATCCGATCTGATGGATTAGGAAGTGAAAGATGGCTTAGTCTTTTTCAAAAACAGATGTTACATACCACCCAATGCCAACCTCAGAAAAAGAATAATTGAATGATACCACAACTCATCTGCAGAGATTACTGGTGGCTGTGGATGACTGTATTAATCATGAATTGGGTAGAAGGCTGTGCAAAATGTCAACAAATGAAGGTCAATACACACCCCTCAACATCACCACTCACGCCAATAAAAAGCACCTCAACATGCCCATTTGCACTTGTTACAATGGATTTCATCATGGACCTGCCCCTTTCAGATGGATCCAATTCACTCATGGTCATGGTAGACCATGGTCTTACTAAGGGGGTAATTTTAATCCCCTGCAACAAAACAATTGATGCATTAGGAGCTGCGGACATGTACTTGAAAAATGTTTACACCCAATTCAGACTACCAGACAAGATCATCTCTGACAGAGACCCCAGATTCACATCAAAACTCTACCAAGAGCTCAGAAAACTCCACGGAATCAAACTAGTGATGAGTACCACTTTTCACCCACAGACTGACAGAGAGACAGAGCGTGTGAATCAAGAAGTTGAAGTCTATCTCCGGATGTTCTGCACAAACAACCCCGAAACATGGAGAGCACTCCTCCCTACTGTGGAATTTGAGTGTACTATATGGTACATTGTAACTGCCCTACCTACAAATACAAATTTGCAGGTTTCATTTTTTGACATGGAAAGCAAGGGGGTGCCAGCCTGGGAATCCCATACTGGTGCCTGGTTAGTTAGTCCAGCTGCAGGCTGTGAAAAAAAAAAAAAGGACACCTCTGGAACAGGACCTTGGAACACCATATTGAGTACATATTATTAGTATCCGCAAACAGCATGGAGAGTGGTACAGCTTTAGGAAGGCCTCTAGCATCAGAAAGGAAGTGGAAAAAAATATGCCTTGAATGTCTTTCCATATTTGGACAATTTCTTTTTCTTGCATCATCAGTCAATGCAAGCTACCCACCACACTTGTACTCACTGCACCAGAAAACTATTTGATTGAAAACATGAGCAATGTTCAAGAGTCTATAGTATGTGTCACAGATTCTAGGTATAAAAGCAACATTGACAATCTAATCAAGATGGCACTGCCTGTTCTTGATGCAGAGGGATATGCTGTCTGTCCAGATTGTGATAGCCATGTCAATTGTGGTACAATAGGGCTTGCTAATCTTGAGAAACGCCATCATGGAAATAAAATCAGTAAAGCAGTGCAATAGAAATGAGATAAGGAGGTGAAAAAGAAGAAGGATGGAAACATTTTCAGCTTCTTGAAACCAAAAGCTGGGGTACTTGAGTGCAAACAAGCTGGTTGTGAGACTCAGTGGGTAAGTACAGCATATATATTATGAGTGCTGATGAATTTTCTGACTCACTTTATATGTCCAGTATACAATATGTAGAACTTGAGCTAGAGCCACAGAATTGGGTGTGAGTCGCCTGTGAAGCATCTGAGGACATGGAGGAAAGCACCAATGATGATGAGGTCATATCACTATATATAGACGCATTCCTGATTAGGTAATTTAGTTAGTCCAGCAGAATTGGTCTTAGCAAAAAAATCGACCCTGGGTCTTTTTTTTTGATGCTGGAGCACCCTTGATGGAAAGCAAGACATTATGAGAACTACACTCAAAGTCAGTGCAATAAATATCCAGACTTGTCATATCCCATGCAAGCCTGCAATGGAACTCTGGCAGATCACTGATGGAGCCACCGCTATTTCAAATAACCATTTCAAATAACCATTTTAAATAACCATTTTAAATTCTATTTCATATACTTCTCCTGTTTTGTTTGTATCACATATCATTGATTGATTATCTTACTTACTGTGTACTTGGTACTCCACAGGCTCCGCCGTAGTTTACCTAGTTACTATAAAACCTAGCTACCATCACTTGTAACTTCAGTTTGATTATTGCATTGTTACCTCTCCAACTCTCTCACCTCTAAGTCCTCTTTGACTCTTACTTCCGGAACTCCGCCAGACCTCTGCTCTTATTATCATCTTCTTGTAAATTGGACATCGGGCATAGAGAAGGGCGCAATCTCTTATAGATTGAAGCCAAGTCCATTGTCGCATTGGAACTCTGTTGGAACGCCACTGTAACTCCGCCCTACAAGATCAGTTCATAACAAGACTATGGAATTCTCTGTTTATATTAGATTTTGGTAACATTCAAGTCTGAGAATGAGATCAATTTTTTGGATTGACATGCTCAGCATATTGACTCCTGAGTTCTAGCAGGGTTGTAGAACTCCCTCAATGGCTGGGGACATTCTATTTCTTGCTACTATGCTGGTGGCTGATCACCTAGTTTGGAACCTCCATTGAACTACTCTTGGTACACTTAATGCAATGGTCTTTGATTTCTCTATATACTCTGGTATTAATCCTGTGGATTGTGTGTATTGAGGCATGCTTGAAGAGCAGAAGGTGACTAGGGTAGCATTCTTATCAAGTTTTGGTGTTCTAAATTATTTGCATAATTCTAATAGTGGCCAAGCACTATCCATGCTATAGCCGATTCATGTCTCCTGATACTGATAGTCATCAGTAAATTCGCAAAATAGATTCCGGGTTTTTACTGGTTTTCAGGTTTCTAGAAACCAGAAACTTTGAAACCAGGAAACCAGGGAGGTCACAAATACTGTAGTAGGTAAAGCGTACAAACTAATGCCCAGTCAAGAGTTTGTGGGCATGATTATTGATAAAATGATTAACAAAGAAGGAATATGTTTCCGCTTACGGGTATGGGTATGGCATTGCCCTACCCGTGCAACACCGTACCCTTACCCACAGGTTTACGGGTACTGACAGCCGGTCATGTGCGTGATCATATGATGTTGTTGATCACAAACAACACCAACATCAACAGCAACGACAACTACAACTACGACCACGACCCCCTCCCTCGCTCCAAGTGCGAGTGGGTGGGGGATTTTCTTTTGTTCTGGGCAATGATGACAGCGACGACCCCTCCCTCGCATCAAGCGTGAGCAATGACAATGACGACAACCTCCCTCCCTCGCTCCAAATGCGACTGGGGTGGTTTGGCTTTTGTCCTGGCCAACAACGACGATGACGACCCCCTCCCTCACATCAAACGTGAGTGGGGGGGTTCTTCTTGTGTTCTGTGCAACAACGATGGCGACGGCCCCCTCCCTCGCATCAAACATGAGCAATGATGACAGCGACAACCCCTCTCCCTCGCTCCAAACGCAAGTGGGGGATTTTTCTTGTGTTCTGGGCAATGACAACGACGACAACCCCCTCCCTCACATCAAACGTGAGTGGGGGGGTTCTTGTGTTCTGTGCAACGACGACGGTGATGACGACCCCCTCCCTCGCATCAAACACGAGCTGGAGGGGATATCTTGTGGTTGTAGGCAACAACGACAACTCCCCCTCCTTCGTGTGTAACACGAGTTGGAGGGGGCTATCTCTTGGCTCTAGGCAATGCCGACGACGACTCCCTCTCCACCACCACCCCCCCCCTCACTGCAAATGCGAGCGGGGGGGGTTTCTCTTTTGATAAAGTAATTAGATTATCTAAATATACATATTCATGCTGAACACCATGAATAACCATGGGTAACCCGCACAACCCGCAGTAACACCGTACCCCTACCCATGCCAGTACGGTGTTCATGGGTATGGGTAAGGTTATGAAGAAATATACCCGAGGGTTACCCATGCCGTGCCCTAAGGCTGAGATTCATCAAGCACAACAAAAACAGTATCATGGCATGGCTTTCCATGGAAATCAGGAGTGGACCAGATCAGTTTGCACTTCATTCTGCCAGCCCCACAAAGATCGCTCGGGGCATAGAAGGTCGCCACAGCCATGTGGTAAACTTTGATTTCTCCCTCAAATTGAGGACGATCCTCAATTGCCGCTGGGGCTGCTTCGTGCTCAGGATTGTCGTATGCGTAGAGAAAGTGTCAAAGGGTGAGAGGAAATTTAGGTTGATTGATATACACCATGAGTGCCTGTAGGTCTCGTGGATAGCTGGTGCCAGATTCTAGATGAAAAATAGAGTCAGTATGTCTATGGAACAGGTTAGATATTGCCAGACTTATGGCATCTTTGTGCGAGCTTTACAATAGACAACATGCCACTTGCAGGATCACCTGGCTCTGGACCATCTTCATCTTCATCTTCATCTTCTGGTTTGGTGACACCTGAGGCGATGTGAGCTGCCACAAAATCCTCTTCAGCCCTGACACCTGCCATATATGATGATGTCGATCCAACCAACATTCCACAATCTAAGAAAACCTGTCACAATGCAGCAATCTTGTCCATCCGCATAATCGTTCGAAGCATCTGGATAAGCACTCGGAATTGGCTTGAACATCGCCAAGGTTCCTTCACAGCCTTGATATGCTTTGATTCTGTGATTGAAGAACAGAGACCATTTGAGGAACCGAACAACTGTATTGCGTAATAGAAATGACTGAGTGCATGTTGACGTGGCAATGAGATCATTGTCCGAATGCCTGCTTTGATGAAAATTCTGGGCAGATCATGAAATTTCTCAACACTTTTACAGAAATGTTTGAGTGCTGGCCCTGTGATGGCATTTTGATGAGCAATATAACAGGCATCCATGAAGCTAGTAATGCACCGGACCATGGCAGAAGGCACATAGCCCGCAATAGCAGCAATGAATACCTGGAATATTATATTCATTCCATGTGAACTATGAGTGTGAGGTCCATGATAACATACCTTCATCAATGCCTTTGAATCATCACCTGTCCATTGTTTGTAATCTCGGCCATCAGGAAATCGCCGGAGGCCAGGAAATGGTGGAACAGCTGAGATACTGTGTGTTATGTGAGAGATTGCTGATATTGTAGCTCAAACATGCACGCACTGGTGGTCAATGTCCTCAATAATCTCCAGCACAACCTTTTCACCATGTGTGATGTGCAAATATTCCATGACCCAATCCACAAGATGATCCTTAAAGGTTTCTTTTATAGGTTGATGCAGGAGATCTGGTGCAAGAAGTTCGTGTATAACAGCACGGGGAAATCCATGTGTAAAGGGCTACAAAATAAGGTGAAAAGACAGTTTTATACGATGGCTGTAAATGAACAAACCACAATGTCATGCCTGATGCCGAAATCATCCCAAAGAATTCCAGGATCAAAGTTTTTGATGAGAAAATCAGTCTTCTCATGTGAGTGGCGATGGCGTCCTGGGCCATCAAGGTCTGTCAGCTGTGCATCACATCTGGGGGTCGAATTATCAGCAATTGTGGCACCTGAGTACATACAGTATTTACTTAGGGCACCAGTTTGAGACAGTTCCTGCGAGCCAAACCTGCTCAGGATAATCTGCTATATAGGGGCCTAGACTGAAGATAACCCGACGAAAATGTCCATCAGGACATCTTATAACTTTCAGCTTGGTCATGTATAGCTTGAGGGGCGAGAAAATGATGTCCAGGCATGCATGATAGTGTTGACAAGAGAACTTCTGGAACTCAGGCTTCTTCCATTGATGTTTGCTTGCTACATATTCAACCATCAGTCAATAAAAGTTATTCTTTAATTATATGATCATGTACTCTTGGGGATCAGCAGGAAAGCAACAGGCACAACTGCATTTCCATGTCCACGACGGGCTGTGTTTGAAATATTTCCAGCTGAAGCATAGACTGGATGGTATTCCTGGTGCCCAGTTGCAACTGACACCATTGTTTTATCACTGCCTGAAAATATGGTACTAGCATGGCACCACAAGTCGAACAGTCTTCAGCAATGGTATTCTGAAATTTCATGTAAGCATGTGAAACTCCTCTGAAGAAAAAGAACGTACTGCTTCGCGATTTGCCCAGTATCCTGACATGAGATGAGAATAAACCTGATCACCTTAGGGATCATACTCCTGATATGGCACATACTCAAAATGACCATCAAACTCAGTTGATGCTAGCTGGTGTTTGAGGACAGTTAACATATCTCTCACATTCAGCTCATATGCTGTCTCCATCCATTGAGGTGCTGGTTGTGGTTTCGGTCCAGTGTAGTGTAAGTAACATGTTCTCCAGGTGACATTTCCAGCCAAAATGGAGTCAATGGTTTCATAAAGCTCGCTGGCGCTGCTCCAAGGAACACCATCAGATGATTTATGTTTGGATCCATGCTTGATAACAGTTGCAAGACAGAGATCTAACCCCGTGTTGATATCATCTGCAGATGATTGAAGCCACACATAGTGATAATAAGCCCAGTCAAAGGCCAGCCCATCTGTGAAAGGAGCCCAACAATTATCAGAAGTGGCATCAATCGGTGCAGCAGGTGTAGGTTCCAGAATGGGCTCTCTGAGAAATGTGCCATCAGGAGCACAAGCCTGTGCTAAATAATTTGAAAACTGTCAAAAATACTGTATCTCTCAAAATAATGAAAAAAACAACCAGTAAGATGCAAATGGCTGATGCGAGTGTATTCTTTTGATTCTAAAGGCACTGGAATTCTCAGGTGTTTGGATCTTCTATGGCGAGTGTGGCCAGAGTTGGAGTGACATTTCTGGCCACAGACTGGGCAGTCAAATGCAGTTGTATGGGGAACAAGAGGTTGAGACTTTGTCGGCATCATAATAGATATAGTAGGTTGAGATTCTCCAAGGAACATCGAAGTTTGGATTCCAGAAAGTTCCACACCCTAAAGTGCAAACACATGAAGTTGAGATTGGCTAACAGTTCCCAGAGACATGTCAACAGCTTCAGAAAAACACGTCACATTCCTCAATACCCTACATTAATCCCCATCCTACTGAGCCATATCATGCCTGTTACACGTTCCTCCAAAACCAAGCCTACCACTCCTCATAAGCAGACAACATCCAGAAAGACAGGAATCACCAACAAAAAACATCAGCATAATGCACTGGCCAACAACAACGGTACATCTGCTCCAACAAAGAATGTGGAGTCCAGTGACACATTAGCACCAGAGAACGAGCAAAAGGGCCAACAACAGACCGGCATGATGCCTACCAATGATGGCTGCGATGACAACATTGAGGAGCGCCCAACAACCAAGCCTGGTGCATGCAAACACAATCAGAAGCCTAGCAATGACAGTGATGACGACGAGAATGTGCCAGCAAAACAAGCAAGAGTAGCACATCCAGCGGTAACACAAATGAAAAGTCGCACACAGAAACCTGTCCAGGAATATGCGGCACGGGACCCTCTTCCAGACTGTCCAGGACGCAATGTACAACCTGCTGCGATTGCCAAACCTGCTCCTTGTCACACATCGCAGGAAGTTGCTGCTGAATGTGAATCACAGCGGAAGGCCCTCGAAGAGAAGATTCGCGAAGGAGAGAGAGCAAAACAGCTGTTTGCTCAGATGAGTATAGCTGAAGAAGGGTTTGATCAAGCCCTACCTATGTTAAATCCACAACAGCTGTCAGCAGCAATTCACAAGCGTGGAGTTGCTGCTCTTGACGAAGAGCATAGTGAAGATGGCAAGGATTTTGATTTCCAGGAAGCAGAGGACTATTTATCTTCCGATGCAGATAATACTGCTGTCGAACCTCTACAGGAATGCAAGGTAAGCGCTGAACGCCCAGGGAAGTCAGCTTGCCAGTCTAAAGAACATTATCACTTCTAGGGAAAGAGGGGCAAGAAACCAGCGAAGGGAACGACATAAAATGACATTGGAGCGATAACAGAGGAGTTACATGGTAGCAAGAAACAGAAAATGTGTCGCAAAGTACGTTGATTCAGATCACATGTGACCGCTTATAGCTTATCCCCGATCATTATCCGAAATCTTATCAAAAATGTACAGCTTTACAGCCTTGGATACAGCGCCAAAGAAATATCAAAATGCGGGTCTAGTAGTACGCAAGAACAAGGTGACGAAGAAAAGATCCAAACCCATCGATCTGTTCCAGAGTGGTGGCCTCGACGACCAGGATGCTGATGCAGCTCGACCTGCCTTCCCTCGCAGTTACGCTGACCTTACGCCGCTCGACATCAACTCTAACCCAAACAACCTCAAGCGAAATCACTCACGCAAGAATAATGTGCGATCATTTCTATTTTCCCCCTTATATCTAAACTCTTACTAACATCGAGATCATGCTTAGCTTGTTGCTGTAATAGCAGATGACAGTGCTGTTGGTAATGGCACTGTGACCAAGGTGCGAAACTGACATTCTCAATAAACACGATTCTATACTAAAATTACTATGGTGAAAGGAGGTGAAGAAGGTGAAGAACACATTTAAGGCTCTCGAAAACCAACACGTTGGCGGCGGCATTGCTGTGAACACTGAGTCGAAGCTTGTTGATACTGCGGTTGGTGTTCAATTTCTCCGAGATGGTCGTTGGGCACAGGTCTTCACCCCAACGATCACCCATGCTCTTTATATCTCACGAGAGCCCTTCCTTGAGTGGACTTCTGAGTCCCCAGTCTTTCTCGCAACTGTGCAGCATATATTCAATATATCCTTCAGCAACGTCACTTTGGTACTTTCAGCTAAGGATCCTCTTCTCGAAACAGTATGGGCCTGATCCGTATCTTGACTTGAATGATCACTGATCACTTGTTAGGCGTATAAACATGTGAAAAATCGATGCTTGCCAGCAGCATTCTAGACACCATTAAAAAGTTTTTCGAGACCACCGAATTCGCTGACCAACCACGAAAAATTCGCGCTTATGTGCGCTGGGCATTAAAACCAGATGGACCAGCTTACTACCAAATTCCTACCCCGCAATCCTGCAAGGCTGATCGGAATGATCCCAATTACATCGTGAGTTTCTGATTCATCAGTTCCACATTTGCTAAAAGAAATTGTATTCAAAGGCACCGGATGGCTTTCTCCAGTCTAAATTCATAGCTCCAGTAGCCAATAAATTTCTCGGGTGTGCCAGGAGTTCAGTCCTGCAGCCTGCACTCAACGCAAGTAATCCACCAAAAGGTCTCTATGCCCTTATCCTTACTGCAGTAAGTTGAATCACTTTGTCACTCTTGTAACCCTTGTTGACGAGCATTTATATAGGTGGAACGTGCTTTTGCCACTCACTTTCAAGGCACTTACATACAACCTCCCAGATTCTCGCACGAAGCATGCTGGCGCCCAATTCGCGACTTTTACCGTCACCTTGATTGTCTGAGTGAGAGGCGCTGGAAGCTCGTACTGATGATCAAAAGTGATGAGAGTAGTGATGACAATGAGGAGGCTAACAAATCTATGCTATCTGCCTACCGTGCAGATCTGTACATTCCGGTGAGCCCCCAAAAAGTATGAAATCGATCTTGGGCCTTCACATACAGATGCTACACACTTTTTAATTATCCTGGAGATTTTGTTAATACTGCGTATGCTTGATTTAATGCTTACTTCACATTTGTATATAGACCCCATAGTGCTAATTAGTAGTTACCACAGTTTCGTAGGTTTCGTAGGTTTCTGTCACTGATTTCCCCCGAGGTTTCCTGGAAATAGGACATAGGTTCTCAAGTGCCTTGGTTTCCGGGTTTTTGCTGGTTTTCGGTGGTTACCTGGGTTAAATAACCACCAGAAAATGAAATGCAAAATTACTGATGGCCTATGGGCTGTGTGGGGTCTGTAACTCTTGTAATTCTCTCTTTCTCTCCTCTTTCTCTTTCCTTTTTTGGTATATTTTTTAGTAATTTATGTCAGCCAGGTGCAAACATGGTCACAGTGCCGATGATAGCAGCTCTTATCAAGGTGCACCCATACTTGGACAACCAAAATGATATCTTGGACATCCAAAAGCACGAGGCATATGATGTGAATTATGCTTGGAAGCCTTTCGGGGACCCAGTAAGTATGTATAATTTTTCGGAAGGGGCCGACCATGTTTTGAATGCAACTGTAGCCCGAGTCAGAAGTACAACGGATGGGGACGAGAATATGTAAATAGCCGTACTTACCTTAGGGTTGAGGTGGCGGCTATGATACCCGAACCCAGTTCTGGGATCATACAAGGATGGGATTGTGGGAAGATCAGAGTCAGGCCTCAGGTGCGGTTGACATTCTTGATGCAGGGTGTCAAACAAATTTCAGTCTCGGGCCTGAAGTACATACTACATAGTGGCTCACTCAAGTCCTCAAGCCTCTCAAGATGGACAATCTCGAAACTCAACACTTGACTGCGCAGCTCGTAACCTTAAGATCTGACCTTGAGCTTGCGGCTTTCCATAACGACCTGCTCCCAGATGCCCTAATACAAGAATTTCAGAAACGACTCGTCGACGCTCAAGTTCGCCTTGCATCCCAAGTCAACGCCCACACGGCCTCGCTCAATCACAACCCTCGCATCCGGCATTCTGATCTCACAATCCTTATACACTCATATCGAACGGCAATCGCACCACATCGGAAACTCCCCGACGATATCCTTCTGGAAATATTCTTTCGCTGTTCACCAGACCCCATCGCCGCCCGCCCCCATCTTTCTGGGCGGAATACTGAACCCCACAACTTGATGCGCGTGTGCTCCAAATGGAGACGGCTTGTATTGCGTACACCAGCATTCTGGCGCAATATCTTGGTACAATACAGCACCAAGGATGATCTCGTACGCAATGCTTCCCTCGTCAAAGATCTCGTTCTCCGGTGCGGCACCTTGTCAATCTCACTCACAGTCATAGTGGATATCGAAAAATTCAATAGATATCCAAGGAAAAACCCCATCTCAGATCTTATTTCTGAAAATGCAGGTCGACTCAGAGCATTGACTTGGAATGGCCACCCCAGGATGTTTTCGGCTTCCCTGATGTTGCCTCCCGGATCGGTTAGATTGTTGGAGAGCGTCATCTTAAAATGGGATAGAATGTGGCCCTTTGGGATGTCCTGGCCGATTTCAGTGTTCAAGGATGCTCCCAATCTTCGTTCATTCGCCGTCCAGTCTCGGGACGTGGAGTTTATCGATCCCTTCGTTCTCCACCTTCCTTGGAATCGTATCTCCAACCTCCAGCTCCAGCGTTTTCAAATGCGGCACGAGGACATGCTACTCCTGATCGATCGATGTCCGAATCTCGTAGAACTTCGTGGTGGTGCCACCAAGGTTGAGGAAGATGATAGCGATGGCATAGAAAGTCCCAATAGATCACTCGGGCTCCCATCCCCAATGTCAGTGCATCTCGAGCTCAATCACCTCTGGATCGAGACTTGCGATGATTTTGGGCGACTGTTTCCTCGCCTTCATCTCCCCAATCTCACATCCTTCATTCTGTACAGTCCTTTCACACCTCCATCCCTCTCCAGCTGGGACCCAACAATCCTTTCTTTCTTCGTGCGCTCAAACCGGCTCACCCACCTCGAGATACATGTCCCCGTGCCCAGTCAGACACTCCAGGCTTATATACGCGAGCTCCCCATTCTCGTCAGTCTCTCGTGCCTCGCAGGCATGCCCCTCCAGGAGTCGACGTTATTGGAGATGGAAAATAAGAAGCTAGTACCGTTCCTACAAACCCTTAAATGTGAGACGGATGCGTTCGAGGCCTTATTGCGCATGGTGGAACGACGTTGGGCTGTACCGACGGATGAAATTGTCACGCATATCCGGGAAGTTGTGGTGATGGCTTCATCTAAATCCCACCACACGGAGGCCGAGGTATCGATCTGGAATTCGTCCGAGCGCGTGAGGGCGTTAAGGGTGCAAGGGTTATATATCAATTTTCGGTGCCCCGCAATGATTTCATGAACGTTAATCAGTAGCTCTGACGATGGCCGCTCGTGCGCTACTTCGCACACGTTTACATTGCGAGGGACTTCTCTGTATAAATAAATCACTTATGCCGTGTCGCATGAGCCGCTTGGCACAAGCTCTGCGAGCAGTTGACTGTCTGGCACCTCCGCTGGTGGTTTCTGATATCCGGCTGGTACACATTTTCCCTCCATGAAAATCGCAGTCCGATGGGATGGGGCTCCCCATGCCCTCCTGATAAAATAGTGAGTGTTCAGAGCAAAGAGGAATGTCTTGAGTTCTCCTATACTAGAAGCAGATATGGCCTTGGCTTGCCTGTCCAAACACTCTGCCTCAATCCTAGGATGGTCTGAGTGGGTGGAATGCCTAAATGTAAGCCCCCCAGGTGCAATTTACAAGGTGACAGTGATGAGAGTGGATCTCTGGCAGAGGTCTGGATGATAAGAAGAGAGAGAAGACTTAGAGTGAGGGAGTTGTGGAGATAACAATGCAATAATCAAACTGAAGTTACAAGTGAAGTCATACTAAGTTTTATAGCATGTAAAGCAATGGGGGTAACTATGGCAGAGTTCTGCAGAGTACTGAGTATGCAGGAAGTAAGATAATCAATCAATGATAAACAAAACAGGAGGGGAATTTGAAATGGTTATTTGAGACAAAAGCAGCTCCATTGGAGATCCACTGGAGATCTGTTAAGGTCTTGCATGGGTAGGGCATGGCACGGGTACAGGTAACACCGTATGTTTCCTCTTACGGGTATGCAGGGGTACGGGTATGGGTATGGCATTGCCCTACCCGTGCAACACCGTACCCTTACCCACAGGTTTACGGGTACTGACAGCCGGTCATGTGCATGATCATATGATGTTGTTGATCACAAACAACACCAACTTCTTTTGTTCTGGGCAACGATGACAGTGGCGACCCCTCCCTCGCATCAAGTGCAAGCAATGACGATGACGACAACCCCCCTCCCTCACTCCAAACGCGAGTGGGGTGGTTTGGCTTTTGTTCTGTGCAACAACGATGATGACGACCCCCTCCCTCACATCAAACGCGAGTGGGGGGGTTCTTCTTGTGTTCTGTGCAACGATGATGGCAACGGCCCCCTCCCTCGCATCAAACACAAGCAATGATGATGGCAACAACCCCCCTCCCTCGCTCCAAATGCGAGTGGGGGATTTTTCTTGTGTTCTGGGCAATGACAACAACGATGACCCCCTCCCTCACATCAAACGTGAGTGGGGGGGTTCTTGTGTTCTGTGCAACGACAACGGTGATGACGACCCCCTCCCTCGCATCAAACGTGAGCTGGAGGGGATATCTTGTGGTTGTAGGCAACAATGACGACTCCCCCTCCTTCGTGTGTAACACGAGTTGGAGGGGGCTATCTCTTGGCTCTAGGCAATGCCGACGACGACTCCCTCTCCACCACCACCCCCCCCCTCACTGCAAACACGAGCAGGGGGGGTTTCTCTTTTGATAAAGTAATTAGATTATCTAAATATACATATTCATGCTGAACACTGTGAATAACCATGGGTAACCCGCACAACCCGCAGTAACACTGTACCCCTACCCGTGCGGGTATGGTGTTCACGGGTACGGGTATGGGTATGAAGAAATATACCTGAGGGTTACCCATGCCGTGCCCTATGCATGGGATATGGCAAGTCCTCAGCTCTTTCTGGTGATGTCTGCTCCAGTTCAAGGTATTCTGCTCAATAGATGCTGTTGAGGTAACAATGTTACGAGTGTGCTGTTAGACGCACCAACTTGAGTAGAATAATAATTGAGGATATAAAATAGTTTTTTGTTTCACTTCTTAGAATCATGCAGGGATGGAGGGGTGCATGCAAGGAATTAATTGTCTTAGAACATATCCAGTGCCAAATATATATTCCGGATTAATGTCTTACTCAAGTATTTACACTCCCCCCCCATTCCTTGTGGATTCCTGGTTCATTCCTCATATTCCTAGGAATCCTAGTCCATTCCTAGCCATTCCTAGACCATTCCTAGCCACCATTCCTAGAGGTACTAGGTCATTATTTTAAATAATAAATGCATTTATTACCATTACGGAAACATCAATACTAACAAAAAATACTAACAAAAAGTGTAAAAACCCCCTAACTTGCTATGAGGTAGGGGGGAGATATTATTTATTAATATAATACATGACTAAATTAAACTAAATAAAATCCCCCTGCGTCTCTCAGACGGTGGGGGGCTTAGCGATTGTGTCACGTCACGGTGACCTGCCCCTTGCATAGCACCCCGTTCCACCCCACGAGCGATGGCTTATGGTAGCAGTTGGGGGTGCTGGCATGGGGGGCTGGGGCCCGCTTGGCATTGGTGTTGCCCCACCCACGCTCCACCCCATGAGCAGTGGCTCGTGAGGCTAGGCTGGGTGGTGTTATTCAGGCTGCTGGGCCATCCTGTCATGTCCCCCTGGGCCATCAGGGCCTGCTGTCGTGTCCTGCTGGATCCTGGGCCCTTGCATCACATCCCCCTTGGCTCCAGTCACACCCCCTCAGCTCATCTTGGTTAAGCCAATGGCCAGTCACATCCCTTGGGCTTTAGGCATGTCCCTGGGTGTCCCCCCCCATTGTCTGGGATCCCTTGGATCATCTGGTGTCCCCCCCAGCTGGCAGGTACATCCCCCCCTCTGGGTTGGTCATGTCCAGGTGCCCCATCGCATCGAGGCATGTGCCCTGGGCGCTGGGGGGCATCCTGTCCGGTGGTGACATGGTGGGTCACAGGTGGCCTTCCTTGGCCAAAGATCAAGCCCCCCACCCATGCCGTGAGCAGGGGCTTGCTGGGCTGTTTGGGGGGCCGTCAGGAGGCTGTCAGAGGGAGGGGGGGTGGCTGTTAGTGATGTGGCAGTGGGGTGGGTTATATTTGGTGATACCTTGCAGGTACCCTGCAGCCATCGAGCCCCTACCTCCCAGCTGAGTGGGGAGGAGGGGCGGCACATGGTGGGGAGCTCGTTGTCAATGTATAAATAGCAAAAACTGAATTAAAAAAAATGATATTAGCTTAAAAAAAAAAGAATAAGAAAAAAAGATACTCCCTCACATCCCAGTTGAGTGGGGAGGAGGGGCGGCGCAAGGAGCGCGAAGAGCACCCATCGTTACAAGTAGAAAATAAATTTGTTAGCTTAAAATTTTATTCAATGATTAAAAATACTTAACATGGGCAGTGGAAGAGGGAGGGAGGGGAGGCAGACAGGCAGGGAGGCAGACAGGCAGGGAGGCAGAGAGGGGGGGGAGGCTGGGGGGAGGCAGCTGCAGGGGGGAGGCAGCTGCAGGGGGGAGGCAGTGTCAGTGACATGGCATGCAAGGTGAGGGGGGGCAAGGGGCTTGCCAGGTGGTGGCGGGTGCTGGGGTCATCATTCCAGGTCACAGGGGTGTTGCCTGATGGATGGGAGGGGGTCAGTGACATGGCATGTTGGGGTGGGGGAGGGGACTTACCAGTGTGTCGGGATCATTGTTGTGGTTGGGATCATTGTTGTGCATTGGTCATCTTGGGCGAGTGCAAGTGGGGGTGGCAGTTGTGGACAGAGGTGGTGGCGGTTGAGGTGTGAGGGAGGTGGAGGCAGCAGCGATGGTCAATGTTGATGGTGGTGGCAGTGCGTGTCACTGATAAACAAAATGGTCACACACGACCATGTGTTTCCAACTAACACATGACCAAACATGTGCTGAGTGGCTGTGAGGGTTGGGACATAACATATTTGCTTAGCTTACCTAACAATAATCAGCTATTTGGTCTAACAGTTATATTGCCATGTTTGTGCTGAGTAATCATCTCCTGAAACCTGGGTTCAATCCTTGATGGTGCAATCCAAATATTTAATATATAGCCTGGAATGGACTGGGACCATTCCTAAGGAATATTTCTATTCCATTTACACTATCTAGGATTCCTGGTTCATTCCTGGGATTCCTAGGAATCCTAGGAATGGACCAGGAAGCAGGGGAGAGTAAAGACCTCTTTAGAGGGAAGGTGTATGTACCAAAATACAAACAGCTGCAACATGAGATGATCCAGTTACATCATGACTTGCCAATTGCAGGACACCCTGGGTGGTGGAAGACATTGGAGTTGGTAGCTCATAATTATTGGTGGCCTAATATGACCAAATTTGTATTTACTTATGTCAATGGGTGCAACAAATGCCAGTGGTACAAAACCTCCAGCAGGCAAGCTCATGCTGATCCAAACCCCTATGAAGCCATGGAAAGCAATCTCTGTGGATTTCATCATGGGGCTACCAGAAGCACAAGCACCATGGTCTACCACAACCATGAGTGAATCATATCCTTCAGATAAGGGTAAATTGGTGACAAAGTCTGTTGTCACCAATGTTTTGACCACTGATGAAATTGAGGATTGTGAGTCAATATTATTGACCCTTTGTTGTCGCCTTTAATCACTGCTGGAAATTCCTGTTTAAATCCGAGTTCTTCATATAAATTTCTTAGTCAAGTGGCTTCACATCCAGCATCTGATAATGTGACATATTTAGCTTCTGTAGAGGATAATGCAATTATGGTTTGTTTCTTTGATTTCCATGTAATTGCTCCTCCTGGTGCTAGGAAAGTATAGCCTGTTGTGGATTTTAGATCTTCAGTATTAGCAAATGAAGCATCAGCATATCTGTGGCAGAGGTTATTGTTTTCAGTCTCATCTTGGGAGTTTTTATAATTTATCCTGAGAGTTTTTGTACCTGCTAAGTATCTGAGTATTTGCTTTATTGCACCATGGTGTTGTAAACCTGGGTTAGCAGTGTAGGCAGCCAGCTTGTTAACTGCAAAGCTGATATCAGGCCTTGTGGAATTTGATAAGAATTGCAAACATCCTAGCAATTTTGCATATGGGTTACTCCTGTTGGGTTCATTATAATCTGGATTCTCTGATATTTTAATATTAGGATCCATGAGGGTGCCAACAGGATTTGCATCTATCATTCCTTCTTGGTGGAGGATATATTTTTGCTGAGATATCTTGATTCTGTTGTCCAGGCATGTCATTTCCATGCCCACAATTTTACTTGGTTCTCCAAGATCTCGTTACCTCCCATTTGGAGTTGAGTGTATTTTTCATATGTTCCATTGTTTCATCTGAAGATGCAAAGAGTAGGGTGTCATCAACCCAGACAGTTATTATGCTGATGTCTTTGTGTTGGGATTATGTATACAAGAGTATACAGGCAAGCCAAGGCAGTTAACAAGCTTAGGGAGATGGAATACAAGTCCTAAGCTTAAGGTTAGGGTTATGATCTGCCACTGGTAGAATCCAACACAGCCACAGGGAATAATATTAATTCCCAAGCTGCTACCCTTAATAGACTGGCCAAGACTACAAAGACTGCCAAGACTGTCTCCTATGCTATCCAGGGAACCCCCTATAATATACAATGATAGACAAGTCTATCTGGAGAATTATATAGGGGATATGACATAGTTATTCCATTATTAACTGGTACAGGGGTATATTACAGAATACCTCCTTTATATATTAAAGGAGCGCATTACACTATACCTCCTAACTGTGTAGTATAAATATTGCACATCATGTAGGAGATGATAATAACATTCCTCCCTGTTGCAGACTCCCTCACTCACAAGCCTTTGAGATTAAACTTCATCTTCTTAACCTTGTCCTTAACTCTTCCTGTCACTGTTCACCACTCCATTCCCAACACTTTGTCATCCCTTTGGATATATGCACATGGATCTGCAAATAATTGTGAATTTTGAGTTTACCATCAAATTCATTATTCCACTCTCACCCTGCCTGCTTTAATCCATAAAGCAGTTTTATCAACCTACATACCCAATCTGTTCCATCTTCACACCCATCAGGTTGTTTCATATATATTGTTTCTTGGAGCATGCCATTTAGGTATGTGCCCTTTACATCCATCTGTTGTATTTTTAGACCCTTTGTTGATGCAAGTGCTAAAATTGCTCAGAGTGTGTCCATTCGGACTACTGATGAGAAGGTCTCTGTATAATTATAACCTGGTCATTGTGCACATCCTTTTGCAACTAACTGTGCTTGGTATCTTACAATTTCTCCTGTTTTATCCCATCCCCTGTTGAACCCATTTATTTGCAATTACGATTGTGTCTGGAGGTTTCTGGACAAGTTCCCACATCCCTCTTTTCTTTCAGCTGATCCAATTCGATTTTTATGGTTCCTTCCCAGGTGGACCATTCAGGAGAGTTTTTGGCTTCTTTGAGACTATTTAATTCGTCTCTGGCTATTATTGCATAGGCTTGATTTTTATCTTGAAAGTTGTTGACTTTTTCTTCTTCTGTAAGGTGTAATAGGGGTTTATAATTGGTATGAATTCCACACATTCTACGTGGTTCTTTGTTCTGCATTGCACATGTCATGTGTGGTTTGTTAATATCAATGCAATCTTTGGGATCATTAATTCCGTCTTGTTTCCTCTTCTGAGATTGCTCCTCCAGAAGTGTTTTGATTGGTGCTTCCCCTGTGATCGGTGTGATCAGTGCTTCCTCACTATCCATTATACCCATTGGTGATGTGTCTCCCTCAGACTCCCCCTCATGTGTCAAGGGCATTAAGGTGACATCTTCCAAAGGTTCAGGATTTAGACTGCCAGTTATTAGCTTGAAATTCCATGAAGTTAAAACATTGTGCATCTCAGTGTTATAATATTTTACTGCATTGGCGCCATCATTGTATCCAAGATAAGTGTGGCACTTTGATTTTGGAAGCATCCTTCTGTCCCTTTCTTGTCCTTGTAATAATAACCAGACTGGTGTGCCAAACCCCTGCAGGTGACACATCTAGTTTTCGATTATACCATCCCTCATGGGGAGTTGATTTCTGAAGGTGCTTTGTATATGATTGGTTACGGAGATATGTGGCATGTATTATTGCATATTCCCAGAGATACTCTGGCAGTGAGCTCGCAGATAACATTGCATGCGATAATTCGACCAGTGTCCTATTCATTCTCTCCATAATGCCATTTTGTGATGCAGAGTATGGCATCATTAATCAGATTTGTATTCCATGCTGCTTAGAATAATTGTCAAGTTTTTCATTGACAGATTCTTTTCTGCAATCTATTTGAATCCCTTTTGGATTTCAGCCTTGGGTTATTAAATGGGCCAAGTAGCTCATTACACCCTGTGCCACATCACTTTTTTTCTTTTAGACATTTGATGGTGACATACCTTTTGGCATCATCAACAAACAATAAATAATAATGTTTTCCATTGATGGATTTGACAGCGTATTTCCCCCATAAATCTATATGTGTTAATTCCCTGGATTCCATTTTTCTTTTAACTGATTTTGAAAATGGTTTGACATGTTGTTTCACGGTTATGCATGCTTCACAATCTGGTTTTGGGGTTTCCAGATCAACATTAAACCTTTTACCATTTTCCCATCAAGTAACACTTGCAATCCAGTATATCCAATATGTCCAAAACCTCAATGCCAAGTTTCCCAACTAGGTAACTTTTCATTTCCAGTGAAAGTTGTATTATTACCTGCGTTGTTGGTGGTGTAATCTGGGTTTCTAATAATCATTTCCATTTTATAGAGATGATTATTGATTTTATTCCCATGCACAATGGATTTACCATCTGTATTGATGAGAATTATTTCCCCTTTTCCTCCAATATATTTTCCTCCAGCTGCGTCCCATCTCCCTGACAAAATTAAATTATTTTGTGAACCGGGAATGTGTAAAACATTTTGTAGTATTTTTCTCTGTTGCATGTTGGAATTAAATTGGCAGTTCCTTGTCCTGCCACACTGGCCACTTTTCTGCCCACACATGTTACAGAAATATTTTCCTTTGGCATGTAGGAAGTAAATGCATTTCTTTGATGTGTTACATGTGAAGTTGTTTGTTGCCAAGTCAGCCAGCCAATGATAATAGATCAGATGCTCATCAATTATGGCATTGTTATTACATGCATCAAAATTATAACTCTCTTCATCTGTTGAGAAAGTTACATGCTCTTCTATAATATTGGATATGTCCCCAGGCTTCTTCTCTTTCGCCTTTTCTTTTCTTTTCCCCCAACAATTTTTAGCTAGATGTCCAAATTTCCTGCAGTTACAGCATTTGTTCCCATCAAACTTTTGGCACTTACTGGTCCAATGGTCAGCACACTTACAATGATTGCAATAAGATTTAATGGAGGATTTCCTTGTGGTGATATGGTTTTCCAGGGATTTACTGGGACTGGTAGCTTTCTGGGTTTTCACCAAGTGTATGCTTCCACCAGTGCCATTATTATTCCCATTTATATTTCTGTTCAACTGAAGTTTGTATTCCTCCTGCAATAATCCTATGAACATGTCTGATGACAATCAGTGCTTTGGGTCCATATCATTTGGATCATTAGCATTGCCATTATATGGTTTGACATATGTTTGCCAGCTCAATGGTAAGGATGCCAATATTATAGATTTAAATCAGGTGTCCAAAATATGAAATTCCATATTAGGAAATTTATTGATGTGGTCTTGGTAAGACTTGAGGATGTCCATATGTTTTAAGAGTTCATTGGTAACATCGGCCTTGATCTCGTATAAGAGGCACTGTATATGATTTACAGTTTGGTGTGCCTTATTTTCATGAGTGACTGATAATGCAGAATACATTGCTTCTGCCATTATTTTTGATATGACATGCATGATTCATTTGCAAAGAGGTAGTGTTATGTATAATAACTTGTTGCACCCAGGTGTCATTTTTATCCCAATTACATGTCCCCTCTGGATCCCTGGATTCACTTGGGCATTTTACAGCCCCATTAATATATCCAGTTATATCACAATTAATAAATACCCTTTTCATCCTTTCTCTCCACTCATGCCAATTTTCATCAGTGAGGTGATCACAATCTGAGATCTTATTGATGTTGGAATATTCCTCAGTGCGGATAAGGAGGATTGTGGGTTTTTTCTGTTTAGGGGTAATTTTTGTTTTGGCTGCACTGGGCATGGGTGGCTGTGTTTCCCAGACTTTTTCTTTACTGGGGGCGGATGGTGACAGTGTTAAGAACTGATCCTAAGGTGCAGGAAAACAGTGGAGTCCGGCAGAGTTCTGAGGTGTGACAAGGACTTGGCTTCAACCTTTAAGAGGTTGCACCCTTCTCTATGCTCGGTGTCCAATTTGTAAGGAACTGATAAGGAATGGAAGTCCATGTGGAAGTCCAAGGTAAGGAAGAGGTGAAAGTGGAGTTCTGATTAGAAAGTCCAGAGTAAGGGTCAGGAACAAAGCAGAGGTCCAGAGTTGCAAAGGTTAAGACAAGTTTGAAGTCTTTGAGTTGACAGTGAAAAGTTGATAACAACTAATATTTGAACTGAGGAATACAAATTGACTAAAGGGGTTTTATACTAAGGCTATTACTCAGTGTAACTGTGGCGGAGTTTTGCAGAGTCCCGCAGTACATAGTATGTGATCATATCTATGATGGAGAACAGACTTGAGTAAAAGATGTGATAAAAGTAAAACAGGAGAAGTAATTTGAAATAAGGTATTTGAAATACTCGGAGTTTCTACGGAGTTCTGTCAGAGTTCCATAGCTGAGGTTGGAGGGGTGCTTGCATGGGATATGACAGGCAGCCCAAATAATTCCATATAATCAGCTAGGTCCTGATCATGTTCCTGAATGCATAGGTATTCATCTTCACTGTCCAGAACAAATTCTTCATTGTTGTATATTGCTTGAGACATGTTGTGAAATATGTTTGAATTGTTTTAAATAATGCCAGGGCCCATAACCTGTTAGGAGAGTGTTTCAGGAAGCTTAGAGTAGACCTTAGGACAAAGGGGGGTGTCCCTCTAAGTGTCTCAGAGGTCAAGGAGTTATTGTCTCATGTACACAATTACATGTAGTATATATACTACAGAATGTTAAAGTCTCAGTAATTATTATTATTATTATTACTGTCTTGGATATAGCCATAGGCTTGCTTTCCCAATAGCTTTGATCAGCATCAGTGGTGGTGTTGTTGGGTGTTTGTTGACTTTCATCTGTTGACATGAAGCACAGCCTTCTACCCAGTTTTTGATTAGTACCATCATTCCTGGCCATCAGTAATCTCTTCAGATCAATTTGATTGTCTGAAACTGTCCTGGATGTCTGGATGGTAGTGACGTGTGGTACTGTTCAATAATTTGTTTTCACAGCTTGACAATGGGCAGGATGTAGCATCTGTTTTTGAAGAATAGGAGGTTGTCTTTTACCTCCCAGTCTGTCAAGTTGGATTTAATTGGTGGTGTTCCATTAGATTTCAGTGCTTTGACTGTGTCTGCTATGAGTTTGTCTTTCATTGTCACATGGACTATGCATTTGCATGACAAGGTCAATGGCATTTGTGAATAATTTGGCTAGGAGTAGTGTCATATCTTCATTATCTGTTTCCAATCCTTGGTTCCAATCCTCACATTGAAACAGGTTGTCAGATTGAATCATTTGTGATCTGGGCATGTGCACTAATCTTAGCTCAAACTTTGATAAGAATAGACTGCACCATGCTTGTCTCCAGTTGAGCTTTTGTGCTGTTCTGAAGTACATCAGATTTTTGTGATCAGAAAGGATAGTGACAGGGTGTGGACTTCCCTGGAGGTAGTGTCTCCATGTATTGAGGGCACAGATGATTCCCAGCAACTCTCAATCACAGACCCCATAGTTTTGCTGAGTTGCATCAAATGAATGGGAGATATAGCCACATGGGTGCCATTCTCCATCAGTGCCTTGTTTCCATAACACAGCTCTGGTTGCAAATTTTGAGGCATTGGATTCTATAGTGAAAGGTCATTCTGGATCTGGCATCAACAGGATTGGTGCCTGTCTGAACTTTGCTTTGAGTACATCAAAGGACTGTTGGCAGGCATCAGTCCATTTGAATTTGATGTTCTTCCTGGTTAGGTCATTTAATGGCCTTGCCAGTTCAGTGAATCATCCAATGAATTATCTGTAAAAGTTTCTATATCCTAAAAAGGAATGCACTCCTTTGACTATAGTTGGTTCTGGCCAGTCTCCTATTCCAGCTAATTTCATTGGATCCATTAAGATTTGATCTGGTTTTACAATTAAGCTGAGGAATTTGACTTCTTGGACATTGAACTTGCACTTTTCTGGTTTGAGATAGAGGTCATGTTCTTGGAGTAATTGCAGGCAGTGTTTCAAGGTCAGGTCGCTAGGACCAGCAAAAGACCAAGACCATAACCAGACTGTAACTGATGTAACTGGACCATCAGTCTTGGTTACAGTTATGGTTACAAGATATTTAAGTAAACTATATAACTGGTAAGGACCAATTGTTATGAACTGATCTCATAGGGCAGAGTTACGGCAGTGTCTGACAGAGTTCCAATGCGGCAATGGACTTGGTTTCAATCTATAAGAGATTGCACCCTTCTCTATGCCCATTGTCCAACTTACAAGAAGATGATAATAAGAGCGGAGGTCTGGCAGAGTTCCAGAAGTAAGAGACAAAGGGGACTTAGAGTTGAGAGAGTAGGAGAGGTAACAATGCAATAATCAAACTGAAGTTACAAGTGATGGTATCTAGATTTATAGTAACTACGTAACCAAGGTAAACTGCAGCAGAGCCTCCAGAGTACCAAGTATGCAGTAAGTAAGATAATCAATTAATGATACGTGATACAAACGAAACAGGAGAAGTATATGAAATAGAATTTGAAATGGTTATTTGAAATGGTTATTTGAAATAGCGGCAGCTCCATCGGTGATCTGCCAGAGATCCGTCACAGGCTTGCATGGGATATGACACCAATTAAGACTGGTTAATAACTGGACTTGGGTGTTATATACTTAGTATTAATATTATTTTACCATTTTAGTGTTTTTGACACCAGAGGGGACAAGCCCAGGGCATCAAGAGCTCCAAATATAGAGAACTTATATATACCCCTAGTGATTTGCACCTATTTGTTTGCTAGGATTATCTTTCCTAGGGTCATTTTTGACAGTTTGATGGATGGCAACTTTTTTTTCCCTGACAGTTGCCATCTTTTTTGGATGATTTATTTGCCCCTACCAAACACACAATGACACTGGCAGCTCCAGCCACTAAGTTCACATCCCCCCCTCCCTCACACCACCACCACCACCACTGTTGACAATGCCACTGCCCCCTTGATGCCATGGCCAACTCTGGCGACCCCCTCAATGCCCTTGAACTCTGGTGACCCCCCCTCAATGGCACTGCCCCCTCAACTACTGGCAACCCCCCCTCAATGGCACTGCCACCCCCCTCAATTATGGACCCCCCCCCCCCCCCCCTTGACTACTGACTATGCTACACCCCATCCCCCACTGCTCTTGGTGAGGGGGGCTTAGTTTTTTATTCATGAATATTTAATTACCTTACAATATTTATTGTGTAGTATATAAGACTGACTGGTTGGTGGACTGAAACCAGATCATCAGTGACTGGTTATGCATGGTCCAGTTACAGTTATAAGATATATACAGAACTTTGTAACCAGTTATGGTCTTGGTTACTGTCTGAAAAGGGCAAAAAACCAGACCAGACCTTGAAACACCAATTGCAGGACTCATTTTGTTTGTTCACAATGATCATTGAGGTCTTTAGAGAAGATTAGGATATTCTCCATGTAAATGACTATCCATCCTTCATCAATCATGTCCTTGAAAATCTCATTCATCATTGCTTGGAATGTGGTGGGGGAGTTGCATAATCCAAAGAACATCACTGTTGGTTCAGACAGCCCTTTATTGATTTTAAAGGGGGCCTTCCATTGGTCCCCATCTTTGATTCTGACATTGTGGTATCCCCATTGAATGTTGAGTTTCATAAACCATTGCACTCCTTTCAACTTGTTTAGTAGGTCACCTACTAATGGTAGCAGGTAGGAGTTTTTGACCATTCTGTTGTTAGATAGCGATAGTCTTGACATGGACAGAGTGCTTTGGAGTCTTTCTTTGCAATGAAGAAGAAGGGGGATGCCTTAGGAGATTTTGATGGTCAGATATACCCTTTCTGAAGGTTTTCTTCTAGAAAGTCATCCATCTTCTTCTGTTCAGTAGGTGTCAGGGAATAGACCTTGCAGTCTTTTGGTACAAAGTTGTCTTTTAGTTTGATGGCATGTTCCCAGGGTTTTGATTCAGGAAAGTGTTCCAAAGCTGCCTTTTTGAACACTAGTTTGTATTCTCTGTAATGTTCTGGTATCATTTCATCTAGAGTTTTCTTTGGGGATTTGTCTGATTGATTATTGTGAGCTAGTTTCTGGGAAATAGAAGTCTTTGCTCTTATCCGAATCCCTTGTCCAAAACAAAATTAGGGAGATGTCTTAGACCAGAAAATACTTGGTAGGAATATTGTGGTTGGTCAAACTCTCTGGTGAGGGGAGTGGTCGATGCAGTGGGGTCAAATATTCCTATGGATGGTTCTCCTTTGATGTAAGTGATGATGAGGTCATCCTTGGTGAGGATGGTGTGCAAGATTTGTTGGGAATGGAGTGGTGAACAGTGACAGGAGGAGTTAAAGGGCAAGGTTAGAGGATGAAGTTAATCTCAAAGGCTTGTGAGTGAGGGAGTCTGCAACAGGGAGGAATGTTATTATCATCTCCTACATGATGTGCAATATTTATACTATACAGTTAGGAGGTATAGTGTAATGCACTCCTTTAATATATAAAGGAGGTATTCTGTAATAGACCCCTGTACCAGTTAATAATGGAATAGCTATGTCATATCCCCTATAACAGTGTCAATAATAGTGACATATGATATCATGGCTTGGCAAGTCCTAGACTTCCTGCAGGGTGTGTCATAGACACTCTATCCTTAGCTCTGTCTTGGATAGGCTATCATAGACATGCTGCAGTATGAGTAATCCTGTAGCATGTGTTAACTGTGTGTTCCCCTATATGTCTCTGCATGTGTTAACTGTCCATTCCCTAGGGTTATGGTTAATGTGCATTAGCCCTAACCCTAGTGTTGACTTAGCATATTCTGGCAATATTCCCTAGGCATGTTAACTGCCTTGGCTTGCCTGTATACTCTTGTATACATAATCCCAACAAGATTTCCTGGGGATTTGCTCAGTCTTTGTCAACAGGGGTTGCATCAATGCTTTGGGAGGGTGCAGAGGTGTCTCCTTTTTCATCCAATGTCACATTAGTGACTTCTTCAAGCAGGGCCAAGGGGTTTTGTGCTTCCTCCAGGATGATGATGTCAACTTGTACCTGGTGTCTAAATGCAAGTGCTTTCATTTTCTCCCTGGTTTTTGCTACAATTTGTCAGGCTCTGTTCAGCCATTTTTTTTTGCTGGAGGTTGATAATGCCATGCTTCCAATTGATGTTGGGGTTTTTCTTCCTGAGCCAGGGTAGGCCAAGGATTACTATTTCCTTTGATAATTCTGTGATGAGGCCCATGACATTTGTTGGTTTATGAACTGGACTGTGGTGACCATCCCTTTTTTAATCCCATCTACATTTCATGCCTTGATTGATCTTGGCAGTGGTGTTGTTTGAAGTCTGTGGCTCTTGGCGAAGTCATGATTGATGGAGGTGCCTTCAGCTCCTGAGTCAAGGAGGGCCTTTGTTTTGACTATTCCGGTTTCCATAGCTATTTCAATGGGTATGTGCATAGATAATGTTCCCATATCAGCTCTAAGTACAGATTAAACTGTTAACTAAGCAGGGTCTGACATTGTCTTAGTCCACTTCTCTAGAAACCCTTCTCTTCCAGGATGTTGAGGGCTTTCTCACTCTCTTCATTGTCTAGTTCAGTGAGCATGGCACAAACATTCTTGTAGAGTCCTTCTCCTGTCTTCTTCTGCCAAGGCTTTGACAAGGCAGCAGAGGCAGTAGGTGTAATAGTGCCATCTTTCTTGTGACTCCAGAGCAGTGTCCAGGTTTGTGGCAAATGAAGCAAAGACCTTTTCTCATATGCTCCATTCATTCAGTGGTTCTCAGGTGGTTGATATCAATGGTGGACTCCCTTGTGACCTGAGGGGGCATTTTCTTTTCATATGCTTCCCTTGTCTTGCCAATGATTGCCCTTGCCCTTCTCCACTGTCCATCAAATCTGGTGGTGGCTTCTATCTAGGGTGGTGGGGACTTTCTCTATAGTGAAGATCCTTTCCAACAGCTTTGGCTTCAGTCCATCCATGAGGTATTCAATAAGTGTGAGGTCATCAGTGAACTTTGATCTGCTCTTCAGGATTCTGAGCTGAGAGATGTAGTCTTTAATGTTGTTGGTTTGTTGGAGGGTCTTCAGTTCTTGGCACACTGTTCCTGCATTGTTGACAGGTGAAAATGCTTTTTTCATGTTGTTGCAGAAATCACTCCATGTCCCTAGGTTGGCAGCCTTTCCTTTGTTCAATGCCCAGGCAGAGGCAGTTCCTCCATTCATAAACAATAATGCAAAGATGATCTTCTTCTCATCAGTGCTGAAGGTGTCTGCATTGATCTGCAGATACAATGAGACTTCAGAGAGGAATTTGTTGGTCTTTGTGTGGTTTCCAATGAAATCAGTTGGAGTGCAGATCTTGATGTCTCTGGTGTTAGACATGTTGGTGATGTAGGTGTGATCAGGGTGGAGAGTGAATAGATCAAGTGGTTGGTTCTGGTTCTGGTGCAGATGATACAAAGTCTGTGTCATCAAGGGATCAGGATGGTTCAGTGTTTGTTATCTGCATAGACCAATGTTCTGTGGGCTCAGAGTGACATACTGGTCATCCTTGGTATCTATACCATGAGGAGCTGGTTTCTGGTGTCACACCATGAGGTGGTCTGTCTGGTGTCTGTCTGATAAATCACCAGGATAGAGTGTCTGCTCTTGAGTAAGAGGATGTTGTGAATAGCCTGACCTTTTGCTAAGGTAAGAGCCTCAACTACTCAATACAATGTATCGAGTTCATTAACAAGAGGCTTTCTTCATTAAGTTCAAAGACACTAAGCTTTTGCTCACCTTAGGTTGAGATCAAGGTTGGAGCAGTCCACTGGATGCATAACCAGATATTTCAGGGCAAAGTACTGAAAAAATATTGAAACAGTATTCCAGTCAAAATTAAAATATTTTCAAGATACTTTGACAAAAAGGTTTCTGAAAAGATCAAAGTACTTCTTTACAATATTGAAAGCAACATTACTTTGATGATATTGTTGAAAAATATCATGATACTTCTCAGATATGTTTTGAATATCTTTATCAGTTTTTTTTCAATACTTCAAGTGGCAATACCAAAAACATATTTTAATAATTGAATTGTATATTTGGGTTAGAAGTAGAACATATGAAAAACACACACAACAATACTTTCAAGATGCACTGTACATATCTTTCATGATATTGTTTTCATTTTGGAAATCAAAATATGTTGAAGGTATTGGAAATATGGAGCATTCCAGTTTGAATATGTCTTCGATACCCTTTCTATCATAATGTCAATACTGATTCAATATTGAGAAGCAAAAGAAGTTAAAAGGATTGAAAAGATAATGTAATATAGAAATGAATAATGTTTTGATATCTTTGCAATAATATAAGAATATGTTTAAAAATAGATGCAAACAGATAAGTTGAAAATATTGAAAATAATGTGTCACACTACTTTCTAAATACTTCAATACAAGGTATATAGAAAGTATCTTGAACTGAATGTCCAGTAATTGTCATATTATAACAGATAAATGTGACAAAATAAGGTGAATATATAGTTTTATTGAACATTAAAAGAAGTCCTAGATTCAAAGCATAGATGATATGAATGTACAATGAATACAAGATTTCCAAGTCATCCAAGTCATGTTAGTCTTTACTAGGAGTCTGGCAAATATTTCATAGATTATTGCAAGTCTTTGGTCAAAGTCATACAAGTTTTTAATGCAAGTATTTGGTCCAAAAGTTGTCAGTGGAAGTCTTGGAAGTCTCCAGTGCAAATCTTGCAAGTTGTCAGTGTGAGTCTTGCAAGTTTTTGATGCATGTCTTGCAGTTGTCAGTGTCCATCTTGCAAGTTGTCAGTGTGTGTCTTGCATGTCTTCAATGCACGTCATGCAAGTTGTCAGTGTAAGTCTTGCATCAAGTCTATTTTAAGCATCACATGACTTTTAGACTTGGGAGAAAATTTCCCTATTTTGATCAGTAAGCAAACAAACAAACACCTCTATTATAATGCTTCATATTATTATATGTGGTTAGAAAACACCCTATATATATGAGCTGCCACTTAAAAAATAACAAGCCCACTTGGCTTAGGTGGCTAGAGTGCATTCTTTAAAATATTATGTAATACAAATCTAAGAGGTCTAAGGTTCAACTCTAGCCTTGGACAAAGTATTTTCAGATATTTGACAAGGTCATCTGACTCTGTCTCTTAGCTAGACAGCTAAGAGGGCTTCTAGATGTATACAGTTAGTTAGCTGTCTAGCATCACTTCATACATGATATTGGATGTACTGGCTGGTACACTAACAAGTTGCATGACGTGCATTGAGGACATGCAAGATGCACACTGACAACTTGCATGACATGCATTGAAGCCTTGGAAGACAAACACTGACAACTTGCAAGACATGCATTGAAGCCATGCAAGATGAACACTGACAACTCACATGATGTACACTGACAGCTTGCAAGACATGCATCAAAGACTTGCAAGCCGGACACTGACAACTTGCATAACATGCATCCAAAACTTGCAAGATGCACAATGACAATGTGCAAGACATGCACTGATAACTTGCAGGACATGCATTGAAAACTTGCAAGACCCACTCTGACACCTGGCAAGATGTGCATTGAAGACATGCAAGACACACACTGAAAACTTGCAAGATGTGCATCAAAGATTTGCAAGACAGACACTGACCATTTGCACTACATGCATCCAAAACTTGCAAGATGTGCATTGAAGACCTGGAAGACAGACGCTGACAACTTGCCAGATGTGCATTGAAAACTTGCAAGCTGTGCATCAAAGACTTGCAAGACAGACACTGACAACTTGCAAGATGGACACTGACAACTTCCATGACATACATTGAAGCCTTGCAAGATGGACACTGACAACTTGCATGATGTGCATCAAAGACATACAAGATGGACACTGACAACTTGCAAGACATGCATTGAAGACTTGCAAGACATGCACTGGCAGCCCACTGACATCAACAAGTGGTACACACAAGCCATGTGCATGGATCATCAGTGGAGAGGCCACATGCCAAAGAGTGCTTGTTTGGAGCAGGGGTGCACAGACCCCAGAAACACACACAACCGGTGCAGTTCCCCATGTGAACCCCACAGAGTCAACTCATCCAGGCAAAGGGGACAACACAACCCCAACAACAGCAGCAAATGGGGCAGCAGCCACTTTGCAATCCCAATGCCATAGATATGGACCAGCCCACATGATGGCCACCTCTCATTTGTTACAAATGCAGGATGCCTGGGCACATGGTCCATGATTGTGGGTCCTGGCTACACATCCAGGCAATGAATTACATCAGGAAATTTACTTTTGTCCCCAGGGTGTCCTAGGTTACCCTAGGATGCCTTAGGTCACTCCAGGGCACTCAGGACAATTATGTACCCTTGGAGCTTTGTAGGTAAAGTGCCATTTTTTCCAAGCCTTCAGGGTCATGGATTTAGGCCCAAAGTGCCTCAAGACACCCAAGAGATGCTTCAATCTATAAGTATCTTGCAACTCTACATATGATTTTTCAAGCCTGGGTAGCTTCTGTATTATATTTATAATTTCCTCACTTTGATGTGATTCTCATTATTGTGATCACTGAAGCTGCATTGCATTGCATTTGATAGCAGAAAACAATTCTATGCTAGGTATGTATTTCTAGCTAAACACTTCCTGCTTCTGCCAATTCATTTAGGGCTGAAAAATCAATATCCATCAAATCTGCTACTGCATCCTCCTCATCTCCTAAAAGCAGGTGGTCCAGATTAGTATCAGATCTGTTAAATTCTCATATTAAGGCTTGAATATGTTAGAGCGTTTATAATGCACATCATGGTCCTAAACATAGAAGGAAGCTTTGCTTCACCCCATTTTGGAGCTTTTTCCACCAGCTGATTCCAAATGTTTATGAAATAGAGAAACCTATATTATAATCGCTTTTAAAAGGTGATCTATGATGGAAATTTAAATCACACTTACCTGGGTTTCCATACAACATCACTGAACTTTCTTGCTTTGTATTTGCCTGAGGACCACCATTTAAGGGCATGCTCAGCATGTATATGGACTTCAGCAAATAAATCTCAAACATTGAATGAAATGACAAACCATGCAGACAATGATGACAAGAAGGGAATGAAAGACAAATTTTTCCTTCAACATGAAACAAAAAGCTCCTCAATCTACTTTGCTGCTATCCCCCTTTCTGTTGATGCTGGGAAAACATTGAGAACAAGTAATTTCACATAAAATCAGATTTAAAAAAAGGCTGGTTCTTAGCAAATGATTTACTGTCAGCTGGTTTCAAATGTAATACTGACACTTACTGTCATATCCCATGCAAGCCTACAACAGAGCTCCAGCAGATCACTGACAGAGCCACCATTATTTCAAATTGCATTTCATATTCATCTCCTGTTTTGTTTGTATCACATATCATTGATTGATTATCTTACTTACTGTGTACTCAGTACTCCACAGAACCCCGCTGTAGTTGCCTCAGTCCCTTACTTACTATAAAACTTAGTTACTGTCACTTGTAACTTCAGTTTATTATTGCATTGTTACTTCTCCAACTCTCTTACTCTAAGTTCTCTTCATCTCTTACTTCCAGAACTCTGCTGGACCTCTGCCTGTAAGTCTGCAACCAGACTCATGACATGAACTTTGGCAAACTTAGGCAAACATTGGCAAACTCATATGCTCAGTGCAGCCACTTTCCAACACAGTTTCAAATGTAATATATATACCATCTTTTTTTCCTTTGTTGCCCCACTCTTTACCTTGTGCAATGAAGGTATAGTTATTTACCAACCTCCTTATGTACCTTAGACTCACTCTTTACCTTGTGCAACAAAGATAATGTGATCCTGTGTTGGGATACAAGCCTACAAATGCTATATCCAGACTGGTAATTATAATATTATTAATTACTAAGACCTCAACATTCTATACTATATATACTATATGTATAGTATAGCTTGAGACAATTGCTTCCTGACCTCTAAGACATCCAGAGGAACACCCCCCTTCATCTTAAGGCCTCCAGTGAGCTTCCAGACTTGCCTCCCTACATCCTGTCTTACTGTCTGACTTAGTGAGGCTACCTAACCAGGCAGCCTTTCACTGCCCTTATCATTGTCACCTTGTAAATTGGACATTGGGCATAGAGAAGGGCACAATCTCTTACAGATTGAAGCCAAGTCCATTGTTGCATTGGAACTCTGTCAGAACACCACCAAAACTCTGTCCTATGAGATCAGTTCATAACACTTACCTCATAATTCATATTACCATATGCAAAGTGAGCATCTTGAATCAGCCATTGAACTCTTGTTGCATTGTCCTCCATGGAGCATTGAGATCCTGTAATGCCATACCAAAGCACCCACCAAACTTTGTGCTTTAGCAATAACACTTCTGAGGAAGTTTCCATGCCCATACCACACCTGTTACAACATTAGAAAAATCATACACAGAAAAAAAAATGTACAAATGTGATCAAACTCATTTGTGCTTGGGAATCATGGAGGTCTTTACTCTCCCCCCCCTGCTTCCTAGATAGTGTAAATAGAATAGAAATTCCCTATATCAGTCCTAGTCCATTCCTGATCCATTCCTGGTTCATTCCTAGTCCTGCCAGGAATGCCAGGAATATTCCTTAGAAATGGTCCCAGTCCATTCCTACCATTATTATTATTATTATTAATATTATATTGCACCACTGAGGATTGAACCCAAGCTTCAGAAGACTATTTATTGGGATCAGGAAGTTGAGCACAAGATGAGGACGAGGTTTTTGAGGTATTGAGTTTAAGTCAAAGGTAAGTGTATGAGGGAGTCTGCCACAGGGAGGAATGTTATTTTCATCTCCTACAAGATGTGCAATATTTATACTACACAGTTAGGAGGTATAGTGTAATGCACTCCTTTAATATATAAAGGAGGTATTCTGTAATAGACCCCTGTACCAGTTAATAATGGAATAGCTATGTCATATCCCCTATAACAGTGTCAATAATAGTGACATATGATATCATGGCTTGGCAAGTCCTAGACTTCCTGCAGGGTGTGTCATAGACACTCTATCCTTAGCTCTGTCTTGGATAGGCTATCATAGACATGCTGCAGTATGAGTAATCCTGTAGCATGTGTTAACTGTGGGTTCCCCTTTATGTCTCTGCATGTGTTAACTGTCCATTCCCTAGGGTTATGGTTAATGTGCATTAGCCCTAACCCTAGTGTTGTCCTAGCTTAACACATGTAATATGACTTAGCATATTCTGGCAATATTCCCCAGGCATGTTAACTGCCTTGGCTTGCCTGTATACTCTTGTATACATTATCCCAACACTATTAGTCAGCACAAACACAGCACAATAACCACTAGACTAAACAGGCAATGTAAATCAGATGACCTAGGTAAATATGTTATGTCACAGGCCTCACAGCCATGTTAGCACATGCATCATCACATGTTGGTTGGAAATGCATGGTCATGTGTGACTGTTTTGTTTATTGGTGACACACACTGCCACCACCACCAGCATCAACCACACCTCTGCCACTGTCACCTCCCTCACACCTCAACCACCACCACCTCTGTCCACAACCCTCAACCCCACTCCCATTCACTCAAAGTGACCAATGCACAATAATGACCCCAGCCACCACACTGGTAAGCCCCCCTCCCCCCCCCCCCGATGCACCATGTCACTGACCCCCCCCTTCCACCAGGCAACACCCCCATGACCTGGAACAACAACCTCAGCTCCCCCCAGCTGGTAAGCCCCTTGCCCCCCCCCCCACCTTGCATGCCATGTTACTGACACACCCACCTCCCCCCCCAGCCGCCTCCCCCCCAGCCTCCCCCCCTCTCTGCCTCCCCCCCTCTCTGCCTCCCCCCCCTCTCTGCCTCTGCTCCTCTGCTCCTCCACTACCCATCCATGGGGGCCTGAGGCCCCCATATTAAGTATTTTTAATCATTAAGTATATTTTTAAGCTAACAATTTCTTTTCTACTTGTAACAGCAGAGAACCAGTGCACTGCCCCTCCTCCAGCACTCAGCCAGGATGGGAGGGGCTCGGATGGGGATAGGGGGGTGCCAGGAGGCCTGTGGAGCAGGGTACCTGTGAGGTGTGTGCCAAATATACCCCACCCAGCTGCCACATCACTAACGGCTGCTCCCCCTCTCTTTAGCAGCCTCCCAATGGCCCCCCAAACAGCCCAGCAAGCCCCAGCTTGCAGGGTGGGTGGGGGGCCTGATCTTTGGCCAACAAAGGCCACCCGCGACCTGCCACATCAACACCAGACAGGATGCCCCCCAGCACCCAGGGGACATGTCTCGACACAACGGGGCACCTGGACATGACCAACCCAGAAAGGGGGATGCGCCTGCTGGTTGCGGGGACACCAGACAATGGGGGGGATGCCAGACAATGGAGGGGATGCCCAGGGACAGGCTTGAAGCCCAAGGGATGCGACTGGAGCCAAGGGGGATGTGACTAGAGGCCACATGATGCGACACAAGGCCCCAGCAGGATGTGACGGCAGGCCCCAATGGCCAAGGGGGACATGACAGGAGGGCCCAGCAGCCTGAATAACACCACCTGGCCCAGCCTCACAAGCCACTGCTCATGGGGTGGAGCGCTGGTGGGGCAATGGCAGTGCCAAGCAGGCCCCAGCCCCCCATGCCAGCACCCCCAACTGCTACCATGAGCCATCGCTCATGGGGTGGAATGGGGTGCTATGCAAGGGGCAGGTCACCATGACACAACATGATTGCTAAGCCCCCCACCATCTGAGAGACACAGGGGAATTTTATTTTATTTAATTTAGTTATGTATTATATTAATAAATAATATCTCCCCCCTGTCTTGTAGTGAGTTGGGGGGTTTTTGCACTTTTTGTTAGTATTTTTTGTTAGTATTGATGTTTCTATAATGGTAATAAATGCATTTATTATTTGAAATAATGACCTAGTACCTCGAGGAATGGTGGCTAGAAATGGTCTAGGAATGACTAGGAATGGACCAGGATTCCTAGGAATGTGAGGAATGAACCAGGAATGAACCAGGAATGAAACAGGATTCCACAAGGAATGGGGAGGTAGTGTAAATACTTGGAATCATGGGATGCATTGTCAAAGGCAGCTTGATATCCAGGCTTCAGTTTGGCGGTATCCTGAATGACACTTGTTGGGATTATGTATACAAGAGTATACAGGCAAGCCAAGGCAGTTAACAAGCCTAGGGAGATGGAATACAAGTCCTAAGCTTAGGGTTAGGGTTAGCAGATGCTACCCTTAACCCTAGAGCAATGGCAGTCTCCTATACAAGAATAGACTGGCCAAGACTACAAAGACTGCCAAGACTGTCTCCTATGCTATCCAGGGAACCCCCTATAATATACAATGATAGACAAGTCTATCTGGAGAATTATATAGGGGAAATGAGGTCACTATGAAGTCATTGCAGTATAGCTCCTTTATATATTAAAGGAGTGCATTACACTATACCTCCTAACTATGTAGTATAAATATTGCACACCTTGTAGGAGATGATAATAACATTCCTCCCTGTGGCAGACTCCCTCATACACTTATCTTTGACTTAAACTCAATACCTCAAAAACCTCATCCTCATCTTCTGCTCAACTTCCTGATCCCAATAACACTCCACAAATATTCTTCATGATCTTCATGATTCTCCAAGGGAAATGGATTTTTTACCACTGTCAGTTCACACAAATAACCTTTTGAGGCAATTGCAAGATGTCAGGTTCATGGACTAAAATCTTCTTTTACTTTGTTACCTGATTCTCTTTTCACCTCTGACTTCATCATTGTCTCCTTCTTGACTTTGGCCTCCTTAAGCTTAAAGGGTTTGGCTTCTTCATCATTTACTTCAATCTGCAGGAAGAGTCAATATCCAGATCAAGGAAAGAAGAATATGAGATTCCTCCATTATCCTCTCCACCACCAAAAATGCTCAGACCAATTCCAGCTCCACCTTCATCTTCAGACTCCTTCTCATCACCTTCAACATTGGTGTTGGGATCACCTTGGCTCTCAACATCATCATATTTACCTTTATTGTCAATGAAATGATCATCACCACAATTATTAACATCGTTCTGGTCCCCAAGTCCATCTAATGGCATCTCATCATCTCCTACCATCCCAGCTAACATTTCTTCATCCTCATCCAATTGAGGAGAAGGAGACTTGGCTCTTGTTTGTTTTCTTGGTCTACTGGGTGCTGTATCATTGTTGTCATCATCAGACCCTAAAGCATCCTCCACATTGAGCATTGGCTGAGTTTTTGAGCAAATTTCTAGGTTCTCAATGTAGGAAATTACACAGTAAGTGAAATTGACAATAATAGCACACATTTATCCAAGTCTGACTGAAGAGATTTGTTTGCATCCTTAATCCTTCTTAAAAGGGCTTTAAACAAAGGCACTTCTTGAGCATTGAGAGGCTGAACCCTGGTGCTACTGGCTGGAGCAGCTGAACCTGCACAAGAACCTGCACAAGAATTGATGGCTGAACTGGCCCAAGAAGGACTAGAAGAGCTATTATGAGAAGTCAAAACAGAGGATTTACTAACAGTATGGCTCTTAGCAGAAGTAGACAAAAAGGTAGTAGCTTTGGATTTAGATGTAGCTTTAGTCATCACAGTAGATGCAGTAGATGCAGTAGTGTTTGATTTTGGAGCAGATTTTGATTTTGGAGCAGTAGCAGATGATTTTTTAGAAGCTGAGGAATGAGTAGTAACTCCAGACATATTGAAAGAGAGAATGATGTGATGTAGATGTACAGTCACAGTGATGTTTGAATTAGTTTGATAATAAAGTCCTGCCACATCATAAGTTAAAGTGGTGTGGCCATGTTTGTTTTGTATAAACAAAATTCAACTGGTTAAGGATAATATTCTACTTGTGTCAGTGTGTAATCTACTCTGCCTGGCTAAAGAATTTATTTCCTTTCCACCTGTTTCCATCTTTGCACCATGCTAAACCTGCTTGATCACTATGAAAAACAAATGAAGCATGTTTACCCTTGTAATCAAGATTAAAATGAGCAATCTTGTTAGAACAAAACACCACTGTGTCACCATTCCTGAGTTCAATCACCAACCCTGGTTCCATTAAACACAGCTCTCCACCTTCACAATCTGAGATTTCAAGAATAAAACAGATACTGAGGCCTTCCCACTGCCCAGTCTCTATGAACATGAGTTGCAACATTCATGTTGATCACTAAGCCACCAAATGGAAAGACAGGAGAGAAATTGTTACTTGAGAGAAATTCAACCTATTGTTTGAGAATTTTGTGGTGCTCTGGTAGTAATTCAGTCATCTACAATTAGACATTAGTTTTATAATACAACAAAAGAAGCAATAATACAAAACCTACAATGCTGGACAATCAAGCAAATAGAGGCTCAAATATTAGTTGAAGCTGCTCATAATCTTCTAAATGTTCTTGTAATTCCTTTGAAGTCCTAGGAATGAAGTGAGATGGATTGGGTGACTTTTTGCCTATCTTCCTCAGCTTTGTGGCATTAGCATCCTTTCCTCCCATCCTGTTGAACTTTAGCCTCTCCAGAGCAATTATCTATCTGGAAAGTAACATTCAATCATTGATTAAATAATTCTCATGCCACCCAAAAATAAACATCTGGTTCCCAGATACCCCTGGACTCATGACCTCATTATTGTTCCTTGTCTTCTAAGTTCTCCCTGCCTTGTCTTCATGTTCTCATTGTCCTCATTGGAGGTCATGGTCATAACAGCTGTACTGAGCTGCCAAGGTGCAAGTGCCAGTCAGAATGTAGTGTACAAATGACACATCAACAATCAACAATGACATGACTCACCACACAAGGCCAAATGGCTGGTGCATGATGGTATATAAACCCTTGCATCACAAAGATGGGAGTGGGGCAACCCATTAATTATTTCTTAATATGTAGTCAATATATATATTTTACATCCATAGTATAATATTTGTACTCTCTCACTGCCTCCCCTTGGTGGCAGGTAGCCACAGGTTGCAGGTGACAGATCCATGACCCACACCCATACCCATACCTACCCATACATGCAACCTGCATGGGTTACCCATGCCCATGCTATAGCCTACTAACACAGTACTTCAATCCAACACACTGTATGTGGTACTATGAGTTAAGTTAGTGGTATGTTCCTCACTTTTGAGGAATCTTGATACTTACCCATCCTGTCTCATCCCATCTAATGACACTCTCACCATTCAATACCTCTCCATCAGTTTTGTATCCCACCATTCCCTGGTTTTACCAAGGTGCTGCAGTCAGGGCAGAGCACACAACCATTGGTGCCAACCACAAGTGCCTGTCATTGATTTGAGCTTGATGAGTTCCAATGATATCATCACACACCTCAGTTGCCATCTTGTGGGCACACCCCTGCTTTGAACACTTGACACTTCTTTCCCCAAAGGGGGGGTGCCATAAACTTTTCTCACATCAGCTTTACGCCCCATGACCAACTGGCAGGTGCAGGCACATAATCACATGACTTCAAAATAAGTTTTAATGGCCCATGGGGGGGGGGGGGGGGGGGAGTGAACTAACTAACCATCCTGATATAGGAATTTTAAACTCCAAAACCCCCTTGGATATGTAATGTATCTTTCCTTGTGTATGTATATTCTATACCTCCTTTTTCCATCTCCTAGCTTTGTGTTTAACCATGGTTCATCTGACTGTATTCCCGCCTTCTAGTTAGGAGCTAATACTGAGGATGCACCAACCTTGCCAAATCTTGGTTGCGAACATCCAGGAATTGTCACTTGAATCTCACCCTTCTGAATCTCCCACCTGTGTTCAAGCCATATTCAACATGTGATGTTGAACTCCTGGCACTATGGATGCAGAGCACTAGTGCCAACACAGAGGACCTGCCAGATGCCTGAAGTTCCCCACAACCCACAATGATGTCAGACTGTTGGGATTATGTATACAAGAGTATACAGGCAAGCCAAGGCAGTTAACATACCTAGGGAATATTGCCAGAATATGCTAAGTCATATTAACACATGTTTAACAGAGGTTAACACATGCAGAGACATATAGGGGAATCCACAGTTAACACATGCTACAGGATTAAACATCCTGCAGCATGTCTATCATAGGATAGGCAAGATATAGCCATGTCGATCATAGGCTATCAGAGACAGAGCCTTAGATAGAGTGTCTAAGACACACCCTGCAGGAAGTCTAGGACTTACCAAGCCATGATATCATATGTCACTATTATTGACATTGTTATAGGGGATATGACATAGTTACTCCATTATTAACTGGTACAGGGGTCTATTACAGAATACCTCCTTTATGTATTAAAGGAGTGCATTACACTATACCTCCTAACTGTGTAGTATAAATATTGCACATCTTGTAGGAGATGATAATAACATTCCTCCCTGTGGCAGACTCCCTCATACACTTACCTTTGACTTGAACTCAATACCTCAAAAACCTCGTCCTCATCTTGTGCTCAACTTCCTGATCCCAATACAGACACAGAGGTATATGATGCTCATACAAAATATGTGGTGCACATGAAAATATACAGTGCATATGAACACATATAGTGTGCACAAACATATATGGTGCACAACAAGAAATACAGTGCCCATAACAAAATATACAGTGCGCATGAATCACACATTGTGCCCACTTTTATATATATATATTGTGCAAAGTATATCTTGTGCATTGGGAAAAAAACATAGCACATGGTGCAAGCTGTCAGTGTATGTCTTGGAGGTTGTTGGAGTAGGCCTTGCAAGTCTTGGTGGCATGTCTTGCAAGTTGTCAGTGTACATCTTGCAAGGTGTCAGTGTAGGTCTTGCAAGTTTTCAATGCATGTCTTGCAAGTCGCGAGTGTGTGTCTTACATGTCTTTGATGCATTTCCTGCAAGTTCTCAGTTCAGGTCTTACAAGTGATGAGTGTACATCTTGCAAGTTGTCAGTGTATGTCTTGCAAGCTGTCAGTGTCCATCTTGCAGGTTTTCAGTGCATGTCTTGCAAGTTGTCAGTGTGCATCTTGCAAGTGGTCAGTGCATGTCTTGCAAGGTGTCAGTGTGCATCTTCCAAGTTTTTGATGCACATCATGCAAGTTGTCAGTGTCCATCTTGCAAGGTGTTGGTGCATGTCTTGCAAGTTGTCAGTGTGTGTCTTGCAAGTCTTTGGTGGATGGCTTGCAAGTTGTCAGAGTCCATCTTGCTAGGTGTTGGTGCATGTCTTGCAAGTTGTCAGTGTGTGTCTTGCAAGTCTTTGATGGACAGCTTGCAAGTCTTTGATGGACAGCTTGCAAGTTGTCAGTGTGTGTCTTGCATGTCTTTGATGCAGATCCTGCAAGTTGTCAGTGTGCATCTTGCATGTCTTCAATGCAGGTCATGCAAGTTGTCAGTGTGCATCTTCCAAGTTGTCAGTGTGCATCTTGCACGTTTTTGATGCATGTCTTGCAAGCTGTCAGTGTCTGTCTTGCAAGTTTTGGATGAACGTCATGCGTGTTGTCAGTGCCTGTCTTGCAAGTCTTCAATGCATTTTGTTGGGAATGGAGTGGTGAACAGTGACAGGAGGAGTTAAGGACAAGGTTAGAGGATGAAGTTAATTTCAAAGGCTTGTGAGTGAGGGAGTCTGCAACAGGGAGGAATGTTATTATCATCTCCTACATGATGTGCAATATTTATACTACACAGTTAGGAGGTATAGTGTAATGCGCTCCTTTAATATATAAAGGAGGTATTCTGTAATAGACCCCTGTACCAGTTAATAATGGAATAACTATGTCATATCCCCTATATAATTCTCCAGATAGACTTGTCTATCATTGTATATTATAGGGGGTTCCCTGGATAGCATAGGAGACAGTCTTGGCAGTCTTTGTAGTCTTGGCCAGTCTATTAAGGGTAGCAGCTTGGGAATTAATATTATTCCCTGTGGCTGTGTTGGATTCTACCAGTGGCAGATCCTAACCCTAACCCTAAGCTTAGGACTTGTATTCCATCTCCCTAGGCTTGTTAACTGCCTTGGCTTGCCTGTATACTCTTGTATACATAATCCCAACACATTTCCCTCAAATTGGGAGTGTAGGTCTTGCAAGTTGTCAGTGTTCATATTCAACTTGCATGACATGCATCAAAAACTTCATGCATCAGAAACTTGCAAGACACACACACACAACTTGCAAGAAGTCCACTGACAACTTGCAAGATGTACACCCACAACTTGCAAGACACACACTGACAACTTGGTAGATGTGCGCTGGCAACTTGCAAGATGGACACTGACAACTAGCAAGATGGACACTGACAACTTGCAAGCCATCCATCAAAGACTTGCAAGACACACACTGACAACTTGCAAGACATGCACCAACACTTTGCAAGATGGACACTGACAACTTGCAAGATGTGCACTCAAAATTTGCAAGACAGACACTGGCAACTTGCAGTATGTGCTTCAACAACTTCCAAGATGCTCACTGACAACTTGCAAGACATACACTGGCAATGTGCAAGACCTGCACTGACAACTCACAAGACATGAATTGCAAACTTGCAAGATGCCCATTGACAACTTGCAAGACATGCATCAAAGACTTGCAAGATGGACACTGACACTTGCAAGATGTGCATCAAAAACTTGCAAGACTCACACTGACAACTTGCAAAATTTGCACTGGAGACTTCGAAGACTTCCACTGACAACTTTCCAGATTTGCCCTGCAGACTTTCAAGACTTGCACCAGAGACTTGCAAGACTTGCATCAAAAACTTGCAAGATTTGGACCAAATACTTGCATTAAAAACTTGTATGACTTTGACCAAAGACTTGCAATAATCTATGAAATATTTGCCAGACTCCTAGTAAAGACTAACATGACTTGGATGACTTGGAAATCTTGTATTCATTGTACATTCATATCATCTATGCTTTGAATCTAGGACTTCTTTTAATGTTCAATAAAACTATATATTCACCTTATTTTGTCACATTTATCTGTTATAATATGACAATTACTGGACATTCAGTTCAAGATACTTTCTATATACCTTGTATTGAAGTATTTAGAAAGTAGTGTGACACATTATTTTCAATATTTTCAACTTATCTGTTTGCATCTATTTTTAAACATATTCTTATATTATTGCAAAGATATCAAAACATTATTCATTTCTATATTACATTATCTTTTCAATCCTTTTAACTTCTTTTGCTTCTCAATATTGAATCAGTATTGACATTATGATAAAAAGGGTATCGAAGACATATTCAAACTGGAATGCTCCATATTTCCAATACCTTCAACATATTTTGATTTCCAAAATGAAAACAATATCATGAAAGATATGTACAGTGCATCTTGAAAGTATTGTTGTGTGTGTTTTTCATATGTTCTACTTCTAACCCAAATATACAATTCAATTATTAAAATATGTTTTTGGTATTGCCACTTGAAGTATTGAAAAAAAACTGATAAAGATATTCAAAACATATCTGAGAAGTATCATGATATTTTTCAACAATTTCATCAAAGTAATGTTGCTTTCAATATTGTAAAGAAGTACTTTGATCTTTTCAGAAACCTTTTTGTCAAAGTATCTTGAAAATATTTTAATTTTGACTGGAATACTGTTTCAATATTTTTTCAGTACTTTGCCCTGAAATATCTGGTTATGCATCCAGTGTTAAGACTTGTTAATTACCCTCAGTCAAGCTAAGGGTCCTTGACTGTCTATCTACTATGGCTTTTATAGTGTGAAGCCTCTAGGTGATAATCATCCAATAGTATCTAAGTAAGTACTTAGGGTAGCTATGAGTCATAAGGCTGTGAAATGCTATATGAAGATATAGAAAATGAGTCAGGTACTGTGGTCTAGTTACTAAGGCCTGGGTACACAAGGTAAGTAAAGAAACAAGTCAGAGATAAGCAGTCTTGGGCACTGCCCATCAAGTCAGGGATGGAAGGGGAAAGATCAGAAAAGGAAAATGTAATGAGCTGCCCCATGATCCTAGAACCTGATTGTAACCCAAGTTGTTTAGTTCAGCTACTAGTAATGAAGACAACAAAGCACTTACTTTGAGTAATATAAGGGCCACATAGAAGGTAGTAGTAGATGAGCAAGAAAAATTGTATTGATAAAGAGAGGGAAGGTGGGGCAGCCTGAGAGAAGTGGCCACTGGACACAAGTCACAAGGCTAACTGTTGGGATACAAGCCTAGGGAGATGGAATACAAGTCCTAAGCTTAGGGTTAGGGTTAGCAGATGCTACCCTTAACCCTAGAGCAATGGCAGTCTCCTATACAGGAATAGACTGGCCAAGACTACAAAGACTGCCAAGACTGTCTCCTATGCTATCCAGGGAACCCCCTATAATATACAATGATAGACAAGTCTATCTGGAGAATTATATAGGGGAAATGAGGTCACTATGAAGTCATTGCAGTATAGCTCCTTTATATATTAAAGGAGTGCATTACACTATACCTCCTAACTATGTAGTATAAATATTGCACATCTTGTAGGAGATGATAATAACATTCCTCCCTGTGGCAGACTCCCTCATACACTTAGCTTTGACTTAAACTCAATACCTCAAAAACCTCGTCCTCATCTTGTGCTCAACTTCCTGATCCCAATACTAACTCATGCATGCTATTTTTGAATGGCTAAGCCACTCTGAACTGCTCTGAGCCACTCTGGGGCTGTGGAAATTGGCTTGGCTTCTGAGCCAGAGCCAAATAATTGGCTTAGGTGCCTGAGCCAAGCCATGGCAATGTTAGGACATCACCTAATACCCTAAGGCAAAAGATGACAGCTCCCACAAACAAACACAAACAAAAGAAAAGGGAAGCCTAGTAGTCTCAGGTGGTCACACTGGTAGTAGGCAGATAACCTAAGAGAACACAACTAGTGTCTCTAGGCATTTTATTTGAGTATATATACTACTATACATGAGGTAGCCATGTGTTTACTGCAGGCATGCTTAGACCATGAGTCGTCAGCGGGCACAGCATCTCATGCCTACAGTGTGAGGTGCACAGCTTGCATATGCCTACCATGAGTCCAATCGGGCTGCATATCAGCCATGTGTGTACAGTGTGTTGTACCTACCCTTAGCCATGCACTCGATCGTAAGGACCTTGCGCCTACTGCGTGTACATAAAAGTGTCATCATCACCAAACAATGAAAATAATAGTATTAATTGTCTTTAGAAAATTGTACTCCTGACATCACCCCCTCTTTAAGGCTCAGATTCCAGACGAGAAATTAATCCCTCCAGGGTCTCAGTGAAGTTTTTGTACAGGCGGAATTGAAAGTGCGCCAGGGATCGAAGGTGGCGCAGGGTAGTGGGGTGTGGGTGGTGAAAGGACATGATCACATCCGCTGCATGTTCAAGGTTATCGGCAGGTTCCCAAGTGTTGTTTTCCTCGGTGTATCATTGCCACTTAACCAGGTACTGCAACTGGTTATGACGCATCCATGAATCCAGTACCTCTTCCACGTGGTACTCCAACTCTCTGTCTATCTCCACAGGTGGCGGTGCTTCAGCTCGCTGTCCCTCAATCTCCAAAGCCTGGTGAGGCCGAGTTCGAGAGACATTGATCACCAGGTGAATCTTGATCACATGTGGGAGTTTCACATGAACGGCATTGCTGGACGTCAAGTCTGTGATGGGGAATGGGCCGATTCGCTTTTTGGCGAGCTTGCGTGAAGGCCTGTTCAGCTGCAAGTCCTCAGCTTCAATCCAGACCTTTAGGCTGACTTGGTATTGCGGCGCATCACCCCTAACCTGATCTGCATAGCGCTTCATGTCATCTCGCACCTTTGTCAATGCGGCCTCAGCCTCCTCATGCACTCTCTTCATTCTCTCCGTGAAGTCCTCCGCAGCTTCTACCTTCCCTTCTCGTCGAGGCTTGAATCCCATCCAGGGGTTGTAGCCATAATTAGCATAAAATGGCAAGGTTTGGCGGGCCGAGTGAATGCAGTTGTTGTATGCAAACTCCCCTAGCACTATCCATTCCAGCCAGTTGTCTTGCCTATAATTTACAAAGAGTCTCAGGTACTGCTCTATGTCCTGATTGACCCGCTCCGTCTGTCTGTCAGTCTGCAGATGATAGACCATAGACATTTTTGTTTGTATTTTCAATAATTTATTTAACTCACGCATCAGCACAGCAGAGAACTGTGGGCCCCGGTCCGAGATGATCGAATCTGGCAGCCCATGGTACCACCACACGTTGTCCTGATATAACTTAGCCAGGCCCAAGGCACTCATTTCCTCCATCGTGGGGATCGCATGCATCTGCTTCTTGGCCCGATTGACAACTATCAAGAGTGTGTCATATCCTTGCACTTCTGGTAGTCCCATGATGAAGTTGGCGGAGATTGCTTTCCATGGCTCCATTGGGGTTTGATCAGCATGAGCTTGCCCACCGGAGGTTTGGGTATGTTCTTGTACCACTGGCATTTGTCGCACCCGTCGACATAAGTAAATACAAATTTGGTCATGATGGAGTTGGACAATCTCGCATCGCAACTGCTCATCCTTTGGTACATAAATCTTCCCTCTAAAGAGCACTAGCTCTTGCTCCTGCGACCATTCTTCCATCCTCAGCTGCTTCATCGGCGATCTCTTCAGCTCTTCCACAGCCCTTACCACTGACTCGTCCCATTCCTTTGCCTTCTGCACTCTGCTCAACAGCTTTTCTTCCGCGCCTTCGATCAACAGGTGTCTGTGCTCTGTCGCCTTGATTGCAAAGAATTCAGGTTTTAGCAATGTGACGTCCTCGTTGTCGTGCTCTGCTCCAACTTTCCAATCTGGTCTCCTAGACAATACATCTGCCTTCCCCATTGCCATCCCAGGTTTGTTGACCAGCTCAAAATCAAATCTTGATAAATAGAGTGCCCAGCATGCCTGTCTTCTATTCAACTTCTTTAGACATAAAGTAACGGAGATTGGAGTGATCTGTCCATATCTTGACCTTATGCGTTGCACCTTCTAGATGGTGCCGCCAGGCTTCTAGTGCTTGAATGATTCCCAGCATCTCTTGGTCATGAACGTTGTAATTTCTTTTGACGTCATTGAGTGACTTTGAGATGAAAGCGCACGGCCTCCACTTTCCTTCCTCTGTCTTCATGGATAACACTGCCCCGGTTGCAACTCCCGAAGCATCGGCTCCAACTCTCAGCGGGCAGGTCGGATCTGCGGTTGCTAAGATCTCGTTTCACATGAACAATGCCTTGAGTCCGTCAAACGCTCCTTGTTCTTTCTCCATCCACTGCCACTTCTCGTCCTTCCTCAATGATTTATTCATAGGTGCGGCCACCTTTGCAAAGCCTTCAGCAAAACGTCGGTAGAAATTTGCGAGCCCCAGGAAGCGTTGGATATCTTTCACTGAGTTTGGAACCGGCCACTCTTCTATCACCTTCATTTTTTCTGGATCCATCTTTATACCATCTTGTCCAATGTGGAGTCCAAGGAATTCCACTTCCTGTATGGTGAACTCACACTTCTTGGGTTTCAGGAATAGATTATTTTCTTCTAATCTTTTCAACACCTCTACTATCTCGTCATGTCTGTTTTGGTCTTTTGTAAATATTAGGATATCGTCTATATATACTACTACTGATCCCTGATCGATGAGGTCCTTCAGCACGGCGTTCATCATTGTCTGGAACATGGCTGGGCTGTTGCGCAACCCAAAATACATTACTACTGGTTCCAATGCACCCCTGTGGGTTGTGAATGCAGCCTTCCACTCATCTCCTTCTTTTATTCTGATGTTATTGTATCCCCATCTTAGGTCCAACTTTGTAAATACTTCAGCACTACCTACTTTGTCTATAAGCTCACTGATAAGTGGCAATGGGTAATTGTTTCACATTGTCCAAGCATTTAAATATCTATAGTCCTGCACCATCCTCTTTTTTTTTGTCTTTTTTCGCTATGAAAAACACAGCCAACATTTGCAGCAACTTGCTCTCCCTGATATACCCTTTTTCCAACTGGTTGTTCAAGAAGTCATCGACTTTGCCTTGCTCCTGTGGAGAGAGCCAGATGTTCTTGGCTTTCTTCAGCTCATAACTCGGTTTCATTTTGATGCTGTGATCCCAGGGTTTCTGCCTTGGCATGCACTCAGATGCTTTCTTCTCAAACACTTTCATCCACCTCCGGAATCTCCAAGGGATCTTTGCCACGAGCTCCTGTTCGGTCATTCAGATCTCATGTTCCTCTTCATCTTCCAGGTTCTTGTTCCATTCCTGGTTTATCTCTTTCAGGATGCTGTCTCCATCTTCCATAATTCCTCCAGCCATGATAAAGGCCTCATTGTCCTCTACTTCCTCGATTGTTGGATGTCTCATCATTTGCTTGGCCAACTTCCACTTGGCTCTATCCTTCTTCGCTGTTCTGACAAATATGTTGCATTCATGAGGACACCTGGTCATCTTCATGTTGCCCATCTCCCAGTCGATATCAGGGTTGTGCTTTCTCAGCCACGGATGACCCAGTATCACTGTCGTTTTTCCTAGGTTGCAGACCTCAAATACTGCTTTCTCCTTATGGCCCCTGGATGACATCATCAAGGTGATCTCTTCTGTGATTGAACTTCCTTGGTTCAAGGTACCATCAATATTATACACCCTGATCGGTTGATCCAGGGGGCAGGTTTTAAGTCCTGACTTATGTATGAATTCTCTATCTACAAATAGTCCAGTCACACCACTGTCTAGCAATGCCTTGACCATGCACGAGTCGTGCATATCTAGTGTAGTAATAGTAATAGGAATCATGATCTCGTTCTTAATCTTGGATGACCTTACAAAGTGTTGCACCCCCTCTTTAGGTCCGTTGGTATCAGTATTTAATTTGTCTGCTACAGGAGAACAAGGAATTAAGCATGGTTCTGGACTGCCGAGCCGACTTGAGTTGGACCCCTTGCCACTGTGTTCACTAACTAGTGTAGAGCTCCCTGTGCTACTAATTACTGTGTCCGAGTCTGTATCAATGTCCACACTCTCAACCGTTAGTCCTTCAAACTTGTTCAGAGAGTGAAGCGATGGGGGTGTCACTTGTCTCCTTCGGGAAAATCCTGTTTGGCCTTTTCTTTGGCCTCTTCCTTCAGCTTCTGCATCCAGTATCCACGCAGGTCTTCATAGTTCATTGCCTGGATATCCAGCCAGGATCTGCAGTCATGGGCCATATGCCCTGGTTTTCAGCACTTGTAGCATACAAGAGGTGGCCGTCGTGCCGATCGGCCCACGTCCATTGTGTTGGGGTTGCGTGGTGGCCACTGTCCCGCCTGACACTGTTGCTGATGGGCTTGCTGCCCCTGACCTTGCCCACCCTGCAGCTCTTGCACTTGTGGGGCCAGGCCCCATGGCGTTGGTGCCAGTGGTTTCGCGTTTCCTCTGGCCCCACTGAAGAGGCATTCTTCGGCACATGCCTGGCCCCACTGTCGGTCCATGCACATTGCCTGTGCGTACCACTCGGCTATTGTTGCTGGTCGCCGTTCAAGGTTGTTGAGCCGCTCATGCAGCCCCTTGTTTAACGAGCGTTTAAACATGTAGATCAGCAGCATCCCTGAGTATCCAGACTTGTGGGCCACAATCTTGAAGTTTTGGACTTGCTTATCCGCAGTGAGTTCACCTTGCACCATTGTTGTTATCTGGTGCACCTTTGTGTCTTGCACGTTGGGGTCCCCAAAGGACTCCTGTAGTGCCTCCATCAGTTCAGTAGCAGATGCAAAGGGGGTGTCTGTCATATCCCATGCAAGCCTGCGACGGATCTCCGGCAGATCACCGACGGAGCCGCCGTCATATCAAAAGACTATTTCAAATTGTATTTCAAATTACTCCTGTTTTGTTTATATCACATATCTATCATTGCTGATCATCTTACTTACTGCGTACTCGGTACTCCGTTGATCCCGCCGTAGTTACCCCGGTTACTTACTTACTATAAAACTTAGTATAACGTCACTTGTAACTTCAGTTTGATAATTGTATTGTTATCTCCACAACTCTCTCACATCTAAAGTCCTCGCTCTCTCTTAACTTCCGGAACTCCGCCGGACCTCCGCTCTCATTACCGTCACCTTGTAAATTGGACATTGGGCGTAGAGAAGGGCGCAATCCCTTTTAGATTGAAGCCAAGTCCAGTGCCGCCACGGAACTCCGTCGTAACCCCGCCTACGAGATCAGTTCGTAACAGTATTATCAAACTCACACTTCTTACGCCCATTTTCACGAACCTATTAACATCTTATGTCAAGTTCACAAACAGTCACTATGCGTACATGCTCTACTACCAATTCGCAACGTGCGGGTCTCTGCAGCGGATTACAAGCAGTGCGCAGATCCCGACTTTCCTCACCAACCCTCCACCGACCTTTGTCAACCTTCGGTACTACACCGCGACCTTCGAACATCTTTCCTGGCCTGGGCGCAAACCCAGAAAACCCCAACGAACCACCTCCAACAACACCGCCGGTTCCCCGCGGTACTCCGGTCGACAACCAACCTAGTCATGGCTATCCTGATGGGCCTGATGACCCTGATGGTGACGACAATGACCCGGAAGGTGATGACCATCAATCCATTCCCGAGTCGGAGCCCCGCAACGACCGGTTATTTCTACACGTACTACAAGAGTTATCGGACAGCATCCGCTCCTCCCGCCAACCCCGTAATGAAAAGGTCAAAGTACGCGAACCTGACACATTCAACAGAATGGACCCGCGGAAGCTCCGTGATTTTCTAATCTCTTGTAACCTTCACTTCCGTGACCGTCCTACTCTTTTTGCATCTGATGAGAAAAAGATTCTATTCATTCTTTCTTATCTGAAGGGAGCAGCACTTGGTTGGTTTGAACCAGGGCTGATGGACAACACCAATAGTGCCAATTGGATTTGGGACTTTGAAGCCTTTATCAACGAGCTCGAGACCAACTTCGGCCCGCACGACCCCGTCGGAGATGCCAAAAAGTCTCTCTACACACTCAAAATGAAGGAATCAGCACACATCGTCAAGTACAATGTCAAATTTTGGAAGTTGGCAGCCCGAGTTGATTGGAATGACTCGGCACTCCGCGAAGCATACTTCCGCGGACTCCCACTACGGATCCGTGTTGAAGTCCTCCGAGGAGGCAAGCCTACAACATTACCAACATTACGTCTCAAGGCCCAAGAAGCCGATGAAGTCTACTGGATGCAGAAGGACGAGGCAGCGCTTGAAACCCGCCCCGCCAAGTCTAACAACAACAACAACAAAACTGACGACGCTTCCACCTCCGGCGGTAAATCCGCAAACTCCGCCGGTAAATCCAAGAACTCTAACAAGTCCAACTCCGGTAACAACTCCAACACTTCCAACAATGCTAGCGGCTCCAGCAACAACAAAACAAAGCCCTCAATAGCCGACAAGTTAGGGAAGGATGGTAAGCTCACCGGAGATGAACGGGCCCGCCGCTTGAAAGAAGGGTTATGCCTTTATTGCGGAATAGCGGGTCACGAGGCAAAGGATTGTAGGAAGGCAGCTAATCCTAAAGGCAGAGCAGCGACAACGGAAACCGCCACATCGGCGGCCCCCGCGGCGACCTCCGCCGATTCAAAAAAATAGTCAGCAACCCTCTAGTTGCCTCCGCACGGGCTGGGGGTTGCGTTGACACCGACCATGCACCAAAGGAGGTCCGCCTCAACGCCGCCGCTCTTTTCGACCCTAAATCTTTTCAAATTGCTTTAACATCTATTTATGACCCTACTATGATTACTCTTTTAGACAGCGGTTCAACTCATTGTTTCATAGATTCGTCGTTTGTATCAAGTCACAGTATTCAGATGACAACTATACCACCGATATGGCTCCGCCTTTTTGATGGAACGTCCAATACATGGATAACGCAACAAGTACAGTTGCTAGTTTCATTTCCTACTGGCGAGTCATTCGACATATTGTTTTACGTTACCCCGCTCGACTCTAGCAACTCCGCCGTACTTGGACTAAATTGGCTTAGGCAAATCAATCCGTTGATTGACTGGACCTATGGCCAAGTCACTTTCCGGACGGCTGGGTACAGAGGTCCCGCACCGTCGACATCCTCAGGTGAAGCAATTCCCTTGCCAGAACCTAACAAATCTCCCTTAGAACCGTGTCTACCCGACGCGTCGACGGATTCTCCGATATCCGCCGCCGTCACCAAACCCATCAACATTTCGATCATCAATGCCGCCGCTTACGCTCGTGCTGTTCGCCTTCCTGGCTCCCAGACTTTCTCGGTCTCCCTCTCTGACGACGGAGTCTTCGGCAAAGCCGCCACGCCTGTCGCGGAGGACGCGCCAGACTTATCCAAAGTCCCTGAGGAGTACCATGAGTTTGCGGATGTCTTCAGCAAAGGAAAGGCCGACACACTCCCACCACACCGACCTTACGACCTCAAAATTGAACTCGAGGAAGGGGCGGAACCTCCGCCGGGTCGTATGTACTCCTTGTCCGCCTCAGAGCTTAACGCTCTCCGCGCGTTCATTGAGGAAAACGTCCGGATAGGTTTCATACGGCCATCTAAATCCCCGCACGGAGCCCCGATCCTTTTTGTTTGCAAGAAGGGCGGTGAACTCCGGTTATGCGTCGATTATCGTGGGCTTAACAAGCTTACGAGAAAAGATCGCTATCCGCTACCCCTCATCTCCGACCTACTCGACACCCCGCGCAACGCCCGCGTCTACACCAAAATCGACCTACGACATGCTTATCATCTGGTACGTATCGCCGACGGCGAGGAATGGAAAACTACATTTCGTACCCGTTATGGTTCCTTTGAATGGCGTGTAATGCCTTTCGGACTTACTAACGCTCCTGCCGCTTTCCAACGTTTTATGAATGACATTTTTAGTGATATGCTTGATGTCTCCGTCATCGTTTACCTGGACGACATCCTGATCTACTCCGATGACATGTCTCAACACAAGAGGCACGTTAAGGAAGTATTACGACGACTCTGCAAACACGGCCTTTACGCGGCTCCGCAGAAATGCGAATTCCATGTCGACACCGTAGAATACCTCGGTTACATTCTATCACCGGAGGGCCTATGGATGTCCGCCGACAAAGTCCAAACAATTATGGACTGGCCAGAGCCTCGCAAGATCAAGGACGTACAATCGTTCCTAGGCTTTTGTAATTTCTATCGGCGGTTTATTCACGGGTATTCCGATATCACCGTTCCCCTTACCAGACTAACTAAAAAGAACGTCCCTTGGACTTTCACTGACAAATGCCGACAAGCCTTCCAGAAACTCAAGGAAGAATTTACGCATGCCCCGGTCCTTGCACATTGGACCCCGTACAACACTATGATCGTCGAAACGGACGCTTCTGACTGCGCGCTCGCCGCTATACTGTTGACGTACACCGCCGACGGCGAGCTGCACCCGGTCGCCTTCCACTCCCGTTCCTTCACACCTCCCGAACTCAATTACGACACACATGACAAGGAGCTACTAGCTATCTTTGAAGCCTTTAAACATTGGCGTCAATACCTTGAAGGTAGCGGAACTCCGGTCTCCGTCGTTACTGATCATAAAAACTTAGAATATTTTTCCACCACGAAACTACTCACATGGCGGCAAGCCCGCTGGTCCGAGTACCTCTCCCAATTCAACCTCATTATTCGCTTCCGTCCTGGGAAACTTGGTACGAAGCCCGACGCTCTCACTAGACAATGGGACGTCTACCGCAAAGGGGGAAATAGCGATTCCATCACGGATAATCCGCATAACCTCCGCCCGGTATTTTCCAAAGAACAACTCACTGCGTCATTACGAGCTACTTACCTGTGCGGCACTTCCGTCGGACCCCGCTATAGCTTCGCACCTTACTACACCTCCTGCACCCTGGTCAATTGGGGATGATGGACTTCTTCGTCTCAATGATCGCATTTACGTCCCGGACTCCGCGGACCTCCGACTACGCGTTCTCCAATACAAACACGATCATATCCTTTCAGGCCACTTCGGCCAAAATAAAACATTACAACTGGTACGCCGAGAATATGTTTGGCCTAAACTCAGAACATTTGTAAAGGATTATTGCAATACGTGCACTTCGTGTAAACGCGCCAAGTCACCGCAGCATAAGCCGTACGGACTATTGAAGCAACTACCGATCCCGGAGAAGCTGTGGAACTCCATCTCTATGGATTTCATTGAACACTTACCCCCATCCCTCGGTTATACCTCCGTTTTGGTCGTCGTTGACCGACTTTCTAAACAGGGCATATTCATCCCTACAGTTGACGAAATCGACTCCCCGGAGCTTGCCCGGCTCTTCATCCTTCACGTATTTTCTAAACACGGAGTTCCGTCGCACGTCACTTGTGACCGCGGTTCTGAATTCGTCTCTAGGTTTTTCCAGTCACTAGGTAAAGCCCTCGACATGAAGATCCACTTCACTTCGGGTTACCACCCGGAGGCCGACGGACAAACCAAACGACTTAACCAGACATTAGAACAGTACCTGCGCATCTTTTGCAACTATCAGCAGGATAACTGGTCGGAACTCCTTCCCCTCGCCGAGTTCGCTTACAACAATGCGCCTAGCGCTACTACCGGTATATCACCGTTCTACGCTAACAAAGGCTACGACCCTAACATCACCGTCTACCCTGAACGCGAGCTGGCTTCCCAGAAGGCTAGGTCTTTCGTCGTGGACCTTGACGAACTACATACGGAACTCCGCCGGCAAATCAAACTTGCCCAAGAGTGTTATCAAGTTCCCGCGGACCGCCGCCGGCACCCCGCTCCGCCGTTTAAAGTTGGTGATCAGGTCTACCTTAATGCTGAAAACATCCGCACTACTAGGCCTTCAAAAAAGTTGTCAGAAAAGAACCTTGGTCCCTTTGAAATCATCGCCCAAGCTGGCACACACTCCTTCACCCTTCGCCTTCCGGACCACCTCCGCGCATTACATCCGGTCTTTCACGTATCACAAATTGAACCCGCACCCGTCAATACCATTCCTAACCGGATTCAGCCGCCGCCTCCGCCGATTACTATCGACGACGAAATTGAATACGAGATTGCAGAAATCTTGGACTCCAAACTCGATAAGCGGCGGCGGTGTCCGTTGTTATACTTGGTGCGCTGGTCAGGTTACGAGAATACTGACTTGGAACAGTCCTGGTTGCTTGCCGAAGAACTCGAGCATGCCCAGGAAGCCGTAGCGGACTTCCACGCACGGTACCCCGACAAACCCGGTCCATAATAACTTCACCCTACATCAATAAAACAAAGTCACTTCAAAATTAATAAAGCCATTTCATTTTTTCTTATACCGTACTATTACTTACTGAAAACAAAGCCATCAGATACCGTCACCCTACGTACAACAAAACAAACAAAGTCAACATTACCTATCAAACACCGTCATTACTTACAAGAAAAACAAAGCCATTTCATTACAATTCAAAAAACCGTCATCTTACTTACAACATTACTTATCAGATCACTCCTTACTTACAAAACAAAAACAAAGTCAAAACAAAACATTACAAACCAATCTATCTACATACAAACCAAAGTATTTACATTTTACGGTCCCCGTCGGACCTCCGTACGTACTATGTTACTTGTACTTTCTTTGTTCTACTAGTCATCCTCCTTTTCCGCCTCCTCCGCGGCAGTCTTCTTCGCGGCCTCTTCCTGCGCGGTGAGTTCTTCGAGACGCGCCATCAGTTTAGCGCGTTCCTCAGCGGCGGACGACAGGGGGGCGGGTAGGGATGTGTTTTGCGAGTTGGACATGATGGTTGGATGTTGAAGAACTGCGGACGTCAAAATTCCTAAATACGGAATCCGAACATCACATGACCTCGAAGGCTCGGTCCTAAGGGGGGGATACTGTCATATCCCATGCAAGCCTGCGACGGATCTCCGGCAGATCACCGACGGAGCCGCCGTCATATCAAAAGACTATTTCAAATTGTATTTCAAATTACTCCTGTTTTGTTTATATCACATATCTATCATTGCTGATCATCTTACTTACTGCGTACTCGGTACTCCGTTGATCCCGCCGTAGTTACCCCGGTTACTTACTTACTATAAAACTTAGTATAACGTCACTTGTAACTTCAGTTTGATAATTGTATTGTTATCTCCACAACTCTCTCACATCTAAAGTCCTCGCTCTCTCTTAACTTCCGGAACTCCGCCGGACCTCCGCTCTCATTACCGTCACCTTGTAAATTGGACATTGGGCGTAGAGAAGGGCGCAATCCCTTTTAGATTGAAGCCAAGTCCAGTGCTGCCACGGAACTCCGTCGGAACTCCGTCGTAACCCCGCCTACGAGATCAGTTTGTAACAGTGTCCCCGCGCATCATTTCCTTGACGGCAACCTCACGCCACTTGGCCACGGTGCCTCCTTGCAGGTACAAGAGGATCCAGATGATCTTTGAGTCCTTGTTTCTGAATTCATTGGGGCGTCCCCACATGTACATGTAGACGACGGTCTCAAAAGAGTCCAGCTCATCAGCCTTTCCTGAAAACAGGAGGGGGGATGCGACCTTGGGCATGCAGCTTCCCCTGCGCTCTTCCGCCGTTTGTTCAGCCGGTCTGTTGCGCCTTTGCTTCTCTTCCATTAATGCCTCAAGGAGGGCATTGCGCTCCTCCTGAGCTTCTTGCAATAACTGCTCAAGGGTCTTAACAGGCCCTGGTTCTGCCATGTCCTCAAGTGCTAGGTTGTCTAGGTCTCGTAAGTCACCCATTGTTCCTGGGGTTCAGGGGTGAAAAGATGGGATGAGGGATGAGGGCAGAGAGCATGTTGTGATGGTGGGATCGGAAAAGACAATAGTCTCTTGCTGCGGGCACACGACCCTGTCTTGCAGCTTAGAGGTTTGGAGAAAAGGTAAGGTTGAACTCTCTTGCATGACGGTAGTGCCGTGGTCAATCACTCTATGCACGTGCACTCTGAACAGCCGGGTGGCATCCCATGACAGTCTGTGTCAAGTGGAGTTCGGTCCGCTTGGGGGGTGGTTCAACGGTGTAAACACCAGAGGTACAGTGCTAAGACTGTTTGATGGGCGAACCCAGAAGAATGGGGAGTGGGGGTGAGGGGAGAATGTTTTGTTAGTAAGGAGGCAGGGAATCGGAAATGTACCTTGGTGATGGCAGCACATTGGTGCATGTTGCCTCAAGTGAGTCTGAAAGGAAGAGATTGAGAAAGAGGGAGAGAGAGAGAGGGAGGGGTCATCGATGGTAGTTGTATTCTTCTGTTAGGACATCACCAAATACCCTAAGGCAAAAGACGACAGCTCCCACAAACAAACACAAACAAAAGAAAAGGGAAGCCTAGTAGTCTCAGGCGGTCACACCAGTAGTAGGCAGATAACCTAAGAGAACACAACTAGTGTCTCTAAGCATTTTATTTGAGTATATATACTACTATACATGAGGTAGCCATGTGTTTACTGCAGGCATGCTTAGACCATGAGTTGTCAGTGGGTGCAGCATCTCATGCCTACAGTGTGAGGTGCGCAGCTTGCATGTGCCTACCATGAGTCCAATCGGGCTGCATATCAGCCATGTGTGTACAGTGTGTTGTACCTACCCTTAGCCATGCACTCGATCGTAAGGACCTTGCGCCTACTGCGTGTACATAAAAGTGTCATCATCCCCAAACAATGAAAATAATAGTACTAATTGTCTTTAGAAAATCGTACTCCTGACAGGCAACACTATTGGTGGTACTGTACTGATACAACTAACTCTTTGCACCATGTGACATGTGACCACTCAAAGAGTTAGACAACTCTTTCAAATCAGGTGGGACATGTGACATTTCCCAAATCTCTTCTTTTCCATTCAATCATTGCTGCCTTTGGGACTTCCTGTATCATGATCCATCTTACTATTCTGCTACATTATTTAATTGCATTAAACCATTGACACACCATTGAGCACAGTGTTTCTGAATGTAGAAGACTCACAAAAAAGAAGAGGATTCTTTGGGTCTTGAAATCGAAGTCATGTTTGAAAAAATATTGCTATATACCTTGTGTTCATTGAAGTCCCTCCTGAATATCCAACCTGTCATTCTGTTATGGCTGGTATCAACAACTAGTCACGTTTCAAGCAAATTTAAGCCATTTTTGGTGTTCTGCAGGTATTGAATAAAAATATATGTCACACTCTTCAAAATGTTTTGGGAGGTGTGACATCCCTCTCATCTCTTCTCTTCAAGAGTGCCTGTGATGTGTGATGCAAAGACTAGGTTGCATCAGTACAGTAATGTAAAGAAAAATGATGAGAATGATGAGAATGGCCAAAAAATGAAATGAAAAATGACTGAAAAATGCCAACTGTGAACAACCCTATTATAAATTTATATCTTATCATCCATGTTCAAAAGTAAGACCAGTAATGAGAAATTTGTCATTGTGGCCTTATCAGTTGTAAATTAGAGGGAATATTTTGCTAAATAACATCAATAACACAGATATGTGTGCCTTTATATGTCAATCAGGCTTTGGGAAGTTGCAGAAGAAGACTCAGAAGCAGTGCTGTGCATGGCCTACCCTGAGGCCATGAGCCAGGCCAAGCTGGGCCCAAAGAGGCCATGCTGAGCCAGGCCAAAATGACAGCTCCATGGCAGCTTTGGCCTGGCCTGGTGTTCTGAAAAGCCAAAGCCAAACCATCAGGCTGCAGCCTTTCTGGGCAGAATGGAGGGATTTGTTGTGCAAACCTGTGGCTTGGAGGGTTAGGTAATCATAATCATGCATCACCAAACTTTAATCAACCAATTTGCATTAACACATCCACTGTCATTCCCTGTCATCCATCAACTGACATGCTTATCATCATCACCTCACTTTATGGCTCCTTGTTCATGTATCTCTCCCTCTGCAAACTTTGTTTTTGCTTGAGGACATGTATAATATACCTCTTTGTGGCCTGTTCTTCAAATATATATGGTGACTATTTGCTTGACACTCACCAACCCATTTTACCTCAACTCCCAACCTGTACACTCCATCCTCTTTTCTGTCCAAAATGTCCACTCCTGAAATCATCAATCAGCTTGTCAAGGAGATCACATCTCTCTCAAATGCTTTGTCAGACTCAGATGCTGTACTGAAGGGATTGAAAGATGACAAAATCTGCATTCTGTGGAAGCTGATACTCCACATGAAACCTTTAACTGCCATTTAAATGCATTATTTGGGGAGGGCTGTCATGATCCTCACTGCCACCTTCACTATATCCACCATGGAAACCAAGGAATAGGTCTCATTGTCACTTATTTTTTGAAAATTAACTGGGCCAAAGATTTTCCTCTGGATCTTGTGGAGATCAAGTTGCAACATCTTATAACTGAACTAAAACATCTGCAGTGTGTACCTAAGTGATTATTTGTGATGTGTATTGATGGATGATTAGAGGATTGGATGCACCTCAGCCAGTATGAACTGCCAACCCTGCTGCAAAGCTTAACGATGCCAACACTGTGGCACCTCAGCTTTCCTTCCAGCACAAAGCTGTTAAGGAGTTCCACTCCCAACAAGCCAAGAAGAATGACCCAGTTTGTTCATCCTCAACAACAGGCACTAACCCATGTCCCAGCTCCTCAGCTGGAATAGTGTCAACATCCCAAAACAAGCATCCCATTTCATCCATCAATGGCAGTGATGTTGATGATAGAGTTGTTGATCGGCCAGTGCCACATATATCCCATTGGCATCCCAAAATTCTTTCATTCACAGGATACTCTTTCTAGCCAAAAAGAAGTGTTCTGCAACATCCACATCACAGGTGAAGAGCAGGCACATGATGTTGGTAATGGTTGAAATGTCTGACAATATAGATGTGGATGGCAAGGAGAATACCTATGCCAAGAGTATAGCTGATGCAACAATGGACTTGGCTTCAATCTATAAGAGATTGTGCCCTTCTCTATACCCAATGTCCAATTTACAAGGTGATGATGATCAGAGCAGAGGTCAGGTGGAGTTTCAGAGGTAAGAGGCAAAGAGGACTTAGAGTGAGAGAGTTAGAGAGGTAACAATGCAATAATCAAACTGGAGTTACAAGTGATGGTATCTAAGTTTTATAGTAAGTAAGGAACTGGGGTAACTACTGTTAGGATGTCACTAATACCCTAAGGCAAAAGACGATGGCTCCCAAACAAAACAACAACAAACAGAAAAAGATAGCCTAGTAGTCTAAGGTGGTCACACTGGGTAAGAGTGGATAACCTAAGAGAACATGACTAGTGTCTCTAGGCAATTTATTCAGATATATATACTACTCTACATGAGGTAACCATGCATTTGCCATGCCTGGACCATGAGTCATCAGTGAGCGCAGCACCATGTGTTACAATTTCCCTTATGTTCAGTCTCTTTTACTCCGTTTCCTGTTTGATACTTAGCAGATACTGATTTGACGGGCAGCGCCCATTAGATACTTTTGTTTGTAGTGCAGCAACAAGCACAGCCGCTTACATTACAGTAGACATAGCTTTCCATAGTATAACAGCTATATCGCTGCGCGCGCAGCAAGTAGTACGTGTTCGCATACTACTAGACGATTAGCTAGGTACTTGTAGCTATATAAACTGTAGTAGTTTACGGTCAAGGCTCTTTAGCTTGACCTAGGCAATTACACCTTAACTGCTCATTAACGAACTTGACCTAAGCGGAAAGCCTCCGTCTTAGCGTGATTGAACTTAGCGACGAAAGCCTCGTCGTTAACGAACTTGATAACTTGTACTTAGTAGTTGAGGCTCTGCCTTAACACCATGCCTACAGTGTGAGGTGCACAGCTACATGTGTCTACCATGAGTCCAATTGTGCCGTGTGTTGGCCATGTGCGTACCATGTGTTGTACCTACCCTTAGCCATGTGCTTGATCATAGGGACCTTGCGCCTACCACATGTACATAAAAGTGTCATCTTGGCCAAACAATGAAAATAATACAGTCGACTCTGCCCTAAACCATACTTGTGACAACCCATAACCTGTAATAACCCATGGGTTTTGAGTGTCCACCAGCTCCGTTACCAGGAAAATCCCATAAACCTCTGAAATCCCATAACCCATAGTCAGATGCTGTCATCATAACCCATAGCTGACCAATATAAGATGGATTTTCATGGATTTTCGTAGCCTGCAATGTAGAACTGAGTCGAGAACACACTAGAATGATAGGGAATATTTGTTTCTCCACAAATATTAGCCGCCTCGGCGCTTCGGCATTGAAAATGTAAGCTTAACATGGACCCGAATAGGGCAACGCCCGCCATTGTGCCCGACGCGCAGTCAGCAATGTACATACTGCTCACTGCCCTCCCGACTGTTCGCTACCGATCCTTGTATGTAGTATAAATAACGTTGCTTGGGGAGAACCCTGGGTTGTTAGCCTAACAGCTAGAGTCTTACATTCTGGGCCACTTCTCGATGTCAAAAAACGCCTCTGGATGTGCTCAAATCTGGGCTCGCAAAACTCAAGAATAGTGCGAAAGCAAGGAAAGATGACCTCTTGGCACGCCTCCAAAGGAAGGAGAAGATTTCCACTGAGGAGGAGGAATGGTTGGATGATGCTGCTAACCTAGTTGATGAAGAAGCCGTCATTGAGCTACTGGAAACAGCTTCGGACTATGAACGTGGCCTCAAGAGGCTTGACTCGCAGCAGAAATCCTTGGTCGACAAGCTGAAGGAACTTGGCGGGGGGATTAAAAAGGTAGCAGTGTTGCCAGGAAACAAAAGAAAAAGTGATGTGCTTTTTTTCCTAACCGAGGGAGAAGCTAACTGAGAGGAGTAGGACCTGAAGAACGCAAACAAAAGCCGCAAGCAGAGAAGCAGAAAGCCAAGCCTGTCTTCACGAAAAAGGAAAATGCAACGCTTGCGCAATGGATCGAGATTTTAAATTGGCATCATGCAAGCCTTGCAAAGAATCAGACCAAGACGGCAATGCATTGGGATCCGATCTACCCAAACTTGCAACTTAAGCAGCCAATCATTTCAGCTTGGTTAAAGGAGGAGGAAAAGTGGCAAGTCCAATGGGCAGAAGTGGAGAGCAAGGGGCAGGCAGGTAGCTCAAAGCGGGCGAAGCAGACGGAGCACCCGGAAGTCAATGAAATGCTCGAGTTATGGGTCGCGAAGGCTCTGGCTGAAAATGTCCACATCAATGGAGAGATCCTACAGCAAAAGTGGACACGCTTTGCCGATTTGGTTGGGGTCCCCGTAGACGAGAGGTTGAACCTCAGTGAAGGATGGCTGACTGCGTTCAAGAAACATTGTGGACTAAAGGAATTCAAACGCCATGGCGAAGCAGGGTCTTCTGATCCAGTTGATGTGGAAAAGGAGCGGGCACAAATACGTGAGCTGATTGTGAAGTTTAGATACTGCCTGAAGGACGTTGATGATACTCAGTCCGAGGAATCACCTGGAAACACACACCAAATGATAGTCCTACTAGACCAGAGGAAGGGAGCGAGGTGGCTTTGGGTTGGTGCTTGACACAAGGCAAGATGATAAGAGAGTGAAGGGATAATACGATAATAGGACAACGACTTGTGCTTCTTGAGACGAGATAATACGATAATAGGACTCTGGAATTGAGCTCTGTGCTCTATATGATGAGGGGAAATGATTTATTGTTTTGTTTTCTATCTACTAGATGTCTTATATAGATTTTCTAAGTGGGGCCAGGAAATTGAAGTGGGTGAAGAGGACCCAAGTAAAATGAGAAGGAATCAGATGCCAATGAGAAAAAGGGGGAGGGGTAATGGAATAAGGAGTGGGTAATGGAATAAAGAGTGGGTACTAGGTCAAGAAATCTACCTGGTGTAAGAAATCTACCTGGTGTAATAGGACTTGTCTCCTATCCAAAAATGCGTCCAGTGGCTTGTCAGGCAGGTGATAGGGACTGGAGAGGTTGATGATGTAATCCTGGGAACCTTGTCATGTGACCAAAATCATAGGACTGTTGATAATACCGTTCCTTGCACTAAAACCTTACACCATGATCTCTAACAACATCTCTCTTGTCCTTATCTTCTTCATCATCCTCTTGATTATGTGCATCCTGATGGCCTACCAATGGAGACGCACTATTGTGTGGGGACGATTCTCATCCGAGCTCAACACAGAAAATTTGCCTGTTGGAGGAGATGATCCCATTATCTTCTGTGACCCATTACGATGGAGCCTTGACTGGAGTGAGTGAGATATCTTCTTTTGCCAACAATGAGTTGAACAATATCAAGTGCGACCAGAGGACAATGCGGTGGTGACCCAAGCCAGGAAAGAAGAGAGTGAGGTGGATGACGGAGTGGGCCAAGAGGTGGAGGTCGATATAACTGATGTGGGAGCTAAATAGAAGAGTTTTGAGGCTGCAAGTAGCACGAGTATTGGTAGTAATGCGTGTGAGATCCTATGATGATTGTAGAATGTGGCATGAGGAGGTGTCGTTTAAAATGTGAAAATGGGACGGTTCAGAGCTTTGGACGCTCCTGATACCTATCAACGTCTTCAACATGGATGAGACAGGACTCTTCTGGGCGTGAGTGGTCCCTTCAGTTTGGTGACTTAAATCTCACTTCTGCACAGGATGCCACCTGACCGTGGACTTATGGACAAGCCCTCGTCAGGGACCAAAGGGAACAAGAAACGACTCACATATGCTTTCACGGCAAATGCTGATGGAACTGAAAAACTTCCTCCATTGGTCATTGGGAAAGCAGCACGGCCTCGGGCGTTCCAGAAAAAGACAGGCGGCCAACTCGGTTTTTATTATCGCAACAACGCAAAGGCATGGATGGTAACAAAAATATATCAAGAATGGCTGCGTGACTGGGACGAGAAATTGCGACAACAGCAAAGACACATCCTTCTACTCCAGGACAATTTCAGTGCTCACATCAAGCCAGACGGCCTGACCAATATTCATGTCGAGAACTTTGCTCCCAACCTCACTGTGCACGTCCAGCCCAATGATGCCAGCATTATTCGTTGCTTCAAGGCGCACTATCGCAGCAAATTTGTCAGCCGAGCCATTGACCGATACGACAACGACGTACCCCCTGCCCTCATCTATGATATCAACCAGCTCGAGGCCATGTGCATTGCCGATGTTGCATGGCGTGAGGTGGACACGACGTCAATCCGGAACTGTTGGCACAAGGCCGGTATCTTACCTGAGGCCCTGTATGAACCAGCAACCTCTGTCCCCTCTGTACCTGTTTCCTCCCTCCTAAACTCAGAGCCACCCGAAGCAGTTGCACATGCCGAGAAGGATATTTCGAGCTTGTTGAATCAGCTAGAAGACCGCGGTGTTTTGCAGAAAAAGAATTGGATGGGCCTCAAGGAGTTGCTGAACCCAGTGTCAGAGCAGCAGCTTGTGGATGAGATCTCAGAAGATGAGATCTTTCGATCCGTCCAGAACATGCTTGAGGCGAAGCAGATGATGGAAGTGAATGGGGGCGACGACGACGACATTGTTGATCCTAAACCTACCCGTAAGGATGCTCTCACGGCGGTGTTCACTCTCCGAAACTATATCGCCGACATAAATGAGCCCTTCGCACGTAAGTTGGAGAGCGTTCTTGCCAGCTTTGGATGACAAACTCGGTTGGAGGAAGTCCAAGCCATGGAACCAAGTTATATCACGGACTATTTCACTCGTAACTAGTCTAATTCTTGATTTGAGTAGCTTTTACATTCATATAATATATCTACAACTTGCCAGAAGGACCCTATAACGACCTCTCCTGGAGCCCATACTCTGTGAAAACCCATGACTTGGGATGTCCACGGAGGGGTATGGGTTATGGCAGAGTCGACTGTAGTATTAAATGTCTTAAGAAAATCATACTCCTGACAACTACGGTGGGGTTCTGTGGAGCACTGAGTATGCAGTAAGCAAGATGATCAATCAATATACAAATGAAACAGGAGATGAATATGAAATGGAATTTGAAACAGTTATTTGAAATAGCAGTGGCTCTGTTGGTGATCCACCAGAGCTCTGTCATAGGCTTGCATGGAATATGACACCACATGATAAAAATATAAATGCTGTGGCTTGGCAGTTGAGAAAGTCAAAGCTGCTATGGGCCAAGCCAGGCCAGAACAGCACTACTCAGAAGATTTGCAGAAGACAGTTGAGGAGTGTGGGACAATTTTGACACAATTGGAATCATTGCATCATTATGTAAGGTAGCAGCTGCTATCGAACATCTTCACAGCACCGTCCTTTCCCTGGACGAAGTTGGTTATGCTAGGCTTGTGCTTGTTGGTGCCTAAATACCTACAAATCTGGAATTGAAAAATCGAAATCAAAAACTTGAAATAGAGCATCATGCCATGGCCCTGGTCGGCAATGATATGTATATTGTTGTCTTGGCGACGTGGACTTTTTGTACTAACTGGCTGCTGTGGAGTCTATAATTTATGTTCCAACATAGGGAGCACATGTCAATCATTGCACCGCGTCCCTTATGAGTTTTCTATGTAAAAGCTGAAGGGATGTGTCCCAGCCTATCGAAATTATGATTGAAACATGATGAAACTCACATTAATACACGCCCGGAACTAGCCTGTATCGCACTCGATCAGCCCATATCTCCCACTCTGCGCCGAACCTTGTGTGCAGTAACTCGTCCTCATTAGGAATGCGCAGCACCAAGCTAACCACAACGGCACCAGCTATGACCAACCACACCGAGACCAAGACTCGCCCGGCCGACGTTTCTAAGAATCCACACTCTCTCACCCACGAGCCGTTTGCCTGACTGCAGCATTCACCAACGATCGTCATGATGAGACCAGTATAGCTCGGATGACGAATAACCGCGTATGGGCCGGTGACCTTGAGTATGTGGTTTCTTTGGATGCATAATTCGAAGGTGAACAAGCTCCCGAGTATCCGATAACATTCCATCCGAAGAGCCGTCCCGAGGACCGTGACAGAGATTCCCAGAAGAAAGAGGGGAGTGATCTGTATGCGCCTACTAGTCTGAGAAGCATCAGGGAAAGTCAACACTTCGACGACACGTCGCGAGAACGAGCCCGATGGGTATTGGGTTGCGAGGATGACCGCAATCTCAATTAAACACGCGGTCCAGTACATTGCCTAACGAAACATAAGCGTCTGAATCAAGACTGCACAAGACGACACGAACCCTCAGCAGGCTGCATGGCCAGGCAAGGGATTTTAAAAATCTCTCTCGCCAGTCTGGAATAACGTGCTCAGAGAACGGTCGAGGAGGATTAGGGGGGGTGGCTGTGATGCACATCCCAACGGCATCGACAACGATGAAGGGAAGCTTTAAAAGGGGCATGACATGTTAAGCTCGCGACCTAGTATCAAGTGAACGACAAATGGCGGCAATATAATATACACTGCAAGGCGTACGCTCATCAGACGCTGCAGGATTGAGGTTATGCAATCGGCAACTCGCGAGAGGGATCGAACGCATTCCATCTGCATCAAATAATGTGAGTGACAAGTCAGCAAGGGAAGTTTCGAAGTCGTACACGTTGGTGTATGCTCTGCGGCGATTTTACTGTGCCGATCAGATCTCAGATAGGTCCATTGATATCTCGAGAAGCATATTAACGTCTTGGAGGGAAAATTAGAAGGAGAGCTCGCAAATGGATAGATGGAACCGTTCGATTGTCGAAGGGGCATCAACACCGGAACAGGAATTCTGACGTCTACGGAGCGTCCCTGACCGCGTTTGGAATGTCGCCCGCTTTTGGACAGTACTTGCTCTTGCCGTGTGGGATCCGTGAATGCAATGATGCACGAAGGCACGGATTTCCAGCTGATGCTTTCTGGTCGTTGGAGAATCGCAGGTTGGCGGCTATGAATCCAATCGTAATAGTGCAAAGCATGATCGTGTCTTCTCTTCCCTCGCAAGTCTTCCATTGTGCGTTCTATCGGCAGAAGATGGATGAGTATTAGCTCATCTAAAACTGGCGAACATTTGTACGCACAAGACGTGCACTGGTGCGATTTGAACTGCTGTACTGTTGATCTTGTTATGACACATCAGTGAACAGAGGACTGAAGCGCTCAATGAGGCGATGCATCAACCATGATTGAATCATACGCGTAATAATAAAAGTGCAATAAGGGGGGGCTACGTTGTCTCCAGCAGAGCTTCAGGACGCACTGGGATTACAGAATCACCGGTCATCTCCTCCGAGCCCAGCCGTTGGCTCTCCGAAAATACCCGTTCCAGCCCTCCAATAGGCCCCTGTTTCTAGGCGACGGCTCAAGGGCGAATACCCGTGATATTCTCCGTTACGCACAGGAGACACATCAACCAATTTCTCAGGGAAGAATAGGGTTGTTCACGGTAGTCATTTTCACTTAACGCTATCCACCCAGCAGGTTGTGACGCAATCACGTGATATGCAAACAACGACACAGTACAGTCAACCAACTTCGACACTAGACCGGTGACCGATCCCTAGTACATCGATGTATAGGGACCGGTACAGCTGAGTTTAAGTCAGGTTACCGTTTCTTACGATCAAAAAAAGATGTGTCAGCCACTCAACTTCGTAAATAACCCTTTTGGGAAGCCATCACGTTACTAGTATACCCTGAGCGCGTCCGAACTCTATGGCCAGTTTCGACGTATCTACTCTCGAAGTTCGCCTCAATGAGATTCGGCTGCTGCCTCCTGAAGAGATTGCGTGCCTTTCTGCATTGCTTCCGCTGGAACGGCTTCCACTTGACTATCTCAATGCGCTGAGCAACGACGACCGGACTACTGCATATCGAGCATGTCTTCTAGCCTGGGCAGTCACTAGTGGAACTCAAGTACCTCGAGAACTACAGCTCCGCTCCTGTCTGGCAACCTATAACGGACATGACTCTTTGATCAGCGCTGGAACTGGAAGCGGAACAACACTGCCTATTGCCCTGAATCTGCTACTTGACAATCCGGCCGATGGTTTTATTTCTCTGACGATCTCCCCATTGAAGCGCCTTCAGATAACTCAAGTCAGTGAAATACTACTGTGCAAGGATACATTTGCATTTACCTTTCGGCAGGGGAATGATTTCAATATCAAGTATGGAATCCCCACCGCTGCAATCAACGACGACACACCACGAGAAGATGTGTACTGGAATGCAAGCCATATGTCTCTTCTATTTGAGCTCTCCTGAGATTATTTCCCAGGAACATATCCATGATTTGAAGGCCCGGAAAGCTGGAACGGCACGGCATATCATCACTACAGTGGAGCAGTTGTTCAAGACATCGGAAGGACACCTCCCACGTCTCGCGATCCTTGTTCGAAACCCTAAGTTTCAGAAACGAATCAAGAGTGTCAACATTGATGAAGCCCAGTTCATCCATCTAGCAGGGCTTCCACGTTATGGAGATCGCGCCTTTCGGCCAGCATGGGGTCGGCTGGACGAACTAAAAGCCATGCTTCCGAACACTGTCCCTTGGAGGGCCATGTCAGCTATGCTTCCGCCCCACATCTTGAAGACTGTTGAAGCCAAAGTCCTCCGCCCCACGTTTGTCACTATCAACTCCTCCTCCAATCGGCCAAACACAACATACGCGACACACCAGCTTGCCTCACGTCTTGATGATTTCGAAAACTATGAGTGTTTTCTCACCAAGCCTTTTGACCTTAGTACTCAGCCTCGCATCCTGATCTTCTTCGACAACAAATCTCTTGCCAGCAATGTCGCGAAACACCTAGATAAACAGCTGCCTGCTGAGTGCCAATCAACTGGGATTGTGTGCCACTACCATGGTGGTATGTCTGATGACTACCTTCATGTGGTTCATACTGCGTTCACTGAGCGTGAGGGGCGATGTAAGATTCTTTGTGCAACATCTGGCGAGTCCGTGGTAAGTGCTCTTTGATTGTCTGCCTGTTCGAGCTGCTCATCCTATAACAACATCAAGGGAGTTGACTTTCCTGATGTCCAGATTGTTTGTAATGCTGGACTCCCAAGCGACGTCGTGGAAGCGCTCCAACGTGGGGGGCGGGTTGGGCGGCGTGAAGGTGATAAAGGACTGTTTGTCATCTTCTATGAGCCATGGGTGCTTGCTATTTCACCTTCCGAATTCATTTCGGGCAACGCTGATGATCCTGACCGACCACGAAACAATCACACACTTACTTCTCGTGCACGGGATCGCGCATCATATTCATCAATCAGCCTAGTGCAATCGAAGACATGCCTGCGGAAATATTTTGCATTATACCTCAATGATACATCAACAAATGGTAGTCCCGACTGTTGTCCTCTATAACATGGCTCTCACTATTAACATTTTAGCTCTTGCTTGCACAAATGAGTTCTGTTGTGACCGCCACGATGATAATGTTTTTGACCTTGATGAGATCATTCCTGCTCCAATGTGAGCCAGTGGACCTAAGAATGTCGCTCGACCAAAACGCAAGGCACGGCCCACCTACCGCCTGAAAGCTGACAGACCAGCGCTTGACTCTCGCATCACCGCTTGGCTAACCTCAGCCAGTGAACAAGATCCCCTGCGTGGTGTTCGAACTATGTATGATATCCTTTCTTTCAGACAACGCACGAAACTTGTCCGTGCGCAGCCAAAATCCGTACACTCTGCCGATGGTATCATCAGATTATTGGAGGAAAGCAAAGAATGGGGTGCAGAATGGGCAGCGTCGTTGGCTAAGTTGATTTCAGCATATGATAATGAGCGGGCTGGGCTGGCGTCTGGGTCAAATAGCAATGACAATGTCTCACAGCGTAAAAAGGTAAAGCTTACACATAACTGTTACCTGATACTGGATTAGAGCATTGAATGTCTATACAACTTCGCCTGATTCTGTGTTATCATCATCATCATTCTCTGACTCCAAGACCACTTCAAAATCAGCGGGTGGCAAATCATCTTTTTCATCCACTACCTCCCTTCCTGCAACCAACTCGCGAATCTTCTTGTTGAAAGTCGCCAATGATGATGATGCAAATTTCTCCCTTCCCAAGGCACGCAAATCTGGGACTGACTGACATCGAGAGTTACCTTCTCTATTCGGGATGAAATCCTGCAGTCGGAGGTCGCGAGCCTTATTGGCAATCCGCCAGACAAGGTCAGCAGTGTTTACGTTCTTATGTGTTGAACCTTGGTAAGGTGTCTCCATTGATCGAGTGACTTGCGTTTTAATTTTCTGAAGGTGGTTGATAGCAGCAGAAATATTTCCAAGACGATCCCAATTTGCATAGATTCCTTTCGACGCAAAGAGGGCCTTCAGACTTCCAATCAAGTGCTCAATATTGAGGTCTATTGCCATTGCGTGACCAGGTAGGCCTGATATGTTGACCAGCATCATGTCCCGGACTGCGTTACTGTCAAATGGCAGGTCAAATGGTGGGGTATATTCAAGGGGAAGGTAAACTGTAACGCACACAAATTGAGGTGTCCAAACCTCCTTGATGTTGAAGAGGAGATGTTTCTGTGGAATAGTTGTTTGAGCCTGCCCCCCGGAAGATACATGCAAGGTCAGGTAGAATATCTTCAATCCGACCGAAGTCACCCTCAGCAGTGGCACTAGTGAGTTCTGTAACATAAAGCAAATCTCGAATCAGCCAGACAATGTTTTCTTGAGTGATATCGGGAAGGATGCCAGTAGTTGGATCGTCGGGGTGTTCATCCTCATCACCCGAGCTATCTGACTCAATATCTGCAGCCTGTGCCTTCTGAGATTCCCTAGTGCTTGGCTTCTCAGTTGGTGGCATGGTCTCAGTCGGGGAGGCATACTTCTTCATAATCCTCTGGGCAGTCTCTAGAAGCTGTTCCGGCGGGGGCTGGGATGCAGCAAATTGGTCCAAGGAATTGGCTCCGCATTCTTTTCGCCACGCATTGAGGATGAATCCCTCGAGAACCTGAGTCAGCGCGGCCAAGAGCGTATGAAAATCAGGGTGATCAGCACCGAGGCGAACCTTCTCCAAGACAGCGAATAAGTGTGACAAGCTACCTTGTTGATTGATCGTCCCCCTATGGACATGCAGTAGCGCCCATATGAGGTTCATCGTCAAGTGAAAGATGCCAAAAGCGAGTTGAAATATCTCTCGTCGTGTCCAGGATGTCAGGTCTTGGTTTCTCATGGATTGGGCAGAACGAATCCAGGAGTTGGTGTTGGGATTATGTATACAAGAGTATACAGGCAAGCCAAGGCAGTTAACATGCCTAGGGAGTATTGCCAGAATATGCTAAGTCATATTAACACATGTTTAACAGAGGTTAACACATGCAGAGACATATAGGGGAATCCACAGTTAACACATGCTACAGGATTAAACATCCTGCAGCATGTCTATCATAGGATAGGCAAGATATAGCCATGTCTATCATAGGCTATCAGAGACAGAGCCTTGGATAGAGTGTCTATGACACACCCTGCAGGAAGTCTAGGACTTACCAAGCCATGATATCATATGTCACTATTATTGACACTGTTATAGGGGATATGACATAGTTATTCCATTATTAACTGGTACAGGGGTCTATTACAGAATATCTCCTTTATATATTAAAGGAGTGCATTACACTATACCTCCTAACTGTGTAGTATAAATATTGCACATCTTGTAGGAGATGATAATAACATTCCTCCCTGTGGCAGACTCCCTCATACACTTACCTTTGACTTAAAACTCAATACCTCAAAAACCTCGTCCTCATCTTGTGCTCAACTTCCTGATCCCAATAGGTTATGGGCCCTGGCCAATATTATAACTAACTTATTAAAAAGGGGCACATGGATCAAGAATTGGAATATGTTGGGGACCGTGATGACATGGAGTCATTATTTGAAGAGCCCAGCGCACCTTCAGCAACAGAACAAAACCCTACACGAGTTTATGTCTCCAAAGCAAAACAGAAACAAAGACAAGTGAATATCCCCCCGGAAATTCTTCAAAGAGTAGAAGAAAGGCGCCAAGAAAATAACGGCCCACCAGGGAATATTCAATTACCTACGGCAATACCCCTAATTCGTACCAAAGAATATTCAAACGTAAACAAGATCGCCGATTGCGATCATTTGATGGATGAAAATTGGCACGAATGGAAAGAAAGAATGTTACGAGTTTTTATTAACTGTGACATATTAGGATTTGTCTTTGGACAAATAAAGCGACCAGAAGAAAACACAGACCTGGCCAGCGCATATAACTGGGACAAAAACGACATGTGGGCACAACAAGTGATTATTCACAACGTCACCTCCTCACAAATAAATCACGTTGGATCAAAACAAAGCGCAGAAGCTATGTATACCGCATTATCAGTCACTCATGGAAACAAGGCACATCAAACAGTTAATCAACTGCAGTGTTTATTATATGAGACAAAGGCTGATAATTCCGACGACCTCCTAAAGCATTTGGACGTCTTGAAGTCTTACCGAGACCGGATCAACAGGTTTCCAAATATAGATTTCCAAACCGTCTTACCGATCGTAAAAAATCCCTGAAGCCATATTGTGATCATTGCAAGCGCCCTGGACATTGGTCCAGTAAATGCCGAAAATTCCAAGGCAATAAATGCCATAATTGTGGAAAAATCGGACATCAGGCAAAAAATTGTTGGGGGAAGAAAAAGGAGAAAGATAAGGAAAAAGGGAAAATAAAACCTGTGGAACAGTCCAATGCTGTGAAGGAATTTATTGCATTTTCAGCTCAAGAAGAACATTATAATTTTGATTCCTATGATGCTTGTAACAATGCCGTAATGGACGAGCGTTTGATCTATTACGACTGGTTGGCTGACTCAGCAACAACATCGCATGTCACGCATCAAAGAGAAGCCTTCAAAACATACACTCCAATGAAAAATAATTCCGTAACTGGGGTAGGTGGATTGGAAGCTAAAATTGCAGGCAAAGGAACTGTTGAAATAATTTCAACATGCAATAATCAAAATTTTAATATTCATCTGGAAGACGTGCTACATGTGCCTGGAACACGAAACAATTTAATTTTGTTGGGGCGATGGGATGTGGCCGGCGGAAAATATATTGGAGGACAAGGAAAACTAATCCTCACAACAAAAGACGGACAACAACTTGCAGAAGGAAAGAAAATTAATAACCATTTATACAAGATGAAAATGGTATTAAAAAATTCAAGCAAGCCGTCTAAAACTCCTGCCGTTAATCAAACATTTGTCAGAAACGTAAAACCACTTAGTTGGGAAACTTGGCACCGACGATTTGGACATGTAGGATATTCTGGACTTCAACAATTATTGAGCCAAAAATTGGTGATCGGTTTCAATGTCGACAAAAATAGTCCTAAACCGGATTGCGAAGCTTGCATCAGTGCAAAGCAACACAAGGAGCCTTTTCCGAAGTTGACAAAAAGAAACACAAAACCAGGAGAATTAACCCACATAGACTTGTGGGGAAAATACGCCATCAAATCTATTAATGGCAAATATTATTATCTCCTATTTGTGGATGATGCTAAAAGGTTCGTCACAATTGAATGCCTCAAAGAGAAAAGTGATGCAGCACAGGGGGTAATAAATTACCTTGCCCATTTGGAAACACAAGGCAAGAAGCCGAAGGGTATACAAATTGATTGTGGAAAAGAATTTGTTAACGAAAAACTGGAAAAATATTGGAAAGAAAGAGGTATAGAAAATCGACTTACCGCACCATACTCACCATCACAGAATGGAGTTGCAGAAAGGATGAACAGAACCCTGGTCGAATTATCCCGAGCAATGCTGGCTGCTAACCAGCTTCCAGAATTTTTATGGGAATTTGCAGTCTTACACGCTGCCTATATCCGGAACCGATCATTTACCAAACATCTTCGGGAAACAACACCTTATGAAGGCTGGCACAATAAAAAACCGGACGTATCAAATTTACGTGAATTCGGAGCCCCAGTATGGGTATTATTACAAGGCCAGAAAGAAGAAAGAAAAATGCTACCTAAATCAAAGCGCCGTGCATATGTCGGCTATGACGACGGCACGGGAGCAATAAAATATTACAATGCCGAAACAAGAAATGTTCTCACCTCTCGGAACTTCCGACTTATAGACGCTAAAGATGAACCTGAGCCTCCCGAAGACACTGATGTTACACCCTCGACGGAGGGGGAGTCTGGTGGGGAAACACCGAATGTGCCGCCGACGGGTAACTCCGATCAATGGATCACGGAACCGGCAAGGCAGCCTCGGAAGCGTAAACGGAATGAAAATGAGGGAAACATAGATATCACCAGACCACGGAAGACGCATGCAAGTGATAATGAACCACGGAAAACTCGTGGAATTCGTACCAACTACAAACATCTTTACCACCTTGCGGAAGAGGAAGATGACGAAACCTTTCTAAATATAAAAGAAGACTATGCAATAATAGCCGGAGACGAAATAAACAGTCTCAAAGACGCAAAACAATCCCCGGAATGGACGGAATGGAAAGATTCAATGCAAATTGAATTAGACCCGCTCAAAGAAAAGGGTACTTGGGAACTTGTCGAAAAACCTCCAGATGCCGTTCCAATCTCAAATAAATGGGTATTTATTCGTAAACAAAATAAAGAAGGGGAAATTGTACGATACAGAGCGCGGCTAGTTGCAAAAGGGTATGCACAAAGACCCGGTTATGACTTCACGGAAACTTTTTCACCAGTTGTACGAATGGACACACTCCGGGCGATTTTAGCACTCGCATCAGAGAAAGGTCTAAAAATACAACAGATGGACGTAAAGGGCGCATACCTCAATGGCACGCTACAAGAGACTATATACATGGAACAACCTGAAGGATGTAATGATGGAACAGGCCAAGTATGCAAGCTATTTAAACCGCTTTATGGATTAAAGCAGGCAGGTCGAGAGTGGAATAACGAATTTGATGGTAAACTTAAAATTCATGATTATGGACAATTAATGGCAGATCCTTGCGCATATATTCAACAGGATGAAGAAAATATAGGCATCATAACGGTATGGGTAGACGACACCCTGCTTTTTGCATCAGCAGATAAAATGATGAAGCATATGAAAAATGCGTTAACATCAGAATGGGACATCACCGACCTTGGAGAGCCTAGCAAAATTGTGGGCATAGAAATTACGTGCGCCAATGATAGCATCAAAATATCTCAAGAAAAATATATCGAGAATGTCCTTCGTAAAGAAGGCATGATTGATGCAAACCCTGTTGGAATGCCAATGGACCTAAATATTAAATTAATTGAAAACCCAGATTATAATGAGCCGAATCGGAGCAATTCATATGCCAAATTACTGGGATGTCTACAATTCATTGCAAACTCGACGCGACCTGACATTAGCTTCGCTGTTAATAAATTGGCAGCATATACCGCAAACCCGGGCTTACAACACCACGGTGCAATAAAGCGGATACTACGGTACTTAGCAGGTATGAAAACTCTTGGAATTATTTATAGAAAAACCCAGGATGAGACTGAAAACAATAACCTTTTCCATGGATTTGCCGATGCATCATTTGCAAATTCTGAGGACCTCAAGTCCACCACAGGATATGTTTTCCTGACAGCAGGGGGAGCAATAACTTGGAAATCAAAGAAACAAACAATTATTGCACTATCCACAACGGAAGCCGAATATGTGGCGCTATCTGAGGCTGGACGCGAGGCCACTTGGCTAAGAAATTTGTATGGTGAACTTGGATACACCCAAGAAAATCTGACAATTATTCAAGGCGATAATGAAGGGTCAGTAATTTTAACCCATAACCCTCAATTCCACCAGAGGTCGAAACATATCGCTATACGGCATCATTGGGTCCGAGATTTAGTCACCAACAAAATTATTGATATTCAAAACTGTCGTGATCCGGAACAAACAGCGGACATATTAACAAAGGCTTTACCAAAGCCTAAGTTTTCATGGCATAGGGAAGAGATGGGAAGTCAGTCAAAAATAACTCAGTAGCTTTCCTTGGTGAGATTGGTTTTTCCCAATGGGTTTTCCATCCACAGAGGTTTTGACGCACCTGAAAGAAAATTATTAACCACTCCAGGGGGAGTGATGACATTCACAGAACCATTCCACTCATTGTCCTACACTGCCTAGGCTTGAGGGGGAGTGTTGGGATTATGTATACAAGAGTATACAGGCAAGCCAAGGCAGTTAACAAGCCTATGGAGATGGAATACAAGTCCTAAGCTTAAGGTTAGGGTTAGGATCTGCCACTGGCAGAATCCAACACAGCCACAGGGAATAATATTAATTCCCAAGCTGTTACCCTTAATAGACTGGCCAAGACTACAAAGACTGCCAAGACTGTCTCCTATGCTATCCAGGGAACCCCCTATAATATACAATGATAGACAAGTCTATCTGGAGAATTACATAGGGGATATGACATAGTTATTCCATTATTAACTGGTACAGGGGTCTATTACAGAATACCTCCTTTATGTATTAAAGGAGCGCATTACACTATACCTCCTAACTGTGTAGTATAAATATTGCACATCATGTAGGAGATGATAATAACATTCCTCCCTGTGGCAGACTCCCTCACTCACTAGCCTTTGAGATTAAACCTCATCTTCTTAACCTTGCCCTTAACTCTTCCTGTCACTGTTCAGCACTCCATTCCCAACATACCTCCTATGATATCATGGCTTGGTAAGTTACTGTGCATTCCCCTGATGCCCTTGCATGTGTTAATATGACTTAGCATATTCTGGCATTATTCCTTGGGCATGCTAAGTGCCTTGGCTTGCCTGTATACTCTAGTATACTCTTTCCCAACAAATTGTGATCTTATCCTTCCACCCTTCACAAGGTTTCAAAGTGTGTTGTGATTTATGTGGATGTTTCTATGATTTTCAGTGTAATATTCCTTCTCAAGCTCTTTGAAGATGGTGCAGAGGCCAGCCTTCCTCCCTGGGAATGATTTATCCTGTTCTTGCTGATACAGAAGCACAGTACAAGCCATGAGTTGGTCTTGTTCTCCTTGTGCAAGCTGGGATTCTTTGGTGGCAGAAAGAGCTTTTCAAGGCATCATAGCAGGAGATATGAGTAGTAGTGAGGTTTAGTACCCTCTACAAAAGAATGGACCTCCATTCTTTCATTGACTTTGATGTGGTACAGCATGACAATTTAGCCAATGTCACATATGCCCTCAAGACATAAATTGCATCCTCAGAGTGAACCACTGCATGGATTGCTTGGAAGCTTTGGTGAAAATTGTGTCTATATTCTGTCTGAAGCATCTGAGACTGGCTAATCTAGTGCAGCTTTTGATATACATGCACATACATGAAAATATGATTTCACCAAAAGGCACAAACCATGGTAACTTGAGACCAACAGGTGGGCAAACTCAAATTCTGTTGATTTATTATTGGGGGGGCAACTCCTGGTGTTTGTCATGTGTATAGCTTTGTTTGGCTGGGGTCAATAAACAGGGTTTTCATGAAGCATCCATTTTGCTCTTCACACAATGAGTTTCCAGGCTCGTGGTAGTGAGAAAGGTTGTATGGAATTGACCCCTCTACAACTTCCTCATGCCAGAATTTTTATTTTCATTGTTTTTATCAAGTTAGCATGAATACATATATATATTTGTAGTCTATAATAAGAACAACAAAAAATATGAAAAAATGGCCATAAAGAACTTGTAGCCTGAGTAAGATAACCCCTATTTTGATATAAACTTGAGGCTGAAGCATGAGTAAGGGAGCAATGAAATGCATCATGAGATTGAGGCAGCTAGGAGGTGTGTGAAATAGCCATGGCTGAGTTTGAATTTGAGTGCAAACACATTAAATGTGTTGTGTGCCCACATGTACACCATCTTTCAACTTCTGCATACCCCACATGCCTGAGACTTCAACTTGGGTAGGTCCCAGGCATGTAGATTATGACATACTATTCTTTCTAACCCATATTTTTGGTGTATTTTGTATAGTACCATTGTTTACACCAAATCTCTGTTGATCTTGATCTTGATCTCTGCTATCTGGTATCTTCTCTCATCCTAGCTTGATCAGAGTGATACCCTACTCTGCTCACCATGCTTTTATGATACTCTAGACCTACACTTTCAACTTTATTACTTTAAACATCTTCCATTTCAACAGCATACAAGTATCACTTATAATCAAGTATTTATTTCTAGTAGGCTACATGGAGATTATCCCTATTGTATACTGAGCTCTTCCACAATTCTGTGAACACAGGTCACAAGAGATCTAAGGCCCATAAATTGCAGCTGCTTGCAATGATTCTAGGCCTGCTAGGTCACTTCCTGCTGTGAGAAAGCAGTTAGAAGTTACAGGGAAGGCCCTGCTTGCTGTGCAGTCAGACCTGGAAGACTGCAGAACTGCTCTGGATCATACATAGGCTGAGTTAGAGGCCACAGACACTGCTCTCAAAGCTTCTGAGAGTAAGTCTGGAGGTCTTTATCATGCCTTGAAGATCCAGAAGCAGAAAGTGAGAAGAACACAATCCTCAAAGGCTAAACTGCAGTCTATTGTTGATTTGCTGCAATCTGTGCAGCTTCCCAATGCTAGGGAGGAGGCAGCCAAAGCTATCCAGCTTCTTCACAATACTACAAAAGAGAATGCTTTGCTCAGGGATGAACTCTGCCACCTCTTGGAATCCTCTGCTGCTGAGGTTTCTGGTTTCAAGGAAAACTTGCTGAGTCTAGGAAGAAGGTGCATATCTTGAATTCCTGGTCCTGTTTTATTGGCTAAATGTGACAATGCTCCAGTTATTAATGACATTGATTCTGATTCTGAACCATTGAAAGCTTCTGAAACACATGCCATAAATGTCACAAATTCTGGGGCAACAAAGTTCACTATTTTGATGGGGATGTATGTTAAACACAAGGATGACAAAAAGGGCCAACAAGACATGTTTCAGTATTTCATGGAGTCAGTTCTTGGTCCTGGTATACTTCTGAGTTATCCTGATACCAGCAATACACACTACTAATCTTCTGGAAAAGCTGCAGAGGAGATCATTGTTCACCATCTATCCTATGTCCAGTTGATGGAGTTCATTCATGATGGAAAGACTACAAAAAAGTTTAACTATCTGGAGAAAAACTTGTATGCAGCTCTGCATGATATTCCTACTCTTACAGAATTATGTGTTCTTGCACTATATGCACAAGCAATTACACATCCTTACATGCGCCAAATTTGGGGTTCAGGTACTGAACAAATAAATATGCTTGAACTAGGTCCTTTGCATGTACAAGTGAAGGTTCATGTCAGAAGATTATGATTATTGATGACCCTGATCTGCTATTATCTCCAACATGTAGCTACAAGACCAGTGCAATGGATGGAAAAGAGTGGGAAAGACCAGAGGTTATCACTGCAGTCCATAACAAATCTGAGGATCTTCCATATCTTAGACCATTACTGGTCAGATATTTCAGGGGTGCCCTAACAACACAGGACAGATTCACATCAGAATTTTCTGCACAGGGTGTGATTGATCTTGCAACTTTTGTAGAGAATGAGAAAGCATGGATGCCACCAACAAATGATGTGAATGAGGGTGCTCTTGGTTCCTATCAAGTGTTTATCTGCAAGAAGCCCAACACATCTATGCATATGTACAATGCCATTGCCATGTGTGCCTGAAATGGAACAGAACAATTCATGCTTAAAAACTTCAAGGAGGATGACTATGCATATATTTGTCAACAAGCATGTCTAGTAGAGAGCAGTGGACTGGAACAAAAGTGAAGAAAAGCTATGATGGAGAAGAAGATTGAGCAAGTAGAAGCGGCAAGGAGTAAGGCAAAGAAGAGAGCAGAGGGAAAGGCTGCAAAGGCTGCACAACTGGCAAAAGTCAAGTGGATCAGGAATCCAGCTAATACAACAGGTGCTCTAACTGTTAATCAGCTCAATGATCAGCTAGACATTTATAGAGCACTTGTGGAAGATGTTCCTCTGAAAGTCACATTAAAAACAAGCAGGAAAGGATTGAGAGGCTAAAAGCAGCAATTGAGAGGTACGATGAGGCCCATGCTGACTCTACAGAGAGTGAGGAGGATGAAGAGGAGGAGGAGGAGAGTGGAGAAAGTGGAGAAGATGAGGATAGGAGTGCTTGAGAGGGGTCTGGGAGATGGAACAGTAACATACATAGTAAATGGTAGTATATTTACACCCTATATAATATGTTTACCAAGCATTCATGTAATAAATAGAGCAATTTAAAACATTATAAGCATTGTCAGACACATATTATACCTTATAGAAGCCATGGACACAAAAAGAATGGGGGAAATTCATTGGGAATTGACTGAAATCTGTGTGCTTCACTAAAATCAGTGGTTTGGCACTGTTTGGCTTGCATCAGCTGACTGTGGCTTTACCTGGGATTGCCCCCCCCCCCCCATTATTATGAGTCATACATGATGGCAAGAGTCCATATCTAGCTCATAGAGACAACAGGATCCCAAGAACGTGCATGATATATGAGGAAACATGAAGTGTACAAGAGAAACATCATGTACAAAGGACTGGTGTAATACTGTAATACTGGACTGGACCAGTCTGGACCAGTCTTACACATATATTTCTATCTATATTAATAATATTGCCCACCCATGCCATGAGAAGTGGCTCATGAGGCTGGACAACATAACAACTAATTAGCTACATAATTTATGCTGAATAAAATAAGTATAGCACAGTGAAAAACAAAAGGAAGAAAAAGCTAGGACACCATCAGTGACATGGCACAGTGGTGAGGTCAACAGCATTGAATGGAGGGGTTAGGGCTGAGCTGGCAGCCAGAGGCACATGGTTGGGGGCAGGCTGGGATGTGCTGGGGCTTGTACTCATAGGGGGTAAGGCCTGGGGGAGCTGGGGCTGGGCATCATCAGTGAGTGGCATGGCAGTGAGGTGAACAGTGTCAAACAGAGAGGTTAGGGCTGAGCTGGCGGATAGTGGGGCATGGTTGAGGCTGGGCTGGCGGCCATTGGGGCTTGTGCTTGTAGGGGTAAGGCCTGGGGGAGCTGGGGGCATTGTCAGGTGCCTGCAGCATCAAATGACAGGCCATGAGAGGAGCTGGGGGCTGGTGTGCTGTTACCTAGGGCAACTGGGACATTGCCTGTGATGTCATGGTGGCTGTGGAGGCTGCACTGGATGATGCATAGCTGGGGGAGGGAGGGGGTTGGGGGCATCTGTGAGTGGCAGGAGCAGCGGGCCACACTTGGCAAGCTGGACATTGGTGGTGTGGTGCTTGTGGCTCTAGTGGCTGTTGATGGAGGTGGGAGGTGAGAGGGAGCACTAGCAGTGGGAGGAGGGACAGGTGGGAGGTGGGAGGTGGGAAGTTGGTGAGATTAGTTTCATTTGTCTTAGATGGTTGTTGACAGTGTTGTGAAGTATTTGTGGGTGATCAAAAAAAAAAGATGGCATGTCAAAAATCACCAAAGCAATGCTAGCCCTATCAAACAAATATGTGCAAACTCACTAAGGGTATATAAACCCTTGAGATTTTGCTCTTTTGATTCCCTGGGCTTGTCCCACTTAATTTAAAATGTAGTTAATTTAGAATATATTAAATATTAGTATGTAGTATTGTCATATCCCATGCAAGCACCCCTCTGACCTCCACTATGGATCTCCAGTGGAACTCCATAGGAACTCTGAGTATTTCAAATTCCTTATTTCAAATTACTTCTCCTGTTTTACTTACATTGCATCTTTTACTCAAGTCTGTTCTCCATCATAGATATGATCACATGCTATGTACTGCAGAACTGTTAAGGCAGAGCCTCAACTACTAAGTACAAGTTATCGAGTTCGTTAACGACGAGGCTTTCGTCACTAAGTTCAATTACGCTAAGACGGAGGCTTTCCGCTTAGGTCAAGTTCATCAATGAGCAGTTAAGGTAAGATTGCCTAGGTCAAGCTAAAGAGCCTTGACCGTAAACTACTACAGTTTATATAGCTACAGGTATCTAGCTAATCATCTAATAGTATGTGAACACGTACTACTTGCTGCGCACCCAGCGATATAGCTGTTATACTACGGAAGGCTATGTCTACTGTAAAGTAAGCGGCTGCGCTTGTTGCTGCACTACAAACAAAGATATCTAATGGGCGCTGCCCGTCGAGTCAGTATTCGCTAAGTATCAAAAAGGAAAAGGAGAATAAAGACAAGGAAAATCGTAACATCACCCCCCCTCTATCATCGAAGTTTCTGACTTTGATCTCTTAAAACTCCTCCATCGTCGACTGAGACGTGTTCGGCGTTCTGTAAACCCAGAAATGCATGTCTCCGGGCGGGTTGATTGGAGGTGGTGGAGGAGAATGATTCGGACGATGGGGAATATACGCATCTTCGGGGGGTGAGACCAGCTCCAGGGGGACGATGACGAGGTCTTCTTTGGCGATTGAGGTGGGATGGGGTAGAGGTGTCAGGTTGCGATCAAGGTTGACGAGGAGGAGGTCTCTGTCAACGTGGATCGAGCGTTCGGTAGAGCGGATGGATTGGAGGGCGAGGAAGAGGAAGATCAACCAACAAGTAATAAAGAATAGAAAGATTGTTAAGACAAGGATGTTCGAGATCTGCATGTTGGGGTGTTTGCATTGTCGAACCAGTTTCTTCTTCTCTTCTTTAATAGTGGCAAAAACTAGGGTCAGGTTCTCCTGTGACGTTAGCCCAAGTGTCTCCATCAAATGTTGCTAAAAATTCGGTGCCTGGTTCCTGATCGGATCTGTCATCAATAGGGACCCGTTGCGGTGGAGTGTTACGGTATCTGGGAGGGGGTTGGTTTGGGTTTGATTCGCAGTCTCGTGAATAATGACCCGGTCCTCTCTTCCTGCAGTGAGAACATTCGTAAAGGTTGCAATAGGAGGCGAAATGCCCCTGCCCCTTGCATTTGAAGCAATATTCTCCGCGCATATGCGGTGGTACTTCTGAGCTAGGCTGGGTGGCAGAGAGTTGCATTGATGGAAGGATGAGAGGGGTGCGGCTTCGGGGCGGGCTGCATGAAGGCTGATACGCACTGCCAGACACTTCGCAGGCTGACAGTCTGTGAGCGGGAGAGGTCGCTGATCCAGAAGGGGATGGTTCGTTTCGAGAGTGAGATGGACCGGCGGAGTGACTGGCGGATTTCTTTGCTATTCTGGGTTGGGGGTGGGTGGTGGATGGAACAGGAGGGTCGTGCTGGTTTTTGTAGCTGCTGACTGCGGATTCTAGTCCTTTCTCCAACATCTGGCACAACATGCTGTGGGCTAAGCGATTCAGGCTAACGATGTTCTCGAGAAGAAGGTTGTATTGTCGGAGGGGTTCTTCGAGGTCATCGTTCAAGAGGTCACGAATGAGCGTAGCCCGGTTTGCGGGGTCAGAGAGGTAGTCGTGAACGGACTGGGCGAGAGGGGGAGGAATGGGGAGAGGTCGAGCGCTGGCGGGGATCGAGGTAGACATAATAGACAGGTTGTTCGAGGTGATGGTTGCGGTTTGGTTTGCTGATCGTTTTTCAGAGGTGTTTCTTCTCCTTAAATGCCTTAAGGAGGTCTGCAGCATTTCCCAAATTGTCCATAGGTTCCCAGGTGTTTTCTGAGGTGGGGTAACCTAGCCACTTCACCAAGAACACATGTCCTTGTCCACGCTTCTTATGCGCGATGATCGCCTCGACTTTATGTTCCTCTTGTCTGCCGATGAGGTCAGGTGGTGGCCTCAGGTAATTAGGCCCATGAGCGTCCGTCTTGCGATAAGGGGTCAGGAGGGCGGCATGGAACACCAGGTGGATTCTCCACTGATGGGGAAGTTTCAGTTTGTAAGAGAGTGGCGACAGTACCTCTTTAATGGGGAAGGGTCCTTCTCTTTTTGGAGAGATCTTCTTTGTGATGTCTGTCAGTTTTAGGTTCCGTGAGTCCAACCAGACCTTCTGTCCTTTCTCGAATGGGGAGAACTTTCTCATGACCCGTTCCGCCATGACTTGTCGAGGCAGTTTGTGCGCTCCCAATGCTTCTGTTCATGCTTTTAATAACTGAATGAAATGTAGTTCTGCTGCAGGCACGTCACTCTTCTGATACGCCACCAGTATAGCCCTGGGTTCATAGCCCATCATTAGATAGAATGGGGAGTGTTTCACTGCTGAGTGCGTCCTTTGATTGTGCGCGAATTCTGCTGTGGACAGGAGTTGCCTCCACGTTTCAGGGTTGTTGGTGCAGAACATCCGAAGATAGACCTTGACCTCTTGGTTTACCCGTTCTGTTTCTCCATCAGTCTGAGGATGAAACGCAGTACTCATCGACAATTTGATCCCAAGGAGTTTTCCGAGCTCTTGATAGAGCTTTGATGAGAATCAGGGGTCTCGATCAGAAATAATCCTGTCCGGTAGTCCGAATCTGGTGTAGACGTTTTTCAAATACGCATCCGCTGCCCCTAATGCATCAATCGTCTTGTTGCAAGGGATTAAAATTACCCCCTTTGTAAGACCATGGTCTACCACAACCATGATTGAGTTGAATCCGTCCGAAATGGGTAAATCCGTGATAAAGTCGGTTGTGACTAGCGTAAATGGTTGTGTCGCCGTGCTTTTGATTGGCGTCAGAGGCGGTGGCGTTGGATGTGTGTTGACCTTCATCTGTTGACATTTTGCACAGCCTTCTACCCATTTCTTGATCAGCGTCGTCATTAAGAGTTGTGATACTGTTCGATGATTCGTTTCCGTAGATCAGCGTTCGGTGGCATGTAGCAACGGTTTTTAAAGAATAGGACATTATCTTTTACTTCCCAATCAGCCAGGTCGGACCTGATCGGGGGTGTTCCGTTGGTTTTCAGTGCCTTGATTGCATTGGCAACTAGTTCGTCTTTCATAGTTGCTTGAATGAGGGCCGTTTGCATTTCTGTGTCGATAACGTTGACAAAGACATTCTCTGGGAGGAGTGTGATGTTTTCGTTGTCATTTTCTATTCCTTTGCCCCAGTCTTCTCGTCGAGAAAGGGCATCGGACTGTACCATCTGTGATCCAGGAATGTGTAGTAATTTTAGCTCAAATTCTGATAAGAACAGACTCCACCGGGCCTGTCTTCGATTCAGCTTCTGAGCGGTCCTGAAGTACGTCAGGTTCTTGTGATCGGATAAGATCGTGATGGGGTGCGGGCTTCCTTGGAGGTAGTGTCTCCACGTTTCTAGGGCACGTGTGATCCCGAGGAGTTCTCGATCATAGATCTCGTAGTTCCGCTGTATCGTATCGAGGGAATGGGAAATGTAACCACAAGGGTGCCATTCTCCATCTGTTCCCTGTTGTTGTAACACAGCACCGGTAGCGAATTTCGAGGCGTCCGTAACCGTATAGATATTGTTTAAACAACCCGTTATTTGGATAGGACTTAGTTTCAAACAGACAAGCGGTTTAAAACATTGATAAAGACATCAATAGATATATAGCTGGGTGCTACTGCAGGGGATACAAATTGAAACACTAATTACTGAATGGATCGGAACAGTCTTTAAACATGAGTGAAGTGTAATTAGTGATTAGATACAAACTGAATGATGTTTAAAACTCACAAATTGGTAAACAGAATCAATGTTTGAATAGTGTTTGGAGATCATGGTTGAAGCATCTGTTAGGGTTTCGAACCCAACAATTAGTGATTGAAACAACTAACAATACTGTTTGAATTGAACCTTACAATCAATTCTGAAAGGAAGTGCTCAAATCAGTAATGCAATTCAACATCACCTCCTCGGGGCATACCGTATCATCAACATCTGGGAGAATTAATGGTCCAGGGCCTACGGTAATATCCTGGCGGTCTCGGGCGACATGATCAGCAAGAATTTCGCCTTGTTTGAGCACGCGATGGCCATATCCAGCAGCGATAAACTTCTTTTCAGTTTCGGCAGCCATCTTCGAAACGGCGGATACCTGATCAGGTCATTAGGGTGACGTTGGACGTCTCACCCAGGGAGTGTGGAGGAGAGGAGGCCTCGGCAGAGGGCTTACACGAGAGGCATGGAAGAGAAACGAAACTACCAATGAAACGATTAGTTTCCAAGGGAACATGAGCTATGAAATGATACATACCGTATACAACAATATTCTCCGCTGTGCTGAGGTGGTCGAGGTCGCAAAAGTTTCATGTAACCGTACAGTCGCCGGCGAAGTCGGGTGGTGGAGGGACAGGCGACGGTTCATCCAGCAGATTCCAGCTGAACTGGATCGTTAGCGCCTCGTCACATTAAGGAGTCAATGGTACTTACTTTAGTCGGCATGAGGACGTGATTTTGGTAAGAGGAGGGGTGAGGATGCGGGACTGATTGGGAGGGAACGGATGTCGTCAGAGTGTCAACAATACTTAAAGTTTAAGTTTTGTTGACAGACATCAACAACTATACAGTTCCTTCCCACGCCCCAAACCTAAACGCGTCAACGCGTCAACCTTCCCAAACGCGTCAAACCATCGAACTTCCGTCAAACAAGTAAGTTCTTTCGTTTGTTCCTTTCATTACCCCTTCAAACAACCCCGCTTAACGTTGTTTTTTTGGTACGTTTGTTCATTTCTGTTGTTATCTTTTCCGATTTGACACTCGTGTAAGCCATCGGCCGAGGCCTCCTCTTTCCCCTCCATATCCCTGGGCGAGACATACAACGTCGTCCTAACGACCTGATCATGCATCGGTTGTTTCTACCCTGCGTGTAAGCCTTGGTAACCTGTTTGGCCACGGACAATGGGCACTCAGTGGCCAGGCCACTCTCTTTCATACATTTACTTTCTGTATGTTTACTTTCTCTTTCGTATTCTACCATTTGCATCGTCTTACTGACAACGATGGCGCGCGGTTCTCAGCCTACGAAATTTGTCTTTTCACCCGACCAAGCTCAATATCTCTCCGGTCTTCTTCCTGACTTCGAGGCATATGTTCGCGAGGTCAACCCAATGCTGTTGCCGTTTAACGAGGACATCAAAAAGTGGAAACAAGATCAATTGGCGAAAATCAAACAACACCCTCTCTTCTCTGGGGAGAACGAGCTACCTACGGGAGACCATACAACGCGCCAGTGGGATGCGGTATGCATGCTCGATTTAGAACATCAGGACTGCCACTCACGATCTTTGGTCGTAGGCGATCGTGCGAATTTTCACGAATCACTTTAACAACAAGATGAAACCTCGGGAAATGAAGGGAATACCTGCGACTGCCGCTGATAAGAAGGTTGAAAGTTCTGTCAACAAGCTTCTACGAGCCCAGGTTGTGTTCAATGGTGATCTTCCTGCACAGGAGCTTTTCGCCAGCGAGAATGAAGCAGTGCTCCTCGTACGCGCAAAGGAAGTTCAGAGTAGACGTGCTGGTCTCAACGCCAGTGCCGCACGGAATATTGCACTCAAAGAGCTTTGGAGCGAGGCTGATCAGGAAGTTTGGGAAAAGCAAGCCGAAAGCCTTGCTGGTGACATCCACATGTATGCGTTTCTTCTTGTCTACGATTGGCGTGTCGCTGACAGTGCTCAAGTAACCAAGAACAATTCCCTTTGCTAATGGCGAAGACCCTCGACAATATCTGCTCAGGTGGTCGCTTGGGCTCTGCGATATTTATGCTCTCATATGCTTTTTGTGATGCCCATGATGGTGTTGACTACGGAAGGTAGGTGTACCTGCTCATCTATTGGCTGTCCTACTCACCTGTGAATCTTAGTATCTACTCAGGATTTGACACCTATTCCAAGTCCAATATCAAGCACGAGCTTGATGATAGCGAAGAGTTTTCAAACAAATGGATGTGCCACGCTGATGGTTTGCTTCCCCGTACGTAACCTGCCTCTGTTAAGGGCTCTGTTCTGATATGGTTCATCAGGCAAACCAGCCGTTTCCAAGATTAGGATCCCTTTCAACGAGGATGGGCATCCGATCTTCCCCACTATCGACCTGATGTCAGAAGCTAGCAGTCCACAACAACTGTTGACGGTCCTCAAGGAATATTTCAACGCACTTTGGAGTCAGTATACTCTCTTGTTACTGGATGGACTTCAATCTGATGCCCGTAACTAGCCTTCTCATGGCCCCGTGATAATTGCATGCCTTCCATACCCTGGGCCGACATTTCTGTGTGCCCTGACGACTTTTACGATACCACTCTGTTCGTTCTTCCAGCTGCACTCAGAGCGCCGGAATAGTACGAACCTGTCGACATCTACAACCTCACGAAGTATTTGATGGTCTTGGGGACTTCTAAAGCCCCCTTCTGTTTTCACTCCAAGGAAGACATTACTGCCTTGACGTCCATTCATGAAGACGAAGTCATAAAGGATCTCACTGCTGGGGATGATTTTGACGTTGACCAGTCTGCTTCTCAAACTCACAAGGACATCGAGCCAGACACTGCAACCCCTGCCCCCCCACCTACCACCCAAAACCCCACACCAGCAATGACGCCCGAACCAGTCTCAGTGCCTACTAACAAAGATGAGGGCAAAACTACGCAGCCATCACCCGCTGTCAGCGCACCAATCCCTGCATCCCCGACTACTTCCTGCAACCCGGTGCCAGCCACAACGCCCACAGACAAGGACAAAACTATGGAACCACCAACTGTTATCAGTGCCCCAGTTGTGGCACGCAAACCTCGAAGGAAGAAGGCCATCTCCACACCAAAAAATACTCAAAGCGACGAACCTGGTCCATCGAGCGAGGGTGCAACATTGTCAGCTATGATAGAGACCTCCGAAATTTGCCAAGGTTCCCGAAAACGCAAAGAACCTGAGCGACCAGACAAGGACATCATGGTAAAGCCAGCTGCGAAAAAGGCACGTGCCAAGAAACGGTTGACTTAGGTTTGAATCACTGTTCATTCCTGCTTATCACAACACTGATTGAAACCTCTCTGCTTCAAACACTATTCCTCTTCTGATTCGGTTACAAACAGTGTTCTAACATGGAACCAGTTGGTAATGACCCATCCATCCACTGTTTCAATCTCAGCAGAATTATTGTTTAGTTTCTTTTATTAGTAAACCCTATTTCAATTACTGTTTTGTGAATATTGTTTAAACCAAGTTTCAGTCAGAGCATGCTGGATATATGTGGTTTTTGGCTACCATTGGTGCTTAAACAATGTTTGGAACATCTGAACTGTTTGAATCAGTGTGGTATCCAGATAGGCCAGTGTTTAATTAGAAACCATCCTGATTCTTATGTATACAAGAGTATACAGGCAAGCCAAGGCAGTTAACAAGCCTAGGGAGATGGAATACAAGTCCTAAGCTTAGGGTTAGGGTTAGCAGCTGCTACCCTTAACCCTAGAGCAATGGCAGTCTCCTATACAGGAATAGACTTGCCAAGACTACAAAGACTGCCAAGACTGTCTCCTATGCTATCCAGGGAACCCCCTATAATATACAATGATAGACAAGTCTATCTGGAGAATTATATAGGGGATATGACATAGTTATTCCATTATTAACTGGTACAGGGGTCTATTACAGAATACCTCCTTTATATATTAAAGGAGTGCATTACACTATACCTCCTAACTGTGTAGTATAAATATTGCACATCTTGTAGGAGATGATAATAACATTCCTCCCTGTGGCAGACTCCCTCATACACTTATCTTTGACTTAAAACTCAATACCTCAGAAACCTCATCCTCATCTTGTGCTCAACTTCCTGATCCCAATAGCCTTTGAGTCTGTGCTCTCTGACTTGGACAAGATAGTGGAGCTCTTCAGGAGGCCTTTGAAGAAGGGTGTTCAGTGGTCTATCAAACTTTTCCCAGGCATCTTCACCATCTATCATGCAACCCTCAGGGTCTCCTTCAAATGCTGCTAGTGGGTGGCTCTCATCAGCGACACCGACATCTGGAGGAAGGGATTCAATCCAGGCACATAATCTTTGTAGAATCTCGATTCCAATTGGGCCACTGGTTGTAATTGGGACAGGGGTGGGATTACAAGAGGAACTACCACTCACAGGTGGTATGAGGGCCATAGACAGGCTGAGGGTACTTGTGTGTGGTTGCATAGGTGGGGGTGCTCTTATAGTGGGTGGTACAGCAGTTGCTCAAGGGCAAAAGAATCTCAACATGTTTTGCTTGGTCTTTTCAGTGATGCCTTCAATCCTTTTTTTCTTGTTTGCAGCACATTGGGCACTGCCTTGATGGAGTACTTTACACTCACCCACCTATTCTGATCGGAATCCGTGGAATCTGCGGAATGTCCTAGGATTCTGATTGGAATTTAGTAGGAATTTTTTTGGGTGACATCTGTGCCAAATGTGCATTCCGAGTCCGAGTAAATTCCTACTTTTGTCTGAGGAAATTCCTATTGGAAGCGTGGAATTTCGGAATTTATCGGAATTAGTACTGAGACTTTCCGCGGACTGTGATCGGAACTTGTTACCCTGTTATTATTAATAGAAAAAGAAGTGCCACTATCGAGAATTGAACTCTCAATCACATGATGTTGGTAAATAGTGTACAGCATAACCGCTGAGCCAAAGTGCTGTTGATTATGACAGTTAGTCACTACTTACATACCACCAACAGTGCCGCTTTTGGTTGCCACTGTTGCCACTGTTCCCATGCATACCCACCTGTCTTCTACACACCAAACCCATCGACACGGCCACTGCACCACATCCATCCACCATCGCATCCACTTACCATGCCCACCACCTGTTCTACCACCTCCAGTACCCAAAGCAGCCTATGAAGGAATGGGTCACCCCCGGCATCAACAGCATCAATGACGCGAAATGCACGGAAACATGCCACGTCATCAGCCAACGCCGATGCTATGCAAGCAAAAAAGAAGAAAACCAATGTCAGTGAGGATGAAACAACAAAGAAGGGTAAGGAAGGGACTAAGAAGGCAGTGAAAAGGTCAAAAAAGGACAGGTATGGTACTCCCTCCCTGTCATTCAGTTTTAATCTATTTTTTTTTAGGAAAACTTCAGCTGACCAAGCTTGCGAGGATGCAGCTATGGCTGCAGCTGACCCTCCTGCTCACCTTCCCAGGTGAGTTTTTATTTAAATCTAATTTTATTACTTTTAACTGACATTTTCGAACAGAACTGAACGTTTGCTGGAGAAGAGCGGCATCGGCATCACCCCACCGAAGTGCTCTTGCCCTGCAACTACCACCCTTGTACCACCCCTCACACAAACCTCAACAAGCACCCACCAGCGCTGTTCAGACCTCGTGCCAACTGCTGAGGATGAGAACAAGGACAACGAGGGAACAGATGAAGAAGAATACAATGGTGAAGGTGAGGATGAGGACGACACCGATCATGAGGAGGACCAAGAGGAGGAATCCGCCAAAGAGCAGGACACCGCCAAAGAGCAGGACACCGCCAAAGAGCAGGACACCGCCAAAGAGGAGGACACTGCCAAAGAGGAGGACATCAATGAGAAGGACAACGCCGGCAATGAGCAAGACCCCAAGGATGAGCAGGAGCAAGACACCAGCGCAAATGCCAACAAGAACGCCAAGACCGCCACCACCGCTGCCAACAGCAATGCCACCAGCAACACCAACAAGAATGCCGGCAGCACCAACAGCAACGCCACCAAGAACGCCACCAAGAACGCCACCAAGAATGCAGGCAGCGCTGACAGCAACGCCACCAGCTACGCCAACAAGAACACTGGGAGCGCCAACAGCAACACCAACAAGAACACCGGGAGCGCCTCCACCAACACCAAGAGCAATGCCACCACCAACGTGGACAGTGGCAGTGGCAATGCCGACAACAACGGCAACACCACCACCAACAACGCCACTGCCAACAACGCCACCGCCAACAACGCCACTGCCAACATTGACGACACTGCCAACGTCGCCACCGCCAACACCACTGCCGATGCCACTGCCAATGTCGATGCCAATGCCAACACCACCAACATCAACGCCACTGCCAACACCACTGCCAATGTCGATGCCACTGCCAACAACGCCAACGCCAGTATGGCTATTTTCTTTTCTTTTCTTTTCTTCTGATTTCAATCGTATATTAGATGTATACACTGTTTCAACCCAACAAGGTAAGTAAACTAGTAGTATATTTTATGTTAGCTGCTGTGTCAATACTATATTGTTCAGATATTCATATGCAGAGTCCCCCAACTTCTCCACCTCGTAAAACAGGTGTTGATCATCCATCGTTTGACTTAGCTAGTGCTTTGCGGGTTACAGGTGGTGTGCTTTGTGGATGGGCTCGGGGAAATGTATTCAACTTTGCAGATGCCGATGAAGTCATGCAGCAGGGTTTGGGACCACAGGTTGGCAAGGTTCAAGTTTATACTTTGCATGCGGAAGCCATACATGGCATTCAAGCATGAAGTTATGCCCAAGCTTATTCCGGTTTTGAAGACACTTGGCAGAAAATACTCACCTGTTCGGCATGAGTTTTTTTTGGTCATGGATAACTGTAATTTATCTGCCCATTTATTTTTAGATCAAAACCAGCGGATTTTTGTGTATGAAGACAATGAGTGGACAGTCAAGGGTCGTTATGAGACAGCTCTGGAAGATGAGGATGCTATCTGGACATATGAAAATGGTGGAGATCTTTTGTGATTTCTCATCGTAAGTAATTTACTATATTTTTTCAAGAAGATTTAGCAAATATATGATGAGTGGTGAAACTCATCCATCAGCTCAGCTCTCTACCTCAGCCATTTGTTTGCATAACCAGCTTGCTTCCATTCCGTCTAATTCTGTCACTCAGTCCACTTCTGCCACTCACCCAAGTTGTCCTGACACTCCCAGTATTACAGCTTCAGATCCAAAGCTGGAAATTCTTGCCAAACTCAATATTCCTCTTCATCTGGCTGACCGTTCGGAAGGTGGCCTTGTTTTGGCTTATCAGAAATACAAGGGCTATCTGGAAGCTTCTCAGACTCATAAACAACTGGTGGCTGATGGTGTGTGGGATGGACCCAAGCTCACATTGGTGGATCTTATGGAACTTTTTGTTTCCAAATCCTACTTCCACTCTCACTACAAGAAACACTTCTCAAAGGTGACTAACTATCCCCTTTTGTTGGAGTGGCTTGAAAATAGCCCCAATAACTGACCAACTGACAAAAGAGTATGGGGGGAGGTAAAACCTATGTATACCTTTAAAGATTTGGAGCTATATTTTGAGAAAAACAAAGGCAAGGGGAAGGGAAAGAAGAAGGCACGGGAGGATCAGGAGGATCATAGTAACAAAGAAGAAGGCAGTTCTAAGAAGACTGGACTGGACAAGAAAAAGAAAAAGCAGGTCAAGTAGATAGTGGAATATGTGATATTTTCTAACTTTTTTGAATATGTTTTAGAATGGACTTCTTGAATGATTTCTGGACTTTGATTCTCAATATGATTGTCACACTTCTGCAGCTTCCAAATTGGATTTGGATACTTGGAGCACTTATGGTCTTGCCGGTTGCTACTGCACTGCCTGAAGAAAGTTCTTTTCCAGATCTTTCTTTTAAGGTCTTTAGCAAGTTTATCAAAAAGAACTTTGCTTCAGAAATTACACTTTCACAAGTGCTCCTTATTCTGTTTACATTGACAGAAAATCCAGAGCTGCTAAGCTTACATGCAAGACAGCAGAATCCTAAATATCAAGGAGAAACTCGTGCATCAATTTCTGGCTGGATAAAGTGTCTTGTTCGTGGTTTACAAGAGAGGCTTGGAGATGACACAAGCAAGTTATTCAAGCATCAGGATTTGCATACTATATCAGATGATGAAATTGTCAGTGGGATTGGAGAAAAACTTGATAGCTTTGCAAAGCTATTACAATTGTATCCTTACAATTCTCAGGGAAATTTCAAAGGAAGATTGAAGCCCATTTCATATGACTCAATTCAAGCTGTTCATGTAGTCTGTCCCACCTCTGTTGTATGTGAAACAATTAGTTGCAAGCCTCGATCTTTGCTTCAGAAAACAAAGCCTAGAGATATACCAAGAATAACTCTGATCAAAGGCTTGACAACCTACACAAATGTACAAGTTCTTACAGGATACTGTCCCACCTGTCAAACTCGATATTTTGCAGATCATGAACATGTTCAAGAATCAGACACACACTATACCAAAGTGTTTTTAAACTCTGCAAAATATCTTAAAGTTGGGCAAACTCTCTGGGTTGATCGAGTGTTTTCAAATGCTGTTGTAAATGGCATGTACAGTTTTCATGCTTCAGCTTCTGCATACATGGAGTTTTGGAACAATAGCTTTGGGACAGATAATTCTAAACAAATTTCTCATCACCATATTTGGCAAACATTTGTTCAAGAATCCACTCGGACTATTGCTAGTTCATCAAATATCAATTTACAACTTCCAGATAATTTGGCAATTGAGGATATTACCAAAGAAGCCTTTGCATTGCTAGGTGAAAATGGAATAATTTGTGCAGCAAACCAGCATTCATGTGGAGAGTGTACTCAACCTTACAGGCATACAGCAGATACAATGCCTGGTATTGACCCTGCTGCAGTTGTTGGAATAGATGAAAACAGAGTTGTCCCTGGACTTGCTGAAGCAGCTGCTTCAGTAATTTCAGAACTAGCCAATTATCCAAATACAAGTACTTCAGATAGAATTCCTGCTCAGTCTTCAAATGATGAAGATATGGATGTTGACTCTGCATTTGTTCAAATGGTAGTGATAGATGGCATTGTTATGGGCCCAGCTGTATGTATTTGCTTTATTTAACATATGTATTATTGCTAATGATTAATTAGCACTGTTCATATGATAACTGCACATCTGAACTTGCAAATTCTTGTGGAATCATTTTGTGCTTTTCATGAAAATGAATATGGAGTAAAATGTCGTGTTCAAGGCTGTGAACACCAGAAAATTTCTGGTACACAAGCATGTGAAATGCATAAACAAGAATGGGATAAACATGTGCAGAATCATAGTCAGCACAGTTTCCATGGAGCCAGAAGAATGCTACAAAGGCCTGGTGAACAATTGCCTTGGCAAAGAACTGCTACAGCAAATATACAACCTCATGATGAACCTACTCCTGAAACAGAAAGCAAGAATTATTTCCGGGCTCCCCATTTTTATTGTGTGGAAACAATATGTGCTCCATGTGGTGTTGTGATTGCATGGGCTAAATTTGCCAAGGCAGAATCACCAACAAATATTTTGTGGTTTCTGGAATCTGTATATCCAACTAAAGAATCACAACCAGATTATATTTGTATTGACAAAGCATGTCTTGTGCTTCGGACTGCTGTCAGTAATGAAAGCTGGGATAAAGTTTGGAAAGACACTACTCGCTTTATTGTTGATTCCTACCATTATACCAATCATCGGGAAACTGATGAGTTGTGCCGAAAATGGTGTAATCCTGCTCCACTAGATGGATCAGCCTCAAACCTTGTAGTTGTAGACAGAGCTGATTTGGGAAGACCATACCTAAAACAGGCCTTTAACACACAGGTATAATATCTTATAATCTTATAAACATTTAGCTAATATTAAAAACAGGCATGTGAACAACTAAATGCATGGCTAGGTGGATTTGAGTCAATTCTCAAAAGAATGACTCCTGGCAACTTCAACTGGTTCTTACATGCTATGCCTTTTTACCATACCAGATTTGTTCTTGAAAGGCAGAAACACAAGAAACAAGGTACTGAAAATAATGACAACAGTGAGGATGACCAGCCAGAGCAGGAAGTCAAAGAAGAGAATGATTTGTAGTAAAGAGTAGACTTAGGATTTTGTTAGTTTGATTATAAAATACAATTAGAATTTGATAGGAATTTACTCGGAATTTATCAGAATCTACTCGTAATTTGACTTAGAAGTGCTAGGGATTTAGCATTATGTGAGGTCCGATCGGAATTCCTAGGAATCCACTCGGAATATTGGAATATACTCGGAATCTGTTAGGATTCCGAGTGTCCGATCGGATTCTGATCGGAACAGGTGGGGGAGTGTAAAGTACAGCCTTGATGTCACTTGTAGTAATTCTGTACCCCCACTTTGCTAACATTGACTCAGGTTTTGCAATCAGGGCAGAGCACAAAACCATTGTCTACTGTCAGTTCAGGGACCGCCTTGGTTTCCTTCATGAAATTCCTATCAACAATCTCATTTTTTCATGACAATAACCTTACTTCTTGGGATTGTGATGCCTCATGGGATTGCATTCTTGATGTGCCAACACTTTCCTGGTACCTTCCTGCTGAATGGGGGAGTGTTTGTGACATTTTGGCACATCAAGGGTCCAGCATGGCAATAGATCATGTGACTTGCCAAAAAGATTTTGATGCACCATGGCCTGAACTAACTAACCAACCCTATATGGTATATTGATCATGTGAAACACCCTTGTGAAACATGAGGATGAAGCAACAACAAGCCACCATGTCATGCAAAAGTAACACTTTTGATGGCAGAAATCTGTGATCTGACAAGCTGAAGTGTGTTTTCATGAAAACAAGAGCACATTGTGACAGGACACATTAAGCTTGACTATTTACAATTAAGAAGGGTTCTATTTACAATTAGAAAGGATTACCATTATTCACTACAAGACCCACATGGAAGGAAAACCATCCCACATTTCATACCTTTAAATAGTGTAAAATGATATATTTATAGCATAGTTTTCATGTATTGATAACCCCCAAAATGGAATGAGTTTCATCAGGAGTTGGAATGAAAATCTACCTCTAAGAAAAGTGAAAAAGGAGGTTTTTTTATACATGTAAGGGATGAGTCAATTGAATGAATTCCTCCCAAAGTTTGTCCCCAGTTCATCCCACATCAAATTCATCCCATGGGATGGTTTTCAAGTTTATATGGGTGAAAATAACACTCCTCTAAGGGCTGCTCAATTATTAAGTTCACCAAAATCAAACCAACTGTTCATCAACAAATTACTACTTTGGGAAGGGAGTTTCAATCTCCAAACCATAAGCCTACTGTAGAATTTTGGACATTGTCTGCTGAAGGTCTCCATACTGTCTTTGTTGTGCAGGATGGCTGGCAACCCTCCATATGGTCTTTTTTGAGCATCAGAGAACATAAATCATATTATTATCTTAGTGGGTTCTGCTGATTTTGCATATACTTAATACTGACTGAGTATCTTCCAGATGAACCATCCATAGCAGCAGGCAGTGCAGCATCCCTGGATACCTGGTTGTCGTGCCACTGTGATCTAGTGAATGGCAAGGGTTTACAAACCCCTAGGGGTATAGGCCAAGGGTATGTGAGGGTAAGGGTAAGGGTATGAATTTCCATACCCTCCATATACCCTTACCCCTGAGGAGGGTATAAGGGTATACAGAGTTAGAATCTGAAAAGCATAATAACCCTTGAATATTGGATAGATGACTTAATCATTGAACTGGGATCATTTCTATGATGCTCCCAGTCTGTTGAACAGCTTTTTACAAGTTGTCTTATTAATACCAGCACTAAACTAGATTGACTACACTACTGCCTTCTGTTTTTTAATATACCAGAAGCAGAAATATAGTAGGAAATTATCTTTTGCAATCATAGAGACATACTTTTCAATGAGCTCTTGCATCATTTCCTTAAGGGTTTTGCATACCCTCATACCCTTGACTACCCTTACCCTTACCCTCCAAAACCCTTACCCTTGAGCAAAAAAATACCCATGGGTTACCCCTGCCATTCACTACTGTGATCCTCACCATCATTGTGCCAGGCATTGCTTTTGATTTTTGCAATAAGGTGATCTAGTGGAGATTGAAACTCCCTTCCCAAAGTAGCAATTTGCTGATGAACAATCAGTTTGATTTTGGTGAACTTAATAATTGAGCAGCCTTCTATGTGGGTTGAATTTCATCAACTTTCCATGGGTTTAAGGGGAATGAAAGAAGGAATTTTTAATGAGCACAGCCCTCCCCCACTATGACATCTCCCAAAAACAGAAATGATGACAGAGTTGAACTTGCTGATGCTGAACCAAACAATGTTGGTTTAACCCATCTGCCACCCCCCCTCAAGCACAATGGGACATAATGATGCACTCAACTGAGCATGTCATCAGTAATTAGTGTTATTTTTTGTGTTTCACCATTAACTAACTTGTTCCTAGCCACTTAGCACCCACCACTCAAAATGTGAGAGGGAACACAACCACTGCTGCCGCCCAGGCTTGACACCAGCCATGAACAATACTGGGGTGAGCATGAGCACAACAATGTGGGCAGAAAAAGCAACCATGATGAGTGATGAGTTGGGGCTCAGGAGGCAATGCCTTCCTGAGCTTGTAAGTATTCATTATACTGTTTCTTCTGTGTTTTTTTTCCCACCAATTTCATCTATCATACCAAACTACATAACAATGAGCCCCACACAACACTCCACTTACAATGGGCCAGCTGGTGTATACAATGGCAGAGCCAGTGCTACCCCTATGGACAACAAGACCAGGCTAGGCCATGGAACAGGAACAGGGGAAGGAATGGCAACCAACAGGGGCACATGGGGGCTAGGTTTGTGGGGTTAACCCCTCCTGAGTTCAGGTATGTTTTTTTCTCCCCTGTCTGTCGCTCGCTTGAGGCCCATGGTGGAGGGGCCATCTACTCCTTGCCAGCAGCTACCACCACCTCCCTTGCTTGAAATGCCTGACAGAGGGGCATCAATTCCTTGCCAACCTCTCCCTCCACCCTCCTTGTTTGAAATGTGAGATGCCAGGGGTGCAATTCATATCTCTGCTTTGTAGCAGGGGCATTTTCTTTACTGTAGCTTATTTCCTGTCCTAATTCATTAATATATGAGTTTATTAAAATTCCTTACAATGTAATGATGTTAAGATATTGCCCTGACTAGTTGACCCTCCACTTGACAACACATAACACAACAGTTTGTAAGCATTTCCTTTTTTGGATGTCATAGTAGGGGGGGGCAGTGGATGTTGGAATTGTTTCCCTCCATCTAAGGGTGTGTCTAAGAGATGAATTCCTCACAACATTTGTCTTAATTCATACTGCACCAAATCCATCCCATGGGATGTTTTCATCTTTATATTATATAAAATAACATCTTCTGCCCAGGTTGAATTTCATCAACTTTCCAGGGTTCTTCACAGGGGAAGAATTTATCCACTTTATGTAGTTTCATCATCAGGTTTCATGCTGCTAGCAGTGAATTTTCAACTGTTATGGACAAGAGTTCACTGGGATGTAGCTGTCCCATAATGGAATTTTCAAACACCAGTCAATGGAGGAGCTCCCTCCCATTGGAGACCATTTTTTATTGGCCAAAATTCAGGCCATACATACACAGCAATATGTCATAAAATTTTCAAGCATCACTCATATCTGAGCTACCCCCATCCCCTTTGAGACCTTCATCCTCAACAATGCTATACACAAATGCACAACAATGGCTCAGACAAAACAACAACAACAAAAGGAATAAGAGAGTAGTAGTTGTAGTCTTTAGGCAGTCATGCTGTATAGTGGATAACCCAAGAGCACACGACTAGTATCTCTGGGTGATTCATATACTACACTACATGAGGTAACCATGCCTGTGCCATGAGTTGTCAATGGGCGCAGCACCATGTGCCTACCATGAGTACAATCACTACCTACCCTTGACCATGTGTTTGATCATAAGGATCTGATGCCTACCCTTAGCCATGTGTACATAAAAGCATCCTCAAAGCCAAACAAATGAAAGTAGTAATTAATATTGTCTTAGTGAAAATCATACTCCTGACATCACCCCCTCTTTAAGGCTTGGATTCCAGATGAGACATAGGTCCCTCTGGGGTCTTGGTGAAGTTTTCATATGGGCAGAACTGCAGGTGTGCCAATGACCTAAGTCAACATGGGGCAGTGAGGTGTGAATGGTGAAAGGATACAATCACATCCACTGTGTGCTCAAGGTTGTCAGTGGGTTCCCAGGTATTATTCTCCTTGGTGTACCCCTGCCATTTGACCAATTACTGCAGTTGGTTGCAGTGCACCTGTGAATCCAGTACCTCTTCCACATGGTACTCCAACTCTCAATCTATCTCAATGGGGGGCAGTGCTTTGGCTCACTGTCCCAGGACAGTGGGTGCTTGGTGAGGGCATGTCCATGAGAGATTGACAACCAGATGGATCTTGATGGATCTTGGGAGTTTGATCCAGATGGCATTCTGTGACACCAAGTCTGTAATGGGGAAGGGGCCAAGGTGTTTCTCTGCCAGCTTGTGCGATGGTCAATTCAACTGCAAGTCCTCAGCTTCTAACCAAACCTTTTGGCCAAACTGGTATTGTGGTGCATCACCTCTCACCTGATCCACATAGCACTTCATGTCATCTCACACCTTGGTTAATGCAGCCTCTGCCTCCTTGTGCACTCTCTTCATTCACTCTGCAAAGTCCTCCACTGCTTTGACTTTCCCCTCTCATCATGGTTCAAAACCCATCCAGGGGTTGTAGCCATAATTGGTGTAGAAAGGCAAGGTCTGGAGGGCTGAGTGAATGCAGTTGTTGTATGCAAACTCCCTGAGCACTATCCATTCTGGCCAGTCATCCTACCTATAATTTACAAAGAGCCTCAGGTACTGCTCAACATCCTGGTTGACTCTCTCAGTTTGACTGTCAGTCTGCAGGTGGTAGGCCATAGACATTTTTGTTTGTATTTTCTATAACTTATTCAGCTCCCACATAACCATGGCAGAGAACTGCAGGTCCCAATCTGAGATGATTGAATCAGGCAGCCCATGGTACCACCACACATTGTCTTGGTATAATTTAGCCAACCCAAGCACACTTGTTTCCTCTGTTGTTGGAATTGCATGCATTTGCTTTTGGGCCCAATTGACCACTATCAAGAGCATATCATATCCCTGTGCTTCTGGTAGTCCTGTGCTTTCCATGGCTCTGTAGGGGTTTGGATTGGCATCAGCTTGCCTGCTGGAGGCTTTGGTATGTTCTTGTATCACTGGCATTTGTCATGCCCATCAACATAAGTAAATATGAATTTGGTCATATTAGGCCCCCAATAATTATGTGCCACTAGCTCTAATGTCTTTCACCACCCAGGGTGTCCCACAATCACTGAGTCATGATGTAATTGGATGATCTCACATCTCAATTGTTCATCCTTTGGTACATAGACCTTCCCTCTAAAGAGCACCAGCTCTTGTTCCTGACTCCACTCTTCTGTCCTCAACTACTTTGTTGGCAATCTATTCAACTCCTCTACAGCCTTCACCACCAACTCATCCCACTCTTTCACTTTCCACACCCTACTCAATATTTTATCCTCTGCTCCTATGATCCACAAGTGTCCATGCTGTGTTGCCTTGATCACAGAGAGCTCTGGCTTCAACAGCATGACATCCTCATTGTTGTGCTCTGTTCCTGTCTTCCAATTTGGTCTCATTGACAGCACATCTGCCTTCCCCATTGGTGTCCTGACCTGCCCCCAGCCCACAAGGGACAAGGGTATGTGCAGGGGGACAAGAGGACACACCAGGACAGAGGGGGACACACCAGGGGACAGATGGATGCACCAGGGGACAGGGGGATGCACCAGACACAACACCCAGCATGACAGAGCACCCCCACCACCACTCTGAGCAACTGCTTGCAGGGCAGAGGCAGGGTGCAGTAGGCAAGGGTGATGGATGGGCACAGTGAAGGGGGGAGACAGGGAAGGGGGCAACAACAGCAATGTGCCATGCCCACTCCCCCCTCCCCATTAATTTTATTGCTTATATATTTATTTTATTTGTACTCTATTTTAATTGACATAAATATCACTCTGTCAGAGTGAGGGGATGTGCAACCACATGATGCCAGGGCAACAGAGCACCCCCCACCACTGCTGCAAGTGACTGCTTGCAGGGTGGAGGGGGTGCAATAGGTGAGGGTGACAGAAGGGCACAGGGAAGGGGAGGGGGACAGGGAATGGGGGGGGGGGGGCAATGATGCCAACACAATGCACCCTACTCCCCCCCTCTCCCCTCTCATATATATTTATTTTATTAGTACTCTATTTTAAATAATATAAACATCACTCCATCAAAGTGAGGGACATGCCAGACATGTGACCACAGGACACCCAGTGTGACTGAGCACCCCCCACCACTGCTGCAAGCAACTGCTGAAATAGGTGAGGAGGACAGGCATGGGGAGGGGGGGCCAGTGAGTGCCCCACTCCCTCATCCTCCCCTTTCCTTTTTCTTTATTTTTGTAAGCTCACTGTGATAACAGAGCTTCACTGACTCAGACAGGAACAGAACAGGATCAGGATATATAGCAAGTGTGACAGCTACAATTGAGAGGAAAGGGGGAAGGAGTGAACATAAGTGGGGAAAAAGGAAGGAAGGAACCAGATGACAAGGCAGTGACTATATATGGGGAAGTAGTGGCCACTACCAAACATGGGTAACAGATGATGAGTAAGCATCAGGATTACACCCTCCCCCCCTCTGAAAAATTTCACAGCACCAATCAGCAACCAGAGAGTGAAAGTTAGTAAGTAGTGTAGCAAATAAACTGCTCATCAGGTGCATCAAAAACCCCATAGGAAAAGGCTACCAGTGGCAGGGACATGGTGAAAGTGAACTGGACATAGGCCCTCACCATGCTCCTGCCAACCAGTTTTCAAGTGCAGCATTGTCTATGAGTTTTGATCCCAGGAGCCATTGGTCTTCTTCAGGACCATAGCCTTGCCATCAGACAAGGCATTGCATCCCATGTCCACATTTTCAGGCATTGATGATCTTCTCCACATAATACTCTTGCATGCCATTGTTGGTGATGATCATGCTGGGGCATGCAAGCTTGCATGATGGGAACAGTGTCCAATTGTTCTTGTTGAATCATGTGACCTCTGAGGTGTGGAACATGGGGTATACACTGGAAGATGGCAGGAGGTCCAGCATTACTGTTGAGGCTTCATGGTTGATGTCTGTGATGAAGGAGGGGCCACCAAATCTAGGCATAAATTTAGCTACTCATTTCTCACCTTTAGTGGCATATTGCTGGTGTCTGTTCTTGATTGATAACATGATGCAATCTCCAATGTCCAGCTGCAAGTCATCACTGCACATCAGATTTGCATCGGCAGCCTGTGAGACTTTAGCCTTCAGGAGATTGTCCTGTGCTTCCCAAACATCCTGTTGTAGGCAGTCAATGAGGTCCTGTGCTCTGTCCTCCTCTGGTGTTGTGGTCATGATAGGGGTGATCAATGGGGGAATCAGTCAAGGGCTCCTGCCAAGTCAGAGCTGAAAAGGTGAGAACCCTGTTGATTTGTTGACAGTATTCATTAGGTCGAAGTGCATGTGCAGCAGTGCACATGCCCACCCCTTCTGATTGCAGGTGACATGATACCAGAGTGCGGTTCACAGTCTTGTTTGTCTGTTTGCTGGCCCCATCAGTCTGGGGGTGGTAAGCAGGTGACATTAGCTTTGCACCTGTCAGTTTGTATAATGTGGTCCAGAACTTGGACATGAAAAGTTTGTCCCTGTTGGAGTAGTGGATGTGGGCATCCACACGATCACATGACCAGTAGATAGTTAGACAGTCACACTGTACATAGTCAGACAAGCAATCCTTAGGCAAGCCCAGCCATAGCCATAGGCTGAGGACACATTGTGCATGTCCATCTTGGTGATGAGAGTGTGATTCAACGCTTTAGCCACTGCTTGTCTCATTTTTGCTATCTTTGGCTTTTGTTTTTGGTTGCCATGTTGTAACACTCAGTATCTCTCAGTCTACAGTCTCAAGCCACCAGTACCAGTCCTAGTCCAAGCACCAGCCATAGTCCCTAGTCCAAGCCCCAGCCATAGTCCCTAGCCCCAGTCCCAGCTCCAGTTGAAGTCCCCAGTCCCTCAGTCCCCACTCTAGTCCTACATCTACAAACATGCCTGGACCTGGAAACAAGAAGACTTTGAAGAAGAAGTCTCCCACAGCAAGAACTACAGAGGCAGTCACCATTCTATCACCAAGCACCACTGCTGGTGATAGGTATCAGGAGCGTCCAAAGCTCTGAACCATCCCATTTTCACAATTTTATCAACATCTCCTCATGCCACATTCTACAATCGTTATAGGATCTTACACACATTACTACCAATACTCATGCTACTATGCAGCCTCAAAACTCTTCGTTGTTAGCTCCCACATCAGTTATATCAACCTCCACCTCTTGGCCCACTCTGTCATCCACCTCATTCTCTTCTTTCCTGGCTTGGGTCACCACCATGTTGTCCTCTGGGCGCACTTGATATTGTTCAATTCATTGTTGGCAAAGGAAGAAGACACTCCAGTCAAGACTCCATTGTAACAGATCACAGAATACAATGGGATCATCTCCCCCAACAGGCAAATCTTCTGTGTTGAGCTCCAATGAGTATCGTCCCCACACAATAGCACATCTCCATTGGTAGGCCATCAAGATGCACATGATCAAGAGGATGAAGAAGAAGAATAGGACAAGAGAAATGTTGTTAGAGATCATGGTGTAAGGTTTTAGTGCAAGGAATGGTATTATCAACAGTCCTATGATTTTGGCCACATGACAAAGTTCCCAGGATTACATCATCATCCTCTCCACTCCCTCTCACCTGGCTGACAAGCCACTGGACGCATTTTTGGATAAGAGACAAGTCCTCTTACACCAGGTAGATTTCTTACACCAGGTAGATTTCATGGTCTAGTACCCACTCCTTATTCCATTACCCCTCCCCCCTTTTCTCATTGGCATCTGATTCTTTCTCATTTTACTTGGGTCCTCTTCACCCACTTCTATTTCCTGGCCCCACTTAGAATATCTATATAAGACATCTAGTAGATAGGAAAGAAAGCAATAAATCATTTCCCCTCATCATATAGAGCACAGAGCTCAATTCCAGAGTCTTATTATCATATTATCTCGTCTCAAGAAGCACAAGTCATCATCCTATTATCATATTATCCCTTCACTCTCATATCATCTTGCCTTGTGTCAAACACCAACCCAAAGCCACCTTGCACCCTTCCTCTGGTCTAGTAGGACTATCATTTGGTGTGTGTTTCCAGGCGATTCCTCGGACTGAGTATCATCACCGGCTATTGGGATCAGGAAGTTTGAGCACAAGATGAGGATGAGGTTTCTGAGGTATTGAGTTTAAGTCAAAGATAAGTGTATGAGGGAGTCTGCCACAGGGAGGAATGTTATTATCATCTCCTACAAGATGTGCAATATTTATACTACACAGTTAGGAGGTATAGTGTAATGCACTCCTATAATATATAAAGGAGGTATTCTGTAATAGACCCCTGTACCAGTTAATAGTGGAGTAACTTTGTCATATCCCATATAACAGTGTCAATAATAGTGACATATGATATCATGGCTTGGTAAGTCCTAGACTTCCTGCAGGGTGTGTCATAGACACTCTATCCATAGACATGCTGCAGTATGAGTAATCCTGTAGCATGTGTTAACTTTGGATTCCCCTTTATGTCTCTGCATGTGTTAACTGTCCATTCCCTAGGGTTATGGTTAATCTGGATTAACCCTAACCCTAGTGTTGTCCTAGCTTAACACATGTGTTAATATGACTTAGCATATTCTGGCAATATTCCCTAGGCATGTTAACTGCCTTTTTTTTTTTTTTTTTTTTTTTTTGTTCAACATTGTTTAACGTGGTGCACGGACGCAGTCCACGGCTATCTACTACAAGAGATGGCGGGTATACGATGTAAGTTGAAGGGGAAGCTACAGCCCCGATAATGCACAGAGGTGCGTGAAGGCCAGCGCACCCTAGGGTTAGGGTTGTTGCGCATGGCCGGACTACGGGCCGAGGGCGCTCAGGCGCCTCCCCGAACTAGCTCGCCGGCACTCCCAACGGCGCGTACTAACACTCCCGGCGTCCTACCCCCGCTAAGCCCCTGCACGGCCCCTATTAGTCGTGCGCGCCCACTGACGCGCCGGCCAGGAATGAGGATTATAGGCCTTCCCGCAGGTTGACCAACCCGCCAGCCATAAGGCCCGACGGGGTTCGGAGCCCCTCGGTTGCCCGAGTACAGCCCCTCCTCGCTTAGCCGCCCCACGCATGGGACGGTACCCACCAACTGGTGGGCCCCCCAACCTTGCCAGCGACGAACCCGAGGTTCGGCGTTACCGACAGAGACATCGCAGGCTCAGAGACCGAGTGCGCGTTCAGCAGCCATCAGGCGCACCAAGCCACCAGACGGGGGTCATACGCCCTGCGCGTAACCCTCATCCCAGGTCCCACCCTTCCGGGGGGGCAAAGGCGAACGCGCGCGGGTTCGCCTCGAGGAGCTCAACGAGGTCCACGATTCATCGCGGACCCTGCCGATGTTTCTTGCGCTTCACGTGTGGGCACACGCGGAGCAGATAATCCCGGTCCTGGAAGGGCCGGGGGGGGCACGAGCAGTGAGTGTCCTCACTGGGGAAGAAGCGGTTGCGGTAGCTCCCAATGGGGGCATGCGCCGTGATGCACCGACAGAGTCAGGCCGTCAACCTGCAGTCGTATGCAGTTTCCTTGAGCCAAGGTCCACAGCCGGAGGCGGTGGGCGTTGCGGGGGCCTTCCGCTGGGCCCGCAGGTCCAGGAAGTTCCTCCCTCGATACTTGGGGTCCGCGAAGCGGGCCACCCAGTCTTTCTCTGCCATCTCCTTAAAGGAGGCAATCAGCCAGTTGCAAGTGGCTTTAGGGGAGATCCCTAGAGGCAGTTGGAGAGACGTCGCTATGTCATGAGCCTGCTTGTGTACCGCCCACTCCAGCTTGGAGGGGACGAACCACAGGTGAATTTGGCGGTCCTGGCCTAACTTGAACCAGGGTCGCAGAAGGCGGCACAACCTGAGGGCGTGCTGTTGACCCCCCATCGGGGGGCAGTCCACCCACGCATCAGCTAGTGTGAGGGCGTCTAAGAATACCACCACCTTTTTACATCCAACAGCAATGGCTGTGGACACTCCAAGGTGGAGGGCTCGATGTTCAGCGTCGGTCGCTGAAGTGCGACCGAGGAACGTGGTAGCACGGTGGACCTCTTGGTTCCCGCGGAACACAAGGGCGGCCGCCGCGGCCTGGTGGGCTGTCTTGGGCACGGACCCATCACAACCCACGATGAGACAGTCTAGATCATGTCTGGCCAAAGCCAGGACGCGGTCTAGGCGGTCGGGATAGCCTTTACGTTCGTCCGTCCCCTTAGGGGGTGGGCGGTGGATAGAGATTCTGTCTGGTCGGAGAGGGTGCAGACAGTAACCGCATCCACTGCAGGGGACACGATTTTCCGGCGGGCGCCGGGCAGGAGGGCCTGGAGTCCCAGCACATGCCGGGGGGCGTCTCCCACCAGGTCCCCTTCCAAGATGGCTCGGACGGGGTGGGTACGCGTCAAAGTGGCCGTCCGAAGACAGCTCTTATCGGCCAACCGACGCAACACCTGTGGCATAGGCAACAGGGCGGTGAGACATTCCATAGCCCCCACGGGGGTCGTACGGAAACAGCCTGTGATCCAGCGGGCAGCGGTGTGCTGCATCTGGGACAGAGCTTTGACCATGCCTTTGGTACGGGTACCTATTATTTAGTCTTCTATTATATTAGTAAATACATGCCCCCCCCCACCTCTAGTGCATTGGGGTGTTGTTACATCTCTGCTAGTATTAGTGTTTCCATAAATAGTAATAAAGACATTTAATATTTGAAGCAATGAATTACCTCTAGGAATGATGGCTAGAAATGGCCAAAGTCTATGTAGACTCTATGTAGACTATATGTAGACTATATGTAGACTCTCTATAAACACTGTATAACATCTGTAATGGGCTTTACATTGACTAATAAGCAAACTCCCTGTAAACTCCATGTAGACTATATGTAGACTATATGTAGACTCTCTATAAACACCCTATAACATCTGTAATGTGTTTTACATTGACTAATAAGCAAACTCCATGTAGACTTGTTGGGATTATGTATACAAGAGTATACAGGCAAGCCAAGGCAGTTAACATGCCTAGGGAATATTGCCAGAATATGCTAAGTCATATTAACACATGTTTAACAGAGGTTAACACATGCATAGACATATAGGGGAATCCACAGTTAACACATGCTACAGGATTAAACATCCTGCAGCATGTCTATCATAGGATAGGCAAGATATAGCCATGTCTATCATAGGCTATCAGAGACAGAGCCTAGGATAGAGTGTCTAAGACACACCCTGTAGGAAGTGTAAGACTTCCAAGCCATGACAAGCATATCTATAGGGGAAATGACATAGTTAATGAAACATTAACTATTACAGGAGTCTATGACTTCATCCCTCCTTTATATATTATAGGAGTACATTACAATATACGTCCTAACTGTGTAGTATAAATATTGCACATCTTGTAGGAGATGATAATAACATTCCTCCCTGTGGCAGACTCCCTCATACACTTACCTTTGACTTAAACTCAATACCTCAAAAACCTCGTCCTCATCTTGTGCTCAACTTCCTGATCCCAATAAGACTCCATGTAGACTCCCTATAGTAGCTTTATTTCTTTGGAATTGCTATGTACACTATACATGGAGTCCAGTGGGAGTCTATGTATAGTCTACATATAGTACATGGAGTCCAGTTAGAGTCTACATAGACTTGTGGGGGAGTGTAAAGTACATGCCTAGAGCCTAGATGGAATACAAGTCCTATGCCTATAATTATGGCTAATGCACAACAGCATATATACTATACCCCCTATTAGATATGTAGTATATAGTGCTACAAACTATAGGAAAGGAATGAGGCATTCCCACTTGTTCCACACACTCACCACTTCATCTGAGTGATCCCTCACTTGCTCTCAAAGACCTGATTCCAATAGAGTGTGTCCATTCAGATTACCAGTGAGAAGGTCTCTGTATAATCATAAACCAGGCTGTTGTATCACTTGTTTGTACCCTTTTGCAACTAACTGTGCTTGATACCTTACTATTTCCCCTCCTTTGTTTCTTTTTCAAATTTATTTGAAATTTGTATGGCATTGGGAGGTTTTTGGACAAGTTCTCAAGTCCCATTTTCCTTTAGCAAATCCAATTCAATTTTCAGGTTATCTTGCCATTCTGGCCAATCTGGGGAGGTCCTTGCATCTTCAAGACTTGTTATTCATATCTGGCTATTATTGCATAGGCTTGATCTATATTTAGAAAGATTTTGTATTGGGATAATGGTCAGGGAAGCTTAGGATGAGTGTGGGGATGCTCAGAGGAGGTGTCTGACACAGGCAGGGAATGTCTTGTATCTCTCCTATACTATGTGGCATTATATACTATATGTTAAACTAGGAGGTGTCAGATAATATATATATATAACATATTATAATACCTGTGTGGCTTTGTTGGAGTCTACCACTGGTAGATCCTAATGCAGGGTATGGATGTGGCCATGGCTTGCCTATACCCCAACATTTTGTCATCCTCCTCTTCTGCAAGGTGGTATAGATGTCTGTAGTCAGTGTGAATTCCACAAGTTATTCATGGTTCATTATCACTTGCATGCATCTTCCATGGTTTGGTGATATTGTATGTTTCCCTCTTTTTCATTCTATTTGGAAGGAGGCCAGCAGTGGCCACCCCACTGAGATCAACCAAACAGACAAGACAATGTTCTATCTTTGTTGCATAAAGTAAGAGTCAGTCTAAGATACAAAAGAGAGTTAGTAATAACTACACCTTTGTTGCATGAAGTAAGAGTGGGGCAACAAAGGAAAAAAGGATGGTATATATATGGGGTCTTTCAAATCACATTGGAAAGTCTGCATTGAGCCTTGGTTGATATTCCATCTGAAGTCTGTAGGCTGTATTGGGCATAGTCCCATATTGGGTGAACAATTGGGCCACCAGATTTTGAGTTGGTAGTATTGCAGTGGCATATTTATGTGTTGTTGGCAGTGGATGGTTCAGGAGTGGTTGGCAGCTCCCAGAGGTGGGAGACAGTCAGGGTGTCAAGGGAGGTCTGTGGATCAGTGATGCCTTTGGTAGTGTTACTGGTTGACAATGTCATTGGCAGTGTGTGCATTGGTGTGTATTAGTTGGTGTGTTACCAATCAGTAATGCCATCAGTACTATAGTGTTACCAGTCAGCAATGTCATCAGTAGTGTGTGCATCAGTGTGCATTGGTCAGTGTGTGCATTGGTGTGCATCAATTCAGTGTTGGTGCACCTGTTGGTAGCATTACTGATCAGTAATGTCATCAGTAGTTTTACCGGTCAGCAATGTCATTGGTATGGTGTTGTTGGCATTGGTGTGCCTGTCAGTAGTGTTACCAATCAGTTTGGTGTTGGTGCACCTGGCAGTGGTGTTACTGATCAGTAATGCTGTCAGTCAGTGTGTTGCCAATCTGCAATGTCATTAGTATGGTGTTGTCAGTCATAAGTCTGGGGCCAGGCTTACACCATTTATGCTTCTGAGGCTGCCTTGCCAGTGCCATGCCTCGAGTCTGATCACTGGGCTTTTCCATCAGCAGCGCATTTGGTGCTTCCCCACCAGACTCCCCCTCCATAAAGGGTGTAATATCTATGTCTTCAATTTTTCTATCCTCTTTCTAGCCTTGTAATAAAACCCATGCCCACATAAATGTGATACATCCAGTTTTTTCTTCTGCCAGCCTTCATAAGGAGCTGCCTTCCAAAGGGGTTTTATATATGATCAGTTTTGGATATAAGCAGCATGGATAACTGCAAATTCCCAAAGAAATTCAGGGAGCTATTTTGCAGTCAACATCACTTTGTGGATAGTTTGACAAGAGTTCTATTCATTTTTTTGTAACCCCATTCTGTGATGGTGAGTTTCCAGCTTCAGTGTTTCTTTTTGTGGATTTTGGACTGGCTCCTGGTGTTGCTTTGCACCAATGCATGCTTTGCAATCTGGTTTTGGAGTATTTTTGTCAACATTAGGGTTGTTCATAGTAGCAATTTTTGGGCTATTTTCAGCTCATTTTTGATTTCATTTTCAATCTCATTTTTCAAGAATGGACTTCAGAATGACATCAAGAATGAATAAAAAAATGACATGTTTGGAAAAATCGAACCTTATCCTCACTGTTGCAAAATGACCATTTTTGCTTTCATTTTCACTCTCCATTTTTATTGTTCTTTCAAACTCTGCTCCAACACCAATATGTGACCATTACAACACCTGCTGTCCACATGCCACCATTCTCTCCCTTCCTTGACCCACTACCACCACTGCAACTTTATCACCACCCACTGTCATCACACCCATGCCCACTACCACACCTGCAGGAGCTGCAAGTTGTCACAAATGACCCATTTTGGATGCAATGCAAGCCCAAATGATGGCAACCATTGTTTGGGCTCTAGGATATGTTTTTCCTCATTCATTTCTTGCTTTGATAAGTTAACTAACCATAATTTCTCATTTTTAGGATCTATTCTATCAATGATGATGGGCACTGACATGACACAACCCATGCCCACACCTACCTGCAGTCCCCCTCCTCCCCATCCAAATGAGATGTGAGGGGTCTTGATTAGGCACAGGACATTAGGGAGGGCATTGGGAGACCCATGGAGGGGGTCACCTGCCAGGTAAGCCCCAGTTACCCCCCTCTTAGTGTCATGTCACTGACACATGGCACCATCAACCTGGCACTTGCCCACCAGCTGACAAAAACCCAACAGCCATGCCACCTATCCCCTTCTGCAGCTGCAGGAACACTGGGGGATGCCATGAGCAATGTGGTGGCACACAATGAGGGGGGGAACAAGGGCAGGGCAGGACAAAAACAGACAGTGCAGGCAACAGATACAGCACTATATGACAAGGAAGAAAAGAAGGTCCAAGATGTTGATATCTCTTGGGCCATAGGTTTTTTTTCTTGTTCATTTCATTTTTTTTGGTACTAACAAAGTTTTTAGGATAAAATATTGACAATGGCAACTGCTAACCCTGCCTATGACACCTACCTATGACACATGGCACTGAACAACCCAAGGGTGGGAATGTGGGACAGGATGACAAAAAGAGGGGGACATGACAATGCCCATGGAACCAGACCCCTCTGCTACAAGCAACTGCTTGTAGGGAGGAAGGCTGGTGCACACCAGGGAGGAATGAGAAGGGGGGGGACAAGAGTCTAGCACCCAACACCCACTGCTGCAAGCATTTGCTTGCTGGGGGGATTGGGTGCTAATGGCTGCATCACCACCCCCCTATCTTGAATGATGAAAGGGGACCAGCAACTGGGGCTGAGATGCTTCTGCATGTGGCTGTTTACTTTGTCTTTTTCTATCATAGTTATTTGTGACAGTAGTACAAAAGAATACATATTTATTGCACTTTGAACATTAACTTAAAACTTAATGAGGCACCCATTAAGTTAGTGACAAGCTCAAGAAAAAAAAATTGCCAAGTCCTTTAAGATGGGGTTTGAATGTGCTGAGTACTGCCCAGCACTGCCAAGGATATGGAAAATGCATTTTTGCATCATTTTTGTTAATTTTGCTTTTCAGAGCATTTATAGTAGCCAATTTTTATGTCATTTTTCATTTCATTTTTCAGATCATTCAGATCATTCTTCTGCAAAACAATGTTTACTGTGAACAACCCTACTAAAACCTTCAACCAATTTTTAGTCTAATAATATTTGAAGCCCAGAATATCCCACATGTCCAAATTGTCAGTGCCACATTTCCCAACTCAGTGGTTTTTCATTACTCATGAATGTTTGATTTACAGCTTGGGTGTTTGACAGCTTTCTTGCATTTTTTAATACCATTCTCATCTTGTATAAATCATTATCAATTTTGTTCCCTTTGGCAATGCATTTTCCATCTTTGTTTATGAGGATTATTTTTCCTTTTTCCCCCATATATTTGCCACCAGCCGCATCTCATCACCCCAATGAAATTAAATTATTTCATGTTCTGAGTGAAGGTAGGACATTCTCTAGTTGGAGAATATAATTTTGATTATTGCACGTTGACATTATTTCAACAGTTCCTTTGCCTGCAATGTTAGCTTCCTTTCCACCTACACCTGTTACCAAATTATTTTCCATAGGCACATAAGTCTTAAAAGCTTCTCTTTGATGAGTGACATGCCATGTTGTTGCTGAGCCAGCCAGTGATAATAGATCAAATGCTCATCAATTTTGGCATCATCACAGGGATCAAAAGAATCTTCATCCATGTGATTTCTCAATCTTTGGGTAGCATATCCCCCCCACATTAAAAAGTCCATGTCATTCATTGATCTTTGGGCAAGATAGAGGAAGCCAGGAGCTAACACCCTTATGTAATCGTCTTAGGGTTAGGGTTAGTGGCCAAATGTTGGATGCCCAAACAAAGTTTGAAGCCTAGGTGAGCAAAAAGTAGCAGCTCAGTGAACAGAGAGGTGCACACATTAAGGAAAAGTAACAACCCTCCTCCTAGACAGATGGTGTATTGGGAGTGAGACTGGTGTGGAAGACAAGGTGAAGATAATGGAGTTTATCTTAGAAGAAAGTGAGGGAATGGGGTGTGCAACAGGGAGGAATATTATATTCATCTCCTACAAAGTGTGCAATATTTATACTACACTGTTAGGAGGTATAATGTGATGCACTCCTATTGTTAAGATTGTTTGTCTTAACTACTCAGTACAAGTTTGACTAGTGCATGTAGCAACTAGTTCATCATCTGGTGCTTCCTAGACAAGGTTTGATGTGTTAGACTTAAGAGGCTTTCTTAAGTCAAGTTCATTTGAGCAGGTAAGAGAAGATATCTTTAGGTCAAGCTGAGGGCTTGACCGAGTATCTACTACAAGCTTTCTAGTAACTAACCTAGGTAAATGTGACTCAGGTCTACTTTAGTAAGTAAGTGCTTGGGGTTGATAGGCATCTACTCTGTTCTAGTTAAGGTTTGGGTGTGATGTATCAGGTGGACACTGCATGTCAAATGGGCATTGTGTATCATATGTGAAACAGAGACAGAATAAGGGAAATTGTAACACCTATAATATAATAAGGAGGCATGAAGTCATAGACTCCTGTACTTATTAATGTCACTATAATTATACTTTTTCACCTATAATTATGGTGTCATAGTGCCTCCTATAATATCATGGCTCGGTAAGTTACCATGCATTCCCCTAATTGCCCTTGCATGTGTTAATATGACTTAGCATATTCTGGCATTATTTCCTGGCCACGCAAACTGCCTTGGCTTGCCTGTATACTGTTGTATACTCTATCCCAACATGGTGGATCAGTTTCTGCCTCCCTGTATGCAGCATTCCAATGCTGGCATCCTCTTTGGGTATCATTGTTTGATTATCTTACTTGCTGTGTACTTGGTACTCTGCAGAACTCTGCTGTAGTTACCCTGGTGACTTACTTGCTACAAAACTTAGTATCGCTTGTAACTTCAGTTTAATTATTGCATTGTTATCTTCCCAACTCTCTCACTCCAAGTCTTCTTCCCTCTTAACTTCTGGACCTCTGCTGGACTTCTGCTCTTATCATCATCTCCTTGCAAATTCAACATAGGGTGTAGAGAAGGGCACAATCCATTTTATATTGAAGCCAAGTGTTGGGACAATGCTTAATCCCCAAAGGAATCAACAAGGCCTCCCAAAACAACACAAACAAAGAGAGAGAGAGAGAAGTCTAGTAGTCAAGAGTGGTCACACTAGGATAAGCAGATAACCCAAGAGAACATGACTAGTGTCTCTGGGCAATATATTATTATTGCTTATAGCCATGCTTGCACCATGAGTTGTGAATGGGCACAGCACTGTGCCTAAAGCATGAGGTGTGCAGCTACATGTACCATGTGTACATAAAAGCATCCATATAACCAAACAACAAAAATAATAGATTAAAATGTCTTATGAAAATCATACTCCTGACATCACCCCCTCTTTAAGGCTCAAATTCCAGATAAGATGTAAGTCCCTCCAGGGTCTCAGTGAAGTTTTTGTACAATTGGAACTGAAGATGTGCCAATGATCTGCAGTGGCATGGGGTGGTGTGGGTGTAAATGGTGAAAGGACACAATTGCATCTGCTGTGTGCTCAAAGTTATCAGCAGGCTCCCAGGTGTTGTTTTCCTTGGTACACCCTTGCCACTTAACCAGGTACTGCAGCTGGTTACGACACATCCATGAATCCAGTACCACTTCCACATGGTACTCCACTCCATCTATCTCAACAGGGGGTGGTGCTTCGGCTTGCTGTCCCAGGACCATGGGTGCCTCATGAGGGCATGTCTGTGAGATGTTGACAACTGTATGGATCTTGATGGATCTTGGGAGTTTGATTCAGACAGTGTTCTGTGATGTCAAGTCCATGATGGGGAAGGGGCCAAGGTGTTTCTCTGCCAGCTTGCATGATGGTTGATTCAACTGCAAGTCCTCAGCTTCTAACCAGACCTTTTGGCCAACCTGGTATTGCAGTGCATCTCCTCTAACCTTATCTGCATAGTGCTTCATGTTGTCATGCACTTCTGTCAACATGGCCTCTGCCTCCTTGTGCACCCTCTTCATTTGCTCAGTGAAGTCCTTTGCTGCAGCTTCTATTTTTCCTTCTCATCAAGGCTCAAAACCCATCCAGGGGGTGTGGCCATAATTAGCATGGAACAGCCAGGTCTGGAGGGCTGAGTGAATGTGGTTGTTGTATGCAAACTCCCCAAGCACTATCCATTCTGGCCAATCATCCTGCCTATAATTAACAAAGAGCCTCAGGTACTAGGCAATAGCATGGGTGTGGGTAACCCATGGGGGTTGCAGGTATGGGTAGGCATGGGTGCGGGTATGGGTCATGAAATCACAACCCATAACCTGTCACCTACCCATCACCAAGAGGGTCGGTTTGAAGTCTAATACTTATTACTTACAGTAATCTATGTAAAACTATATAACTACATATTAAAAATAAAATGGGGGTGAGCCCAAGCTTGACTGCTAGAAATGGGTGGGTTTATATACCCAGTACACACAGACAATTTGGTCTTGTTGTGCTCATGTTGTGTCTTTGTTGGTTGTTTACATGTTGTTTATCTACATTTGTGTCATGTAAGTTTTTGCTGATGATGGTGACACCTCTACTGCCACAGGTAAGATTTCATTTCATTTTCTTTTTACTAACAATGTTTTTAGGTACCACTTTGAACTGTGACAACAACAGGATGGCAGGGGAGCAACAAGGACAACAGGAACTGACAACCAACACCCAGCACTCCAATGCCAATGACAAATGACAAATGACAGGAGGAGACAACAATGACAGACATAGGGAGGAGATGACAATGATGAAAAACAACAGGGATCCAATGACAGACAACAACAACAACAAACAACAAAGGATGACAACAACAACAAGTGACGAGATGAGACAACAACATCAACAAATGATGGGAGCATACAACAATGACAACAGATGGGGAACAATGGCAAGGGGGGGACAACGGTGAGGTGAGGGGGAATGACAGCAAAGGGGGGAACAACAACCAAACAACCTCACACCTAAATGCACCACAAAAAGGGCCCAAGAGACATCTCTTGGGCCATAAGTTTATTCCTTTCCCTTCTTTGTTATTTAGTTCTACGACAACAAGCTGCTTGTGGGGCACATGTAAAATAAGTAGATCGTAAATACATAATCTCTATGACACCCACATGGGAACCCACACCCACCGTTACCCACCTATACCTGCTGTGTATCAACCCATGGGTCAACAGGTTACTACCTGTCTGGGTACAGGTATGGGTAGAGCTCTGGCTACCAGTGGGAGTACCCATGCTATTGCCTATCAGATACTGCTCAACATCCTGGCTGACTCTCTCTGTCTGTCTGTCAGTCTGCAGGTGATAGGCTGTAGACATTTTTGTTTGTATTTTCAATAACTTATTCAACTCTCACATGAGCATGGCAGAGAACTGCATGCCCCGATCTGCAATGATCAAATCTGGCAGCCTGTGATACCACCACATGTTGTCCTGATATAACTTAGCCAGGCTGAGTGCACTTGTTTCCTCTGTCATGGGGATCACATGTGTTTGCTTCTTGGCCCAATCAACCACTATCAGGAACATATTGTATCCTTGTGCTTCTGGTAGTCCCATGAGGAAGTCCACAGAGATCACTTTCCATGGCTCCATAGGGGTTGCAATTGGTATGAGCTTGCCCACTAGAGGTTTGGGTACATTCTTGTACTGCTGGCATTTGTTGCACTCATCAACATAAGTACATATGAATTTGGTCATATTAGGCCACCAATAATTATGTGCCACTAGCTCTAATGTTTTCCACTGCCCAGGGTGTCCTGCAATCATGGAGTCATGATGGAGCTGGACAATCTCGTGTTGCAGCTGCTCATCTTTTAGCACATACACCTTTCCACTAAAGAGCACCAGCTCTTGCAAGCTCCTGACTCCATTCCTCCATCCTCAATCGCTTTGTTAGCAATCTCTTCAATTTTTCCACAGCCTTCACTACTGACTCATCCCGCTCTTTTACTTTCCACACCCTGCTCAATATCTTATCCTTTGCCCCCTCAATTAACAAGTGTCCATGCTGTGTTGCCTTTATTGCAAAGAATTTGGGCTTCAATGGTGTCATATCCTCTTTGTCATGCTCTGCCCCTACTTTCCAGTCCAGCCTCCTCAACAGCACATCTGCCTTACCAATTGCTGTCCCAGGCTTGTTCACCAGCTTGAAATCAAATCTTGAGATGTAAAGTGCCCACCTTGCCTGTCTCTGGTTCAACTTCTTTGACAACATGAAGCATCAAAGGTTGGAGTAATCTGTCCAAATCTCAACCTTATGTGTCACACCCTCCAGATGGTGCTGCCATGCTTCTAAGGCCTGGATAATTCTAAGCATCTTGCAGCCATGGACATCATAATTCCTTTCAATGTCATTGAGCAACTTGGAGATGAAAGCACATGGCCTCCACTTTCCATCCTCCATCTTCATTGACAATACCACCCCTGTTGCCACTCCTGAAGCATCAGCTTCTACTCTCATCCGGAGAGAACAACACTTTGAGTCTGTCGAATGCTCCCTGTTCCTTTTCTGTCCACTGCCACTTTTTGTCCTTCCTCAATAGCTTATTCATTGGCACTGCTACCTTTGCAAAGCCTTCAGCAGAGTGTCAGTGGAAGTTGGCTAATCACAGACAGTGTTGGATGTCTTTCACTGAGGTTGGCACCAGCCACTCTTCTATCACCTTCATCTTTTCTCGATTCCATCTTGCCCAATGTGTAGTCCAAGGAATTCCACTTCCTGTACAGCAAACAAAGAACACAGCTGATGTTTGTGGTGACTTGCTCTCCCTAATGTACCCTTTGTCTAACTGGTTGTTCAAGAAGTCATTGACTTCACCTTGCTCCTGTGGAGAGAGCCTGATGTTCTTGGCTTTCTTCAGTTCATACCCTGGTTTCATTTCAATTGCATGATCCCAGGGCTTCTGCTTTGGCATGTGCTCAGACACCTTCTTCTCAAACACTTTTATCCACCTCAGGAATCTCCAAGGGATCCCCACCCCAAGTTCCTGCTTCATCATCCAGATCTTGTGCTCCTCTTTGTCTTCTGGATTCTCATTCCATTCCTGGGCAATTTCCTCCAGGATGCCATCTCCATCCTCCATGATACCACTGGCCATGATGAAGGCCTCATTGTCCTCTACTTCCTTGATTGTTGGATGTCATTTCATTTGCTCAGCCAACTTCTGCCTGGCCCACTCCTTTTTCATTGCCCTAATAAATATGTTGCATTCCCAAGGGCAATGCATCATCTTGACATTGCCAGTCTCCCAGTTAATGTCTAGGTTGTGTTTGTGTAACCATGACCCTGATCAGCTGATTGAGAGTCTGGGTCTTAAGTCTGCTGTGGTGAATGAACTCCCTATCAATAAACAAGCCAGTGGCTTCACTATCCAGCAATGCCTTGACTGTGCATGCATCATGTGTGTCCAAAGTAGTAATTGTAATTGGTATCATAATTTCATTTTTTATTTTAAGCAATCATAAAATGTCATACCCCCTCTTTAGGCTTCTCAGTATCAGTGTCTTCTTCTTCTTTTGTGTCTATGGATTTACAAGGAATTAAGCATGTCTCTGGGATGCCGAGCTGACTTGTGTCAAACCCCTTGCTGTTGCTACATGCAGTTGCACTATCTAAGCTACTTACTGCTGTAGTGTCCAAGTCCCATATCATCTACTGATAACCTATCATACTTGTTCTGTGAAGCTAGTGATGGGGGCCTCACTTGCTTCCATCAGGAAAATCCTGCTCCTCCTTCTGCTTCCTTTCTTCATCAAGCTTGTGGACCCAGTATTCATGCAACTCATCATAATTCATTGCCTGGATGTCCAGCTGGGGCCTGCAGTTGCAGGCCATGCACCCAGGCTTTCTGCACTTGTACCAGACCAGAGGTGGGCATTGTGCTGACTGGTCTATGTCTATCATGTTGGGGTCTCTAGGCAGCTACTGTCCCACCTGATGTTGTTGCTGGGGAGTTGGCCATCCCTGCAGTTGTCCTTGATGCTGGGACTGTTCTTGTGTTTGCACAGAGAACCATCCATGTTCTGCCATTTTCTGGGTACTGCAAGACCCTGTTCTGAACAAGCACTCTGCTGTGCACACCTGCCTCAACGGATGATGCAGCCCCTTGTTCAATGACTGCCTGAACTCGTAAATGAGCAGCATTCCTATATAACCTGATTTGTTGGCTGCAATCTTGAAGTCTTGGATGTGTTCATCTGCTGACTCGTCACCTTGCACCATCATGGTAATGTGGAACACTTTGTGTCCTGAACGTTGTGGTTGCCAAATGACTCCCAGATCACCACCATCAACTCCTGTGCTGACACAAAGGGCAGATCCCTGTGCATCATTTCCTTGATGGCAACCTCACACCATTTTGCTGTGGTGCCTCCTTGCAGATACAAAAGGATCTGGACAATCCTTGTGTCCTTGTTTCTGAATTCATTGGGGCATCCCCACATGTACATATAAACAACCATCTCAAAAGAGTCAAGCTCATCTGCCTTTCCTGAGAAGAGGAGGGGACACACCACCTTTGGCATGCACCAGCCTCTGCCCTCTTCTGCTGTTTGTTTGACCAGCCTGTCATGCCATTGCTTCTTCTCCATCAAGGCCTCAAGTAGAATATCACACTCTTCCTGTGTCTCTATGAGTAACTGCTCCAGCATCTTGCTTGGGCTGGGTTCTGGCACTTCTTTGAGTCTCAGGGCATCTAAGTCTCATAAGTCACCCTTTGTGATTGGTGTGAGTAGTGGTAAGGATGATAAAGGTGTTGGGGGTGGAGAGTGGGAAGTAATGGTGGGGTCAGAAAAGACAATTGTCTCTTGCTGTGGGCACACAACCCTGTCTTGCAGCTTAGAGGTTTGAAGAATGGATAGTATGTGGACTTTTGCTGGCAAACTCACATCAAGGTCTCAACACCCTTGCACATTGGTCTTCACCAGGTATGGGCAAAAAAAACACTTTTTGCATAGTTCTAGGGTCACAGGGTGATCCCTTCCTTCTTCCATTCTCTCCCTATTTCTGTCCAAAGACATGTGAACACCCACCATTAACTACAAATGCCTTTATCTCACCCTCTACAGACTTCACAGACTTTGCAGGTACTTCATGGACTTTGCAATGTGACCCATTTCATTATTACCTGGGTTATCTGTAATAGTTAGTGTAGGCAGTCTGTTAGTGATGGACATGGATGATTTCCTTATTTCACATAGTATCCACTTTCCTTTATCTTGTATAAAAGGCCCATGTAAAATACTAGAAAGAGAGATCCATTCTCCCCCTCTCTCTAGGCTTAGAATTTCAAATCTTGTCTCTTCTTGTGATTAACTGTAAAGTTGATTTGTGACTTATTCAATTGTCATCACTGCAACTGGAACTGGAATGAATCTAGTTCATTGGTTAAGTACTCTTGCATCATACTGTGTTATTCAATTGCAAATTCTTAATTACTTTATTGCAACATTTTGCTGACCTTACCTACTGACTTCGCATTTTTTGCACTTTGTATAAGATCTTGTGTTGTTGTTAACAGATATCACAGGCCCCCTCCCATGTATAAGAAGGACGGTTCAGGGACCCTTTGAAGCTAACTCCTCCCTTTATTAGTTTCTACTGTTTCTTCACAGTTAGGAGCACTAAGAACACATCAACATTCAGTACAGCAATGAGACAGACTCAATGTTTCTCACTGTGAACCCTCATGCTGTGATCCACAGCGTATCTTGCAGTCTTGGGGGTTCAGAGGAAATAATCCCAAATGAATAGTCACTGAGAGTGTTCAATAGAGATAACTCCAAATGAGCAAGGGAGTGGGGACAAGGAGAGAGAGGGAATGGTAAGTAAGGTAGAACAGGGGTTGAGTCTCATACCTTGACAAGGCAGCACCAGTGTGCATGTTGTCTCAAGTGAGGCCTAAAGAAAAGATGTGAGAGTGATATGATTTGAGGGAGGGGTCATCAAGAGGAGTCATGTTCTTCTGTTAGGACAATGCCTAATCCCAAAAGGAATCAATGAGGCCTCCCAAAACAACACACAGAGAGAGAGAGAGAGAAGTCTAGTAGTCAAGAGTGGTCACACTAGGATAAGTGAATAGCCCAAGAGAACATGACTAGTGTCTCTGGCAGTACTTTACTGTCTCCCACAAGATCCAAGCAGTTCCAAGCAGTTCCAACAAGAGTCCAAGTGGATCCAAGCAGAGTCCAAGCAGATCCAAGCAGATCCAAGCAGAGTCTGAGCGGAGTCTGAGTGGAATCCAAGTGGATCTGAGTGGAATCTGAGTGGATCCAAGCAGAGTCAGAGTGGAGTGGATCCAAGTGGAATCTGAGTGGATCCAAGGAGAGTCAGAGTGGATCTGAGTGGATCTGAGCAGAGTTGGAGTGGATCTGAGTGGAGTCTAAGCAGATTCTGACCAGTTTTTATATCAACATCAAAAATGAAACCCCCCTATCTCACTACAAGGCAAAGGGATGGGTTATTAGGGAATGACTTAGTAAGCAACTCACAATTGAACCAAATTGCATAGCAAAATATCAATATTACTACTATTTATTACCCATTCATAAGACTACAAAATAAAAAGCCCACCCCATCACTCAATTGAGTGACAGAGGGTATAAAATATGAAACATGGCCCCCATTGCACATCAGGGAGGAGGGGGGGCTGCCTGTCACACCGTCGTTGTCATTGCAATCTGCACCACACCTCTCACAGAGCACCCTGTTCCACCCCATGAGCAATGGCTTGTGGTGGCAGTTGGGGGTACTTTCATGGTTGGCCATGCCCCTCACCACTCCACCAATGCTCCACCCCATGAGCAGTAGCTTGTGGGGCTGGGCTGGGTGGTGTTGGTCATTAGATGCACCTCGCTGGTCGTCTGGGTGTCCTGCTCCCTCATTGGGTGCATCCCCAGTTGTCTGGGTGTCCCTTGGTCATGTGGTGCATTCCCCCTTTGTTGGGTGCATCCCTGTGTCTGGCATGGATGCTGGGGCCTGCTTGGCGCTGCCATTGCGCCACCTGTGCTCCACCCCACAAGCAGTGGCTTGTGAGGCTGGGCTGGGTGGTGTCATTGGGGCTCCCGGGCCCTCCCACCATGTCCGCTCGGCTGTCAGGGCCTGCCGTCGTGTCCCCCTGAGCTCCTGGAGTGCCCTGGCGCCCATTGGGTCCTCCTTTTGCATCTCATCATGTTCCTGGGTTCTAGGGGCCTCCCGTTGCATCCTGTCACCTCCAGGGGGTGTCTGGCATGTCCCTGTCGCATCCCCATCGTTGTCCTTCACCCCACTGATGTCCTGGGCAGTCAGTTGCCATGTGGCGGGTCATGTGGGAGTCTCCCTGGTCAAAAACCAAGCCCCCCACCCACCCCATGAGCAGGGGCTCACAAGGCTGTTTGGGGGGCATCACTACTAGTGCTAAGGTGATGTCTGGGAGTCTGATGTAAAGGAAAGAAGGAAAGAAAAGGCAGTGTAACAAAAAGAAAAAGAAGTTTTTCAGGTATATCAAAGAAAGATATTTCAAGTGTATCAAAGAAGAAAGATAGAAGTCTGATGTAAAGGAGAAGGTGTCAACTTAGCATCTGGCATGTCCCTGTCGCATCCCCATCATTGTCCTTCACCCCACTGATGTCCTGGGCAGTCAGTTGCCATGTGGCGGGTCATGTGGGAGTCTCCCTGGTCAAAAACCAAGCCCCCCACCCACCCCATGAGCAGGGGCTCACAGGGCTGTTTGGGGGGCTGCTAGGGGCCTGTTGGAGGAAGAGGGGAAGGAGGGGTGTGGCGTTAGTGAGGTGTCAGCCAGGGGGTGGCAAATTCAGGGTGCACCTTGTGGGTAGTTCATTCCTTGGCCCTCCCAGCCCCTCCCTGTGCCCATCAAATCTGCTATGAGGCCCCCCACCTCCCAGCTGAGTGGGGAGGAGGGGTGGCATGCCCTGCATTTGTTGTTACAAGTAGACAAGCTGGAAAAAAAAAATTAGTTCAAAAGAATTATAGATAAGGCTGAAATACTTATCTATAGGGGCACAGGCCCCCATTGTGGTGTGAGGTGGGAGAGAAGGAGGAGGGGGGGCGTCGGCATCATCAATGACGTGGTGCGGGGGCCTGCGCAGCCATACACCATTGTCCTGAGGGGTCTGGTAGTGGTTGGAGCAGTGCTGGCTGCTGTGGGGCACCATTCAGGCAGTGGGGAAGATGGGGACGCCATCCGGCATGTTAGTGATGTGGCAGCACAGGGGGGGGCACATTGGGGGTGCACCTTGTGGGTTCCAGAGGAGGGGAGGAGGGAGCAGCACCATGGGTGGTAGTGGTGAGAGAGGTGAGCTGGCAGTCACAACACATGGTGATGCATTGTGATGCATGGTGACACGTCCCAATTTGGCAGCATGTGTCACTGATAAACAGAGTCACATGGCTTTGTCCGCATGGATACAAGTGGAATCCAGTTGGAATTATTCTGCTCAGATCCAGTCAGAGAAAACAACAGCCATTTGGCAGGCTGCTCTATCAAAATGTCCAAGCAGATCCGACCAGAATCCGACCAATTCCGAGCAGATCCGCTCAGATCTTGTGGGGCACAGTAAAGACCTCATCTCTGGGCAATATATTATTGCTTATATACTACAATACATGTAGTAGCCATGCTTGCACCATGAGTCATGAATGGGCACAGCACTGTGCCTAAAGTATGAGGTGTGCAGCTACATGTGCCTACCCTTGACCATGTGTACATAAAAGCATCCATATAACCAAGAATGAAAATAATAGCTTAAAATGTCTTATGAAAATCATACTCCTGACACCAAGTCCAGTGTTGCATCAGACTTCCATCAGGATACCACCATAACTCCATCACACAATATCAGTTCATAACATTGGGATTGTTAGGGTTAGAAGCATGGCATGTGATTGTATTACTAAGCAGCCAAATCTTGCCAGTAAATTTTATAAACCTTTAGAATGGTGGACAAACACCTTTGCATGTAAAAGAAAAAAAGGGAATTCTCTGTATAACATGACATCTAAATACTGTCAAGGTTCAGGAAGTGGGTCACCTAAGGTAATAGGCCACCCACTGTTTAAAGCTTAACTGAGAGGATGTTGATCTATATGTGGGATAAACTAAGAGGCCAATATACTGATCTTCATTCCTGTAATGTGAAAATAGTACCTTGATAAGATGCTCCCAACCCTGGAGCTATTTGGGGTAAAAGTGATGAAATTCCTAATGTTGCAAATTGTCATCAGGGGTATGGCACATCAATTTTCTCTTCTTGTCATTGGCAGTCTATGGGGGTTGAACCCTTAGAGCTGGGGCTTAGGCAGTTTTGCCCTTGTGAAGGGGCTCATCAGAGGGCTTAACTGCTGCTGTAACTGCTCTGATATAGATCATCTTGGACAATCTATTTGATCGGATGTATCTACCCTGCATAGGTTGCTGAGGGAGATTCTATCACATGTGAGTAGGGAAGAGCACGGGTTACGGGTACGGGTAGGCACGGGTACGGGTACGGGTCATGATTTAGGTACCCGTGACCCGCACCCAACCCGTCACCAAATGTCTATGTACTAACATACAGTTTTGTATTTACAGGTTTCGGCACTCAGATGAGTGTCGACAACCTTTTAATTACTTATGTACTATGTGTATGTACTAACTAACTTAATATATATATTATTTACGGGGGAAGCGACGCCCCAGAGGAAGGGGAAGCTTGTGGAAGCAAGGTCTTATATACCAGATAATGTTTATTACTATTTGGTTCCAGTAAACGAACGCGAACGTGACACGTTGTTTGCTGAAACAAGTTGATATTTACTAGTACATATTGTTTGGTTTAACTTTTCTGAATGTGATGTGACATTTATTGAAACAAGTTGATAATTAATACTAGTATATAGTTGAAGTAAATGAATGCAGCACATAAACGAGTCGCGTTCGCATTTACTGAAACCAAACAATGGCAAACATCAACTTAAACGACGTGTCGCGTTCGCGTTCGTTTACTGGAACCAAATAGTAATAAACATTATCTGGTATATAAGACCTTGCTTCCACAAGCTTCTCCTTCCTCTGGGGCGTCGCTTCCCCCGTAAATAATATATATATTAAGTTAGTTAGTACATACACATAGTACATAAATAATTAAAAGGTTGTCGACACTCATCTGAGTGACGAAACCATTAGTTAAATGTATGTAACAAATCCAAGGCCCCAACAATGACGGCGACAACATGGTGTTGTCACCATCATTGTTGGGGCCTATGCAGGAGGTGTTACACAATGGGAGACGGGGGTCTACCCGTACCCGCTGTGACCTGTGACTCGTGACCCGTGGGTTGCGGGTACGGGTAGAGCTCTGGGTACCCGCGGGAGTACCCGTGCTATTGCCTACATGTGAGTGCCACATGCCAGGTACCAGACTCTGGGATCGCCAGATCTGGGCCTGCCCAGACCAATCATTGATGATCAGCAGATGTGACTCCAAACAGGAGGGTGATCAATTTGGGTTACATCTCATGTGGGATCCAGTTGCCACCTCCAGTGTCTGCATGACATTGGACAAAGCATGTAGCTTGTAGCCAATGCACTGCCAGCTAAGAACTGGACTTGATGAGAGCTGATCTGTTTGTTCACTAGACCAACTGTAGAAATCAGTCGGCAGTCTCCTAAGATAGTGCCAAAACATTTGCTAAGTTGACACCTTCTCCTTTACATCAGACTTCTATCTTTCTTCTTTGATACACTTGAAATATCTTTCTTTGATATACCTGAAAAACTTCTTTTTCTTTTTGTTACACTGCCTTTTCTTTCCTTCTTTCCTTTACATCAGACTCCCAGACATCACCTTAGCACTAGTAGTGATGCCCCCCAAACAGCCCTGTGAGCCCCTGCTCATGGGGTGGGTGGGGGGCTTGGTTTTTGACCAGGGAGACTCCCACATGACCCGCCACATGGCAACTGACTGCCCAGGACATCAGTGGGGTGAAGGACAATGATGGGGATGCGACAGGGACATGCCAGATGCTAAGTTGACACCTTCTCCTTTACATCAGACTTCTATCTTTCTTCTTTGATACACTTGAAATATCTTTCTTTGATATACCTGAAAAACTTCTTTTTCTTTTTGTTACACTGCCTTTTCTTTCCTTCTTTCCTTTACATCAGACTCCCAGACATCACCTTAGCACTAGTAGTGATGCCCCCCAAACAGCCTTGTGAGCCCCTGCTCATGGGGTGGGTGGGGGGCTTGGTTTTTGACCAGGGAGACTCCCACATGACCCGCCACATGGCAACTGACTGCCCAGGACATCAGTGGGGTGAAGGACAACGATGGGGATGCGACAGGGACATGCCAGACACCCCCTGGAGGTGACAGGATGCAACGGGAGGCCCCTAGAACCCAGGAACATGATGAGATGCAAAAGGAGGACCCAATGGGCGCCAGGGCACTCCAGGAGCTCAGGGGGACACGACGGCAGGCCCTGACAGCCGAGCGGACATGGTGGGAGGGCCCGGGAGCCCCAATGACACCACCCAGCCCAGCCTCACAAGCCACTGCTTGTGGGGTGGAGCACAGGTGGCGCAATGGCAGCGCCAAGCAGGCCCCAGCATCCATGCCAGACACAGGGATGCACCCAACAAAGGGGGAATGCACCACATGACCAAGGGACACCCAGACAACTGGGGATGCACCCAATGAGGGAGCAGGACACCCAGACGACCAGCGAGGTGCATCTAATGACCAACACCACCCAGCCCAGCCCCACAAGCTACTGCTCATGGGGTGGAGCATTGGTGGAGTGGTGAGGGGCATGGCCAACCATGAAAGTACCCCCAACTGCCACCACAAGCCATTGCTCATGGGGTGGAACAGGGTGCTCTGTGAGAGGTGTGGTGCAGATTGCAATGACAACGACGGTGTGACAGGCAGCCCCCCCTCCTCCCTGATGTGCAATGGGGGCCATGTTTCATATTTTATACCCTCTGTCACTCAATTGAGTGATGGGGTGGGCTTTTTATTTTGTAGTCTTATGTAAATGGGTAATAAATAGTAGTAATATTGATATTTTGCTATGCAATTTGGTTCAATTGTGAGTTGCTTACTAAGTCATTCCCTAATAACCCATCCCTTTGCCTTGTAGTGAGATAGGGGGGTTTCATTTTTGATGTTGATATAAAAACTGGTCAGAATCTGCTTAGACTCCACTCAGATCCACTCCAACTCTGCTCAGATCCACTCAGATCCACTCTGACTCTCCTTGGATTCCACTCAGATCCACTCAGATTCCACTCAGATCCACTTGGATCTTGAGGGGGACAGTAAAGTACTGTTTCCCAGTGCTTAGAATTTTGACAAGTTGTTGTTGTGGTGAACAATACTGTACCAACTCATTCAATTCACTGGTCATGGGTCACAGGCCCTTTGGGCAGAGTGAAATGTCAGGTCACAGGTCACAAACCAGATTGGTGAATCCCCAAGGACTGGTCAAAAATGTCTCATTTTGTGCTCTATTTGTGTACTATTGCTGCATGATGTGATTTTGAAGGACTTGCCACCCTTTTTTGGTAGAATGCTGAGGTAATGACCCAATGGAATTGTACATTGCCCACTTTTCATCTGCGATCCAGTCATCACCATCATCATGCCGCCAGAATTTCAATGATATGTACAGCTAGTTCTGCTTCCTCTGGCACTTTCCTCAACCAAGATCCTCGCTGTTTAGGTCCAAATTTGCTGCTGGATCGGTTTGTACATCTGCATCCAACTGCTCTGCATCTACCACCAGTATTAGGCCACCACCTGGACATTCTGAAAACTCAGCTGGACATGTACCATTCTTAATCATCTCAATGATTGCACTCAGTGGAATGTTGCTATCATCCGATGCAAACTCATGGTCATTGGATATTGCAATCTCATCCTCTGGCACAGTGATGTCCTGTGCAGGAAGATCAACCATATCGAAAACTAATACCTTATTCCAGAACTCGGGGTCAATGTCCTTCAACTCCTGAAACTGTTTTCCCACTTTGATACCTGTCAAACACTAGTAGGAGAGGTTCCACTTGTATGCATGGCACATTTTGAAGGCCTATTGAGAAAATCAGTCAAAGTCTTTGCAAAAGATAAATTCATACCTTTTTCACAAGCTTGGGCTTATTAATCACATTGTGCACATCCCAAAGCCATCACATGCTGGCATTCCGAAGGATCCCAAGGTTATCATTGGAGATCAGCACTTCTGGCTCACCTGCTATTTTTGAATCAAGCTGTCAGAAAATGACATTCACAATATGTTCATTGTATGAGTGTTTCAATGATAGCCTGAACAGCCACTGAATTCCTACATTGCAAGGTTGGTGGACACCTGTACACCCCCCTGGAACATAATCAAGGAGAATTGTGGGATGTTTTGCCCTCATCCAACTCTGGAATACTTGAGAGCAATGAACTGACCACATGTCAATTTGCCATGGCACATGTTGGTTGGCAGGAAGTATAAGGATTTTTTTCTGCCCATTGAAGTAAGGTGCAAGAATTTTGTTCACAAGGTTTTGCATCATTGCCTGGTTTGACCAGTATGTCTTTGTCCCTGAACACTCAAATTCCATCCCAACAGCTGATGCTTCCTCGTAGAATGGAGCATTTGGAGATGGGCATGATGCCTTGGTCTTCCCTTGGTAGATCACCTGGAATGGTAATAGTTGGCTGCTAGTGCTGACAGAGACCATGACCATGAAGGCCTGCTTTTCTTCACTGCCCATCATGGTCACTTGGTTGCTTCCCTTCTTGTTCCATGCCATCTTGTCTCCTGGCACATATAAGATATTGGTCTAATTGGAATTGACATAGAGCTGCACTGGGATGTCTTTGTCTTTGATCTGATATGCTTTCCTAAGGGTTGACTCTTGCAAAGCTCCTCCCAGTTGTCTGGGATCTTTCATGCTGCTTGAGTCCCCCTCCTCCATGACCAGTTCATGGCACTTCCTAGCCAGTGCCAGACACATGTGTCAGATGCACAGAATTTTGAGCTGTCTGGGAATGTATAATCAAGAATTTCTGGCTTCATCATTGAAATTGTTGTGATGATAACTGCATGTGCAGTGATGAGGGTAACCTGGGCATAACCCTTCCAGAGAGCCATAAGCTGTTCTGTAATAGTGGCACTGACCTCAGGGTGACCAGCCTAATACAAATAAGTGTTCTGCATTGTGTACCATATCAGGGTTCTTACCAGGATCCCTCTTTGTCCTCCTTTGTGGTGGCCAGGATCATTTCCATGTGGGATCTTCTTCAATATGGCATCAGACCATCATGGTCAGTCACCAGTGCGACCAATCCATCCCCTAACCATGGATCAACTGAGTGCAACAAAGGTGTCAGGGTTTTGTTTATGCAACTCTAGCACAATTGCCTGAGTGCTGATAGGTATCAGGAGCATCCAAAGCTCTGAACCATCCAATTTTCACATTTTTATTAACATCTCCTCACACCATATTCCACAATCGTCATAGGATCTCATACATCCATTGCTACCAATACTCATGCTACTATGCAGCCTCAAAATTCTTTGTTGTTAGCTCCCACATCAGTTATATCAACCTCCACCTCTTGGCCCACTCTGTCATCCACCTCATTCTCTTCTTTCCTGGCTTGGGCCACCACCATGTTGTCTTCTAGTTGCACTTGATATTGTTCAATTCATTGTTGGCAAAGGAAGAAGACATCTCACTCACTCCAGTCAAGGCTCCATCATAACAGATCACAGAAGACAATGGGGTCATCTCCTGTTGGGATTATGTATACAAGAGTATACAGGCAAGCCAAGGCAGTCAACATGCCTGGGGAATATGTTAGGAAAGTGTTGCAGGAAGCTTAGGAGAGGCTTTAGGACAAAAGGGGGTGCTCCTCTGAGTGTCTCAGAGGTCAAGGAGTGATTATCTCATGTACACAATTACATGTAGTATATATACTACAGAATGTTAAAGTCTCAGTAATTAATATTATTATTATTACTGTCTTGGATATAGCTCTAGGTTTGCTATCCCAATAATATTGCCAGAATATGCTAAGTCATATTAACACCTGTTTAACAGAGGTTAACACATGCTACACAGTTAAACATCCTGCAGCATGTCTATGATACGATAGGCAAGACATAGTCATGTCTATCATAGGCTATCAGAGACAGAAGCCTAGGTGGAGTGTCTTAAACACACCCTGCAGGAAGTGTAAGACTTCCAAGCCATGACAGCATATCTATAGGGGAAACGACATAGTTAATGAAACATTAACTATTACAGGAGTCTATGACTTCATCCCTCCTTTATATATTATAGGAGTACATTACACTATACCTCCTAACTGTGTAGTATAAATATTGCACACCTTGTAGGAGATTATAATATCATTCCTCAATGTGGCAGACTCCCTCATACACTTGCCTTTGACTTAAACTCAATATCTTAAAAACCTCGTCCTCATCTTGTGCTCAACTCCTTGATCCCAACAGGTTATGGGCCCTGGCCAATATTTTAACTAACTTATTAAAAAGGGGCACATGGATCAAGAATTGGAATATGTTGGGGACTGTGATGACATGGAGTCATTGTTTGGAGAGCCCAAAAACACCTTCAGCAACAGAACAAAACCCTAAAAGAGTTTATGTCTCCAAAGCTAAACAGAAACAAAGACAACAGAATATCCCCCCAGAAATTCTTCAAAGAGCTGAAGAAAGATGCCAGGAAAATAATGGTCCACAAGGGATTATTCAATTACCTATGGCAATACCCCTAATTCATACCAAGGAATATTTAAACATAAACAAGATCGTTGATCGTGATCATTTGACAGATGAAAATTGGCACAAATGGAAAGAGAGGATGTTACGAGTTTTTATTAACTGTGATATATTGGGATATGTCTTTGGACAAATAAAGTGACCAGATGAAAAAACAGATCTGGCCAGCACTTATAACTGGGACAAAAACGACATGTGGGCACAACAAGGGATTATTCACAATGTTACTTCTTTGCAAATAAATCACATTGGATCAAAACAAAGTGCAGAAGCTATGTATACTGCATTATCAGTCGCTCACAAAAACAAGGCACATCAAACAGTTAATCAACTGCAGTGTCTACTATATGAGACAAAGGCTGATAATTCCAATGACCTCCTAAAGCATTTGGACATATTGAAGTCTTACCGAGACCAGATCAACAGGTTTCCAAATATAGAATTACACATCTCAGATACCCGATTTAAATCAATTATTTTGGCATCCTTACCAAACTCTTGGGAAACATATGTCAAGCCCTACAATGGAAATGCAAATGATCCAAATGACTTAGATCCAAAGCACCGCCTAACTTCAGATGCATTTATTGGAGTATTAAGGGAAGAATATAAACTTCGGCAAAACTGGAATAATGGGAATAATAACTCCAGCGGAATTGGTAACCTGGCTAAAGCCCAGATAGCTGCCCAAAAGGAGAAAACCCTTGAAAACTGGATTACCAATTGTAAAAAATCCTTGAAGCCACATTGCAATCATTGCAAGCGCCCTGGAAATTGGTCCAGTAAATGCTGAAAATTCCAAGGCAATAAATGCCATAATTGTGGAAAAATGAGGCATCAGGCCAAAAATTGTTGGGGAAGAAAAAGGAGAAAGATAAGGAAAAAAGGAGAATTAAACCTGTGGAACAGTCCAATGCTGTGGAAGAATTTATTGCATTTTCAGCTCAAGAAGAACATTATAATTTTGATTCCTATGATGCCTGTAATGATGCCGCAATGGATGAGCATTTGATCTTTTACAACTGGTTGGCTGACTCAGCAACAACATTGCATCATGTGCATGTCATGCATTAAAGAGAAGCCTTCAAAACATACACTCCAATGAAAAATCCTTCCACAACTGGAGTAGGTGGATTGGAAGCTCAAATTCCAGGCAAAGGAACTGTTGAAATAATTTCAACATGCAACAATCAAAATTTTATTATTCATCTGGAAAATGTCCTACATGTGCCTAGAACACGAAACAATTTAATTTCATTGGGGCGATGGGATGTGGCCAGCAGAAAATATATCAGAAGAAAAGGAAAAATAATCCTCATAACAAAAGATGGACGACTTGCCAAAGGAAAGAAAATTAATAACCATTTATACAAGATGAAAATGGTATTAAAAAATTCAAGCAAGCCGTCCAAAACCCCAGCTGCAAATCAAACATTTGTCGGATATGAAAAACCACTCTGTTGGGAAACATGGCACTGATGATTTGGACATGTAGGATATTCTGAACTTCAAGAATTATTGAGCCAAAAATTGGTGACTGGTTTCAATGTTGATGAAAATACTCCTAAACCAGATTGCAAAGCTTGCATCAGTGCAAAGCACCACAAGGAGCCTTTTCCAAAGTCAACAAAAAGAAACACACAACCAGGAGAATTAACCCATATTGACTTGCAGGGAAAATATGTGATCAAATCTATTAATGGCAAATATTATTATCTGCTATTTGTTGATGATGCTAAAAGGTTCGTGACAATTGAATGTCTCAAAGAGAAAAGTGATGCAGCACAGGGGGTAATAAATTACCTTGCCCATTTGGAAACACAAGGCAAGAAGCCAAAGGGTATACAAATTGATTGTGGAAAAGAATTTGTTAACAAAAAACTGGAAAAATATTGCAAAGAAAGGGGTATAGAAAATCGGCTTACTGCGCCATACTCACCATCACAAAATGGAGTTGTGGAAAGGATGAACAGAACCCTGGTCAAGCTATCCTGAGCAATGCTGGCTGCTAACCAGCTTCTAGAATTTTTATGGGAATTTGCAGTTTTACATGCTGCCTATATCTGGAACCGATCATTTACCAAACATCTTCAGGAAACAACACCTTATGAAGGCTGGCATAATAAAAAACCAGACATCTCAAATTTATGTGAATTTGGAGCCCCAGTATGGGTATTATTACAAGGCCAGAAAGAAAGAAAAATGCTACCTAAATCAAAGCACCGTTCATATGTCAGCTATGATGATGGCATGGGAGCAATAAAATATTACAACACCAAAACTAGAAATGTTCTCACCTCCTGGAACTTCTGACTTATAAATGCTACAGATGAACCTGAGCCTCCTGAAGATGCTGATGTTACACCCTCGATGGAGGGGGCGTCTGGTGTGGAAACACTGAATGTGCCGCCGATGGATAACTCTGATGATCGGATCACAGAACTGGCAAGGCAGCCTCAGAAGCATAAACAGAATGAAAAATAAGAAAAACATAGATATCACCAAATCATGGAAGACACATGTGAGTGATAATGAACCATGGAAAACTTGTGGAATTTGTACTGACTACAAACATCTTTACCACCTTGCAGAAGAGGAAGATGATGAAACTTTCCTAAATATAGAACAAGGCTATGCAATAATAGCCGGAGATGAAATAACTAGTCTCAAAGACACAAAACAATCCCCAGAATGGATGAAATGGAATGATTGAATGAAAATTGAATTAGACTTGCTCAAAGAAAAAGGTACTTGGGAACTTGTCAAAAAACCTCCAGATGCCATTCCAATCTCAAATAAATGGGTATTTATTTGGAAACGAAATAAAGAGGAAATTGTATGATACAGAGGGCGGCTAGTTGCAAAAGGGGATGCACAAAGACCTGGTTATGATGCCACAGAAACATTTTCACCAGTTGTTCGAATGGACACACTCCAAGCAATTTTAGCACTCACATCAGAGAAAGGTCTAAAAATACAACAGATGGACATAAAGGGCACATACCTCAATGGCACGCTACAAGAGACTATATATATGAAACAACCTGAAGGATGTGAAGATGGAACAGGCCAAGTATGCAAGCTAATTAAACTGCTTTATGGATTAAAGCAGGCAGGCTGAGAGTGGAATAACAAATTTGATGGTAAACTTAAAATTCATGATTATGGACAATTAATGGCAGATCTTTGCACATATATTTGATGGGACAGAGAAAATATAGGCATCATAACAGTATGGGTAGACAACACCCTGTCCTTTGCCTCAGCAGACAAAATGATGAAGCATATGAAACATCAGAATGGGACATTACTGACCTTGGAGAGCCTAGTAAAATCATGGGCATAGAAATTACATGCACCAACGATGGCATCAAAATATCTCAAGAAAAATATATTGAGAATGTCCTTCGTAAAGAAGGCATGATTGATGCAAACCATGTTGGAATGCCAATGGACCCAAATATCAAATTAATTGAAAACCCAGATTATAATGAGCTGAATCAGAGTAATTCATATGCCAAATTACTGGGATGTCTAAAATTCATTGCAAACTCCATACGACCCGACATTAGCTTTGCTGTCAATAAACTGGCAGCATATACCACAAACCCAGGCTTACAACACCACAGTGCAATAAAGTGGATACTATGGTACTTAGCAGGTACAAAAACTCTTGGAATTATTTATAGAAAATCCCAAGATGAGACTGGAAACAATAACCTTTTCCATGGATATGCTGATGCATCATTTGCAAATTCTGAGGACCTCAAGTCTACCACAGGATATATTTTCCTAACAGCAGGGGGAGCAATAACTTGGAAATCAAAGAAACAAACAATTATTGCATTATCCTCAACAGAAGCCAAATATGTGGCACTATCTGAAGCTGGACATGAGGCCACATGGTTAAGAAATTTGTGTGGTGAACTCGGATACACCCAAGAAAATCCAACAATAATTAAAGGCAATAATGAAGGGTCAGTAATTTTAACCCATAACCCTCAATTTCACCAGAGGTCGAAACATATTGCTATACAGCATCATTGGGTCCGAGATCTAGTCACCAATAAAATTATTGATATTCAAAACTGTCATGATCTGGAGCAAACAGTGGACATATTAACAAAGGCCTTACCAAAGCCTAAGTTTTCATGACACAGGGAAGAGATGGATTCTTGTGCCTTTTTTCTTGTCACTGCTTTGATCTCTTGAGAGTTGATCTCCTCAGCCCTTGCATCTTGTTCTTCGTATCTTTTCAGTCTGTTTGAGATGCATTCTATCTCCCATGTTGTTGGCTTGAAAAAGCGCAACAGACCACAGGGCTTTGCTCCATCTCCCAATTCAGCTGCCATATCTAAAGCCTGGTGTTTTGATGATGCCACTTCAAGTTTCAGCCTCTATTTACTCATCCTCATGGGGGATGAGCTGTTTGAATGTTTTGGTGTTGGGGGGGGTGACATGCTTGGTGTGCTACTAGGCGATGTGGAGTGTTGAGGGTTAAATGCAGGGGCCTCACCACCATGGTCTGTTGCACTGTCTTGGGCACCATCGTACTCTTTTCTGAAGGTGGACTGATGATCTTTGATTGTGACCTCAGAAACAGAACTCTTTAGGGCAGATCAGGTATTGTTTAGCTGCTCCCCCGGACACAACTCACATGCTCCTGGTGCCATTTGAGGATTTGGAGCATAACACACAACCGCTCATCATCAACAAACAAAGGGTTCATCAAAGAATATTTCCTTGGCAGGAAATGGACTGCCAATGCATTCCACAACAGCAGGCCACATGAGTATCTGTCTTGCTGGTGGGCTGCTTGTAGGTTTTTCATTTCAAATTTGCATCCAGTGTGGTGATGCGTCCACCACTTAAGTGCTTTGATTAGGGTTGCATTAGGAAGATGGTGAAGAGAGTCACCATACAGAATCAGGTCATTGGTGAAGTCAAGAACAACCACTACCCAGTGGTTTCCATCGACATTCACAACCATCCCCAGCTCCTGTTGGATACCAGCTGCAAACATGTCACCAATAGCATGCAACCAGCAGACCCTGACTTCAGTCCCATATTTGGCATGATTTTCATGGGCATTTTTCAATGTTATAGTGAATTGAGTATTTTCAACATCTGCTGACATGCTTGATCCATCCTCCAGCAGTCCTTGCCACAGGAGCTCCAGCATCTGATCTTCATGCCCATCTGTTAACCAAGCATGCATTGCATACACTGACAGAAATCTCAGCAGAATTTCCACTTGAAAGCCATGGATTGGTCCAGACCAAGGTATACATTGTAGGGTGTTGCTGATGTCATTAATCAGGCTGGCTGAGGAGTTGGCCACATTGTGTTTCCGTTTGTTGCATCTGGCATCCAACGAGGCAAGCACCCTATTCCACTCATGATGTGTATTCTGTATGTGGATGAGCTTGAACCAAAGCTGCACAATCCAGAGCAGATAATGACTGCTACCTTCCAACTTGGTATGGGGGCATTTTACTGACCAAGTGTTGACTGGCAGGGTGTCCCTGTGAGGATGTTGATAACTGCAGGAGTGGGTGTGGGCAAGAACCAAATCTTGTCAAGATCATCTGTGGTGACAGGATCTGCACTGAGGTAGTCTTTTGGATCTGCAAACTTTGTTGTTACAACAAATGGCAGTTGGAGTTTCAAGAATTCAGTTACAGAGATGTCTTCACTAGGCAAAATCAGTTGTTTGATTATCCTTGGAATAAGAGCCTCAGGCAGGTTTGTGATCGAGAATGACATCAGTGAGGCTGCTGGAGTTGGCAATCACATGTCGTCTATTTTTTTTTTCTACATCGAATAAAAGTTTTTTATGGTCACATGTCACAAGCTTGCATCGGGTTTAAACAATGTTTACTTGAGTCTAATCTTGCGAGGCCGCATGCTTCACTACTACATGCCTCGACCTGTGTACACTCTGCGCGCTTTGGGCTCTATGCCCCCTTTTTGATGGTATCTTTCCTCTCTTGTTTGTCACCTCACTGCTTACCTACACGCCATCTCCCTGTGGTGTCTTTATGAGTTGCCAGGTGGCGTCAGTCTGAGACATCTCAGATTCTCAGCTCCCCATATCTCACCCACAGGCCTCAAGACATCTGCTGCCTCTCTTCCAGCTGATCTTGAGCCTGTGGTGAGTTCTTCCTTGCAGGGCCTCTCTTCTGTATTGATCTTGTGCCTTAGCTATAGTGTACCTGTTTTTTGCGATCTTATTCATTCCTCACATCACAAGCTCATATCTGCCATCCTTCACATGTCTGAGTTTGAGCATGCCATGACAACATTCACATCACAGCTGTCGCAAGTCCCAGGAGAGCCTGGGTCAAGCACAGGTCACCAAGCGATCCCAGATCAGCCACAGGGAGATTCTCAGAGAGAACTCGCAAACACATGCTTGGCCATCATCGAGCAGTATAGAACAGGAGAAATATCCAAACTGCAGGCAACTGTTGGGCTCCATGATTCATTCCCACCCATGCTCGACCAAGACACTTTCGTCGAGGCTTTTGGAACCTATCTTAAGATTCTCAACAGCATTGATTGATTCAGAGATGGTGCCACCGGATCCGTGACTGTTGGTGGCAGCCAAGGTGCCCCTATTGGACTGCCTGAGCGACATGATGACGCACCCTTGCAGCTTGGCACAGCTCCTGCCAAGCGTTCCAGACACCCAGACAACTCAGATGATGAGAAAGATGGGTATGGGAAAAGGACACACCTCAACTTCGAAGCACTTCCATGGAACCAAGGAGGCATCACTGGGCCCTCTGTCAGTTTATCACCATCCTTACAGAAAACCCAGTCTCTTCTCGCGAATTTCACTAAGGACCTCAAATGTGCCAAATCCTCATTACTCAACTGCGGAAAATCCTATCCACAATTCCCTGACTCCAAATGGGGGAACCTCCTCGCAGAAAAAGCTGTTGACCTCGACCATGTCCTCTCTGGGATGCATTCAGTCAGCCACAATGATGGTGAAGCCCAATCTATCGGCAAGGGTCTCGAGATTCTCCGAGTATTGTCCAAACCAGCGAGATCGGTCCATACGCATGGGGAATGGATTATGGCCTTCAACTCCTGCGTCGAAGCTACAACATTCATTTTCCCCCACAGAGGTCTCGAGCTCCGGACTTACGGAAACCACATCATGTGTTACTTTGCCTCCTCGCCCATCGAGCTCCACGACCATATCATTAACTATGACAAGGCCGTCTGCATCAGAGTTGCACAGCGCAGGGACCTCAAACTCACGTACTTTGAGCAATTTGCAGACCTCCACCTTCAGTGGATCAACAACCCAGCCTCAGTCACTGCCTCATGCAACAAGAACTCCCACAAGCCAGGACAGTGAAGGGATCCATGCCGAAGATGGAACAAGCATCATTGCCCAAACTCCGCATCTGCATGCAACTATGTGCACATCTGCCCTAAGTGCCACAGCAACGCGCATGTTGGTGACAACTGCCCAGATTCACAGCAAAAGTGCGAAATCTCCTATATCATCTTATTGGAATACCAGGCCATGGTATGTGCATGACCTCATGTCGGAGGAAGATGAACCTGAGCATCCATCAACTGCCCATATGAGTTTATCCTTGCCTCCAGTCCCTTCTCCACCTCAGGCTGAGGTTGACAACACCTCAGCTCAGTCAACAATTCACTCTTATTCACACCTCTTTCGCATTGTTACTCCTGTCAACATTGATGCTTTTGCTGCTTTGCTAGTCTCTCACCCTAACCAACCCTTCGTTGCCTCTGTACTCCAAGCATTGAACCAAGGCTTTTGGCCTTGGGCTAACACTGTTGAAAGTGGCTGCCCTTCCATTGTTGACAACTCACCAAGGGAAGCAAAGGACTTGGCTCATCTGTCCTTCATGCACAAGCAACACGATGAAGAGATCCATCTTGGGCGTTTCTCTCCTGCCTTCGATGCTCTGCTCCCAGGGATGACATCAGTACCCCTGTGAGTTGTTCCAAAACCCCATTCGGATAATTTATGCCTTGTGGTCGATCAATCTGCAGGCTCTTATTTACCCAACTCATACATCCCCCATGATAAGGGGCATGTCCACCTTAACATGCTTCACCAACTGGGCATGGCTCTCCTTGGTGCTCGTCGCACCCATGGCCCTAACACACAGCTTATCCTCTGGAAATCTGACATCTCTCAGGCATACCGATGTATACCAGTCCACTTCCTTTGGCAGCTCCATCAGATTGTGAGTATTGATGGGCTTTTCCATGTCGACCGGAACAACGACTTTGGAAATCATGTGGCTGGCCGGGTTTGGTTCTCCTTCTTCACCCTTATCTTGTGGATTGTCTTCATCACTCACATTCGTGATCTCTTCACTTACATTGACAACTCCTTTTTCTGGGAACTTGCAGCCAACACCATGTACTATGCACCCTATAGTAAACAAGTGCTGAGCAAACAGGCAAAATTCCTCTCCCTCCTGGACGTACTTGGCATCCCACATGATGAACATAAGCAGGTTTCAGGCCCTTGGCTTAAGATCATAGGGTTCACTGTCAACACCAACGCCATGACCATTGACATGCCGACTGAGTCACACTCTCAACTGATTGATGCCATCCATGCTTTTGCCAATGCACGGCAACGCCGCACCCTATGCGATTGCCAGCATCTTGCTGGCTGGGTGAATTGGGCCCTGAATGCCTATCCATTGCTCAGACCAGGGCTTTTGGCCTTGTGCGACAAGATGCAGCATGGAGTTCATGCCCGTTCCTTGCTATCACTTAATGTGTCACTCATTTGTGAGTTAACCTAGGTTGCTGATCACCTTGAACAATCCCCAGGGGTGTGTGTTCTCACCTCAAGGAATTGGACAGCCGACGAAGCAGACCTCACCTACCACTTGGATGCTTGTCCGGAGGGTTTGGGTTTTTGGTCCTTGAAAACCTGTGAGGGTTTTCAGTGTGTTGTACCATCTTCCTCAAAAAAACCCATCTTTTTCCTCGAAGCTCTGGCTCTGCTTTCAGCGCTGCACCATGCATGCATGTGTGTACATCCACAACCCACCCATGTTGCTCTCTTCACTGACAACACCAATACTGTCTCCATGTTCAACACCCTGTTGGCCTTGCCAGCTTACAATGACATTCTCCTGACTGCTGTTGATTTGTTGATGGCCACTGGGATCCAGATGCATGTCTTCCATATCCCTGGCCAGTTCAACAGTGTTGCAGATGCCCTATCTCGGCTGGACAGTGCCACAGCTGTCTCTCTCAAGCCCTGCTTGTTGGTTCACACTTTTTCACCCCCTCGCTTTACGTTGGGGGAGACCGCATTATGATCACAATCACCCCTGGGTCCAGGCAGCCCTCTTGCCCCACTTGGACCCGTGAACACTTGGAACACGAGCGCGCTATTGCAATTGGTAGTGCAATCGATGCCTCAAGTGCTGCTTCTTATTCCTCGGCTCTCAATTCCTACATAATGTTCTGCAACAAGCACTCCTTTCCGATTGAACCTACTATCAACACTCTAAGCTTCTACACAGTCTACATGTCCCATTTCATTCAGCCTAGGTCTGTTGACTCATATCTCTCGGGCATTTGTAACCAGCTGGAACCCTTCTTCCTGAATGTCCGAACCATCCGCTGTCACCACATTGTCAGTCACACCCTCTGGGGGTGCAAAAAACTCCTTGGCTCACCAACCTCACACAAGCACCCGCTAGCTTGCTCTGATATTACATGTCTCCAACTGGAGTATGCGACCTCTACAGTCCATGACAACCTCTTATTCTATGCTATGCTCATCACGGGGTTCCACGGCCTGCTTCGACTGGCAGAGATGGCTTGGCCAGACAAAAAGGACCTCCAAGACTACCGAAAGGTCGTCATGAGAGGCTCCATTCGCATAAACAACTCCTCGTTTGAATTCTTCCTGCTGGGACACAAGGCAGATCACTTCTTTGAAGGCAACCATGTGATTATCCAAGGGACTAGCACTTCTGATGATCCCGTGCGCCCCTTTTGCAAGTATCTCACATCCCATGATCACACTCACCCCTGGTGCCCTGAGCCCTGGCTCCAGTCTAACGGCTCCATCCCCACCTGCTCTTGGTTCATGTGGTGTTTCAGGCACCATTTCTCCACTGACTTTGGAGGTCAGTCAATGCGTGCGGGAGGCGCCACTGCACTTGCTGAGGCAGGCATCCCACCAGACCTCATCCAGGCCATTGGGCGTTGGTCTTCCGACACCTTCAAGATCTACATTTGCTGTCATCCCACACTGCTAGCAGCACTCCTCTTTTCCACCACCCGCCACCGCTAATTGCGAGCTTTCATCATCTCTCTTCGTTCATCTCACTTCTCTTCTCTTGCCTACTTATACAACACAATTGTAAAGTATAATACCATTTCCTTGCTATATTTTCATCTCCTTGAAACATCTGACTCCTCTGTACATTGTGCTCCCTTCCCCATCTCTTATCCTCCCTCCCCATGCTTCCCTTCCTCATTGTTCTACTTCCTTACTTCTCCTCTACCCCCTCCCTTAATTCCACTAGGCTTGTTACAGCACACTTGCAATTCAGCATGGGGTTGTGTCGCTGATTTCAGGACACACCCCTCTTTTGTGGCTATTTTTTGGTGGCTCCCTCAGTTGGCTGTGCCTTGCACACCCCTCTCACGTGACCATTCCGCCGAAGCAGTGATTAGACATTTCGCCAGGGTGGTCACAGGTCACACCCCCCGGTGAATTGAATAAGTTGGTGCAGTAGTGGTCATTGTTGCTTACATAAGAGGTGTAGGTGCGGAATTGATAATTAAATGGTGCCCCACGTGATCAACCCGACTCGGTCTGTAACGACGATGAGCCACCGCCCCGCCTGGGGTCCATTCCGTTCCCTCCTCGCCCTCTCCCCCGTCCTCCTCGTTCCCCCCTACCTCGCCCTCCTCTACCACTGGGGCAAGTCTCTCTCCGTTCCACCACCACCACTCACAAACACAACTCCCACACAGATCTCCCGACCCCCCAAACTGCTCTCTACCACCCCCGCACACACCGACCCCAGATCTCAGAAGCACGCATCCTCGGCATCGCTCACCACCTCTCCGACACCATCGGCTATCGCACCGTCGGCACCTACGAGCATGCCCTCGCCGACCGCTGGATGCTCGATCAGGCGCACGCCGTCCAACAAACGTGCGAGCAGGCTGTGAGGGAGAGCGAGGGCACACGGCGACTCCAGTGCGAAGTCTGGCACCAGGTTGGGAGCGGCAGCCATCGGTGCGTCTCTAAACCTTCTGTGGTTTTTAAATTTTTCATTTCAAAAAAAAAATTCAGTTTCGACATGATGCACAAAAGGCTGTACAAGACCTACGTCGACCTCACCAACATCGTCGTGCGCATCTCCGACGGCACGCCCGCTGGCAAGGCCCACGCGGTACTCGTCAATGCACACCTCGACAGCACGCTCCCGAGCCCGGGCGCCGCGGACGACGCCGTGTCTGTCGGCGTGATGCTCGAGTGCATGCGCGTCCTCGTGGGCACCCCCGAGTGGGAGCCGAGGCACGCGGTGGTGTTCCGTGAGTGACGCTTGCCCTTCCCCCTTCCCTGCGTTTTTTTTTTTTTTTTGGGGGGGGGGGGTTGGGATGCTAGTTGCCACTTGTCTTTTTTTGCTCATCCATTGCTCCACCCTCCCTTCTTTGCAACTTGTAGTCTTCAATAATGCGGAAGAGTCGCTGCAGGATGGGTCGCATCTCTTCTCGACACAGCACCCCGTGGCCTCGACGTGCGTTCCGTTACTCCTCCGTTCCTTCCGCTCCATTGCAGCCTCCCCAACCTTTTCTTAGCGTACGGGCTGTCATCAACCTCGAGGCTGCGGGTACCACCGGCCGCGAGATTCTCTTCCAGGCAACCTCGGAAGAGATGATCGAGGCTTACTCCCACGTCCCCCGGTGTGCTCCCCTTCCTTCCCTTGTTTCCCGTCCACGTGCTCATGCGACACGCTCCCGCCCAGCCCATTCGGGACCATCTTTGCAAACGAAATATTCAGTTCTGGGTTCATCCTATCCGAGTACGTCCCTTCCCCGTCCCTCGCCATTCTTACCCACCCTATCACCACAGCACCGACTTTCGGCAATTCGAACAATACCTAAACGTCACCGGCCTCGACGCAAGTCCCCGCTTTTAAACACTGCACATCACATCTAACCCATTTGGACCCTTTCTTAGATGGCCATCGTCGGGAACAGTTATCTCTATCACATGCGCAAGGTCTGTGTTTCCCCCGGTTTGATCCCCCTCTCCCCTGATCCCCCTACTAACCCCGCTGTCCCCCAGGACACCGTGGCGAACATCCAGCCCGGCGTCCCGACCAACATGGCGCTCAATGTGCACGCGCTGCTGATGCACCTCTCCGCCTCCGCTACGTCCCCGCTCCCGCGCCTCGCCGCGGCGGGGTACGCGCGCCCCTCGACCGTGTTCTTCTCGTACCTTGGCTGGTTCGTCATCTACTCGTTCGCCACCGCCCGCGGGGTGTATGCCGCGCTGGTGGCTGCGGCGGGTGTGTTGGTTGTGTGGGGGGGTGCGGGTGCGGGTGCGGGTGCGGGTGCGGTGAAGGAGAAGGAGGGAGGGGGAGAGAAGGAGGGGGGAAAGCAGAAGGAAAATGGAGATCCGAAGACAGGGACGGATACTAATGCAAACAGCAACCCGAACGCAGACTCTAGCACGAGCACAAGGACGAAATTCAACGGCAACAGCAACGGGCACCCCTCCTCCCCCTCCTCGCCATACATCCTACTCTCCCGGAGCGCATTCAACCCGCACAGCCACCCGCTGCGCGCAACGCTGCTCGCACTTCTCAGCTCGCTGCTCGGGACGGTACTGCTGCCGAACCTGCTCGCCGCGGTGCTGGACCGAGCGCTCGGGCGTGGGATGAGCTGGTTTGCGCATGAGTATGCAGCAGTGGCGTTGTTTGGGCCATGGGCGGTGCTCGGCGGGCTCGGTGGGCAGTTGGTGGTTGGGTGGGTCGTGCGGGGTGGTGATGGTGGTGGTGGAGATGTAGATGAGAAGCAGAGGGAGGGGGAGAGGGAGAGAGCACAGGAGGTGCTGGCCACGCGGATGGAGCACTTGACGCTGAACGGGGTGCTCATGCTGCAGGCGGTGCTGGCGCTGGCCATCCAGCTTGCCGGGATCGGCTCGGCGGCGATCTTGTTCGTGGCCGCGTGTCCGCTGTTCCTCGTGCTGCTCAGCCGCAGGGTGGCTGTGTCACTGTGGCCCCGCAACAGCAGCGAAGAGCAACAGCAGATCTCGCTGTGGGTGTATGCGCTGAGCCAGGTTCTGCCTCTCTTAGGGGGCACCATGCTCTTAGTGCCTGTCGTCGAGTTTTTTGTGCCTCTGGTGCGTTATCCAATCTTACCTATATTATCAGTCGTCCCACTCACTCCCCCTATACACAGACAGGGCGCATCGGCGCCGTCCCCGCCGACAACATCATCGCCAGCATCATCGCTCTGACCTCGCTTCTCTCCCTCCCCCTGCTCCCCGCATTCGCACACCGCTTCCCACACACCTCGCTGCGAGGGCTTGTGCTCGGACTTTCGGTCTTGTGTGTGGCTGGTGCGGCGCTATTCGCACGCCGCGCGCCATTCGACGCGATGCACCAGAAGCGACTGTTCGTGTTGCACACGGAGAATGTGACGAGTGGGGAACGGTGGCTCCATGTCGCAGGTGCGGACGGGGCGCCTGGGCTTGAAGGACTCGTGCGCGAGGTGGGGCGTGCGTTTGGGGATGAGGGGCGTGAGGTGCTGGGCCCGCTGGTGATGGATGGGTATAATTCGGATTGGGATACCCTCTATCCGTTTTCTTCAGTATGTTTCTTTTTGGTTGGGCGTTTTGGTTGAAACAAATAATAATATAGTTCTTGACGCCGTACAAGTTCTTGTTGCCGCCGATTGCGGGGTACACCTCTCCTTGGGCGGAGCGGTCCCACGCCAACGCCAGTGTGTCCCATCACCATGACCACAGCCAGGGCGAGCACCAGCAAGGCCCGACCGAGACCGGGTTCACCATAACCGCGGAGCGTGACACGACGGACCGCGCGACCGGCACGCGCGCTCTGACGCTACGCATCGCGCACCCAGGGCTGATCTGGACGGTGATCGCGTTCGACGCGCACGTCGTTGCGTGGAACCTGGATGCGCACCCGCCGGACGAGTATGCGCGGCACCACGTGAAGGAGGCATCGTTTTATGGAGCAGACACGTGGCGGCTAGATTTGGTGGTTCGGATTGGTGGCGGTAGTGGTGTTGGTGAGGGAGGCAATAAGTTGCGGATTAACTTTATAGGGATACAGGAGAAAGGGATGTGGCCCGGGAAGCGGGCAGTGAAAGAGCAGGGTGGGGTGGCAATGGTGCTGTTTGAGGAGTTGGATGCATGGATAGAGGAGAGGACTGGTGGGACGGTGGACCCGATGTTGTTAGGATGTGTTGCTGGTGTGGTCAGTGTGTAGTGTATGTTGAGTAAGGTGGTTCATCAGAGAGAGATAATACATTTTATATATATGTAGCCTGCTTGTTGCGTAATTATTTCACTGTCATAGAACATGCTAGTATATATATGTAATTAGGGGATTTCTGCTGATAATTCATGGTGAGTGGTAATGTGCAGTGAAGAGTAGGAGTGGGGATAAAGGAGAAGCTAGATGAAGTCACTCCATTCTATGAGTGAGGAAGAAACTGCATCAGGTGTTTGAAGATATCCTGAAATAGCTTTATAATGTAAAAAGAATATCAGTTCCCAATATTTTATCAGTGTTGGCTGAAGAGGTGAAGCCCTTCAAGGTTGGGCCAAAATTTTAGAAGGCCTTCAGAAGGCCTTCAAGGTTGTAGCTGTGTTCCATGCCAGAACAGAATTTTTTTTTACCATACCATACTGTGTACTTCAGCTCACTTTCTAAGTCTCAATGGTACCCCAAATTCAGCCACTTTGGGCATTTTTTCACCAAGGTGAGAAGCAAAATGGCACCCACTTTCACACATACTGCAAGGATTGTGTTACTTATCATGAGCTAAATGGAGGGGACCTGGCTGAAGACCTTGATGATGCATGGAGTTTTTTGACACAGAAAGAATGGTTTGAAAATGGTGAGCAAGGTTGGCACAACACTTTGATATAAAAGAAGGAATCATGCAGAATTTTATGAGGAAGCTGCACTCACAGAGGCATTAGCAGACTAGAAAGAGGATGAATACCCTGATGACAGGGCAACGGAAGGCTCTGGTGATGACTATGCCTAAGTAGAATTCATCCATAACCAACAAATATCACATGACCAGCATGACAATGTCCAAAACAAGAAATCTTTTACAAAATCTATTTCTCTGTAGCATGTAGACACTATCCAAAAAGTATTTTCAGGGAAATGTTTTAAATTAGGGGACACAGCTCCAGAGCTAAATGTGGGAGCTGGAAATGAAGTGCCACCTTCCTGGTTCTATGGAAAACTTAAGTATTGAGCCAGAAAATCTGAATCCCTGCCATCTAGTGCTCCCTGGCAATATGTACATATTTACACATTACTGAGACCACCAGTAGAGCCAGACTTGGACTCTGCTCCTCTTACATCAGCCTAGCCATATAATGGTGATCCCAGTGAGGAGGTAATGATGGCTTCACTGATCAAAGAAGGTCCTGAGCCCAAGGAAGAACCAGACAACATGCCAGCAGAGGATCCTGATGTCATCAAAGATGTTGATGCAGTTCCTGCAGCTGTGCTCAATGGCCAGGAGTGCCAAGCACCAACACAAGTCCAAGCTTTGAAGGCATTGAAAGATTTGGTGAACATCTTGTGGCCTCCAAAGACAAATGACACAGGGTACACAGACCCTCAAATTGATCCATTTTCACAGATCCGAATGGAGGGGATGCAAATGATGCTAAATTTCTTCACTAATATGAAGTCACATACCTATGATAAATGGGGTGCATCAGGATGTCAAGCTGCCATCTCTTTGGGATGAGGTACATACTACACACACCAACTTACCTGACTCTCGAGGCAATTATCAAAGATCATGATGTCTTGCCACTTAATCCATATGGAAACTGGAATGAGTCCTTACTTGTGGATGAAGATCTTTCAATGGACATCAACCTCGACTTACAAGAGCTCAGAAAGGAGATATCTGCACAGAAGGTGGTTGAGTTCTTGGCTCACCTGGATATCAAGGAGAAGCATGGAATTACTAAAAAATATCTTGCAGTCATCAGCATGATGTTACCTGAAAATACTTGGTTACCATTTCATGGCACCAAGGAAGGGGCAGTATGCTGATGGTCATGAGTGGGAAAATGTTGTGTGGTATCATGATCACAGATTCCTACCTGCATGGCACAAGATTCAAGATCAGATGCATACCTGGACCAAGGATAACTTACCTGAGGTGATTACAGTCAACAGCAAGTGAGCCATTGTCTGGTTTCATGATGAGGTCTTCTTTTATGCACATGATTGATGCAAGAAGGCTTGGTACCATAAGGATGCAGCTCCAAAACCATACGTCAAAGGTGAGGGGGCATCACTTATGATTGCAGATTTTGTTTCAGCAGATTTCAGATGGCTACAGTCACCTGACAGGGAAAAAAATGCAAAGCATGTAATGAAACCAGGAAAAAATCAAGACAGATACTTCACAAGTGAGGATATCACACAGCAGGCCAACACAGCTATAGACATCCTCACAGAACATTATCCTGAGTACAAACATGTATTTGTTTACAACAACACACCTAGCCATCTCAAACGTCCTGAGGGTTCTGTAACAGCACAAAATATGCCAAAGTACACACCCAAACCTGGCACAAATTGGGGAATTGAGGTGTCAAAATGCGATATCAATGGGAACTTGGAGTATCATACTGATAGATCAATCAAGAAGCACAAAATACCCATGAAAGATAGCATGTTGATGGATGGGACAGTTCAGCCTCCGTACTTCCCTGAAGGCCACAAACATGCTGGTGTGTTCAAAGGTATGGTGGTAATTTTGGAAGAGTGGGGTTTTGCGGGCACACCAAAGTTGCGTGCTGAGTGCAAAAACTTCAAATGCACCCCACCTGCATTGGACTGTTAGGACATTGCTATATCTATACAGACACAACAATGGCTCCCTCAGACAAACAACAACAAACAAGAGAAGGGGGTAGTCCAGTAGTCAAGAGGTGTCACACTAGAGTATAGTGGATACTAAGAGAACACGACTAGTGTCTCTAGGCATTTTATTCGAATATATATACTACTGAGGTAACCATGCATTGGCTGCAGCCATGCTTAGGGCATGAGTTGTCAGCAGGCGCAGCATCCCATGCCTACAGCATGAGGTGCGTAGCTACATGTGCCTACCATGAGTCTGATCAGGCTGCGTTTCAGCCATGTGTGTATGGTGTGTTGTACCTACCCTTAGCCATGCACTCGATCATGAGGACCTTGCGCCTACTGCATGTACATAAAAGTGTCATCTCAACCAAACAATGAAAATAATAGTTTTAAATGTCTTATGAAAATCATACTCCTGACATGGACTGCTGCTGCTACTGACTTCTTTTCAATGAACTGGATTTCCAAGATGTCAACACTATTCTTGGAGCTGCATGTGAGGCTCATGGTTTTCAGCTCATTTTCTTGCCAAAGTTTCACTGCCAGCTCAATTTCATAGAGCAGTGCTGACAAGTGCATCACAAAAAAGTAACAGCATGTGATGTTTGTTGGTTATGGATGAATTCTACCTTAGTGTTGAGAGTTCCAACTCTCTTCCAGCTATCCATCTCTTGCTCAGCAGTCAGTAGGACCATCTGAATCAGAGTTTGATGTTCAGAGATAGTAGGCATATTCTGATGTTATCACTGAGGAAATAAAACTTGAAGTACTAAATCTCATTTTGTAGTGAAGTTGAGGTAAAGTCTGCCTCTCAAAAAGGAGAGCAATTATGGGGCATGGCTCTGACCCCAACTTGTGCACCATCTCTGGTCACATTTCACAAAGTTCCAGTGGCAGTTGGGGCTGAGTTGGGGTGCTGTGAAACCCACTAATGAAGATACAAAGAAATCAGTGGACTTGCCTCTACAGAATTGAAAGTCCATGTCGCACCTCTTTTGCTAAAGCAGAGAAACAATTGGCTGTGTGACTCATCATGACAAAAGTTTTGATTTTTGGACTGGGCTTTCCAGCTTTCCTCAGACACATTTACTTCACAATACTGGAGTTGTAGTCATCTAGTTTGGAGATTATTGTGCTCACCCCTGAAGTCTGATTGAAAAAAGGTTGAGTTCATTGTTTTCTATTCACGATTTCCGCAAAATTTTGCAACTCCTCAACTGTTAGACCAGTGGCCAGTGACTGATCCCTAACATGAGCAATACTTAGGACACTCACTCATCTATACTGTGAGGGAGTGGTCACAAGTCTAGTATGTAGCATACACAGATACTTTCTACCCATAATAAATACACAGGGAGGCACTAAAAGGTCACTGCCAGCACAGACACTATATGTTAAGGCAAGAGCCTCAACTACTCAGTACAAGTATCGAGTTTGTTTAACGACGAGGCTTTCGTCGCTAAGTTATATCACGCTAAGTCAGAGGCTTTCTGACTTAGGTCGAGTCACGCATTCGAGAGCAGTTCTAAGGCTGTATATTGCCTAAGGTCAAGCTAAGGAGCCTTGACCTTCATCTACTACAGTTTATATAGGTATTTACGTGGCTATGTGTCAAATACATGTCTACATGTATTGTAAGAGTCAGTAAACTATCTATAGGTGTAAAGCTGTAGAGTGCAAGGTAAGCGGACAGCTGTCTACTTGGTGTCTAATGGAAAAGGGAATATGAGCACTGCTCGACAAGTCAGAGATAAGGAAACAAGTCATGGTAAGCACTGCCGCGACAAAGAAGGAAACGGATGTAAAAGGAAATCGTAACACTGCCCCCCCCCCTATCCTCGAAGTTTCCAACTTCGCTTTATTCCAACCCTTTTTCCACCCGGTCCGTGGACTTGTTGAGTGGTCAATAAAGCCATAGTTCTTCGCTAATCGGTAAGAGGACGGGCAGTGCTGGTGGCGGTACTTGTGGTGGAGGTGGAATATAGGCAGGCGCAGGCACAGTTATGGGGGTCGAATCGACCAAGGCGTTCGAAGATGGGGTTGGAGAGATGTGGGAGAGGATTTTGTTAAGTTCGTAGATGTTATGTCGACATTCGGTTTTGCGGATAGAAATGTAGGAGAGGGATAAAAGAATCATCCAGCAAGTGAAGAAAAGCCCGAGGGTGAGGGCAATTATTTGCATGTATGTCATGTCTAGAGCGGGGATTTTGGTGGTGCTGGGGGACGTCAACGGACTCCTCTCCTTTAATAGGGGTGGAACGACCCTGGTCTGGGTTCACCGGTCGAATTCACCCAAGCCCTGTCGTCAAAATTTGAGAAGTACTCGGCCACCGTATATGCTTCTTCCTCTTTGCTTCTGGCTCGCTTCTGATCAGGGGTGATTGATGGCTTCTTGTTTCGGGGGCAATCTTTGGGGTAGTGTCCTGGTGCTCGCTTTTTACAGATGTTGCAAGTGAAAAGGTGGCAGTAGGACGCAAAATGTCCCAGTCCTTTGCATCTGAAACAGGCTTCATTCTTCATGTGGGGCGGTACTGCAGAGGATGGTTGGTTAGTGGTCAGGGTCATGCTTTGGATGTAAAACGGAGTCGGGGGTTGCTCTTTTCGTTTTGGGGGAGAAGGCCGCCAGGCACTGGCGGATGCAGTTCGTGCTGATTTTCAAAGGTGGTAGGAGGAGGAAGAGGTCGCAGATCCAGATGGGGGTGTTTGTAAGTTGTGTGTTTCTGGTCGGATTTGTGTCGGGGCAGCAGAGGTGTTGGGTTTTGCATACTTTAATTTGTAATTACTAACTACTGAGGCCATTCCTTTTTCTAACATTTGAGACATCATGCTATGGGCGAGTCGTTCTAGATTTGCGATAGTGTCGAGGGTGAGATTGTATTGTCGGAGGGTTTCTTCGAGAGGTTGGTCGTGGACTTTGCGGAGGATTTTGGCATGATGTCCGGGATCTTGGAGATAGTTGTTCGTATATTCAGCGAGAGGGGGGAGAATGTTCAAAGTTTTGAGAGCATGAGAAGAAGGGAGGTCGGACATGTTTGTTCGATGGTGATGGTTGCGGATGAGTTCGCTGGGTTGGTTCAAAGATGTTTCTTCTCCTTATATGCAGCAAGGAGGTCCGCAGCGTTTCTTAAATTATCCATAGGCTCCCATGTGTTTTCTGACGTGGGATAGCCTAGCCACTTCAACAGGAATACGTGTCCTCTGCCTCGTTTCTTGTGGGCGATGATCGACTCTACTTCGTGTTCTTCCTGTCCGTCGATCAGGTCAGGGGGTGGTCTCAGGTAATTAGGACCATGGGCGGCGGTTTCACGATAAGGTGTGAGGAGGGCGGTGTGGAATACGGGGTGGATCTTCCATTGATGGGGGAGTTTCAACTCATAGGAGAGTGGCGACAGTACTTGCTTGATGGGGAAGGGTCCCTCTCGTTTCAGAGAGAGTTTCCTTGTTATGTCTGTCAGTTTTAGGTTTTTTGAGTTAAGCCACACCTTCTGTCCTTTCTCGAATGGGGTAAACTTCCTTGTGATTCACTCTGCCATGACTTGTCAAGCTAGCTCGTGCGCTGCAAGTGCTTCAGTTCATGCTTTTAATAGTTGAATTAAGCATTGCTCTCCTGTGGGTACATCGCTCTTTTGGTAAGCCGTGGGTATTGCTCGGGGTTCGTATCCCATCATGAGGTAAAACGGGGAGTGTTTCACCGTCGAATGCGTGCGTTGGTTGTGGGCGAATTCTGCAGTGGGAAGGAGTCTTCCCCATGTTTCAGGGTTGTTTGTGCAGAACATCCGGAGGTAGACTTCGATTTCTTGGTTTACACGTTCAGTTTCTCTGTCAGTTTGTGGATGGAAGGCAGTGCTCATTGCAAGTTTGATTCCAAGGAGTTTTCTGAGCTCTTGGTAGAGTTTTGACGCAAACCTGGGGTCTCTGTCTGATATGATTTTGTCAGATAATCTGAATCAGGTGTAGACATTTTTTAGATATGCATCCGCAGCTCCTAATGCATCAATTGTTTTGTTGCAAGGGATTAAAATTACCCCCTTAGTAAGACCATGGTCTACCACGACCATTAATGAGTCGAATCCGTCGGACGGGGGTAGGTCCGTGATGAAATCAGTTGTCATGAGTGCGAATGGGCGTGTTGCATTTCTCTTTATTGGCATGAGCAGTGGTGCCGTTGGGTGTGTAATAACCTTCATTTGTTGGCATTTGGTGCAGCCTTCTACCCAGTTCTTAATTAACACAGTCATTCCCGGCCACCAGTAGTCTCTGCAGATGAGTTCAATTGTCTGGAATTGTCTGGGGTGTCCAGATGGTAATGAGTTGTGATATAATTTGATTATTTTCTTTCTTAGTTCAGCGTCAGGTGGTACGTAACACCTGTTTTTAAAAAAGATTAGCCCATCTTTTACTTCCCAGTCTGTCAGATCGGATTTGATCAGTGGGGTTCCGTTGGTTTTGAGTGCTTTAATCACATCTGCGACTAGTTCATCTTTCATTGTTGCTTGAATTAGGGTGGTTTGCATGTCGGTGTCAATGACGTTTACAAAGATTTCTGGGGGGAGGAGTGTGATGTTTTCATTGTCGTTTTCCGTTCCTTGGTTCCAATCTTCTCTTCGTGATAGCGCATCAGATTGTATCATTTGCGACCCTGGCACGTGTAAAAGATTTAGTTCGAATTCAGATAAGAATAGGCTCCATTGAGCTTGTCTCCTGTTCAATTTCTGAGCGGTGCAGAAATATGTTAAGTTTTTGTGGTCAGACAGGATTGTCACTGGGTGTGCACTCCCCTGGAGGTAATGTTGCCAGGTTTCCAGGGCATGTATGATGCCCAGGAGTTCTCGATCGTAGATTTCATAGTTTTGTTGCATTGTGTTGAGTGAATGTGAAATATATCCACATGGGTGCCATTGTCCATCGGTGCCTTGTTGTTGAAGTACTGCGCCGGTGGTGAATTTCGAAGCGTCTGATTCGATTGTGAAGGGTCTTGCTGGATTGGGCATTGACAGGATTGGTGCCTGTGCGAATTTAGCTTTTAGTGCATCAAACGACATTTGACATCCTTCTGTCCATTCAAATTTAGTATCTTTTCGGGTTAGATCATTCAATGGTCTTGCTAGTTCAGCAAACCTCCCGATGAATCTTCGATAGAAGTTTCCAAACCCTAAAAATGATCGTACTCCTTTGACGTTTGTTGGTTCTGGCCAGTCTTTGATTCCTGCTAATTTTGTGGGGTCCATTAAAATTTGATCTGGTTTGACAATCAGTCCGAGGAATTCGACTTCTTGGACGTTGTACTTGCATTTTTCTGGTTTGAGGTAAAGATCATTTTCGAGCAGTCATTGTAGGATTCGTTGCGTCCATTGTTGATATTCTTGTTTGTCTTTGGAAAAGATGAGGATGTTGTCCATGTAAATGACGACCCATCCCTCATCGATCATGTCTTTGAAAATGTCGTTCATCATGCCTTGGAATGTGGCGGGGGAGTTGCATAATCCAAAGAACATTACCGTCGGTTCGAATGGCCCTTTATTTGTTTTGAAGGCCACTTTCCATTGGTCGCCTTCTTTGATTCAGACATTATGATAACCCCATTGAATGTCGAGTTTCATAAACCATTGCGCCCCTTATAACTTGTCAAGGAGGTCGCTAACTAGTGGAAGTGGATAGGTGTTCTTGATAGTTCTGTGATTGAGGTATCGGTAGTCTTGACAAGGTCGGAGGGCTTTGGAGTCCTTTTTCGCAACAAAGAAGAAAGGTGATGCCATGGGCGATTTTGATGGTCTGATATATCCTTTCTTCAGGTTTTCTTCAAGGAAGTCATCCATTTTTTGCTGTTCTACGGGTGTCAGAGGGTAGACTTTACAATCTTTTGGTAGAAAATCTTTCAGGTTGATTGCATGGTCCCAGGGTTTTGATTCCGGAAACCGTTCCAATGCTGTCTTTTCAAATACTTTTCGGTATTCTTGATATTGCGTTGGAAGGATATCGTCGAGTGTCTTTGCTTTCTCTGGATTGTCTGTTTGGTTGTCATGAGTGAGTTTCTGTGAAATGGAGGTTTTAGCTCTGATCCAAATTCCTTGTCCAAGGCAAAATTGTGGTGAAGTTCTTGATGACATTATCCTTGATATTCTTCCTGTACTTTTCGAGTATGAATATTTTGGTGCGTCATATTCCAGAGTGAGGGGCGGTTCAGTGGTGGTAGGGTCAAATATTCCGATGACAGGTTCTCCTTTGATGTAGGCGACGGCGAGATTATCTGCTGTTCCAGTTTCAATTTTGTCCGGTGTTGGTGGGGTATCATTTTGTAAGACTTCGATGTTAGTTTCCTTGATTGTGTGGTCTTCTTCGACAGGGGTGATCTTCCTGATTTCTTTGGTAGATTGTCTGAATGCTGTGTCTTTTGTCATTTCCCTAGATTTAGCAACAATTCTCCGAATTCGGGCGAATCATTCTTCTTTGTCAGGGAAAGTGATCATACCTTTTCTCCAGTTGATATCAGGGTTTTCTTTTCTAAACCAAGGTAATCCTAGGATTACCGACTCTTTTCCTAAGCCGGTTACCAGGTATCATTCATCTGTTTGTCTTTCTCCGACAGTGAGTCGGGCCGTGGTGGAGTGAGTTGTTCCTTCTTTATTCAGAGTGCCGTCAGCATTCCATCTCTTGATCGGTTTGGCCAGGGGGGTCATTCGGAATCTGCGGTTGCACGCGAAATCTCAATTGATAAAAGTTCCGGCAGCTCCTGAGTCAAGGAGTGCCTCTGTTTTGACGATTTTGATTCCTGTTTCTAGCTTAATGGGTACTCTCATGGAGCGTTGTCTCATATCAGCTACTAATACAGATGAAACCATTAACTCAGCGGGGTCTGACGTCGTTCCAGTCCGCTTCTCTAAAAACCCTTCTCCTCGAGGATTGTGAGGGCTTTCTCTCTTTCTTCTTCGTCTAATTCTCCCATCATGGTGCGGAGGTTGTTGTATAACCCTTGCCCTGTCTTCTTCTGCCAAGGCTTGGGGGAGGGAGATGTCGCGATTGTCCCATCTTTCTTGTGATCTCCGGAGCGGTGTCCGGGTTTGTGACAAATAAAGCATAGCCCCTTTCACATATGCTCCATTCGTTCGGTGGTGGTTAATCAGTTGATGTTGGTGGCTTCTTTCTTGATTGAAGAGGTAGATCGAGGTTCGTAGATGGTGTGCGTCTTTCCCGCGATGGCGCGTGCTCGTTTCCACTGTCCATCATACTTTGTGGCTGCTTCCATCATGTTATCAAGAGTGGTGGGGACTTTCTCCATGTTGTAGATCTTTTCTGTTAGCTTGGGGTGTAGTCCATCAATGAAATACTCGATGAGGGAAACGTCTTCTTTGATCTCGGCTCTTCCCTTCAAGATTCTAAACTGGGCAATGTAGTCTTTGACGTCCCCAGTCTATTTGAGTGCTTTCATCTTCTGTTGTGCGTCTCCTGCATCATCAATTGGCGAGAATGCGGTTTTGAACGCTGCCTTGAATTCTGTCCACGTCCCTAAGGCCATCTCTCCTGTTTTCGACTCTGCCCATCCTGCTGCTGTGCCCCCGTTCATAAACGAGAGCATGAAGATGATCTTCTTGTCGTCGGTATCGTAGATATCTTCATTTGCTCGGAGGTAGAGGGATACTTGAGAGAGGAATGTGCTCGCTTTGGTTCTTTCTCTGTGGAAGTCGGTGGGCGCTCGGATCTTGATTTCTTTTGACGTCATGTCATAAGCATCAGTGTCGGTGGTGTCAAGGAATTGATTGGTGGGTTCTGGTTCGGTTTCTTTGTCTGGGTTGAGCGGTTCGAATTCTTTGTCAGGAATGTATCGAGGTGGTTCAGTGCTTGTTCTCTGGCTGTACCAGCATTCTGAGGGTTCTGAGTAATGTACTAGTCGACCTTTGTGTCTGTACCAAAGGGTGTCGGGTTCAGGGGTGGCGCCTTGCGGTGGTCGATCAGGGGAGTGTCAGGTAGGTCGTCTGGAGAGGGAGGAGTCTCTCTTGAGTAAGAGGACGTTGTGGATTTTAGCTTGACCTTTTGTTAAGGCGAGAGCCTCAACTACTCAGTACAAGTATCGAGTTTGTTTAACGACGAGGCTTTCGTCGCTAAGTTATATCACGCTAAGTCAGAGGCTTTCTGACTTAGGTCGAGTCGCGCATTCGAGAGCAGTTCTAAGGCTGTATATTGCCTAAGGTCAAGCTAAGGAGCCTTGACCTTCATCTACATAGGTATTTACGTGGCTACATGTCAAATACGTGTCTACACGTATTGTAAGAGTCAGTAAACTATCTATAGGTGTAAAACTGTAGAGTGCAAGGTAAGCGGACAGCTGTCTACTTGGTGTCTAATGGAAAAGGGAATATGAGTGCTGCTCGACGAGTCAGAGATAAGGAAACGAGTCATGGTAAGCACTGCCGCGACAAAGAAGGAAACAGATGTAAAAGGAAATTGTAACACTATAAACCTGGCAAGTCGGCCAAGTACACCCTTGCTGCCTGTTTCCAAAATGTTGCCGGAAGTCATAATTGCTGACTGGGTGATCATATCTGTCAGGAAGGGACTGTTCCAGAGTGACTCTGCACATACTGAAGTAAGAGCACCAATAATTGTGGAAGGGGCTTTCACTGACCAGGCAACGTACTCTTTACTGGAAGCTCCCACTCACAGCTTCACACTGATGCCACCACTCGGACCCTACAATCTTTGAGTCAATGCAAGCATGCAGGAAATTTTCTTCAGGCCCGGTCATGCCTGGCTGGCACTGATGGCATGATTTTCAATGCAATGGCGTACTTCTGTGGCAAGTAAACACTAGCAATGCAATCACTTCACGGCAGGGCAGGTGTGATGTTACAGTTTCCAGGCCATTGGTGTACTGACATCCAAAAAAGGAAGTTTGCTTACGAAGACCAACTTTTCTAACTTCTAGTTTTCACTACACATACTTCAGTATTTGTGTTATTTAAAATCATGTATACAGATGTACTACACTAACCCCACACAAACACAAGAGGGTAGGGCAAGAAGAATATTAATTAGAATTAAAATAATAAGTCCCACCCCCAGACAAAATGCTAGGGAGAGGATCGTGCCATCGTCCTGGGTGCGTTGACGCCGTTGTCTCCTCCTCCTCGTCGCCGTTTCCCCGTCCCTGTCGTCGTCGTCGTTGTGTCCATTACTTCTCCCCGTCGTCCCTGGCCTTCCTGCTCCCTGTTCCCACCCCGCGAATAGTTGCTCGCAACGGCGGTTGGGGGACCGGTGGTGGGGATGGTGGTGGTGATGATGGTGGTGGTGATGGTGGTGGTGGTGATGATGGTGGTGGTGATGATGGTGATGGGCGTCCTCGTCCTCGCCTTCCCCTGGTCGTCGTGGTCGTCGCATAGTTGGGGGTGCTGGGTCGTTGCCTGTCGTTCGGTTGTTATCTTCCTCCCCGTTGTTGTTGTCGTTGTTGGTGTGTCCGTTTCCTCCTTTGGCCGCGCTGCTCCCCATCTCCACCCCGCGAGCAGTTGCTCGCAGCGGCGGTTGGCCTTCGTCGTCCTGTCATTCCACCCGCGATCCACGCTGTGAACAGTGGCGAGCAGCGGCAGTGGGGTCATTGTTTCTCCCCCTCGTTCTCGTCATACTCCCCGTTTCTACTCGTGGCGGCAGTTGGGGGTGCTGTTGTGGTGTCGGCTCGTCCCTGCCCTTCGTTGTCCCATTTTGAACGTGTTGTGGAGGATGGTGGTTGGACGGACCAGGACAGTGGGAGATGCTGGTTTGGTGTCTGTGGGAAAGTCGGAGCTCAACAGAATACATGAATCACGTGGTAGATTGATTTGTAAGATATTCCTTTTAAGGAAATATCAGAGTGGGGGAATGCCACTTGTGGTTGTGTCACTCACAATGTCGTCTCTGGATGCATAAGACACTCAAGGAGCGGGTATGCGACGAACAACCCGACTGCGACGATAGCGTACGCTGCGTAGCGGCAGCAGCACCATGTGGACGTCACAAGACAGTCATGGAATGCATATAGGGCGGGATTTTTTGGCTGAATGGGGCAACTTCCCCGCACACTTCATTACTCAATTAAAACATCAATGGTAAGTGACAAAACGCCCGCACCAAAAAAAGAAAAAGGAAAGTGAAAAACAGAGCTAACGACACGCCGCCCCTAATCCCCAGCTATCCGAACACCCTCCCCACGCCTCCACAAGCAAAGCAAGTCGAGCTATCAAACAAAAACAAGCTCACACTCCCCGTACCATCACAGCGCCAGCACAACCTCCCCCCGATGCGGGGGTCGCCTGAGCGATATACCAGCGCATTCCGCGGCGGGGGTGACGCGTACGGGGATAGCGAACGGATCTGGACGCTGGGGTCGAGGGTCGACGGGATTAAGGACGGTCGGGGAGGGGATAGGGCTGGGGCTGCTGTGGTCTGCGGGAAAGAGTGGGGGCGGGGCGTGCGGTGTGGTGGGTGGAAGGCGGGGAGGGGGCGCTGGAAGGACGAGGAGGAGGAGGAGGAGGATTGGTTGGAGTAGGCAGTGACGAGCGGGCCTTGGAAGGGTTTGGCGAACTTGGACCAGCAGCGCTTGCAGGGATGCGTGGGGTCCATGCGCTTGAAGCCGAGATTCATGCCTGGATTGCAAAGTGATCAGCGGTGTGGCTTGGGGGCGAAATGGGAAGCAGTAGAGGTGGCGAAGATGTGAGGTGCTGTGTAGGTGCCTGCGGTGAATGGATGTGCAGCGCCACTCATCACACAGCCCGTCCGAAGGCACACAGCCGAGGTGCAGCCCAAGGCAAATCCGAAGGAAGGGGAACTCACATTTTGAACACTCGTACCCTGTTGGATACACTAAAAGCTTTCCGTCCCGCAACAATGGGTGTCCCGGTTTCGGAACCGTTGTAGGTTGGTGGTCACCAGGCTGCGACGCACTTGATGAAGACGGCGGCGGGCCGGGGGGAGGAGGGTATGGTCCACGCGAGGATGGTGCAGGTGCTTGTTCGCCAGCACCTGCACCCGCACCGGCCGCATAGAAGTCCCGTGCGAATTCCGAGGTGGCGGATGGATCCAGAGACGTCGGCTGGGGAGCTGATCCAGTGTAATCTGATCGGTTTTGTCGACCTGGATAGCTAGACCACCCAGAGCTCGAGGAGTGGGCTTGGCCAGTGAGTTGGTTCCATAGGCTGGGGATCTGTCCTGACTGGGTCGTATGAGGGCGATGAGAATGATGGGATGGAGGAGGCTGGAAGGGTCGGCGGGGGCCGTATTCTACAGTCGATTCGCCCTGCCGTGTGTCTGGTGCAGGAGTGTAGGCCGGAGGAAGCTCGTCAGAAAGCCCGGTGCTGTCTGGGTCTGGGTCTGGGTGAGGGTCTGTGGGCGGAGTAGGGGATACGGGTGGGGATACGGGTCTGGGAGGAATGGCGGAGGCTGAGACTAGGGACGAGGATGGAGTTCCGGTGGGATTCGGTGTGATTTCAGGAGAACGAAAAGGGTTGCGCGAAGAAACGTGCAAGGCCGCCATGCGAGTCGTGGTCTAAGATGACTTACCATATGTAATAATAATATTAATAATAATATACAATCAGTCACATGATGATGCTCCTTTCTGCATGCCTCCATCACCGTGCCCGGTTATCTCTGCCACTGGGCTTTGCCACTTCGAGGATTCCAGCCCCAAGCTCGCGGGCATTCCATAAAAGAGTGGGTTATTCACCACCATGGAAATGGCACTCCTCTGTCCCCACAAATCCGTTCCTCAGCACCATCGCCACGCTACGTCGCTCAAGTACCACCACCGCCTCGGCTAGCTTGATGGAGGAAGGACTCGAACTCCCCATCGTGCGTGCAATGTTCAACGAATGCATATACCAGAAACCTCTAATCTCCCGGTCCCGCCACAGCACAAAGATCAACTCCGCGCCGTCGTCGCCCGAGCCAAGAAAGTCTGGCCCTGTCCTCCCGTCATCCCCGCCGGGTGGAGCTGCGCATGGGATAACTGGCCTTACCTCCTCACCCTCTACTGGCTTTCGCCCTACTTCCTCATGCTCCCCCAGATTGAGATGCTTGTGAACATTCAGTACCGCATCCCCGGCGAGACGCGGCCCCTCCTCTTCTCCGACGCGAAGCAGAGCTTTGTGTTCACGCTCGTGGATGACGGGAGCCGATTCTTCCTGTACTGCATTGCGGAACGCGCGCTGTGGGAGTTTGCGGGCGCGGAGAGTGAGGAGGCGCTGGTGCGGCGCATGGATGAGAGTTATGAAGCGCTAGAGAAGGAGATGAGACTGCTTGTTCCGGATGAAGAGGGGGAGGAGTGTGTGAAAAGGATTATGGCAAGGGACGAGACGGTGATACCGGTGCTGGCGGAGAGGTTTTTGGACTATACGCCCGAGCCGACGAATCGGTGGGAGGAAAACCCGACTGTGGATGATGATGAAGAGCTGGATCAGGAGGAAGAGGCAGAGGCGCTGAGGGAACTAGTGGCTGACATGGAGGAGGAGCTTGGGGCTGAGGCGGAGAGAGTACAGATGGAGGAAGAGTTGACAGAAATCCCCGAACGGAGAGACACTGAGAAGACGAAGGCGTCCTCGTGACCTCCGTTTAGGAGCGATACTCATGGCCGAAGGGTGATGACGCCATTTCCGAACCATCCTGGATCTGTGGTGGTTTCCATCCTACTCTAAAAGCGTCGCACAAAATTATCAATATACTAATTTCCATTCTACGTAGTCTCTTCTCATTCTGCCCATGCATCGTGAAACCTGCTCACCGCAAGTTTGCACCACAATTCGGCTGAGCCAAGTCCATCTCCGCTCTGCCAATTTCCAGGGGAAATGCATATTGTCGCAACACCGAGTCTCCTTCCAATGGGCAGCTGCCACACCCAGAAAGGCAAGACGTACCGAGCATGAACCATGTCCAAATTCAGGATCCCCGATCTACGATGTTCAATATCATCTATCGGAACAAGCAAAACATCCCCATCTTGTCCACCACTAGCAAACCCTCGTAAGTATGCGCCGTACTCCAATACTGTCACTCAGCAGGATGCATTTTCGACATCAGTTTCACCAGCCGATATCATGGAAACGGAGCTCAGACTGGTTATGTCAGGAGTCAGGACACAATATGCCTGACATCTAAGTTTAATCTGGAAAGTCACTCGATTGGCTTTGTTGTTACTTGAACTTCGTAAAACACCATCCAGCTCTCCCAGTAGCTATGAATTTGGCAATCAGGAAAAAACTTATTACTTGCATCCCGGCGCAAGAATCACAAATATCCCAACCATCATTCAATTACGCCTCCCGAGCAGCCGAAGTTTGGAGAATCAGATCGTGAATCTTCCCGGATCTCGGTGCGATGGTGCATTCAAAGTGTTCGGGACGACTGCAATCGATGACCAGAATGTAGCAATCAATTATCGACAAATCATGAGTATAGAACTCACGATACGAAACCTGTAGTAAAAGCAGTGTGATCCAATTTTCGATCTCTCTCACTTGCTGGCCCCGAGATTTGGAATGCAGCCGCAATTGACACCGCACAAAGCCACAAATTTGTATCACCGAAAGACTGACCTGGGCAAAGGCTTACACGGGTTGTAAGTGCAAAATCCTACCAGATGCATGAAAAAGTAGTAATGTAAATGCTTACCGGCGCCCAAAGCCAAAGACCATATCTCTCGGATCGAGTGGATTACCATCTATGTAACGCTCCGGATAGAAGGATTGGGGGTCCTCGTATACAGCTGGATTCTGGGTGATCGCCCTGTACACGATCTCAGCTGGCTGGTGATTGAGAATTGACAGGAAAGCGTTACGACCATATGTTTGCTATCACAAGTGCACCTTTAGGGATATCATAACCTTGATAATGGTCGTTCTTAATCGAGACGTGGGGAAGACCTGCCGGGCGGGTGTTAAGAGACGTTACAATAACGGTAAGCTATCTGACGTCCCTAATGGAAGAGGGGGGTGCCACCTGAGTGTGTTTACACTTCAGGACGGAAAGATTTATTAATGATTACTGACAACTCACCGGTATAACTCCTTCATGATGGCTTCAAAGTACGGAAGAGAATCACGGTCTGCAATTTCGGGTAGCCGTCTGTTGCCAATAACGCGATCTATCTCCTCCTGAGCCTTGCGGTAGACATTCGGGTAATGCAACATGGCTAAAATAAATGATTCTACGAGCGAGGTACTCTGGATGGCAGCTTGGCAACCATGAAATATGGGAAAGGAAAATGAACATACAGTATCCATACCGGCTGAAAGGTGTAAGAGTGAATTAGGTTGGATTTCACACAGGAGGAAATGCACAAGTTTACCTCCATACAGGGCAGCAGCAGCACCCATGATATCCAGTTCATCATCTTCTGATATTTTCCCATCACGGCTGTAGCTTTCAAGCAACGAAGAAACCAGGAATGTTGAGGCACCAGTTTTCTGGATGGAAATTGAGAGACACTTTCATCAGTTCGGTGTTGAGGTAAGACTGACCATCTTTTCTTTTGCCATTTCGAAGAGCCCATATCTCATCGCCTGAACATCTTTACGGACCACATCAGCGTGTCTTTTGAAACCCATTCCAGGCAACCACGCCGGGAAATATCTTACTATTCACGTACGAAGAAATCAGAGAAAACACCTAAACAGAGTAAGACATGGCTGACAGACTGGAAAGATGTCAACTGGCATTAAGCCTGGGGTCCCGCTGTCGACAGATCCCTGAACTGCAATTTCAGACAACTGGACATATTGGTCATCCGCTGTAGAGACGACGCGGTGTCCATACGTCAGCTGGAGGAGCACGCTGGCTGTATACCTGATAAGCATCTCAGATAACGTGGCGGAGCAGGCTGTGAGTCGAGCAATACGTGGCCGCACCTCCTCAAATGGGTCCGAAATGCATCAGGGGCCGCTATGATCTCCTGAAGAAGTACTGTAACCTCGTATTCTTGCGACTGACGGTATGATAGCAATGCGGTAGGGCTCAGGCCTTCGTGCGTGAGCCGACTATGCTTTCTTTGTTGGTCACCATACGGAAGGAAAGGCAAAGATCGGTCCCAGCCGATCCTAGAAAAGGTGGATTAGATGATGCTGTAGTTATTAGAGGAGTGGATAAACACATTTTAACGAGCAAAACAAAACGTGGACGATCAGAGTAGATAGCACTTCGTTTATCTAACAGCTCCTGCGCACCCTCGAAGGTGGATAGAATAATAAAGTCCTTCCCGAAGACTCTCAGATACATCACGTCGCCTAATTCTCACTTGAGCTGCTAGAGTTTGTCCTGGAGAGGGACCATACCATATTTTTCAGCTAGTTTTGCAAATGCAACCTCCTGGGAACCCGGAGGAATATCGAAGGGATTTCCGATGATGGGATATGGACGGGGTCCAGGGGGGTAGTGAACTTTGGAAGAGATGAACGCTCGGTAGGCGAGATATACGATGGTGGAAGTCAGACCCAAAATCCCATACGTCGCTGGCGCTGAGATAGTCATCATGGGGCAAATGTACCGCATGTCCAATGTACAGCGCCATTTTATGTCACTGTTTGGAGCAACCGTGCTGGTGAGCAAGACCTGCTGATTCGAACCTGATTAAGTCCGACTGTCCGAGTCGCAGGCCAATGAGAATGAATCAATAACGGAGTTGGTCACCTGAACAGTGGCTTGACACTCCTGATCACCCGATAACTCGCAATGTGCAGTGTGTAACCTAGTCACCTAGTCCCATAGATGAGGGGCACTGTGAGTCTGTGACTATGTTTGCACCTCGGTGATAAATAATTCGAAATTAATAAAAAAATTAACCAAAAAAGGAAAGAGGGAAGAGGGAAGAGAGGAATTGTCTTTATGCATGTCTTCGGATCTCAATGCCAAATGGCATGAGGCCTACGGCCGCCTACCAGTTGATGACACTAAACTAGTGCATAGTACTATTAGTAGCATTTTACTGCGCTGTTACGACCAGCTCTTCAGTCACACGTCACAACCAATGGGAGTGGGGCCGCGTCAGCCGGATTTGGACACTTATGTAATAAATTGGCCAAAACAGACCCCGCTGTCTCCACTCAAATTTTGAGCTTGTACATAGTTCTCCCCAGTCAAATAAGACAAGTAGACATGTTATTATATAGTATATATCATTATTACACCAAAATATAGTGATACATGTCCATAATAGTGCCTGTAAATGACTGCATTCTAATATCAGAGATCATCCTCATCCTCCCATTCACGAGCATCATCATCTTCAACCACATCTAAGTCAATGAACTCCTCTTCATCCTCTGGGTCTTGCACTCCAATATCATCATCTATTTCCTCTCCCTTCTTCTGTCCAGGCAAATTCCACTGGGCCCTTGCTTCCAAAGACAAAATTGCACCAATAAGGGCAATTTTAAGGTCTCCAACTTTGGATCTTGCAGATACCTTGTTGGGATTATGTATACAAAAGTATACAGGCAAGCCAAGGCAGTTAATATGCCTAGGGAATATTGCCAGAATATGCTAAGTCATATTAACACATGTTTAACAGAGGTTAACACATGCAGAGACATATAGGGGAATCCACAGTTAACACATGCTACAGGATTATACATCCTGCAGCATGTCTATCATAGGATAGGCAAGATATAGCCATGTCTATCATAGGCTATCAGAGACAGAGCCTTAGATAGAGTGTCTAAGACACACCCTGCAGGAAGTCTAGGACTTACCAAGCCATGATATCATATGTCACTATTATTGACACTGTTATAGGGGATATGACATAGTTATTCCATTATTAACTGGTACAGGGGTCTATTACAGAATACCTCCTTTATATATTATAGGAGTGCATTACACTATACCTCCTAACTGTGTAGTATAAATATTGCACATCTTGTAGGAGATGATAATAACATTCCTCCCTGTGGCAGACTCCCTCATACACTTACCTTTGACTTAAACTCAATACCTCAAAAACCTCGTCCTCATCTTGTGCTCAACTTCCTGATCCCAATATACCTTGTCAAGATTGGAAGCACCTGCATTTCTGAATGCTCCAAGTTGATTTTTGAGATCATTTCCCACCATTTTCTGGATCTTCTCCTTGTCCAACTCCAACTGAAGTTCCTCAATTTCCTTCTTCCTTTGTGCTGCAGCTTCCTTCCATTTATTTGCTGCCTCCTCTGGCTTCTGATTTTTTTCTTGTTGATGTACAATCATTTCCCTCTGTTTGGCCCAATCTTTTCCTTTAAATGCACGAGCCTGCCCACAAAGAAACTTGAAATCTCCAGGTTCTGTAAATAATGCATGCATGAAGTTTTGAGTATTATGTGTTCAAACATTGCAAGTGCATTATAATTTGTCATGGTAAGTTGGGGCTTTGTTTGTATTTGAATGTGAAAAGCACCCAGTGCACCTTCATTGACATCATTTGTCACTGGCATCCATGCAAGTTCCTTCTCTTCAGCTGTAGACTGATCAATTAATCCATCAGGTACAAACTCTGATGTAAATCATTTCCATGTCTCCTTTGCTCCTTTGAAGAAGGCAATAAGCAGTCCACAAATATGAGGAAATGTGGAAAGCTTTTCATGGACAGCTTCAAACATTTTGGGTGACTTCCAGTTTTTCCCATCAAGTGCTGCAGTCATAAATGAAGGAGTTGGTCCAATGAGCAAATGAGGATTACTAATTATCTTCCCAATATGATCTAATACCTTGGCATGGTATGGGCCAAGTTCAAGTGCATTCTGTCCAGGAGTATGAAATTTCTCCATATATGGATGAGAGATTGATTGAGCATATAGTGATAAGACAGCAAGCTCAGAAAGGGTGGGGATATCATGAATTGCATTCCAGAAGTTCTGCTCCATGTGATTGAACTTCTTTGTGCTTTTTTGAAGTTGGTAATATTTAAGATATGCTGTAAACTGTGAAAGATGTGCTAAAATTGTAGTTGCACTATCACAGTGTGATCCAAAACGTGTATTGGATGTATTAGGAAAAGTAAATTCACTGCCAACATTTTCTCGCCACCAGAAGCAAAAAATATTGTGATGCCCTTTTTTTTCATCCTTGTGATTGAAAAGTGCACCTGCCAATTGAGTTGCTTTGATTCCTCCATGTGCTGTACTCTCAAATGCTTGTTCTTGTGCTGGTGTGATTGTATTACTATCAGATACCAGATCAGCAAGGACAGCAGCATTGTCATGGTTTGCAAGTAGAATGGGAGATGTTTGCTTGTGTTCCTCCCACCATTTGGACATTGCAAAATATCCACCACAGACACTATTCAAATCCTTGTGGCAACCACAGCAAGCCCAGACAAAGTATGTCAAATATCATTTTTCTTTATCAGACATCATTTGATAAACATCCTTTCCCAGATCAATAACAAGATCTTCAGACATTCTTGCCAGATGAGCTCGCTGTGTTTCAAGAGGCAAAGCATTCCATATGCCAGTTCCACCAAGCTTTGAAATAACCTCATGATATTTCACATAAAACTTTGGCACAAGTTCTTGATTACCAGAATCAAGAATCTTTTGTTCACCCAATTGCTGTAAAACAGCAGACTTTTTGAGCTCCTCCAGTGTACAAACATCCTTCTTTTCCTTTGCACAATGATCTGTCATCATTTCAACCAGTTTGGCAAAGATATCAACTGTGTGTGGAAGAGATCCATGTCGTTTTCCCAAAGGTGAGCAGTTATATAGATCAGCAATTGTACCAAGCACTAGGTTCCAATCCTTAATTGACTCTTCACTAGAGCTATCAAAGGGTGGAGTAATGCCCAAAAAATGTGTAACTTGTTTTGCTCCATTGGATGATTCATAGTCACTAGCCTTCAGATTGATATGCTGTGAATAATACTGCACATTCTGATGACTAGTACCATCTCCACTTCCTGTTAGTGCCTCAGCATCAGCCATTTCAAAGCCAAGTTGAATTTGGCTTGCAACATATCCTTCCATAAGAATATGTGAAATAGTCCGACAGCTAATAGATCTTTTTGTTGTAATCCCAGCACTTTTGAGAATGGCTGTAATCACTGTACTGACATATTCCTTTAAACAGCCAGATTTGACAAGTAGGTGAATAAGATTCTGAGTTTCCTGAGTGTAAATACCCTTGTGCAAAAGCAAATGTGTGGATTTTTCACAAATGGCCTGTTGATGAGCTTCCTCTTTTGCCTGGATTACAGCCCTCTGTCAAAGGGTGATAGTGCTTTCACAATGCTTGCAAAAATAGGCAGCCTAAGAACGTGATTGTTTGAGGTTTTTCTGCACCAGAGAAAGCTTTCCCTTAGCTTTAGCCAGCTCTATCTGAGACCTATCCATAGTATGGAAAAGTTGATCCTGCAAATTGAAATGCTCCTTTTCAAGCTGTGCCAGAGTTTCACCATATGATGTAGTATCACAAATCAGCTGCTTTTGTTCAGCAAGATGCTGTGCATTAGTCACCTGAAAGATTTCTATTTTACTTTCAAGAATATCCTTGCAAGCTGCACCACACTGATGAGCACAATGTTCAACATGGAAACATTGGTAAAGCTCAGCTGATCAAGATTTTTCTACTTTTAAAGCCTCCAAAGCCTTGAAAAGTTCAGTCTCCAATAAAGACACTTGATTAGATAATGCCTGTTTGGATGCTTGCAATATGTTGACAGTGGCCTGTGCCTCTGAAAGCTGTGCTGCAAGTTCAGTGTTTCCACCACCAAGATTGGAAGTGAGATGTTGGGTTGGTAGGTCTGGTTGGGCTGCATTGAATTCAGCTATATTCTTCCTTTGGGCAGCAATAGTTGCTTTTGGTGGCATGTTGTTGAATAATCTAGATCTGATATTATTAGTTTTGAGTGCATGCAAATATAATGTAATTTGGGTACCTTTGGTGGGAAATTTCAGAAATATGGTTATAGTAATATATTGGGTTGTCTTCTTCACCAGATGGTATTATATAACCACCCATCTTTGATCTGGTCCACAACTGCTCAGACTCGAAAAAGAATGTGTATCTACAAACTTGGATATAATGGTGAAGGTATCTACAGAAATGTACTAATTCCAGGTCCACACGGTTGTCTGGAATGGGGCAGTCATAGGACATGCACCCCCTTTCTCAACTTGGCACCACCCAAGTGGGTCTGCTTTGTTGAGGACTACAAAAGACTAAATAGAAGTGTATGGATGTAACACAGCTGTTAGGGTAGGAAGAAATGAGTCTGGGGGGGTTGCCCACCATGATATATGAAATGACATGCTTGTACCATGCAGTTTCAGCATGTTGTTGCAACAAATGACTGTGGGAACACACTACAGTGGCTCTGCTTGGTGGGTAACCCTTCTGAGGAATAGAACTCAGCATAGAGTACACGGATTGCTTAGGTGTAAGAGAGTGGTCCAAACGAAATTTAGTGCTCTATAAGTCTCCGGAAACAAAAGTTCGGATTTTTCAATTTAAACCATTTAAATCAGCAAATTCTATCCCAAAATGGGGTGTTTCATGATGAAGAAGCACCATTTTACAAAAACGGCCTCCGGAGACGTAAAGAGCACGGAAAATCAGTAAGGGTTGTCTCCAGGACCTTAGCTGCATGATCAGTATACAATGAGTTCTATAGGTTTGAGTTTTCAGGCTATTTGAAGGGGGTTTTTGGCTGGTGTTTGCTGAGATCTTTGTATTCAAGAGCTTTTATTGACCATCTAGGATAGCAGAACTATTGTACATGTATATTAAATGCTCTTGAAAGTGACTCCAAGCCAATGGTGCTTTTGTGCCCACTTTAAATTGCTTGGGTCACTTGTTGGAGTGTTGAATGATGCACGCGCATTACATGGCATTGCCAAGCACTTTCGGTGATATGTGGAGATTGCCCACTCCCACAACCAAGTTTGAAGGCAGTGAGATCGCTAAAAATTGCCTAAAAAGGAAATTTCTATTGAACAGGTTCCTCGATAAGTTACTCCTCATCGCTCCTGTCATCTGTGACCCAAAACTATGATGAATACACATTAAGATGTGCCTTTAACCATGTGCATCACCTTGCATGTGACTGTGTATTGCTGTCATGCCTCAGGCCTTTTGAAGAGATATCAGGTTTGTCACACAGTTTTTCAAATTTTGAAGAGTTGGTCATCTCTTCAAAATTGCCACATGTCACAAGGCTTGAAGAGTCAGTTGTAACAGTAAGTAGTAAGTAATAAATTTTCTGTGTCTGCCAGTGTGCCACCAAATTTGCACCAATTTGCCTTCATCTTGAACTGACAATTTTTAAATGTGTATGCAACTTCAAGCTTGAGTTGCATCAATTGGGGTGGAGCCTCACAACAGCACACTGTACCAACACATTCAATTTATCAGTCACAGGTCACATGTAGTGTTGCTAATGGCTAAGCCAGTCAAATAATTAAAAGTGTGATAGAGCCTCAAATGAAATATCCAAAATACTGCAGATATTTGACAGGGTAGATACCCCTGAGAGCTGGGGGGTCCTCTGCCAACACTAGTGCTGTGCATGGCCTGGCCTGAGGCCATGAGCAAGGCTAAGCCAGGCCTAAATAGGCCAAGCCAAGCCAGGCCAAAATGGCAACTTCATGATGGCTTTGGCCTGGCCTGGGATCCTGAAAAGCCAAAGCCAGGCTGTGAAGCTGTGGCTTTTGTGAGCAGAGGGAACATTTATTTGTGGCTTGAGTTATTAATAACACACATCATCAAACTTTAATTTATCAATGTTGCATCAAAACACCCACTGGCATTCTCTGTCATTTTTCATCTTTGTTGCCATTGCCCATCTTTATGGCTCCTCATTCACCTATCTGCACTTCCCTCTCAACCTTCTTCTTTTTAGCCCAAGTACATGTACAATGTAACCCTTTGTGGCTCATCCTTCAACTATTCATGACAACAATTTGCACAACACTTGCTCACCATTTTTGCTTCAACTTGCACTGTTTGTGCTCCTCTGTCTTCTGTGCCAAATATGTCCACCCCCAAAACCATCAAACAACTTGTCAAGGAGATCAATGCTCTCTCAAGCTCTTTTTCAGATGCTGTACCAAAGGGATTGAAAGATGATAAAATCTCGTCTGTCCTGAATATGAAGGAAGGTGTCACTCCACATGAAACCTTCAACTGCTGATTTGATGTGTTGTTTGGGGAGGATTGTTGTGATCCTGGTGGCAGCCTTCACCATATTTTCCAGGGCAAACTTGGGATGGGTCTTGTCATATCTTACCTTTCAAAACTCAACTGGACCAAAGATTTTCCCTTAGATCTCATAGAGCTCAAGTTGCAATGCCTTGTCAGTGAGCTGAAACATCTTCAGTGAGTACCTAAATGATCATTATCCATTTTTATTGATGGATGAGTGGATGTACCTTGCCCAGCATGAACTGTCAACCCTGCCATAAAGCTCAAGGACATGGCCAACACTGAGGCCCCTCAACTTTCCTTCCAGCACAAAGCTGTCCAGGATTTTCACTCTCAACAAGCCAACAATGACACTCCTGCATCTTCAACACCAGATGCTAATCCATTCTGATGATTCAACTTTCTGATGGACATTGGCAAATTGTGAATTTCAGACAAAGAGTGATTGAGAGATGAAGGTGTTGTATATCCAGGCCATCTTCATGGCACTGTTGTATATATTCTCAATCAACCACTGCCTGGCTGCCATTGATCAACAGAGTCTTCCTGTGATGGCTGGTGGAATCCATAAGTTCCACTGTCCTTTATAAATGCTGGGACTGCAGTTGAGTTTCTATCACTCTTTTACTAATTCCACAGATGCCTCTTTCTGCTACTTCCTGGTGCTTTTTGACATTTCTTAAATATATTTGCAATCAACCACTGCCTGGGAGCCACTGATCAGAATAGTCATCCTGTGATGGCTGGTGGAATCCATCAGTTTTACTGTCCTTTATAAAAGTTTGGACTCCAGGTAGATTTCTATCACTCATCCACCAATTCCCTTAATCTATCATACTTCATATTCCTGGTCATTGTATTTTATATCTGTATACTGTTTGTTCAGTTTGCACCATACATTTGAGAAGATCCATTCTGTTTGCACTGGTGAATTTAGCCAGTGATACCATCCTTTAAATAACATTCCCAGAACATATATCAGAATTGTATATAATATGAATATTTTATATATTTTAAGGCCATATATAGCCTGATCCTTTACCAACCAAAACCCTGATGTAATAGTCTCCATTTCTCTCGATAAGTTCAACTGGCCTACGCACTGTCCCCAGCACATGCCTCTTCAGTCCTTTCGACGTGAGGTAGTTCATCACCCTCTCAGAGTACATTGACCAATTCGAACCATCTGCTTGTAGTTTTGGAATTGTGAGGGTCTGATTCAATGAAGATGTCGAGGACATGTGGGAGATATCAGCAGGGCCCATAACCTGTAGAAATGGCAGGGGGCCGAAAACGAGAGAACTATAAGGTAAGAGACCTCAGTGATATGTAAAGCACTGAGGTGTGAGGTTGCAAACAAAAACTCAAACACGATTATGTAATATGACTACTAACCTAAATAGGATGTCGTAACAAGTTCAACATACAGTAACACTAATAGGAAGAAATTCTATGAAGATTGTTTCAAGTCAGCTATGTGCATCATTGGTTACCAGACTATTAATATTTTATGATGGTGATTTCATTTTGACTTTGAGAATTTGTAGTGAGAATTTGGTGCAGTATGATATCATGCTGAGATGGACATGCTACCAACTCCTGAGTGGCATAATAGCTAGTGACATTCTATCTCTTGTTAATGCTAGAAACCCCTCCCCCTTTTCTTTCCCTTGATGAATCCCCAGCAAGTGTTCTAGGATTGATGTTGTCACCTAGTTTGGAACCCACAGCCATTACAGTCGATTCAAAGGACTGTGATATGCTATTAATATCCTGATATTGATATGAGCTGCCTTTGCAACCTCATAATTCTTTCTTGAATCCCTTCTTCTCTTGAGTATTTTTGATAATTTATGTAAGCCAAGTGCGCTAATTATACTATCGTGGACCCGACCTACGGCAGGAGACGATCGCATCACGCTGTCTGGTCTACTGTGTGCATTGACATGTAAGTCATGGTCATAGGAATTCCGAAAAACCTTGAAAAGCCTTTGTTTGAAAGTGTCCTTCAGTGGAGGATCGAATCACTCGTGCCTGGGTACCTCATGGTGATCCATCGGCGGCACTAAGTAATTCTGGGGTGAGAAATGAAATCATAATTATCATTCTGATACTGACAGCTGTAGGCATACTCTCTGCAAGCTGAGCACTCAACTACCATACCTACGTGCCCGATTCCCCCACGGGGCTGATCACTATAACTGTGAATGTAATTAACTCAGCAAAATTGATTCCTCCGACCTCGCCTCCGACCTCGCCTCCGACCTCGTTGCAGAATCCAGATTGCCGGTCATCCGTGTGCTGGTGAGTCAGCTGGATTATTGCGTCTGATCCCCTCTCTATAAAGGACACAGTACAATGACATTGGCGTTTCCGATACCTCTCCACCTTTCCATCTAATGTCGGCATCCTCGCATTCCCTTTCAACAGAACCTGCACTGCCCCAAGAGAAACCGTTCAGTCGAGGCTTTTTCGATAAAACCAACTCAACATCACGGCAGGTATACCTCCGCATATTCATCCCTGCCTGCTTTCTCGTCGTCATCATTGTATTCGTGATCTTTCCCCTATATTGGGGTTCTCTTTGGAAAACTCCAACTGGCAGGCTCGAAGGCTGGGTTGTTGTGCGCTAATTTCCCTCAAGTTATTTGTCCTATACAACCCATGGAATTGAATCACAGGACTTTGATGGAGGTGTAGTAGGAGCGGCTGTGACTAAAGGGCTGACTGGGGCGTCGAATCCATACCCAGTGATATGGAGGGCTGTCAACGCGAGTGGATTCCATGGCCCCGGCCAATTAGGTGACGCAGTAATCGAGCATAGGGCATGGGTTGCAGTCACCAGTTGCGTCTTCTTTTGTTTGTGTTGATTCTGCAGCATGACAAATTCGCTCCAGTCAATAAAGGGGCAACAGCACGATTGCAAGATTCTTATCGTACGCCGAACGCTTCGTACAATGGTTTAGATGCCATTACCGTTTACGCTAATGAGGCGCGGAACGAAAATGCATTGTGTGTCGCAATCCTTCAACGCCAAGCTGTCATTCTGACCCCTGTCATAGCCGAAACCTGATACGACCATCTGTCTGTTTTCCTACTTTGACAGATCTTGGCAACTTATTTATTCTCCTGCCTTGTACAGTTCCAGACGTCACTTGAAGCTATAGGTCAATCGTTCGCACTGCAGTCTGTCGCCCAATTGGTCTCGTCATCAGGTCAGGCTAACTATACCTTGCTACTCTCCGAGTCACCACAAACGATCCTCACCCCCATCTCCTACACGACAAACAATCTTGTTCCCTTTGATGTACCTGTGTGCGTTGTTCTTCCTCGTTGCATTGACAATCAATTAATTTGCATAGTGCGACCGCCGTAACATTCGTTGGTTTGATCTATCAACTCATCCTTTCATTCTTCGTCGTCGTGAGTTTTTCCCTCACTTTCTTTTGTTCTCTTCAGCTCATTGTTAGTAGATGATCGGGTATTCAGCACGCGAAATCTCAGGGCTAAACAGGTTCCTCACCCTCCAGTCACTCCTCGTGACGAGATTTGTTTCTTCTTTCGTCTCTTTCTTACTCATCTCAGTGGGTATTTGCTGTGTCCGTGAGTTTTTCACACTTAATCTGCATATCTCCAGCTGTTCTACTCCCTCGTGACCCTCGCGTTTCAAGTCGATTTCAGTCGCAAATTCGGTGACAGCGGCTTCATAGTCTTCTGGATGTTGAATTGGGTCGGGATGCTATCAGTGTATGCCGACCTCATTATGCCCCCCTTTTACGCAATTGCTGACATACCACGTCTACCACAGCGGCCTCGCACTCGAGGCCCTCATCCCCTTTCTTACAACTCGATTCATCCCGTTCTTCATGCTTATATGGATCATTGGTAAGATTTTCATTGGTTTTGCATAATTACTCCTGTAATTCTTTCCAAGTGAATGTCTCCGTCTCCTCCTCACCTCTCGAGGTATTGCCGTCAATCTTTCGATACGGCTACGCTACCCCGTTTTACAACATCTCTCATGCGATGAGATGTATCCTGTTCGGAACCAAAAATGCTCGTGCGTCTGACTACCCCACCTTCCTCGATTCTTATCTCATCTCATCCTCCGTCTTTAGTTGGCCTGAACTTCGGTATCTTAATAGCCTGGGTGGCTATTTCGTGTGCCACGTTACCCCTGATTCAGTGGATCGTGAGGAGGAGGGATATCATGACAGAACTAGGGACGGGGCCGCAGGAGGGTGATACGTCGGCTCTGGAAACTAAAGTTGAATCGGATGGGAAGCCGAGCTATGGGCCGTAGTCAACGATGATAATAGGAAGGTTTGGCTGTGATATGGGCGTTGGTTTGGATCGGATCTTCAAGCAGTTCGAGCCGTTCGGGTGGGCAGGATCGAAATGCTTAACTTGTGACTGCATTACGAAGTCTGAGGTGCATGCTATCAGTTCCCAGGTGAGGGTAGCATCGGAAATTAAAGAGAGAGGATTATTAATGGTACACGTCCTTAAGATTTAATACTAGTTATATGGATACATCTACGTCCGGGTCGAAGTATACACTCAACAAACCAATGAATTGTATTGAACGTTCTGGAGATGACGAGGGCGTGATGGCCCTGGGAAGGAAAGTTGACTACTTGGAGATCCTGAGGTATCAGGTCTATTAATATTGGCGAGTAGCATATTTGGGCTATGTACTGGGACAGGGCCGACTCGGAGAGCTGTTAACGTGGCTCCTTGTTGAATGACCTTTTGAGGTAATTGCAAAGCCTGCAGATATGCAATAGATGACGGTTAGAGCCCAGCATCCATCTTCCACTAGATGTTTCGTGGACATTCATTTATTTCGACGAGTCCATCACTTCCTTGGCTCATAACAGATTCATTTACCATCCAATACTACTCTAAACATGGAACGCCGATTAGGCATACAGTGGTCTTAAATCAACGGCAATGGTGCCTAATCCAACGCCATGCCCGATGCATTGCTTGAGACCAGTGGTACAAATCGCAAACGTCGACGCCTTTCGTCCTAACTCTGGTCGGGTGGGAGTAAAATTGTCCGATATTGATTACTTTTTCTGCGTTCTACCTTGCCATTTACTTAGACACAATAAATAACAAATATTTAATTCCCTGCAGCATTTCTACCTCCCGTCCGGATTCTCCGAGTCATAAATAGGGCAAAGTTGATCCCATGCAGCTAATAAATTGTAAGTTAGCGTAGGCAAAGCAAGCGATGGCGGAACTTTACCAGGGGGATCCTCTGTGGCGATGGTGTCCACATCCTCTGCGAAAACGACGGCGAGCCCTCTGAAAATGTCATAAGCGTCGTGCCAGTAAGAAAGGAATGCCTCGTACATGTTAAGATGCCAATCGATGTGACTAGGTGGGGCAATGGTAAAATTAATACTGTTTAAGGGCACATTCATCTCACCAATGCAAAATCCATGGGCCTGGATTATCCGTTGCAAATCGGATAGTTACGTTATCGCCAGCCACGCCTGTCGACACAACATCACGGCGCACCTGTTTAAGTTGGAGATGATGAGGTGAGCGATAAGGGAAGGAGGGTGGCACGTACGGGGTTGGCAAAATTATAGACCGAGCTTCCCGCACTTCTCACAACGTCGAATGCATGCTACAGAACGGAGTGGTTAAAAATGGTGAACTTAAAAGATCTGGAATTCATACCCCATGAAGATGGAAAGGATGCTGTGAGTTGGGCGGGTTCGTGAGTACATATATCCTCAGACGGCAGCCAATTCGACTTACAGGGCTACCAGCCGCACCTCCAGGAATTGACAGTTCTATGACCTTGTTCGGAGGCAGCACATAAACGTCCCCCGCAGGGAGAAGTTCTTGAGCGGTTCTAGCTCCGCTCAGAATTTGCAGAAGGACAGGGGCTGTCGGAGGTTCAAACGTGGCACCGTTAATAGTAAAGTGCAACGTGGAGATATCGAATAAAATATTCAGATTAAGATTCACATCAGCAGCCCCGGGCGTGGGTACGCCGGGTGCTCCAGGATTGCTTAACGGATGTAGGTTCGTCTCCAACAATGGATTGGAATTGGGTACTTGAGTGGTAGTTGGGTCGGCGTTCGGGGAAAGAATGTAGCGAAGGATAGCGGAATTCAGCCCTCCGGCAAAGCCAGTGGAACCGAGATTGGGGTTTGCACGGATCCAATAATTCTTAATTGGCTGATTGGCATTGAGAACGAAGGAATATCGTTGGCCGGCGAATATTTGTATTGAGTCGACGGTCAGAGGTTGAACGTTGATGCCATCGACCTCAATGATAGTCTGAGGGAAAACCCAATCAACATTCATGGTAATTTTGATGATAACACGGCATATTTACCATAGTGTGACCGTCGATCGAGAACGTATAATTAGGGTCGCACGAAATAGAAACAAGGCGGAAGCGGTACCGCAACCCTTTAATGACATGTACGACAGCAAGAGGTGTGGTCGGGCCAGCAGCATACCGGCCTTGTCCATTGATGAGGGTAGAATCTGCAGTAGGTACAAGCCCCGCAGCTAGAGATGGAACGTGATACCTACACAAAAGGTGATTTTCGGTGAATTTTTTGTTGGGTGTAAGGTACAAACGTACCAATCTGCAAGCGTAATCACAGTGGAATCTATCGAAAAAATTGATACCATATCTTGACCTCCAATGTGCACATGTTGGGCTTACCATCATCAATGTCGTACCTGATCGTACGCGAGAACATCAGTACTGATCTCGACATGGCGAATGTGCAAACTTACAAAAGTCTGTGGGGGTCCAATAAGTCGTAAACAACCAACACCCCTCGAAGGCCATCACAGTATTGCGCAGCTTCATACTGAAATTGAAGCAATGCAAACGAGATGCTGGAAAGGAATACTTACCGTAATGCGAATGATACCAGAATGTCCCGGCTTGGTCGGGAACACGGAATTGGTACAGAAAAGAATGTCCAGGAGAAATAGGACACTGGGTCACGCCAATCGGGCCGTCCGCCCAGTTTGACTTCTCTTGAAATATCCCATGCCAATGCTAATGTAGACACAGTGAACAGATAAGAGCGTTATGATGAAATATACTTACGATACTCGTGGCCCTCAGCATGGTGGTGTCGGTGAGAGAGTCGATGACATTCAGAGAGAATGTGTTTCCCTAAAGATGATGTCAACTTCAGGAAGGCACCTTGAGAGGTCCGTCTTTCCTTGAAACCCTTAATTAGAGGAGCAGGAAACGAAGCACTGTTTGCAGTAGCTCCAGCCAATACAGCTCTATTAGGACAATTCAGCGACGCACGGCGGGACAGCAACGAGAAATTAACGCACGATCTAGAAAAGCCATCTGGTGATATATTCTTATTGACTATGTTGAGATTAGCACTTGGGCCAATCGCGGCGTGCGCAGTCGCAAATAGAGTCACAACGAGAACTAGAAATAAGTACATGACGCACACAAGTCTGGCGGCTTATTTCTGAAAGGTGAGTATAATGTCTTTATATCCGGTAGAGAGGGATTAGGCATCAAAGCGGTTTTAAGTGGCCGGAGGTGGTAATGGTGAGGCTTGAGATATTTGTTTCAAGGTGCCTCATGTTCCTGAAAAGCAGGATCCATATCAGAAAGAAAGAAGATGGTGGTCAGTGGCCCAAGAGAGAGACCACTTTTCGGCGCCCGACGGCCTGAGAGAATATCTTGTTAATGCGGGGTTCCTATCTGCGTTGCCATCCCGAAGATCATTCCATCATCCTATGGATGGGCGTCAGTCGAGGAGACGTAAGGGTCTTTGGCGATGGAAGTGCGTTCATTGGGCAAACCAGGACATGACAGCGTTAGTAATCAAGGAACCAGTTGATATGAATCGGATGGATGAACGACTCACTCGTCGAAAACTCTCCCCCGACAGTCGCACACTGAATCAACAGCCGTTGCCCATACGATGAAACAGGAGGCAGATTATATAAAGCTCACCACTAGGGGTTATTCATTTAGAGCGGGGTATAAAGATATCTTATCGAGAATTCGTGCGAGCTCAGGACTTCTAGCACCCTCAATGATCTCTAAAGCAATCACCTTTTTCTTGGTAGGCTCTGCGCTCGCTTCAGCGGTTAGTGTCTATAGCGACAACTCGGGCGTTGACTCACAGAAGCCGTATGAATAGAGTGTCGTGAAAAGAGATCCACCTGTCTTGACAGTACAGAGAGTTGTCCACGCAATCGTGGATGAGTCTCCCTTCATCGTGGATAGGACGACCACTGTCGTTTGGACGTGAGTACTTTTGCTTTACAGCGATCCAGTACTCAAAACTTTCGCAGCCAAAGCACGAGCATCCTCACGAGTGATACGGTGACTGCGACAACGACTAGTATTTGAGCATATGTGTGCTGGTGCAACAGTGACAATTTGTGAAAATAAATAAATATTCCTCACCGTAACATGTTGTTTTGGGTCTTTCCTTGGTAAATATTCTGCCAGCTTGAAAAACGGAGGATAGTAAGATTAGCAGTCATTGGCCAAATGGAGCCCTTCGAAGCCGTGTAACGCGATGTCTCGGCGTGCGTCATATCACATTTGTGGTTCGTGTGGGGGGATTAAGTCCTTGATGTTACTGTGCGGGGATTAGGTCCATTTCTTCGCCCTGGTGACGATAGCGGCAACCGTTGTTGATCGGAGTCAACCCATGTAGATGAGGCAAATACCACGTCCTTCAAAGGAAAATGCCAGGGAAGCAGGTGCATGTGGAACTGCTGTAGAATTGGAGGTGTAACAGCATGTGCCAAGAACGACTGACAGATGCCATGTCAAAAACTGAGGGTTGGTACGTTAGAGGCAATATTGCTTAGTGCTGCGTACTGTGTAATGCGAACATCGGGGGAGCACAAACCGCTCTGAACGTGGGGATGATCCGCATTCATGCCGAGAATAAGGGGATCTCGGTTGGGTGAATTATACGGCGTAAGTTGACTATCGGGTGACGCCACGCATAACTCTGGCGGTTTTGAGTAGGCGAGGAACACGGAGTCGTTACTTGAAGGACGGATCACGTGACCGGTTGGGTGTGTAGCGAGCCGTTGTGTCACAGTGACTATCAGGGGGTGCCAGCAGCAACTACAGTACTTACCTGCAAACTAACCAGAGTTGGAACAACTCCGACGGTTAGTACGTAGTAGTACTAGCCTGAGTTTGCGTTTGCGGGTAGTTGCTATGTAGTTGCTGCTGGCACTTTGAAGAAGATTATCATGTCTAAATTTCCACCAGAACTCTTTGACCGCATCATCGACTTCCTGTACGATGATATAGTTGCCCTCAGAGCTTGCTCTCGTGTTTCCCGACAGTGGGTAGCCTCAAGCCGACTCCATCTCTTCCACACTGTTAACCTGCGCCATCGCACGAGAAAGGGCACGCCTTTCACCGACTGCCATAATCTATTCGAAATTATATCCACCTCCCAGGAGCTATCATCCTATGTCAAGCATGTTGAGGCACATGGAGGACTTCCCATCGGTGTCTTTCCCGAACCTTGTCTTCCCTCCCTTCTAAGGGTCCTTACGTCCCTTCGCACGCTACACATCCTACCAACACCAACACTAAATACCACGGTCATCATGAACAATTTAGCTGTAGCATCGATCCGATCTGCCGTTTCCACATCGTTGGAAGAACTCAAGGTCCATACATGCATATTTCCGTACGCCGCGGACGTGCTGCGCATCCTCCATTCATGCCCCCATTTAAAGATTCTAAATCTGTCAAACATTCGCTTTCGTTTTGAGCCCACGACTGTGGAGGCTCTGTTTGCCGACAACGAATGGCGTGCTCAAAGGAAGGCGGAAGGTAGCGCCAGGGTCGACACTATCTCTCTTGATTCAGCAATAATCGCTGATTCTTTTCTCCATCCGTTATCACCGATTGATATTTCTACCGTTAAGGAATTAAAGGTCAAAATACATTCCGAATTTACCGGGATAGAGCTTATCAAAGCCGCATTCTCCCTCGAACGACTTGAAGTCGATATAATTACAGACAGTGAGTCTGTTACCTTTTCTGGTTCTCGTGATATCAATCCTTCACAGTCAAAGAAGACCAACTTGGCCCTCTAATCCTGAATAACAGTTCAAGACTACGCTCCCTCGTGCTTCGAGTTCCGGTCTTCCTGGACAGATTTGATCCACTTCCCTGGATGCACTCCCTCCTCTTGACAATTCCCTTGACAAACACCCTCGAAGAATTTTCGGTGGAGGTCACAATAGATATGCCTCCTCCACATCTTACATTGCCAGTATACGAGACCAGCATCCTCGGATGGAAATCCATCGACACGCTCCTTGTGCAACCTCAATTTTCGAAGCTCAAACGCGTTCGCTTCGATTTCTCGCTCGACAACACCTTAGGCGATCAACTTGTCCCTTCCATACTCGATGATATCCTGTTACAACTCCCCGCACTGAATTGTCAAGGGATTCTGTACATCGATGCGTGCGAGCTTAGATGAGAGTCCAGTATATCTCATCGCATCTCATACGGCTGTAGTGCCATTTAGCAGGCTTCGTCGGATATACCTTTGCCCCACCCTCAGTTCCACCCGCTAGAATTAGATCCGAACTACGTACCATGGGCACCGACGCTCTACCTTGGTCTTACTGTCCATCAATCATAGAAATCCTGTCCGATGCATGCGGCGGCTCGTACCTCGTATAAGTACCTGGAACAGGGTAATGGGTAGGAAGCGCTGCGCTCCCCAATCGCTTGCTCGATTTCTTCTTTCGCATGTCCACCTTCCTTCCACAGGAACTCATTGACAACATCATCGACCAGTGTCATGAAGATCCCCCCACTGTAAAGGCCTGTGCACGTGTGTGCAAAGCATGGCTCCCGTCGTCGCGCATCCATCTCTTCCACTTCATAACCTTGCGACCGCCTGCAAAGCCCACCAGAAAGTCACTCTTCGTCAGAAGGATCACAGATTCCCAAAGACTGTTCCGCATGCTTCAGTCTTCTCCTGAAATCGCCTCATACATCCGCGATTTGTCGATCTGTGAGGGAATGGTGGGAAGGGAATGGATTTCTCAGGAGAAGACACTGCCTGTTCTTCTGAGCATGCTTAAGAACACACGGAGATTCAAACTTGAACGTTCAGCGTCTATGCAAATATCGTGGGTAGATCTTCCCCAGGAGTTGCAAGATGCGCTTGGTGGTATCATAGCGTCGCCATCGCTTTCAGAGCTCTCGCTCGTTGGACTGGTCTTTGACCGCCCAGCGGACCTGCATTCGTTGCTACAGGCATGCACAAATTTGAGGGTTTTACAGGGGAATCATGTTCTTCTCCGCGATGGCAGCTCATTGCCGGTTGGTCTGCAAGAGAACCTTCGGCGTGCGCCACTAGATGTCTTGGTACTCGGTCCTAGAACCTCGAGTGCTCTTATCGACTGTCTATTGCACCCGGAATCAAGTTTTGACGTCACCACAATCCGCAAGTTGAGTATCGCAATCTCTGAGAATTTTGCAGATTTTGGGAAACTTCTGCGTTCGACATCCTCTATCGAATCCCTTGAAATCGTATTAATGAACGATAGTGCGTTCCCAACAGTTTCTCTAGCGTTTATTCTATGCTTATGTCTTTCATCCTCCCCACCCAGTCGACCTCAAAGCTTATTGGTCCATCCCTTCTACTGAACGCTTCGACCTCAGTCATAACCCCCACCTTCGCGTGCTTGACATCAAGATTGATGTCATCCAGCGTCAAGACGATCCCTTACCTTGGCTTAATGATATCCTCTTAACGGTTAAAGCGCCCAATGTCCTCCAGTACATCAACATCGTACACGCCGTATACCTTCCAGCACCGTACATGGACCACTCGATCAATACCACAATCTTTGATGAGTGGGCGAATATCGATCTGACGTTGACCAGCCTGGAGTTTGGGAATCTAAGGAAGGTAAAGCTAGATTTCATGTTGGAGAATCCTCTTGGTTTTGGAGTTGCTCCAAGGTTTATGAAAGAAGTTGACTTGCAAAGTCCGATGTTAGAGGCCAGTGGCTTATTGACGGTCGGTGCCTTTGACACTAGTTGAATCACCTGAGCTTCGGGGTACTTAGCTTGGAGTTGTAATCGGTACTTCTTGCAGTTCTCGAGATGCACGGTAGCCAGTTGTCCCACGAACAGTGACGAACTCGACTTTGAAATCTTTTAAGACTGCATGTCAATATTAGGGTTGTTCACAGTAAAACCCCCAACTTGCTACAATGCAGGGGAGATTGTTGAGCAGGCAGGTCACCATAGAAGGCATCCATGCACAGTGAAATGCATCTTACACTACATACCTTGTGTGTTAGTGGGTTCTTACGATGGTGGTGGTTAGAGGAAGAGAACTGCTTGTATTACTACTGACAAGTACAGCACTTTATATACATTTACAGTATGCACATGGACCAGGTTTATGTACATGACTCAAATAATGAGTCAACGAGGTATTGGATTTTCAACACCCCCCCACAAGTAGTGCAGCATCTGAAAGCCATAAGAGGCTGTGTGTGCACTTACTTGACCTTGGTAAATTTAATACCTAGGTGCTCTCTGCATTTGAGGAATAAGGTGGTAGAAAGGTTCTTCATGAACATATCTGCTGGATTGTCTTTTCCTTCTAGAAATACAATAGAGACTTTGTCATTTTCTATGCATTCGTGAATGTAATGATTAGAGTTTCAAAGTCCGGTCGGGTCCGGTTGTTCAGCCATTTCGGCCCCAACCGGACCCCAACCGGTTGGTCATTTGCATCAAAAAGTACCAACCGACAACCGAACCGGGTACAACCGGTTGGTGTCGGTTGCTCAGGCGGTTGTGACCGGTTGAGACCGGTCGCAACCCGACCTGGTTACAGTCGGTTGCAGTCGGTTGGGACCAACTGCAACCGACATCTACATAGTCACTTACAATACATACTGACTACTAATATTACTTTTTCTACTGTAATTTAAAATATAATATAATATACAAATAAATAAAACAATCCCCCCCTCAAGGTGGGGGGGATGGGGAACACTGACAACGGTGGCCATACTCGCTGTTGAGGCGAGGGATGGTGGACGAGAGGGGGGGACGGCAGACAAGTGGGGGGATGGCAAACGCGAGGGGGGGGACGGCATACACGAGGGGGGGGGACGGCAAACACGAGGGGGGGATGGCAAAGTGAGGGGGCACGGCAAAGGTGACTCGCAAGGGGGCAGACAGCAAACACAAGGGGGCAGGCGGCAAACGCGAGGGGGCACAGCAAACGCGACTCGCAAGGGGGCAGGCAGCAAACGTGAGGGGGCAGACGGCAAACATGAGGGGGCAGATGGCAAGCACAAGGGGGCAGATGGCAAACGCGAGGGGGAGGACGGCGGATGACGGGGGCGCAGTGGACAAGTGGGGGGGGATGGCAGACAAGTGGGGGGGACGGCAAACGAGAGGGGGAATGGCAAACGAGAGGGGGGATGGCAAACGAGAGGGGGGATGGATGAGAGGACAGCGGACGTCGTAGAGGTGGTCGTCATGGGGGAAAAGTTGAAATGGTTGAAAAAAAAAGATGATGCATCTTGATCCCCAGTCAACAATCGGGTTTTTGCGAGAAATTAAGAGAAATTGTCAGACATCGAGTGACTGGAAATGGAGGACAAAGGAAATCCTGCTCAATAGTGGATCAGGAGAAATTATAGGAAATTATGTACCGTTGTCTGACACTCGAAACACTCATAATGGCAGGTAAAGAATGCCAAAAGCGGAATTTATTTACATTCCATTGATTATCAGGTTAGGACATTATCGATCGATACCGTTACGCCGCGCTCGTATCCCCGCGTCCATACCCGTCCCAGCGCTCGTACTAATCCCACCTATTCCTCCCGTCCTCACCACCACCTATGCCTGCTCTACCCAGTGCAACAGTCTCCATCCCTGCTCTAACCCCAGAACATTGCGTGCAGACGATTCAATTGCAGTCGTATTCTTCGTATCCACCCATGTGATGGGCATAGTCAGTCTTCAGCAAGTTGTTGGGTTCCTAGGGAACGTGAGTAAAATTGGGGAGCACATGCTATGAACATACCGATCTTTTTTGCCTTCCGTGACGCCTTTTGCTGTAACAGTAACTATGTGAGCAAGCAGTCCCTCTACAGAAACGTGAACTTACAGCTGCGGATGCCAGATCCTTGTATTTCTATAGAAACGTCGCGTGGAGTGAGCGGAGCACATGCCAATGTAACGAGAGTCAGTGTACCTTTTTAGCCTCGTGCGTGAGTGACTTGTAGTGCTTCTCGAATGCATCCTTCGAGCCGTCAGGATGTTGTTCTAACCACTCTTTCATGCAAAAATTCCTGGTTATATGTCAATCAATGATCGGAAAAGCAGTTGACGGGAGCACGAACTTATCTGTCAAGCCCTTTCCTATGATGGCGGGCAGGGCTAACTTGGCACGTTTCGTGGACGTCACGGGCCCCAGGGCCAGGGTGATGGGAGTGCCAATGGTCGTTGTCGAGGTGTGGGCAGTGCATTGCGTGGAATTTGAAAAAGTAGTTCCCACGAGATCCCCAGGAGTCGTCTTGCCTGTAGCGATGCTTGTCGAGGTGTGGGCAGTGCATTGCGTGGAATTTGAAAAAGTAGTTCCCACGAGATCCCCAGGAGTCGTCTTGCCTGTAGCGATGCTTTCGGGTACAGCAGTAGCAGCAATCGCAGTAGTAATGGTGGTCGTGGAGGTCGAAGAAGTCGAGCTTGAGGAAGCTGTGACGAGGCGATCTGAAATCACGGGTACGGCGAGTGTCGGAGTGTTGTCCAGTTCCCCGTAAATTTCATCCCTATGAAACATCGTCAAAGTAGATCCAGAAAGCTCTCATTTACAATGGATGCTCACAGCGGATCAGCAAATGTGGTGGTTGCTTGTCGCTGGGATAGCTCAGTCCCAGCAGATATGCATGACAGGGGCAAAGACATACAGTCTTCGCATCCACAGAGGAAGTTGAGGATATGTTGCTGGTCCCTGGAGAAGCGAGAGGATGTACGAGTGTAGCTTTGTTACTGCTCGAACTATCACGATTCTCATCCTCGCTGATCTGGAAGAGGGCCAGGTCGTCGAGGGCTTCCCGTTTTCGTTTCAAGCTGCGCGCAGCCTGGCGATCACCCCCTTCGCGATCGGCTGCCTTGAGATGATTGTGCTTCCATGACGCATACGCTTTTGTAGCCCACCGGTTGATTTTCCAGTTTCCCTCGCAGTACCTGAAGAACTCAAAATCGGGCTCGTTCAGCATCTGACCGTTAAAGTAACTATATGCCACCTCGCTGGCCTTTCCCCATGACGCTGGTGCAAGATCCGCAGTACTCAGTGCTTGCCATAGTCGGCGGGCCTTTTGTCCAACCTTGACAAGTACCTCCTGGGCAACAGAGACGCCATCGACAGTTTCAAGGTAGGGGTATCGATCTTCATCCTCATCCTCTTTCGCGCGTCGGCCCCGCTTCTTGTATCTAGTCGCCAGTCCATCAGTCTCGCCAACCAGATTCTTGGAGTACGCCTCGAAAGACTTTGCAGTCCAAAATCGAATGTCCCGGAAATGCTTCGGATCCAGAGGCGGAGGGAGATCTTTGGCGGAAGGTAATGCTTTCGAGTGCCCAGACGTGATGCCGCCCAGTTCAGGAACCTTTTGGATTAACTTCTCAAGCATTTCTCTGTTAAAATTACTGTCAAGATTGCGTCTCGTCACATTTAAGAGGCATACATACTGGGTATTGATGAACTTGGTCTTCCAGGTCACTATGTCCATCTGTTGATCACGAATCTGACTCTCCAATTCAACGATCTTCTGTCGTTGGCGTTCCACAAGGAGTTGTAACTCCAGGTATGCAGTCTTGCCACGAGCACCGGAGACACGGTCCTCAGGAGAGTCACTCGTTACATGATCCAGAGAAGGAGATAGGAAGTTCTACATGTCAAAATGTGTGAGTATTGATTTGATGCGCATATATCGATCTCTCACCACAGAAAGATTCCGATCATGAGAAGGCACAGCAGTCGGACCCAGCAGCAAAGAAAGATTAGGACCATAAGCATGAGCATAAGAATCAACTGTGTCAGGATATCGGTGTGAGCCAGAGAATATTGCGTTTGAAGGTGATATTTGGGAAGATCCAGCCAGTCCGATGGGAGAACCGAGAGCCATGTGTAAAACCAGACACCACGACAAAGGAAACCAGCAAAAGAGTGTAGGCAACAATGAATGGCTTCTTGAGAGCACACGGTGACATACAATGGGGATGCGAGAGAAAGACGAGGAGGTGGTTACGAAGAGAAGGGTGTTGAAGCAAGTGACATCATGAAGTTGTCACATTGGCTTCGCTTCAACCAATCCTCTACTCATCTGTCTACTCCAAGTCTTGATGGCTGAAATCCTTGCTTTCACCTCCAACGATACATGCCTTTCACTTTTGCGGATGGCGAACGAGCAAATGTTACATGACAGTGGCAATCGTGTCTATCTCAAGATGAAAGCAGAGTTGCAGCAACTTCGGTAACTTTTGCATATGGTTTTCCAACAGAGTTGATCTACTCACTAGCAACATGATAGATCTTTGCTTCTGGCAGTCCCCAGCGAGTCTCCAGCTACTCCAACTTTCCTGGATAATCACCCCGTCTTGGCAATTCGAACTTTGCGATCTAGAGCTCGGCTTGTCTACCGCGTCCACTATCCTCTTGCTGTAGTATTCTGAATGTGCTGTGACTCGTATTTTTCACTGAAGTGCAATCCTCAGCCTCACCAGGCCCCGGAGGACATGAAGCAACCTGTCGTTGACGACTCGGAACTGGATGATATCACACTCGTGGATATTGTGCAAAATTCAAAATTGCTTGAAATGTAGATATCACCATGGTCTGTTACGTGTATTGCTAGTGCTGTACTCTTGCTGTCAATAACTGTGTAATTATTCATTATCATCATTGTTGCCGTTACCATTTTGATTGTCATCATCGTCACCCAACAAGCCATGCAATGAGACTAACTTGAGCAATGGTGCATCCATCAGCACATATTGGTTCTCTGGTGTGATGATCTCCCCCTCTCGAGTGACTTGAAAATCCGGAAACATGGAAACGACAGCAGTGATGGCCTTGACATCCACGATTCTTAGGGCAGAATCCCCGTTGTAGCGGCACACATGTGTGGTGCGATGGGATTCTATAAGCAGTTCATTGTCCGGTGGACCAAAGAGGGATATGAGCGCCAGAGAAAAAATCTCATGGTGGAATTGTAACCGAAGGAAATATTGGACTTCGGCAAGCTCAGATGTTCCATTTATGGTCAACTGAGGGATGGCGTTAGAGTACGTAGGGCAGCCAGCAAAGCTACATTACCTTAACACACGTCGTCTTTCGGAGTGGTCGGGCAGAATGTGATTCATACCAATGCGAGCGCGCGGTTTGTCCGTTTGGGAGCCGAAGTCAAGCCCAGCGCTTGACAGCTTTTGGCCATGTATTTTGATTTGGCCAGTGTTGTTGAGCCCAATAAGTCGTAATGGCTTGGGCTTCCATGTCAGTGACTGGTTTTGCAGTATCTTCACATGCACGTAGAAGTGCGTAGCCCTCTCCCAGATCCTTCGCACCACGTGGAAGGGCAGAATCTGTCTCTCCCATCTTTAATTCTGGCATCATTGCCATGACGGAATTGAGCTGAGCGCGTAGAACCCCACGCTGTGCGATATTCGCATATGGGTCACGGTCTTGGCGAATTTCCTCCCCGAGGTTCCCGATGGCTGTTTCCATAGTCCACTGGGCATAGCATGCTAACGGACCAGCACGAATGGTCTCCGAGGCAATGTGGGTGAGTAGGTGAATGGATTGTCGGACAAGGTGGATGCGATCCTCACGTCGTTGATAGTAGAGCTCCTCAAATTCCTTTTCGAACTCACATAGTAATTTGTGACCACGCTGAAGATCTTCCGGAGATATCGCCCACTGTTGCAAAATGCGAACACCAGAGACATATCGGCAGTAGTTGATCCAATACTTTTTTGGGAGGATATGTCGGAGAAGGGCTGGGCCAAGGCCAAACAGGTAAATCTGGAATTCCCAAGCCTTATATCCTGAATTAATCTTCTCAGCAGGATTTCGAGGTGCGCGCCCAAATGACGAGGGGATAAATGGAGTAGCGAGAGCAACGGTTTCTCCGTGAGCTTCCCAGACCTTGCCAATCAATACCCTCCAGTCCCAACTGTCAATTCTGTCAGGTGGGTATGTTTTGAGCATGCTGCGCCAGAGGCCGAGGAATAGATCTGGATTGTTGAGATTGATTAAGTGCATAATATCCAATGGAAACATGTTCGGAATTCCAAGACTATCCCGCAGACCACTGAAAATAGTCTGCTTGACTAAGCCCATCTCAAGATGGTGTTCCCTATACTGTGTGGGATTTTGAGCCTGGAGCAGTTGGTTGATGTTGTTATGGTACCAAAGGGAGACATCCTGTTGGTACACCTTCAGATCCGAGAATGTCACATCCTCATGGGTACAGCCCATGACATTGTAGTTATCTGGTTTGAGCATGGCAGGATAGTAGTGTCTGTCTCGACCACGATGGCGACCAGGGAGTCCACAGTATAAGTGGCATCCAAACTTCCCACTGTGTCCAACCATCCCCGATACAGATGCCATCGCAGGACTATCTGCTGTGACAAAAATGAATGGGACTGATTGCTGAATACGTGTTTGAGTCGAGGCATCCCAGATTGGCAAGCCTTCGATTTGGAGCACAGAAATATGGAACAATGCTGGATAAAGGTATGAATCAGTGTTTTTGGGCTTGCCAGGACCAGGAATGAAACCGGCAGGGATGACGAACCTCTTCTTGTAGCGTAGGTCAGGGGAGAGATTGTGAATGATGTACACAAATATCCAGCAATCAGACTCCTTGTCGTGGTAGAGCTGGGCGCCGTCAAGTGAGAGTTGTACGAAGACGTCGTCTTTGGTGATTTTGCCAGATTCGACCGCATCCAGATAATCACGGCCACAGGTTGTATCACTGTATTCCTTCACCTTGCCACCATGCGTGCGAGTGTATTCCAGAATCTCGTCTGTTGTTTGCTCACGATAGTGCATCTGCTGGGCTGTTTTGGGGGAGCTGTACAATGCTTGAATCACAGGGCCCAAGGGAATCGTGATGAATTGTTGATGAGGTTCCTTTGTACCAGGCCAATAGCGGGGTTTCGAACAGATAGGACAGTGGTCGTAGTCATGGAATGGTCCAGTGAAGGCGACACAGGTGTCTTGGCACATGTCATGATAAATTGGAACAACACCGCTGAGTTGTTCAACGCGTCGTTTCATCTGGTCATAGGAGAGGAATGGATCATCAGGGTAGCACTCAAACATGGCTGAACGTATGTTATTGTAAGTGGCCTGAGAGCTATTGGTAGTCGAGAAGAAGGTTTTAAGCGCTTTGACAAAATGCTTATCAGTGACATCGACAACAGGGGTCGGATCAGCAGCACAAAGACGCTCAATGTCCTCTGGCTGCATATTGCTTTGCTCCAAAGTAGCACCTTTCAACGCCTTGATAAACTCTGCCATCATCTTCAGCTCATCGATTGGAGAATCGAGCCCGGGTACATTTCCATCTGGAGGTGGCATGCTCGGTCCCGATTCATGATAGTGTGGGCCTGGGGGAGCTGGAGGGGACGGGATCCTATTTGGAGAATCCGGGGGCTGGAAGTTGTCATCATTGTTGTCCTGGCTCACATTCATCCAATAAGCATAGATCTGGTGAAGGATGCTGTCGACAACGTACACTCGGAGCCAGTTCCTGTTCATCTAATTCAATGCGTCGTCGTTTGGTGCTTTGCAAAGGACCTGGAGGTGCTTGTGGCCCTCGTTTCAATGAGCTGGGAACAGGTTGATTGTGCTGGGATAGATGATTTGCTAGAGCTTCATTGTGTTCAGCTTGGTTGTAGGGATTGCGACCGGCTCGTCGAGAAGGACGTTGTGTCGAGTCGGACATAATGCAAAATTACAAGTCAAAACTTGAACAACTTTTTACATCACGTCATTTGATCTTTTGAAAAATGATCTTATTGATAATTTACAATTGGTGATAATGGGGTACAATGGATACAAAGGTAGATAATTTCTCCCAAAAACCGGACTTTTCACTGGGCTTGATCATCAGTACAAGTGTGTGCAAACACAAACGTGTCGCGACGCATCATCGTTTATACTTGCACAACACATGTGCAAACACATGCAAATGAGCCAAAGGTATATAAACCCTTGCCCATCTGCCATTGTCACTTGGGCATGCCCCAACCTCACTAAGAAAATAAGTATATAAGTAAATAATATAGTATATATTAGTGTATATACAAGTAGATAACTGGCCGGTTGCAACCGGTTGTCAACCGGTTTGAGTACTTCTCAAATATGGCCAACTGCAACCACACAATACCCCCCAACTGCGACCGGAAATCCGGTTGCCCATGGTTGCAGTCCGGTTGGGTTGCCGGTTTTTTTCGGTTGCTGCAACTGGACCTGCAAAGACTAGTAATAGTGAATGTCAATGTGTTTTGTCCATCTTTCTTGAACAGGGTTGGATCTGATAAAGATTGATCCTTGATTATCTCTGAAAATCATAGTGCAAGTCAAATCAAAACCAAGTTCTTGAAATAAGGACTGTATCCACATTATCTGCCAACATGAGTCAGAGAGAGCCATATATTTGGCTTCTGTGGACAATAGTGTGACCATCTTTTAGAGGCACAATTGCCAGCATACAATGCTGCTAGCAAGGGTGGCAAAGAAGCCAGTAGTGGATCAGCATTTGATAGGATCACTCACCCAATCAGAATCTGTATATCTGATTAATCCCTCGGATTTCTCACCATCATAGATTATCTGGTAGTTTTGAGTTCCTACGAGATAGTGCATGATATACATCACTTTATCTAGATGTTCTTGGCTTGGATTAGCTGAGAATTGCAACATTTTAATGACAGCAAAAGCAATGTCAGGTCACATTCTGAGCATCAGATACAATAAAGACCCAATGACTTGCTGAAACTTCGAACAGCAGGTGGCATCAATGGGCTTGGTATTTTCTGATGGTATATAGCCAGATGGTAATAGAGTTGGTGCAATTTTGGCATTAGTCATGTTAAAGCGATAAAATACTTTTTTAAGGTACTGTTGTTGATCAACCATGATCTTTGTTGTGGTCTTTTTGATGTGCATGCCTAAAAAGGAAGTGACATCACCAGTGTCACAACACTCCCAGTGCTTCAAGCACACCTGTTTCATTTTGTTGGCTAACTTTTTGTCTTTCAACATAAAGATACTGTCATCTACATAGATAATGGCAATAACTAATTGTTGGGAGGTAAAGCTGGAAGCTGACTAGAGGCTTTTGGATGAAGGGGGGCACTCCTCTGTATGTCTCAGAGGTCAGGAATTAATTGTCTCAGTATATACTATACATATAGTATATATAGTATATAATGCTGAAATAATGCTGAAGTAACAGTAATTAGTAATGTCATAATTACCGCTCTGGATATAGCAATTATAGGCTTGTATCCCAACATTCCCCCTCAAGCCTAGAACGGCTGGGTGAAATGGTTAAATATTTTGTCATTACTCCCCCTGAAGTCAAGGGTGGAATAAGTCAATATTAGCAAATGAAGCATCAGCATATCCGTGGAAGAGGTTATTGTTTTCAGTCTCATCTTGGGATTTATAAATTATCCCGAGAGTTTTTGTACCAGCCAAGTACCTGAGTATTCGCTTTATTGCACCGTGGTGTTGTAAACCCGGGTTAGCGGTGTAGGCGGCCAACTTGTTAACGGCAAAGCTGATATCAGGTCATGTGGAATTTGATAGGAATTGTAGACATCCTAATAATTTTGCATATGAATTACTCCTGTTGGGTTCATTATAATCCGGATTTGCCAATAATTTAATATTGGGATCCATTGGCATTCCGACTGGATTCGCGTCAAGCATTCCCTCCTTGTGGAGAATATTTTCAATATATTTCTCCTGAGATATCTTGATCGCGTCGTCTTGGCACATAATTTCTATGCTGACAATTTTGCTCGGCTCCCTGAGGTCAGTTACTTCCCATTCCGTACTGAGCGTATTTTTCATATGCTTCATCATAGAATCGGAAGGCGCAAAGAGTAATGTGTCGTTGACCCAGACTGTTATTATTCCCAAGTGATCGTTGACCCTTCAAATGGATCTGCAAATAAGCATCCATATTCGTGAATTTTGAGTTTACCATCAAATTCATTATTCCACTCTCGCCCTGCCTGCCTTAGTCCATAAAGTGGTTTCACTAACCTACATACCCGGCCTGTTCCATCTTCTTGTCCTTTAGGTTGCTTTCATATATATTTCTTCTTTTAATGTGCCATTGAGGTATGCGCCCTTTACGTCCATCTGTTGTATTTTTAGACCCTTCTTTGATGCGAGCGCTAATACTGCTCGGAGTGTGTCCATTCGGACTACAGGTGAGAAGGTATCTGTATAATCATAACCTGGTCGTTGTGCACATCCTTTTGCAACTAATCGCGCTTGGTATCTTATAATTTCCCCTTGTTTATTTCTTTTCCGGACAAAGACCCATTTGTTCGTGATCGGTATCACGCCAGGAGGTTTCTGGACCAATTCCCATGTCCCCTTCTCCTTTAGTAGGTTCAATTCATTTTGTATGGCTTTTTGCCATTCCGGCCAATCAAGGGAGATCCGCGTGTCTTTGAGCATGTTTATTTCGTCTCCAGCAATTATTGCATAGGCTTCATCGTTATCTAGGAAGGTATTCGTTTCTTCCTCTTCTGTAAGGTTTAACAAGGGTTTATAGTTGGTACAAACTCCACGTGTTTGTCGCGGTTCATTTCTCTGCATTGCACGCATCTTGCACGGTTCATCAATATCAATGCGATCATTATTATCAACTTGTTTCCGCTTCCGGGATTGCTTCTCTGGGTTACGAGGTTCTATTTCTGGTATATCCGGTTCTTCTCTGATCGGTGATGCGGCTCTGATCAGAGGTTCATCATTTGTGATCGGCAGTTGTGGGGGTGGCTGTGCCTCAATCTGCCTATGGTGGGATTCTAGTGGCTGTACCTCAATCTGCCTACGGTGGGGTTCTATAATTGGAATTCTTGGTGGCGCGCCTCCATCAGACTCCCCCTTGCGCGTCATATTGTCTTCAGAAGGTTTAGATTTTGGAGTACCAGTCAATAGCTCGCGGTTAATACATTATGCGTTTTGGCATTGTAATATTTGACTGCTCCGGCACCGTTGTTGTATCCAAGATATGCGTGGTGTTTTGATTTAGGAAGCATTTTTCTTTCCTTTTTCTGACCTTGTAATAAGATCCATACTGGTGCGCCAAATTCGCGTAAGTGTGAAACATCTGGTTGTTCATTGTGCCATCCCTTGTAAGGAGTTAATTTCTGAAGATCCTTCGTATACGATCGGTTGCAGAGATAGGCGGCGTGCATGACGGCATATTCCCAGAGGTAATCTGGGAGCTCGCTCGCGGATAGCATTGCGCCTGATAATTTGACAAGTGTCCTATTCATTCTTTCTGAAATGCCATTTTGCGATGCAGAGTATGGTGTGGTTAATCGTATTTGTATCCCGCGTTCCTTAGAATAGTTTTCCAATTTTTCATTGACGAATTCTTTTCCGCAATCGATGACAACTTTTGTCTTTTCATTTCAGTCTCTATCCTTTGCTTCTGCTTCATGGAAGGGACCCTGATCCTCTTTGGAGTGACTGTATCCTGAGACATAGCAATGATTGGGTCCACCAGACCCTGTCTCAGATATATCTTCTCTCCAGTTGCACACCGGTGCGGTAGAAAAGAGGGAGCATTGGTCGGGGTCTGTTTGGGTCATCAAACTCTGAGTGTTCGAGCTAGGGAGAACTGAGGAAGGGAGAAGGGAGTGCCTCTTGTGAGGGGTAGGGTGAAGAACTGAACGTGGAGGGCTGTGGGACGGTTGAGTTTGAGACTCTAGACTGTACATGTTCATGCAAGATGTGGTGCAGATAGTAGAAGTTGATTCGGAGGAAAAGCGCAGGAACCAAGGATTTTTGAGGCTTATGGGACGAAACAAGGGCTGACTTTCTCTGAACTAGGAACCTTGAGAGATCTAATAGACTAGAAAGTCAGACTAGGGGAACAACGACTTGTGTACTACACCTTTTTTGTGTAGAAAACTTAGTCTCCTCTTTGCAGGAGATGAACTTATAGAAAAGTGGGGAGATTTTTATCAGATGGTTCAATGCTCCATTCAAGAGGTGGGAGGACACCTTAAGTACAAATCAGAGATCAAAACTTGGCCACATGCGTACTCTCACATCGGTTGGACCACGCAACAGTAATGCAAACTAATCAGGACGAAGAATCATAAAGGAGACATGTGAAAGTATAAGGTCTAAGTGAATGATGTAGAAAAGAAGGTGTACAGGCGCATGCCGAAGACAGACAGTTGGACAATGACTCGGGTTGTGCACGGATTTGTGAGCACTATTGACATGCGTCACCTGGCCCCCTTCAAGTGCAGCGCCCTCCAAATCGCGGCTCTCGACCCTATGTTCCAGCTGTCTGAATCCTGTAGAGGCACCTGAACGCAAACAAAAGAGACAGTATGTGAAAGAGTTAGAGCTATAAGTGTCAAAGTGGAGCGATGATAAGGATTTGCCTGAAGCCTAAACTAGAAAGCTGGTCTGTCCTTCAAAGTCTTCTTCGGCTGGTCATCCCGTCTTTGCAGAAAGAGGATATCGAGAGGATAAAGGTGAAGAGCAACAGCTTGATCAAGGACTAAGTGGCACAAAGAGAGACGCAAATTTAGTAGAATAAAGGGAAGATCAACGGATGACAAGAAATCAGAGCCATCGACAAGTACATGCTTGACGTGCGTTTCAGCATTAGGGCCAGTCATAGGCCCATTCATGTGTTGATCAACAGTCCAGGCACATGATCACATTATGCTGTTGAGTTACGAGCATAGCTCTAGGCTCTACAACACCGGTAAACGCCTGCCTGTGAGTCTGGGCTACCCTCTCTTGGTGTCTGGAGTATGGGCTCCGGAATTGTTGGACACTCTGGCTGGGAGAGCTCCGCCTCTGGCTTTCCCTGTTTATGGACTGAAGGGATGGATGTCCTTTCCTTCTGGCGGACATGTGCATCAATGGCTGCCTGCACTGCTGGATGATCAATATTCAGTTCACCACCATCAGTATACAAGTTGGTGGAACTATTGCCAGCTGGAATCAAAGAGATGGAGACTGGGCCCGCCAAGGTGTCTGGGGGAGCCACAAATGCAGATGCAATTGGTGAGCTGGGAGATGTCTTCACTGGCCCACCAATGGGGTTCCATTCTTCATTGGCAAGGGCAATAAGTCTGTTAAGTCTTTGGGAAGGTCCTTCATCATCCCCTTCACTTCCCGAGGTAACTACTCTGAGTCTCTGGTGCCGCGCCCGTGGCTTGGGAGGTTTTCTTCCAACTCTGTCCGATACATCATCATCATTGTTGGCCATGCCTCCGAGCGGTGCCACTGGTTGGCACCCTGTGTTGGCCCTGATGATTGGTGGGAGAGTTGGCAGAGGAGACATATCCCCATTGACTTCAAATTGTACAGCATCCTTGCTCTTCCATTCAGCCTTTGGTATATCATTTCTGGCATGAATCAGGACTTTCTCAAACTGAAAAGGAATACCACCATTATTCTGAATAGGTAACCACCTCTCAAACAAGAGCACTATCTCCCATTTATGCATCTTGGATGGATCCCATAGTATGACATATTCATCCGGAGCGCTGGCCGAGACTCCAGCTGTGTCTCTGGATCTCAACCCCGGATGCGCAAGAGGCATGTACTCCAGCTGGTTAATCATTTCTGATTGTCTCGCCCTTAGCTCCGTCCATGGTACAGAGCCGGTGGAGTGACCCGCACCATAGTCTGCCCAACTGTTACCATTTGCTGGAGATGATCAAAACAGAAACCCTCACTGTATAACTTTTCGATATATGCCCAGAGAATGTCCTTCTGATAGTCCAGGTACTTGCCTTTATGAGGGTAACCAACCAAACAGTTCAGGGGGAGCATAGGCTGTCCCATTGAACCAATGTCGAGGAGTTGCTTGTGCTTGGTTAATGAAGCAATCCTCTCTGGAGCTTCATCACTGGATGTTCCACTCAGATTGTCCTGGATATAGCGGGAGAAGTTGCCCACCAGATCCGATGTTGCCCAGTGTGGGTACTCGCATTTGAAGCTGAGTTTCTTGTGGCCCATAGTGTCGTTAGAATCAAATCTGCAGTCTAATTTTGATGACCATACTTATTGTAACAGATTAAATTGCTTACATGGTCCATTTCTTCCTTCTATTGGTCTCAATCCATGCTCTGAGAGCCACCATCTGGACTCCCATTTCCAGGTACATGGTTCTAGCGAACCGATTCATCCGCTTTGTCAAGGACATGTCCGCATCCCTACAAGAAAAATTAAGTCCGGGCGGAAACTGCTTGAATTCACATACTTTCAACATTTATCAGCCGGTGGTCCACTGTTTGACCATTGCAGCTGCATTGCCTCAATCTCCACATTCCACTTGGGATCTGCCTTGATTTCTTTGTTCAGTTCCTATTGGGATTAGGTCTTTGAGAGCAAGTGGGGGATCACTCAGACAAAGTAGTGAGTGTGTGGAACAGGCAGGGAATGTCTATTCATCTCCTACAAAGTGTGGAATATTTATACAACACTGTTAGGAGGTATAGTGTAATATACTCCTATAATATATTAAGGAGGTATTCTGTCATAGACCCCTGTATCAGTTAATCTTGGAGTAACTATGTCATTTCCCCTATAATAATAGTGTCATAGTACCTCCTATGATATCATGGCTTGGTAAGTCTGAGACTTCCTGCAGTATGGGTCTTAGACACTCTATCCAAGGCTCTGTCTTGGATAGCCTATCATAGACATGCTATATCTGTTTCACTGTGCATTCCCTAGGGTTATGGTTAGTGGGCACTAGCCCTAACCCTAGTGTGTCCTAGCCATGGCTACTGCCTTGGCTTGCCTGTATACTCTTGTATACATAATCCCAACAGTTCCTCGTATACCTTTGTATATAGGCCCATGTAAGGCCTGGAGGATTTCATAAGACTGGAATTTATTTTCATAATCCATTCATGGATTAGTTCCCCATAGAGTGCTGCGATAACTGCCTTCCGCTTTGGAATCTCACCAACCTCTACCTTTGCTGGAGTTCGAGCATTGGTTGCATACCAAGTCCTAACATGCTGTCATCATGTTACATTGGTATCACACATGATTTCTAAGGGACCCACCTTCCGTAAGTCCTCTTCAGAGGGTGGTTCTGGCAGCTTTTGTAGGTCGGCCATTGCGCCTTCTACCACAAGTCCCCTGGGCTTTTGGTACCTGGCTGTCTTCCAATCATCAACACGGGCCAGAAGAACCCTTTGTTGCTCGGTAGTCCAGTTGATGCCTGTTTCCTTTATTTCTAACAAAACTCTGGGTGCTTCTACCCATCTGTTACTCTCCAAAGTTTCATTACCGAGAGCATCAACCGATGGGCCACCCTCCAGAGAGGTAGAATCATTGGAAACCGACATAGCTGTGAGGTTATTAAAGTGATGAATTCAATGGCAGGAGTGCTTGGAGGGGGTGATGTGCTGGCAATGGCCAAAATCAACACTGAACCATCAGAGTTTATTTCAATCAGGGTGGCCCTAGTCATGAAGATGGATCATCCCTACTGTTCACACTAGTACTACTATGTATAAATGTATGCTGGATTACATAACCCAGAACATTTGGAGTGCTTGTTACCCAACGTATGACAGGAGTTTGGGCCACATCTAGAATACATATCACCGGGAGCTCTTTCCATGGCGCAGCGAGGTGGGAACGGCACTGCGATGACAATGCTCTATCATGGTGCTAGCAGGTGGGAACCACAGACTAACAAAAACAAAAAGAATAAGTTGGGCTGTTACCTTGGTGAGCTCCCGATGAATAACCTCAGTTACCTTGGTGAGACCCTGATGGATAACCCAGAGCTGTTACCATGGCACAAACAAGAACTGCATTGAGATGCTAAGATTTGGTGGAGAATTACTCTGGTGCCAGGGGATTAGCCAGACAATGAAATGAGAAGTATATAAAGGCTAAGAAATATGGACCTCTCAGCATGTTCAGATGGCAAAGGGATGCATTCATACAGTCCGAAAAGGGCCAACCCTTATGACCACTGTACAGACTAACACCGTCCAAGGTCCCCACACCAGGACCATTCCAGTTCACACACGACACTCTCCACTCACAAGTCCATGCAAGTCATCCATCAGAGGTAGCACTCGAAGCTCTCCAGCTGGGTCAAATATGCTCCATTATGTCGGTGCACAGCTGCTCCCACTTGATGGCGAGTTCTGGACTTCCAAGGTAAGTTATCCAATGCTTTCAGAGAGGGCTTTCTTAAATCTTTGGATAGGCACAGCAGGACTACATTGAGGAGTGGATCCCAAAGAAATCATTTTACCTCCAAGCCATGATGGATAATGAAGTTCCAGTATCATGGACATGTTGTGGGTGTAATGCCATGGATGGTGACTGGAAATGCAACGACTGCTTTGGGTCTCCGGTCTTCTGTGCAACCTGTTGTCGGGACCAACACTCTAACTGTAAGCCTGGCCCCAGGCTCACGACGCCGAACACATGCACACTGCTGCACACTGACCGATGCACACCGATGCATACAGGCGCACCAATGCACACCGCTGCACACTGACTGGTGCACACCGATGCACACAGGCGTGACGCCGAACTGATGCATACCGATGGAGGCTCACGACGCCGAACACATGCACACCACTGCATACTAACCGATGCACACCGATGCATACAGGCGCACCAACGCCGAACCGATGCACACCGCTGCACACTGACTGGTGCACACCGATGCACACAGGCACACCGACGCCGAACTGATGCATACCAATGGCACACCACTGCCGATGCACACACATACCGATGCTCACTGCCAATCGGTAAGTGCACAGCCACGACCGCACCGCAGGCATGACCACAGACGACCACAGGCGACCACAGGCGACCGCATACCACTGCCGGTCAGTACCACTGTCGATGCACACTGCTGCACACACCGACCGACGGCTTCACCAATCAGTAACACCACCGACTGGTGCACTGCTACTGACACCACCCATGCATGTCGCATCACCGGCAACCCAATACCCATAGCTGGACATGCATACAGATACCGGTGGCCCGACCACTTACCCGATATGAGAACTACGCTTGATGCGGCCATGGTTGAGATGCTGGATTTGGACACTCTCCAACACGGTCCAAACCCCTCATATATATACGATCTTTTCCCCTTTGTTGCCCTTACTACGTGCAACAAAGGTATAGTTACTATTGCTCACTCATGTATTCTACTGACTCTTACTACATGCAACAAAGGATAACATTGTCCTGTCTGCCTGACTGAACTTAGTGAGGCAGCCTTTCCTGGCCTCCTTCCACTAACCTCCCTTTTCATTGTGTAGAACATTGGACTGGACTATACTTCGAACCTGTGTGGCTCTTCCAAGTTGGTGTGATTCTAAACATGGGTCATGGTGGGGCTCTATGTCCTGCCTACCTCAGCTCTGATCCTCCGGATATAACTCTGCCTCCAAACGATGGCTATGAGGATGACAATGAAGATATTACTGAGGGGGATACCCAAGGAAACATTGTAACCTATCTTAGAGAGGTGGCAGGCATCTACAATCTCTCCTCTGGGCCCCTGCCCACTCCAACTGCCATAAGATGACAGTGGTGGATATCTCCGAAGTCCATCAGGTCTGGACAAAATGGTGCAACTGTCCCAACTCTAGGCTCTGGCAGGAGGAGCACCTGTTACAAATGAGACTTTTTCCGGTCAGCTACAAGAATATTTGAACTTGTTTCACCTACAAAGTCCTCGAGGACGCCCGCTTGAATAACTTGGAATGCAAATCCTCCACCTATCAATACTACGAAAAGCTCCAGAGATTAACATCACCTCTATTCCCCGGAGCTGTTGAGGTTAGTCTCAACATCCAATCCACTGCCCACCTGACCGGGTTGTAGGACTGCTATTGTGAGCTGCTCCAGGCACTCCGAATAATGTGGGTTCTGAAGGAGAACAAATGGACTGGGATGGACCCTGGAGATACAGTATTGCCTGGATCTATGGCAACATTCTGTGTGGCATGTCCACAACCGGGGGTGAATATTCTGGAGAATTGGCAGTCTGACCCAGATCAGTACATTGCTTTTTTTGTTGTGGATACCTTTTCCTGTCATTTTACTGACATCCAATTCAGGTATTCGTACACCAGAACATTTGTTATGGATGGCAACTTCACAGCAATACACCAGCAACAGGACAATGCACTCTAGGATGTACGCCTAACCCACGGAGAATTCTTTATGATGGAACTCAATCGATATAAAGCTCATCTAGCGCTGGCAAAGGAGGTGAAAGAGGTCAGTCCCCAGGAACTTAGCAAACATTATCTAACTATCGCGATAGAAACCAACCTGCAATGAACATCATGCGGTCAAGGATAAATTTGTCAAGCATAAGGGCTTGGATATCTCTGGAGTTGGTGCAACCGCATGTGGGCAACATGGCTGCTTTTGCCCCGGTGCAGTGGTAGATTTTCAGAAGGGTGAAAGGTATGGTTTCTCATGATTAGAAGACTCACCCTGGAGTTTCTTTCTGGACAGGCAAGCAAATATGGATTACTCCTTGTCCCAAGCACTCTCGAACTCCAATGTTGCTGGCTTGAAATTTGTCATTCTCATTTATGATGTGATGTGCCAGTATTATAAAAGAATGGCAGCACAGCATGAAGAAAGTGATTACCTTTCAATTCCAATTTTGGTGGCAATGTATCTTGGAATTGGCCTCTTCCATGTCGGAGGACACTTGTGGCAGTGTTTTGCAAGATTCTCACCTACCTTAATCCCCGGTGCAGGCCAGGTTGATGGAGAAATTCTGGAATCACTTTGGTCTGTTCTGAATGAAATATCTCCTAGCACTCAAAATGCAACCATCGCCTCCCAGACCAAGATGCTTGACAATCATATGGGTGATTCAAATAGAAAAAAAATGTTAAATATCGGTAAGCATTCCAAGTCCTATATTATTACCAGGATGTCACTATTTTACAGTTGTAACCACTTGCCAGAGATATCGAGAGGCTTTAGATGGTGAGCAGGAGAGTAGAAGTGACTTGGAGATGTTCTCCGAGCACTCACAGCCTGAGGAACTTGCCAATTGGGAAGCAATTGCCAATCATTGCATGAGCAAACAACTAGATAATCCCAACATCATGGATACATATGATATGGATCCGGGGGCTGCCACAACAACCCATGCCTCTTCACAACTGGAGCTGCTGATGGCCAAGGCTTCCTGCGGTGACAGGAAAGGAGAGACCTCTTGGTTGGCACAGGGATTGAAGGTGCAGTAAGTCAATGATGTCTTCCTTGATTACATTAACCAACCTAAATCTAGGCTGTCCTTGAGAAACTCAATACGTCAAATGGGCAATATCCTCTCAGTGAGGGAGAAAGTCAACTTGGTGACAAAAAGAGAATCCCTCGATGCAAAAATCAACTCGTTTGTATCTCATGCAGATGCTATTCTTAATGAATGAGCCCTTGATACTTATTCCATGATGATCAACACCCCCCTGGGTCCTACCTTGGTTCTGGACAACAAATATAGAACGGACTCTGAAGACAGACAAGATGTGAATGAAAACCCATTTGTTCCTTGAGGGACTCCATCCTTGGTTACTTTTGCTGAAACTCGTCAACTTCCTTTTCCATCATCATTTGTCAGTTCAGACATTGCTTCATTGGGTTTACAGGAGCTTGCCGCAAAGGAACTTCAGCTAAGAGTGGGACAAGCAAACGATGCCCTGCAGGCCATTCAAATGGCCCTTGGAGAAAAGACATTCATATTCCGGAAGGACCTACATCTAGCAAAGAGCAAATTTAAGAAGGGGCATGCATGGTCAAAGGTCCATGCGGTTACTCATTGCATTCAACAGCAACAATGGATTTACCATGTGGCTAGAGATGCGATTATAGCTTTAGGTGCACCTCTGGAGTTGCAGGAGCAGTTCAAGGTTCTCAGGAGAGAGGATCTGAAGGTCTCCACAGCAGCAGTGAGATCTGTAGGAACAGGGAATTTATCAGCCAGAGGCCGTAGACAAGATGAGCCGTTGGCCTAGTTCTGGACAATGAACTTGAATAGGAATGTTGAGGCTGGCAAAATGCTTCAAGAATGTAGGTGAAATGCTAATCTATCTATGCTTTGATACTGATCGTCAACTACAGTTTACAAAATTCACTGGCTCCGGGCTCATGCCTGTTACCATTGATGGAAGGAGGAGTTGAGCATTACAAAGCACGAGATGGTATGGATTACTGCCTACTTCACTCAGAAGGGAGAATTTTGGTTGGCAAAGTCAAGAAGCAACTCCCAAAGTTCCCCAGGAGCTATTGCTTATGCATTGAGGCAGGCATCAATGTGGAGTATGTTAGGTTCAGCTGCTCTGAAAGTATTTAAGCTTGTGAATCCATCCTATGATACTGTCTTTGGAGCATAACCTCCTGTTTGCTTCACAGTATCCATTGCATTGGAATATTTCATTTGGAATCAGTTGACATCGTGACTGTCACAATGCAATCTGATTATCAGGTTTCCTCACCATCATCATGGAACAGTTGCTGGAAACCTATGGATCCTTGGATAATGGTTCCCCAAGCCCATTTAACATTCTCTCCATTCAGGTCCCACCCACATTGGAGTTACTGACCACTCTTTGTAACATTGATCATGCCCGGGCCTGGAACAGGACTTTCTTGCAAAGCCCTGGGTTCCCTTTCAAAGCCGGAGAATTTCAAACTAGAATAAATCATGCATGGGAGCTTTTGAAAGATGTAGTGGCAAGTGACAGGATTTTACCTGTTCCATCAGACTCTGCATGTCAAGGGCAGAAGCTTGTCATATATGCCACGTCAAGGGTCCGGGCTGCGGTGGGCGCTTGGTCGAGGTATTACAAAGATAACAAAGATAATGCGCTTGATCTACAGATGGATTGGTGGGGGATGCAGATGTTGGTTGAAATCGTAATCAATTTGTTTTATTGGTGTCATGATTACTAAATGTCAGTAGCAACAGGCATTACTGGCAGTAGGTCGGATGATGGCAGAGGCACATTATCCCTACATTCCCCAAGTTCTTGTGAGGGCTGCATCCCTGCTGCGAGCCATATATGCTCATGACTTGGGTGATGAGAGTGAGAGTCTGGACCTGGATGAGGCACTTGGGCAAGTTATTTCCCTTCCCGGAGATCCACATGATCCCTCATGCGAGGTCCCAGAATATCTTGATTCATGGTGGTTGTCCCCTGGACAGCAAGATGTTCACATGGTGAACTATGTTTTTGACTCAGAGAGGTACTTAAACATCCACCGCATGCAGGTATAATTCACAATTAGTCTCTGAAGTTTTGGATGACACTAACATGTCATGTAGACAGGGATCTCATGGACAAACATCCTGGCAACCCCCCTCGCCGCTGGAGAGCAAGCTGAACTCTGGTTGATCATGGAGACCTACAACACTCTGTAAGACACATGGGAAAAGGCTGTGGCAACTCTAAAGTAAAATGACATTGCGCTTGCACATGAGCGGAGGATTCTAATGCATTGGTACAATCTCCGTACCCAAGCTAGGCAGCAGACAGAAGGATAGATTTTGTACTTGGAAATGTATTACGTAGTTTCTTTATCATCATATTTTGACACATCCATCCAGGTCCCAGCCCGAAGTCCAAACCTCTCATGAACATGATTCCGAGTCCAATGTGCAATGCACACCTGGTCGCCATCAACAGCCTGTGCTCCATGGACCACTGTCTTTCCAGCAATCCCAACTATTGTCCCAGGCTCATAACATAAACGCACTCCTATTCCTTCTAGCTCCAAACGGCAGTGGTCGTATTTTCCAATGGTGGTCAGACAGTCATACCAAGTAAACCGTCCATTGACGTCTTGATGGTTTGGAGTCTGTCGGATGCTCATGACTGACAGTCCTCCGAACGGAGATGCCCACAGGTCAACAACGCCTTCTACTTCATTGACCTCTTGTACTAGCTCTGGATTATCTAGTAGCATTTGCATGGCTTTGATTCCCAATCTATACTGCTCCAGGTGAATGATTGCTAATATTCCTCCACATAACGCGGAGTATTCCAAGATGGTTTTCAGCCATTTCTGCCCAGGTGAATTTGTGGCCTTCAACAATGCGGACACTTCTGGTGGTGCATGCTAAGCTGGAGTAAGTGGGCTATCCCAGACTAACCTGATTTCCATACCTCTTTCCCCACCTGGTGCCAAGCTGGCGAGAGATGGACTTTACCCAACTTTAATGATCTATTCATTTGGTAGAGTTCAGCCTCTCCCCTCCAATTCCTTTCGTTGATCTCCAGCATTGACTCAAGGATCCAGCATGATTCCCATAATAAGTTCTTCCAAGTTTCTTTAGCTTGGTTGTCTGCAGGAGAAGATATAATACCTGTCATGTTGGACTTAAAACTTCAGGGAGATGCCAAACCAAAATATTCCCATGTCGATCAGTAACAATCCCCGGTTTCACAAGCAAAACCCCCGGAGTGGATTTGGGGTTCAACAGAGGATATTGTTTCCGGAGCTTGGCTTCTTGTTTGGGGTTCCGGCCACTTTGTTTTGGGGTAACTGCATCTGTATATCAGTCAGCATCCCATGTGGTTGCCACTGCATGTAAATGTGGTTTGGGGTCGTACATTAAGTATCTGTCATACCTCAGTTTCCGAATGCTGCAGCCGCCATTGTGCAAACATGTTGACAGTCGCAGAGTAACTGTAAACTGAGGCTATCTGGTGATTCCAGCTCCTGATACTGTCGGTGCTGAAAGAGTTCGACCATGTACTGTGCAACTATTTCGGTGAAATTCAGCTGGGTTTCCAAGCATGGTGCCATGGTTGTTGCGTGCAACATGTCCACTACTTATAGAATATGAACATCTGCCTCATGCAACAGGCGTGTATTATTTGATTCCCTCCCGGAGACCAATTCCCGGAGACTTTTGGAATTTATGGGTGACCCTTTTCACTACATTCTCCGGGTGACCTATTCCCGGAGACATACATGGAGACATTCCTTGAAGACATTCCCAGAGACAGACTATCTAACTCCACTACATTTCTCGGGTCCCCTGCGCTGGAGTTCTGATAGGCCCCACTAGCTCATTTCATCAGCCGATCCTCTGGGTAGGTCAATATGATTATTTCACTACATTGCCTAATTCACTACATTCCCTGGATATTGCATTCTTGGAGACCCATCCCCAGAGACATATTGCCAGACATTCCCGGAGACATTCTGGGAGACAGACTAGGGCACTACATTTCTATGGTCCCCTGCACCAGAGTTCTGATTGGCCTACTAGCTAGCCAATCCAATATTTATGTGGTGGGCCCATCCGATATGCATGCACCGCGGGCCCAGTCCGCTGGCCACGTATAGTTCGCAATATTTCCTCCCTTGGGGGAGACGTAAAGTACGTGTATTATATACTGAACAGTGTGAGCCCAGTCCCTTGGCTTGCTCTTCAAGGCCTGGCTAAACTGGTATGTTCTCCACTTTTCCTTGGGATCTTCCTATTTTCCTAGCAATTTTCTAACCCAAAACTCAACATTTGCTGGTCAGAATTTTCTATGCCATTTCAATGCACACCATCAAAGGTCAGGTACATGACTCAGCCACCCCAAGGTACCTGATGCCCAGAGAGTCCAAATGATTACTTGATGGCCTGTATACCTTGCTCAGGTGTTGGAACTTGGCTATGATGTTGACTTGGAGAATGAGTTGTTACTGGTTTTATATTTTTTGAATGTAGTCCTCCACTTCCTGTGAATATTTTCTGGTGGTGGGTGCCAAATTGAGCAAACCTGGGAACTCAGCCAGTTGCTTGTTCACCCTACACAGCATACTTGATCTTCTGGAAGGATGGTCTGAAGGAAGTCAAGCTTTGATTTTGTTTGTACTTACGGTTAGAAAAACAATGTCTCTGTTTTTGTCCCAGCATGCTCAGGCTGTTTGATCAAGACTGAATTCAATCTATAACATTCAGTTTGTGGAGAAAAAGGTTGGTATGGACAGAGAAATCCTACGAAGGTAGAAATTTCTGCCTAGCTATAAGAATGTTCTGAGAAACCTCGTCTAGTCACGGTTCACTGGTTGTCTCCCCCATGTCTCCCCCAGTCCATCTCGACTGTCCGTCCATCACGTGGCAGGCACTGCTATACTAGTGGACAAATTCACACACATTCACTCCATGAGTTTGTGTTCTCCTGATGCAGGCTAAACCATAGCACAGCACTGAGTGTCCGCTCCAGGCCAAGGAGTATCAAGGTCAGACACTTACTGCATACTTCACGACTATGCCTCTCGTAAACTGCATAATCGAAGAGTCTTGCTGTGCTCTGTCCTGGCCTCCATACCCCCTGCTTCTTTATCGGAAATTGCAAGAGATTCCCCGCAGCAACGCCAGGACAGCCAGGAAGCGCTACCCCCTGTTAATGGAACCCCGTCAGTGAAAGCTTTTGGCGATCAGTGGCAGGACAGCTATATTTACCTCAGGATCAAATGGTTTTGGGTATTCCCTTCGATGGGCAGCAGGTCATTATGTTGGAGGATGGAAGCAACATGGAAGGTGAACGCACACATTAGGCCCGGGGTGGTCCTCGTAATATTTTGCATGCCTTGAGACAATTTTTTGCAGAGAAAGCCCGGTGTAAACCAGTGGACGGCGGCCGTCTGTACTAATGTCGTTGGAATAGTTCCGAGGAGAAAATGCTTTGCCAATTTGTTATTTGTATTTATATATCTAACAATAGATGTCCTGTATTGGATTGGACCTTAGTGGCCATATATGAACATTATGCAAAGTATCAAAAATGTGTCGTAAGTGGTTTGGGAGATTTTTGATAATTTCACCCTTCATGCAACATCACTGTAATATTTTCCCTCCATTTGTAATTACATATCAAGTAGGAGACTGAATTATAGAATGTCAAGCATACTGTTTTGAAGCATATATCACACTGAAAACTGATATCATAATTTTATATAATTTCACCCTTCATGTAACATCACTGTAATATTCTCCCTCCATTTGTAATTGGGTATCAGGTAGGAGACCGAATTACAGAATGTCAAGCATACTGTGTTGAAGCATATATCACACTGAAAACTGATATCATAATTTTATATAATTTCACCCTTCATGTAATATCGCTATAATATTTTCCCTTCATTTGTAATTAGATATCAAGTAGGAGACCAAATTACAGAACGTGAGAAGCAGACTTGCTGGCTCGTCCACGAGACGCCGGAGACAGAGACGGAGACGGAGAACTTGAACATGGCAAAGGGGATCTGCGCCTCGATGCACGTGGCGACGTTGTGGGAGTTGTCCGCAAGGAACGTGAATGCCGAGGAGATGGTGGTTGGGAGCGGCCCGATGGGGAGGACGGCGGCGGTGGCGAAGACGGCAGCTCAAAAGGCACCGACAAGGATCGATGTGAAGGGATGGTGGAGGTAGTGGTGGAGCGGCGAGGAACAAAAGTGCGAGAACTACGTGCTGCAGCTGGAGTGCTCAAAGGGGCGTGCATGGCAGTGGACGTTAGAGCAGGGACAGAGGAAGGCAAAGGACGACAAGGAAACGCAGTACTGTCATCCTTGACGCCGATGCCCACATGAGAAAAGACAGATCCTAAACAACAAGACTGATCAGCCAGAGTCCCAAAACATCAAGAAACACAACTCACCTCCTCACTTTGCCTCCATTCTATGTTAGACAATCTGTTGCATCATTACACCTGTTAGTCATGACCTGCAAACCGAGATTGTTCATGTTAGCCCAATATTGGCGAACAAACTACGCCGAACTACCAGACATTCGAAGAGCATTTCGGAATGCATCAAAAGATTTCGGGGATATGAATGGCAGGGATTGGTTGATAGTGTGCGTGGTCTAGATTCTGTAATCTGTCAAACTAAATCATCAAAGGGGAGGATATCATTCATCCCGAAGTGATAAAAGCCTACATTGGACGGCCAGGGCTGTAGATGGGAACATGGTGGCCAATGATGCAACACTCCATTTGTACAAGGGAAGAAAGGCGGCGTTCTGGCACTCGACAGGATGCCAAAAGTGATACCATCAGGCTTGGAAAAGAATTTGGTATTGAATATGTAGCTGTCTTGTGACACGGAATTGTAAAATGGCCTTATATTACCGAACAGTTGCCCAGCAATATTCTCTCGCTGTTCGGAGGATGCATGCTGTTTAGAGGGTTTGTAGGGGTCAGGAATTGGTGAGTCATTATCTGCGAAACAGTTTGAGGAGAAGCATAATGACACAGCAGACTCAAAGTCTCCCAGGACGAGCACCCTCGCGACAAGTCAATCCATGTCCAACTCGTTAGTATGTAACATTTCAAAAACTGGGACGCACTGCAGCGATACGAGGTTCATTGACCAGCGAAGGTCACCAGTGGCAGTTGGTAACTGGGGACACACTCTATACTATATTGCATGATGATTGAGGAGCAGATAACAAGAAAAAGAACAATAAAAGATAAAAGTCGTCGTGTACGCTCATCACAGAAGAGGTGGTGAGCAGTGAATGTACTAATCAAGGCAAACGAGCAGGTATAATGGCAGCACGTCCAAAAAAGCGGAAGAAGGAATCAGCATAGAAACGAGCTATGTCATCCTCAAGTAACAACACATCAGATTCCCCATAGTCTTGGACGGACTCTCGAGATTCAAGCAATGTCGATGGTTTCAGACCATCCCAATTTCTAATCACGCTCTGGAGTCTCAGCAGGCAAGGCAATCGGGAGTGCCAGTCATCAGATTGGATGCCAGACCTTGCCTCGTTGGGATCTACCACCGCCAGTAGCGACCCAATCTGGAGGCAGTCTTGGATGGACGCTTGACGCTCCATCTCATCCCGATTGACAGGTCCTAAACGCTTGTCCAATGCTAGGAGCTCGAAACAAAAGTTAAGTTCCGTGATTCACCACAGTATCCATTGAGCCTCGGCGTCATCAAGTGGGGCAGGTGCAGCTGCAGGTGACACCTCACTGATGTTGATGCCTAAGTCGTCAATTGCAGAGCCAAGAAGGCGATGGGCATGTTCCCAAGCGAGGGCTGATTTTGCAGTTGAAGTCTTCGAGGTAATGTCACCAATAAGGATATCGCGCCATTCTTGGTTTGAAAGAGGGGTGGCTGAGGATGAGGAGACAAGGCGATAGATACAGGCAGGTTCAATCGCTTGCCACGTTGTGAAATATCTGGCACGGTGCATTTCGTTCGCAGCAATAAAAATGCCGGGCTCAGGAAATATGTATTTCCGGTCATTGGGGGATTGGTACCTATGATCCACCCGAGCAGGGTTTTGGTCCACTGCCGCTAAGGCCTTGGTCCACGAACTTATGGGCACCGGGGCAATGGAGCTGTTTGTGATCGGCTGAAACTTGTCACGGCTAGGATTACCGTAGTTGTTTTGGCGACCTGCAATGACGGTAAGTAACAGGAAGAGAGAAAGAGATTGAGTGTGATCTTACCTGTTCTGCGTCCACCAGTTATCCTACTTTTCTTCAAATGATCCTGGGAATGAGTTCCAGAGCGGACAGATGATGACTGGCTGCTGGGCCCAGCAGCAGGCTGGCGACCAGAAGGACGAGGAGAGGGAACCACGGGAAAAGAGGGGGGGGGGGGTTGGTGGGTGGTAGAGCCACTAAATGGGTCAGGAAAACATAGGAAGTTGCGGGCGTAGTGGTGAATGTTACGATATTTTTCAAGCGATGACGCTGAACCCGTAAAAATAACAGGATAGTGAAAAGTATGTGGGCCAAGGGTAAGCTGGTCTTCAGGACGTAATAGGTCAACAATTTGAAGAATGTTCTGATCGGTGAATTGGGAGGATGGTCGGATCAACCAGCAAGGGAGACCAGCGGTGAAAAAGTCTTGCACAATTCGTATGCTGCTGGTAAACACACCAATGGTCTCAGCCACCTGACCAGCGGCGGGCTTGTGGCCGTCCATGCGGGGTTTGTAAATCTCCATGTAATCGAGGATAGCCCTAAGCTCGAGCCAAACACGCTGCACATCCCGCACAATGAACTCAGTTTGCCGAAAAGTAGTGTAAATGGACCCCAACTGAACAAGTCCATGCTCCAGCCACTTAACCAGGGGCTGAAGAGTCGGGGGGCGGCGTTCTGGAGGAGTGGCTGCGTCGTAAACTTTCACATCATTGAGAAGACAGCTGACCGACACCCTTAGAGCGGTGAATTTTGAGAGCGAAAGCTTTCCTATGCCCCTAATTGGCGACGATGCGGATTCTATGAAGTGTTGACGGGTCGGTCTCCACCATATGATTTCGTGTAAAAGCAGTGAGTTCGGTCGGGGAATTGCTCCAAAATGACTATGATACTGCATGTACGGCTGGGGCCAAAGGATGGGATCATCATCGCCATAGCGAGAGTCGGCACGCAGCCTTACTTGACGCTGGTCACCGAGGGGAGGGGTAAAGATGTATGTTTGGTTGGCTGACGTGACAAAGTGATCATCAATCATAGCCCCAACTCTGCCATCGAGAGGCCCGATTGTCGCTGTGGAACCGATAGAATTCAATGGAGGAGAATGCAATGAAACCTCAACGAACGTACCATTTGGTCTGTGGGGCTCGTTATTTGCTCTCCTTGCCATTTGGATGAACTGATCTTTGCAAAATAAGGAACAAGCATCAAGAAAATATGAAGATTGAGATACCTGACTGCACAGAGGACAAAAGAAAACACGTCTGGATATAAGTCCAGTCGATGCGTCGAGGCTCAAGGTACACAGTCGGATAGTAGGAGCTAGCGGAACCAAGAGATGCCAATGGATATTGTCCTTAGCCATTGGAAAGGGTTACAGGACCAGGCTGCCAGGGATTGGTAAGAGGCTTGAGACGACAACAGCGACCACGGATACCACACGCAGACACCAAGTCAGATGTGGGGAGTGCCGGACACCAAGTCCAATGCAGGGGGGACACCAAGCCCACCCAACAGAAAACCAAGCAAAAGGCGAAGGCGAGGGGTAAACCAAGCAGCAGATGACTTGAATGAAGGACTCGGACGAAGCCTGAGAGCCTAAAACAAGTGTGGCATGTTTGTTGAAAGAGCAGTCACAATTACATAAAGTTTGACCCGTTCAATGAGACGTCAGCGCGTCAGCTGTGACTCTTTATAGCTTGATATGAGTTAGAGTATATTACAGTGTATCGTATCGAGCAAGAGACATCAACACTGGTGAAAACGGTTCCAGAAATGTGGCACTGGATTCTAGTAGGATCCGCAAGTAACAAGCCATACTGCCTACAACGTACCGTATCCAGTATCAAGATAGCCTTCATCTTCCCCATCCTCAGGGCCCAAGTCATCGTCATCGTCATCGTCATCATCACCATCGCTGCTGTCCTCCACATCCCCTTCAGCATCACTTTCATCATCATCAGAGTCCAGGGTCTGTTCCACATCCTCCCAATCACTAGGGACACTCCCTTCCCCTACATCTCCCGCCACCCGCCGCAGTTCTTCCAGTAAACAGTGGTCTGTGAGCTGTGAGGCCCGTGACACTCCAGTACTTACCACTGGCACTTCATCCTCATTTGTCGGGCTGACTTCATCAATATCCATTGCAGTGTCTTCCTCGGCAGGGTGTATTGTTGTATGGCCAATTCCGCCACCCAAGTACCTCATAAACATGTCCCTGTCCACGAAGCTAATGATGTGATGTCAACTTACACTCGACAAGGAACTCTCAAGTAATGACTTACATCATCACATAATAGTTAACCCAATCATCTGTTTCGGAGTCTGAGTGATGTGCCGCAGTGAGTGTTGAGGTGTGTAACAATTCCGCTGTGCGGCCATCAGCAAACGATGGCACGAGATGGCAGCCTCGAATAATGAGAGATGGATCCAAGAAGCCAAAAGCACTGCTATCAGTGTCAGGGACAAACCCAATCTTTGGCAAACGCGCAGCCTTAAAACCCCAGCGATACCCAGGCTCAACACCAAACCACCGGACCCAAAGAAACTCCACATGTTGGACAGAGCGGTTCCGTGCTTCAGGCCCTATATGCACGACCTTGGCATGAAAAACACCTAGGACACGCGCATACCAGTACGGGTGGGCATTTGGGCCAGTTTCTGGGGAAACGACCATGACGTCGCAATGTGTTTGAGGGTTCATGGAATCCTGGTCACGGCGTATATCATAAGTGGTGTAGTTTACCCGTAAAACCTTCGCTGAGTAAATACGATCTCCAATAATCCGGACAGTACTGCGCTGTTCATCTGTATACACAGCCTCATTGCCGTCAAACTCCTGACCAAGAAGGCGAGACAAAAGGTGGTCTTTGAGCTTCGGGATGAAGTTCTGCAATATATGAATGGAATGAGGTTAAGGGTGCGTTATTGATCTGATGAGGCGCACCTTTTTAGCAGGGTCATGCGGGGGCAGTTGAACAAAGTTCATGAGGTGGTGCGGAAAGTTTTTAGAGTCGCTCATATGATGGTGGAGGTCAATCTCGCTACAGGGAAGCAGGTCATTCTGGTTGAAAGTGACATGATGAGTGTGTCGCCTCCGGGGCGAAGAAGCTGCTTCTCTTGCACGGCGCAATCGGACATGGCGTCGTTCATGTCTTGTCATTTGGCGGATTGCATTTTTCTTGTTGGTCTGCTGATAGAAGCGCTTGAGCAGACGGTGTGCAAGTTCACCCTGTGCCAATAGTATATAAGAGACTCAAGGTAAAACAAACGGAACTTCAGGCTTACAATTTGTGTAGAATACGAGTCTGTTGTACCAAACAGTTCTATCGTTTGTACATAGTCGCCTAACGCATGTAATTTGTAGATGAGCAAATTGAAAAGCTTAACTTTTGGCTGTGCCGGGGCCTTCTTTTCAGATCCTTTATGTGAGGTGGTCTTTTTACTTTCACGACGTGTACGAGCAGCCGTCTCGCGTGGTAGCTCTACTGTCTTAAAACCTCTGGACCACTCCCTGAATGACCGTAACTCCTGCCCAATGGTGACTGTGCTTTGCTTCAAGCAATTCAAGGTGTATTCCGTCTGCATTCTGAGCTTAGCCAATGCATGCCACTCAGCTAGACGGAATAGTAGAGTTATGAGTTTGCTATTGTAAGGTTCGGGGAGTAGGCCTTCCACTGCAGGTATCATGTTCTAAAGATACAAGGCAGATTAGATTTTCATATATAGAAAAGTATGTTGGGAGTAGGCCAACCTGAAGAAGATCCTCGAAATCCCTTGCAGCGAGTTTTTTCATCTCGGACACATTGTTGGAGAAACGTCGAATAGTATCCAACCCAAATGTAGGTATTTGGCGGAATCTGGGTATTTAGATCAGCTTGGCAACAAGGTGACCATCATGATTACCTTTTATTAAGCTCAGCTACAGCTTGCCCACTTGGAACAACAGCATATAGAACTCGGATGATATGGATAAACGTAGCCCTCCAGACACCTAGCTCAAATTCATGCATTAGATCCACTACTAGCATGCGGTGCGGATTGAATCCTAAGTGACCCAGCTTCTCTCCAAAAGCATTCTAACAGATGAACACTCAGTCATGCGGATAGGTGCCTGGGTAGCTAACCTTACCATCGTCGGTACCAGCGAAAAAGGTTTGAGCATACGTTCAATTCCAGCAGCAGTCACAGAATAACCTGATTTGTATATGTACTCTCGAGCCCTTCCAACTAGGTCGCCAAGATATGAACGTGTTCGAGTAATACGCCCATTCAGGTCATGATGCTGCCCTAGCTTGTCAAACTCTTTCCGAGGAATAGTGCACCGTGGACACGTGCAATCGCCACGGTTCCGTATAGTTGCCAATAATACTCTATAATGGTTGACCCAATGAGGCAATTGACGCGGAATCTGATTTAAATACTCACTTCTCAGGATAATCAGCCGAATACGTAAAAATTCGAGGATAGACGCGTCGTTCGACTCCATCATAGCACAATATTACAATGCCATGACGATATGCTTGTAAAAATTCATTGTCCATGAGCAAACACCATACTTTGTGCATTAACTCGCGGCGACAGTGGGTTTTGAGGGAAGGCCGCTGAGTTTTCGGAGCAATATCTAGAAGAATTTCATCAATGCCGTCAGGGATCTTCAAAACAAAATAAGCAGAGAAGAAAAAACAGAAGTACAAGATAATACCAAAGGAATATAGGCAACGTGGTGACAAGCACCAGAGTTTGGCCGAGCTCGAATATATTTCGACAGGTTGGCGAAATACAGATACAACGGCCATACTTTCGCTGTACCGAAACTGGTTAAATGTGTCGAATTGGACCAAAACATAAGGCCTGCAATAACCTTCTCCAACCGACAACCAGGCTCGTTGGGTTGTTTCTGGAGGTCGTCATGTGCTTCAATCCAGGCATCAGTTGAATAGGTCTCATCATATACGCGAGTTTCGACTTTTGTCTTGGGATTAATATGTATTCGTTTAAAGGGAGATAGGTGGAAATTTTTAGCCATATTTTCACCGAAGGCTGCCTTGATCACTTCCACCAATGAGCGATAATGGAGTCCAGAAACTGAGAGCGTCCGATTTGGGGGTGGTGGCTTGGACCTGGAGGCAACAGGGATTACTATATCTACCTCGATCTCATGCCACCCATCACGTGAAAAGGGAGAGTTGAATTCCACTGCAGCAATTGCTTCATCCATACGTTGGTTCTCCCGATGGGCGTCCAATGACCGAAGCTCCTCTGTTTTGAAGTCTGGCGACGATAGAACCTCCCGTCCGAGACGAGTAATCTCAGCCTCCGTCTTCTGGATGCTGCCCGAATTGGCCCAATTCATGAGTAGAAATTTGGTCATATTCTCGAATGGCCAAGGGGGTGGTGGATGAGTATCAAAGGGAGCTTCACCTGGTGTGGATGCTGCAGCTGCAGAGCTGCCACCGGCGTTGAAGTTTGATAGATCTTCCGGTGTTATGTGTTCATCGGGATCGTAAGATGGGCGATGATGGTACTCCCGCAGAAGGCCAAAGATGTTGGCTGCAGTATGCATAAGGTCTCGGACATGCAAAACCACCCGACGAAAGAGTGGCTTCGGTGCAGAATGGGGTTGCCGAACTAGCGTGGGTGCTTCAGGTTGAACATCCTGATAACGCTTTGGAAGACGATTGGCAACTCTTCCCGTTCGGGTCACTACCACGCCTGGTGGAAAAGACGGGGGCAGTGAGAGGGTTGGATGTGACGGGTTTGGAGGAGTGGAGTCGTCATCAGTGGTGAGGTGGGTGCATGGAGGAGACTCTCCTGTATGCTGCGATACGACATCAGAAATCACGCTATGCGATTACAATGCGCAGCCTGCAACCTCACCTCTAGCCTCTCACGACATTCCAAGCTAGAAATGATTTTTTTGCTTCTGTGTGCCCTCCTTTGTTCCATCCTGAGAGCCTGAGCGGTTTTATGTATGGCGCAATGTTGCTGATGCCTTGTAAGACCTGGCCGCGCCGTAGAGGAGAATTGGCATGGGTGAGAGCATGCATACGGTGCCATTACAAAACGTGAAGGTTAGGTTACCTGACCCCAAAGACAAATGATAAGGAACAAAGCATCAAGAAAACATGATGATTTAGACCGACCGCGCAAAGAACAAAATAAAACACGTCTAGATTTAAGTCCAAGCAATAAGTGGAAGCGTCGAAGCTCAAGGTACCACAATCGGATAGGACAGGTCGAGTTGCCAGGGATTGATGGGATAGCTTTGAGATGGCAAGACTACCACGCGCACACCACGAACACCACGCAGAGAAGGTGCACTGACCCCAAGTCAGGTACGGGGAACGACGAACACCAAGTCCGACGCAGGGGCCAAGTCCAATGCAGAGGCACCAAGTCCAATGCAGGGTGGACACCGAGTCTAATGCACTCACCAAGTTCAATGCACAGTTTAAGATGATAGTTGTTTCAGCCTGAGGTAAGTTCTGACTCGGACTCGGAGTTGTACGAACAATGCACGTGATCGATACACCTTCGAGTTCCATTATTCTCCGTCCTATCATCAAGTTGATTACTGCTTGATAAAATGGTATATACAAATTTCCAAAATTAAATTCTCTCGTAGTACCAATCTCCGCTGTCTGACTTGACATGGGGTCCGGCCCCATGCTTAATAAAAGTATCAGGCCGTTCAAAAAGCCCCAAAGAGTGTCCACAGTGACGGCATGTCAGCTTTACCGATAGCATCTCAAAACGCTGCTTATCCATTTTCACCTCAGGGTTCCAGGGTTTACTAGCCCTGCAAAGTTTCTGTGGGCATTGGAAGGGGGATGGTTGGCCAAAGGGTTGATTGACAGGGTGCGACCAGGTATAGCGCATGGCATGGCCGTCAGGAAAGAATATGAATATATCGCTATGTGAACCGAGTGATGTATGTTTGCGGAGCATTCCAGAAACAGCTGAACGGTTGTGGATAAACCAGCTCAGGGCAACGTCCATGAGGAAGCTGTCGGCATTGATGGGATGGAACGTCATCTGACTAAAGGCCATAATATATGCAAATGCACCACTGAAAGAAAGGTAAGCTTATTTAATGTAGAAGTATTCCATGTCATACCGTTTTGCTAACGTCCTAATACTTTCCCTTGATGGTATATGGCGGAGAAGCCCACCACACGCTAAAAATGTCAAAGTATTTTTGTGGGTGTCACCCCCTAGCAGTACCTTGAAAAGATTTTTGGGGATCAACACCCCAAGAAACTAGACAGCAGTTACTACTTCAAGGTGAAAGAGCAATCAGAAAGTAAGACGCACCTCTTCAACTGGTGCTGCACCCTGGTTGCCTGGCGCGAAATGAAGATCGCCTCTCTCAGGATCGGTATGATCGATAATAAATACAGCAAACCGTCGATATCTGGCCAGGGGCATAAACAGTGGTAGAAGTAGTAACAGATTAGAGAAGTACGCACTTCGTCATAGACCCCGTGGTTAGTAAGTCGACCAATGAGTTCACTCGCTTCTGAAATTCATTTATCCCCACCCGGGTTGAGAAATTAAAGGGCATGTCAATATCCTCGACATCATCCGGAAGATAGCTGAACAAACGCGAGTGGATGCCACTCATAGGGGTGCTAGCTTTAGGGATGCTCTCCAGCCGGAAAGTGATCATAAGAACTGGCGTTGAGTCGCAGATAGGCAACAGCTCGCGTTGCGTGAGGTGACCGGTAACGAGTGTGGGCGCCTTTGTCGATGAGAATCCCTGTGCATATATTCATTGAGTGGAAACAAGTGTCTCAGCTTTCAACTCACAACGTAGGGATGGGGAGTATTTCGTTGACCATCTATTCCCATGTTGCATGCAGGGCAAGTAAAAACTACATCTTCAGGGGTTTTTGGTGGTAATGGGATGCAGACCTGACAGAAACTACGAGGACAGAAGCTACACTCTAGCATTGTCCCACCATTACGGCACTTCGAGCAGTACTGATGAGGGTGAGGTAGCAGCCCACAATAATTATGCGGCGGAAAACACACCTTATTCTTTGTGAGTGCATGGAGCGCTTTGGGTGGATCTGCCGGTGCGCTGCCAATAACCTTGGGTTTCAACTGCGGAGGCGGCGCCCTTGTCATTCCTTTCACACCCATGGTGATGGCACTCCGTGAGGCTCGTGATAAGGACCCGATCTCTTTACGTGGAGCAGGCTCTCCAGTTGACTCCCTCGCGGTTTGCTTTGTGCGTGCCATGAATGCGGAAGGCAACTTCAACTTGAAGTGAAGCCGCGCCCTTGGCGACGCGCGTGCGTTGTTGGGATAGGTAAACAAATGTAAATTTCCCAGCTCCCTAAGTACACATGCTAACTATATTCTAATTGACGATCCTTAGTCTACTGCTTTATGGTCCAAATCGGTGAATGACTGAGTAAACTGCCTATATAGCTTATATTAGTGAACGATTATTACTACAAGACGGCTTGCCAGGCTACTATATAGCAGTACTTTTCTGTGCGCCACACACCACCGCAGTCATCAGATGACCGTGGAAAACAGGTCACGGTCATGTTCATTCAAACGTTCAACACAACGTTCAACACCAACATTCAAGCATTCCACCGACGTTGCATAACGTTGCACCCCTGAAGCCACCACCATCGACGGCGGTTATTCTCGAACCCGTGATGTGGCAAGCTCACCTCGCTGGGCTAGTGTCTCCCCCCTTCTTTAATTCATCCATCGACGGTGGTTATTCTCGACCCCGTGATGTGTCAAGCTCACCTCGCTGGGCTAGTGTCTCCCCCCTTCTTTAATTCATCCATCGATGGTGGTTATTCTCGACCCCATGATGTGTCAAGCTCACCTCACTGGGCTAGCGTCTCCCCCCTTCTTTAATTCATCCATCGACGGTGGTTATTCTCGACCCCGTGATGTGTCAAGCTCACCTCGCTGGGCTAGCGTCTCCCCCCTTCTTTAATTCATCCATCGACGGTGGTTATTCTCGACCCCGTGATGTGGCAAGCTCACCTCGCTGGGCTGGTGACTCCCCCCTTCTTTAATTCACCCATCGACGGCAGTTATTCTCGACCCCGTGATGCGGCAAGCTCACCTCGCTGGGCTAGTGTCTCCCCCCTTCTTTAATTCATCCATCGACGGTGGTTATTCTCGACCCCCGTGATGCGGCAAGCTCACTTCGCTGTGCTAGTGTCTCCCCCCTTCTTTAATTCGTCCATCCATGGCGGTTATTCTCGACCCTGTAATGCGGCAAGCTCACCTCGCTGTGCTAGTCCTTCCCCCTTCACCGACGGCCATCGGGCATTCACTGGCAATGCATTGCGTCGGAAGGCATCAAAAGAAGCGGCTTGGACGTGTCATCGTACTCGACGAACTTGAACACCGTGCTCATCATCTTACACGATGAGCACGCTATTCTCTTCATTTTTCATATTCCTTTTGTTTCTCGTTGTATTTTACTTGTGCACATGTAATTTGAGGCTGTTTATAACATTGTTATTTCCGCCCTTCAGCGCTGAATATTTGATTGATAGCGCGCGTAAACTGATATTTGTACACTGCAACTGCCATACTAGTAGGTAGATCCTGACGCCACTGACTCAGACTCAGACTCAGAATAGCGAGTGAGGCATGGGATATTATGTACGAAATCCCTAATCTCTCGAGGCTCGTATGACTCCTCGATTCTCAGGTGCTCATACAAGCCACTGCGAAAGGGTCACTGTTACTAAGTATCACCAATGCAATTAAGTAAGCAACAAACCGGCCAAGCTTTACCAAATCTTCCAGGAATCGATCAAGACGTGGACCGAAAAAGGTGTGAGAGGCAATCTTGTTTACGAGGGACAGGAAATTGAGAAAAATCAGGTCGTGACTATTGTTGTTCAGGTCACAAGGACGCTTATTCTCGAGTTGATCGATTCTCGCGTTGATTCCGATATATGCCTAGTCAATTAGAATTTAGCAGGTCCGTCAAATTTTTGATGAAGGATGAGATCGATGAGAGCCTGTAAAAAATAATCACCATCATGCATAACATTGCCAGGCATTGCTTGGGTAAGCCGTCATTGAATATGTCAGCAATTATAATGCCCGCCGCATATGAATCGGCGAAATAAATGTGGGATGCAGCTGGGGCCACCCATTCTGCCTCGAATGGTAAGTCATACATCAAGTTTCCCTGCATTTAGCCGTTATTTTAGTGATGCATTTGCTAATAATAAAATCCAAATTTCTCACATTGTTATCAATGGGATAAATCAGCCCAGGATTTACCATATCAAGAAGCCCGAAATCGTGTACGTTTTGCTTCACAATTGCTAGATACTCTTCGTCGCTTTGGCCCTCAGAACGTGGAGGGAAGATGGATGGAAAGAGCTCATCGCTGTTATTCGCAAACCAGTCACGGCAGACATTCCGGGTCTTCTTTCCTGCCTTTATGACCTGAAGGCTCAAATTAATTCTGCGGGCATGTAAGGATGGCAAGCTCAACTCACCCTTTCTACCATGTCAGAGGATATGTCATCGATGCCTGTTGGCGGCAGACACGTTAATACAGCCATATAATTATCTTGGTACTCACGGGGTAGACCCAGGCGAACCATTGTTAACTCAATTGCGAGTTTCGCACGCGCGTGGTTTGGGGAGGAACGGCCTCGGGGATTAATAAGATACATGTCGTCACCCGTGAGGAGCAGCCTGTTGTAGAGGTTGACTATGGTGTGCATCGCCAGTACGTTGGAAGTAATATTGTCAAGTTCGAGTTGAACGTAGCCGATCTGCGGGGGGTGAAATGCCTGGACAACCCGCTGTACAAGTGGTTTGCGCTCCGATAACCCAAGAATACCTGGGGTCAGAGAACTACCAGAGTCAGCAGTGGACTGTTTCCCTTTCACACTGCGCCGTGTAGTGGCATTCGTAGTACGGGACTGGCGGACTTTCCCTATCACTGTGCTAGCGCCTCGAATCGACCGGCGGCCTCTGGCAACTTCTGGCAGGTGATTGACAGAATTATCTATTTCAGATTGAGTAGACGCTGCGGGCACTGAAGCTGAGGAGGACGGTAGGACAATCCCAGTGGTTAGCTCTGAGACCATGAGATTGTTTTCATCGTCCCAAGACCACTGGAAGACCTCATCAGGAACATAGACCCCACCTCCTGGTGGCATCTGCTACAGATGGAAGGCCTTGTCTCAGCAAGAGAGTCGGCGACAAAAGGCAGGTTATGATACCTCTGACTCGTTGGCCGCATAATTTCCCTGAAGTATCCAAAGAAGATCCTGATTGTCGCTACTTACTAAAAATCTGGGGTCGATCGCACTGCCATCTGCACTGACGGGCGGATTCATTATGGAGGTGGTAACTTCAAGTTGTGGTATTCTTGCAGGGCAAATAAATAATTCATACTAGATCCCGAGACGCAGCTGGTTGAGTCGCGCTGCAATGACCCTGGGTTGCACAGTGTTGCGAAAGGTTTCCGACCATCTTGAAAACGTTACTTCCTGTATTATAGATACGTAAGAAGATAATTAATGAATGCCCTAATCTTACGTGGACATGTCGACGGCGGTTTCAGATCGATCGATCATGGACGTTGGATCTCACAGCCACACGTGGCACATGGAGCATACGCCGGAACGGCAACTCTGCTTTGTCACAGCTCAGACGACACAGAAAGTCATATCGATAGACAGTTTTCAGTCGTTTCGCTGCCCACAATTGTCCAATAGTACTCCTAATAGAGAAGTTGAATATATAATGTTGCCATAGTAGTTAGGATTACTAGTATGAATGAAGAATGTCAACGGAAGACATCGTTACAAGGCAATGAGCACTGGTACCCACTGGCACCAACAAGATTGTTGTAGTTGCCTCAACAAACATACTAGTACAGTTGACTCCCTCATAACCCATAGCCCTGATAACCCATACTCCCTTATAACCCATAGATTTTTTGATCCACCAAGTTGGTAGGCGGGGGATTGGAACCCATAACACATACTCCCCTATTCCGAGGCAAAACCCATACATATTATTACCATATATATATTAGTGCAGTTGGTCGTGTCAACTTCGATGTGTCACAAACATATAATTTACTCTCTCAATACTCAAATTCCAGCTACCCATGCCATTAAAGCCTCTTGAGGTCCTCAAAAAGGGGCTGAAAATCTTGCAGGATCAGGTTAAAGCCAAGAAAGAGAAGCTACAGGCTCAGCTGCATGCGAAAAAGTCAATATCATCACTTGATGAGAATTGGCTTGACAACGAGGCAAGTTTGGTGGATGAGCAACGGGTTTTGGACGGGCTGGAAAATGCTTCCGATTACAAGAGGGGCTGCGAAAGACTTGATAAGACACAAAAGGGCGTAAGAAGATTACGGGAGGTGGCAGGTGACCTGAGCAAGGTGGTAGGAAAGAAGCGGAAAAGTGTGTGAACAATTACGGCTCAAGTTGAAAAACAGTTACTTTAGCTGTATATAGTTTATTATAGCTGTACATAGTTCTACTCTAGAGTTGGCACCAGAAACGGCCCTACATGCGTCGAAATACATATTTGAAAATTTCCCGGATTTTTTCGGACCTATTTTCAGAACATTCCTCAAACTCCATACTCCCTCATAACCCATAGCCTGGGATGTCCACCGAGGGGGTATGGGTTATGAGGGAGTCTGTATGTGCAAATTGCGCTTGCCGGCAGGGACTCGGGATCAGATCGATCTCGATCATATCTGCAACAAAATTGATCAGCATGCAGCCAAATCACTCCCCGTAGTCCATATCTGGTATTCCACTAAATCCCGCATCCGCCTCATAATTTTTGGGGACCAATACTTAATCTCACCAGAGATTTGAACCTCCAAAGGGATCCTTATCACTGTCTGCATGCCTGGGCTGAGCCTGTGTGAGTTTCTTACCGTGTCTCCAAGCCACTCTGGAATCTGGTAGCAAAACTTGAAGCTTGAGCGCTTGAGCGCTCATATCCAAATGAGTCAAAGTTGAAACCCCGTTAACAGATAAGTTGGGACCATGACACAACTTCTGCCCACGTACCTTTTTCAGAGCTATGACCACCGTTGTCACAACACATACCAGACGCAGTAACACTTCCAGGCGTTCATGGCAGCATGTTGCTGGTACAAAATCACCACGAAGTAGGCCCTACCCGTCTCCACTAAGCCAGGTTCGTCACTCCTTGAGAGGCACACTGATTCATATGAATAATTCACATTCTAGACTGTTAGCGATGAAGCTCAGCTTGCCTTTTCAATGGCATATGCAACCCGTGATACTGCCCATGCTCAGAGAGAGGCAGCTGCAAGGCAGTTAACTGAGGGGAAGCTGTTTATAAGCTTATTAGAACGTCGACTAGACAGGGCACAACGGAAGCTGGACATGGCAGAAAAACAAATCGACACAACAAGCAAGCTTATGAAATCGAATGATCATGATGCTTCCAGCACTTTCAACACTGTCGAGCACCTTGATGAGGGATCACTGCTCAATGCCAAGGTTCACCGTTGGGGTTGTGATGTTGCGACAAAGACCGCGGCGGCCAGTGGCAATAATACTCCGTTAGATGATCAAGCATCATTGGCCTCAGGCTCATCTGATTCTCCAAACATAGTAGGGTCATGAATGAGCACAAGGAAGCTGATGTTGCAGAGGGTTCAAATTCCAGACAAGGGTTGGTGACGGGGGGTGGAACGGCTGTATAACATGTACCTGAGTTTACTGCTTGTACTACATAGTGCCATTATCACGTTCTTTTCAATTATCTCGCCACGTATGTAACTTCCCAATCATAGAAAACAATTCGAATTCATCTTTTCAGTAACTTATATGAACCTCTTCCCCTTAAAAACTGACACAAAATCCCTAATAAGGCTATAACCAGAAAATTAGTCAAGGCGAAATTTTACTGACAGAACCTGGAATACTTTGTTGAATAGTATGTGTTTCAGGATGATCGGTTCGCAACAACTCTAACTTTGAAATTCCAAGGGAGATTCAAGTTTCTGACCCGGAAATGCCTAAGTTTAGGTTGCAGGAGATCCATTTTTGCTGGTGGCCCTGACTTAAAAATCGTTACGTTGTTCAAGCAGTTCAATTTGACTCGGTCCACCTGATGGAGGAACATAATTCGGGTTAACTACCCTGGCAAGCATGGTCAGCCTCTCTGAGTCATCTATCTGCTCACTGTGACCGTTATTTATATTGCAGCCACTTTGTTATTCCAGCTCTCATTCCAGGAAAGTCCAGTTTATTGCACCCATAGTCCAAAGGATGTCGGTTTGTTGCAGCTGTTTGAATTCAAGCTGGTGAAGGAGATCTTATGGAATAATTCTAGGCATATGTTCGCCAAGATACTCCACCCGCTGAAGACATTGTATGGTCGATGCCCAAGCCCTCCGGGGAAAGAAAATATTGACCAATTCCCCCACGTTATGAGCCTCTCCTATACATACCACCCACCTGTCCGACTCACCCCAAAACCTCCCAGTCTTCTGTCTGGATGAGCCCATCCCTGTCTCCAAGTTCTGATGTGGCCGACTCTCCTTGCGTGCCACCAAATACCGAGGCGCATGATTTGGAGGTCAGTGTCATGTTCTGGGGTTTGAGTTTCTGGTACAAACTAATTCCCTAGAACACTGGTGATCCGCTCAAAATAACGGAAATGGATGAGCAATGTCATGAAGTTAACAAACCCGATGTGGCCGACTCTTGCGTGCCATCACGGAAGGCTACTAAGGTGCATCATTTAAAGGTCAGTATCACATTCTGAGGTTCCAGAGTTCTGATGCAAACAATTACTTACCTTAGGAGACCATACTCGATGATCTGTCCAAAGTGGCAGGACAAACGGGTGAGCTCCTCCATGTTAACAAATCTGATGAGGTGCATTGCCATAGTGATGTCAGTGAATCCCATACCTGTCACTATCCATTGCTAACTAATAGGGTTTAGACGATGACTGGAGACATTCTTGTGGTGTTAGGCTTGAAACGCAAGCATGTCCTGGATCGGACTCAAGCTGGTGTACCGACCAACAGCTCTGGGCAGGATAAGAACATCAAGAAGAAAAAGGTATGAAGGCCCTTGGGTGTGCGTTGACATCGCTTCATGTTTCCATTCATGGGTGCTCGTTATGTCGCTGTTACTACGACCTAATCAGTGTTTCCCAAACCCTGAGAATAAATAAGTGCATACACATGCCTCGTACCATTCAAATAACAACTCGCAGGCGCAGTGACAGTTCCAGCTCCAGGCGCTCACTGCAGTATGTCGCTGCAAAATCACCACGAAGTAGGCCCTACCCGTCTCCGCTAAGCCAGGTTTGTCACTCCTTGAGAGGCACACTGATTCATATGAATAATTCACATTCTAGACTGTTAGCGATGAAGCTCAGCTTGCCTTTTCAATGGCATATGCAACCCGTGATACTGCCCATGCTCAGAGAGAGGCAGCTGCAAGGCAGTTAACTGAGGGGAAGCTGTTTGTAAACTTATTAGAACGTCAACTGGACAGGGCACAACGGAAGCTGGACATGGCAGAAAAACAAATCGAAACAACAAGCAAGCTTATGAAATCGAATGATCATGATGCTTCCAGCACTTTCAACATTGTCGAGCACCTTGATGAGGGATCACTGCCGAACACCGAGGCTGATCGTTGGGGTTGTGATGTTGCGACAAAGACCGTGACGGCCAGTGGCAGTAATGCTCCGTTAGAAGATCATCGATCAAGTGTCATTAATTCATTGGCCTCGGGTCACGAATGAACACGAGGAAGACGATGCTCACAAGACTTGGGTGAATGGGATGGTGACTCACGGTGTGGAGTGATGTCTATGGGCCGTGCAATGTGCTGGTAGTAGTTAAACGTAGTTTACTAGTACGTACATCATTCGAGTCCTCTTTCGTCAAACTTGAATTTGTGGACACGGCACTCATCTTCAACGATTGCGGCCGCGTATGCTCCGCCAAGGTTCTAACGCATGCCCTCGACAAATCTCGTCTTAACCGTCTCACCCATGAAGAACGTTCATACCATGTTTTCTACCAGTTCCTCGCCGGGGCAGCCACAACCGAAAGAGATCACTTCAACCTTCCTGCCGGTCCTTTCAGCGACGATTCCATCGGCATGTCTGAACTGCGTGCATCCATGCGAACGGTTGGCTTCAAACCTAAACATACGTCGTCTACTTTTAGCTTACTCATCGCCATCCTCTTCTCGGCAATCTGCAGTTCCACCAAGGCATACTTGTCGTACAAGTCAGGCAAGGGAGGGGACCATCAAAATGAGGATGCTCTCCAAGAGTTAGCTACCAAGTTCGGTGTCCATGCTTCCTTCATCGCCAACCTACCCCAGGGCATATCCACTGACCGAACCCTGTTTGGCATCAACCATTACACAGGCTCGGCATCGTATAACATCTCCAAGCTCATAGAGAAGGATAGCGATCTCCTTGACTCTGCACTTGCGTCGTTGTTATGGGGATCCACGGACCCATGCGTCTCAAAGCTCTTGTCAGGCCCTAGCCTCGCAGCAGAGAGACGCTGCAAGGACGAGAGCATCATTTTCCAGGTGCAGGTCTCTTCACGTCCCCTCCGTCAGCCTTCCCCCATTCCTTCTCCCGATGGCTCCCTACCATCCCCCAATGACGATCACTCTCATCTAGGTTGGCTAAAACGTTTTCAACAGCTTGAACGCGGCCCTTCTGCTGGACTGTGGATGGCTGCGGTGACATATGAGTTTTGGGCGCCTACTTTACCCATGAGCTGCGAAGACGAGGTGGAGCGCTCTGTACCTCATGGCATCCTCAAGCTTTTAGCGGTCATTCACTGTGCTGCGTTCGTTAGTTTGTTATCCTGACACTCCTATTGGTGGCCAGCAGCCCTGTTTTCTCCTTGGATTCTGGTATGAACAGCATGCGTTCACCAGCAGGAGCATGGCGTCTAACGTGCTTATAGCAGGCGTGCGCTGTCAACAAACTCAGCCAGAACCCTTCTCCAATGCATCGACAACGACAAACTGAACGCTATGCCACCTCTGAATCAGCTGACGAAGGCGATGAGAGCTACATGTCTGACAAGGTTCTTGACGCAGGGAAACACCGCAAAGCTCGAAAGGCCCCAAAATCTCCCAGTAAAGGCAGTAAAGGACACTACGAAAAGGTACGCCAACAAAAAAGCTCACCACTCAATGTGCTAAAGAAGCCTTAGGCTCTGCTAATCGACAACGTGACATCGGGGAGCTTCGCGGGCAGCTGAAGGCGCTAAGCACCAAGAACAAACGGCTCTAGCATGAGTTGGACGCACTCAACAAAATGTCCTCAACAGGCTCTCAACCTGCCCCTGGTTCAGTAATCACTGGTGTTGCTGCTGACCTCGAACAGGTCAGAGCTCTTGCCAAATGCTTCACAGCTCTCTATGAGCCATTCTCGACCACCTACAATGACCCAAACCTGCTTACGCTGCCACGTCCGTCATCAGAAGCCCTTGGGCCCACAAAAAGGTTCAGCACAACTAAGGTTGCACGCCGAGATGGGTGGCTGGCTGAGCTGTACGATTTTCTACCACAGCGACTCCACCCGATGGTCAGAGGGCATAGCGGCTTTGACACAGGAGTAAGAGGCTTAGCATTGCAGTTTCGCGCAGCAGCTAAATCTATGCGCAGTGCGCTCATCGATAGGGTACGGAAGGCCGCACCAATCATCTTCAACTTATCTCCCGAGGTCTTCAAGCCTAACTACAAACGAGAGAAGGTTCCTGAGTTAGCTCAGCTCTCCAAGTTTGACCCCAACTCCAAGCGCCTCGCTACCCTTCCACCAGTGCCGGTCAGATCGGTTGCGGATGATCGCCGGTTTTAGCCGGGCCTGGGATTTTCCGACAATTTATTTATTAGCTTCCTTGTTCTTGGCTGCGGTACTGCTTTCGCAGAGTCCTGTTAGCTCAAAAATGCAATTAATAAGTCATTCAGCGCTCACAAGGGTAATGCGATTGATGTGCCAGAGTTCATCATGATAGCGCTCGTATGCATACCTGCGGAGACTTGAGCTCGAGGGATATTGTTGGTCATATCAGATCGAAGTCGTTGGACATTGTCGTCCAAGTGACTGGCAGCGGGTGACGGGAATACTAAAAACAGATGGCAGGAATGCGAAGCGTGTAAGTGAGAACTTTCTTTTCGCCCACCAACCCACCCAGATACTAATACCCTTCTTTACCAATCACTCGTGACAATTTTCCCCCATTCTATACATAATACCAAAGACACCACATCTATATGCCTGCTCCGTGTCCGAACTGAGCTAACGCTCAGCTTCTCAACCTCTCGCATCATCTGCTCCAAGTCATCATCTCGTTTTTTCAAACCCCGCCAAATGTACTATTCAAGTTGAAGTACGCTCATCGATCATCCTCGGTGCACCCCGCTGCCCGGAACTCCCATATCTCCTCGATCTCCTCTTTCTTTCTGATATGGAAGTCCTTAATCATTGCCTCTGCGCCTCTGTACAGTGTGTGAATCTTCTCCATTGGGATGCTTGTCCAAGAACGGAGCTTGGCTTCGGGCACCAGTGTAAAATCGTCTAGGTACTCAATTCCATTGGATCTGACCAACTCGTACTCCTGATCGTCCAAGACATGCTCTGCTGAGTGCGTCTTGCTCATAAGATGAACCAGTGCCCTTAAAGGGGGGTATGTGAAATAGAATGTTTCTATGGTAAGCGGTTCCCCTGCAATCCCCTCACTGCAGGATGTCTCGATGACCTTCGAAGCTTATCAAAATGTGGTGGTAGTGCGCCATGCTATCCGAACGTACCTTGTGAAGTATCTCTAACTCTATATCCTTGTAGCATTGAAATGCCTGTGTTACTGCCATCATTACATCAGCCCAGTCCTCTTCTCCATGCAACTGAACGCAGCCGGGCTTGGAGACACACCAGGTATCTCGCACCTTGTAGAAGAGCTGTAAGCTCTTGGATTGAATGCCGATTCGATCCCGAAGCTGTGAGTAGAAGGATGCCCATGAAGTGTTTGACAGAATACTGAGGCGAGCATGTTTGTAGTTGTCCGAGTTGGCAATGGGGCCAAGTTTAACATCCATCCAATACACTGGGCAAGCGGTTACATTTATGAATGAGTCCATGCAGTGCACGCACCTCCATCCATCACTTCCGTCCCGTGAATCTTCTTATAGCACAATGCTTTCAAAGGATCGTTATTCCTCCTGCGTACAAGACAGAGAGCCATTCCAAGAATCAACTGTGGGTCGAAGACAAGAGGACCCTTTACATAAGGTGGGCAGGGAGTGTCATAATAGAGTGGCGGTGGTCGAGGCACGAAGGAATCTGGTAACAAATTTGCTTGGATGGGAGCAGGCGGTCCATACCGAGGCTGAACGCCAGTAATGACAAGACTTTGAAGGTGTCTCTGTGTCGTAGGCTGCCATTCTGGCCCAAAGAAGTAATGGCAAAGGTGGGCGACAACACCCAGAGGATCGTACCCATAAGCGTTGTAATCCGACTCGACGTGAGCGTTCAAGGTGCTGGATGGATTCATACTGGAGTGTTTTGGACGAATGTATTCAGTTGTCTTTTATACCTTGATATGGTTTTACTCCCTATCAATGACGTAGGATATTGCAACTTCATTGAAGGACTTCGCAAATCCCCCTACTCTGAGCCTTGCCGGTTTTTTTTACAGGTGCCATGTCCATTTGGTATAAACTAACACTAAGCTCTGCCCTGACAAGCTCCTTTTCGCTATTGGAGCCAAATAATTCCCCCTGGTCTGCCGAACTTGAATCACATGAATATAATCAAATGCATATAAACTTCTCTGCCAATGCTGCTGCTAATTGCTAATGAACCTTTCGTTATATTCTTCTTTCCCCCCCTCAGTATGACGAGTACTACTGGCAAGTCCCCATGAAGTCCGTCGGGAGCACAGGACGTTGTGTACTCACCACAGTATAGATGCACACCCGCTGGCTACTGCATACGCAGGAGCCAAGCGGCGTATTGCGGCCCTAGAGGAACAAATTCAGAACTTTCAACAAGCAGGAGAGAAGCGTAAATCGTACGAGTGGTAACCTTTCGCACTGTGTCCTTCGGAGCGTGATTCTTTCTCCCGATAGTGATGTTCAGTCCAACGTTACGCAGGGCCGAATTATATCCAGGCTAGTGTCTATGTTCGATTCCGTTGATGAACTGGTGGCAGAATATGATCGTCAACGCCTTGAGGAGGACCTAGAGGTAGAGGATAGAGATCAGCCCACACCGGAGTACATCCTTTCCTTTCCAGTTGATCACACCCATATTAGCTAACCTAACTTAGCCAGGATCGGCTACACCGAGGTTTTGAGCTCCTCATCCGGCATGTCCCAGTTCTCAAGGGGAAACTCGACAATCAAGATGTTTTAGAACTGAACGCTTACTTCCGTGACGTGTGTTCCTATTCCATTTCCAGTATGAAGACTAAAACTGCGTGATGTAGCTTAGGAAGGGCTCGGGGGGTGCGAGAGGTGATGATGCTGCCAACCTAAAACCTGCCATTGTCAGCTGGATCCCAGGGGTCCTCGGAAACTCCTTACCTACATCTCTCTCACCTACGTCTAAACTGGACCGTGGCTTCGAGCATGACGATACCGGACGCCTTCTATGTCCCATAGAGTATGATTGGGAGGATGCGATGTGAGCAGCACACATTTCCTATAGCCTACTATACACTGACGCGTCCCCACACATAGCATACGAACCCTCATTCGCGACGGTCATCCTGAATACGTTGTTTCCGCGGATTCTTGGCCTGCATTCCTCTATCCTAGGACCAAAGGTGACATCACTAACGTTGAACAGGGACTCTTTCATAGTGCAATTCTTCTTAAGGTGTGTTGCGGACCATCACACTGTCTCGTAAATTACTATTTTGGTACCACAGGCTTTTAAATTCATTTTCACTTCACCCACCTCTGCACAAGACATCGAGTGCAAGGAAGATGTGGACGAACATATGCTGCCCCGCCGGAAACGCTCAAGGCGGAATCCAAAAGCTCCAACTCGTGGGCACGTCGCGAACTTGCTGGGCATGAAAGCAGTAACACCTCGATCAATAGCCTACGTTGCTGTCCAGGTGCATAAACTGTTGCACTCTCGGGGTTGACTGAGTAAACCTTATGCAGTTACGTTTCGCATTGTCGAATGCCAGTGCCTGGAACGAGAACGATGGAAACTTCAATTACCTGACATTTTACAACAATATTATCGACTACTTCGAAGTTGATCTCGGTGCTGAAAATAAGACCCTTACCGAAGAGCTGATTTCTTGGTGGACTAGGTAAGGACCAACCGCTGCGGAGTTTCCTGCCGTGCGGCTGATGAGCGGATGGCTTGGATGTACAGTAAAGTATTTGGTGGGCGACCCTCCCTTTCCGGCCGTGCGGAGGGTCAGCGGGGTGCTGCTGCCTCTTCTGTGGCCCGTTTAGCTAGCCAGCGTGCAGCCCGCTTTCGCGTGCCACCTAGGTAGATCTGTATATTTAGCAGTGCAGATGAATGTTTCCCATTTCCTGAACAAAATAAATTGGTGATCAAGGAACGATTTCTGCATTTGAGAGTGTCCTAGGTAGCAAGGATAGGTATGGATAGAATACATAACATCGGGCAATTGTACCCGAATGGGTTATGTTATATGCAAGGCCTATGAGAAGAAATACGGCACTCCCTAGATGACAGTCCAGATTTGAGGATGAAGCCAAGTGCCAGGAAAAAAACACCTTCGGTAGCAGGGATACTGAGTTGCATGCTATTCAGAGCATACATATCCTGTGCGAGTTTCAAAGTGCGGCATGAACCCCTGAGTCTTGGAAGACACTAGAAGATGATGCGGCACTGGCGCACAGAAGACATGGGTAGGTATTGTAAGCCTGTTGTCACCAGTGGTGACTTCCATGAGATGCATGAACACTTCGGGTTTTATAACCGAAGCAGTCAGCATTGATGGCGAGGTAGGTAGCGTCAGTGCAGGCTCATTATTCACTTGGATATCACGTTGCGGCCTATTGTGTTACAATTCAGGCGATGTACTTTTGCGAGATATCCCACAGCGTGAGGCATCATGACAACACGACCCAGAATGACAGGTCGCGCCCAGAATCCCTTGAAGTTGTGTTCTCTCTCACATCTGCTTTCGTGATGTATGATATTGTAGCATAGTATGCGACCTCGTACAGGGAGCTGCAGTTTGAGACCATCACCCTGCGATTTACACTCGAGGTCTGATATAGCCATAGCGATACACAAGACACGAATAGTGGCTGCTGTAATATGCAAATAAAAACTGCCTCTGGGGAACAGAGCCTTACATATACCCTTATATGAGAAATACAAACTGACGTCCTCACTAGATAAGCTATGGCAATTGATTCTGGAAACCCTGATGGCCCGACCTGTTGTACTACAACCAGGTACTGCCTTTCCTCCAAGACACCCCCGACTTTTTGCATTGTGACTAAATGAGGCGGAATGATACGCCGTACATGAAGTCCATTGAAGTTGCGTTGTCCAGCGGAAGACATTCTGGCTGCAAGTCAAAGTAAAGTATGACGGCGGGGTGTGCCGCAGGAAGCAACTGCCATACATGACAATGGTAACTTGAGCCTGATATCTACAAGTTTGTCACAAGAAACACAAGTGGCAAATAGTCTTTTGTTGTAATGATATGCCATGGGGGATTGTGTTGGCACCGATAGAACTTGTTTGTCTCAGGGCAACGAGGCTTACTTATGTATACCTTTATCTGAGAGATGTCAAGTGATATGACATATTTGGGCATCTTATGCATTTGGGATGTGTTGTATCCTGTTTAGATAGTTATGGCAATTTTTTCCAGAAACCCTGATGTCAGATCAATGCCCGATTCGGACTCTTACTGGTGCCAGTGACGCATCTACATCCTGGGAGGACGGCTTGTACCGTGGTAACTGCGACCAACAAGGCTACGACAAGGCTCGCGAACATCATGATATGTGTGTGAACTAATTCAGTAACCTCTGGATGGGGGGTGAAAAGTTGTTTGTTAGAGACTCCCCAGCTGGTGCATGGATTCATGTTAAATCCCTGCTCCCATTTTCAAGTGACAATGGTATCGTACCAGGATGGGAACTCCCGTTGATTCACATGTAAACTTGCAAGCTGTATTGCAGACTTCCAGCATTCAATCCTTCAACCCACCCTACCCTATTGAATTTGTTTTCATGGAAACTAATGCTGTCAGTGAAAATATCATGATTTAATGTCACTATCAACTGCTCAACTTTACCGATCCTCTGGGCATTGTCCCCCTGCCTCAAGAAAGATGTACGAACCAGCCTCTCAATTCACTATTACATTTTGAACTCCATTTACTGATTTTCGCTAGATGCAGCCGTTTGCCAAGCGGCTAGGAAAGTACTGGTAAGGTTATACACCTTTATACACCCTTTAGTAGCAGTATCACATGTGGACGACTACGATGCGTCGGCGGCCCATATCACCTGCATTCTTCGCCGAGTCGCCCGACACCCGGCCCCCGGGACCCCACATCGAAGACTCAATCTTTCTTTGAACCGCCGAAATTCTCCCTGATGCTATGATAAAGAAGAATGAGTGACAACTACAGGTTTTGGTTATAGTACATGCCTTTGAGTGCAATTTGAACACCCAATGAGGAGCTCGTTGTCGCCCGTGGATTGGAATTCTCGCTCCGATAGGGATGTTATTTGGACTCATGTCACTCAACTGGATTGAATGAAAAAAATGGGCCAAAGGAAGTATTGAACTTGGCAAAAAAATGTGGTCCGATAAGGCACAATTAGCGTGGGTAATTTTAGATCGGACTACTCCCGCTCCTGACTTGGTTCAAGACCAACTATCTCCGATGGGAAAGTCCAAAGCAGCTATTTTAAAGGAGTACCGTGTAAATATTTGTAATTAGCATCGACTCATCGTCTTCCGTGTAGATTTGACCGTTTATAGGTCATCATCAGGTCTTGGAACAATCCCTTCTTCGCGGTGTGTTATATCTTCTACAAGGAATTTCGGGCACATATGTCCAATTCTCCTTGCAGGATGACTCGCACATAGAAAACACGCTAGTTTTCGTGGATGACCCAGTATGTACGACAGAACATACTTCTTGAGATATTAACATGGCTCATAGAAGTATGTCATCCCTGCTCCGATAAGGGCTGTTATTCACCGACTTTCGGAAGTTGGCTACCTTTACACCCGCGTGGATACCTTTGTTCGTCAGCGTGAGGCTGCGATAGGCGTAGGAATGATAGAGCAGAGTCTCTGACATCATCTCCAGACTCAACTTACAGAGTACTACCGTCTGATCGCTTTATTAGAGTCTCAAATGGCGCCAGAGCATACCCAGATCGATCCAGTCATAAGCTCTGCCCCCAGTGATGGCCAGCGGACGCCCGAAGAAGAAACTGGGCTGACGTTGCGGAGGCTAGACGTTTGGATTAATGAATGGAGGTTGAGGATGAGGATGATGAGTGTGTGTGTGGAAGGTGCCCGTGGTGCGTCGCATCTTCTCATACTCACGATTCACCTAATTTTTTTACCACCTAGACGCTCATGGAGGTGCTCTTGTGAATCTAATACATGGGTACACAGACAATAGAGACCCATTTATCAGGAAGTTCACCGACCAGCTCTTGGAAGAAGTGTGCCCTGGCCTCTGTTCATTTTTTACTCAATGTAGCCTGACATGATTTCCCATAGGTGTCAAAGCCGTTTTTTGCTACCCTACATAAATGGCTCTTCTCCGGCGAGTTATATGACCCATACTCGGAATTTTGTCGTTGTGGATCATACGATGGCTCAACTGCAATATATATATTCATCCATTGTCTTTAGCGGGGGGAGTCGGCCAACTAACAGGGGATGGTGGCTTTGGTGGAGGCGACACAGATGACATATCTGGAGTCCATGAGGGAGGGCTTCGGTTATGGGAAACAAAATATCAGTTCCAGAAAGATATGCTCCCTATGTTCGTGGGAGAAGCATTTGGAAGGAAGGTCCGCCTCCTGCAGTATGTGTTGCTATTGCGAGGCTCACGTCATGTAAGATCTTTTCCACGGGCAAGAGTTTGAACTTCATCCGGTATAGTTGCCATGATAGCGACTGGGTCGCTACACGGGAGACGATGAGTAACACTGGCGGGAGTGAGTGCATAATGCAAATCTTTTGGGTCTTTTTATCTGATTTTAGATAGTCCTGAAATACAGCGATATAGCTGGACTCGAGCGATCTATCGATGCTGCTTACCACGTTGCCAGTCAACGCTTATTTGAAGTTTTTATCGAAAAATTCAAGTTGCTTGACCATCTTTGTGCCCTCAAAAATTATCTGATGTTAGGACATGGTGACTTCGCCGATCAATTGATGGAAGCACTTGGGTACAGTGCTTGAGCTCCTTGGTGCTTCCTTATTTAATACTATTTTCTCAACAGTCCAAGTCTGTCGAAACCCGCAAATACGCTGTATCGTCATAACCTTACTGCAACACTTGAGACCGCCATCCGGTCATCTGATGCCCAAAATGACTCCTCCGATGTGCTTCGTCGGCTTGACGCCCGCATGCTGGAATACTCCCCCATGGGGAAATTGGTTGGGACGTTTTCACCTTGGAATACAAAGTCGATGCGCCTATCGACACTGTCCTCGATCCCGATTCGATGGAGAAATATTTCGGTATCTATGGCAGATGAAGCGCGTGGAAGGCGCACTGAGCAAGGGATGGATGAGAATGGCGGGCGGTTCACGAACTTTTCTACACGTTCCAGGTAAAACCCATCAGTGTCTCTCGATTAGTTGCTCTGACGAGACAACCAGAACGTGAATTTGAGTGGCATAAAATTCGAATTGCGGTGGCAGGAATGATCCATTTCGTCCGCCAAATGCAAGCTTACTGTCACCTCGAAGTTATTGAATGTTCATGGAAAGTCCTGCTCGACTTTCTCACCAAGAAAGAGGGTGATCTCGATGCGTTAATCGATGCACACCGGACATATTTGGACCGTGTTGTGAAAAAGGTGCTTCTGTTGAGCCCAAAAGCCGGGAAAGAAATATAGAATGGTTCATTGTCATACAATACTGATCAGGTAGGGCAGTTACAATGTACCGTATGATACGGTCCAGCGAACGGCTACAGTGTAGCGTATGATACGGGTTCGCTGAATGCCAGCGAATGACTCCTTAATAAGGAAGGACTACAGTGTAGCGTATCATACGGTGGCAGCGAATTCGCCAGGATAGGCATCTAATGGCGTTGCCGACTTTGCCGACTATACATTGGCTGTGCTCTGTGCCGACCGTACAACGGCCATGCTGCATGCTTAGTCGGTATTGACCATGCTGAATTCTGATTGGCCTGATGGTGTGCCGAGCATTAAGTGAACAATGACGACATAATGAATCTTACAGTGAAAAATAAATAAATACTGAATGGGCCCAATTAAGGTGCCGAAGGTGTTGGTGCCGATTGATTGGCTGAGTGTGCCGGTGATATACTAGTGCAGACTGTCTCCTAGACACCTCTGGTGCCTTGGCCATGTCAAAGTTGTCAGCCAGCACTGACCATGCATGTGCCAGTGTGTGTAGAGGTGCTGATGCCTGTCAAAGTACCGAAGGTGCCGGTGCCTGCCTTCACCTGGAATTCATTGATGGGACATATCGGCCATGCTGATACATTGACCCAGGCATTGTGGAGACACTTCACCGAATTATATATAATAAATTGGGTTTATAACACTTGATCCATCATTCATGCATATCCCTCTCACTCTGTTCCACCCGATCGAGAGCCTTTGTAATACGGGCTTTCAAAGAAACAAAAGCGGCATGTGTGTTGCCTTCCATCTTAACTTTTTCAACCTCGGCCATGTACAAACGATGACAGGCATCTTTGTAAGAAATGCTGAGGGCATCCTGCAAAGCTTTGATATCAGCATGAAGCCCGAGGCGTTCCCTTTCAGTTAAATGCTAACCATAATAAGGAAATGCAGTAACCAAGCAGATGATAAATCTTATGGGGTCGGGAGGAAACTCAATGTTCTCGGCACTAATCGGCAGATAGCTCAGGTCTAATGTGTTCCGTGACTGTCATATTACCAGTGAGTAAATAGAAAGAAAAACCCATGCAAGAACCAGCCCATGCTGAATGACAGCCGGCAGGCAAACTGGCCATAGATTGAATGAACGGGTGCCGGGTGCCGGACCGGCAAGTGAGGGAGAGCAGTCTGACCGGCCACAGATTGGATGACCTGGTGACGATTGCCGAATGGGCAAGTGACGGGGAGCAGCCAAACAGGCCACACAATGTATAGAAATTGCCGGACCGGCAGGTGAGCCAAACGGGCCACACATTGTAGGGGCTTGGCCGGACTGGCAAGTAAGTCCAACCGGCCACATATGGTTTGACCCGGTGCCGGTTGCCAGACCGGCAAGGGACAGACATGCGATAGACAGCGATGGCCATGCACAATCACACAAACATTAAATAGAAAATGACTTACCCCTCCTGACGCACCATTAGCATTCAAATCAATGCGCTGTTGATAAGAACGGAATGCCTCGTGTGTTGAGGGAACCAAAAACCGAGGGACTACATACTGCTGGCCATCAGGGCCAGCAATAGTGACATAGCCATCTGGAATGGGCATTGAGAACGATCTGCTGGGTTGATTCAGATCCATTGAAGAATGAGTTTTGGGTAGATTGTGGGTACTGATCACCATCAACAGATAAGACGATGTAACGTGTATATCACGTGATGGTTGAAATTTTATGTGGCGCCATCAACAAAGCTTGCAGCTTTCAATCCTCCATCTGCCAATCTATACTTACTGATACTTGCCGACCGATGCACAATGCATCCATCTACCGCCAGCTTACGCGCAACCATCAGTTTCCTGGAGCAATCCATCTGGGCCGCAGTTCAAAGCGGCAATATAAATGAGGTGATGGCCACGCTCAAACCACAGGTGGTAAGTTGGCTAAACAACCAAATTGTTCTGTACCTGAGCATAAGGTTAGAAGGACATGTTCGGGCAAAAAAGGAGGCATCAGTGGAAGTGGCCGAGGTATTTGCCATGAAGAGTTTTCTTTGGCAGTTCCTACTGCATTGGAAGAAGGCGGGATCCATGGCCAATGACGCATTCCTCACAGAACAGCGACGAACATTGGCGAAATGGGGTGGAACACAACCTTCGGAAACATTGGCACCAGCACCTCAAGCGGCAAATTCAGAAGTAGACGCAATGGCAACTGAGGCCGGCCAAGGACCAACGGAACCACAGGCCATACTGGCACAAGCGGCATCCACCACCTTGACAACGGGTTGACCGGCAAACCTGCCGCGTCGTAAACCGGCCATGGCACCTGCAGGAATAGAATCCGCACTGCCACAACCAGCCAGCACCATGCATAGTCAGGGTGTACATCCTCAGCCGGCTACAATGCAAGTGGCACTTGAATCGGCACCACCAGTAGCGCCAGTCGGCACCAAGCCGGAGGCAAGTAAGCGACCCCAGAAGCGGCGTCGTCAACGAGACGAAGATGACTGCGAGACAGACCAACGGGCACACAATACTGACCATGTCAAACAGACAGATGAAGGGAAAAAACGACGCCGACGAGAGCCTCAGCGTGGGGACACTCTGCATGATGTGCCGTGTGACCGCTGCGCTCGTCTGAATTACGAATGCTGGGTTCAAGCTGGTGGTTCACCGGCGTGCTGGCGCTGCGGAAAAAACAAGTTGAAGTGTGAGAGGAATGGTGAGGGGGTCAAACGGGTATGGGCAAAGAGCAAAAGGCGGATCAACCGCCAAAGTGAAAGCGGGAGTGAATATAACGGTGATGAAGACCAACGACCACCAGCACGCAAATGAATGGCAAGAAAAGCACAAGTTGGGGGACTGGCAGCTGGATCAGCACTGGCATCGGCACCGGCACTGGCAGCCCAGCCAACAGTTGGCTCTTTGGCGATGGCTCAGACGCAGCCGGCACCGGCCACTGAAGCAACAGGCCGGTTCAGCCAGCAAGCAAAAGGCAAATGGCGAGGTAAATATCTCACTACCTGGCCGGGTTCATATCTTCTAAACATATTTCCCATGAAGAAAACAGGCGCGGTAGGCTAGAGTCACGGTTTGCTGCCCTCAGAGAAGACGTCGAGGTGAGCGCCGCGGTTGCAGAGAGTGCCGTCGCGGAGAACAGGCAGCTTGCCCACGACCTGGGTCAGCTCAGGATGGCCATGGCCCTCATCCAGGACCAACTGGACTCGGCGCAATTGCGAATCGAACAGCTGGCAGAAGAAAACAGCAATCTCGACACAGCCTACAGTGAGCTTTGCGACTACCTGGGAGTGGCACCTGGCACCTTTGATGAGATTTGCCTGCCCACCGATCTCCCATACGTCCAAGTGTCCCATGTGAGAAGACGAGAAGATTCGCCAGTGCTGGGCCCGCTCGCAGCCGACAACACTTTGCCCCAGGCGCAACTGGCAATGGCAGCAAATACAATGTTCAGCTTCCCGCCGCCACTGCCACCCAATTCATTTGGTGCTGGAACCCCCACACCCAAAACGGCTCTCCCAGAGAAAGGGGCACTGCCTGCCAGACTGGCAGCAGGCATGCAACTGGGACCACAGGGACAACCGGCCCTGGCAGTGCAACCGGCAACCGAGTCTCAGATGCCACCTGCCATTCTTAGAGAAGAGCTGACACATCCGGCACTGGTTACTCCAATTATCCCACCCCTCCCAGCCCAGCCGACTCCACCACGACCATCATCACCGGCAGCACTCCTGCCCACCCCCATTCCTATGCTTGGACTTATTCCGCCAACGTCTCAAGGATCTCAAGAAGACGCACCGGCCTTCTTCACCAATGGAGGTCGACAACCCAATAACACTGCCGGCATCCCGCCGTTCACGCTCTCGTTCTAGAACGCCTGTTCCAGCCGGTGAACTTTGTCGTTCCCCCAGGCTGGCTCCTGAAATTCTGCTCCCCGTTGTTGATGTCCGTCGCTCACCCCGACTTGCCACACCAACCAAATAAAGTATTGTGTATAAATAAACTTAATTTGTATATACTCAATATTTATTAATGAGGGACTCGTTTCTTTCTGGTTCTTGTGCCGATGTCACCCAGATTTAGAGCTTCCTCAGCAGCTAGTTCATCATCTGTCCGCCGTCTGCAGCGAACTGGCCATGGGCATGGTCTAGCCGATGGCATTGGCCCCGGTGGCAGTAAGGCTGATGAAACCTCTGATTGTAACAGTTGAGGGTCAATTGGAGGTGATGACTGCCGAGCCGTTGATGGGACAGTGGAATGATGTGCCGGTTGGACAGTGGAATGATGTGCCGGTTGGACAGTGGAATGATGTGCCGGTGTGACAGTGGAATGATGTGCCAGTGGAACCGTCATTTCCTGTGCCGGTTGTACAGTATAATGATGTGCCGATGGGACAGTACAATGGTCTGCCGGTGGGACAGTCATTTCATGTGCCGGTTGGACAGTGGAATGATGTGCCAGTGGGACATTGAATTGATCTGCCGGTCGGACATGACAACCATGTGCCGCTCGGTCAGTGATGTGCTCTGCCGGTTGGCCCGTGGAACGATATGCCGGTCTGTCAGTGGATTGATGTGCCGGTGGGACAGTCAATTGTTGTGCCGCTGTGCCACCTGCTGGTTGTCCTGGTGGGACAATGGTTTGATCTGCCGGACACCGTGCTAGAGCCAGCATGGACGCCGGGATGGCATATTGTGGGAGTCCATCCTGTGGTCCATTCACCGGCAATGGGATTGGCACCCCGCCTGCAGCTGATATGCGATTTACAGTTGCCTGGTCCACGATGGTCAGCCTGTTATCATTGGCCAATGGCCCAGGTTGGTGATCATCCATGTCAAACGATAGGAGGTCTGTGTGCAAAAGTGTCTGAAGTGCTGCATTGGTTTCCTGTGCCCGGTTCGTGTTCTTTGGCATCTTTGGCATCTGTGGCCTTTTTCCCTTTTTTCGCCTCGACCTGGCACCCATTTCATTGCCGGTCTCATTCTCAGTGCTGATGAGGGCCAGCACCAGCTCGCCACCTTCTAGTATTTTGCTAAACCTGAAAGCTCCATTGGCGCCATGCTTTGCCTGACGTTCTGAAACAAAGCTAAAAAATTCCATGATCTTCTGCTTCTGCATATTTCGTGGATTTTGAAACATGCAACGAGGAGGCAAGTATTCCCTGCTAATCATCAATGATGTATCTTCACCCAACTGCTTGAATGGGGCATGTGATGTCTGTCCATTAGTTGCCCGTTCTATTGCTTAAGTAAGGGTCTGTCACCATATTATGACCGTCCAGCACCTACTGTAGTGGTGTCCCAAGTAAAGCGCCAATAAGTCTTCCAACGCTTGCTTGTTATATGATTGGATAGCAGAGAGGTCTGGTAAGATCGGTGACCCATTTGGTGTCATCTTCACAGAGACTTGTTCGGCCTTTTTCATTGCCGGAGTTGGGAATGTCGGCACATTTGGGTCGGCCAATGCACGTAAGGTCTTCATGTAGGCCAATAGATTACGTTTCATGTTCTCGACATCATCCTCATATGTCTGAATGAATGGCCTTGTGAGGAGTGACATGTGATCCCCCATATTATCATGACTATACAATCCTCCTCCATTGAGATCATATATGCTGATGGAATGCATGACTAACCTGTCGATGACAAGCTGGCCGTCTGGTGCTGTGTATGCTGTGAATGTGATGGATACCACACCCATCTCCAACCAATTACGCCTATCATTCTCACCAACTCATTTGACCATAAGCTTTTCAGCCATCCTAATGTGGACGATCAGTGGTGGTCTATGTGCCAGTCACCATGTGCCGGCTGCTAAGTGCCGGTCACCAGCTGCTGGTTGCCATGTGCCAGTCATTATATGCCGGTTGCCATGTGCCGGTTATTTACTGAGGTTGCCGATTGCAGATCTTCCATGCAAGCGGGCACCTATCCCACTCCGCTGACATGCACGGCCAACCTGGCATCTTTTTGGCACCCCAAACCGGCATTATGTGAAATATTCCGTACCTTTGCTTAACATCATCAGGGTATCCCACCCTATTAATTCTCTCCACCTCTGCATCCAGCGCTGCCCTCTCACCCTCATTCATGCAATCCAGGATCCGCTCGATTGCTGGCAGTCGCTTTGGAAACCACCCCGGTGTCTTCTCAGTGGCATTCTCAACTCCGAGCATCCTGCCAATCTCCCTGAATACTTCTGGCTTCCTTAGATTCCACACCACCTCCGATCGCTTTACTCTCAAGCCGACATCATTTTTCCCCTCCACTGGTTGTGGCCACCAGTTGTTTGTGATCCAATTTATGACCTCCTGCTGAGATAGTCAGCAGCATTACGAATAGGCATAGCAAAATTTACTTTGCTACGGACACGACTTTCTTCTTCACTCTGTGGCTCCTGATTCTCAGTGGCCCAGTATGCAAATATGGCCGGCAGGATGTCCCTTCGAAGAATCAACACACGCTCCTCTTTTGTGGCTGCCGTGCGATACGCCACTTTGTGGACTTCAATCACTTGCCGTTCTTTTGCACTGTACTTGCAGTTACTTTGTGGCCTTTTCTTGTTTTGTGGTGGAACTTCAGATGACATTTGGCAGGGGGAAACGATGGTGTGGTGTAAGGAAGAATACGAATACAATAATTGCCATGAGGCAACAAAACATGCCCCCACCACATTCTAGACATGAGTAACCAATCCCCCACTGTTGCAGGATACAAGCGGAAGAGGATACCCAAGAAGAATGCTTTGCTCCGTGAAAGTGATACCAAAGCAGCTGAGGCCATGACCCATAAAGACATCGTTCTTCCTACCAAAACAGGGAATATCACAAAACACATCAAGGTCCCTCTTGTTGCAATTCCCAATGCAAGCCACATCGAATCCACTGTGCCTGAAAATGCAATAGATATGGCGATGGATGTCGATCACAATGGCAGCTATGAGCCTGAAGAGATTGTACATAATACCAAATCACACAAGGTGCGAGACTCAATGCTAATGAAACTGACATGACAATTAATACTCTCTCCAAGACTCAAAGAGACTATATTCTTCAGTTTGTAGACCGTGTTGATGACTTACTACAATCACTTCTTGCACGTGAGAGCATGGAACAGCGGAAGTGCTCGGACTGCTCCATGAACAATTGGGCTGTGTGGAGGTGCATAGATTGTACTCTACCCAAGCCAATCTGCTGTAGATGCATGCGCCACAGTCATCGACAAAGCCCTTTGCATCAAATTGAGTGCTGGACCGGCACCTTCTTCCGTTGGGCAGCGCTTTGGGAAGTCGGCACCTATATTCTGGTCCGACACCAAAACACCACAACATCTTGCAATGGACTAGAGTTTCAGACACACCATCTGGAAAATATTCAATGTCATGCTGATGCCGCTGAACAGGCCAGTCTACCTTGGGGGACTGGGCCGGCCACATCAAGACCCCAAGACAACACAAGCCTATGTGACGACATTGATGGTTCAAGTCCTATGAATTGGGATGAGGAAAGGGTGGCCGATGAACGCTTTGTTGGGAATGGAGTGGTGAACAGTGACAGGAAGAGTTAAGGACAAGGTTAGAGGATGAAGTTAATCTCAAAGGCTAGTGAGTGAGGGAGTCTGCCACAGGGAGGAATGTTATTTTCATCTCCTACAAGATGTGCAATATTTATACTACACAGTTAGGAGGTATAGTGTAATGCACTCCTTTAATATATAAAAGAGGTATTCTGTAATAGACCCCTGTACCAGTTAATAATGGAATAACTATGTCATATCCCCTATAACAGTGTCAATAATAGTGACATATGATATCATGGCTTGGTAAGTCCTAGACTTCCTGCAGGGTGTGTCATAGACACTCTATCCAAGGCTCTGTCTCTGATAGCCTATGATAGACATGGCTATATCTTGCCTATCCTATGATAGACATGCTGCAGGATGATTAATCCTGTAGCATGTGTTAACTGTGGATTCCCCTATATGTCTCTGCATGTGTTAACCTCTGTTAAACATGTGTTAATATGACTTAGCATATTCTGGCAATATTCCCTAGGCATGTTGACTGCCTTGGCTTGCCTGTATACTCTTGTATACATAATCCCAACACGCTTCTTTGCTCATGTGGAGTCATTGCGAACACATCTGGATGGCGACCTGCCAGAAGAGGTGGATGGTGATGATAGCGCAGATGCTGATGAAGGGGAAGTAAATGTACCCCGATACTTATCACAGAATGTGGAGCTCGCTGGTGGACCCATAATCGGGGAGGGCCATTCAAGTGTATGGGATGGGTCTATCGCCGGGGACAATCCATGTTGGGATTATGTATACAAGAGTATACAGGCAAGCCAAGGCAGTTAACAAGCCTAGGGAGATGGAATACAAGTCCTAAGCTTAAGGTTAGGGTTAGCAGCAGTCTAGGGTTAGGATCTGCCACTGGTAGAATCCAACACTGCCACAGGGAATAATATTAATTCCCGAGCTGCTACCCTTAATAGACTGGCCAAGACTACAAAGACTGCCAAGACTGTCTCCTATGCTATCCAGGGAACTCCCTATAATATACAATGATAGACAAGTCTATCTGGAGAATTATATAGGGGATATGACATAGTTATTCCATTATTAACTGGTACAGGGGTCTATTACAGAATACCTCCTTTATATATTAAAGGAGTGCATTACACTATACCTCCTAACTGTGTAGTATAAATATTGCACATCATGTAGGAGATGATAATAACATTCCTCCCTGTGTCAGACTCCCTCACTCATTAGCCTTTGAGATTAACTTCATAATCTAACCTTGCCCTTAACTCTTCCTGTCACTGTTCAGCACTCCATTCCCAACAGGTTATGGGCCCTGACCCTGAACCAGACATGGATTATGAAGGGGACCAAGAAGACGACCATATATCATTATTTGGGGAACCCCCTGCACAAGAAACCCCTAAACGATCAGGAAGAGTATATACTTCCAGAGCACAAGAAAAGCGCAGACAACGGATCAATACACCAGAGGTTGATCCGGTTATAAGAATACCTATTTCCTTAATTCGGACCAAAGAATACTCAAACGTAAACAAGATCGCTGATCGCGATCATTTGACGGATGAAAACTGGCACGAATGGAAAGAGAGAATGTTGCGTGTTTTTATTAATTGTGACATAACGGGATATGTTTTTGGTCAGATAAACCGACCGGATCCAAATATAGATCCGGAGAGTGCTTACAACTGGGACAAAAACGATACTTGGGCACAACAAGTCATTATCCATAACATTACCTCCTCGCAAATAAATCACGTCGGATCAAAACAAAGCGCAGAAGCTATGTATACCGCATTATCAGTCACTCATGAAAACAAGGCACATCAAACAGTTAATCAACTGCAGTGTCTATTATATGAGACAAAGGCTGATAATTCCGACGACCTCCTAAAGCATTTGGACGTCTTGAAGTCTTACCGAGACCGGATCAACAGGTTTCCAAATATAGAATTCCATATCTCAGATACCCGATTTAAATCGATCATTTCGGCATCCTTACCAAACTCTTGGCAAACATATGTCGAGCCCTACAACGGAAATGCAAATGATCCAAATGACTTAGATCCAAAGCGCCGCTTAACTTCGGACGCCTTTATTGGATTATTAAGGGAAGAATATAAACTTCGGCAAAATAGGAATAACGGGAATAATAACTCCGGCGGAATTGTAAACCTGGCTAAAAACCAGACGACCGCCCAAAAGGAGAAAACCCTTGAAAACCGTCTTACCGATCGTAAAAAATCCCTGAAGCCATATTGTGATCATTGCAAGCGCCCTGGACATTGGTCCAGTAAATGCCGAAAATTCCAAGGCAATAAATGCCATCATTGTGGAAAAATCGGACATCAGGCAAAAAATTGTTGGGGGAAGAAAAAGGAGAAAGATAAGGAAAAAGGGAAAATAAAACCTGTGGAACAGTCCAATGCTGTGGAGGAATTTATTGCATTTTCAGCTCAAGAAGAACATTATAATTTTGATTCCTATGATGCTTGTAACGATGCCGTAATGGACGAGCGTTTGATCTACTACGACTGGTTGGCTGACTCAGCAACAACATCGCATGTCATGCATCAAAGAGAGGCCTTCAAAACATACACTCCAATGAAAAATAATTCCGTAACTGGGGTAGGTGGATTGGAAGCTAAAATTGCAGGCAAAGGAACTGTTGAAATAATTTCAACATGCAATAATCAAAATTTTAATATTCATCTGGAAGACGTCCTACATGTGCCTGGAACACGAAACAATTTAATTTCGTTGGGGCGATGGGATGCGGCTGGCGGAAAATATATTGGAGGACAAGGAAAATTAATCCTCACAACAAAAGACGGACAACAACTTGCAGAAGGAAAGAAAATTAATAACCATTTATACAAGATGAAAATGGTATTAAAAAATTCAAGCAAGCCGTCTAAAACTCCCGCCATTAATCAAACATTCGTCGGAAACGTAAAACCACTTAGTTGGGAAACTTGGCACCGACAATTTGGACATGTAGGATATTCTGGACTGCAACAATTATTGAGCCGAAATTTGGTAATCGGTTTCAATGTCGACGAAAATAGTCCTAAACCGGATTGCGAAGCTTGCATCAGTGCAAAGCATAATAAGGAGCCTTTTCCGAAGTCGACAAAAAGAAACACGAAACCAGGAGAATTAACCCACATAGACTTGTGGGGAAAATACGCCATCAAATCTATTAATGGCAAATATTATTATCTCCTATTTGTGGATGATGCTAAAAGGTTCGTCACAATTGAATGCCTCAAAGAGAAAAGTGATGCAGCACAGGGGGTAATAAATTACCTTGCCCATTTGGAAACACAAGGCAAGAAGCCGAAGGGTATACAAATTGATTGTGGAAAAGAATTTGTTAACGAAAAACTGGAAAAATATTGCAAAGAAAGAGGTATAGAAAATCGACTTACCGCACCATACTCACCATCACAGAATGGAGTTGCGGAAAGGATGAACAGAACCCTGGTCGAATTATCCCGAGCAATGCTGGCTGCTAACCAGCTTCCAGAATTTTTATGGGAATTTGCAGTCTTACACGCTGCCTATATCCGGAACCGATCATTTACCAAACATCTTCGGGAAACAACACCTTATGAAGGCTGGCACAATAAAAAACCGGACGTATCAAATTTACGTGAATTCGGAGCCCCAGTATGGGTATTATTACAAGGCCAGAAAGAAGAAAGAAAAATGCTACCTAAATCAAAGCGTCGTGCATATGTCGGCTATGATGACGGCGCGGGAGCAATAAAATACTACAATGCCGAAACAAGAAATGTTCTCACCTCTCGGAACTTCCGACTTATAGACGCTAGAGATGAACCTGAGCCTCCTGAAGACACTGATGTTACACCCTCGACGGAGGGGGAGTCTGGTGGGGAAACACCGAATGTGCCGCCGACGGGTAACTCCGAACAACGGATCACGGAACCGGCAAGGCAGCCTCGGAAGCGTAAACGGAATGAAAATGAGGGAAACATAGATATCACTAGACCACGGAAGACGCGTGCAAGTGATAATGAACCACGGAAAACTCGTGGAATTCGTACCGACTACAAACATCTTTACCACCTTGCGGAAGAGGAAGATGACGAAACCTTTCTAAATATAGAAGAAGCCTATGCAATAATAGCCGGAGACGAAATAAACAGTCTCAAAGACGCAAAACAATCCCCGGAATGGACGGAATGGAAGGATTCAATGCAAATTGAATTAGACTTGCTCAAAGAAAAGGGTACTTGGGAACTTGTCGAAAAACCTCCAGATGCCGTTCCAATCAAAAATAAATGGGTATTTATTCGGAAACGAAATAAAGAAGGGGAAATTGTACGATACAGAGCGCGGCTAGTTGCAAAAGGGTATGCACAAAGACCCGGTTATGATTTCACAGAAACTTTTTCACCAGTTGTACGAATGGACACACTCCGAGCGATTTTAGCACTCGCATCAGAGAAAGGTCTAAAAATACAACAGATGGACGTAAAGGGCGCATACCTCAATGGCACGCTACAAGAGACTATATACATGGAACAACCTGAAGGATGTAATGATGGAACAGGCCGAGTATGCAAGCTATTTAAACCGCTTTATGGATTAAAGCAGGCAGGTCAAGAGTGGAATAACGAATTTGATGGTAAACTTAAAATTCATGATTATGGACGATTAATGGCAGATCCTTGCGCATATATTCGACGGGATGAAGAAAATATAGGCATCATAACGGTATGGGTAGACGACACCCTGCTTTTTGCATCAGCAGATAAAATGATGAAGCATATGAAAAATGCGTTAATATCAGAATGGGACATCACCGACCTTGGAGAGCCTAGCAAAATCGTGGGCATAGAAATTACGTGCGCCAATGATAGCATCAAAATATCTCAAGAAAAATATATCGAGAATGTCCTTCGTAAAGAAGGCATGATTGATGCAAACCCTGTTGGAATGCCAATGGACCCAAATATTAAATTAATTGAAAACCCAGATTATAATGAGCCGAATCGGAGCAATTCATACGCCAAATTACTGGGATGTCTACAATTCATTGCAAACTCCACGCGACCTGACATTAGCTTCGCTGTTAATAAACTGGCAGCATATACCGCAAACCCGGGCTTACAACACCATGGTGCAATAAAGCGGATACTACGGTACTTAGCAGGTACGAAAACTCTTGGAATTATTTACAGAAAATCCCAGGATGAGACTGAAAACAATAACCTTTTCCATGGATTTGCCGATGCATCATTTGCAAATTCTGAGGACTTCAAGTCCACCACAGGATATGTTTTCCTGACAGCAGGGGGAGCAATAACTTGGAAATCAAAGAAACAAACAATTATTGCACTATCCTCAACGGAAGCGGAATATGTCGCATTATCCGAAGCTGGACGCGAGGCCACCTGGCTAAGAAATTTGTATGGTGAACTTGGATACACCCAAGAAAATCCGACAATTATTCAAGGCGATAATGAAGGGTCAGTAATTTTAACCCATAACCCTCAATTTCACCAGAGGTCGAAACATATCGCTATACGGCATCACTGGGTCCGAGATTTAGTCACCAACAAAATTATTGATATTCAAAACTGTCGTGATCCGGAACAAACAGCGGACATATTAACCAAGGCTTTACCAAAGCCTAAGTTTTCACGGCATAGGGAAGAGATGGGAATTCAGTCAAAAATAACTCAGTAGCTTTCCTTGGTGAGATTGGTTTTTCCCAATGGGTTTTCCATCCACAGAGGTTTTGACGCACCTGAAAGAAAATTATTAACCACTCCAGGGGGAGTGATGACATTTACAGAACCATTCCACTCATTGTCCTACACTGCCTAGGCTTGAGGGGGAGTGTTGGGATTATGTATACAAGAGTATACAGGCAAGCCAAGGCAGTTAACAAGCCTAGGGAGATGGAATACAAGTCCTAAGCTTAAGGTTAGGGTTAGCAGCAGTCTAGGGTTAGGATCTGCCACTGGTAGAATCCAACACTGCCACAGGGAATAATATTAATTCCCGAGCTGCTACCCTTAATAGACTGGCCAAGACTACAAAGACTGCCAAGACTGTCTCCTATGCTATCCAGGGAACTCCCTATAATATACAATGATAGACAAGTCTATCTGGAGAATTATATAGGGGATATGACATAGTTATTCCATTATTAACTGGTACAGGGGTCTATTACAGAATACCTCCTTTATATATTAAAGGAGTGCATTACACTATACCTCCTAACTGTGTAGTATAAATATTGCACATCATGTAGGAGATGATAATAACATTCCTCCCTGTGTCAGACTCCCTCACTCATTAGCCTTTGAGATTAACTTCATAATCTAACCTTGCCCTTAACTCTTCCTGTCACTGTTCAGCACTCCATTCCCAACAATCCAAGACCAAGGGCCGGTCAAAGGCCAAGTGCTGACTCTCAGGCAAACTCAAGTGCCGGTTCAAACGCCATTCCAAGTGACAGTGCCGACTCAGGCTTCAGCCAACATGCCAGTGCCGGACAATACCCGTACTCTCAGGGGCAGATGCCACACACCGATGCGCTGAACAACTCATATGTGCATGTGGTCCACATAAACGGAATCCACCATCTTGCAATGGTTACCTGCCAATGTCAGGGTGAGCATCAAGTTCCACTTGACTTGGTGTCATCCCACTTGGTGCCGGCCAGCTTTGTCCATATTTGTACACTGTTCACCACTCAAGTACTGGATTATTTCAGACTATGTAATCTCAAACTCAAAGCCTTGGCCTATCAATTTTATCAGCTCATCCGCCGGCTTACATTGCCATTGACCCCGGCTTCTGTTCCTAATGTATATCATGAATTTCGGCGGATGTCACGATTGTGGCGGTGGATGAAGAAGCTTAAATGGGCAGGCTATGGCCACAACCGTCAGGACCCAAAAACTCCCTTGACAGGTTCATTATCAAACTTCTGTCCAGCGTGCCCTCAACCTGGAATCAATCTTCCTCAAGATTGGAAAAGTGATCCTTGCAGGTGAGGTTTACCTTAATGATAATAGATGTCTTGAACACACAAAAATACAGATTTGTCTACCGGTGTACATTTGTGGCCGATGGGAATTTCAAGGCCAATCATGTGCGGCAAAAGACCACAGAGACAGATGTTTGGCTCAATGATGGAGCTGGAATGATGGGAAACCGCAAGGAATATTTTGATTTCCTGAAGACAGCTATCGAGCGATCAACAGTGAGTACACCTCCCTGGTGGGCTGATTTGATGGATGAATGATTTCAATGACAGAAAGCACCGTGTGAGAACACCTTCAGGCCATTACAAATGCTCTCCTCGCTTCAAAGGCTTGTGATATAACCGGCATCGTGGGCTTTGCCTGTGCCCGGCATGGCTGCTATGCACCGAATTCTCTGGTTGACCTGTTCAAGGGCAAACAACAAAAGAATGTAGACTTTGCCTTTCTCCAGGCCCTGAAACATACAAATGTCAATCCTGAGCAAGGTGTGGGGGTCATTTACGACATTGTTTGTCAATGGTGGGTCCACATGCAGGAATGCATCGGGCAGTACCTGCCAGCCAGCCTCAGCTTGGAATTTGCGATCGGCCTCTTCCATGTTCATTGTCACAAGGATCTGTGTTTTTTCTGCTTTGCAACGTTGTTCATCCCAGGATTTGCAGTTGTTGCTGGCGAAATTCTCGAATCACTATGGTCAAACCTGAACTCCATTTCACTGACTGCCCAGACCGCAACATTGCCACATCATGCCGAGATGCTTGATGACCATGCGAGCGACTCAAATCATAAGAAATGCCTAGGGATGATAAGGTACTTGCAGAACCGGCACCTGGATGCATCGGCCATGGCAGTGCAAGCGACAAAATACTTTAATGAGAGGACTGTCACTGTGAACTCAGACATTGTCAATGTCTGGGAATCCGAAATTGCTACTGCCGAGGTGCTGAGACGGACCGATTTAAAGGCAATGGACATATATGGGGCCAGAGTGCCGGCCCAACATTCATCAGCGCCACAACCGGCACCAACTCCACAGCCCTCACAACCGGCACCAGCTGCACAACCGGCACTACTTTCACCACTCGCCCAACCAGCCCAACCAACGATATCGAGCCCCACTGAAGAGTGGTTGCGGTTTGCATTGATAGTAGAAGAAAAGCAGTAAGTGCGTCATATGTTGTGCCCCTCTCTGCTCTCATGGGTAATTAGGATTGAAATCCAAGACCAACTTCGCAATTTGACACACAATGGCCGGAATGCTGAATCAGCCATAATTGAAAGACAACGGGCACAATTGGAGCCGCTGTTGGGGAAGTTGAGAGAACTACAAGATCGTGCATGGGTCACATTACAGAATGGTGGATCTGTTGTTTCTTTTGAAAATGAAGTGGAATTCGATGCGCTGGATGAACTGCGCGAGGTGCCGCCTTCCAGGCTGGATGCATCACTGCCTGATGGGTCAATACCACTGAGACCTATAGAATGGGAAACCTTGTTCATGCCGTCCCGTGGGAATATTATCTCCGACTGTTCCAAAATGGAATTGTTGCTGCGGCTGGAGCAGGCCAGATCTGAACTGAACCGGCTTCGGGACCTTATATCTGACAAGTCCTTCCACTATTCTCACATTTTGCGGTTGGCCCCCAGGAAAAGCATTCAATCACGAGCCCGGACCACTATTCAACGCTTGAATACAGAGATTGCATTACACAGCCAGATTTACAATCGATGCCGGTCTGCTCTTGTAGTGCTTGGTGCGAGTAACAGCACTCTTGAGGCCTACAAACCACTGAGAAGAGATGATCTCAGTGCCAGTACGGCAATATTAACCCCAAATATCCCAGGATCAACCTCACTCTCTTTGTCATGGATCTGGGGAAATCATCAAGGTGCAGCACAAGTGGCTGGACCCTCGGCCAATGTTGGATTGCCGCAGTTGGAATGTACGTCCCATTGTAAATATGTCCAACTTTCCTCTGAAACTGAAAGGCTGCCTGGTTAGGTAGCCTCACTAAGTCAGACAGTAAGACAGGATCACGTTATCTTTGTTGCACAAGGTAAAGAGTCAGTCTAAGATACATAAGAAGGTCGGTAAACTATACCTTTGTTGCACAAGGTAAAGAGTGGGGCAACAAAGGAAAAAAAGATGGTATATATATGAGATTTGAAACCGTGTTGGAAAGTGGCCGCATCGAGCGTAAGTTGATATATGAGTTTGCCGATGTTCGTCGATGTTCAGGGTGGCTGTGTAGCCATTGTAAGCATCAATGTGTGCCGATGTTCGTGGTGGCTGTGCATGTTTGTGTCGTGAGTCTGGTCGCAGGCTTACACTCCTCCCCACCTAAAAAAATTGTGAGGGTGTCAAACCTCTGTCCCATTCTCAGCTTCCCATCTGTCAAGTGCATCTGTTTCAGTCATTTCTGAACCAGGGCGCCACTCATCATGTTCTTTCCCATATCCTTCATAGCGGACAAGGTATTGTACACCTCATCCATGTCGGCGAGCATCCACAATCTTGTCAATGTACCACTCCTCAGTGCCATCTTCAGTAATGATGGGTCGTGGCCGGGCAGGCTCACGGTCAGGGAAGAGGAGGGGATTGTTCGGGATGTATCATTTGAGTAGGTGGGCATGGAAACCAGGGAAGGTGTTTGGGTTTTTTGGGAGTTTTAGTGTATATTCTGAGCGTTCAGGGAAGGTGTGTGTGATGGTGTAGGGGCCGTCATTTCTTGGCATGAAATTTGCAACATGCATTTTTCCTTTGCATTTGTAGTTCCGGCGTCTGTTTTCTGTGGAGAGCATGACAAGGTCGCCGATCTCATAGACATCTTCTGGGGCCCGATGTTCATTGGCATGGTATGCCTGTCTGATTTTTGCAGCAAGGGGATTGTCCTGCGCTTCTTGGACATCAATTGTGACTCGGGATATTATGTCATGTGCGGCAGTTTGTTCGGTAGTGGCATTACTAGGGAGTGGTGCAATCAGAGGGATGATTCGGGGGGATCGTCCAGACTTCAGTTGGAAGCCTGAGAAACCGGTGGATGAGTTCACGGTGTTCATAATAGCAAAACGCACATGAGGGAGTTTGGCTAACCACCCCTTCTGGTTGTTGTCAACATGGTACCAGATGGCTTGGTTCACAGTTTTGTTCGTCCGTTTGCTGCTGCCGTCGGTCTCAGGGTGGTAAGAAGTTGACATCTTCAGTTTTACGCCAGTGAGCTTATGGAGGGCTGTCCAAAGTTCAGCAGTGAAGAGATCATCTCGGTCAGAGATGAGATGGAGCATCAGGCCATTTTCACAGTACCATTCATCGAAAAGGACAACGGCAACTTGGGCGGCAGTGTATGTGGAGTGGGTACCGGCAATGCGTATGTCAGCACCAAGAAGGTCAGTCATGGTCAGGATGGTGTCCTTTCCATCCTCCTTGGGGAGTGGTCCGATGAAATCCAGTGCGACGGTGTCGAAACGGTCATCAGGAACTGGTAGGGGGTGTAAGGGACCAGTGGGTTTGGAAGTGCGGGTTTTATTGCGCTGGCATTCAGAGCATGATGGGATGTATGCTTTCTCCAGGTCCCGACGCATGTTTGGCCAGTAGTAGGAGCCACAGAGGGATTCATAGCTTTTGTTGAAGCCAAAATGGCCCAGAGTGTCATGGGCAAGGTTGTAAAGGAGTTCACGGACTCAGAGATCTTGTGGGATCACCAGCCGGCGGCCAACATAAAGGAGTTGATCGGTGAGGGTTGCCCCTTCGATGCTCCCCATATTGATGTCCTTGGTGAGTTGTTTGGCAAAATCATCAGTCTCATAGCTGGTAATGATTGTGTCAAGTAGGGATTGGTCAGTGGCAATATTGAGTATGCCAGCGACTGGGGTTTTGGGTGCATTACGTGTGTGTGCCATCGCACAGGCCACAAGGCAGGCATCAGGCACAGTGTCAGGCATGCGGGATAGGGCATCAGCAGCGGTGTTGTCTTCGCCGCGGATGTAGGTGATTTGATAGTCAAAGTCTGCAAGATACATCGACCATCTCATTTGTCGTCTTGACATCTCCTTCTGCGATTGGAAGTACTCGAGAGTTCTGTGGTCAGTGAAAACTTCAAACTGGGCACCAAGCAGGTGGGATCGCCATTTCTTCAATGCCTTGATAATGGCAAGAAGCTCCTTCTCATGGACTGGATAATTCTTCTCGGCATCATTGAGCTGGTAGGAGTCATAGGCAACTGGCCAGGATGTATCCCAGGTTTTTCCAAAGCTTGACACAGCCCCAGTCCGGCGGTCACTGGCATCAGTGGTGACATAGATGTTTGATGCTTTGTCTTCGTAATTAATTACGGTGAGACAGTCAGCACTGAGAACAAGTTGTTTGATGTGGTCAAATGCATTCTGATGTTCTGGGGTCCATGTGGGGAATCGTCGGTCACATTCCTTGGTAGTGAGGGGGGTGAGGACACTCGTGTATTCTGCGAGTGCTGGAAGGAAGGTGGCAATGTATCTGGTTAGTCCTAGGAAACCTCGGACATTGGTGGCAGTTGTTGGTTGGGGCCAGGCCGCAATACGGTCGGTTTTGCGTGGGTCAGGTTTGATCCCAGCCCCAGAGACGATGTGGCCAAGGAAATATAACTCAGTGGCAAACAGGCTGGATTTCACCTGGTTGCAATAGATGCTGGCTTTGCGGAGGGCCTGAAGGACTGTATTGCAGTTTCTTTCATGTTCCTCCATGGTTTGTGACCAGATGATAATGTCATCGAGGTACACATGGCAAATTTTTCCAATGTGTTCTCAGAGCGCGTCAGTCATTTGGCGCTGGTGTGTGGCAGGGGCATTGCATCCACCCTGTGGCATGACAGTCCATTCATAGAGTCCCCACGGTGTTCTTACAGCAGTGAGGTGAATGTCGTCAGGGTGTACCCGTGTTTGGAAGAAGGAGTTAGTCATGTCCATCTTCCCAAAGATCTTTCCCTTCCCACAATTGGCGAGTATGTCGTCAATGCGAGGTAGGGTGAAGTTATCTCGGACAGTGTTACTGTTGAGAGACCGGTAGTCGTTTACCCAGCGGGGGTCAACTGTTAAGTCAGGGACGCCAGCTTTATATTTTGGGACACAGAATGCTGGCGAGGCATATTCTGATGAAGATGGTCGTATTCGGCCAGCCTTTAGGTGGTCATCAAGTAATCTTTTCCAAGGTTCTTGGTATTTCTTTGGTGCTGCATATCCTTTGCCATTATTGACCTTGGTGGGGTCTTTGAGCTGGATGCGGTGGAACATGTGTCCAGGGACTTCAGAGGTATTGTCTGGGAGTCGGAGTGGGAAGCAGTCGGCATATTTTAGTTTCATTTTCCGGTCTGCTTCTTTGAGGACCTCTTGGAATGCAAGGCCTTCAATTCGGTCTCAAACAGCAGCCATGATGGGGCCAGGGAGGAGGTAACCAGCAAGTGTTGGTGCTCCGGTCTGCTCAAGAGTGGTAGGCTTGGGTGCCCGAACTTTCTTTGGCATCGGTGGCTGTGCTGTTCGCCGATGTTCGTGGCTGTGTTCCAATCCTGAGGTGCGAGGAGGGGGGTTTAGGAGGTTGTAGCCTGTGCGTTTGTCAATGGCCGTTCGCTCATGTGGGTCTATCAGCATCTGTTCTGATGAAAGAAATGGCATTCCTAGAATAATGGGGAATGGTAGCCCCTTAATTACTTTCATCTTGTGTACTCCTGACTTCCATATCCCCCGTTCAGAGCTGAGGTCTAGTTTCACATACTCCTCAGAGACAAGTGGCAGCATTGATAAGGAGGACATGTTGTTCTCCTTGGCAGGGAGACGATATCATCGGAGACCAAGTTTCTTGACGAGCTCCAGGCTAATCACTGTGCAGGCCGATCCAACGTCAATTAGTGATTGGACTGGCATGGGGAATTCGGAGATGAGGGGGCCAGTAGCAAAGAGGTTGGTGTATAATTGTGGGACAGTGAGGGGGACATTGATGGGGGAAGGGACGTGCGAGTCTGTTTCAGAATCTGAGATGTGTCCGGCGGCCATTGCCATGTTTTGGGCTGGCGCTGTCAGGGTCATGTAGGTCACCGGGTCAGGCCATGAGTTAGTTGCAACCATTGGACAGTTGGTGAAGGTGTGCCCAACGTTGAGCTTCCTGCACCGGGTGCATCCATTGTGGTCACGGATGAGGGTTCTCTCGGCCTCGGTGAGGGCCGGTAGGCGAATTCTCTTGGCCTTCTTAGTTCGGCTGGTGGGGGTAGAGGTAGAGGCATGGGAGGTCAAAGGTGCATCTGTGAGGTGGGAGAGGAGATCCTTTTTTTCACCTCGGTGTGCAGTGTGGGCAGTGGCCGAGGCATCAATCATCTTTTGGGTCCGGGCGTTTTCAGCCCGCATATGGTCATCCCGCTCCTTAACCTCAAAGGCCCAGGTAGCGAGATCAGTGGCTAGGACTGGTTCAAGGCTTAGATTGAGCCTCAGGTCCGGGTGTAGGTTGGATTGGAGTTGGACCTTGAGCTGGTCCTTGGTGAGTGCTTTGCTTGGCGCCGAGGTGGTGAGGATTGCATTGAGGTTCTCAACCTCTATTTTCCAATCCATAAACTCCCGGTTGCCTTGGGTTGTGGAGAGGATGGTTTCGAGGATGTCATAGGACCAGTTCTTCTCGAGGACCAGTTGGGCCAGCTCAGTGAGATACTGATCCAGGGTGAGGGCATCAATCCGAGTTTGATCTGCCTGATACCAAGAAACGAGGTGCGGCTCAAACATCCCCTCAGCAACGTAACTGACAATTTCAGTGCTGGTCTTCCCACCATGCTTCTTGTATCGTTTGCATGCAAGGGTCCATGACTGCATGATGAGTGGGGTGATTCTGCCCGCAGTGAGCATCAGGCATTCCTTCATCTTCGTGACCTTGACTTCAGCAAGGGGTTGTGTGGTTGGTGACATGGCAATTCGGGCAGCAGGTAAGGTGGCTTGGTAGGTGCACTTTCATCAGTAGACGAGTCAGTACTAGGTGATGGGGACAGTGGTAGAGACACCGGGCTGTTTGGCTTGGGGCGTCGATGTGTGTCCGTTAGGATCTGTAGTTTGGCAGGTTGGCCGGGGTCCTGCAACTTTCTTCTCGCACTCCTGGTGAGGAGTGGAATCAAGGTAGAGGGTTGCCGAGACAGTGTGGGTTCGTCAGGTATTGAAAGACGCAGTCGGTGTCAAAAAAAAAGTGAAAGGCTGCCTGGTTAGGTAGCCTCACTAAGTCAGACAGTAAGACAGGATCACGTTATCTTTGTTGCACAAGGTAAAGAGTCAGTCTAAGATACATAAGAAGGTCGGTAAACTATACCTTTGTTGCACAAGGTAAAGAGTGGGGCAACAAAGGAAAAAAAGATGGTATATATATGAGATTTGAAACCGTGTTGGAAAGTGGCCGCATCGAGCGTAAGTTGATATATGAGTTCGCCAATGTTCGCCGATGTTCAGGGTGGCTGTGTAGCCATTGTAAGCATCAATGTGTGCCGATGTTCGCCGATGTTCATGGTGGCTGTGCATGTTTGTGTCGTGAGTCTGGTCGCAGGCTTATAGAAACATACAAAAGTCCAGTGGGTGCATTGGCTATGGGCCCGCGCCCAGAAGGCTAGATGGCAGGAAGAGGTCACGCTGCTTGGATACGAAATGCAATGGACCTGCTATGGCCGGCCTGTGCCCTGCTCCTCCTCCGACTCCTGCACCCACCGGCCGCCGTCGGCAACCCAAAAGACATATAAATGCAAAATCTCGTCTGGTGAGCGACCAGGCAAAGGCGGCACTGGAAGTGTTGACAAGAATTCCTGCCCCATCGGCAAAGTGGACATGGGGTGCCAAACTGACCATGGCTGAAGTGTTGAAAATTGGTGCACGGGATACCTCAGATGAGCATTCTGGGTATAATATGTCTATGCCATCAGGTTCAACGACAGGTATTGTTTCTTTCATGCCTTCCCTTCCCACCAGTTCGGGTATCTTTTCCATCGTCAGCACTTCGGCAGTGCATGATGCCATGCTTCATTCCACCAGTGCCGGCCAAAGTGGCACTGATCCAAGTGCCGGCTGCACACCTTCCACTTTGCATGGTGCCGGCCGCACAAGTGCTGCTTACCGCCATTCCAATGCTGCAAGTGACAATGAAGCCGATGCAGACGAAGAAAGCAATGATGACGCCACAGCCGATGAAAGAATGGCCGGGGAGCAAAGTTCCCATTTTCAAAGTGCCGGTGATATCGATGTCCCTGTGCACGGAACTGCTAGACGATTTCGTCAAATGAACGTTGCCGTGAACTCTTATTCAATTAACCCAATTTGAGCTGAGATCAGTGCCCAGGAAGCCGCTGATGTATGGGATTCTTCGGGCGAGTCTGCCCATTCGGCCTCTCCCCATTCGGCAATTGATGCCAATGCTCATGATGCTGCTGATGCATGGACATCGTCTGATGATGACACTACCCCTTCAGTCATTCATGCCAGTGCTCATGATGTGGCCGATGCATGGTCATCATCTGATGATGCATCAACTCCTTCCGTTTGTACTCTCAATGTGACCACCCCGACACTGATCACCTATCTGACTCATTGGGTGGCCACCTGCGGTGTCACAGCTGAGTCATTAGACTTAATCACCTCACATGAGGCTGAGGCAGCTTGGTCGTCTTCAAGTGATAGTGACGAATCAAGTGATGACAATGTGGGTGTTATACGTGCAGATACGGAGGATATCACTTTGCCCCGTACCTATGGGGAAAGTGATTTTGCTTACGTTGAAACGCACTGGTTGGATGGAGACGTTGATGGCATGCAAATCGATTAGTAGTATTGTATATTATCATTCTTTGCAATGTAATTCTGGCCGGTTTGGTTCTTTAATTGTTATCCGGCACTTCTACATGCACCGGCACAGTCATGGCAGTAGTAGTGTCGGCACCATGATGGGCACCAGCACCCTCAAACAGGTGACTGGCACCGGCACTTTAATTCGCTGCCACCGTATGATACGCTACAGTGTAGTCCTTCCTTATTACTCAGTCGTTTGCTGGCATTCAGCAAACCCATATCATATGCTACATTGTAGCCATTCGCTGGACCGTATCATACAGTACACTGTAACTGTACTATGTGTACTGATTGTGCTGAATGCATCTCAGGAAACGGTGCTCAGTCAAGTGGCAGAGTTGTGTACGACAATTCTGCTGTTTAGAGAAGCAATGGCGAGTTGTAGTATGTATCAGTTACCCCACCCATCTGACTCACAAACAGGATAACTTCTACAACTACTGCTTGTCGGAATCTGCACGTCGCGATCAAGGACTGGATTCAGATCGGGTATGCAATTACGTTTCTTCTGTTCTCTTTTTTTGGTTACAAGCTACTTCGAGGGCATTTCTACTGGACAGAATCAACAAACCGATCTGTCGGGCACGCTGATTAACTTACTCCGCCGCTTGAAAGACTATACCTCATCGTTCTCTGACCAGGTGCAAACCATAGTCCACCATTTGCAAGTCCACCCTGATCTAGACTGTCGTTTCCTGGGGATTAGGCTATCGTTCTCAGACTTCTACAGAAGGAAGGAGCACCGTTGATGGCTACTCTGGTACTTATCATGAAGGATCTGATAGTAAGTAGTAGTTTTATTTATGCTTCCGTGCTATATCACATTACTGTGATTTGTCAATATACTCAAAGCTCATGAATTTCCTGGGCTGTCAAGTTCTCCTTGGCACTCAAGGGGGTTTGTTCACTGTGCTTGGACACATCCAACGAATTCTTGGCGTGTTCCTCCACAAATGCGATCAGGCTCTCCAGTGACCTATCACCTTCATAGTCAATGAAGTCCCGCGAGCCGGCAGGCTTGAATTTAAGAGTAGAGAAGCCGGAAACACGGAAAGGGACACTGGCAGGAAGATCATTGTCTTGTGCCTCCATTTTAGCGCTTGAAACAAGTAGATTAGAGAAGAGAAAAAAAGGCCCCTGCTTCATTTTAAAAAACTCACATGAGGAGACGGTCCTTGCGGTCAGCATATTTCTTGGCGAAACTCTCCCAGATAGGGGCAAGTCGCTTACAGTGCCCACACCTCCAATACATCAGACGAGAAATAAACAAGCACAGTAGAGGTCGCATACCACGATGCATAGAGTTTGATGAACACATCCTTTGCGTCATCATAAACAACTTCTTCAAAGGACTTCCACACCACAGTATAAGCAGCCTCATTTTGCTCAGTAGGGATAGGTTGACTCTTCAGAGAAGGTTCAAGCTTGCCATCAAGGTATTTCTTGACCCAATCAGAGAGACCATCAGATGTCACATCCTTGGATTGATCGTAGGGGAACTTGAGCTGCTTTTCCACGTTCTGGATCACAAAAGATGGCCATTTCACCTCCTGGAGGTTGAGAGCCTTGCCATGGTTGCCAAACTTGATGGCATCAATCCAGACAAAGTTCATTTTTGCCTTGTACTTGGCAGCAATTGGTTTTAACAAGGCAAGTTGCTCCTCCTTATGCTCACTGGAGGGATTGACAAAGAGATACTGTCAAAGGTCAGGAAGTGGGCCACCTAAGCATAAAAGGGAGCTGGGCAAGGATGCATTCCTGTTTTGGACTGCCTGACTGTGTCATACTGCAGACAAGTGACTTGACTTGCTGGGCAGATATTCAGGAAGTGACAAATGTAAGTCAATCTGGCTGTGTTGGTTGATTTTACACATGGTATACAATTTAGGGAACACCTAGGAAATGGGCCACTAACAAATTTCCCAAACCATTAGACCTTCAATAATTGTCATTTAATTACAATACATTTTTATATACCATCCAAAGCTGGAAAAATATTCTCAGGATTTTCCTTGACTTCTGTCATGTTGAACAGCCCTTGAAATGTGTGGCCCACCTGGATTAGCAAAACTGACATTTCAGGGTCAATTTTGATGATCAGGCATATTTTTAGAAACATCCACAGCATCCCTTCACATGAGCTCTTTAATTAGTGCTTTAAAGTCTGGTCTGGTCCTGGTTCTGTGACACAATTTCACAGAACTGGGACCATAACCAGTCTTCAGTTATCCTTACATCATCCTTAACTGGACCGAACCACATAGGACCAGTTACCACTGGTTCAGTTTCAGTCCTCAGACTGGTCCCAACCAGTCCTGATGAGGACCAGTAAGACCAGTCTTGATCAGTTTTCATCAGTCTCAGGCTCACACATACTACTATCACAATACTAGTCTACTGCTGCTCAAAACATGGTACAACAACACTCCAAACACTGAGATAGCCAGACAGACCAGCGACGAAAGGGTAGGTAGGGTATTCAGTATAGATCTGGTGAACCATAATTATGTGAATGTATGTGGGAGCCAAAAAGCTTACTCACAGTAACAAACTTTGTCACAAGTCACAATGGAGGGTGAAAGATACTGGTCAAGGTCAGAGGATGTTAGCGAAACTGGGTTGCATAGCAGTGGAGGATACTGACTGGCCAGAGGGGTTTGAAAAACAGTGACAATGTCTGAAGACCAAGAGCCACACCGTGGCAATGGAGGGGGGGGATACTGGTCAAGCTCTGAGGATGTTAGCGAAACTGGGACCTGCATAGCAGTGGAAGTTACTTGTTGGCCAGAGGGGTTTAAAAAATGGGTGACAATGTCTGAAGGCAGACCAGTAAGAAACAGTAGTCAGAGGACTAGTAAGAAAAAAGGACTGACATGGTTGAGAGTGAGACAAAGCAAAGGTGCGGATGGTGATGGCAAGTGTTTGGGAAAGGATTGGTGCCACATCACAAAACAGTTAGAAAATCAAAGCTCCAACTGAAACATTTAGCATGCGCGCATGAGGATGCAACATTGGCAGGAGAGAATAGTAGTAAGTATGCTGAAAGGCTGCCTGGTTAGGTAGCCTCACTAAGTTGGACGGTAAGACAGGATCACGTTATCTTTGTTTCACAAGGTAAAGAGTCAGTCTAAGGTACGTAAGGAGGTTGGTAAATAACTATACCTTTGTTGCACAAGGTAAAGAGTGGGGCAACAAAGGGAAAAAAGATGGTATATATATTACATTTGAAACCATGTTGGAAAGTGGCTGCATTGAGCACATGAGTTCACCAATGTTTGCCAATGTTCATGGGTGGCTGTGCAGCCACCTACGTTCGCCGATGTTCACATGGTGGCTGTGTAGCCACCTATGTTCATGTTGTGAGTCTGGTTGCAGACTTACATATGCAAAGTAGCTCAGGGTGCGGCGACCTCATCGATTCGAATGGATGAAGCTTTTCGAGCACATCATCGACTTTTCAAGGACCTGCACAATCAACGGGGGATGTCCATGCTTCTGATTAGCTGAGTATGCACTTGTGGCAGAGGATGTTGTTTGAACATCTAGAGTAGCTTGTTTATAGTCTTATCAGTGACCGAAAGTCCAGTCCTCAACTGGTTCGAACTGGTCCTGCGTCGGTTTCAAAATCTTGTCTTGGTAGTAGGACCGGAACCAATAGTGCAGGGGTAGGTACAGAACTGGGACTGCAGGTCCAGTTTTATTGGTTCTGGTTCAGTTCAGTCCTTTGGTCTTCATCGGTCTCATGGACCAGACCTTGAAGCACTATCTTTAATGGACATGCATCTAAGTACCCTGAGGGTATCCTTGTATCTTAGTACCTTGGAAATATATACATTGTTGCAATAGAAAAATGCAAAGTGGCCCATTAGTGAGGGTGGCCCACTTCCTGACCTTTGACAGTAGGCAAGGGGTTTGGGACTGGACGAGTAAACAGTGTAGTTGTCACCACTGACTTTGTCAAGAATGGGAACAGCGAGTTCCTGGAGCCACTCCTGTTGGGATATGGCATACAGGCAAGCCAAGGCAGTAACCATGGCTAGGACATATTCCCCAATATGCTAAGTCATTAACACATGTTTAACAGGAGTTAACACATGTAAGGACTATTAGGGGGATGCACAGTTAACACATGCTGCACAGTGAAACAGATATAGCATGTCTATGATAGGCTATCCAAGACAGAGCCTTGGATAGAGTGTCTAAGACCCATACTGCAGGAAGTCTCAGACTTACCAAGCCATGATATCATAGGAGGTACTATGACACTATTGTTATAGGGGAAATGACATAGTTACTCCAAGATTAACTGATACAGGGGTCTATGACAGAATACCTCCTTAATATATTATAGGAGTATATTACACTATACCTCCTAACAGTGTTGTATAAGTATTCCACACTTAGTAGGAGATGAATAGACATTCCCTGCCTGTTCCACACACTCACTACTTTGTCTGAGTGATCCCCCACTTGCTCTCAAAGACCTAATCCCAATAACTCCTCAAAGTCCTTGATGGTCACTGATGGAATGGGATAGGGATATGGGGAGCGAGGCTCATCATAACTGCGATACACAACCATGGCAGGCGGAGTGACACCAGCAGCTTTGATAATGCTCTCATCAGTAACCAAGCCAAAAAGATAGTCATTGCGATGTTTCTCTGCAGTTGCACTGAATTCAGCCGCTGGAGGCTGCATTGAAGAAGAGAGGTAACCCATGATGACAAGTTTGTTGCCCTTTTTGAATTCCTCATAATTCTCTGATGTAACTTCAGAGACTGCAGGGAGGGATTGTCTGCAAAGGACTCAGGAAATGATAGATCAGCAGGGCAGTGACGACTGACTTGATCATGTAGCTGATGATGCTATCTGCCTTACGCTGACCTGAATATTCGCTGAGTTTGCCCTGTCTGTACACTTTCAAAGTACTAGAATACAGTCAACAACTTTGACAGATGAGAATAGTAGATGAAATTTATGGGTAGCCATGAACATCCTTTGCCTGACATAAGTCAGCATGGTCGACACAGTCGACAGATGCAAGTGTAATGTTCTTCTCCTTCAGTGCGGTCGCAGCTTCCTCATAATGAGGTGTGAGGGCCTTGCAGCATCTGCACCTACATGGGTATAATGAGAGTTGTGGTGGGAAAGAGTTGATGCTGCATACCATGGAGCAAAGAATTCAATGAGCATGAGCAGTGTTGAAGGTGAGTCAATCCTCTGAAGGTTCTTGAAACCTTCACGTCCTGTCACAGCCTCTGAGTGAGTGTAAAAGGGAAGAGAGAAAGAAAACGCATCAGAACATGCTCTAGAAGGAGTGGAATGGAAGAGTATGCAGTCCTTGAGTAGTCCCGGAGGACAAGGCACATCTACAGGAGAGGGGGGATGACAAAGAGTTGAATGGGAGTCACTGTATGCAATGATCAATGGAGCTTGTGGGAATTCCCCTTTTAGGCAACTCATTGAGAGGAGACGAGAGGGGGTGCGTTGAGCAACAGTAACAGTAAATACTGGAGTCTCAAGTGAAGGAGACTTGGGGTGCAGAGAAGACTCCAGAGAGAGAAGGTTGAGGCTAACAGGCAGAGATGGGTGAAGCGAGGACTTAGCTGAAAAGTTACACTGTTGAGTGTAAGGAAATCAAGTAACTTGAGGCTTGCAGACGGGGAACATGGGAGTCAAAGAGTACGAAGATGAATTGTTCGAGAGGGTCCAGGCCCCCTTTTATACAAGCTAGAGGTACGGGCTATATGCACTTTTGATCGCGCACATGCTCTCACGCTGAACAAACTGTTGGGGATGACAAACAAAATAATAAAAAGGTTCAAAATAGAAAAATAAAGAGTCCAGGTAAAAATAGAAATCTTGAAGCCTTCGGTCAGTGCATGATTGTTGGTCCAGCTTAGTCAGGCCTGCCTCTTGGGGAGTCAACTGCCAGGAATGGCTCGGGGAGGGGGCTAACCTCGAGGCCCTCTATTGACAATACGACACCTGTGCCCCAAGCAGGTGTGGAATACTATCCGATGTGCCCCCTCAACCCTACTCATCTGGCAGATCGGCCTGTTGAGTAAGATTTGACTAGCTGTAGAAGGGGGAATGCGTCAACAAGTTGGTTCTTGAAAGAAATCCGGAAAAATAAAATATAATATGGAAAGAATAGAAAAAAAACCCAGTCCATGCAAGTCTCCTTCTTCAGAGAGGTTGGTCACATCAAGGAAAGGATGTCAGCCACTAGGGGAAAAGGTGGAATTACAGGCAAACATGTATAGGTTGCATTGTGGGTGTTGCAGCTTTCTGTGAAAGGTAAATTGGGCAATGGGGAGGCCATCACAGAAGATTCTTGGAAATGGAGAGCTGACGGGTGTGCTGGCTCTCCCTTCCACAGCGGATTGTTGGTGACAGAGTTGTCAAAAGTAGCAGCAGTGAGCTTCAAAACATCGGAGGTGACATCAGGGGTGTCAGCCATGTCTCCATCAGCTAATATGATGGACACAAGGGCAAGGGCCAGTGCTGGCGAATGAAGCGCTGAGAGCTGCATGACAGTTGGAGGAAAGGAAAGCAGTTTAGTGCTGAAAGTCAGCAAACAGGTGGTTTATAACTTGGCTATCTTCTGATATGTCACCACTTTAACCCCCAATGACTAACCAATCAGGCTGGGGACTCCAGGATGTGCCAGGAGCAAAGGGGGCATAGTGGTAGGCCTCAACAGCCATGGGGGACATGATGAGTGCTGGCAGCCAATCTGACACCACTCAGCCTAGCCTCACAAGCCACTGCTCATGGGGTGGAGTACAGGTGGAGTGACAACAATGCTAAGCAGGCCACAGTCCCCTGTGTCAGCACCCCTAACCCCTACCATGAGCCATTGCTTGTGGGGTGGAATGGGGTGCTATGTGAGGGGCAGGTCACTGCAAAATGACACAATTGCCAAGTCCCCTGCCCTGCCTTGCTCTGAGCCACATGGGGGGTTTTTATTTTATTTTATTTTATTTAGTCCTGTATTATATTAAATTATTAATGAATAATATCCCCATTGAAAATCCAATACCTCATTGACCCATTATTTGAGTCATGTGCTATATTATGTAAACCTGATCCATGCACATACTGTAAACATATATAAAGCACTGTACTTGTCAGTAGTAATACAAGCAGTTCTCTTCCTCTAACCACCACCATCATAAGAACCCACTAACACACAAGGTATGTAGTGTAAGGTGCATTTCACTGTGCATGGATGCCTTCTATGGTGACCTGCCTGCTCAACAGGTTATGGGCCCTGGTGCCTACCAGAGTTGCACAATGCAGCGCTCAGCACAGTGAGCAATGATGGTTGCATTATCCCCTAATGCCTTTGTGCTTTCACAAGTCACAACTTGTGTGAATTAAGAATGTTCTTATCAGACATGCTCTCAAGGAGTATGGGAACATGTGTTTTGCCTTCAGCGTTTTCTGCCTCATGGCAATGATTATTGGGATCAAGGAATTGAGCACAAGATAAGGACAAGGTTTAAGATGTTGAGTTTAAGTCAAAGGCAAGTGTGTGAGGGAGTCTGCCACAGGGGGGGATGATATATTCATCTCCCACAAAGTGTGCAATAATACTTATACTACACAATTAGGAGGTATGGTGTAATGTACTCCTATAATATATAAAGGAGGGATGAAGTCATAGACTCCTGTAATAGTTAATGTTTCATTAACTATGTCATTTCCCCTATAGATATGCTGTTATAGCTTGGAAGTCTTAGACTTCCTGCAGGGTGTGTCTAAGACACTCCACCTAGGCTTCTGTCTCTGATAACCTATGATAGACATGACTGTGTCTTGCCCATCCTATCATAGACATGCTGCAGGATGTTTAACTCTGCAGCATGTGTTAACTGTGGATTCCCCTATATGTCCTTGTGTAGGGAGGTAAAGCTGGAAGCTGACTAGAGGCTTTTGGACAAAGGGGGGCACTCCTCTGTATGTCTCAGAGGTCAGGAGCAATTGTCTCAGTATATACTATACATATAGTATATATAGTATATAATGCTGAAGTAATGCTGAAGTAACAGTAATTAGTAATGTCATAGACCCCTGTATCAGTTAATCTTGGAGTAACTATGTCATTTCCCCTATAACAATAGTGTCATAGTACCTCCTATGATATCATGGCTTGGTAAGTCTGAGACTTCCTGCAGTATGGGTCTTAGACACTCTATCCAAGGCTCTGTCTTGGATAGCCTATCATAGACATGCTATATCTGTTTCACTGTGCAGCATGTGTTAACTGTGCATCCCCCTAATAGTCCTTACATGTGTTAACTCCTGTTAAACATGTGTTAATGACTTAGCATATTGGGGAATATGTCCTAGCCATGGTTACTGCCTTGGCTTGCCTGTATGCCATATCCCAACAGGAGTGGCTCCAGGAACTCGCTGTTCCCATTCTTGACAAAGTCAGTGGTGACAACTACACTGTTTACTCGTCCAGTCCCAAACCCCTTGCCTACTGTCAAAGGTCAGGAAGTGGGCCACCCTCACTAATGGGCCACTTTGCATTTTTCTATTGCAACAATGTATATATTTCCAAGGTACTAAGATACAAGGATACCCTCAGGGTACTTAGATGCATGTCCATTAAAGATAGTGCTTCAAGGTCTGGTCCATGAGACCGATGAAGACCAAAGGACTGAACTGAACCAGAACCAATAAAACTGGACCTGCAGTCCCAGTTCTGTACCTACCCCTGCACTATTGGTTCCGGTCCTACTACCAAGACAAGATTTTGAAACCGACGCAGGACCAGTTCGAACCAGTTGAGGACTGGACTTTCGGTCACTGATAAGACTATAAACAAGCTACTCTAGATGTTCAAACAACATCCTCTGCCACAAGTGCATACTCAGCTAATCAGAAGCATGGACATCCCCCGTTGATTGTGCAGGTCCTTGAAAAGTCGATGATGTGCTCGAAAAGCTTCATCCATTCGAATCGATGAGGTCGCCGCACCCTGAGCTACTTTGCATATGTAAGTCTGCAACCAGACTCACAACATGAACATAGGTGGCTACACAGCCACCATGTGAACATCGGCGAACGTAGGTGGCTGCACAGCCACCCATGAACATTGGCAAACATTGGTGAACTCATGTGCTCAATGCAGCCACTTTCCAACATGGTTTCAAATGTAATATATATACCATCTTTTTTCCCTTTGTTGCCCCACTCTTTACCTTGTGCAACAAAGGTATAGTTATTTACCAACCTCCTTACGTACCTTAGACTGACTCTTTACCTTGTGAAACAAAGATAACGTGATCCTGTCTTACCGTCCAACTTAGTGAGGCTACCTAACCAGGCAGCCTTTCAGCATACTTACTACTATTCTCTCCTGCCAATGTTGCATCCTCATGCGCGCATGCTAAATGTTTCAGTTGGAGCTTTGATTTTCTAACTGTTTTGTGATGTGGCACCAATCCTTTCCCAAACACTTGCCATCACCATCCGCACCTTTGCTTTGTCTCACTCTCAACCATGTCAGTCCTTTTTTCTTACTAGTCCTCTGACTACTGTTTCTTACTGGTCTGCCTTCAGACATTGTCACCCATTTTTTAAACCCCTCTGGCCAACAAGTAACTTCCACTGCTATGCAGGTCCCAGTTTCGCTAACATCCTCAGAGCTTGACCAGTATCCCCCCCCTCCATTGCCACGGTGTGGCTCTTGGTCTTCAGACATTGTCACTGTTTTTCAAACCCCTCTGGCCAGTCAGTATCCTCCACTGCTATGCAACCCAGTTTCGCTAACATCCTCTGACCTTGACCAGTATCTTTCACCCTCCATTGTGACTTGTGACAAAGTTTGTTACTGTGAGTAAGCTTTTTGGCTCCCACATACATTCACATAATTATGGTTCACCAGATCTATACTGAATACCCTACCTACCCTTTCGTCGCTGGTCTGTCTGGCTATCTCAGTGTTTGGAGTGTTGTTGTACCATGTTTTGAGCAGCAGTAGACTAGTATTGTGATAGTAGTATGTGTGAGCCTGAGACTGATGAAAACTGATCAAGACTGGTCTTACTGGTCCTCATCAGGACTGGTTGGGACCAGTCTGAGGACTGAAACTGAACCAGTGGTAACTGGTCCTATGTGGTTCGGTCCAGTTAAGGATGATGTAAGGATAACTGAAGACTGGTTATGGTCCCAGTTCTGTGAAATTGTGTCACAGAACCAGGACCAGACCAGACTTTAAAGCACTAATTAAAGAGCTCATGTGAAGGGATGCTGTGGATGTTTCTAAAAATATGCCTGATCATCAAAATTGACCCTGAAATGTCAGTTTTGCTAATCCAGGTGGGCCACACATTTCAAGGGCTGTTCAACATGACAGAAGTCAAGGAAAATCCTGAGAATATTTTTCCAGCTTTGGATGGTATATAAAAATGTATTGTAATTAAATGACAATTATTGAAGGTCTAATGGTTTGGGAAATTTGTTAGTGGCCCATTTCCTAGGTGTTCCCTAAATTGTATACCATGTGTAAAATCAACCAACACAGCCAGATTGACTTACATTTGTCACTTCCTGAATATCTGCCCAGCAAGTCAAGTCACTTGTCTGCAGTATGACACAGTCAGGCAGTCCAAAACAGGAATGCATCCTTGCCCAGCTCCCTTTTATGCTTAGGTGGCCCACTTCCTGACCTTTGACAGTATCTCTTTGTCAATCCCTCCAGTGAGCATAAGGAGGAGCAACTTGCCTTGTTAAAACCAATTGCTGCCAAGTACAAGGCAAAAATGAACTTTGTCTGGATTGATGCCATCAAGTTTGGCAACCATGGCAAGGCTCTCAACCTCCAGGAGGTGAAATGGCCATCTTTTGTGATCCAGAACGTGGAAAAGCAGCTCAAGTTCCCCTACGATCAATCCAAGGATGTGACATCTGATGGTCTCTCTGATTGGGTCAAGAAATACCTTGATGGCAAGCTTGAACCTTCTCTGAAGAGTCAACCTATCCCTACTGAGCAAAATGAGGCTGCTTATACTGTGGTGTGGAAGTCCTTTGAAGAAGTTGTTTATGATGACGCAAAGGATGTGTTCATCAAACTCTATGCATCGTGGTATGCGACCTCTACTGTGCTTGTTTATTTCTCGTCTGATGTATTGGAGGTGTGGGCACTGTAAGCGACTTGCCCCTATCTGGGAGAGTTTCGCCAAGAAATATGCTGACCGCAAGGACCGTCTCCTCATGTGAGTTTTTTAAAATGAAGCAGGGGCCTTTTTTTCTCTTCTCTAATCTACTTGTTTCAAGCGCTAAAATGGAGGCACAAGACAATGATCTTCCTGCCAGTGTCCCTTTCCGTGTTTCCGGCTTCTCTACTCTTAAATTCAAGCCTGCCGGCTCGCGGGACTTCATTGACTATGAAGGTGATAGGTCACTGGAGAGCCTGATCGCATTTGTGGAGGAACACGCCAAGAATTCGTTGGATGTGTCCAAGCACAGTGAACAAACCCCCTTGAGTGCCAAGGAGAACTTGACAGCCCAGGAAATTCATGAGCTTTGAGTATATTGACAAATCACAGTAATGTGATATAGCACGGAAGCATAAATAAAACTACTACTTACTATCAGATCCTTCATGATAAGTACCAGAGTAGCCATCAACGGTGCTCCTTCCTTCTGTAGAAGTCTGAGAACGATAGCCTAATCCCCAGGAAACGACAGTCTAGATCAGGGTGGACTTGCAAATGGTGGACTATGGTTTGCACCTGGTCAGAGAACGATGAGGTATAGTCTTTCAAGCGGCGGAGTAAGTTAATCAGCGTGCCCGACAGATCGGTTTGTTGATTCTGTCCAGTAGAAATGCCCTCGAAGTAGCTTGTAACCAAAAAAAGAGAACAGAAGAAACGTAATTGCATACCCGATCTGAATCCAGTCCTTGATCGCGACGTGCAGATTCCGACAAGCAGTAGTTGTAGAAGTTATCCTGTTTGTGAGTCAGATGGGTGGGGTAACTGATACATACTACAACTCGCCATTGCTTCTCTAAACAGCAGAATTGTCGTACACAACTCTGCCACTTGACTGAGCACCGTTTCCTGAGATGCATTCAGCACAATCAGTACACATAGTACAGTTACAGTGTACTGTATGATACGGTCCAGCGAATGGCTACAATGTAGCATATGATATGGGTTTGCTGAATGCCAGCAAACGACTGAGTAATAAGGAAGGACTACACTGTAGCGTATCATACGGTGGCAGCGAATTAAAGTGCCGGTGCCAGTCACCTGTTTGAGGGTGCTGGTGCCCATCATGGTGCCGACACTACTACTGCCATGACTGTGCCGGTGCATGTAGAAGTGCCGGATAACAATTAAAGAACCAAACCGGCCAGAATTACATTGCAAAGAATGATAATATACAATACTACTAATCGATTTGCATGCCATCAACGTCTCCATCCAACCAGTGCGTTTCAACGTAAGCAAAATCACTTTCCCCATAGGTACGGGGCAAAGTGATATCCTCCGTATCTGCACGTATAACACCCACATTGTCATCACTTGATTCGTCACTATCACTTGAAGACGACCAAGCTGCCTCAGCCTCATGTGAGGTGATTAAGTCTAATGACTCAGCTGTGACACCGCAGGTGGCCACCCAATGAGTCAGATAGGTGATCAGTGTCGGGGTGGTCACATTGAGAGTACAAACGGAAGGAGTTGATGCATCATCAGATGATGACCATGCATCGGCCACATCATGAGCACTGGCATGAATGACTGAAGGGGTAGTGTCATCATCAGACGATGTCCATGCATCAGCAGCATCATGAGCATTGGCATCAATTGCCGAATGGGGAGAGGCCGAATGGGCAGACTCGCCCGAAGAATCCCATACATCAGCGGCTTCCTGGGCACTGATCTCAGCTCAAATTGGGTTAATTGAATAAGAGTTCACAGCAACGTTCATTTGACGAAATCGTCTAGCAGTTCCGTGCACAGGGACATCGATATCACCGGCACTTTGAAAATGGGAACTTTGCTCCCCGGCCATTCTTTCATCGGCTGTGGCGTCATCATTGCTTTCTTCGTCTGCATCGGCTTCATTGTCACTTGCAGCATTGGAATGGCGGTAAGCAGCACTTGTGCGGCCGGCACCATGCAAAGTGGAAGGTGTGCAGCCGGCACTTGGATCAGTGCCACTTTGGCCGGCACTGGTGGAATGAAGCATGGCATCATGCACTGCCGAAGTGCTGACGATGGAAAAGATACCCGAACTGGTGGGAAGGGAAGGCATGAAAGAAACAATACCTGTCGTTGAACCTGATGGCATAGACATATTATACCCAGAATGCTCATCTGAGGTATCCCGTGCACCAATTTTCAACACTTCAGCCATGGTCAGTTTGGCACCCCATGTCCACTTTGCCGATGGGGCAGGAATTCTTGTCAACACTTCCAGTGCCGCCTTTGCCTGGTCGCTCACCAGACGAGATTTTGCATTTATATGTCTTTTGGGTTGCCGACGGCGGCCGGTGGGTGCAGGAGTCGGAGGAGGAGCAGGGCACAGGCCGGCCATAGCAGGTCCATTGCATTTCGTATCCAAGCAGCGTGACCTCTTCCTGCCATCTAGCCTTCTGGGCGCGGGCCCATAGCCAATGCACCCACTGGACTTTTGTATGTTTCTATAAGCCTGCGACCAGACTCACGACACAAACATGCACAGCCACCATGAACATCGGCGAACATCGGCACACATTGATGCTTACAATGGCTACACAGCCACCCTGAACATCGGCGAACATTGGCGAACTCATATATCAACTTACGCTCGATGCGGCCACTTTCCAACACGGTTTCAAATCTCATATATATACCATCTTTTTTTCCTTTGTTGCCCCACTCTTTACCTTGTGCAACAAAGGTATAGTTTACCGACCTTCTTATGTATCTTAGACTGACTCTTTACCTTGTGCAACAAAGATAACGTGATCCTGTCTTACTGTCTGACTTAGTGAGGCTACCTAACCAGGCAGCCTTTCACTTTTTTTTTGACACCGACTGCGTCTTTCAATACCTGACGAACCCACACTGTCTCGGCAACCCTCTACCTTGATTCCACTCCTCACCAGGAGTGCGAGAAGAAAGTTGCAGGACCCCGGCCAACCTGCCAAACTACAGATCCTAACGGACACACATCGACGCCCCAAGCCAAACAGCCCGGTGTCTCTACCACTGTCCCCATCACCTAGTACTGACTCGTCTACTGATGAAAGTGCACCTACCAAGCCACCTTACCTGCTGCCCGAATTGCCATGTCACCAACCACACAACCCCTTGCTGAAGTCAAGGTCACGAAGATGAAGGAATGCCTGATGCTCACTGCGGGCAGAATCACCCCACTCATCATGCAGTCATGGACCCTTGCATGCAAACGATACAAGAAGCATGGTGGGAAGACCAGCACTGAAATTGTCAGTTACGTTGCTGAGGGGATGTTTGAGCCGCACCTCGTTTCTTGGTATCAGGCAGATCAAACTCGGATTGATGCCCTCACCCTGGATCAGTATCTCACTGAGCTGGCCCAACTGGTCCTCGAGAAGAACTGGTCCTATGACATCCTCGAAACCATCCTCTCCACAACCCAAGGCAACCGGGAGTTTATGGATTGGAAAATAGAGGTTGAGAACCTCAATGCAATCCTCACCACCTCGGCGCCAAGCAAAGCACTCACCAAGGACCAGCTCAAGGTCCAACTCCAATCCAACCTACACCCGGACCTGAGGCTCAATCTAAGCCTTGAACCAGTCCTAGCCACTGATCTCGCTACCTGGGCCTTTGAGGTTAAGGAGCGGGATGACCATATGCGGGCTGAAAACGCCCGGACCCAAAAGATGATTGATGCCTCGGCCACTGCCCGCACTGCACACCGAGGTGAAAAAAAGGATCTCCTCTCCCACCTCACAGATGCACCTTTGACCTCCCATGCCTCTACCTCTACCCCCACCAGCCGAACTAAGAAGGCCAAGAGAATTCGCCTACCGGCCCTCACCGAGGCCGAGAGAACCCTCATCCGTGACCACAATGGATGCACCCGGTGCAGGAAGCTCAACGTTGGGCACACCTTCACCAACTGTCCAATGGTTGCAACTAACTCATGGCCTGACCCGGTGACCTACATGACCCTGACAGCGCCAGCCCAAAACATGGCAATGGCCGCCGGACACATCTCAGATTCTGAAACAGACTCGCACGTCCCTTCCCCCATCAATGTCCCCCTCACTGTCCCACAATTATACACCAACCTCTTTGCTACTGGCCCCCTCATCTCCGAATTCCCCATGCCAGTCCAATCACTAATTGACGTTGGATCGGCCTGCACAGTGATTAGCCTGGAGCTCGTCAAGAAACTTGGTCTCCGATGATATCGTCTCCCTGCCAAGGAGAACAACATGTCCTCCTTATCAATGCTGCCACTTGTCTCTGAGGAGTATGTGAAACTAGACCTCAGCTCTGAACGGGGGATATGGAAGTCAGGAGTACACAAGATGAAAGTAATTAAGGGGCTACCATTCCCCATTATTCTAGGAATGCCATTTCTTTCATCAGAACAGATGCTGATAGACCCACATGAGCGAACGGCCATTGACAAACGCACAGGCTACAACCTCCTAAACCCCCCTCCTCGCACCTCAGGATTGGAACACAGCCACGAACATCGGCGAACAGCACAGCCACCGATGCCAAAGAAAGTTCGGGCACCCAAGCCTACCACTCTTGAGCAGACCGGAGCACCAACACTTGCTGGTTACCTCCTCCCTGGCCCCATCATGGCTGCTGTTTGAGACCGAATTGAAGGCCTTGCATTCCAAGAGGTCCTCAAAGAAGCAGACCGGAAAATGAAACTAAAATATGCCGACTGCTTCCCACTCCGACTCCCAGACAATACCTCTGAAGTCCCTGGACACATGTTCCACCGCATCCAGCTCAAAGACCCCACCAAGGTCAATAATGGCAAAGGATATGCAGCACCAAAGAAATACCAAGAACCTTGGAAAAGATTACTTGATGACCACCTAAAGGCTGGCCGAATACGACCATCTTCATCAGAATATGCCTCGCCAGCATTCTGTGTCCCAAAATATAAAGCTGGCGTCCCTGACTTAACAGTTGACCCCCGCTGGGTAAACGACTACCGGTCTCTCAACAGTAACACTGTCCGAGATAACTTCACCCTACCTCGCATTGACGACATACTCGCCAATTGTGGGAAGGGAAAGATCTTTGGGAAGATGGACATGACTAACTCCTTCTTCCAAACACGGGTACACCCTGACGACATTCACCTCACTGCTGTAAGAACACCGTGGGGACTCTATGAATGGACTGTCATGCCACAGGGTGGATGCAATGCCCCTGCCACACACCAGCGCCAAATGACTGACGCGCTCTGAGAACACATTGGAAAAATTTGCCATGTGTACCTCGATGACATTATCATCTGGTCACAAACCATGGAGGAACATGAAAGAAACTGCAATACAGTCCTTCAGGCCCTCCGCAAAGCCAGCATCTATTGCAACCAGGTGAAATCCAGCCTGTTTGCCACTGAGTTATATTTCCTTGGCCACATCGTCTCTGGGGCTGGGATCAAACCTGACCCACGCAAAACCGACCGTATTGCGGCCTGGCCCCAACCAACAACTGCCACCAATGTCCGAGGTTTCCTAGGACTAACCAGATACATTGCCACCTTCCTTCCAGCACTCGCAGAATACACGAGTGTCCTCACCCCCCTCACTACCAAGGAATGTGACCGACGATTCCCCACATGGACCCCAGAACATCAGAATGCATTTGACCACATCAAACAACTTGTTCTCAGTGCTGACTGTCTCACCGTAATTAATTACGAAGACAAAGCATCAAACATCTATGTCACCACTGATGCCAGTGACCGCCGGACTGGGGCTGTGTCAAGCTTTGGAAAAACCTGGGATACATCCTGGCCAGTTGCCTATGACTCCTACCAGCTCAATGATGCCGAGAAGAATTATCCAGTCCATGAGAAGGAGCTTCTTGCCATTATCAAGGCATTGAAGAAATGGCGATCCCACCTGCTTGGTGCCCAGTTTGAAGTTTTCACTGACCACAGAACTCTCGAGTACTTCCAATCGCAGAAGGAGATGTCAAGACGACAAATGAGATGGTCGATGTATCTTGCAGACTTTGACTATCAAATCACCTACATCCGCGGCGAAGACAACACCGCTGCTGATGCCCTATCCCGCATGCCTGACACTGTGCCTGATGCCTGCCTTGTGGCCTGTGCGATGGCACACACACGTAATGCACCCAAAACCCCAGTCGCTGGCATACTCAATATTGCCACTGACCAATCCCTACTTGACACAATCATTACCAGCTATGAGACTGATGATTTTGCCAAACAACTCACCAAGGACATCAATATGGGGAGCATCGAAGGGGCAACCCTCACCGATCAACTCCTTTATGTTGGCCGCCGGCTGGTGATCCCACAAGATCTCTGAGTCCGTGAACTCCTTTACAACCTTGCCCATGACACTCTGGGCCATTTTGGCTTCAACAAAAGCTATGAATCCCTCTGTGGCTCCTACTACTGGCCAAACATGCGTCGGGACCTGGAGAAAGCATACATCCCATCATGCTCTGAATGCCAGCGCAATAAAACCCGCACTTCCAAACCCACTGGTCCCTTACACCCCCTACCAGTTCCTGATGACCGTTTCGACACCGTCGCACTGGATTTCATCGGACCACTCCCCAAGGAGGATGGAAAGGACACCATCCTGACCATGACTGACCTTCTTGGTGCTGACATACGCATTGCCGGTACCCACTCCACATACACTGCCGCCCAAGTTGCCGTTGTCCTTTTCGATGAATGGTACTGTGAAAATGGCCTGATGCTCCATCTCATCTCTGACCGAGATGATCTCTTCACTGCTGAACTTTGGACAGCCCTCCATAAGCTCACTGGCGTAAAACTGAAGATGTCAACTTCTTACCACCCTGAGACCGACGGCAGCAGCAAACGGACGAACAAAACTGTGAACCAAGCCATCTGGTACCATGTTGACAACAACCAGAAGGGGTGGTTAGCCAAACTCCCTCATGTGCGTTTTGCTATTATGAACACCGTGAACTCATCCACCGGTTTCTCAGGCTTCCAACTGAAGTCTGGACGATCCCCCCGAATCATCCCTCTGATTGCACCACTCCCTAGTAATGCCACTACCGAACAAACTGCCGCACATGACATAATATCCCGAGTCACAATTGATGTCCAAGAAGCGCAGGACAATCCCCTTGCTGCAAAAATCAGACAGGCATACCATGCCAATGAACATCGGGCCCCAGAAGATGTCTATGAGATCGGCGACCTTGTCATGCTCTCCACAGAAAACAGACGCCGGAACTACAAATGCAAAGGAAAAATGCATGTTGCAAATTTCATGCCAAGAAATGACGGCCCCTACACCATCACACACACCTTCCCTGAACGCTCAGAATATACACTAAAACTCCCAAAAAACCCAAACACCTTCCCTGGTTTCCATGCCCACCTACTCAAATGATACATCCCGAACAATCCCCTCCTCTTCCCTGACCGTGAGCCTGCCCGGCCACGACCCATCATTACTGAAGATGGCACTGAGGAGTGGTACATTGACAAGATTGTGGATGCTCGCCGACATGGATGAGGTGTACAATACCTTGTCCGCTATGAAGGATATGGGAAAGAACATGATGAGTGGCGCCCTGGTTCAGAAATGACTGAAACAGATGCACTTGACAGATGGGAAGCTGAGAATGGGACAGAGGTTTGACACCCTCACAATTTTTTTAGGTGGGGAGGAGTGTAAGCCTGCGACCAGACTCACGACACAAACATGCACAGCCACCACGAACATCGGCACACATTGATGCTTACAATGGCTACACAGCCACCCTGAACATCGACGAACATCGGCAAACTCATATATCAACTTACGCTCGATGCGGCCACTTTCCAACACGGTTTCAAATCTCATATATATACCATCTTTTTTTCCTTTGTTGCCCCACTCTTTACCTTGTGCAACAAAGGTATAGTTTACCGACCTTCTTATGTATCTTAGACTGACTCTTTACCTTGTGCAACAAAGATAACGTGATCCTGTCTTACTGTCTGACTTAGTGAGGCTACCTAACCAGGCAGCCTTTCAGTTTCAGAGGAAAGTTGGACATATTTACAATGGGACGTACATTCCAACTGCGGCAATCCAACATTGGCCGAGGGTCCAGCCACTTGTGCTGCACCTTGATGATTTCCCCAGATCCATGACAAAGAGAGTGAGGTTGATCCTGGGATATTTGGGGTTAATATTGCCGTACTGGCACTGAGATCATCTCTTCTCAGTGGTTTGTAGGCCTCAAGAGTGCTGTTACTCGCACCAAGCACTACAAGAGCAGACCGGCATCGATTGTAAATCTGGCTGTGTAATGCAATCTCTGTATTCAAGCGTTGAATAGTGGTCCGGGCTCGTGATTGAATGCTTTTCCTGGGGGCCAACCGCAAAATGTGAGAATAGTGGAAGGACTTGTCAGATATAAGGTCCCGAAGCCGGTCCAGTTCAGATCTGGCCTGCTCCAGCCGCAGCAACAATTCCATTTTGGAACAGTCGGAGATAATATTCCCACGGGACGGCATGAACAAGGTTTCCCATTCTATAGGTCTCAGTGGTATTGACCCATCAGGCAGTGATGCATCCAGCCTGGAAGGCGGCACCTCGCGCAGTTCATCCAGCGCATCGAATTCCACTTCATTTTCAAAAGAAACAACAGATCCACCATTCTGTAATGTGACCCATGCACGATCTTGTAGTTCTCTCAACTTCCCCAACAGCGGCTCCAATTGTGCCCGTTGTCTTTCAATTATGGCTGATTCAGCATTCCGGCCATTGTGTGTCAAATTGCGAAGTTGGTCTTGGATTTCAATCCTAATTACCCATGAGAGCAGAGAGGGGCACAACATATGACGCACTTACTGCTTTTCTTCTACTATCAATGCAAACCGCAACCACTCTTCAGTGGGGCTCGATATCGTTGGTTGGGCTGGTTGGGCGAGTGGTGAAAGTAGTGCCGGTTGTGCAGCTGGTGCCGGTTGTGAGGGCTGTGGAGTTGGTGCCGGTTGTGGCGCTGATGAATGTTGGGCCGGCACTCTGGCCCCATATATGTCCATTGCCTTTAAATCGGTCCGTCTCAGCACCTCGGCAGTAGCAATTTCGGATTCCCAGACATTGACAATGTCTGAGTTCACAGTGACAGTCCTCTCATTAAAGTATTTTGTCGCTTGCACTGCCATGGCCGATGCATCCAGGTGCCGGTTCTGCAAGTACCTTATCATCCCTAGGCATTTCTTATGATTTGAGTCGCTCGCATGGTCATCAAGCATCTCGGCATGATGTGGCAATGTTGCGGTCTGGGCAGTCAGTGAAATGGAGTTCAGGTTTGACCATAGTGATTCGAGAATTTCGCCAGCAACAACTGCAAATCCTGGGATGAACAACGTTGCAAAGCAGAAAAAACACAGATCCTTGTGACAATGAACATGGAAGAGGCCGATCGCAAATTCCAAGCTGAGGCTGGCTGGCAGGTACTGCCCGATGCATTCCTGCATGTGGACCCACCATTGACAAACAATGTCGTAAATGACCCCCACACCTTGCTCAGGATTGACATTTGTATGTTTCAGGGCCTGGAGAAAGGCAAAGTCTACATTCTTTTGTTGTTTGCCCTTGAACAGGTCAACCAGAGAATTCGGTGCATAGCAGCCATGCCGGGCACAGGCAAAGCCCACGATGCCGGTTATATCACAAGCCTTTGAAGCGAGGAGAGCATTTGTAATGGCCTGAAGGTGTTCTCACACGGTGCTTTCTGTCATTGAAATCATTCATCCATCAAATCAGCCCACCAGGGAGGTGTACTCACTGTTGATCGCTCGATAGCTGTCTTCAGGAAATCAAAATATTCCTTGCGGTTTCCCATCATTCCAGCTCCATCATTGAGCCAAACATCTGTCTCTGTGGTCTTTTGCCGCACATGATTGGCCTTGAAATTCCCATCGGCCACAAATGTACACCGGTAGACAAATCTGTATTTTTGTGTGTTCAAGACATCTATTATCATTAAGGTAAACCTCACCTGCAAGGATCACTTTTCCAATCTTGAGGAAGATTGATTCCAGGTTGAGGGCACGCTGGACAGAAGTTTGATAATGAACCTGTCAAGGGAGTTTTTGGGTCCTGACGGTTGTGGCCATAGCCTGCCCATTTAAGCTTCTTCATCCACCGCCACAATCGTGACATCCGCCGAAATTCATGATATACATTAGGAACAGAAGCCGGGGTCAATGGCAATGTAAGCCGGCGGATGAGCTGATAAAATTGATAGGCCAAGGCTTTGAGTTTGAGATTACATAGTCTGAAATAATCCAGTACTTGAGTGGTGAACAGTGTACAAATATGGACAAAGCTGGCCGGCACCAAGTGGGATGACACCAAGTCAAGTGGAACTTGATGCTCACCCTGACATTGGCAGGTAACCATTGCAAGATGGTGGATTCCGTTTATGTGGACCACATGCACATATGAGTTGTTCAGCGCATCGGTGTGTGGCATCTGCCCCTGAGAGTACGGGTATTGTCCGGCACTGGCATGTTGGCTGAAGCCTGAGTCGGCACTGTCACTTGGAATGGCGTTTGAACCGGCACTTGAGTTTGCCTGAGAGTCAGCACTTGGCCTTTGACCGGCCCTTGGTCTTGGATTGTTGGGAATGGAGTGCTGAACAGTGACAGGAAGAGTTAAGGGCAAGGTTAGATTATGAAGTTAATCTCAAAGGCTAATGAGTGAGGGAGTCTGACACAGGGAGGAATGTTATTATCATCTCCTACATGATGTGCAATATTTATACTACACAGTTAGGAGGTATAGTGTAATGCACTCCTTTAATATATAAAGGAGGTATTCTGTAATAGACCCCTGTACCAGTTAATAATGGAATAACTATGTCATATCCCCTATATAATTCTCCAGATAGACTTGTCTATCATTGTATATTATAGGGAGTTCCCTGGATAGCATAGGAGACAGTCTTGGCAGTCTTTGTAGTCTTGGCCAGTCTATTAAGGGTAGCAGCTCGGGAATTAATATTATTCCCTGTGGCAGTGTTGGATTCTACCAGTGGCAGATCCTAACCCTAGACTGCTGCTAACCCTAACCTTAAGCTTAGGACTTGTATTCCATCTCCCTAGGCTTGTTAACTGCCTTGGCTTGCCTGTATACTCTTGTATACATAATCCCAACACTCCCCCTCAAGCCTAGGCAGTGTAGGACAATGAGTGGAATGGTTCTGTAAATGTCATCACTCCCCCTGGAGTGGTTAATAATTTTCTTTCAGGTGCGTCAAAACCTCTGTGGATGGAAAACCCATTGGGAAAAACCAATCTCACCAAGGAAAGCTACTGAGTTATTTTTGACTGAATTCCCATCTCTTCCCTATGCCGTGAAAACTTAGGCTTTGGTAAAGCCTTGGTTAATATGTCCGCTGTTTGTTCCGGATCACGACAGTTTTGAATATCAATAATTTTGTTGGTGACTAAATCTCGGACCCAGTGATGCCGTATAGCGATATGTTTCGACCTCTGGTGAAATTGAGGGTTATGGGTTAAAATTACTGACCCTTCATTATCGCCTTGAATAATTGTCGGATTTTCTTGGGTGTATCCAAGTTCACCATACAAATTTCTTAGCCAGGTGGCCTCGCGTCCAGCTTCGGATAATGCGACATATTCCGCTTCCGTTGAGGATAGTGCAATAATTGTTTGTTTCTTTGATTTCCAAGTTATTGCTCCCCCTGCTGTCAGGAAAACATATCCTGTGGTGGACTTGAAGTCCTCAGAATTTGCAAATGATGCATCGGCAAATCCATGGAAAAGGTTATTGTTTTCAGTCTCATCCTGGGATTTTCTGTAAATAATTCCAAGAGTTTTCGTACCTGCTAAGTACCGTAGTATCCGCTTTATTGCACCATGGTGTTGTAAGCCCGGGTTTGCGGTATATGCTGCCAGTTTATTAACAGCGAAGCTAATGTCAGGTCGCGTGGAGTTTGCAATGAATTGTAGACATCCCAGTAATTTGGCGTATGAATTGCTCCGATTCGGCTCATTATAATCTGGGTTTTCAATTAATTTAATATTTGGGTCCATTGGCATTCCAACAGGGTTTGCATCAATCATGCCTTCTTTACGAAGGACATTCTCGATATATTTTTCTTGAGATATTTTGATGCTATCATTGGCGCACGTAATTTCTATGCCCACGATTTTGCTAGGCTCTCCAAGGTCGGTGATGTCCCATTCTGATATTAACGCATTTTTCATATGCTTCATCATTTTATCTGCTGATGCAAAAAGCAGGGTGTCGTCTACCCATACCGTTATGATGCCTATATTTTCTTCATCCCGTCGAATATATGCGCAAGGATCTGCCATTAATCGTCCATAATCATGAATTTTAAGTTTACCATCAAATTCGTTATTCCACTCTTGACCTGCCTGCTTTAATCCATAAAGCGGTTTAAATAGCTTGCATACTCGGCCTGTTCCATCATTACATCCTTCAGGTTGTTCCATGTATATAGTCTCTTGTAGCGTGCCATTGAGGTATGCGCCCTTTACGTCCATCTGTTGTATTTTTAGACCTTTCTCTGATGCGAGTGCTAAAATCGCTCGGAGTGTGTCCATTCGTACAACTGGTGAAAAAGTTTCTGTGAAATCATAACCGGGTCTTTGTGCATACCCTTTTGCAACTAGCCGCGCTCTGTATCGTACAATTTCCCCTTCTTTATTTCGTTTCCGAATAAATACCCATTTATTTTTGATTGGAACGGCATCTGGAGGTTTTTCGACAAGTTCCCAAGTACCCTTTTCTTTGAGCAAGTCTAATTCAATTTGCATTGAATCCTTCCATTCCGTCCATTCCGGGGATTGTTTTGCGTCTTTGAGACTGTTTATTTCGTCTCCGGCTATTATTGCATAGGCTTCTTCTATATTTAGAAAGGTTTCGTCATCTTCCTCTTCCGCAAGGTGGTAAAGATGTTTGTAGTCGGTACGAATTCCACGAGTTTTCCGTGGTTCATTATCACTTGCACGCGTCTTCCGTGGTCTAGTGATATCTATGTTTCCCTCATTTTCATTCCGTTTACGCTTCCGAGGCTGCCTTGCCGGTTCCGTGATCCGTTGTTCGGAGTTACCCGTCGGCGGCACATTCGGTGTTTCCCCACCAGACTCCCCCTCCGTCGAGGGTGTAACATCAGTGTCTTCAGGAGGCTCAGGTTCATCTCTAGCGTCTATAAGTCGGAAGTTCCGAGAGGTGAGAACATTTCTTGTTTCGGCATTGTAGTATTTTATTGCTCCCGCGCCGTCATCATAGCCGACATATGCACGACGCTTTGATTTAGGTAGCATTTTTCTTTCTTCTTTCTGGCCTTGTAATAATACCCATACTGGGGCTCCGAATTCACGTAAATTTGATACGTCCGGTTTTTTATTGTGCCAGCCTTCATAAGGTGTTGTTTCCCGAAGATGTTTGGTAAATGATCGGTTCCGGATATAGGCAGCGTGTAAGACTGCAAATTCCCATAAAAATTCTGGAAGCTGGTTAGCAGCCAGCATTGCTCGGGATAATTCGACCAGGGTTCTGTTCATCCTTTCCGCAACTCCATTCTGTGATGGTGAGTATGGTGCGGTAAGTCGATTTTCTATACCTCTTTCTTTGCAATATTTTTCCAGTTTTTCGTTAACAAATTCTTTTCCACAATCAATTTGTATACCCTTCGGCTTCTTGCCTTGTGTTTCCAAATGGGCAAGGTAATTTATTACCCCCTGTGCTGCATCACTTTTCTCTTTGAGGCATTCAATTGTGACGAACCTTTTAGCATCATCCACAAATAGGAGATAATAATATTTGCCATTAATAGATTTGATGGCGTATTTTCCCCACAAGTCTATGTGGGTTAATTCTCCTGGTTTCGTGTTTCTTTTTGTCGACTTCGGAAAAGGCTCCTTATTATGCTTTGCACTGATGCAAGCTTCGCAATCCGGTTTAGGACTATTTTCGTCGACATTGAAACCGATTACCAAATTTCGGCTCAATAATTGTTGCAGTCCAGAATATCCTACATGTCCAAATTGTCGGTGCCAAGTTTCCCAACTAAGTGGTTTTACGTTTCCGACGAATGTTTGATTAATGGCGGGAGTTTTAGACGGCTTGCTTGAATTTTTTAATACCATTTTCATCTTGTATAAATGGTTATTAATTTTCTTTCCTTCTGCAAGTTGTTGTCCGTCTTTTGTTGTGAGGATTAATTTTCCTTGTCCTCCAATATATTTTCCGCCAGCCGCATCCCATCGCCCCAACGAAATTAAATTGTTTCGTGTTCCAGGCACATGTAGGACGTCTTCCAGATGAATATTAAAATTTTGATTATTGCATGTTGAAATTATTTCAACAGTTCCTTTGCCTGCAATTTTAGCTTCCAATCCACCTACCCCAGTTACGGAATTATTTTTCATTGGAGTGTATGTTTTGAAGGCCTCTCTTTGATGCATGACATGCGATGTTGTTGCTGAGTCAGCCAACCAGTCGTAGTAGATCAAACGCTCGTCCATTACGGCATCGTTACAAGCATCATAGGAATCAAAATTATAATGTTCTTCTTGAGCTGAAAATGCAATAAATTCCTCCACAGCATTGGACTGTTCCACAGGTTTTATTTTCCCTTTTTCCTTATCTTTCTCCTTTTTCTTCCCCCAACAATTTTTTGCCTGATGTCCGATTTTTCCACAATGATGGCATTTATTGCCTTGGAATTTTCGGCATTTACTGGACCAATGTCCAGGGCGCTTGCAATGATCACAATATGGCTTCAGGGATTTTTTACGATCGGTAAGACGGTTTTCAAGGGTTTTCTCCTTTTGGGCGGTCGTCTGGTTTTTAGCCAGGTTTACAATTCCGCCGGAGTTATTATTCCCGTTATTCCTATTTTGCCGAAGTTTATATTCTTCCCTTAATAATCCAATAAAGGCGTCCGAAGTTAAGCGGCGCTTTGGATCTAAGTCATTTGGATCATTTGCATTTCCGTTGTAGGGCTCGACATATGTTTGCCAAGAGTTTGGTAAGGATGCCGAAATGATCGATTTAAATCGGGTATCTGAGATATGGAATTCTATATTTGGAAACCTGTTGATCCGGTCTCGGTAAGACTTCAAGACGTCCAAATGCTTTAGGAGGTCGTCGGAATTATCAGCCTTTGTCTCATATAATAGACACTGCAGTTGATTAACTGTTTGATGTGCCTTGTTTTCATGAGTGACTGATAATGCGGTATACATAGCTTCTGCGCTTTGTTTTGATCCGACGTGATTTATTTGCGAGGAGGTAATGTTATGGATAATGACTTGTTGTGCCCAAGTATCGTTTTTGTCCCAGTTGTAAGCACTCTCCGGATCTATATTTGGATCCGGTCGGTTTATCTGACCAAAAACATATCCCGTTATGTCACAATTAATAAAAACACGCAACATTCTCTCTTTCCATTCGTGCCAGTTTTCATCCGTCAAATGATCGCGATCAGCGATCTTGTTTACGTTTGAGTATTCTTTGGTCCGAATTAAGGAAATAGGTATTCTTATAACCGGATCAACCTCTGGTGTATTGATCCGTTGTCTGCGCTTTTCTTGTGCTCTGGAAGTATATACTCTTCCTGATCGTTTAGGGGTTTCTTGTGCAGGGGGTTCCCCAAATAATGATATATGGTCGTCTTCTTGGTCCCCTTCATAATCCATGTCTGGTTCAGGGTCAGGGCCCATAACCTGTTGGGAATGGAGTGCTGAACAGTGACAGGAAGAGTTAAGGGCAAGGTTAGATTATGAAGTTAATCTCAAAGGCTAATGAGTGAGGGAGTCTGACACAGGGAGGAATGTTATTATCATCTCCTACATGATGTGCAATATTTATACTACACAGTTAGGAGGTATAGTGTAATGCACTCCTTTAATATATAAAGGAGGTATTCTGTAATAGACCCCTGTACCAGTTAATAATGGAATAACTATGTCATATCCCCTATATAATTCTCCAGATAGACTTGTCTATCATTGTATATTATAGGGAGTTCCCTGGATAGCATAGGAGACAGTCTTGGCAGTCTTTGTAGTCTTGGCCAGTCTATTAAGGGTAGCAGCTCGGGAATTAATATTATTCCCTGTGGCAGTGTTGGATTCTACCAGTGGCAGATCCTAACCCTAGACTGCTGCTAACCCTAACCTTAAGCTTAGGACTTGTATTCCATCTCCCTAGGCTTGTTAACTGCCTTGGCTTGCCTGTATACTCTTGTATACATAATCCCAACATGGATTGTCCCCGGCGATAGACCCATCCCATACACTTGAATGGCCCTCCCCGATTATGGGTCCACCAGCGAGCTCCACATTCTGTGATAAGTATCGGGGTACATTTACTTCCCCTTCATCAGCATCTGCGCTATCATCACCATCCACCTCTTCTGGCAGGTCGCCATCCAGATGTGTTCGCAATGACTCCACATGAGCAAAGAAGCGTGTTGGGATTATGTATACAAGAGTATACAGGCAAGCCAAGGCAGTCAACATGCCTAGGGAATATTGCCAGAATATGCTAAGTCATATTAACACATGTTTAACAGAGGTTAACACATGCAGAGACATATAGGGGAATCCACAGTTAACACATGCTACAGGATTAATCATCCTGCAGCATGTCTATCATAGGATAGGCAAGATATAGCCATGTCTATCATAGGCTATCAGAGACAGAGCCTTGGATAGAGTGTCTATGACACACCCTGCAGGAAGTCTAGGACTTACCAAGCCATGATATCATATGTCACTATTATTGACACTGTTATAGGGGATATGACATAGTTATTCCATTATTAACTGGTACAGGGGTCTATTACAGAATACCTCCTTTATATATTAAAGGAGTGCATTACACTATACCTCCTAACTGTGTAGTATAAATATTGCACATCTTGTAGGAGATGAAAATAACATTCCTCCCTGTGGCAGACTCCCTCACTCACTAGCCTTTGAGATTAACTTCATCCTCTAACCTTGTCCTTAACTCTTCCTGTCACTGTTCACCACTCCATTCCCAACAGGTTATGGGCCCTGACCCTGAACTAGACATGGATTATGAAGGGGACCAAGAGGACAACCATTTATCATTATTTGGGGAACCCCCTGCACAAGAAACCCCTAAACGATCAGGAAGAGTATATACTTCCAGAGCACAAGAAAAGCGCAGACAACGGATCAATACACCAGAGATTGATCCGGTTATAAGAATACCTATTTCCTTAATTCGGACCAAAGAATACTCAAATGTAAACAAGATCGCTGATCGCAATCATTTGACGGATGAAAACTGGCACGAATGGAAAGAGAGAATGTTGCGTGTTTTTATTAATTGTGACATAACGGGATATGTTTTTGGACAGACAAACCGACTGGATTCAAATATAGATCCGGAGAGTGCTTACAACTGGGACAAAAACGATACTTGGGCACAACAAGTCATTATCCACAACGTTACTTCCTCGCAAATAAATCACGTCGGATCAAAACAAAGCGCAGAAGCTATGTATACCGCATTATCGGTCACTTATGAAAACAAGGCGCATCAAACAGTTAATCAACTGCAGTGTTTACTATATGAGACAAAGGCTGATAATTCCGACGACCTCCTAAAGCATTTGGACATCTTGAAGTCTTACCGAGACCGGATCAACAGGTTTCCAAATATAGAATTCCATATCTCAGATACCCAATTTAAATCGATCATTTCGGCATCCTTACCAAACTCTTGGCAAACATATGTCGAGCCCTACAACGGAAACGCAAATGATCCAAATGACTTAGATCCAAAGCGCCGCTTAACATCAGACGCCTTTATTGGATTATTAAGGGAAGAATACAAATTACGGCTTAACCGGAATAACGGGAATAATAACTCCGGCGGAATTGTAAACCTGGCTAAAATCCAGACGACCGCCCAAAAGGAGAAAACCCTTGAAAACCGTCTTACCGATCATAAAAAATCCCTGAAGCCATATTGTGATCATTGCAAGCGCCCTGGACATTGGTCCAGTAAATGCCGAAAATTCCAAGGCAATAAATGCCATAATTGTGGAAAAATCGGACATCAGGCAAAAAATTGTTGGGGGAAGAAAAAGGAGAAAGATAAGGAAAAAGGGAAAATAAAACCTGTGGAACAGTCCAATGCTGTGGAGGAATTTATTGCATTTTCAGCTCAAGAAGAACATTATAATTTTGATTCCTATGATGCTTGTAACGATGCCGTAATGGACGAGCGTTTGATCTATTACGACTGGTTGGCTGACTCAGCAACAACATCGCATGTCACGCATCAAAGAGAAGCCTTCAAAACATACACTCCAATGAAAAATAATTCCGTAACTGGGGTAGGTGGATTGGAAGCTAAAATTGCAGGCAAAGGAACTGTTGAAATAATTTCGACATGCAATAATCAAAATTCTAATATTCATCTGGAAGACGTCCTACATGTGCCTGGAACACGAAACAATTTAATTTCGTTGGGGCGATGGGATGCGGCCGGCGGAAAATATATTGGAGGACAAGGAAAACTAATCCTCACAACAAAAGACGGACAACAACTTGCAGAAGGAAAAAAAATTAATAACCATTTATACAAGATGAAAATGGTATTAAAAAATTCAAGCAAGTCGTCTAAAACTCCTGCCGTTAATCAAACATTCGTCGGAAACATAAAACCACTTAGTTGGGAAACTTGGCACCGACGATTTGGACATGTAGGATATTCTGGACTTCAACAATTATTGAGCCGAAAATTGGTGATCAGTTTCAATGTCAACGAAAATAGTCCTAAACCGGATTGCGAAGCTTGCATCAGTGCAAAGCAAAATAAGGAGCCTTTTCCGAAGTCGACAAAAAGAAACACGAAACCAGGAGAATTAACCCACATAGACTTGTGGGGAAAATACGCCATCAAATCTATTAATGGCAAATATTATTATCTCCTATTTGTGGATGATGCTAAAAGGTTCGTCACAATTGAATGCCTCAAAGAGAAAAGTGATGCAGCACAGGGGGTAATAAATTACCTTGCCCATTTGGAAACTCAAGGCAAGAAGCCGAAGGGTATACAAATTGATTGTGGAAAAGAATTTGTTAACGAAAAACTGGAAAAATATTGCAAAGAAAGAGGTATAGAAAATTGACTTACCGCACCATACTCACCATCACAGAATGGAGTTGCGGAAAGGATGAACAGAACCCTGGTCGAGCTATCCCGAGCAATGCTGGCTGCTAACCAGCTTCCAGAATTTTTATGGGAATTTGCAGTCTTACACGCTGCCTATATCCGGAACCGATCATTTACCAAACATCTTCGGGAAACAACACCTTATGAAGGCTGGCACAATAAAAAACCGGACGTATCAAATTTACGTGAATTTGGAGCCCCAGTATGGGTATTACAAGGCCAGAAAGAAGAAAGAAAAATGCTACCTAAATCAAAGCGCCGTGCATATGTCGGCTATGACGACGGCGCGGGAGCAATAAAATACTACAATGCCGAAACAAGAAATGTTCTCACCTCTCGGAACTTCTGACTTATAGACGCTACAGATGAACCTGAGCCTCCCGAAGACACTGATGTTACACCCTCGACGGAGGGGGAGTCTGGTGGGGAAACACCGAATGTGCCGCCGACGGGTAACTCCGATCAACGGATCACGGAACCGGCAAGGCAGCCTCGGAAGCGTAAGCGGAATGAAAATGAGGGAAACATAGATATCACTAGACCACGGAAGACGCGTGCAAGTGATAATGAACCACGGAAAACTCGTGGAATTCGTACCAACTACAAACATCTTTACCACCTTGCGGAAGAGGAAGATGACGAAACCTTTCTAAATATAGAAGAAGCCTATGCAATAATAGCCGGAGACGAAATAAACAGTCTCAAAGACGCAAAACAATCCCCGGAATGGACGGAATGGAAAGATTCAATGCAAATTGAATTAGACTTGCTCAAAGAAAAGGGTACTTGGGAACTTGTCGAAAAACCTCCAGATGCCGTTCCAATCTCAAATAAATGGGTATTTATTCAGAAACGAAATAAAGAAGGGGAAATTGTACGATACAGAGCGCGGCTAGTTGCAAAAGGGTATGCACAAAGACCCGGTTATGATTTCACGGAAACTTTTTCACCAGTTGTACGAATGGACACACTCCGGGCGATTTTAGCACTCGCATCAGAGAAAGGTCTAAAAATACAACAGATGGACGTAAAGGGCGCATACCTCAATGGCACACTACAAGAGACTATATACATGGAACAACCTGAAGGATGTAATGATGGAACAGGCCGAGTATGCAAGCTATTTAAACCGCTTTATGGATTAAAGCAGGCAGGTCGAGAGTGGAATAACGAATTTGATGGTAAACTTAAAATTCATGATTATGGATGATTAATGGCAGATCCTTGCGCATATATTCGACGGGATGAAGAAAATATAGGCATCATAACGGTATGGGTAGACGACACCCTGCTTTTTGCATCAGCAGATAAAATGATGAAGCATATGAAAAATGCGTTAACATCAGAATGGGACGTCACCGACCTTGGAGAGCCTAGCAAAATCGTGGGCATAGAAATTACGTGTGCCAATGATAGCATCAAAATATCTCAAGAAAAATATATTGAGAATGTCCTTCGTAAAGAAGGCATGATTGATGCAAACCCTGTTGGAATGCCAATGGACCCAAATATTAAATTAATTGAAAACCCAGATTATAATGAGCCGAATTGGAGCAATTCATATGCCAAATTACTGGGATGTCTACAATTCATTGCAAACTCCATGCGACCTGACATTAGCTTTGCTGTTAATAAATTGGCAGCATATACCGCAAACCCGGGCTTACAACACCACGGTGCAATAAAGCGGATACTATGGTACTTAGCAGGTACAAAAACTCTTGGAATTATTTACAGAAAATCCCAGGATGAGACTGAAAACAATAACCTTTTCCATGGATTTGCCGATGCATCATTTGCAAATTCTGAGGACCTCAAGTCCACCACAGGATATGTTTTCCTGACAGCAGGGGGAGCAATAACTTGGAAATCAAAGAAACAAATAATTATTGCACTATCCTCAACGGAATCCGAATATGTGGCGCTATCTGAGGCTGGACGCGAGGCCACTTGGCTAAGAAATTTGTATGGTGAACTCGGATACACCCAAGAAAATCCGACAATTATTCAAGGCGATAATGAAGGGTCAGTAATTTTAACCCATAACCCTCAATTTCACCAGAGGTCGAAACATATCGCTATACGGCATCACTGGGTCCGAGATTTAGTCACCAACAAAATTATTGATATTCAAAACTGTCGTGATCCGGAACAAACAGCGGACATATTAACAAAGGCTTTACCAAAGCCTAAGTTTTCCATCCACAGAGGTTTTGACGCACCTGAAAATTATTAACCACTCCAGGGGGAGTGATGACATTCACAGAACCATTCCACTCATTGTCCTACACTGCCTAGGCTTGAGGGGGAGTGTTGGGATTATGTATACAAGAGTATACAGGCAAGCCAAGGCAGTCAACATGCCTAGGGAATATTGCCAGAATATGCTAAGTCATATTAACACATGTTTAACAGAGGTTAACACATGCAGAGACATATAGGGGAATCCACAGTTAACACATGCTACAGGATTAATCATCCTGCAGCATGTCTATCATAGGATAGGCAAGATATAGCCATGTCTATCATAGGCTATCAGAGACAGAGCCTTGGATAGAGTGTCTATGACACACCCTGCAGGAAGTCTAGGACTTACCAAGCCATGATATCATATGTCACTATTATTGACACTGTTATAGGGGATATGACATAGTTATTCCATTATTAACTGGTACAGGGGTCTATTACAGAATACCTCTTTTATATATTAAAGGAGTGCATTACACTATACCTCCTAACTGTGTAGTATAAATATTGCACATCTTGTAGGAGATGAAAATAACATTCCTCCCTGTGGCAGACTCCCTCACTCACTAGCCTTTGAGATTAACTTCATCCTCTAACCTTGTCCTTAACTCTTCCTGTCACTGTTCACCACTCCATTCCCAACAAAGCGTTCATCGGCCACCCTTTCCTCATCCCAATTCATAGGACTTGAACCATCAATGTCGTCACATAGGCTTGTGTTGTCTTGGGGTCTTGATGTGGCCGGCCCAGTCCCCCAAGGTAGACTGGCCTGTTCAGCGGCATCAGCATGACATTGAATATTTTCCAGATGGTGTGTCTGAAACTCTAGTCCATTGCAAGATGTTGTGGTGTTTTGGTGTCGGACCAGAATATAGGTGCCGACTTCCCAAAGCGCTGCCCAACGGAAGAAGGTGCCGGTCCAGCACTCAATTTGATGCAAAGGGCTTTGTCGATGACTGTGGCGCATGCATCTACAGCAGATTGGCTTGGGTAGAGTACAATCTATGCACCTCCACACAGCCCAATTGTTCATGGAGCAGTCCGAGCACTTCCGCTGTTCCATGCTCTCACGTGCAAGAAGTGATTGTAGTAAGTCATCAACACGGTCTACAAACTGAAGAATATAGTCTCTTTGAGTCTTGGAGAGAGTATTAATTGTCATGTCAGTTTCATTAGCATTGAGTCTCGCACCTTGTGTGATTTGGTATTATGTACAATCTCTTCAGGCTCATAGCTGCCATTGTGATCGACATCCATCGCCATATCTATTGCATTTTCAGGCACAGTGGATTCGATGTGGCTTGCATTGGGAATTGCAACAAGAGGGACCTTGATGTGTTTTGTGATATTCCCTGTTTTGGTAGGAAGAACGATGTCTTTATGGGTCATGGCCTCAGCTGCTTTGGTATCACTTTCACGGAGCAAAGCATTCTTCTTGGGTATCCTCTTCCGCTTGTATCCTGCAACAGTGGGGGATTGGTTACTCATGTCTAGAATGTGGTGGGGGCATGTTTTGTTGCCTCATGGCAATTATTGTATTCGTATTCTTCCTTACACCACACCATCGTTTCCCCCTGCCAAATGTCATCTGAAGTTCCACCACAAAACAAGAAAAGGCCACAAAGTAACTGCAAGTACAGTGCAAAAGAACGGCAAGTGATTGAAGTCCACAAAGTGGCGTATCGCACGGCAGCCACAAAAGAGGAGCATGTGTTGATTCTTCGAAGGGACATCCTGCCGGCCATATTTGCATACTGGGCCACTGAGAATCAGGAGCCACAGAGTGAAGAAGAAAGTCGTGTCCGTAGCAAAGTAAATTTTGCTATGCCTATTCGTAATGCTGCTGACTATCTCAGCAGGAGGTCATAAATTGGATCACAAACAACTGGCGGCCACAACCAGTGGAGGGGAAAAATGATGTCGGCTTGAGAGTAAAGCGATCGGAGGTGGTGTGGAATCTAAGGAAGCCAGAAGTATTCAGGGAGATTGGCAGGATGCTCGGAGTTGAGAATGCCACTGAGAAGACACCGGGGTGGTTTCCAAAGCGACTGCCAGCAATCGAGCGGATCCTGGATTGCATGAATGAGGGTGAGAGGGCAGCGCTGGATGCAGAGGTGGAGAGAATTAATAGGGTGGGATACCCTGATGATGTTAAGCAAAGGTACGGAATATTTCACATAATGCCGGTTTGGGGTGCCAAAAAGATGCCAGGTTGGCCGTGCATGTCAGCGGAGTGGGATAGGTGCCCGCTTGCATGGAAGATCTGCAATCGGCAACCTCAGTAAATAACCGGCACATGGCAACCGGCATATAATGACTGGCACATGGCAACCAGCAGCTGGTGACCGGCACTTAGCAGCCGGCACATGGTGACTGGCACATAGACCACCACTGATCGTCCACATTAGGATGGCTGAAAAGCTTATGGTCAAATGAGTTGGTGAGAATGATAGGCGTAATTGGTTGGAGATGGGTGTGGTATCCATCACATTCACAGCATACACAGCACCAGACGGCCAGCTTGTCATCGACAGGTTAGTCATGCATTCCATCAGCATATATGATCTCAATGGAGGAGGATTGTATAGTCATGATAATATGGGGGATCACATGTCACTCCTCACAAGGCCATTCATTCAGACATATGAGGATGATGTCGAGAACATGAAACGTAATCTATTGGCCTACATGAAGACCTTACGTGCATTGGCCGACCCAAATGTGCCGACATTCCCAACTCCGGCAATGAAAAAGGCCGAACAAGTCTCTGTGAAGATGACACCAAATGGGTCACCGATCTTACCAGACCTCTCTGCTATCCAATCATATAACAAGCAAGCGTTGGAAGACTTATTGGCGCTTTACTTGGGACACCACTACAGTAGGTGCTGGACGGTCATAATATGGTGACAGACCCTTACTTAAGCAATAGAACGGGCAACTAATGGACGGACATCACATGCCCCATTCAAGCAGTTGGGTGAAGATACATCATTGATGATTAGCAGGGAATACTTGCCTCCTCGTTGCATGTTTCAAAATCCACGAAATATGCAGAAGCAGAAGATCATGGAATTTTTTAGCTTTGTTTCAGAACGTCAGGCAAAGCATGGCGCCAATGGAGCTTTCAGGTTTAGCAAAATACTAGAAGGTGGCGAGCTGGTGCCGGCCCTCATCAGCACTGAGAATGAGACCGGCAATGAAATGGGTGCCAGGTCGAGGCGAAAAAAGGGAAAAAGGCCACAGATGCCAAAGATGCCGAAGAACACGAACCGGGCACAGGAAACCAATGCAGCACTTCAGACACTTTTGCACACAGACCTCCTATCGTTTGACATGGATGATCACCAACCTGGGCCATTGGCCAATGATAACAGGCTGACCATCGTGGACCAGGCAACTGTAAATCGCATATCAGCTGCAGGCGGGGTGCCAATCCCATTGCCGGTGAATGGACCACAGGATGGACTCCCACAATATGCCATCCCGGCGTCCATGCTGGCTCTAGCACGGTGTCCGGCAGATCAAACCATTGTCCCACCAGGACAACCAGCAGGTGGCACAGCGGCACAACAATTGACTGTCCCACCGGCACATCAATCCACTGACAGACCGGCATATCGTTCCACGGGCCAACCGGCAGAGCACATCACTGACCGAGCGGCACATGGTTGTCATGTCCGACCGGCAGATCAATTCAATGTCCCACTGGCACATCATTCCACTGTCCAACTGGCACATGAAATGACTGTCCCACCGGCAGACCATTGTACTGTCCCATCGGCACATCATTATACTGTACAACCGGCACAGGAAATGACGGTTCCACTGACACATCATTCCACTGTCACACCGGCACATCATTCCACTGTCCAACCGGCACATCATTCCACTGTCCAACCGGCACATCATTCCACTGTCCCATCAACGGCTCGGCAGTCATCACCTCCAATTGACCCTCAACTGTTACAATCAGAGGTTTCATCAGCCTTACTGCCACCTGGGCCAATGCCATCGGCTAGACCATGCCCACGGCCAGTTCGCTGCAGACGGCGGACAGATGATGAACTAGCTGCTGAGGAAGCTCTAAATCTGGGTGACATCGGCACAAGAACCAGAAAGAAACGAGTCCCTCATTAATAAATATTGAGTATATACAAATTAAGTTTATTTATACACAATACTTTATTTGGTTGGTGTGGCAAGTCGGGGTGAGCGACGGACATCAACGACGGGGAGCAGAATTTCAGGAGCCAGCCTGGGGGAACGACGAAGTTCACCGGCTGGAACAGGCGTTCTAGAACGAGAGCGTGAACGGCGGGATGCCGGCAGTGTTATTGGGTTGTCGACCTCCATTGGTGAAGAAGGCCGGTGTTCGGCATTGGTACGATACTGTGCCGGTGCGTCTTCTTGAGATCCTTGAGACGTTGGCGGAATAAGTCCAAGCATAGGAATGGGGGTGGGCAGGAGTGCTGCCGGTGATGATGGTCGTGGTGGAGTCGGCTGGGCTGGGAGGGGTGGGATAATTGGAGTAACCAGTGCCGGATGTGTCAGCTCTTCTCTAAGAATGGCAGGTGGCATCTGAGACTCGGTTGCCGGTTGCACTGCCAGGGCCGGTTGTCCCTGTGGTCCCAGTTGCATGCCTGCTGCCAGTCTGGCAGGCAGTGCCCCTTTCTCTGGGAGAGCCGTTTTGGGTGTGGGGGTTCCAGCACCAAATGAATTGGGTGGCAGTGGCGGCGGGAAGCTGAACATTGTATTTGCTGCCATTGCCAGTTGCGCCTGGGGCAAAGTGTTGTCGGCTGCGAGCGGGCCCAGCACTGGCGAATCTTCTCATCTTCTCACATGGGACACTTGGACGTATGGGAGATCGGTGGGCAGGCAAATCTCATCAAAGGTGCCAGGTGCCACTCCCAGGTAGTCGCAAAGCTCACTGTAGGCTGTGTCGAGATTGCTGTTTTCTTCTGCCAGCTGTTCGATTCGCAATTGCGCCGAGTCCAGTTGGTCCTGGATGAGGGCCATGGCCATCCTGAGCTGACCCAGGTCGTGGGCAAGCTGCCTGTTCTCCGCGACGGCACTCTCTGCAACCGCGGCGCTCACCTCGACGTCTTCTCTGAGGGCAGCAAACCGTGACTCTAGCCTACCGCGCCTGTTTTCTTCATGGGAAATATGTTTAGAAGATATGAACCCGGCCAGGTAGTGAGATATTTACCTCGCCATTTGCCTTTTGCTTGCTGGCTGAACCGGCCTGTTGCTTCAGTGGCCGGTGCCGGCTGCGTCTGAGCCATCGCCGAAGAGCCAACTGTTGGCTGGGCTGCCAGTGCCGGTGCCGATGCCAGTGCTGATCCAGCTGCCAGTCCCCCAACTTGTGCTTTTCTTGCCATTCATTTGCGTGCTGGTGGTCGTTGGTCTTCATCACCGTTATATTCACTCCTGCTTTCACTTTGGCGGTTGATCCGCCTTTTGCTCTTTGCCCATACCCGTTTGACCCCCTCACCATTCCTCTCACACTTCAACTTGTTTTTTCCGCAGCGCCAGCACGCCGGTGAACCACCAGCTTGAACCCAGCATTCGTAATTCAGACGAGCGCAGCGGTCACACGGCACATCATGCAGAGTGTCCCCACGCTGAGGCTCTCGTCGGCGTCGTTTTTTCCCTTCATCTGTCTGTTTGACATGGTCAGTATTGTGTGCCCGTTGGTCTGTCTCGCAGTCATCTTCGTCTCGTTGACGACGCCGCTTCTGGGGTCGCTTACTTGCCTCCGGCTTGGTGCCGACTGGCGCTACTGGTGGTGCCGATTCAAGTGCCACTTGCATTGTAGCCGGCTGAGGATGTACACCCTGACTATGCATGGTGCTGGCTGGTTGTGGCAGTGCGGATTCTATTCCTGCAGGTGCCATGGCCGGTTTACGACGCGGCAGGTTTGCCGGTCAACCCGTTGTCAAGGTGGTGGATGCCGCTTGTGCCAGTATGGCCTGTGGTTCCGTTGGTCCTTGGCCGGCCTCAGTTGCCATTGCGTCTACTTCTGAATTTGCCGCTTGAGGTGCTGGTGCCAATGTTTCCGAAGGTTGTGTTCCACCCCATTTCGCCAATGTTCGTCGCTGTTCTGTGAGGAATGCGTCATTGGCCATGGATCCCGCCTTCTTCCAATGCAGTAGGAACTGCCAAAGAAAACTCTTCATGGCAAATACCTCAGCCACTTCCACTGATGCCTCCTTTTTTGCCCGAACATGTCCTTCTAACCTTATGCTCAGGTACAGAACAATTTGGTTGTTTAGCCAACTTACCACCTGTGGTTTGAGTGTGGCCATCACCTCATTTATATTGCCGCTTTGAACTGCGGCCCAGATGGATTGCTCCAGGAAACTGATGGTCGCGCGTAAGCTGGCGGTAGATGGATGCATTGTGCATTGGTCGGCAAGTATCAGTAAGTATAGATCGGCAGATGGAGGATTGAAAGCTGCAAGCTTTGTTGATGGCGCCACATAAAATTTCAACCATCACGTGATATACACGTTACATCGTCTTATCTGTTGATGGTGATCAGTACCCACAATCTACCCAAAACTCATTCTTCAATGGATCTGAATCAACCCAGCAGATCGTTCTCAATGCCCATTCCAGATGGCTATGTCACTATTGCTGGCCCTGATGGCCAGCAGTATGTAGTCCCTCGGTTTTTGGTTCCCTCAACACACGAGGCATTCCGTTCTTATCAACAGCGTGTTGATTTGAATGCTAATGGTGCATCAGGAGGGGTAAGTCATTTTCTATTTAATGTTTGTGTGATTGTGCATGGCCATTGCTGTCTATTGCATGTCCGTCCCTTGCCGGTCTGGCAACCGGCACCGGGTCAAACCATATGTGGCCGGTTGGACTTACTTGCCGGTCCGGCCAAGCCCCTACAATGTGTGGCCCGTTTGGCTCACCTGCCGGTCCGGCAATTTCTATACATTGTGTGGCCTGTTTGGCTGCTCCCCGTCACTTGCCCATTCGGCAATCGTCACCAGGTCATCCAATCTGTGGCCGGTCAGACTGCTCTCCCTCACTTGCCGGTCCGGCACCCGGCACCCGTTCATTCAATCTATGGCCAGTTTGCCTGCCAGCTGTCATTCAGCATGGGCTGGTTCTTGCATGTGTTTTTCTTTCTATTTACTCACTGGTAATACGACAGTCACGGAACACGTTAGACCTGAGCTATCTGCCGATTAGTGCCGAGAACATTGAGTTTCCTCCCGACCTCGTAAGATTTATCATCTGCTTGGTTATTGCATTTCCTTATTATGGTTAGCATTTAACTGAAAGGGAACGCCTCAGCTTCATGCCGATATCAAAGCTTTGCAGGATGCCCTTGGCATTTCTTACAAAGATGCCTGTCATCGTTTGTACATGGCTGAGGTTGAAAAAGTTAAGATGGAAGGCAACACACATGCCGCTTTTGTTTCTTTGAAAGCCCGTATTACAAAGGCTCTCGATCGGGTGGAACAGAGTGAGAGGGATATGCATGAATGATGGATCAAGTGTTATAAACCCAATTTATTATATATAATTCGGTGAAGTGTCTCCACAATGCCTGGGTCAATGTATCAGCATGGCCGATATGTCCCATCAATGAATTCCAGGTGAAGGCAGGCACCGGCACCTTCGGTACTTTGACAGGCATCAGCACCTCTACACACACTGGCACATGCATGGTCAGTGCTGGCTGACAACTTTGACATGGCCAAGGCACCAGAGGTGTCTAGGAGACAGTCTGCACTAGTATATCACCGGCACACTCAGCCAATCAATCGGCACCAACACCTTCGGCACCTTAATTGGGCCCATTCAGTATTTATTTATTTTTCACTGTAAGATTCATTATGTCGTCATTGTTCACTTAATGCTCGGCACACCATCAGGCCAATCAGAATTCAGCATGGTCAATACCGACTAAGCATGCAGCATGGCCGTTGTACGGTCGGCACAGAGCACAGCCAATGTATAGTCGGCAAAGTCGGCAACGCCATTAGATGCCTATCCTGGCGAATTCGCTGCCACCGTATGATACGCTACACTGTAGTCCTTCCTTATTAAGGAGTCATTCGCTGGCATTCAGCGAACCCGTATCATACGCTACACTGTAGCCGTTCGCTGGACCGTATCATACGGTACATTGTAACTGCCCTACCTGATCAGTATTGTATGACAATGAACCATTCTATATTTCTTTCCCGGCTTTTGGGCTCAACAGAAGCACCTTTTTCACAACACGGTCCAAATATGTCCGGTGTGCATCGATTAACGCATCGAGATCACCCTCTTTCTTGGTGAGAAAGTCGAGCAGGACTTTCCATGAACATTCAATAACTTCGAGGTGACAGTAAGCTTGCATTTGGCGGACGAAATGGATCATTCCTGCCACCGCAATTCGAATTTTATGCCACTCAAATTCACGTTCTGGTTGTCTCGTCAGAGCAACTAATCGAGAGACACTGATGGGTTTTACCTGGAACGTGTAGAAAAGTTCGTGAACCGCCCGCCATTCTCATCCATCCCTTGCTCAGTGCGCCTTCCACGCGCTTCATCTGCCATAGATACCGAAATATTTTTAAATATTTCTCCATCGAATCGGGATCGAGGACAGTGTCGATAGGCGCATCGACTTTGTATTCCAAGGTGAAAACGTCCCAACCAATTTCCCCATGGGGGAGTATTCCAGCATGCGGGCGTCAAGCCGACGAAGCACATCGGAGGAGTCATTTTGGGCATCAGATGACCGGATGGCGGTCTCAAGTGTTGCAGTAAGGTTATGACGATACAGCGTATTTGCGGGTTTCGACAGACTTGGACTGTTGAGAAAATAGTATTAAATAAGGAAGCACCAAGGAGCTCAAGCACTGTACCCAAGTGCTTCCATCAATTGATCGGCGAAGTCACCATGTCCTAACATCAGATAATTTTTGAGGGCACAAAGATGGTCAAGCAACTTGAATTTTTCGATAAAAACTTCAAATAAGCGTTGACTGGCAACGTGGTAAGCAGCATCGATAGATCGCTCGAGTCCAGCTATATCGCTGTATTTCAGGACTATCTAAAATCAGATAAAAAGACCCAAAAGATTTGCATTATGCACTCACTCCCGCCAGTGTTACTCATCGTCTCCCGTGTAGCGACCCAGTCGCTATCATGGCAACTATACCGGATGAAGTTCAAACTCTTGCCCGTGGAAAAGATCTTACATGACGTGAGCCTCGCAATAGCAACACATACTGCAGGAGGCGGACCTTCCTTCCAAATGCTTCTCCCACGAACATAGGGAGCATATCTTTCTGGAACTGATATTTTGTTTCCCATAACCGAAGCCCTCCCTCATGGACTCCAGATATGTCATCTGTGTCGCCTCCACCAAAGCCACCATCCCCTGTTAGTTGGCCGACTCCCCCCGCTAAAGACAATGGATGAATATATATATTGCAGTTGAGCCATCGTATGATCCACAACGACAAAATTCCGAGTATGGGTCATATAACTCGCCGGAGAAGAGCCATTTATGTAGGGTAGCAAAAAACGGCTTTGACACCTATGGGAAATCATGTCAGGCTACATTGAGTAAAAAATGAACAGAGGCCAGGGCACACTTCTTCCAAGAGCTGGTCGGTGAACTTCCTGATAAATGGGTCTCTATTGTCTGTGTACCCATGTATTAGATTCACAAGAGCACCTCCATGAGCGTCTAGGTGGTAAAAAAATTAGGTGAATCGTGAGTATGAGAAGATGCGACGCACCACGGGCACCTTCCACACACACACTCATCATCCTCATCCTCAACCTCCATTCATTAATCCAAACGTCTAGCCTCCGCAACGTCAGCCCAGTTTCTTCTTCGGGCGTCCGCTGGCCATCACTGGGGGCAGAGCTTATGACTGGATCGATCTGGGTATGCTCTGGCGCCATTTGAGACTCTAATAAAGCGATCAGACGGTAGTACTCTGTAAGTTGAGTCTGGAGATGATGTCAGAGACTCTGCTCTATCATTCCTACGCCTATCGCAGCCTCACGCTGACGAACAAAGGTATCCACGCGGGTGTAAAGGTAGCCAACTTCCGAAAGTCGGTGAATAACAGCCCTTATCGGAGCAGGGATGACATACTTCTATGAGCCATGTTAATATCTCAAGAAGTATGTTCTGTCGTACATACTGGGTCATCCACGAAAACTAGCGTGTTTTCTATGTGCGAGTCATCCTGCAAGGAGAATTGGACATATGTGCCCGAAATTCCTTGTAGAAGATATAACACACCGCGAAGAAGGGATTGTTCCAAGACCTGATGATGACCTATAAACGGTCAAATCTACACGGAAGACGATGAGTCGATGCTAATTACAAATATTTACACGGTACTCCTTTAAAATAGCTGCTTTGGACTTTCCCATCGGAGATAGTTGGTCTTGAACCAAGTCAGGAGCGGGAGTAGTCCGATCTAAAATTACCCACGCTAATTGTGCCTTATCGGACCACATTTTTTTGCCAAGTTCAATACTTCCTTTGGCCCATTTTTCATTCAATCCAGTTGAGTGACATGAGTCCAAATAACATCCCTATCGGAGCGAGAATTCCAATCCACGGGCGACAACGAGCTCCTCATTGGGTGTTCAAATTGCACTCAAAGGCATGTACTATAACCAAAACCTGTAGTTGTCACTCATTCTTCTTTATCATAGCATCAGGGAGAATTTCGGCGGTTCAAAGAAAGATTGAGTCTTCGATGTGGGGTCCCGGGGGCCGGGTGTCGGGCGACTCGGCGAAGAATGCAGGTGATATGGGCCGCCGACGCATCGTAGTCGTCCACATGTGATACTGCTACTAAAGGGTGTATAAAGGTGTATAACCTTACCAGTACTTTCCTAGCCGCTTGGCAAACGGCTGCATCTAGCGAAAATCAGTAAATGGAGTTCAAAATGTAATAGTGAATTGAGAGGCTGGTTCGTACATCTTTCTTGAGGCAGGGGGACAATGCCCAGAGGATCGGTAAAGTTGAGCAGTTGATAGTGACATTAAATCATGATATTTTCACTGACAGCATTAGTTTCCATGAAAACAAATTCAATAGGGTAGGGTGGGTTGAAGGATTGAATGCTGGAAGTCTGCAATACAGCTTGCAAGTTTACATGTGAATCAACGGGAGTTCCCATCCTGGTACGATACCATTGTCACTTGAAAATGGGAGCAGGGATTTAACATGAATCCATGCACCAGCTGGGGAGTCTCTAACAAACAACTTTTCACCCCCCATCCAGAGGTTACTGAATTAGTTCACACACATATCATGATGTTCGCGAGCCTTGTCGTAGCCTTGTTGGTCGCAGTTACCACGGTACAAGCCGTCCTCCCAGGATGTAGATGCGTCACTGGCACCAGTAAGAGTCCGAATCGGGCATTGATCTGAACTATTCCAACGACATTAGTACAGACGGCCGCCGTCCACTGGTTTACACCGGGCTTTCTCTGCAAAAAATTGTCTCAAGGCATGCGAAATATTACGAGGACCACCCCGGGCCTAATGTGTGCGTTCACCTTCCATGTTGCTTCCATCCTCCGACATAATGACCTGCTGCCCATCGAAGGGAATACCCAAAACCATTTGATCCCGAGGTAAATATAGCTGTCCTGCCACTGATCGCCAAAAGCTTTCACTGACGGGGTTCCATTAACAGGGGGTAGCGCTTCCTGGCTGTCCTGGCGTTGCTGCGGGGAATCTCTTGCAATTTCCGATAAAGAAGCAGGGGGTATGGAGGCCAGGACAGAGCACAACAAGACTCTTCGATTATGCAGTTTACGAGAGGCATAGTCGTGAAGTATGCGGTAAGTGTCTGACCTTGATACTCCTTGGCCTGGAGCGGACACTCAGTGCTGTGCTATGGTTTAGCCTGCATCAGGAGAACACAAACTGATGGAGTGAATGTGTGTGAATTTGTCCACTAGTATAGCAGTGCCTGCCACGTGATGGACGGACAGTCGAGATGGACTGGGGGAGACATGGGGGAGACAACCAGTGAACCGTGACTAGACGAGGTTTCTCAGAACATTCTTATAGCTAGGCAGAAATTTCTACCTTCGTAGGATTTCTCTGTCCATACCAACCTTTTTCTCCACAAACTGAATGTTATAGATTGAATTCAGTCTTGATCAAACAGCCTGAGCATGCTGGGACAAAAACAGAGACATCGTTTTTCTAACCGTAAGTACAAAGAAAATCAAAGCTTGACTTCCTTCAGACCATCCTTCCAGAAGATCAGGTATGCTGTGTAGGGTGAACAAGCAACTGGCTGAGTTCCCAGGTTTGCTCAATTTGGCACCTAGTGAATGGCAAGGGTTTACAAACCCCTAGGGGTATAGGCCAAGGGTATGTGAGGGTAAGGGTAAGGGTAGCAAAAAAATACCCATGGGTTACCCCTGCCATTCACTATTGGCACCCACCACCAGAAAATATTCACAGGAAGTGGAGGACTACATTCAAAAAATATAAAACCAGTAACAACTCATTCTCCAAGTCAACATCATAGCCAAGTTCCAACACCTGAGCAAGGTATACAGGCCATCAAGTAATCATTTGGACTCTCTGGGCATCAGGTACCTTGGGGTGGCTGAGTCATGTACCTGACCTTTGATGGTGTGCATTGAAATGGCATAGAAAATTCTGACCAGCAAATGTTGAGTTTTGGGTTAGAAAATTGCTAGGAAAATAGGAAGATCCCAAGGAAAAGTGGAGAACATACCAGTTTAGCCAGGCCTTGAAGAGCAAGCCAAGGGACTGGGCTCACACTGTTCAGTATATAATACACGTACTTTACGTCTCCCCCGAGGGAGGAAATATTGCGAACTATATGTGGCCCGCGGTGCATGCATATCGGATGGGCCCACCACATAAATATTGGATTGGCTAGCTAGTAGGCCAATCAGAACTCTGGTGCAGGGGACCATAGAAATGTAGTGCCCTAGTCTGTCTCCCAGAATGTCTCCGGGAATGTCTGGCAATATGTCTCTGGGGATGGGTCTCCAAGAATGCAATATCCAGGGAATGTAGTGAATTAGGCAATGTAGTGAAATAATCATATTGACCTACCCAGAGGATCGGCTGATGAAATGAGCTAGTGGGGCCTATCAGAACTCCAGCGCAGGGGACCCGAGAAATGTAGTGGAGTTAGATAGTCTGTCTCTGGGAATGTCTTCAAGGAATGTCTCCATGTATGTCTCCGGGAATAGGTCACCCGGAGAATGTAGTGAAAAGGGTCACCCAGAAATTCCAAAAGTCTCCGGGAATTGGTCTCCGGGAGGGAATCAAATAATACACGCCTGTTGCATGAGGCAGATGTTCATATTCTATAAGTAGTGGACATGTTGCACGCAACAACCATGGCACCACGCTTGGAAACCCAGCTGAATTTCACCGAAATAGTTGCACAGTACATGGTCAAACTCTTTCAGCACCGACTTTGACCAAATTGGTATCAGGAGCTGGAATCACCAGATAGCCTCAGTTTACAGTTACTCTGCGACTGTCAACATGTTTGCACAATGGCAGCTGCAGCATTCGGAAACTGAGGTATGACAGATACTTAATGTACGACCCCAAACCACATTTACATGCAGTGGCAACCACATGGGATGCCGACTGATATACAGATGCAGTTACCCCAAAACAAAGTGGCCGGAACCCCAAACAAGAAGCCAAGCTCCGGAAACAATATCCTCTGTTGAACCCCAAATCCACTCCGGGGGTTTTGCTTGTGAAACCGGGGATTGTTACTGATCGACATGGGAATATTTTGGTTTGGCATCTCCCTGAAGTTTTAAGTCCAACACGACAGGTATTATATCTTCTCCTGCAGACAACCAAGCTAAAGAAACTTGGAAGAACTTATTATGGGAATCATGCTGGATCCTTGAGTCAATGCTGGAGATCAACGAAAGGAATTGGAGGGGAGAGGCTGAACTCTACCAAATGAATAGATCATTAAAGTTGGGTAAAGTCCATCTCTCGCCAGCTTGGCACCAGGTGGGGAAAGAGGTATGGGAATCAGGTTAGTCTGGGATAGCCCACTTACTCCGGCTTAGCATGCACCACCAGAAGTGTCCGCATCGTTGAAGGCCACAAATTCACCTGGGCAGAAATGGCTGAAAACCATCTTGGAATACTCCGCATTATGTGGAGGAATATTAGCAATCATTCACCTGGAGCAGTATAGATTGGGAATCAAAGCCATGCAAATGCTACTAGATAATCCAGAGCTAGTACAAGAGGTCGATGAAGTAGAAGGCATTGTTGACCTGTGGGCGTCTCCGTTTGGAGGACTGTCAGTCATGAGCATCCAATGGACTCCAAACCATCAAGACGTCAATGGACGGTTTACTTGGTATGACTGTCTGACCACCATTGGAAAATATGTCTTTCACCTCCTTTGCCAGCACTAGATGAGCTTTATATCGATTGAGTTCCATCATAAAGAATTCTCCATGGGTTAGGCGTACATCCCGGAGTGCATTGTCCCATTGCTGGTGTATTGCTGTGAAGTTGCCATCCATAACAAATGTTCTGGTGTACAAATACCTGAATTGGATGTCAGTAAAATGACAGGAAAAGGTATCCACAACAAAAAAAGCAATGTACTGATCTGGGTCAGACTGCCAATTCTCCAGAATATTCACCCCCGGTTGTGGACATGCCACACAGAATGTTGCCATAGATCCAGGCAATACTGTATCTCCAGGGTCCATCCCAGTCCATTTGTTCTCCTTCAGAACCCACATTATTCAGAGTGCCTGGAGCAGCTCACGATAGCAGTCCTACAACCCAGTCAGGTGGGCAGTGGATTGGATGTTGAGACTAACCTCAACAGCTCCGGGGAATAGAGGTGATGTTAATCTCTGGAGCTTTTCGTAGCATTGATAGGTGGAGGATTTGCATTCCAAGTTATTCAAGCGGGCGTCCTCGAGGACTTTGTAGGTGAAACAAGTTCAAATATTCTTGTAGCTGACCGGAAAAAGTCTCATTTGTAACAGGTGCTCCTCCTGCCGGAGCCTAGAGTTGGGACAGTTGCACCATTTTGTCCAGACCTGATGGACTCCGGAGATATCCACCACTGTCATCTTATGGCAGTCATCCAGAGTGGGCAGGGGCCCAGAGGAGAGATTGTAGATGCCTGCCACCTCTCTAAGATAGGTTACAATGTTTCCTTGGGTATCCCCCTCAGTAATATCTTCATCGTCATCCTCATAGACATTGTTTGGAGGCAGAGTTATATCTGGAGGATCAGAGCTGAGGTAGGCAGGACATGGAGCCCCACCATGACCCATGTTTAGAATCACACCAACTTGGAAGAGCCACACAGGTTCGAAGTATAGTCCAGTCCAATGTTCTACATGATGAAAAGGGAGGTTAGAGTGTTGGTCCCGACAACAGGTTGCACAGAAGACCGGAGACCCAAAGCAGTCGTTGCATTTCCAGTCACCGTCCATGGCATTACACCCACGACATGTCCATGATACTGGAACTTCATTATCCATCATGGCTTGGAGGTAAAATGATTTCTTTGGGATCCACTCCTCAATGTAGTCCTGCTGTGTCTATCCAAAGATTTAAGAAAGCCCTCCCTGAAAGCATTGGATAACTTACCTTGGTAGTCCGGAACTCACCATCAAGTGGGAGCAGCTGTGCACCGACATAATGGAGCATATTTGACCCAGCTGGAGAGCTTCAAGTGCTACCTCTGATGGATGACTTGCATGGACTTGTGAGTGGAGAGTGTTGTGTGTGAACTGGAATGGTCCTGGTGTGGGGACCTCGGACGGTGTTAGTCTGTACAGTGGTCATAAGGGTTGGCCCTTTTCGGACTGTATGAATGCATCCCTTTGCCATCTGAACATGCTGAGAGGTCCATATTTCTTAGCCTTTATATACTTCTCATTTCATTGTCTGGCTAATCCCCTGGCACCAGAGTAATTCTCCACCAAATCTTAGCATCTCAATGCAGTTCTTGTTTGTGCCATGGTAACAGCTCAGGGTTATCCATCAGGGTCTCACCAAGGTAACTGAGGTTATTCATCGGGATCTCACCAAGGTAACAGCCCAACTTATTCTTTTTGTTTTTGTTAGTCTGTGGTTCCCACCTGCTAGCACCATGATAGAGCATTGTCATCGCAGTGCCGTTCCCACCTCGCTGCGCCATGGAAAGAGCTCCCGGTGATATGTATTCTAGATGTGGCCCAAACTCCGGTCATACGTTGGGTAACAAGCACTCCAAATGTTCTGGGTTATGTAATCCAGCATACATTTATACATAGTAGTACTAGTGTGAACAGTAGGGATGATCCATCTTCATGACTAGGGCCGCCCTGATTGAAATAAACTCCGATGGTTCAGTGTTGATTTTGGCCATTGCCAGCACATCACCCCTCCAAGCACTCCTGCCATTGAATTCATCACTTTAATAACCTCACGGCTATGTCGGTTTCCAATGATTCTACCTCTCTGGAGGGTGGCCCATCGGTTGATGCTCTCGGTAATGAAACTTTGGAGAGTAACAGATGGGTAGAAGCACCCAGAGTTTTGTTAGAAATAAAGGAAACAGGCATCAACTGGACTACCGAGCAACAAAGGGTTCTTCTGGCCCGTGTTGATGATTGGAAGACAGCCAGGTACCAAAAGCCCAGGGGACTTGTGGTAGAAGGCGCAATGGCCGACCTACAAAAGCTGCCAGAACCACCCTCTGAAGAGGACTTACGGAAGGTGGGTCCCTTAGAAATCATGTGTGATACCAATGTAACATGATGACAGCATGTTAGGACTTGGTATGCAACCAATGCTCGAACTCCAGCAAAGGTAGAGGTTGGTGAGATTCCAAAGCGGAAGGCAGTTATCGCAGCACTCCATGGGGAACTAATCCATGAATGGATTATGAAAATAAATTCCAGTCTTATGAAATCCTCCAGGCCTTACATGGGCCTATATACAAAGGTATACGAGGAACTGTTGGGATTATGTATACAAGAGTATACAGGCAAGCAAAGGCAGTAGCCATGGCTAGGACACACTAGGGTTAGGGCTAGTGCCCACTAACCATAACCCTAGGGAATGCACAGTGAAACAGATATAGCATGTCTATGATAGGCTATCCAAGACACAGCCTTGGATAGAGTGTCTAAGACCCATACTGCAGGAAGTCTCAGACTTACCAAGCCATGATATCATAGGAGGTACTATGACACTATTATTATAGGGGAAATGACATAGTTACTCCAAGATTAACTGATACAGGGGTCTATGACAGAATACCTCCTTAATATATTATAGGAGTATATTACACTATACCTCCTAACAGTGTTGTATAAATATTCCACACTTTGTAGGAGATGAATAGACATTCCCTGCCTGTTCCACACACTCACTACTTTTGTCTGAGTGATCCCCCACTTGCTCTCAAAGACCTAATCCCAATAGGAACTGAACAAGGAAATCAAGGCAGATCCCAAGTGGAATGCGGAGATTGAGGCAATGCAGCTGCAATGGTCAAACAGTGGACCACCAGCTGATAAATGTTGAAAGTATGTGAATTCAAGCAGTTTCCACCCGGACTTAATTTTTCTTGTAGGGATGCGGACATGTCCTTGACAAAGTGGATAAATCGGTTCGCTAGGACCATGTACCTGGAAATGGGAGTCCAGATGGTGGCTCTCAGAGCATGGATTGAGACCAATAGAAGGAAGAAATGGACCATGTAAGCAATTTAATCTGTTACAATAAGTACGGTCATCGAAATTAGACTGCAGATTTGATTCTAACGACACTATGGGCCACAAGAAACTCAGCTTCAAATGCGAGTACCCACACTGGGCAACATCAGATCTGGTGGGCAACTTCTCCCGCTATATCCAGGACAATCTGAGTGGAACGTCCTGTTGGGATTATGTATACAAGAGTATACAGGCAAGCCAAGGCAGTTAACATGCCTAGGGAATATTGCCAGAATATGCTAAGTCAACACTAGGGTTAGGGCTAATGCGCATTAACCATAACCCTAGGGAATGGACAGTTAACACATGCTACAGGATTACTCATACTGTAGCATGTCTATGATAGCCTATCCAAGACAAAGCTATGGATAGAGTGTCTATGACACACCCTGCAGGAAGTCTAGGACTTACCAAGCCATGATATCATATGTCACTATTATTGACACTGTTATAGGGGATATGACATAGTTATTCCATTATTAACTGGTACAGGGGTCTATTACAGAATACCTCCTTTATATATTAAAGGAGTGCATTACACTATACCTCCTAACTGTGTAGTATAAATATTGCACATCTTGTAGGAGATGATAATAACATTCCTCCCTGTGGCAGACTCCCTCATACACTTATCTTTGACTTAAACTCAATACCTCAAAAACCTTGTCCTCATCTTGTGCTCAACTTCCTGATCCCAATACGTCCAGTGATGAAGCTCCAGAGAGGATTGCTTCATTAACCAAGCCCAAGCAACTCCTCGACATTGGTTCAATGGAACAGCCTATGCTCCCCCTGAACTGTTTGGTCGGTTACCCTTGTAAAGGCAAGTACCTGGACTATCAGAAGGATATTCTCTGGGCATATATCGAAAAGTTATACAGTGAGGGTTTCTGTTTTGATCATCTCCACCAAATGGTAACAGTTGGGCAGACTATGGTGAGGGTCGCTCCACCGGCTCTGTACCATGGACAGAGCTAAGGGCAAGACAATCAGAAATGATTAACCAGCTGGAGTACATGCCTCTTGCGCATCCGGGGTTGAGATCCAGAGACACAGCTGGAGTCTCGGCCAGTGCTCCAGATGAATATGTCGTACTATGGGATCCATCCAAGATGCATAAATGGGAGATAGTGCTCTTGTTTGAGAGGTGGTTACCTATTCAGAATAATGGTGGTATTCCTTTTCAGTTTGAGAAAGTCCTGATTCATGCCAGAAATGATATACCAAAGGCTGAATGGAAGAGCAAGGATGCTGTACAATTTGAAGTCAATGGGGATATGTCTCCTCTGCCAACTCTCCCACCAATCATCAGGGCCAACACAGGGTGCCAACCAGTGGCACCGCTCGGAGGCATGGCCAACAATGATGATGATGTATCGGACAGAGTTGGAAGAAAACCTCCCAAGCCACAGGCACGGCACCAGAGACTCAGAGTAGTTACCTCGGGAAGTGAAGGGGATGATGAAGGACCTTCCCCAAGACTTAACAGGCTTATTGCCCTTGCCAATGAAGAATGGGACCCCATTGGTGGGCCAGTGAAGACATCTCCCAGCTCACCAATTGCATCTGCATTTGTGGCTCCCCCAGACACCTTGGCGGGCCTAGTCTCCGTCTCTTTGATTCTAGCTGGCAATAGTTCCACCAACTTGTATACTGATGGTGGTGAACTGAATATTGATCATCCAGCAGTGCAGGCAGCCATTGATGCACATGTCTGCCAGAAGGAAAGGACATCCATCCCTTCAGTCCATAAACATAAACAGGGAGAGCCAGAGGCGGAGCTCTCCCAGCCAGAGTGTCCAACAATTCCGGAGCCCATACTCCAGACACCAAGAGAGGGTAGCCCAGACTCACAGGCAGGCGTTTACTGGTGTTGTAGAGCCTAGAGCTATGCTCATAACTCAACAGCATAACGTGATCACATGCCTGGACTGTTGATCAACACATGAATGGGCCTACGACTGGCCCTAATGCTGAAACGCATGTCAAGCATGTACTTGTCGATGGCTCTGATTTCTTGTCATCCGTTGATCTTCCCTTTATTCTACTAAATTTGCGTCTCTCTTTGTGCCACTTAGTCCTTGATCAAGCTGTTGCTCTTCACCTTTATCCTCTCAATATCCTCTTTCTGCAAAGACGGGATGACCAGCCGAAGAAGACTTTGAAGGACAGACCAGCTTTCTAGTTTAGGCTTCAGGCAAATCCTTATCATCGCTCCACTTTGACACTTATAGCTCTAACTCTTTCACATACTGTCTCTTTCGTTTGCGTTTGGGTGCCTCTACAGGATTCAGACAGCTGGAACATAGGGTCAAGAGCCGCGATTTGGAGGGCGCCGCACTTGAAGGGGGCCAGGTGACGCATGTCAATAGTGCTCACAAATCCGTGCGCAACTCCCCGAGTCATTGTCCAACTGTCTGTCTTCGGCATGCGCCTGTACACCTTCTTTTCTACATCATTCACTTAGACCTTATACTTTCACATGTCTCCTTTATGATTCTTTGTCCTGATTAGTTTGCATTACTGTTGCGTGGTCCAACCAATGTGAGAGTACGCATGTGGCCAAGTTTTGATCTCTGATTTGTACTTAAGGTGTCCTCCCACCTCTTGAATGGAGCATCGAACCATCTGACAAAAATCTCCCCACTTTTCTATAAGTTCATCTCCTGCAAAGAGGAGACTAAGTTTTCTACACAAAAAAGGTGTAGTACACAAGTCATTGTTCCCCTAGTCTGACTTTCTGGTCTATTAGATCTCTCAAGGTTCCTAGTTCAGAGAAAGTCGGCTCTTGTTTCGTCCCATAAGCCTCAAAAATCCTTAGTTCCTGCGCTTCTCCTCCGAATCAACTTCTACTATCTGCACCACATCTTGCATGAACGTGTACAGTCTAGAGTCTCAAACTCGACTGTCCCATGGCCCTCCACATTCAGTTCTTCACCCTACCCCTCACAAGAGGCACTCCCTTCTCCCTTCCTCAGTTCTCCCTAGCTCGAACACTCAGAGTTTGATGACCCAAACAGACCCCGACCAACGCTCCCTCTTTTCTACCGCACCGGTGTGCAACTGGAGAGAAGATATATCCGAGACAGGGTCTGGTAGACCCAATCATTGCTATGTCTCAGGATACAGTCACTCCAAAGAGGATCAGGGTCCCTTCCATGAAGCAGAAGCAAAGGATAGAGACTGAAATGAAAAGACAAAAGTTGTCATCAATTGCGGAAAAGAATTCGTCAACAAAAATTGGAAAACTATTCTAAGGAACGCGGGATACAAATACGATTAACCGCGTCATACTCTGCATCGCAAAATGGCATTGCAGAAAGAATGAATAGGACACTTGTCGAATTATCGCGCGCAATGCTATCCGCGAGCTAGCTCCCAGAATACCTCTGGGAATATGCTATCATGCACGCCGCCTATCTCCGCAACCGATTGTATACGAAGCATCTTCAGAAATTAACTCCTTACGAGGGATGGCACAATGAACAACCGGATGTTTTACACTTATGCGAATTTGGAGCACCAGTATGGATGTTATTACAAGGTCAGAAAAAGGAAAGAAAAATGCTTCCTAAATCAAAGCACCGTGCATATCTTGGATACGATGACGGTGCTGGAGCAGTCAAATATTACAATGCTGAAACGCATAATGTATTAACCGAGAGCTATTGACTGGTACTCCAAAATCTAAACCTTCTGAAGACAACATGGGGCGCGAGGGGGAGTGTGATGGAGGTGTGCCACTGAGAATTCCAATCATAGAACCCCACCGTAGGCAGATTGAGGCACAGCCACCCCCACAACTGCCCATCACAAATGATGAACCTCTGATCAGAGCCGCATCACCGATCGGAGAAGAACCGGATATACCGGAAATAGAACCTCATAACCCGGAGAAGCAATCCCGGAAGCGGAAACAAGTTGATAATAATGATCGCATTGATATTGATGAACCGCGCAAGATGCGTGCAATGCAGAGAAATGAACCGTGACAAACACGTGGAGTTCATACCAACTATAAACCCTTGTTAAACCTTACAGAAGAGGAAGAAGCGAATACCTTCCTAGATAACGATGAAGCCTATGCAATAATCGCTGGAGACGAAATAAACATGCTCAAAGATGCGTGGATCTCCCTTGATTGGCCGGAATGGCAAAAAGCCATACAAAATGAATTGAACCTACTAAAGAAGAAGGGGACATGGGAATTGGCCCAGAAACCTCCTGGCGCGATACTGATCGCAAACAAATGGGTCTTTGTCCGGAAAAGAAATAAACAAGGGGAAATTATAAGATACCGAGCGCGATTAGTTGCAAAAGGATGTGCACAACGACCAGGTTATGATTATATGGATACCTTCTCACCCGTAGTCCAAATGGACACGCTCCGAGCAGTATTAGCGCTCACATCAAAGAAGGGTCTAAAAATACAACAGATGGACGTAAAGGGCGCATACCTCAATGGCACATTAAAAGAAGAAATATATATGAAGCAACCTGAAAGACAAGAAGATGGAACAGGCCGGGTATGTAGGTTAGTGAAACCGCTTTATGGACTAAAGCAGGCAGGGCGAGAGTGGAATAATGAATTTGATGGTAAACTCAAAATTCACGAATACAGACGCTTATTTGCAGATCCATGCGTGTATATTCGAAGGGTCGACGATCACTTGGGAATAATAACAGTCTGGGTCAATGACACATTACTCTTTGTGTCTTCCGATTCTATGATGAAGCATATGAAAAATACGCTCAGTACGGAATGGGAAGTAACCGACCTCAGGGAGCCGAGCAAAATTGTCGGCATAGAAATTACGTGCCAAGACGACGCGATCAAGATATCTCAGGAGAAATATATTGAAAATATTCTCTGCAAGGAGGGAATGCTTGACGCAAATCCAGTCGGAATGCCAATGGATCCCAATATTAAATTATTGGCAAATCCGGATTATAATGAACCCAACAGGAGTAATTCATACGCAAAATTATTAGGATGTCTACAATTCCTATCAAATTCCACACGACCTGATATCAGCTTTGCCGTTAACAAGTTGGCCGCCTACACTGCTAACCCGGGTTTACCCAAGATGAGACTGAAAACAATAACCTCTTCCACAGATATGCTGATGCTTCATTTGCTAATATTGAAGATCTTAAATCCACAACCGGCTATATTTTCAAAGCGTCCGGGGGAGCAATAACATGGAAATCTAAGAAACAAACTATTATTGCACTATCCTCTACCGAAGCTGAATATATTGCATTATCAGATGCTGGACGCAAAGCCGTATGGCTAAAAAATTTATATGAAGAACTCGGATTTGCACAACAATTCCCCACAGTGATTAAAGGCGATAACGAAGGGTCAGTAATTTTAACTCAGAACCCTCAATTTCATCAGAGATCAAAACACATCGCTATCCGCTATCACTGGGTCCGGGATCTTGTGGCCAATAAATCAATAGAAATTCAAAACTGTTGTGATCCGGAGCAAACTGCAGACGTATTAACAAAGGCTCTGCCGAAGCCTAAATTTACACGACATAGGGACGAGATGGGAGTTCAGTCAGGTTAACCCAGCAGCTTTCCTCGCGTGAGTTGGATTTTTTCCCAACGGGTTTTTTCCACTACAGAGGTTTTAATGCAACTGGAGAAACTTATTCCACCCTTGACTTCAGGGGGAGTAATGACAAAATATTTAACCATTTCACCCAGCCGTTCTAGGCTTGAGGGGGAGTGTTGGGATACAAGCCTATAATTGCTATATCCAGAGCGGTAATTATGACATTACTAATTACTGTTACTTCAGCATTACTTCAGCATTATATACTATATATACTATATGTATAGTATATACTGAGACAATTGCTCCTGACCTCTGAGACATACAGAGGAGTGCCCCCCTTTGTCCAAAAGCCTCTAGTCAGCTTCCAGCTTTACCTCCCAACACTGTACTCTGAAGGTCACTTTACAGACAGAAGAAGAAGTTGGGACTTCTTCGGTCTACAGCCAATGGTTTGGGGAAGAAGCGGAAGAGAACTGAAGAAACTGATGATGAACAGGATGACAGCAGCAACCCGGAGATTATTGACACACTGCCAAAAGTCCTGGAGCCAGTCAAGGTAACGGCAAAAGACAAGGTCAAGACAAAAGGCAAGATCCTGGAGAAAACCCTGGAGAAGCCCATTGCCATTGTGGAGAAGGCCAAGTCCCCCATCATTGCCCCTGCAGCATCCTCAGCTAAGGCATTAACAACATTAGCAGGGCGATCCAAGGGAAGGCAAACGACTCCAGATGAGAGAAATTTAGTTCCCTGGAAGCAATGGGGTGCATAATTACCTACACTTTTTCTCTAGTTTTAAACACTTATTTGCTTCAGTCATGAATGCTGAACATATCAGCGAGGATGAGCGGTGGGAGGACCTCAAAGCACTGTCTCCGGATCGCCTCCATTGACATCCGGTCTCTAGCGTCATTGGTATTCGCTCCGAGTACAAGGCAATCCAGCCCACTGTCGCGAAACTGGAACAGCAGAATCAGATACTTCTGGACGAGAACAAGGCGATGAAGGGATGGATTCAGTGCATGAAAGAGTTAAAAGGACGGCTGGAAAGGGATGTGAACACCGTTGATGCCCGGATGGCGGATGACACGCAGATGGAGGAATGCATGACGAGGATGTCCTGGCAGCTCGAGGAGGTGTTGGAGCAGAACTGCGCCTTGGAGTCGGAGCTCAGTGGGGTGAATCGGATGATGATGGGAAGGACAGCGACGACAGCTTGTCTTTGGACACTCCCACTTCCCGGCCAAACAGTGCCCCCGCAACTTCCAAACTTATTCCTCTGTCTCTGGGCACGCCTCCAGGGGGTCGACTTTCCTCATCCACACTCCCTACCATGATTCCTGTGGCCCCTGTACCCCCTGTTCCTCTAGCTACCATCACCACAGCCGGAATCACTCCGTGCATATCATCCTGGCCCTCCTCACACCAACCATCTGTGGCCGGAGGTGATTCCTCTGGTGCTGTTCCATGCTCTCGATCTCGCTTGGTCCCAACTTTCATTCCGCCGGAGGTGCTGGAGTTGATAACAGAGGAAAATACTTTGACTCAAGGAGACATGGACATTTCATAGTGAATTTTTCTATGAACACCTTTTTATTTTCCGTACTGTATCTACTGTCCCGATGTGGGGAAGAAAAATAAATGTAGTTAGGTGTTGAAATCAATTGTCTCTGAGTGACAACGGTGGAACGACGCATCAGCTCAACTCTTGGGGTTGCGCCTCCCATGTAAGTCTCCGTCATAATGGTCCCCAGCCGGAGTCTTGCTTATCGCCTTCCAAGGCTTCAGTCTAGAAGTGGACTTTGCTGGCCAGACTTCCTTCTCCTTGCCTTTACCTGACTTGTTCCCCCCTGGAGTTTGGCCCCCTGACAACTTTTGTCTTTTCATTTCAGTCTCTATCCTTTGCTTCTGCTTCATGGAAGGGACCCTGATCCTCTTTGGAGTGACTGTATCCTGAGACATAGCAATGATTGGGTCTACCAGACCCTGTCTCGGATATATCTTCTCTCCAGTTGCACACCGGTGCGGTAGAAAAGAGGGAGCGTTGGTCGGGGTCTGTTTGGGTCATCAAACTCTGAGTGTTCGAGCTAGGGAGAACTGAGGAAGGGAGAAGGGAGTGCCTCTTGTGAGGGGTAGGGTGAAGAACTGAATGTGGAGGGCCATGGGACAGTCGAGTTTGAGACTCTAGACTGTACACGTTCATGCAAGATGTGGTGCAGATAGTAGAAGTTGATTCGGAGGAGAAGCGCAGGAACTAAGGATTTTTGAGGCTTATGGGACGAAACAAGAGCCGACTTTCTCTGAACTAGGAACCTTGAGAGATCTAATAGACCAGAAAGTCAGACTAGGGGAACAATGACTTGTGTACTACACCTTTTTTGTGTAGAAAACTTAGTCTCCTCTTTGCAGGAGATGAACTTATAGAAAAGTGGGGAGATTTTTGTCAGATGGTTCGATGCTCCATTCAAGAGGTGGGAGGACACCTTAAGTACAAATCAGAGATCAAAACTTGGCCACATGCGTACTCTCACATTGGTTGGACCACGCAACAGTAATGCAAACTAATCAGGACAAAGAATCATAAAGGAGACATGTGAAAGTATAAGGTCTAAGTGAATGATGTAGAAAAGAAGGTGTACAGGCGCATGCCGAAGACAGACAGTTGGACAATGACTCGGGGAGTTGCGCACGGATTTGTGAGCACTATTGACATGCGTCACCTGGCCCCCTTCAAGTGCGGCGCCCTCCAAATCGCGGCTCTTGACCCTATGTTCCAGCTGTCTGAATCCTGTAGAGGCACCCAAACGCAAACGAAAGAGACAGTATGTGAAAGAGTTAGAGCTATAAGTGTCAAAGTGGAGCGATGATAAGGATTTGCCTGAAGCCTAAACTAGAAAGCTGGTCTGTCCTTCAAAGTCTTCTTCGGCTGGTCATCCCGTCTTTGCAGAAAGAGGATATTGAGAGGATAAAGGTGAAGAGCAACAGCTTGATCAAGGACTAAGTGGCACAAAGAGAGACGCAAATTTAGTAGAATAAAGGGAAGATCAACGGATGACAAGAAATCAGAGCCATCGACAAGTACATGCTTGACATGCGTTTCAGCATTAGGGCCAGTCGTAGGCCCATTCATGTGTTGATCAACAGTCCAGGCATGTGATCACGTTATGCTGTTGAGTTATGAGCATAGCTCTAGGCTCTACAACACCAGTAAACGCCTGCCTGTGAGTCTGGGCTACCCTCTCTTGGTGTCTGGAGTATGGGCTCCGGAATTGTTGGACACTCTGGCTGGGAGAGCTCCGCCTCTGGCTCTCCCTGTTTATGTTTATGGACTGAAGGGATGGATGTCCTTTCCTTCTGGCAGACATGTGCATCAATGGCTGCCTGCACTGCTGGATGATCAATATTCAGTTCACCACCATCAGTATACAAGTTGGTGGAACTATTGCCAGCTAGAATCAAAGAGACGGAGACTAGGCCCGCCAAGGTGTCTGGGGGAGCCACAAATGCAGATGCAATTGGTGAGCTGGGAGATGTCTTCACTGGCCCACCAATGGGGTCCCATTCTTCATTGGCAAGGGCAATAAGCCTGTTAAGTCTTGGGGAAGGTCCTTCATCATCCCCTTCACTTCCCGAGGTAACTACTCTGAGTCTCTGGTGCCGTGCCTGTGGCTTGGGAGGTTTTCTTCCAACTCTGTCCGATACATCATCATCATTGTTGGCCATGCCTCCGAGCGGTGCCACTGGTTGGCACCCTGTGTTGGCCCTGATGATTGGTGGGAGAGTTGGCAGAGGAGACATATCCCCATTGACTTCAAATTGTACAGCATCCTTGCTCTTCCATTCAGCCTTTGGTATATCATTTCTGGCATGAATCAGGACTTTCTCAAACTGAAAAGGAATACCACCATTATTCTGAATAGGTAACCACCTCTCAAACAAGAGCACTATCTCCCATTTATGCATCTTGGATGGATCCCATAGTACGACATATTCATCTGGAGCACTGGCCGAGACTCCAGCTGTGTCTCTGGATCTCAACCCCGGATGCGCAAGAGGCATGTACTCCAGCTGGTTAATCATTTCTGATTGTCTTGCCCTTAGCTCTGTCCATGGTACAGAGCCGGTGGAGCGACCCTCACCATAGTCTGCCCAACTGTTACCATTTGGTGGAGATGATCAAAACAGAAACCCTCACTGTATAACTTTTCGATATATGCCCAGAGAATATCCTTCTGATAGTCCAGGTACTTGCCTTTACAAGGGTAACCGACCAAACAGTTCAGGGGGAGCATAGGCTGTTCCATTGAACCAATGTCGAGGAGTTGCTTGGGCTTGGTTAATGAAGCAATCCTCTCTGGAGCTTCATCACTGGACGTATTGGGATCAGGAAGTTGAGCACAAGATGAGGACAAGGTTTTTGAGGTATTGAGTTTAAGTCAAAGATAAGTGTATGAGGGAGTCTGCCACAGGGAGGAATGTTATTATCATCTCCTACAAGATGTGCAATATTTATACTACACAGTTAGGAGGTATAGTGTAATGCACTCCTTTAATATATAAAGGAGGTATTCTGTAATAGACCCCTGTACCAGTTAATAATGGAATAACTATGTCATATCCCCTATAACAGTGTCAATAATAGTGACATATGATATCATGGCTTGGTAAGTCCTAGACTTCCTGCAGGGTGTGTCATAGACACTCTATCCATAGCTTTGTCTTGGATAGGCTATCATAGACATGCTACAGTATGAGTAATCCTGTAGCATGTGTTAACTGTCCATTCCCTAGGGTTATGGTTAATGCGCATTAGCCCTAACCCTAGTGTTGACTTAGCATATTCTGGCAATATTCCCTAGGCATGTTAACTGCCTTGGCTTGCCTGTATACTCTTGTATACATAATCCCAACAGGACGTTCCACTCAGATTGTCCTGGATATAGCGGGAGAAGTTGCCCACCAGATCTGATGTTGCCCAGTGTGGGTACTCGCATTTGAAGCTGAGTTTCTTGTGGCCCATAGTGTCGTTAGAATCAAATCTGCAGTCTAATTTCGATGACCGTACTTATTGTAACAGATTAAATTGCTTACATGGTCCATTTCTTCCTTCTATTGGTCTCAATCCATGCTCTGAGAGCCACCATCTGGACTCCCATTTCCAGGTACATGGTCCTAGCGAACCGATTTATCCACTTTGTCAAGGACATGTCCGCATCCCTACAAGAAAAATTAAGTCCGGGTGGAAACTGCTTGAATTCACATACTTTCAACATTTATCAGCTGGTGGTCCACTGTTTGACCATTGCAGCTGCATTGCCTCAATCTCCGCATTCCACTTGGGATCTGCCTTGATTTCCTTGTTCAGTTCCTATTGGGATTAGGTCTTTGAGAGCAAGTGGGGGATCACTCAGACAAAAGTAGTGAGTGTGTGGAACAGGCAGGGAATGTCTATTCATCTCCTACAAAGTGTGGAATATTTATACAACACTGTTAGGAGGTATAGTGTAATATACTCCTATAATATATTAAGGAGGTATTCTGTCATAGACCCCTGTATCAGTTAATCTTGGAGTAACTATGTCATTTCCCCTATAATAATAGTGTCATAGTACCTCCTATGATATCATGGCTTGGTAAGTCTGAGACTTCCTGCAGTATGGGTCTTAGACACTCTATCCAAGGCTGTGTCTTGGATAGCCTATCATAGACATGCTATATCTGTTTCACTGTGCATTCCCTAGGGTTATGGTTAGTGGGCACTAGCCCTAACCCTAGTGTGTCCTAGCCATGGCTACTGCCTTTGCTTGCCTGTATACTCTTGTATACATAATCCCAACAGTTCCTCGTATACCTTTGTATATAGGCCCATGTAAGGCCTGGAGGATTTCATAAGACTGGAATTTATTTTCATAATCCATTCATGGATTAGTTCCCCATGGAGTGCTGCGATAACTGCCTTCCGCTTTGGAATCTCACCAACCTCTACCTTTGCTGGAGTTCGAGCATTGGTTGCATACCAAGTCCTAACATGCTGTCATCATGTTACATTGGTATCACACATGATTTCTAAGGGACCCACCTTCCGTAAGTCCTCTTCAGAGGGTGGTTCTGGCAGCTTTTGTAGGTCGGCCATTGCGCCTTCTACCACAAGTCCCCTGGGCTTTTGGTACCTGGCTGTCTTCCAATCATCAACACGGGCCAGAAGAACCCTTTGTTGCTCGGTAGTCCAGTTGATGCCTGTTTCCTTTATTTCTAACAAAACTCTGGGTGCTTCTACCCATCTGTTACTCTCCAAAGTTTCATTACCGAGAGCATCAACCGATGGGCCACCCTCCAGAGAGGTAGAATCATTGGAAACCGACATAGCCGTGAGGTTATTAAAGTGATGAATTCAATGGCAGGAGTGCTTGGAGGGGTGATGTGCTGGCAATGGCCAAAATCAACACTGAACCATCGGAGTTTATTTCAATCAGGGCGGCCCTAGTCATGAAGATGGATCATCCCTACTGTTCACACTAGTACTACTATGTATAAATGTATGCTGGATTACATAACCCAGAACATTTGGAGTGCTTGTTACCCAACGTATGACCGGAGTTTGGGCCACATCTAGAATACATATCACCGGGAGCTCTTTCCATGGCGCAGCGAGGTGGGAACGGCACTGCGATGACAATGCTCTATCATGGTGCTAGCAGGTGGGAACCACAGACTAACAAAAACAAAAAGAATAAGTTGGGCTGTTACCTTGGTGAGATCCCGATGAATAACCTCAGTTACCTTGGTGAGACCCTGATGGATAACCCTGAGCTGTTACCATGGCACAAACAAGAACTGCATTGAGATGCTAAGATTTGGTGGAGAATTACTCTGGTGCCAGGGGATTAGCCAGACAATGAAATGAGAAGTATATAAAGGCTAAGAAATATGGACCTCTCAGCATGTTCAGATGGCAAAGGGATGCATTCATACAGTCCGAAAAGGGCCAACCCTTATGACCACTGTACAGACTAACACCGTCCGAGGTCCCCACACCAGGACCATTCCAGTTCACACACAACACTCTCCACTCACAAGTCCATGCAAGTCATCCATCAGAGGTAGCACTTGAAGCTCTCCAGCTGGGTCAAATATGCTCCATTATGTCGGTGCACAGCTGCTCCCACTTGATGGTGAGTTCCGGACTACCAAGGTAAGTTATCCAATGCTTTCAGGGAGGGCTTTCTTAAATCTTTGGATAGACACAGCAGGACTACATTGAGGAGTGGATCCCAAAGAAATCATTTTACCTCCAAGCCATGATGGATAATGAAGTTCCAGTATCATGGACATGTCGTGGGTGTAATGCCATGGACGGTGACTGGAAATGCAACGACTGCTTTGGGTCTCCGGTCTTCTGTGCAACCTGTTGTCGGGACCAACACTCTAACCTCCCTTTTCATCATGTAGAACATTGGACTGGACTATACTTCGAACCTGTGTGGCTCTTCCAAGTTGGTGTGATTCTAAACATGGGTCATGGTGGGGCTCCATGTCCTGCCTACCTCAGCTCTGATCCTCCAGATATAACTCTGCCTCCAAACAATGTCTATGAGGATGACGATGAAGATATTACTGAGGGGGATACCCAAGGAAACATTGTAACCTATCTTAGAGAGGTGGCAGGCATCTACAATCTCTCCTCTGGGCCCCTGCCCACTCTGGATGACTGCCATAAGATGACAGTGGTGGATATCTCCGGAGTCCATCAGGTCTGGACAAAATGGTGCAACTGTCCCAACTCTAGGCTCCGGCAGGAGGAGCACCTGTTACAAATGAGACTTTTTCCGGTCAGCTACAAGAATATTTGAACTTGTTTCACCTACAAAGTCCTCGAGGACGCCCGCTTGAATAACTTGGAATGCAAATCCTCCACCTATCAATGCTACGAAAAGCTCCAGAGATTAACATCACCTCTATTCCCCGGAGCTGTTGAGGTTAGTCTCAACATCCAATCCACTGCCCACCTGACTGGGTTGTAGGACTGCTATCGTGAGCTGCTCCAGGCACTCTGAATAATGTGGGTTCTGAAGGAGAACAAATGGACTGGGATGGACCCTGGAGATACAGTATTGCCTGGATCTATGGCAACATTCTGTGTGGCATGTCCACAACCGGGGGTGAATATTCTGGAGAATTGGCAGTCTGACCCAGATCAGTACATTGCTTTTTTTGTTGTGGATACCTTTTCCTGTCATTTTACTGACATCCAATTCAGGTATTTGTACACCAGAACATTTGTTATGGATGGCAACTTCACAGCAATACACCAGCAATGGGACAATGCACTCCGGGATGTACGCCTAACCCATGGAGAATTCTTTATGATGGAACTCAATCGATATAAAGCTCATCTAGTGCTGGCAAAGGAGGTGAAAGACATATTTTCCAATGGTGGTCAGACAGTCATACCAAGTAAACCGTCCATTGACGTCTTGATGGTTTGGAGTCCATTGGATGCTCATGACTGACAGTCCTCCAAACGGAGACGCCCACAGGTCAACAATGCCTTCTACTTCATCGACCTCTTGTACTAGCTCTGGATTATCTAGTAGCATTTTCATGGCTTTGATTCCCAATCTATACTGCTCCAGGTGAATGATTGCTAATATTCCTCCACATAATGCGGAGTATTCCAAGATGGTTTTCAGCCATTTCTGCCCAGGTGAATTTGTGGCCTTCAACGATGCGGACACTTCTGGTGGTGCATGCTAAGCCGGAGTAAGTGGGCTATCCCAGACTAACCTGATTCCCATACCTCTTTCCCCACCTGGTGCCAAGCTGGCGAGAGATGGACTTTACCCAACTTTAATGATCTATTCATTTGGTAGAGTTCAGCCTCTCCCCTCCAATTCCTTTCGTTGATCTCCAGCATTGACTCAAGGATCCAGCATGATTCCCATAATAAGTTCTTCCAAGTTTCTTTAGCTTGGTTGTCTGCAGGAGAAGATATAATACCTGTCGTGTTGGACTTAAAACTTCAGGGAGATGCCAAACCAAAATATTCCCATGTCGATCAGTAACAATCCCCGGTTTCACAAGCAAAACCCCCGGAGTGGATTTGGGGTTCAACAGAGGATATTGTTTCCGGAGCTTGGCTTCTTGTTTGGGGTTCCGGCCACTTTGTTTTGGGGTAACTGCATCTGTATATCAGTCGGCATCCCATGTGGTTGCCACTGCATGTAAATGTGGTTTGGGGTCGTACATTAAGTATCTGTCATACCTCAGTTTCCGAATGCTGCAGCTGCCATTGTGCAAACATGTTGACAGTCGCAGAGTAACTGTAAACTGAGGCTATCTGGTGATTCCAGCTCCTGATACCAATTTGGTCAAAGTCGGTGCTGAAAGAGTTTGACCATGTACTGTGCAACTATTTCGGTGAAATTCAGCTGGGTTTCCAAGCGTGGTGCCATGGTTGTTGCGTGCAACATGTCCACTACTTATAGAATATGAACATCTGCCTCATGCAACAGGCGTGTATTATTTGATTCCCTCCCGGAGACCAATTCCCGGAGACTTTTGGAATTTCTGGGTGACCCTTTTCACTACATTCTCCGGGTGACCTATTCCCGGAGACATACATGGAGACATTCCTTGAAGACATTCCCAGAGACAGACTATCTAACTCCACTACATTTCTCGGGTCCCCTGCGCTGGAGTTCTGATAGGCCCCACTAGCTCATTTCATCAGCCGATCCTCTGGGTAGGTCAATATGATTATTTCACTACATTGCCTAATTCACTACATTCCCTGGATATTGCATTCTTGGAGACCCATCCCCAGAGACATATTGCCAGACATTCCCGGAGACATTCTGGGAGACAGACTAGGGCACTACATTTCTATGGTCCCCTGCACCAGAGTTCTGATTGGCCTACTAGCTAGCCAATCCAATATTTATGTGGTGGGCCCATCCGATATGCATGCACCGCGGGCCACATATAGTTCGCAATATTTCCTCCCTCGGGGGAGACGTAAAGTACGTGTATTATATACTGAACAGTGTGAGCCCAGTCCCTTGGCTTGCTCTTCAAGGCCTGGCTAAACTGGTATGTTCTCCACTTTTCCTTGGGATCTTCCTATTTTCCTAGCAATTTTCTAACCCAAAACTCAACATTTGCTGGTCAGAATTTTCTATGCCATTTCAATGCACACCATCAAAGGTCAGGTACATGACTCAGCCACCCCAAGGTACCTGATGCCCAGAGAGTCCAAATGATTACTTGATGGCCTGTATACCTTGCTCAGGTGTTGGAACTTGGCTATGATGTTGACTTGGAGAATGAGTTGTTACTGGTTTTATATTTTTTGAATGTAGTCCTCCACTTCCTGTGAATATTTTCTGGTGGTGGGTGCCAATAGTGAATGGCAGGGGTAACCCATGGGTATTTTTTTGCTACCCTTACCCTTACCCTCACATACCCTTGGCCTATACCCCTAGGGGTTTGTAAACCCTTGCCATTCACTAGGTGCCAAATTGAGCAAACCTGGGAACTCAGCCAGTTGCTTGTTCACCCTACACAGCATACCTGATCTTCTGGAAGGATGGTCTGAAGGAAGTCAAGCTTTGATTTTCTTTGTACTTACGGTTAGAAAAACGATGTCTCTGTTTTTGTCCCAGCATGCTCAGGCTGTTTGATCAAGACTGAATTCAATCTATAACATTCAGTTTGTGGAGAAAAAGGTTGGTATGGACAGAGAAATCCTACGAAGGTAGAAATTTCTGCCTAGCTATAAGAATGTTCTGAGAAACCTCGTCTAGTCACGGTTCACTGGTTGTCTCCCCCATGTCTCCCCCAGTCCATCTCGACTGTCCGTCCATCACGTGGCAGGCACTGCTATACTAGTGGACAAATTCACACACATTCACTCCATCAGTTTGTGTTCTCCTGATGCAGGCTAAACCATAGCACAGCACTGAGTGTCCGCTCCAGGCCAAGGAGTATCAAGGTCAGACACTTACCGCATACTTCACGACTATGCCTCTCGTAAACTGCATAATCGAAGAGTCTTGTTGTGCTCTGTCCTGGCCTCCATACCCCCTGCTTCTTTATCGGAAATTGCAAGAGATTCCCCGCAGCAACGCCAGGACAGCCAGGAAGCGCTACCCCCTGTTAATGGAACCCCGTCAGTGAAAGCTTTTGGCGATCAGTGGCAGGACAGCTATATTTACCTCGGGATCAAATGGTTTTGGGTATTCCCTTCGATGGGCAGCAGGTCATTATGTCGGAGGATGGAAGCAACATGGAAGGTGAACGCACACATTAGGCCCGGGGTGGTCCTCGTAATATTTCGCATGCCTTGAGACAATTTTTTGCAGAGAAAGCCCGGTGTAAACCAGTGGACGGCGGCCGTCTGTACTAATGTCGTTGGAATAGTTCAGATCAATGCCCGATTCGGACTCTTACTGGTGCCAGTGACGCATCTACATCCTGGGAGGACGGCTTGTACCGTGGTAACTGCGACCAACAAGGCTACGACAAGGCTCGCGAACATCATGATATGTGTGTGAACTAATTCAGTAACCTCTGGATGGGGGGTGAAAAGTTGTTTGTTAGAGACTCCCCAGCTGGTGCATGGATTCATGTTAAATCCCTGCTCCCATTTTCAAGTGACAATGGTATCGTACCAGGATGGGAACTCCCGTTGATTCACATGTAAACTTGCAAGCTGTATTGCAGACTTCCAGCATTCAATCCTTCAACCCACCCTACCCTATTGAATTTGTTTTCATGGAAACTAATGCTGTCAGTGAAAATATCATGATTTAATGTCACTATCAACTGCTCAACTTTACCGATCCTCTGGGCATTGTCCCCCTGCCTCAAGAAAGATGTACGAACCAGCCTCTCAATTCACTATTACATTTTGAACTCCATTTACTGATTTTCGCTAGATGCAGCCGTTTGCCAAGCGGCTAGGAAAGTACTGGTAAGGTTATACACCTTTATACACCCTTTAGTAGCAGTATCACATGTGGACGACTACGATGCGTCGGCGGCCCATATCACCTGCATTCTTCGCCGAGTCGCCCGACACCCGGCCCCCGGGACCCCACATCGAAGACTCAATCTTTCTTTGAACCGCCGAAATTCTCCCTGATGCTATGATAAAGAAGAATGAGTGACAACTACAGGTTTTGGTTATAGTACATGCCTTTGAGTGCAATTTGAACACCCAATGAGGAGCTCGTTGTCGCCCGTGGATTGGAATTCTCGCTCCGATAGGGATGTTATTTGGACTCATGTCACTCAACTGGATTGAATGAAAAATGGGCCAAAGGAAGTATTGAACTTGGCAAAAAAATGTGGTCCGATAAGGCACAATTAGCGTGGGTAATTTTAGATCGGACTACTCCCGCTCCTGACTTGGTTCAAGACCAACTATCTCCGATGGGAAAGTCCAAAGCAGCTATTTTAAAGGAGTACCGTGTAAATATTTGTAATTAGCATCGACTCATCGTCTTCCGTGTAGATTTGACCGTTTATAGGTCATCATCAGGTCTTGGAACAATCCCTTCTTCGCGGTGTGTTATATCTTCTACAAGGAATTTCGGGCACATATGTCCAATTCTCCTTGCAGGATGACTCGCACATAGAAAACACGCTAGTTTTCGTGGATGACCCAGTATGTACGACAGAACATACTTCTTGAGATATTAACATGGCTCATAGAAGTATGTCATCCCTGCTCCGATAAGGGCTGTTATTCACCGACTTTCGGAAGTTGGCTACCTTTACACCCGCGTGGATACCTTTGTTCGTCAGCGTGAGGCTGCGATAGGCGTAGGAATGATAGAGCAGAGTCTCTGACATCATCTCCAGACTCAACTTACAGAGTACTACCGTCTGATCGCTTTATTAGAGTCTCAAATGGCGCCAGAGCATACCCAGATCGATCCAGTCATAAGCTCTGCCCCCAGTGATGGCCAGCGGACGCCCGAAGAAGAAACTGGGCTGACGTTGCGGAGGCTAGACGTTTGGATTAATGAATGGAGGTTGAGGATGAGGATGATGAGTGTGTGTGTGGAAGGTGCCCGTGGTGCGTCGCATCTTCTCATACTCACGATTCACCTAATTTTTTTACCACCTAGACGCTCATGGAGGTGCTCTTGTGAATCTAATACATGGGTACACAGACAATAGAGACCCATTTATCAGGAAGTTCACCGACCAGCTCTTGGAAGAAGTGTGCCCTGGCCTCTGTTCATTTTTTACTCAATGTAGCCTGACATGATTTCCCATAGGTGTCAAAGCCGTTTTTTGCTACCCTACATAAATGGCTCTTCTCCGGCGAGTTATATGACCCATACTCGGAATTTTGTCGTTGTGGATCATACGATGGCTCAACTGCAATATATATATTCATCCATTGTCTTTAGCGGGGGGAGTCGGCCAACTAACAGGGGATGGTGGCTTTGGTGGAGGCGACACAGATGACATATCTGGAGTCCATGAGGGAGGGCTTCGGTTATGGGAAACAAAATATCAGTTCCAGAAAGATATGCTCCCTATGTTCGTGGGAGAAGCATTTGGAAGGAAGGTCCGCCTCCTGCAGTATGTGTTGCTATTGCGAGGCTCACGTCATGTAAGATCTTTTCCACGGGCAAGAGTTTGAACTTCATCCGGTATAGTTGCCATGATAGCGACTGGGTCGCTACACGGGAGACGATGAGTAACACTGGCGGGAGTGAGTGCATAATGCAAATCTTTTGGGTCTTTTTATCTGATTTTAGATAGTCCTGAAATACAGCGATATAGCTGGACTCGAGCGATCTATCGATGCTGCTTACCACGTTGCCAGTCAACGCTTATTTGAAGTTTTTATCGAAAAATTCAAGTTGCTTGACCATCTTTGTGCCCTCAAAAATTATCTGATGTTAGGACATGGTGACTTCGCCGATCAATTGATGGAAGCACTTGGGTACAGTGCTTGAGCTCCTTGGTGCTTCCTTATTTAATACTATTTTCTCAACAGTCCAAGTCTGTCGAAACCCGCAAATACGCTGTATCGTCATAACCTTACTGCAACACTTGAGACCGCCATCCGGTCATCTGATGCCCAAAATGACTCCTCCGATGTGCTTCGTCGGCTTGACGCCCGCATGCTGGAATACTCCCCCATGGGGAAATTGGTTGGGACGTTTTCACCTTGGAATACAAAGTCGATGCGCCTATCGACACTGTCCTCGATCCCGATTCGATGGAGAAATATTTAAAAATATTTCGGTATCTATGGCAGATGAAGCGCGTGGAAGGCGCACTGAGCAAGGGATGGATGAGAATGGCGGGCGGTTCACGAACTTTTCTACACGTTCCAGGTAAAACCCATCAGTGTCTCTCGATTAGTTGCTCTGACGAGACAACCAGAACGTGAATTTGAGTGGCATAAAATTCGAATTGCGGTGGCAGGAATGATCCATTTCGTCCGCCAAATGCAAGCTTACTGTCACCTCGAAGTTATTGAATGTTCATGGAAAGTCCTGCTCGACTTTCTCACCAAGAAAGAGGGTGATCTCGATGCGTTAATCGATGCACACCGGACATATTTGGACCGTGTTGTGAAAAAGGTGCTTCTGTTGAGCCCAAAAGCCGGGAAAGAAATATAGAATGGTTCATTGTCATACAATACTGATTGTGCTGAATGCATCTCAGGAAACGGTGCTCGGTCAAGTGGCAGAGTTGTGTACGACAATTCTGCTGTTTAGAGAAGCAATGGCGAGTTGTAGTATGTATCAGTTACCCCACCCATCTGACTCGCAAACAGGATAACTTCTACAACTACTGCTTGTCGGAATCTGCACGTCGCGATCAAGGACTGGATTCAGATCGGGTATGCAATTACGTTTCTTCTGTTCTCTTTTTTTGGTTACAAGCTACTTCGAGGGCATTTCTACTGGACAGAATCAACAAACCGATCTGTCGGGCACGCTGATTAACTTACTCCGCCGCTTGAAAGACTATACCTCATCGTTCTCTGACCAGGTGCAAACCATAGTCCACCATTTGCAAGTCCACCCTGATCTAGACTGTCGTTTCCTGGGGATTAGGCTATCGTTCTCAGACTTCTACAGAAGGAAGGAGCACCGTTGATGGCTACTCTGGTACTTATCATGAAGGATCTGATAGTAAGTAGTAGTTTTATTTATGCTTCCGTGCTATATCACATTACTGTGATTTGTCAATATACTCAAAGCTCATGAATTTCCTGGGCTGTCGAGTTCTCCTTGGCACTCAAGGGGGTTTGTTCACTGTGCTTGGACACATCCAACGAATTCTTGGCGTGTTCCTCCACAAATGCGATCAGGCTCTCCAGTGACCTATCACCTTCATAGTCAATGAAGTCCCGCGAGCCGGCAGGCTTGAATTTAAGAGTAGGGAAGCCGGAAACACGGAAAGGGACACTGGCAGGAAGATCATTGTCTTGTGCCTCCATTTTAGCGCTTGAAACAAGTAGATTAGAGAAGAGAAAAAAAGGCCCCTGCTTCGTTTTAAAAAACTCACATGAGGAGACGGTCCTTGCGGTCAGCATATTTCTCGGCGAAACTCTCCCAGATAGGGGCAAGTCGCTTACAGTGCCCACACCTGCAATACATCAGACGAGAAATAAACAAGCACAGTAGAGGTCGCATACCACGATGCATAGAGTTCGATGAACACATCCTTTGCATCATCGTAAACAACTTCTTCAAAGGACTTCCACACCACAGTATAAGCAGCCTCATTTTGCTCAGTAGGGATAGGTTGACTCTTCAGAGAAGGTTCAAGCTTGCCATCAAGGTATTTCTTGACCCAATCAGAGAGACCATCAGATGTCACATCCTTGGATTGATCGTAGGGGAACTTGAGCTGCTTTTCCACGTTCTGGATCACAAAAGATGGCCATTTCACCTCCTGGAGGTTGAGAGCCTTGCCGTGGTTGCCAAACTTGATGGCATCAATCCAGACAAAGTTCATTTTTGCCTTGTACTTGGCAGCAATTGGTTTTAACAAGGCAAGTTGCTCCTCCTTATGCTCACTGGAGGGATTGACAAAGAGATACTGTCAAAGGTCAGGAAGTGGGCCACCTAAGCATAAAAGGGAGCTGGGCAAGGATGCATTCCTGTTTTGGACTGCCTGACTGTGTCATACTGCAGACAAGTGACTTGACTTGCTGGGCAGATATTCAGGAAGTGACAAATGTAAGTCAATCTGGCTGTGTTGGTTGATTTTACACATGGTATACAATTT